>BTHU01000015.1:22331488-23588155 GCA_036184795.1 Tokudaia tokunoshimensis
TGAACATTGACCAATACAGTGGTTGCTCAGCAGTGAGATGGCATTTGAAGCCTGCCAGAGATGGCTTTCTGGTTGGTCTGCTGAGCCAACTAAGTCTCCCCCTAGAGTGAGAAATAAATTAGCTGTAATGTTATGCTGTTATAGCATCCATTGTTTTTCCTGGTCTGATTATATTCTCCAGGACCCTCATAAAAGTCAGTTGACTCACAATTACCGGTAACCATGACAATTATCGTTCTCACTGCAAATTAAGTAATTACAATTCCAGCTTCATGAAGTAAGTCTCTTGAGTTTGATTTGTATGAATCAGATCAACTCTGGGTAAAAAGATAAGATTCAATTACTCAACCTGCTGATCTCAGGACAAGGTCCTGAGCCCACATTCCAAGATAGTCCAAGGACTCTACTTTTTAGAGAACATAAAGAAAGCAGCAGGCTGCCTCCTCTCTGCTATCTCACTAGCTACATCAAAAACAAAGACAGCAGCTCATAATCTGAAAGCCTGAAACTTCTCAGTAGGGCTTCCTTCCCATACATCTCAGTGCCCTCCAAAGGGAGGGGACTCTCAAGGTCAGACAGTCAAATTCTGAGGAAACACTCAAAATAGTGATACTCTGTAGTGAGAATTCTGGAATTTTGGTTACTTTAAAAAAAAAGACTCAGAAATATTATAAGTATGTTTTTGTTTTAATCCCAGGAGTGGGGAGATGGGGCTGCTTCACAGTAGCCGGCTATGATTTGCCTTGTGCTCTGGCAGGGGTGTGATTTTGCCAGCTACAGACAGTTTCTGTGACTGTGTGATGTTTGGAATTCTGGGAACTTTTCAGAGGGTATATGTATCTGGAGGTGGGGTTGGTGTCTGTTGGTCATTCAGGGGGGTTGGTTATGGTTTATTAGTAGTAAACCAGAGCTCAAAGAGGAAACAATAACAAAGAAACTAGTGCCAGGCAGTGGTGGCGCATGCCTTTAATCCCAGCACTTGGGAGGCAGAGACAGGCAAATTTCTGGGCTCGAGGCCAGCCTGGTCTACAGAGTGAGTTCCAGGACAGCCAGGGCTATACAGAGAAACCCTGTCTTGAAAAAAAAAAAAAAGGAAGAAAGAAATTAGTTAGATTCAGGGGTCTTTTTCTTTTTTTTAAGATTTATTTATTTTATATATGTGATTTTTTAAAAAAGATCTATTTATTTTATATATGTGAGTAAACCGTCGCTGTCTTCACACCTGAAGATGGCATCAGATCCTATTACAGATGGTTGTGAGCTACCATGTGGTTGCTGGGATTCGAACTCAGGACCTCTGGAAGAGCAGTCAGTGCTCTTAACCACTGAGTCATCTCTCCAGCACAAATTCAGTGATCTTTATCTCTTTCTCCTCTATCCTTCTCTCCTTTCTAGTGATGGGGGTGGAACCAGGGGATGGGGAGGCAGGAATAAAGGGTGCAAAAAAGAAGAACCTAAAACATAATAAAAGACAAGCTACAATTTTCAGCTTTAGCTGAGTAATAAAATCCCTTGGAATGGTTTCAAAGGCTGCTGTATCCTACACCAGTACCCTTGACCAGTTGAAATAAGGCTATCTAGGGGTAGTACACAGGTAAACACTGAACTCAACCTGAATTGAGCAACAGGCATGCCACTTATAGGTAGAATGTAACATCTACATCTCCTGCTGGTTGGTGATTACCAGGAAAGGGCACAGAAGAGGCAAGGGAGGGAGCCACACTGATAAAGTAAACATTTCTCCTAGAAGCATCCTCCCCCTCATTTGGCCTGTATCTTTACAAAGTGTTGGAACAGGGCATTTCTGTGAATAATCATGTGATGAGGTGCACATGTGTGTACTGATGCTCAATGAAGCTGAGAGAAAACTGGATTTGAATCCACTCTTAAGTGGGTCAAGGTTATAGAGAAAGAGGAGGTGGATCTGCATAGCCTGCCTGGTGGCTGAACTTGGACCTTCTAGAAAATAATTAATGCACCTTTGTGTAATGCTAGATGATATTAACTTCTCAAATTTATGTTATGTTAATCTTTGACTTCAGATCACAGGATCAATCAATTACTTGGATCCCATTGTTTGTGTTAGAGCCACAAAAAGCAAAGTTTACCCAGAAGTACATCCATCATCATAAAAACAAAATTCCTCACTGATAAAACTCATGGTCAAGTTAAAGACACATATAATCCCAAATTAGAAATAGAGGTAGAAAGCCTGGTGATGGCGATGCACTTGGGAGACAGAGGAAAGCAGATCTCAGTGAGTTCGAGGCCAGCCTGGTCTACAGAGTGAGTTCCAGGACAGCAGGAATACACAGAGAAACCATGTCTCAAGAAACAAAACAAAAAAACCAAAACAAACAAACAAAAAGTAGAAGTAGAGGCAGGGGAATTAGGAGTTCAAAGTCAGTTTCAGCTACATAGCAAATCCAATGTCAGCCTGGGCAAAGAAAATCTGTCTCAAAGAGAAAGAAAGGGAGAAAGGCAAAGAAAACCATGAAATGTCTCAGGAAAATGGCTAAGATTAAAAAGACAGGAAGGGCTTAGAGAGATGCCTTAGTAGTTGGTTAAGAACATTAGCTGCTCTTCCAAAGGACCTGGATTCAATTCTCAATACCCACAGGGCAGCTCACAACCATCTATAACTCCAGTTTTGGGAGGTCCAGTGCCATCTTCTGGCCTCTGAAGGCACTGCATGCATGTGGCGCACAGATGTGTAGGCAAAACCAAAACAAACAAAAAACACTATAAAAATAATAATAAAATTAAAAAGATAGATAATGATAAGTGTCACAGGGAATATGGATTAGGAACCTTATTTATTGACAGTTAGACTATAAAATGATGCATCTCTTAGGAAAAGAGATCTGTAGTGCCTCAAACAGAACTAGCATGTGACTCAGTGATTTTATACCCAAAAGACATGAGAACACATATCCACAAAAAAATTATATATAAATGCTACAGGCTAATGTTGTGTTCCTCCCTCCAAATTTAAATTTAAAAAAGAATTTCTAGTGATAGTGTATCTGAAGGAGAGACCTTTGGGATGTGAGGGGCCTCTGCAGCCATCACAACTGGCAGAGTGTCAAGCCACATGAGGCAAGAAGGAAGTCTGGCTCAACATCACTCAGTAGCTGGTGTTGGTTCAAACTTCATGAGTCCAACACTGGGTGGTTTATTTTAGGCGTATTTAAGCACAACACAATTTGGAAATAAGGCTTCCTGGTGATAGTTAACTCAGTCTCATGTGAACAATAAAGCTTAAGCTATGACTATATCAAAACTCTTTGTAAAGTACGTGTGATACATCTTCCATCAATATGGGTTCTGTAAATTGACTACATGTGATATCTTAAGGGTCTGGGGGGAGAATCTGGTATGATTTCAGTCACACAGATAGTACGAAGGTCACCAAGCTACTAACTACATCCACAGGTTATTCAGCTCTCCCTTTGAAGAGACAACCAACCGTGTTTAACATTCCAGGTTTCCCTAGTGCCTATCTATGAGCACAAGAACCTCTGTGCCTGCTACACTGGGAGATAATTGCGTTTAGATGGAGACTAAGGAGTGGGCCTGGAAGATAAGACCACCATGTAAGGACTGCCCTGCCCTGCCAGGCCTTTCCCTTTCCTCCTCTTTTCCTTGCTTTTTCTCTCTTTCCCTCTCCTCTCCTTTCCTTTTCTCCCCTCCCCTCTCCTTCCCTTTTTTCTCTTCCCCTTACCTTCCCTTCCCTCCCCTTCTCTTCCTTTTCCTCCCCTCCCCTTCCCCTCCCTTTTCTTTTCTCTGCTTCCCTCCCTTCCCCTCCCCTCCCCTTCCTTTTCCTCCCTTTGTTTTGTGTATGTTAAAGGCAAGAGAAGGCTACCTGCAAACTAGAAATAGCGATCTTACCAAGATCCCAATCTTGTTGGATCCTGATGCCAGACTTCCAGTCTCCAGATTATGAGAAATAAATATTTATTTGTGAGCCACCCTGTACATATTTGTTACAGCAGCCCTAGCTGACTGGGAAAATATCTGAAGAAGCTGGATTCACAATTCAGAAAATGGGATATCCATACAATAGGACACTGTTTGAATTGGGGGTGGAGAAACAATGAATTTATGGTACATTCTGTCACATAGGTGACCTTGCAAACATGCCAGGTAAATGAAGCCAGATGCATTCACACATGATTGCTTTTTAGTAAATTAACAAAATGTATTCAGCTGTAAAGACAGAAGCCATTTTTATGGCCAACAGGTTGTAGGAAGAGGAGGGACGTCAGTGCATTTGGAGTTTCTTTGGAGGTGATGCAAATGTCTCAGGACATGCAACAGTGAACTCAGCTAATACACTGGGAAGTGCTGCACTGCACACTTATAAAGGGCACAGTTTATAGTGTACAAATAATACCTCAGGAAAGCTGCTACCAAAAGCACAAATCAGCACAGTAGGATGGTTCAGCAGGTAAGGGCATGTGTGAGCAACTGAAGTATCCGCATTGGATTCATGAGATCAACATGGTGGACTAGAGAACCAAATCTAAGTTGTTCTTAGATTTGAAAACATGTGCCAAGATGTGTGTGCCCATACAAACACAATAACCAATAAACAACAAAACCCAGTAGGCTGAGCTTGATACCTAGCTTGTTTGGTACAGTGCTATCCTAGAAAGTGTGGAGCCCTGGTTCCAATTCCAACACTACATAAAACAGGCCTGGTGCTTCGTGCCTGCAACCTTTAGCTATGTGGCAAGTTCAAGTGCCAGCATGAAATTCCACTTAAAAATATTGAAAATCTTGGTCACTGAGATGGCTAAACAGGAGAAGGCACTTGCCTTCAAGTCTTATGACATGGGTTCAATCCCTAGGACCACATGGCAGTGTAAGACCTGACCCTCAGTCAGTGGTACTTACTTCAAGATGCCCCCAAGTGAGACACTGAGATGCAGATTGATGCAAAAGCAAGAGGTTTATTTTCCGGCACATTGGGGATCGAACTTCAATTAGTCCCTCAAGGCGAGTGACTAGAAGGCAACCCCAAATGGCTATTACAGGCAGTTTTTATACTTTTTAGGGGCACAGGTGGTTATATCAGCAAGGTTACAGTTCATACTTATTAATCTATTGGTTAGCAAGCATGATACACATTTGAAATCTACCTGGGACTTTCCAAAGGGTCAGGTGACTATCAGTCAGTACATTCTGAGATTTTTTTTTTTTTACTCAAAAGTGTTTTTGTGGGTGGAGAATGGAACTTTGCCTAGCCTTGACCCCAGGATGGAGGGGGAAGCTATAAGGAGGGTGTAGGACTGGAAAACCCCTTAGAGTTCTTCAGTAGAAGAAAAGAAACCAACTCCTGTAAGTGGTCCTGTTATGATCAAGCAGGCATGTGCTTGTATGCACATATATACACAAAAGTAAAATAAAATGTAACTTAAGACAAAAATAAAAGCTCCAATTAAAAATTTCTAGAAAGTAGAATAAGGGAGCATTTAATTTCATATTAAGGGAGCAATTTAATTCCAATGGCTAAAAATGACCTCTATCGCCGGGCGGTGGTGGCGCACGCCTTTAATCCCAGCACTTGGGAGGCAGAGGCAGGTGGATTTCTGAGTTCGAGGCCAGCCTGGTCTACAGAGTGAGTTCCAGGACAGCCAAGGCTACACAGAGAAACCCTGTCTTGAAAAACCAAAAAAAAAAAAAAAATGACCTCTATCAAATGCTCTTTCATAAATGTTATAAATGCTAATGGTATCTGAGTTAAAGTCAGAGATAAAGAAATCCAATTAACTGAATCCCAGTTAAGATACCCAAGTGACACTGGGTGGGGGTGTTCTTTAATTCTGGCACTCCTGGTAATTCTAGCACTGCAGAAGTGGAGTCAGGTAGATTTCTGGGGGTTTGAGGTCACCCTTGTTTACAGAGGGAATTCGAGGACAGCTGGGGCTACAAGGAGAAACTCTGTCTCAATTGTCCCCAACCCCCAAACCCACATGACAAATTCCCACTCTTAAAACTCTGCCAACTTGCTGGGCAGCGGTGGCGCACACCTTTAATCCCAGCACTTGGGAGGCAGAGGCAGGAGGATTTCTGAGTTTGAGGCCATCCTGGTCTACAGAGTGAGTTCCAGGGCAGCCAGGGCTACATAGAGAAACCCTGTCTCAAAACCAAAACCAAAAAAAAAAAAAAAAAAAAAAAAAAAGCTCCTTAGATGTTTAGCCTGGTCTCAGCACTTTGTTACCATTTTCTAAGTGTACCAACACCTGCAAGCTAGCTGGAAATGGCATGGACTTTTGAAACCTCCAAGCCCATCCCCAGTAACACATCTCCTTCAACAAGACCATACCTAATCAGTCCCAAACAGTTCCACCATCTGGAAACCAAGCATGTAAGACTATGGGGTCCCTTTGTATTTGAACCATCACACTACCCCTAGCAAATATACTTTAGTTTTTACAAGTAAAGAAGAAAAACAATCCAAATATATTTGTGTGGTGTGTGTATGTCTGATTCTGGAATCAGGTCTTGCTCTAAGTTATTCGCTGCCTTCAGGACTTTCTGTGTGCCCGCTGTGTGTGTGTATGTGTGTGTGTGTGTGTGTGTGTGAGAGAGAGAGAGAGAGAGAGAGAGAGAGAGTGTTCTCG
Source organism: Tokudaia tokunoshimensis (assembly GCA_036184795.1). NCBI lineage: Eukaryota > Metazoa > Chordata > Mammalia > Rodentia > Muridae > Tokudaia > Tokudaia tokunoshimensis. The sequence continues at coordinate 22,338,118 of BTHU01000015.1, forward strand.
CCCCTAATAACAGCCTTTAGTCAGCTGCTAGCTCTATCTGCTTGCTCCCTAGCTCGCCCCAGGCTGATGTTGACTCACCCTTTGGCCATTCAAGCTTTGGGTGGCTTTCACCTTCTGTTCTGCCAAGAAGACATAAATAGGAAATTTTGTTCTCCTCTTTCTGGAATTGACAATTCTGGAAATAGGGAATAAAAAGCTTTACTTGCAAAAAGTTGGCAGAGTTTGTTTTTTTTTTTTGTTTTTTTTTTTTTTTGCTTTGTTTTGTTTTGTTTTTGGTTTTTTCGAGACAGCATTTCTCTGTGTAGCCCTGGCTGTCCTGGAACTCACTCTGTAGACTAGGCTGGCCTCGAACTCAGAAATCCTCCTGCCTCTGCCTCCCAAGTGCTGGGATTAAAGGCGTGTGCCACCACTGCCCGGCAACTTGGCAGAGTTTTAAGAGTGGGAATTTTAGTCGTTAAAAAGACATCTTCCTTAGAGGTTGTGGTGCAGGGCTTTGATAGGGATTTTTGCAGGGAGCAGGTGAGGTGAGGAGACAACACAGATGGAGGACACCCGGACAGCTGCAGGTAGCTGGCGCCATGCCTTCCTATGCCAGTGCTGTTTTCTACAGCTCTCAGGGTGTTCCGGGGTCTGTAAAGCTAAAGAGAGGTTACAAATGAGAAAGTCTGATGAGCGCACTTTTAGTTCCTTTTTCCAGAAATAGTCAATTCTACAGTTGATCATTAAGATATAAAGAACAGGAAGACTGTGGAAACCAATAAAACCCTGGAGACAGGGAAAGATGCCCAAGGCAGCTTCCACTGGATCTGAGAGTGCTTACAGTGATTCACACAGCAGGTTTTCACTGCTTCGGAGGGTGGGTCTTGCTGTATATCTCAGGCTGATCCCAAGCTGGCTACAAAGCTAAAGATCTCCTGCCTGGAATCTCATGCTTATGCCACCATGTGCTGTCTAGAACAGTTTTTAACCCATTAGATGTGTTTCAGTCTGAGGCAAAAGCTAGAGGGAGATTGATGATAAACCATCCAGCCATGTGACCCCCCCCCAAATTAATGATTTGAGGGAAAAAAGTATTTATGTGTATGTGTGAGAGTCAGGATGAGTGTATATATATATATATATATATATATACACACACATATATATATGTATATGTATATATATACATACATATATATGTGTGTGTGCTATACATACATATATATTTAGATGTACATATATGTGTATATACAAATATGTATATATGTATAAATATATATTTATATATCGTGTGTGTGTGTGTGTGTGTACCACATGTATGCAGAAGCCAACAGAAGCCAGAAAAGGGCATTGGACCTTCAGGAACTAGAGTTCTGTTGAACCATTTAACCACCCCCTCAAATTAGTGGTATTCATTCATTCATTTGTTTGCTTGCTTATTTGGTCTTTTCAAGACAGGGTTTCTCTGTGTAATCCTGGCTGTCCTGAAACTCCTTTTGTAGACTAGACTGGCCTGGAACTCAGAGATCTATCTGCCTCTGCCTCCTGAATCCTGGGACCAAAGGTGTGTGCTACCAAGCCTGGCAAATTAGGTATTTTAAAAGTCAACTAAAAGTAGATTTAGAAGGCTTGTTGTTAGCATTTTGTCTAGGCTCTGTCCCACAGTTAACTCAGCAACAACCAGGTGTGCCTGACTCACTGTAAAAAGGGCTGCTTGGCCCCTCCTCTCTCTCTAGTCTTCTTGCTCTCACTCTGTCCTCTCACCCCTTCCCCTCTCTCCCCATTCTCCTCCATGCGCTCATGGCCAGCCTTTACTCCTCCTCCTCCTCCTCTCTTTCCTCTTCTTCTTCTTCTTCTTCTTCTTCTTCTTCTTCTTCTTCTTCTTCTTCTTCTTCTTCTTCTTCTTCTTCTTCTTCCTCTTTCTCTCTCTCTCTCTCTCTCTCATCTTTTTATAGAACACGACACTTGGTGTCGTTCAAAAAGAAAACAAACAGCACCATCATACAGGATGCAAACACTGCCTCAGGACTGTGTGACCATTTTTAATGTTCGAGTTAGAGAAATTCTAGGTCAAAATTCTGAGCCCTGCAATTCATCAGTTGTAAAACCTCCATCAGTTGGACATATACATTGTGCAGAGAAATACTTTACAGTAGTATCATGAAGATTACATGAAACAAACTGTCCAAGTGCCGGGGACACTAAAAAATCTGGGGTTGGAGAATGGTCCAGCAGGAACAGCATCGGCTGTGTTTTAGAGGATCCAAGTCCTTTCAGATCCCAGAACCCACATGACAGCTCACAAACCCTCTGTAACTCCATTTCTAGGGGATTTGACTTCCTTTTCTGGTCCCTGCAGGTACCAGGCATGCAAGTGGTGCACAGATATATGAAGGCAAAACACTCAGAAATCCTCCATCCTCTTTCACGGGTTTTCTTAAGTTCACTCCCTGTCAATTAGTTGCTTGCTCTGCCTTTTGACATATGGTTGATGTTATTTAACTCTAGTTTACAGATAGTTCTTGGGTTAAAGGTGTGTGCTATGGCTGAGCCACAGCACAAAAACCAGGTTTTTCCAGTTCATAATCTCAGGGTTCACAATGTGATAAAATATCGTGCAATATTACCCCCCTTTTGTCTAAAATAAAAGACTCTTTCTCTTACATCAATAAATTATATACTATCTGGCAAGAATGATATTCACAATGTCCAGCCTATTTGTATTTGGCAACCTTGGAGAAACTACTATCCATCCTATCTCAATGAGTGCAAAGTTCTGTGTCTAAATCACTTTCTATCATAACTTGTATTCACCAACCTAACAACATCCTTTTAGACCTTAACGTTTTCTTGAATCCTAAACAATTTAAGCTTAATTTAAGACTATAATTGTGTAGTCTTCAATCCCATCAGAGATCTGAGAAGGACAAATATTACCTGAGTAAACAGGAAGTTCAGAGCAAGAAGTTTCCAAAACTATAGAAATGATTGATACTGCTGGCTGCCTGGACAGGTTACACAAGATTCCTTTTGAACATTGGAGCATTCATCTCTTTGGCCTACTGGCCCAGAATATCTGAAATTATGAAGGATGTCTCTACTTTGTCCTGGTTGAGTTTGGCAGTTGACTTTCTTTGAGTCCTGCTTGGACAGCATACTATCAGCAGTCTCTTGGCCAGTGGCAGCTTGCCACATTTGAAGCAAACTTCATAAGGAGGTTCTTCAATGTTCATTATCTTCTCTGAAGTAGAATAGAGGTGATGCCAGGAGCTGACATGTCTCAATGTTCAAACAAAATCTTAAATTAATAAAAAAATCTTTAAATGCCATATTGTACAGATCTCTGATGATTTTGAAGACCATGTAACTATCTCAGTATATTAATAGGGAATTGCTGCTTGTCTCTAGTTATTTACTATCTGAATAACATAGAAAACATCTGTGATTAACTGAGTTAGTATCTATCAATACAAGTTTGACAGACTATATACTTGCATTTCTTAATTATCCTAAACAATTCGTTAAAGTAGCTTTCAAAAGAACTAAAACTCATGTTGCATAAATTACATAGGTAAAATACATTAAAAGGAATTGATACATAGTATATTTTACCTAAAATGTAACCTTAATTCTGTATTACTATATAAAGATATATACCAATGTAACCAAATAAAACCTTTTGTATCAATATATAAAGATCTAAACAATGTAACCAAATATAGCCTTAATTTTGTATCATTATACAAAGATCTATAAAAGGAGATTACATAATCTACCCCCCTTTTCCTATTATTCTTATATTCCCTTTTTTGCTTAAATAAAAAGGAAATATTTTAACTCTAACACAATGAAACTAATTAAAATAATGAAGTTATTTCCACAGTGTCCAGCTTGGTTGTATTTGGCAATCTCAGGATTAAATATTTTTGAGTTCAAAGTTCTATAGAATGTACCTGTCAGCCTCATATAAACTCAGCAACTTGAATGTCCTGACAGTTTTACAGTCTGAAGCTGATCTTTGGACAGTATTTGTCAGATTAGTGGCAATCCTGGGTAGGTAGAACATAGCATTCAAGAATTGGCAAGGGCAGCAAGTATCCTTAACTGCTGGCTGAACTACCTCTCTAACCCTGAGAACCTTGTTTTCTTTAGCCGTTCATCCAGTGGTGGGCACATAAGTGAAGTCCATGTGGTTGGCTATGTTGACCTGTGGTGAGGTAGATGTAGACTTGTAGGGGTTGATCTATTCCTGGGTTGAGCAAAGTAAGTTGAACTCAGAAAGACAAATACTGCATATCAAGAGGTGAAATGAAATCCAGAGGGGACTAATGGTGACATTGAAGATGATCAAAGTGCATGGTATGAGACATATATGAGACCCATTATTTGTACAAATAATGTATGCTTTAAGGGGGGCAGGTAGTGAGGTGTGAAGGGGTGGAGACAGCGTCTCTGAGGGTATTTCAGTAATCCTGGTGAGAGAACTCTGAGAAAGCCAAACCACAGTGAAACTTGAACTACAAGAAGGAGTGGGACTGAGACAGTAGACAGGAGAGGTGCTGGAGAGAGAGGAGCCAATGGTTTCACCAGGACTACATTTTAATACACGTGTATTTCACAGTGACTCATGTTTTCCTGGGAAAAGATCTGAGTGCCCTCCACTAGAAAATGAGGCATCTAAAGTTTGACTCCTAGGGTCCTTTCCAGCTCAGTTACTGAGTGGCCAAAGCTGCCAAGTAGCCTGCTGTGTTTTCTCCAAGGGTCGTATGAGGTGGCAGCTGCTGGTAACCCATAGGGGTATGCTGTCTGCTACCTTGACTCCTGTCTCTTTCTCTTTCTCTTTGTATTCACCGCTGTGAGCTCACAAGTCTTAGTCACTGCCAATTAGAGGTCTTGGGACCCAATCAATCAAAATACTAAGACTGTGGTGTCTAAAGAAACTCCATTTTGTGCTAGGCATCCATCTTGGTGCCCACTAGCCATTGTCTCTGACTCCCTGATTCAGTGATCCTCACCCAGAAATGTACAGCCATGACTATGTACTTGTGATATGACAGGTTTTTGGCCTCTGTAACCTGCTTATGCAGACATTCAAGGACTATGTTGAGGTTGCCTTTGCTACCTAATCTTGGCAGACAGAGTAGCTCTTCTTGAATGTTGCTTATGCAAACATTCAAGGTCTTCTTGTGATCTCGCCTTTAAAAATCATTCCCTCACCCCAACTTTGTGTGGCAATCTCAAGTTTGGCTCAGAGATTGTTGTCCTGCTAGCAAACAGCTTTAATAAATGTATTTAATTATAATCTGACTGAGTCTGTGGTCTTTTCCTGGGATCTTGAACTCCATAACACTACTACTAGTAGTAATAATGCTAAATACTACTACTACTACTACTAATGCTAAATACTACTACTACTACTACTACTAATGCTAAATACTACTACTACTACTACTACTATTAACAGTAATGCTAAATAAACTCTTGCAAACCAGTGAGATAAAATAAAAAATATAAAATCAAAAAGTTAAATAATAGTCTGATTTTCCTCCATCCTGACTTTTATCTTTATGTTTTAAGGAAATATTAAATATCTTGATTTTAAGCATTTTTTCCTCTTAGAGAGGAGAGTGCTCCAAATCCGCTGCTGGTGCTCAGTAAGCAGGGACAGGGTGACAGGTTTAATAGAGACTAAATATGCTTTCTATAATTCCAAAGAAATAAACCTGTAGCTTATTTTTTAAAAAGAACATGCATTGTTCTAGAGAGATGGCTCAGTGGTTAAAAGGGTGTTTGTTGCTCTTGCAGAGGGCCTGAGTTCAAATCCCAGCTTACATATAGCTCTCCACTGTCTATAACTCTAGTTCCAGGAGATCTAGACACCCTCTTTTGAATTCTGAAGGCATGGCATACATGTGGTGCACACACATACATGTAAGCAAAGCATGAACATGCATAAAAGTAAAACTCCTGTGTTTATTAAGGGGGTGCCAGAGCATACATTTGGCAGTCAGAGGATGCCTTGCAGGCATTGGTTTTCTCCTACTTTGTGGGGGCATCAAAATCAGGTTGTTAAGTTTGGCAGCAAGTGCCTTTACCCCCTGACATATCTCACTGGCCCTGTGGTCTACTTTTGTCTCTATAGCAACCTAGATTTACTAGGCAGAAAAAATATGGAGAAACATGATTTTTTTTTTTTTTGCAATCAAAAGTGAAGTCAATTAAAAGAGTTGTTTTGTGATGGTGGAGTTATACATACACACCAACCCAAATCCCTCCACACACCACTGTATACTGTGTGTGTCATAGGAAACACCCAGAAGTCCAACTTAAGGAAAGAGTAACAAGGAATGAAGGAAATCACACAATCTGTTGTACATAAAGACCTAACTTTATTTAATGCAGATGATAACACCTTGCAAAAGAAAGAAATCCAAATGCTGTTAAGCACTCATACCACATGGGATTTGCATATGCACACTGGACAAAATAAAAGATCTAAAACTTAACTGAAACCATATTTTTTGCTTCTTTAGAGTAAATTTAATCACAAGATTAGAAAGCAGAACAAGATTAGAGAACAGAAAATGATCAGTTAGTCTTAATGATAAACACTTGATGAATCATCAAAAAGAAAAGGTCTAAACTGGATGCAGAAGTCAGGCATGGTGGTGCATGCCTTGCACTTGGAAGGCTGTGAAAGCAGTTTCTGAGAGATCTGCCTAGGATACATGCAAGAACTTGGGCAGGAGTTGAGGCAGGAGGGTCAAAGTTGAAGAATGTAGGGAGAAGCCAGTCTGGATTACATGAGACCCCTGTCTCAAACAAACAAACAAACCAAAAAAACCAAAATGGAGATGAAAGTAGAAGTTAGCACATCTATTTATTGGTCATGTCGCCTTCGGTGATTGACTACTATGCTCTGTGTATGAGTTTTCTGTTCAAAGAATAGGGCTACTAACATATCAATGTAAAGTACTCACAGAGGAAGTACTTGATAAATACTTGCTACTAATATCTGGTCAAAATGGTTTTATGTATGTGCATGTGTGTTGTAAGGAGAAGGCCAAGGTGTCATCTACCATTTTGGAGAGTGGCTGGAACGCAGATCACCAGGTCACTATCTGCTGTGAATTTCTCCTGACTTGGAGAACCATTTACAGTGAACTGTGTGTGGTATGCCATACAGACTCTACAGTAGGTTAACTTTCTCCTTTACTCCTGTCCAGGGAAAGGCTTAGAAAGACTATATAAGAGAGATTAACATAGATTGGTGGGATTTACTCCAAGGATTAAAAAACAAAAAACTACTACATTGCAGGTAATAATTATTGTAAAATATTAAACTAAGGCAAGGCTATGTACCTGTTAAAACTTGAAACAGTATATATCTAAAAAGTACAACATAGTGCGTAGAGAAAAATGTAAAGAACATGCTGTACTTCTGCGGCAGGGCAAGTGCACTCTCCAGGACAGGTTCCACGGATAAGGGGAGAGTAGAGCCCAAATTCAAGGCTTAGTCAGAGTCTAATCAGCACATGTTGGGGTAAGAAACTATTTTCCAAATGCATGCCAAGATCTCAAGGCATCTCTCTCCTAAAGATCTGGTGAACATATCTTTTTATATATTCATCCCTCTGCTGAGCCACTAGCAACTTGAGTCAGGCAGTACTCACACACTATCTCCTAGGCTCTATATCCTGAAAAACATGAGTCTTCTTGTTCTATTTATTACCAAAAGTTGCCTGACATCCTGGAAAGTTTTCTTGCTGTGGGCAGGGAAGGAAATATGGGTCTTTCCCAGTCAAACCTGTTTTTAAACTTCCCATTTTTACAAGGGTTTCACTTTCCCATTTACACAAGGGTTCAGGCAGAGATTAAAAAAAAACCAACCAAACAACTACTGTATTGCTACAGAGATGGACATGAAAAAGAATTACGGGATGGAACTCATTGGCCTAGGGTTTAAGTCCGAACACCAAAACCAAATCAAACCAAACTAAACCAAACCAAACCAATAAAAACCAAAAAAGCAACAAAGAAAAAACCCCAAACAAACAACAACAACAAAAACAGGCAATGCACTCAGGAGGCTGATATAGGCAGATCTAAGTTCAAGACCAACCTTGTTCCAAAGCTATGCAGTGAGACCCTGTGTCATATAAACAAAGCAAACAAAATCCAGGGAAGGTTCCATTAGTTGACAATGGCTCAAGTAAGGACATAGAAGATGATTGCAGACTCACCTACACCCCACCCATAACACAAGAATGACATCAGATTTCTTCAGCAAAAATTGAAATCCTATAAAACTATAAAGTTTTCTTTTCTAACCACCCCCATATGTGTTTGTGCACATGTGTGTGGAGGTGTGTATGCAGGACAGAGGATGATGTTAGATATCTTTATTTCTGTCCACCTGATATTTGTTTTGAAACAGGGTCTCACTATGTATAGCTGGCTGTCCTGGGACTTGGGCTCTGTAGATTAGGCTGGGTCTGGAACTCACAGGGATTGCCCACTTCTGCCTTCCAAGTTCTGGCATTAAAGGCATGCATCACCATACTCAGATCCACCTTATTTCTTGAGACAAGGTCTCTCAGTGAACCTGGAGCTTATGGTTTTGACTAGGCTAGTTGGCCAGTAAGCTCCAGGAATCCTCCTGTCTCCACTCACCAGTGCTAAGATTTCAAGTGCTTGCCAACACACCAGGCTTTTCCATGGATGACGGCAGATCTGAGCTCATTTCCTCATGTTTTGTAGATAGAGCCATTTACCCCAGCCTATGCCTGTATAGTTCACCTTCCATGAAAGAGTGGCACTCTAGAAATGAGGGGCAAGCGGACTACTTAACGTGAAAAATGTTATAACGTTTTTCTAGATAAAGATTGCGGTCTGTCCTATACAGCCTCCTAACACACTTCCTTTGAGGGTAGATAGATGTCTCCGTGCAGTTTCCTTATTCAATCCCTTTTGCTTTCAACTCCTCCTTGACACGTTTCAGGTAATCAGGATCAGGGTAGCCAAAACTGCAGGAAGGAAAAAAGAAATCCGTTAGCTTCCTCCCAATAATTCCTAGGAATGTGTGCAATAGCCGGGTACGGTGGCACACGTGCTGAGTACTCGGGTGACACAGTAGCCAAAGATCTATGAGTCTGAGGACAGCCTGAGCCACATAATGAGACTATGTCTCAAAACAACAACAAAATCTGTATGTACTACTTGTATTTGAGCATCTAGTATTCTGGGTTCCAAACATTCTCCCGCAATCCAGTGACTGATATCTAGTCACTCAACTGCCAGGCTGACCAGCGTCTGTTTTCTAGCAAGATTGCTTAAATTCTTAACTTATTCTAAGTTCTAAGGCACATAATGTTATAATTGTCGTATTCTACAGAGGTGGTAGTAATCGTACACTTGTGGGCTTTTCAGACACACCTGAAGAAGGCATCAGATCCCATTACAGATGGTTGTGAGGCACCATGTGATTGCTGGGAATTGAACTCAGGACCTCTGGAAGAGCAGTCAGTGCTCTTAACCGCTGAGCCATCTCTCCAGTCCCTGTGGGCTTTTCAAATTGGTCTTTTGGATGCCACAGGTAGAGGAATTCTGAGTTTCATAAAGTACAGTCAGATTTCCTAGACTATATCTCCCACCATCTTGGGACTCTTTATAACTAAGACTTCTGCTACCATGTATTAGCCTTGTGAGTTCAGTATCATTGTGGACTGATGGGAAGAGAGAGGCGTCAGAGAGGGAGATGACCTTAAAAGAAATCAAAGCTGTGCTGGAGAGATGACTCAATGGTTAAGAGCGCTGGCTGCTTTTGCAGAAGACCCAGATTGAATTCCCAACACCTGCATGGCAGTTCACAACTGTCTGTAACTTCAGGGGATCTGACACCCTTACACAGATATACATGCAGGCAAACCACTAATGTACATAAAAATAAATAAAAAATAAATAAACCTAAAAAAAGAAATCAAAGGCAAATAATATTCCTAGGATCTATCTTTTAAATAAACATGAAACCCTAAATTTAATCAACTTGGGTAGCATTCGTCTTAGATTCTGAAGCCCCTTTCTTTTGAAGCAAAACTAAATAACCAAGTGATACCTTATGAATGGCAGGGTAGAAAGTTCGATGGACCAGTCTTTTTGTCTTTGAAATTATCATTATGGATGAGTATGTGTGTGCTGGCTAGTTTTATGTCAACTTGACCCAAGTTGGAGTCAGAAAGGAGAGGAGAGTTTCTCAAATGAGAAACTGCCTCCTGGGGCAGTGGTGGCAAACAACTTCAATCCCAACACTTGGGAGGCAGAGGCAGGCTGGCCTGGTCTACAGAGTGAGTTCCAAGACAGTCAGGGTTACACAGAAAATTGTCTCCATAAGACTGGGCAGTTGGCAAGCCTGTAATTTTCTTAATTCGAGATCGATGTCAGGAGGGTCCAGCCCAATGTCAGTGGTGCCACCCCTGGACTGGAGATCCTGGATGCTGTAAGAAAGCTGAGCAAACCATAAGCCACACTCCTCTGCATCAGTTCCTGCCTTCAGGTTCCTGCCTACTTTGAGCTCCTGCCTTGTCTTCCTTCAGTGGACTGTGACTAGGAATATATAAAATAAACCCATTCTTCCTGAAGTTGCTTTTGGGTTATCACAGCGACAGTAACCCTAAGACGCTAGGCTAACATCTACTGCTAGAATGTCTTTTTATACCCACAGCCTCAAACTGCAGCATTTGACAACCTTGTACTTCATTCAGCAACCATTACATTTCAAAAGACTCTTACTTGGATGGTCCTCCAAACTTGGCTGTTTTGTGGTGAATATCATTCCATGTAATGACATCTGAGATTCCTAACACTCGAGAGTATCCTATTGTGAAAGTCAGCCTGTGTTCAAAGGCTTTTCGGAGCAGATCCAAAACCTTTCTTCCCTCCGTATTATCAGGCAAGTATGCAATTCTTTGTGTTCCATAATAAGTCTTTCCTGGGTTTGGATGCTCATTCTGTATGAAGAAAATAAAATAAAAAAAATTATATATATATATACGTATATATGTATATATATATAATTATATATATACATATATATATAATTATATATATATATAATTTTAGTATAGTAAAGGTATGTTCATGGTAGATGAAGCCTATTGAAAGCCAGAAAAATACTGACATTTTACTTATATTTATTTACATAATTCATAGTTCTCCTCTTCAAATTAGAACACTACCTGCCCAACTCCTCCCATCCTAACATATGATTTCTACCTTTAATAAAAAGACATGAGGCCAGGCAGTGGCGGTACACACCTTTAATTCCAGCACTCAGGAGGCAGAGGCAGGTGGATCTCTGTGAGTTCAAAGCCAGTCTGCTTTACAAATTGAGTTCCAGGAAAGCCAGGGCTGTTACACAGAGAAACCCTGTCTTAACTTTCCTCCTCCTAATCCCCCCCCCCAAAAGTGATGAAAGGCTAGGCTATATGCTCATAGAGTACTTTGGCATGTCCAAAGCACTGAGTTCATTATACTGTCAAATTAATTAAAAAGTCATCTAATTTCTAAGCAGGCAACATGATCGATCTCTGCCTCTATCTGCTATTACCTTGCCCACAATCACAGAATGACTGATTTCCTGGGAAAACCATTATCTAAGAAGCTATAGGATGACCCCTTCGACTCTGGCAATTCTAGCATAGCAAAAAGAAACCCACATTCCACAGACATACTTACTGTTTGGATGCCATTTTTCATATCGTATTGAATCACAATAGTACCACAGCCTTCATAACCTGGAAGTGAGTCTTTTTGAGTGGTGTAAGTCATGGTTCCCTCTGGCTGGTTCCCTCTCTGGACACCGTAGGAAGTCTGACACACAGGACAGACAGGCTTGATTAACATGGCTTTGCTGATACAAGAGGCACAGAATTCATGCTTGCACTTAGGGAGGACCTGCTTGTGGCTGATGGTATCCATGCAGATGACACAGTTGTCCTTGTCCTCGGTCCCCTTCGAGGCTGCAGGGCTGCTAGCAGAGCCTCGGGGAGGAGGTAAGGCTGCATTCGAGTCATTCCTGTTGATCTCCATGGGTGTTTCCTGATCCATAGCCAATTTCTCTCCAGACAACAGGGACAGTTCGATTCTTTTGGCGATATACTGCATTGCCTGCACAAGGTGATTCAGCAAACCGGTCAAGGTCATTGACTCTTGAGCTATCACAAAGTGCACGTTTGGGTGCTTATTTTTTAAGTCGTCAGCAAACTTGGTCTTGTGTAAGTGAGTTCTCTCCTTGCCCAACTGTTTCAGCGACAGAACTTCTGTCCTCAGCTGGCCTGTGGCGTGCTGGAAGGCATCAGTAAAACTTGTGTAAGACTGCACAGACAGGTCTAACTCTTTATCCTTGGGGACAAAGAAAATGCAAGTTTTCTGGCCTTTTTCCTGGACTTTGCCACATGTGTTATACTTCTGCTCGATCTCTGAGATTTTCTGGAGCAGCTCAGGTTCTAGAAGCTTAAAGCGAGTTGAATCGACCTCGATCCCCATCGGGTACCCAGACGCAGTTATTTTCACAGGTGTCAGGACATGAGTTTGGGAGACTTTTTCTGTGGCAGCTAAAATGTCAGCAGAAGAGCCCAGGAGAGTTAGTGTGCTTCCCTGTCCCTTTATCAAGAGCTTTGGGAAGCAGCGATTCAGCTCCTGTCTAACCTCCTTTGCTCTCTGGTGCTCCCCTAAAGAGATACAATCTTGCTTCAGAGATTGCGTGCACTTCTGAAAGTCTCTGATGAAAGACTGGCATGCTTCTTCTAAGTTGCCTGAAGGACTGGAGAGGAAGCTTACCGAGACCATATTGGGAGCACTATCTTGGATTTCAATGTTTACACCAAATTTTTTCTCTATGGACTCTAGTCTACCCGGATAAACATGCTTGAAATATTCAAGGAAAAGCACAGACACTTCAAAGCTGGTCTGCGCGGGGGGCTCCCTCTCCTCATCAGAAGGTGTATATTTCTGTGGGGCGTACTTCCATTCTGTGGGCCGTACTTCTGTTCTGTGGGGTGTACTTCCGTTCTGTGGGGCGTACTTCCATTCCTGTTCCTGCTCACTTTCCAAAAGCTGCGCGCTCAAGAAGTGATGTATCTTTTCAATATCTTTGAAGGTGCCACACACCTTCTTAATTCCGTCACTACCCTCCATGCTTTTGACATGAGGGCAGACTGTGGTTATATATGCTCTCTGCTCTTTAGAGAGCAGGTCACAGTTCAGCTCAGCGGTCACAGCAAGAAAGACCTGAAGGTTTAAAAAGAACAGGTACAAATAAGATATCTCAGATATCCACCCATCTTCAGAAAGACACCCGGAAACTACACTGTCTTTTTTCTTAGCAATGACTGACTTCTTAAGTCCCCTCAAGGGAGCAGTCACCTTGGGGGGGGGTTGTCTAAAAGTGAATTAAACAAATAAAGCCAAGGCCAGACCTCATTGCAGAGGCTCATACAACTAGTTTGCAAGGAAGCCTGGGCATGAATATTTTCTAATACTCAGTGGCCAAGAGATTGGTGTCTAGAGCTGCCACAATCTGCTTGACCCTGGGGACTAAGGCTTGAGAAAAGACAACTCTGCTTTCCTTGAAGCTGCCATCGTTCTCAAGAAAGACTTCGTGAGCTCTGAGCTTCGAAGGTAGCTCTAAATCCAAGAAGGAGTCTCGCCCCGAGTCATCTCACCCTGCTTTTTCTTACTTACTCTCTTACTTTAAGGAAACCCCAAAGCAGTCAGTAAGTAGCCTTTAATCCCAGCACTCAGGAGGCAGAAGCAGGGGTTCTCTGAGTTTGGGGACAGGCTGGTCTATATAGTGACCAGGATAGCCAAGACTACATAGAGAAACCCTGTCTTGAAAACAAACAAACAACAAAAAGAAAACCAAATAAATAAATAAAATAAAAGGAAAACCCTAATACATGAAACTCTTAACTCATGGAAAGTTATTAAGTCTTTTAAACCTTGGTTTTAAAAAGTTCAGTGATGAGACAGAAACACCAGATTTGGATAAAAAGGATACAGGCAAATTGAACGTAATATAAAAACAACGTTTCTAATGATTTGTTCCTACTCAAGGGTTTTATAGATGCTCTTCAATCTCCAGGGAACATTTTCTTCTTTGGACTGGAGCTTCAGGGTGTTTCCGCAGTCAGTGTCTTCTCCACACCTCTATCAGGACCATCTAGAGTCTAGGTTGTTACCCACCTTGCCCACTGCAGCCACCGACCTTGCAGCCTGGCCCCTTCCTATGCCTACGCTTTAACCGAGTGATCCTTTATGAATGCAATCCAGACCCCTGGCCACCAGGCTCAAAAACTTCAGGGGAAGCGGAGTTAAAATCCTCAGCCTTCACAGTGCCTTTCAGGTCCCCAGCCCTCTCTTTTGCTCACTGCCTGCTCCTGTAGTCTTGTCACACTGAAACTTCTGAGTTCAAGACATCAGTTCTTGGGAGGCCTGAGCATGCGCTTCCCTCAGCCTAGAAAGTCCTTACTACAAAACCACACAGCTAGGTCTTTCCATTTATTCCTGTTCTTTAGATGAAGCATCATTTGATTTCTTTGTCTCTTCGTCTGCACCCTATTTATAACAGCGTTTCTGCCACTGCCACACATCTGCCATTATTCTTCCTGCACTTGTTGCTGGAAAGACTTTGATTATAAATCTATTTACTATTCTTTGTTTCTCTTACTAGATGACTAAGGGCCCTAAGAGTAGTCTGCAATGCGTCTGTGTCTCCAGCCCCTACAACAGTGTCTGGCACACAGAAAGTCGTCTCTATCTATTTGGAAAATGCATTTAAAGAAAAAAAAAACGTATGATGTATTCTCATCATTTAAGCCTCAGGCTAGATGTCACTTCATCAAGAAGTTCTCCTGTCATCCCCTTGCAAGCCCTCAGCCTGCTCCTCTCTGAGACAAAACTCTGTTTTTATTCTTGCACTTGGAAGTGCTTCCACTCAGTTCATTGCTTCCGGTCTGCACACCCAGTGCAAGCTGCTTGAGAACAGGAATCTTGTCTCTATGTGCCTCTGTAGCCCAGTGCGTAGACCATGCCTAGCTTGGAGCTAGCTCCTGGGACAAGGTTGTTGGACCAAAAAGGCAGTGACCACATAAGCAGTTGTAGGAACAGTGCCAACTTGTGAGTTCCGAAAGCTGTGAGACCAGGGGTGCCAGTCAGGAGCAAGAGTAAGGTCCAGACATGTTCAAACATCTTGGCCGGAGACCAGCAGGAGTAGGACTGCTTCCTCCTGGTCTGGGCCAGGATGTCCCAGTGCACATAAGCCCACCTTCATCACTCAAGGTAGTCTTGTAGCCTGGTGGCTAGATTACAGGTTAAACTTCCTCTTTCCTTAAAAGGACATGTCCAGCAAGCAAGCACCTGGAATTCCTCTCCATGCAAATAAAGCATTCCCCAGCATCTGTGTTCCCAGGCAATGATGACATTCATCCCCAAAACTTGTACCCACTTCACCAGGTTTATATAGCCCCTGTTCACTCCAATAAAGAGGGATGTTTCACTGAAAACTGTGCCCAGAGAAGGCTGTTTCTCCCTGACTCAAGTTGACTGAGATCCTGCTAATCTACCTGTTCCAACTAAGCTTCACTGCTACCTGTGCAGTCTGGGGTGCACAACACTGCCTGAATACCTCAGAGTAGCACCAGCTCCTCTGTCAACACTCACCTTTTGGACAACTGAGTCAACAGGGGCCAAATCAAGCCCATCACCGGGATGTATCTCATCACACAGTGCTTCATCCAGAGACTCTGTCAAGGACAGAGGTCCAGAGCTAGGTGTCTCTGCTGGTTGTGTCAAGGATGGAGGTCTGGAGCTAGGTGTCTCTGCTGGTTGTGTCAAGGATGGAGGTCTGGAGCGTGGTGCCTCAGCTGGCTGTGTCAAGGATGGAGGTCTGGAGCTAGGTGTCTCTGCTGGCTCTGTCAAGGATGGAGGTCTGGAGCGTGGTGCCTCAGCTGGCTGTGTCAAGGATGGAGGTCTGGGTCTCAGGTCCTCTACTGGCTTTTTAATAGTTTCCAGGACAATGGTCACAGGATTGCCATCAACCAACATATGGTGTTCTCTCTTTTTCAACACCTTCTCCTTATCTTCAGGGGAGACATTAAACATACACATTCACACAGAAATGAGAGAGAATTTACAGAGATGACCCTCAGTACCCCTCTAGGTTGATTCTAGAAACATCTGAGGATGCCACTTCCAGAGATGTCCCTAATAAGCTTAGGACTTTCATATAAGCTACCCATGTTCTCCCATATGTTTTTCAATTGTTTCTTTTTTGTTTTTTGTTTTTGAGACCCTAGGTAGTTCTGGCTGTCCTGAAACTCCAGCTGTAGACCAGGTTGGCCTTGAACTCACTGATTTCTGCCTGCCTCTGCCTCCAGAGTGCTATAATTAAAGGCATGTGCCACCACTGCCCACCCTTCCACAGACTTTTAAGAATCTCTGGATGATTTTTTTAATCTTTCACACAGATACACACTATGGAAATAGATGTTATACTGTATTGTTTATTTGAATGAACCGTAGGGTATGGAACTGTGGTGTAAATTTCCTCAAGATTGGAACATTCCGCCCTGCAAAGAAGTTCCTTTAGCAAGAAGATAAACAACTCAAAATAGCTTTAGGAAGTCCCTGAAACTGACCAGACTCAATAGGCCCCTCCCTGAGAGAGCAAGCAGTAAAGACTGTTGGGAAGAGTCCTCCTGAGACTCCCAGAACAGAGCTGCTATGAAGATTCATTAAAGATCTGCATAGGAGACTCTCGGACAAGTCAAGCTGTGAAAACACCAGAGAAGCTGCCTGCTGGGAGAGGACTCTAAGCTCCCTAGAGGAAGTTTAGGCCAACTGAGGCACCTGGAAAGAACACTCTCTAACATGCTGAGCTGCCTGCAGGCTGTGTAGTGAGCTCCACGGTCCCAGCTTTGTGAGCTGTCACCCATGCTAGGTGGGCTTTGGGGATGCAGCTGTCTTTGAGTCATTTCCTATATTCCTGTAAGTAAACCCAATAAATGTATTTGGTTCACCAAGTTGGACCTTGGTGGTAGCTGCTGTAGGCCCCTTGTCAAATGTATACAGAGGACCTGAACAGTTACTTGTGGCATTCTGGAACAGCAGGCTGTTGATGGGAAAAGCTAATAAGAACTCTAAAGTAGGGAACTTAAGTTTTACCATAGAATATAATTTGGTTATTAGAAACCACATTTATGGTCTGGGCATGCTGGTACACACTCACAATCTAGCACTTAAATGGTAGAGGTAGGGGTAGGGGGGATCATGAGTTCAAGGCCAACCAATGGTATGTGTCAAGAGCCTGTCTCATAGGGGTGGTAGTGGAGGTGGTGGGGAGAATCTATGTTTTGTAATGGTTTTGAGTTTCTCATTTCAATGACATTGAATACTAGTTATTGTATAGTTAAGTGGTGAGCCCTCCCCACCCCCAAAAAAAACAAGAATCAAAAAGTTTAGAATGTGCATATGCATTAGCTGTCTCTCAGAAAAGAAAGCATGAAAATGCTCCCATTGAGGACATTAGTGCTGCACCGAATGCCTTTAATCCCAGCAGAGGCAGGAGGATCTCAGTTTGAGGACAGCCAACAGAGCTAGTTCCAGGACAGCCAAGGTCCTAAAACCAACCTGTCTCTAAAACCAACCGAAAACAAAACAAAACAAAACAAAACCAAAACAAACTAGCTTCAGATAATTTTTCTTTGACTTTCCTTTTTAAAGTGGTCATATATTACTTTTGTAATCCTTAAAACAAATCAATGAAATCTTTATTTAAGACAATAAAGTGGCTTGGAGTCGAGTTCGGTGGTGGAGCACTTTCCTAGTGTGCTCAAGGTTCTGGATTTTCTCCTCAATCCCAACCCCCACACTTTGTTTCTTCTCTCAACTGAGTCTACCGGGAAATTCTCCGATGGAGTCGAACCGGGTCAGCCGCTGTACTCATCTGAGGCTTCCTCCCCCACTGTGGGATGGAGGGAGTCTGTGGACGGCACTCTCCCACAGACAGAGTCAGACTCGCGTGGGCTCTCCTCAGAAGCACGCAGGGATCGGTTTGGAACTGCTGGGTCCACCTTTGCACCCAAGCCTTGCCCTGTTTCCCCTGACCCGGCTCACCTGCTTTTTCTAGGAACTTCACCTCGAAGGTGTCCGGGGCGCCGGGGCCCACGGGCTGGACAGAGCACTCCCCGCCTCCCGAGGCCCGGCTCTGGAAGTATATCTGTAGCTTCCTGTGCGCCCTGGGGATGGACTCCTGCAGCCGGACGAGGAGCGGGGACGGCGGGTCGGGACTGGAGGCCATGGCTGTCCGCGTCTGGCTTGCTTGGGGCTCAGGGGCGCTGCACAGCCTTGGGGCTCAGGGGCGCTGCACAGCCAGGACAGAGCAAAGGCGCGTCCTGCCCTAAAGACCCGAGAGGCAAAGTTTCAGTTTCGTTTCCCAGGAGGTCCCTCCCTGTTCCCGGCAGAGCTGCCGCCTCCCATGGCCATCACCCGGTGAGTAGTTCGCACACTCGGCGGTGGGCGCTTAGTGGAAGTAGTTTCTTTTCTTGCAGGATCGGAAGAACGGCGGGAACCCGTATCCCAGGTTCAGGCCTCCCAAGGGTGGAGCGGAGTAGAGTGGTAAAAAGTTTCACCTGTTTGTGCTTTTTGAAACGATTGTTATAACTGTATTTACTGAAATGCGATTCTGATTTCAAGTGGAGGGAGTTTGTCTGCTTGGTGACCTATCACCTGTTCTTTTCCTGTTAGAGGGGCACCTTAGGGATTTTCTGCTCTGGGGTCTTAAGTTAGCGAATAGCACAGATCTGCTTGCTTGCTCGAGTCCCTAGTGAGTGAGGTAAAGAGGCACTGAGCACAAAAAGTCAGTACCAGTGAGCAAAGCAAAAGCCAAAGAGCTGGTTTCCAGCGGAATCTTAAAAGTGGGGTGAGGGAGGGGAGGAAAGTATCCCAGGCTGGCAGAGCGGGAACCTGAAGTCCAGAGGGCTCAGTTCCAGGCCAGGGAGAGGAGGAGGAAAGGTCTGTGAGAACTATGTGTCAACAGAAATATAGTGGGAATTATGTGTGTTAATTCTAAAGGTTATCATCATAGTTTAGCTGGTAGGTGATGGTTAATCTTGGTTGTCATTTTGACTGCATTTGGAATCAGCTAAAACCCCAGCAAGCTGAGTAGTGCTTGTGAGCGATTTTCTTGATTGGGTCATTTGAGACGGGAAGACCCACCCTAAATCTGGGTCACACCTCCTGGTAAAAAGGCAAGGAAAAGGGAAGTTTTGCTCTTTGCCTGCTTGCCTCAAGACAGACAAGTGCACCCCAAAGCAACCTCCAAGGAACCTTCGAGGTCTTTCTTCTGTGAAAGCAACACCGCCCTCTGGAGGCTCAGCGGGTCCTGTCCGGGAAGTTTTGGTTAGTATTCCAGTTACTCCTTAATGTACATGGACAACTGTGCTTTGATGTTGTACAGAGTTTTTCTATTGCAAAGACATTATAGAGCAGCCCAGAGACTCAGTGATAGCAACAGTTTTAGACAACGGGATTGTAAGTTTTAGTCATGAGTCTAATACTTTGTAAACTTTAGTTTTTAACCTACTAGGCTAAAATCATGAGAAAGTAGAATTTCCCAGAGCTTCAGATTTTTATCCAGACATCCTTAGGTCAGAGTTGTTTTATAACAGATTCAGTAGAACACATCCCGTGCTGGTTCAAGCTAAATCTCCCCAGCCTTCACACGCCCTGTGGGAGGTGCCACTGATAAGAAGACTGCTCCTTAGCAGTGGTGGTGCTCGCCTTTAATCCCAGCACTTGGGAGGCAGAGGCAGGCGGATTTCTGAGTTCGAGGCCATCCTGGTCTACAGAGTGAGTTCCAGGGCAGCCAGGACTATATAGAGAAACCCTGTCTCAAAAAACGAAAAAAAAAAAAAAAGACTGCTCCTTAGATGTTTAGCCTGGTCTTAGCACTTTGTTACCATTTTCTAAGTGTACCGACACCTTCAAGACCTCACTTCCATAAAGCGTTTCCTATCCCAGCCCTTACAGTTTCCCTCAACTGACTTCAACCAGAATTCCCTGAAGATAAACAGTATCAACGCCAAAATGACATGGTCATCCTCCCCATTGACATGAACGACTACTAAAGAGCTGAGATTTCCTTCAGGTCTCCTATGGTTTATTTTTCCTTTTTTCTTATTTTTTCCAAGACAGGTTTTTTTTTTCTTTTTTTTTTTTTTCTGTGTAGTCCTGGCTGTCCTAGAACTCTGTAGACCAGGTTGGCCTCAAACTCAGCTGTCTCTGCCTCCCAGCAATGGGATCAAAAGAGTCAGCTCCTATGGCATATTCTTAGAAGATCCCCTTGGCCTTAGTCATTAGTGGCACAAGCCTTTAATACCAGTACTCAAAAGGCTTCATCTACATAGCACATTCCAGACCAGGCAAGGTAACACGAGGAGACCTTAGCACAGAAACAATAACCAAAACCCAAATCGCCTCAGCTTGGTCAGCGCTTACTGCATTCTTTCTGTCTGTTCCCAGAAACAGGCCACCATCTCCTGGATCAACAGACTACACTTGAAAACACAAACGAGTGTAAACATCTGAAGATCCACGTGGGACCTGAAGAATGGCCTATTACATGGTAAAACAAGAAATATAAATGCCTCTCATCATGAAAAATCCAGTTGTTACGTGAAGGGTTCTCCGCATAGCATTAAAAAAGATGGGGCCTTCAGTTACACCTAGCACCCTCATATGATTTTATGATTTTATATTCTCAGTGGTTACTGCCCTTGTAGAACCTAAGTTTGGTTCCTAGCACTCACACGGTGGCTCACAACCTTGCCTGTAACCTCAGTTCTAGGGCTTCTAATTTCCTTTTCTAGTCTTTGTTGACTCTTACATGCGTGTGACATACACTGCTCACATAGTCTCTTCTGGGGCTAGAGAGATGACTTAGCGGTT
Source organism: Tokudaia tokunoshimensis (assembly GCA_036184795.1). Lineage (NCBI taxonomy): Eukaryota > Metazoa > Chordata > Mammalia > Rodentia > Muridae > Tokudaia > Tokudaia tokunoshimensis. The sequence goes on from BTHU01000015.1 coordinate 22,359,100, forward strand.
AAGGACCTTAGCTGCTCTTCCAGAGAACCCAGGTTCAATTCCCAGTCCTCACATGGAGATTCTACTTCTGGGAGACCCAGCGCCCTCTTTTGACCTCCACAGCAAGCATGTGATGCACAGACATACATGCAGACAAAATACCCTTGTGTATAAACCTAAATTAAAATTTTAAAAGTTTTTTTTTCCCTTGTACCGTGTGAGAAGTGGAAAGTCACGAGTATGCTAATATAGTTGAGTATGGGGGCGTTCAGCACTCCGGAAGCTGAGGCAGAAAAATCCCAACAGGTTCTAGGCTAGCCTGAGCTATGGAGTAAAACCCTACCTCAAAATTCAAAACATAAAAAGTTAATAAATAATATGCTAATATAAATAGCAGAATGAATGAAGTGATGGCTTTTTTTAAAATGTCATCTCCAGGACTAGGAATGCCACAGATGATAAAAGGCTTACCTACCATACATATAGCACTGGGTTCAATTTCTAGTAATACATAAATTGGGGAAAAAAATTTAAAAAATAAATAAATAAAAGGAAAAGCTGGGCGGTGGTGGCGCACGCCTTTAATCCCAGCACTTGGGAGGCAGAGGCAGGCGGATTTCTGAGTTCAAGGCCAGCTTTGTCTACAGAGTGAGTTCTAGGACAGCTACACAGAGAAACCTTGTCTCAAAAAACCGAAAATAAATAAATAAATAAATAAATAGCCGGGCGGTGGTGGCGCACGCCTTTAATCCCAGCACTTGGGAGGCAGAGGCAGGAGGATTTCTGAGTTCGAGGCCAGCCTGGTCTACAGAGTGAGTTCCAGGACAGCCAGGGCTACACAGAGAAACCCTGTCTCAAAAAACCAAAAAAAAAAAAATAAATAAATAAATAAATAAATACATAAATACATAAATTGAGCTTGGTAGTATGTAGCAAGTTTGAGGCTAGCCTGGGCTACATGAGACCCAGTCTCATGCCACCTTACATATGGTGTGGATTTTCATTAATCTTTCAGCAGCTGTCTCTCAGGACGGGGTCAGGAAGTGGGCATGGAGAAAGGCCTCTCTGGGTAGATCTGAAAACTCCCACTTTCTGTTTGTCATGAAATAGGCAACTGGAAGTGGGTCCTTCCGGATCTGGGGAGATGCATCTGGAGAGGCTCACATCCTCATGTTTTCTATTCTGTCCAGGGAAATCCCACAAGATTTTGGAGTCCATCTGAGAGCTTTGGCTCATTGTGGTTGAGGGCTTTGAGCCTTTTCAGGTGTTAGCCTCCAGCCTTTTCTCTTATTCTGACTTAGAAGTGCATCAGCTGGGCATGGCGGCAGACATAATAACCTCAGCACTAGGGAGACTGGGGAAAGAGGACTGCTGGGAGTTCAAGGCCAGCCTGAGCTCTATAGTGAGTTCAAAGCCAGCCTGTGGGACGAACAAACAGAAAGTGCATTGACCTCTTTAAGAGGCAAAGATAGGCTCAGTACTTGATGTAGCTTTTAGTGTTTTTAGTGTTTTAGGTACACAGATTAAAAAATGGCGGCGGTGGTGGTGCAGACTCTAATCTTAGCATACAGGAGGCAGAGGCAGGCAGATGGCTGAGTTTAAGGCCAACCTGGTCTACAGTGTGAGTTTTAGGATAACCAGGGATACACAGGGAATCCTCTCTTGAAAAATCAAAGGGAAAAACAAAGACAAACAACAATGAAAAAAAAAACCAAACCCCACCAACAAACTGAATAATGAATCTAAACAAAGAACCAAAAAATTTCCTTCCCCAAACCCTAAAACTGAGAACCCATGCGATTCCTGCTTAGCGGGCAGTGTGTGTGCAATTGGTCATCTCTGGGTTTTGCAGCTTCAGACTTTTAACGCAGCCATTTCATTTTTTCACAGGGTTCAGGAGCAGCAGCCCCCACTGAAAGACCAGGTATGATCGCCTCTCTCTCTCTCACGTAAGAAAGCCTTTGCTGAGGTCTTTCCTCAGTGCAGAAGGGGGCACTCAGAAGGAGACTGTCTCCCCTTCAGGGGCTCAGGTGTGTGCAGCCACTGTGGAGATGCGGGCACATGCTTCGGAGGCACTGTGGCAGCCGAAGATGTTCTCTTGGGCCCTCCACTGTCTTCTCCCTCGTTGGCAGACTCTTTGCTCTGTTTGTTTAAATGGTCTCGCTTTGTGGATCTGGCTGGCCTGGAACTCAGATCTGCCTGCTTCTGCCTCTGAGCACTGAGGTTAAAGGATCAGCACTCCAGCCCTGACACACTTCTGACCATTCCTTGACAGCCAAAATGGGCAGAAAGACTGACTGACCAAGAGCTGAGAGAGTCAACCTGCCTAGTTTCTAGGGGTGACCCATTTGATGTTTGCCACCAGTGCATAGGCCAGTTGAGACCGACTGCTTAGTTGTGGCTTCTTTTGGGTAAGAGAGGTCACCAGAAGTCTTTCTTGGTGACTCAGATTAGAAACAGAGTAAACTACTACATTTAATCTGTTGTCTTTCTTTTTTTGTTTTTTAATTGTATGAGTACACTGTAGCTGTCTTCAGACACACCAGAAGAGGGCATCAGATCCCATTACAGATGGTTGTGAGCCACCGTGTGGTTGCTGGGATTTGAACTCAGGACCTCTGGAAGAGCAGTTAGTGCTCTTAACCGCTGAGCCATCTCTCCAACCCGTTGTCCTACATTTTAACATCTCTGACACGAGGCTCCGGTTTTCTGGCATTCATTTTCCTTTCTTAGAGGCAAAAGCTGTATTTGCTTCCTCTTTATTCTTTGAAATGTTCTCCGTTTGTCTGTAGTTTTTTGTCTGTAATGTCTGTTGTGTGTATCTGATGTCTGTCTGACCTTGTTATCTGTCCCTAACAGCATTTATAAGTAAACAGCTGTTTATTTAACAGCACAGAAAAGATATTACAGTAAAGAAATTCTAGGTTTTTAAGAGTTTTAGAAGGATAGAAGTTACTTTATTGACCCACAAACAGGTGTTCTCAACATATATCCACATGTTGCTTCTCACACTTATTCTTTTTGTTTTTTATTTATTTATTCATTTATTTATTTTTGTAATTTATTATATTTGTTATTTATTTTAAGGTTCCTTTCAACCTATTGACTGCTTTCAGCAAATGATTACCACAATACACACACACACACACACACACACACACACACACACACACGGCACAGTATTCTGGGCCAGTGACATGGAAGAGTTGTAGTTTAAGATTAAAGCTATGCATTTAGGGGCTGGAGAGATGGGTTAGCGGTTAAGAGCACTGACCGTTCTTTCAGAGGTCCTGAGTTCAATTCCCAGCAACCACATGGTGGCTCACAAGCATTTGTAATGGGATCCATGCCTTCTTCTGGTGTACCTGAAGAGGGTGACAGTGTACTCACATACATAAGGCCATGCATTTATTTTATGTTTTAAAAGCTGACTGCAAAAGCATATAAAATTGGTTACATTGTTTTCTTTTTTTAAGATTTATTTATTTATTTTGTGTATATGAGTACACTGTAGCTGTACAGATTGTTGTGATCTATCATGTGGTTGCTGGGACTTGAACTCAGGACCTCTGCTTGCTCCCGTCCTGCTCACTCTGGCCCAAAGATTTGTTATTATAAGTACATTGTAGCAGTCTTCAGAGGCACCAGAAGAGGGCATAAGATCTCATTACGAATGGTTGTGAGCCACCATGTGGTTGCTGGGATTTGAACTCAGGACCTTCAGAAGAGCAGTCAGTGCTCTTAACCGCTAAGCCATCTCACCAGCCCACATTGCTTTCTTAAAAGGTGAGTTTAGAAAACTGGATATGACATATATACAGTGGGGAAACAGATTGAGTATATATATAAATTTAAGTGATTTCTAGGTATATTATTAACTTGGTTGCAAGGTCTGGCAAAAGTTCAGTTTCTGAAGGTAAGAAGGATTTTCTTTTCCTTCCTTCCTTCCTTTCTTTCTTTCTTCCTTCCTTTCTTTTTGTTTTTTGACACAGGGTCTCTCTGTGTAGCCCTGACTGCTGTGGAACTCACTGTAGACCAGGATGGCCTCAAACTCAGAGATTCCCCTGCTACTCTCTCCCAAGAGCTGGGATTAAAGGCATATGCTACCATCACTGCCCAGTAAGAGGGATTTGCAGAAAAAGATATTGTCACTCTATAAGTTGGGTTATCCAGAAATTGAATTTATATGATGGGTGGGTATGGTGGTAGTCCCAAAGTTTAGGGGACCAAGGAAGGAAGATTCTAATTAAAGAACTACACAGTGAGGCCTTGTATTATCACCACCATCAACTTCCCCAGCCCCCCAAACTGAAGTCTCTGGAAGCCTGACATGTTGTCATTGCTCAGCCTTGGTTGAGGTTGTCCTGAGAGCCATGACTTCTGCTGAGGTGAACTTTAGTACCAAATTGCTATAAAGGCTGTGAGCTAACTAGATTTTCCATGTATAAACAAATTAAGAAGGTTGTGAACAACAAACACATCTTGCAGTCTTAAAAATGCAGTAAGTGATTTTTTTTTTAAAGACAGGATCTCACCATGTAGTTCTTCTGACTGTTCAGAACTGGCTTTGAACTCACAGAGATCTGCCTGGCTCTGCCTCCCCAGTGCTGGGGTTAAGGAAGGGTGTGCATAGCATAATAAATAATTCTGTGTTGATTTTGACTGTGAGGACCAGAGTCAGTGCCATGAGCCAGAAGATGCTGGTCTTCTACCCCCTGGCTGGTCCTGTGTTGGCAGTGTTGGTAAGGGAGGTAGTAGAAGTTCATCTCTCTTTCCAAGTAAGAAACGAAGTCTCCTAGTGTGGAAAGGAACCACATCCTTTTCAAAGGAACCTGTCCTCATTTCTTTCTTGTTTTGCTTTTTCTCCTTTACCAGCCAATGATTCTCTTGAAGAACATCATAGATGGAAAATTCCCATTAAACGCAACATCTTCGAAATTTTAAAAAGCAATGAGAGTCAGCTGTGTGAAGTCCTCCAGAATAAGTTTGGATGTATCTCTACCCTGACCTGTCCAACTCTAGCAGGAAGCAGCTCTCCTGCTCAGAGGGTCTTCAGAAGGACGCTGACCCCTGGGATAGAGTTATCTGTCTGGAAAGACGACCTCACCAGACATGTTGTTGATGCTGTGGTGAACGCAGCCAATGAAGACCTTTTGCATGGAGGTGGCCTGGCCGCAAGCCTGGTGAAAACTGGTGGCTTTGAAATCCAAGAAGAGAGCAAAAGAATCATTGCCACCTATGGTAAAGTTCCGGTTGGTACAATCGCTGTCACCGGTGCGGGGAGACTTCCTTGCCATTTGATTATCCATGCGGTTGGACCCCGGTGGACAGATATGGACAGCCAGACAGCTATTGAATTATTGAAATGTGCCATTAGGAACATTCTAGACTATGTCACCAAATATGAAACACAAATTAAGACAGTAGCAATTCCAGCCCTGAGCTCTGGAATTTTCCAGTTTCCTCTGGATTTGTGTACACGCGTAATTTTACAAACTATCTGTCTTTATTTCCAAGACAAGCAATTGATCAGTAATTTGAGAGAGATCCATCTGGTCAGCAATGAGGACCTCACTGTTGAGTCCTTTAAATTCTCCTCAGAAAGCATCCTAGGGAAGGAACTGAGCTCCTGGGAGAGTCCAGAAACTAACCTTTCATCCAACATGACTCTTCACATTGGCCAGGGCCTGACTCTCCAGATTGTCCAAGGCTGCATTGAACTGCAGACAGTAAGTTTTTGTTTTTATTCCCTGGCACTGACAGAGGGGAGTCCTGGAAATAATTACTAAGTTAATGGGTAGTCACTAAGATGCTTAAAGTGGAAAACCATAAGATGCATCTTTGGGGATTGGAGAGTATGAGCCTCAGGGCTAGGCCATCTGGATTAGAGACCACCTCCATTATTCCTGACGCAATGGCTTTCCTTCTTTCAGTCTCTAGTCCTTCCTTTAAAATGCATTAGCAACAGCACTTAAACATCTGAAAGCTGAATCATTATCCAAGAGAGAGTTACAGTAGTGTGTGGCACATGGTTGCATGGGAGTTAGAATGATTAAGCTCTGATTCTTAGGAACCAGAAGCAATTGGAATACTCTTTGATCCCAAAGAACTTAAGCTCTTTCTTATTTCTTTGAAGTTTTTTGTTTGTTTGTTGTTCTACCATGTCACCAAAGACTCATGATCCTCCTGCCTCAGCCTCAAACATTAGATTTTCATTTTTACTTTTTTGAGGCAAGGTCTCTATAGAGCTTTGTCTATCTTGAAACTTGGTACGTAGATCAGGCTGGTCTTGAACTCACAGAGATCCACCTGCCTCAGCCTCCAAGGTGAGATTAAAGGCTACCATGCCTCAGCTGAGCACTGAAATAAACGAGTATAAATAAATGAATGAATTTAGTGTGTGTACACGCATGTATGCGTGTGTGTATATATGTATGTGTGTAAGAGTGTATGTGTATTATGTGTGTTGATAGATGTATATTTGTGGGTCTGTGCATGCTTGGAGGTGGGGGTATGGCTCGCACACCTGTGCACAGGTATGGAGGGGCCAGAGGTTAACCTTGGTTGTCTTTCTAAAGTACTGTCTACCCTTCTTTTTTTGATACAAGAGTTTCTCATTAGTCTGGAACTTGTCAGGCGGGCTGTGCCTAACTAGCTAACCCCAGACAACCTGTCTTGGTCTTCTGGCTTGGCTGGTATCGTGAGTGCTTGTCATCACATCTGGTTTTTTTCACATGGTTTCTGGCAAGTACTTTACTGACTGAGTTACTTATCTCTCTAGTTCTATTCTATTTTTAATCTTTAAAAAAACTTTATTTGGCAATATCTCATTGGGGAAACAAGTCATTCAGCATTGCTGAAATAATCTGTCAATAATAGTAAATAAAAATAGTACTTAGGAATATGGCTGGGCATGGTGGCCCGCCCTTGTAATCACAGTAGTTTGAGGTGGAAGCCCAAGGATCAGGGATACAAGGTGATTCTCTGCTCCTTGAGTTTGAAGAAACCAGCTGTGGCTGCATGAAACCCTGCTTCAAAAATCTGAAAACAAAATGAAACCCAAGAGTTTGTCCATTTGTGATTAGAGCAGCATATTCACAGCGGTAGCAAAAAGAAATGGTGACAGGGCAGAGGAGAAAGCCCTACGGTATCCATGTGGGGGCATGTCTGGTGGCAGAGTGCTTGCTTAGCATGGGTTTGACTCCCTGCCTGGGGGAAGCAGGCTGATCTCAGGTTGTGGGAGGTGTGAGCTAGCAGGAGGAAGGCTTTCAGGGAGGCTTGAGTGACTTGGTCAGAGAGACAGAGAGGAATCCACAGACAGGAAATGAAGAGCTTGGCAGGACACACTGAAGTTTAAAGTAATCATTTTATTTACTTACTTACTTATTTTTTGGATCATTGATGTGTCCTCTGGTCACAATCAAGTGAGAATTAACCGTCATTGAGAGTAGTACTTAACAGCCTACGAGACATCAGAGCGAAGGCTGAGGAGACTCCATGAACTGAACTATTTGAGGAGTCGGTTTAGTGTGTCCTTTAACATTTCAGCAGAAGCATTATTGAATAACATCCTTTTACCAGATTTTATCATCTTCATTTATTGTCAGCAGCATTAGGAACCTTACATCTTCTGAAGGGTGCCAGTGCCCTCCAATGGCAAATTCAAATTGCTCTTTCAGGGTAAAACTATTAATATCCATGATAACTGGAGTACTTTGGCAAATGCCTGGAACCCAACGCCCCAGAGGCAGAGGCAGAAGACTTGATCTAAATTTGAGGCCAGCCTGGTCTACAAATCAAGTTGCAAGCCAGCCAAGAAGACACAATGACACCCTGTCCCAAAACAAACAAAATCCACAGAAGTACCTAAGTTTCCTTTGATGGATGATAAGAATTTTGGTACTTGCTTTGTTAGGATTTTTATTGCTGTGAAGAGACACCAGGACCAAGGCAACTCTTATAAAGGCAAACACTTAATTGGGGCTAGCTTTCAGTTTTGAAGGTTCAGTCCATTGTCATCATGGCAGGAAGCATGGCAGTGTGCAGGCAGGCATGAGACTGGAGGAGCCTAAAATTCTACATCTTGATCCAAGAGAAGACTGTCTTCCAGGCAGCTAAGAGGAGGGTCTCAAAGCTCAACCCCACAGTGACATACTTCTTTCAACAAGGCCACACCTCCTAACAGAGCACTCTGTATAGGACAAGCATATTCAAACTGCCACAGTATTGAAGCTGCAAGAACATAGCTCCCTTTGGCACTGCTCTCAGAGTTCCAAGATAAAAGTAGTGAGAAATGTAGTTGATGTCTATGTGTACTGTTTCTGTAGCTCCGTGGTTCTCAGCCTTCCCAAAGCTGTGGCCCTTTAATACAGTTCCTCATCTTAAGGTGACCCCTGACTGGAAAATCACTTTTGTTGCTACTTCATAACTGCAACTTTGTTACTGTTACGCCTTAGGCGACCCTTGTGAAAGGGTCATTTGACACCTCCAAAGGGGTTGTGACCTACAGGTTGAGAATGGCCGCTGAAGATGAACTGGTTAAGTGGTTGCTTATAAATAGTTGGATAAGTGTATCTGGTGACCCATACAGAAAGAAAGCTCTGTTTCACTAAAGAAGTCCTTTGGCCTTGTTTATACTTTCTTTACCCTTGTGCATGAGAACAGAAAGATATGAGATGTCTTCTGTTCCTAAAGTTCCTAAGACACGCTTTCTTTGTTACCAAACAACCTACACAGAAACAGCAGGAAATGACGGAGATAAGGCAGAGAACAAAACCTGTATGGATGTGCCTCGAAAATAACCACAGGCTTAGGGATTGGGCTCAGTAGTAGAATATTTGCTTAGCATGTGCAAGGTCCTGGGTTCAGTCCTTAGCACTGGGGGAACAACATAACAGCTGGATGGGTAGGCTGTTCATGCTGGAAATTTTAGCTCTGAAGAGATGGGTATGGCTCAAGGTTAATCTGGAGTACATAGTGCAGCCCAGTTTTAAACACACACACACACACACACACACACACACACACACACACACACACACACACAGCAGGCATTTAGGTAAAAAGATAAAAGGACTGAAGGAGGCGGTTCAATGGATAGAGTACTTGCTTAGCAGCATGAAACCTTGGGTTTAGTCCCTAGAGCCCATAAACCTGTAATCCTAACATGGGGCAGGTAGAATCAAGAAGATCAGGAATTTAAGGTCATCTGCACATCTATTTGGGATGTCTGAGGTCATTCAGGCTACAAGAGACACTGCCTCAAAATCAAAACAAACAAGTTGTAATGCCTTTAAATCCATCAATGAGGAAATGGAGACGGATGGATCTCTGTGAACTTGAGCTCTGCCTGGTTTATATAGGGAGTTACAGGCCAGCCATAGTTACATGGGGAGACTTTGTCCCCAAAACAAAACAAAGGAAAGAACCAACCAACAAAAGAGGCTGGAGAGAAGGCTCCCCTGTTAAGAGTGTGACTGTTCTTTTAGAGGACCTGAGTTCTGTCTCCATCCCGCAAATCGGGCAGCTCCCAACTCTATCTAACTTCAGCTTCAGGGACTGACACCTTCTCTGGGATTTTGCAGATTTTGTACAAACCCACATAGAGACATACACACATATTGAAAATAAAATCTTTTTTTTTAATTTTATTTTAGTAGTTTATGGGTACGAATGAGTGTCTTACCTGCATGAGTGTTTGCCACCAAATTCGTGCCTGGTGCCTGGTGACTGCAGAACTGAGAAGAGGACTTTGGATCCCCTAGAAGTAGAGTTACTGATAGTTACAAGCTTCCATGTGCTGACTGGGAAGTGAACCCTGGTCCCCACCCTGCAAGAGCAACAATTGCTGTTAGCCACTGAGCCAACTCTCCAGGCTGAAAATAGAGTCTTTAAAACAAAAGAAGTCAGAAGGAATGATGAGAAGCTTGAAATATAATAAGTATAATTCAACAAAAGGGGAGATCAATGACAATATCATTTATATATGTACATTATTTTCAAAATAGGGCAAACAGCCTCATAGCAATGAAATGAATTCTCTTGGAAATATGTCTCTATTTCAAAACCAATTTTTGGAATTTAAATATTCAAAAAGTAATTTTCTAAACTTTTAGAGATGTACAAATTAGTTATTTTAGAAGGAGGGATTTAACAACAAATCCTGTGTTTTCTTCCCTTTTCAGACGGATGTAATTGTTAATTCTGGATACATGCAGAATTTTAAATCAGGACGCGTGGCACAGTCGATTCTTAAACAAGCAGGGCTTGAAATGGAAAAGGAACTTAACAAGATTTACCTGTCCTCAGATTATCAAGTGGTATGGGTCACAAAAGGATTTAAATTGTCCTGTCAGTATGTGTTCCATGTGTCATGGCATTGCAAAATCCAGAAACACCAGGTAAGTTCAAAATAATCCTAAATTTGTATACTTGCACTCTCTAAGCATTTTGATAGGTTTCCTTTGCTTTATTATGTTTATCAGAAATTGTTAGATGGTGTTTTAGTTAGGGTTTTCATTGCCGTGAAGAGACAACTCTTATAATGGCAACTCTTATAAGGACAATATTTAATTGGGGCTGGCTTAAAGGTTCAGAGCTTCAGTCCATTATCATCAAGGCAGGAGCATGGCAGCATCCAGGCAGACCTGAGGCTGGAAGAGTGGAAAGTTCTATATTTTGATCCAAAGGCAGACAGAAGAGTGTCTTGCAAGCAGCTAAGAGGAGGATCTCATCGCCCATCCCTACAGTGACACACTTCCTGCAACAAGACCACGCCTACTCCAACAAGGCACACCTCCTAATAGTGTCACTCCTTGGTCCAAACATATTCAGACCACCACAGATGTGCTTCCTTTTTGGAAATATGCCTATGGCTGGCTGAAAGACTGAGCAAGTTCTCTTAAGTTTGATTTGAAAGGTCTAGGTGAGCAGACTGCGTTGGGCACTGAAACCCGGAACCCTTCAGTCTGTACACAGTATGCTCTATAATACTCAGTGATCTGCTCTGTCCTTCCATAGTGAGGCAGGAGATGCAGCTTTTCCATATTTCCTTTCACAGGTTAAATTCCAGTAGGAGTTGGATTCAAAGCTACTACAGTTTCTTCCGACTCCCATAAAACATGAAAACTAGTGAACAGAGGGAGTTCACAGAGATGTAGAGAAATGCTTAATCCCAATGTGCTTTCTCTCTCTCTCCCCATATATATGGAGAATCCCAAAAGACCACCAAGGAGCTGTCTCTGATGTAATAGCATTAGGGTCTCTTTATTACAAGCTCAGGCTTGGGCTTTCCTCTAACTTAACCCTGACACAGCAGGATGGGAAGGGAAGGCAGAGCAACCCCGAACACTCATCAGGACACATTCTTTTGTTTGTTTGTTTGTTTTTTGTTGTTTGTTTGTTTTTCGAGACAGGGTTTCTCTGTGTAGCCCTGGCTGTCCTGGAACCAGGCTGGCCTCGAACTCAGAAATCCGCCTGCCTCTGCCTCCCAAGTGCTGGGATTAAAGGCGTGCGCCACCACCGCCCGGCATCAGGACACATTCTTAAAGGAAAATTGAAGCAAGTGATGGGACAAGGGAGGGTGTTCCAGTCTGGCAAGCATATAATAGAATGACTATAAGCCAACAGGTGGGTGCTCTGAAGCAAGATGGTATATAATCACAGACTGGTCTGAAAGTACATCTGAAACCATCAGACTAATCTTTGATTAACTGTTGCTAGGAAGCAGCCAGGGAGTAACTCTGGCCAAGGACAAGCCATGGGGTCCTTCCTGGTACGTGGGTGCAGCTTGGGTTCTGCTGCAGGTCAAGTTCTCAGGGTTTTTTTTCTTTAAGGTGAAGGCTGGTCCCAAGATGGAGTAGGTTTGGCCTCTCAATAGTGTCTCTCTACATAGTCCTGGCTGTCTGGAACTCACTGTGTTGACCAGACTGGGCTTGAACTCACAGAGATTGACCAGTCTTTGTTTCCTGAGTGTTGGGATTAAAGGTATATGCCACCACTCTTGGTTATTTTTTTGTTTTGGAGATGAAGTCTCAATGTATAGCCCAGGCTAGCCTGAAACTCTGTAGTCCAGGCTAACCTAAAACTCAAGACAATCCTCCTGCATAGGCCTCCCGAGTGCCAGGATTATAAGTCATTATACTTGTATCTTTTTGTATCTTTTTTGGCTTGTGTATCTTTTTTTTTTTCACCTGTGCCATGTCTTCTCCACTCTTAGTTCTGTAACCCTAGACTGGATCTCCAATTATTCTCTATGCTTGCTTCATCTTTCCAAGGTTCTTCCACAATCTTCCTGTCTATATAGCAATTCAATGTAATATTGAAAAGCTGATGGAAAATTAGCCTGGCATATGGCCTACTTTTTTAAAATTCCAGTTGTATACGTTAGCATGCCACATTGAGGGCCAGCTGTGGTATGCATTTTGGGGGCCAGCTGTGGTTCTGTCCTCTGCCTCGTCCCTCTCAGGGCATTCAGACTATGCACATCAGGCTGGAAGGATGAACTGGAGTCCGATATGGATGGGGTTCTACAGGATTCCAGTACAGCTAGGAATGAGTAGTTTTAGACTAGCCAGAACTGTGTAGTGAGACCTGATCTTAAAAGATGAAAAAGTAAAGTTGATGGAAGTCTGAGTCTGCCCAATGCACTTCTCCAGGAGAAAATACACAGTGGATCATAATAATATTTAAGGGATACTGCTTTCTTCTCGTCTCGTTCACTAAACTGTCAGGAACTCTTTGTTGACCTGGGAGCGGTGGGTGAGCAGCATACTGATGCTTGACTGACTCTCTGAGCTAGGGAGATGATCAAGGCTGTATAACTGGGAGAGATCACAGTGCTCAGATGCCATGGTAGCATTCAGTTGCCTCAGTTTCTCAGCCTTGTGCCTCCCACTATTGAGCTTATAACTATGGTAGGTTTTTGTGGAGTGGGGCCTTAGCCGCCCTCTGAGGATGCATGGACACACCCATGGTGTGTGCAGGCTGGCACTGTGTAGCTCAGGCTAGTCTGAACCTCTGTAGTCCAGGCTATCCTAAAACTAAATAACCAGGCTGGCATGGTAAATTCTGAGCACAACTGAAGGGTAAGTGAAGTCTTATTTTTGTCTCAAAGGTTGATCTCGAACTTGTATTTATCTTACAGACATTGAAAGATGCAATGAAGTCCTGTCTAGAAAAATGCCTCAGATCAGATATAAATTCCATTTCCTTTCCTGCTCTCGGGACAGGAATGATTGATTTGGAGAAGAGCACAGTAGCTCGGATAATGTTTGAGGAAATTTTTGCATTTGCTAAAGAGTACAAGGAAAAAACCCTAACTGTAAAGATTGTGATCTTTCCAGTAGATGTGGAGATATACAAGGTGAGTTTAGTGTCTTAGGAAAGTCTTACATTTTGTTCATTCATTACCAGTGGCTAATTAGTATCTCTCGTCTAACACACTAGGAAAGGATCCCACAATGTGGTGGGATTCTAATGTTGAATTTCTGCACATTACCCACCCTTGGCCTAATAGCAAAGGTCATTATCTAAGCCATGTTTACATTTGTTTTTCTCATTTCCTTGTTGGCATTTATTCTCTGATCTTTAAAGGTAAACAACCTACTTTTGATATGGGATGATTCCTTCTCCCCTGCTGCTGCTGCTGCTCCTCCTCCTCCTCGTCCTCTAAGATATTGCTTAATGGGTTTTGGGTTTTTTTTTTCCTGGCTAGGGCTGGGTATCTATAAAAGGCAATAGAGGGTCATTTGCAAACATTTCTTCCTTATTAACTTAAGCCAGGCGTTTTTGTCTCCGAGAAAGGAACCCCTCTCCAGAGCCATTGTTGGCATGCCTCATGATGATCAGGTGTTTGACGCTGGTGGACAGAGCTGGAAAGACTCTGCCAAATTTTGTCCTTGGCTCCACCAGAGACCTCTAGGCCCTTTGCTGGCCATCTGCTTGTTGTCTCCTCCTTTCATAAACCTTATTGCTAGCGGCTAAGTTACAGTGTCCATAACATTTCATTCAAAAGCTTTGCCTAAGTCTTTCTAACCCTGCAACATCTCCTGCCTTCTGAAATGACATAACCAGAGAGCCGACGTTTATCCATCGTATGAAGCAGAGGCAAAGCAGATCTGAGCGGAGTGGAGCCCGACTTTAATACAAGTACTCTGGAGGCAGGGGCAGGTGGATCTCTGAGTTTGTGGTCAGCCTGGATAACAGAGCAAGTTCTAGGACAACTAGGACTACACAGAGAAACCCTGACTCTAAAGCCAAACACACACACACACACACACACACACACACACACACACACACACACCCCTCTGAATTCAAGGTCAGTGATCTACATAATGAGTTCCAGGCCAATCCAGGGCTAGATAGCAAGGTCGTAAAATCCTGTCTAAACATACACATACACACACTCTCTCATTCTCCTCTCTGTCTCTGTCTCTGTCTCTGCCTCTCTCTCTCTCTCTCTCTCTCTCTCTCTCTCTGCCTGTCTGTCTCTGTCTTTCTCTCTCTCTTCATTTTTTAAGTGCATATAGATTTAAAGCAAAATCTAGTCTTCTAGTCTTTATCTTGTTAGTATTATGATTTGTCAGTAAAGTAATTACTGCCTATTTTATCAACTTTGAATAAGAAAAATACTAGATAAGGTGTTTCCAAACCCCTAAGAGATTTCAATTATTTCAAGTCAACTGTCTTAAAGGGTATACCTAGAAATACTCATCTTTTTTCTGTAAGCTGTCTGTAACAATAATTACCATATAGAACATATATTGAATGCTCACCGTGAGTCAGCTCCAATCTTAAGGAGTTTACAATAACAAACCCATATAAAACAGTTTGGTGTGCTGATAACATGTAGACGTGATCTATATTTTTATTTTAGCTTTAATTTGGTACCTACATTAATACCTGAATGGATGAAAGCTTGTATTTTCTCTAAATTCTACCTGGTCTTTGGTTTTTGTTTTTTTGGTTTTTTTTTTTCATTTTTACCTGTACTAATTTCTCAGATGTTCTAAGACAGTGGTTCTCAACCTTCCTAATGTTGCGGCCCTCTAATACAGTTCCTCATGCTGTGGTGACCCCCAACCATAAAATTACTTTCCTTGCTACTTCATAACTATAACTTTGCTACTGTCATGAACTGCAATGTAAGTATCCGATATGCAGGCTCTCTGATGTGGGACCCACAGGTGCACAGGTTCTCTTGGATTGTCCAAGCCTGCTTTAGGACTTGTGGCAGGGGGAATGGAATCTAACGAGACAGTAGTGTGGTGTATTCAGGTAGAGATTTTTATTACTGTGGTTGTCCACTCTTCTATGACTGTTCTGCTTTGCTTATTTTAGGTTTTTTGTGCTGAAATGACAAAAAGGTTCAGCGAGCTGAATCCCAGCAGTAATAGTGGTGAGTAAGAAATTAAGAGTTTTACAGGTATAGTGGGACGTGAGTGGAGGCAGGAGCATTGGGAGTTCCAGGTCATTCTCACCTAAAAACACGTTTGAGGCCATCCTGAGCTACATGAGACTCTTCTTTTCCAAAGAAGAGGTGGGGTACCTATCCATATATTCTCATTACCGATTCTGAGTCAGGAACTCTTGGCCCAGTCATGCAGATCTCTTTAAAAACTAGTTGATCTCACAGCTGAGCTAGGTTTGGGATTGCTGGGACAGATGGGTTCAAGCAGTCTTGGATGCTGAGTGCTTGTGAGGCTAGTTCTGTCTCACTCTTTGGGGTGGAATGTTTAATGGCTCTGCAGGCTGGAAGTACAGAGGGGGCTACTATCGAGGAGAATCTTGGGATGGTGCTTCTTAGGAGCCTATATTTATTGTCTGTAGAGTGTTGATAGTAACAAGTGATTGTGAACCACTGAGACAGCTAATCTGGTAAAAGCACCTGCTGCCAAGCCTAATGACCAGAGTCCATCTCCTGGAACCCATACAGAAAAGAAGAAGATTGATTCTCACGGATTGTATACACACACACACACACACACACACACACGCACTATAATTTAAATAAATAATAAACAATATTTTGATCATTTTCAATTATCAAAAGATGGTTTGTAAATTAAAATTACAAAGCATTAAACCAGTTCCAGGAGATAAATAAGAAGGAAAAGATGGACAGACTTCCTCAGACAGACTAGAGAAGGGAAGGAATTCTTCAGACTGGGAGGGCTCAAGAACGACTTCATGGACATGTTTTGAAGCTGAGCTTTGGGATGGAAAGATTTCCATCAGCCAGCAGTGGTGGGGCAGTTCTTGACACAAGTAAAATCCGTAAGAGCAAACAAATACAATGCTGATCTGTCCAATCTCATGTTGTATAGAGGAGCTAGTGAGGGGTGGAATTTTAGGCAAGGCTAATGCAAAAAGGGAATATGAAAGTTCTGTATGTCATTAACCTAAAGCACAGTGACAAGGATCATGACTTATTCAATAGTTCTTGAAAATACCTGTAAAGAAATTAGAATTTGGGGCTGGAGAGATGGCTCAGCGGTTGGGTCCTGAGTTCAAATCCCAGTAACCACATGGTGGCTCACAACCATCTGTAATGAGATCCAACGCTCTCTTCTGGTGTGTCTGAAGACAGTTACAGTGTACTTACATATAATAAATAAATAATCTTTAAAAAAGAAGAAATTAGAATTTATTTTATCAAGGAATTAGGAAAATAACATGAATAAATGTTTAATAAGGATTATATTAGGTTATCAAGGAAAGATTATACTAGTCAGGGATGAAGAGAAACACATCTTCGTTAGACATATTTATATAATAAGTAGTTAATTGAATGCATTTTGGTTCTTAGAAAAGTTACCCTTCGTGATTTGAACAATTTAGTGATCTGAAATAGTTGTTCTCTCCTAAAAATGATGGATCAAGGAAGTATCACTATGTATTGTTTTTGTGTCCTTCCAGAAAGTAATGTAAATTCCCCAATAACCACTGAAAACAGGAAAAGCTATACCTCCAGTTAGAATTCCCTTCTCACCATTGTTGTCCTTTTGTTTTTTAAAAGATTTATTTATTTAATGTATGTGAGTGCACTGTTGCTCCCTTCAGACACACCAGAAGAGGTCATTGCATCCCATTGCAAATGGTTGTGAGCCACCATATGGCTGCTGGAATTGAACTCAGGACCTCTGGAAGAGCAGACAGTGCTCTTAACTGCTGAGCCATCTCTCCAGTTCTGTTGTTGTCCTAAACACTGGCTTTTATGCTTTTATTTCTACTCATCTCACTGCCTCCTCCCTTCAAGTTCTGTCTTAATGCTTTCCATAGCTCTTGGTACCTCCCAACTATGATATTGCAGAGAGATGTTGACTACCCAGTTATTGTTGTTGTTATTGTTATGTTACAGGAGGAGAGTGGGCATGCCTGCAGAGGCCAGAGACCCTCTGGGGCTGGAGTTAAGAGGTGGTTGTAAGCTGCCTAATGTGGGTGGTGGGAATTGAACCCTTCCAGATGGTTAGAACCATCCAGAAGGATGTCTTCTGAAGGAGCATCCTTCCTCTTCACCACTGAGCCATCTCCAGCCCCTACTCCGTTGTCTTGGGATCACTGCTGGGAAGCAGGGTTGTGTAAACAAGTGTCAGATGCCCACACCCACTAGCTTGGCAGACATGATTAGTCCTACTGCCTTGCATGTTTCTTAATGACTCTGGGAATCTTGAGAGACATCATTTGTAAGATGAACTAAATAGTTCCTATCTCATAGGATTGTGAGGCTTAAAGAAAATGTGTAAAGCTTTTGGAACAATGTCTGGAATAGATCTCAACTTGTTTTCTCTCCCCTCAAAATATGTTTCTGTGACTCAGTCATGTAAAGGTAATTTCTTTTTATCAGTACAATAACATTCCATTATTGAAGGGCATCCAGTTATTTCCATTTGGGTAGTTAGTTCCTATTGGAACTATGAACCTTTAAGATGGGTAAAGGTACTTGCTGCCAAGCCTAAACACCTGAGTTTGATCTCCTAACTCCTTCAAATTGTTCTCTGGACGCACGCATGCACGCACGCACGCAGGCGCGAGGCACACACACACACTCACTCACTCACTTACTCAATGAACCTTGCAAAACTTCTAATTTTCTGTCCGGTTGGTGGGTGATGGTCTCTTTCTCTGATTGCAGTCAAGATAAGCATTTTTAACATAGCTACAAGTCGTGAGGTTTGCTTCTCTGTAAAACGTTTTGCCTAACTGGTTACCCGTTTGTTCCTTTTTTAAAATTGGTATTTTAATTCATTGTTTGAGAATTTCATACAATGCATCCAAATTCTCTCCCTAGCTCTTTCTATCCCTCTATTGTATGCACTTACTTATTTTGAGACAGGGTCCCCTATTGTATCCCTCTATTGTATGCACTTATTTATTTTGAGACAGGGTCCCCTATTGCCAAGGTTAGCCTCAAAATCTCTATGTAATCAAGGCTAGCCTTCAATTCCTGATCCTCCTGGCTTTCCCTCTCAAATATAGGGATTATAAGCACATGTTATGACTCTCAACTTCAGCTTTTTTAATTTTTTTCTTTAAATAAATTTTATTCCTTGAATCTGTAGCTTTAGGTATTTGATTTTCAATCTGGTAGGTGCAAGAGGTTAAGGAATATGTCACTTTAACAGGTGAGAATTAGGTAAATCACTTGTGAATTGGCAAATGACACACAGCAGAGGGTAGATATGATAAAGCATTGCCTTCTAAGCTAACTGGTATGTTTTTTTAAAGGAGGCCATAAGCTAAGCACGTAGATTCTCTTTATACCTGGTGTAGCATTACAGGTAGATGGGTCTTAGCTGCTGTGGCTGACAATGGTGGTGATATCCTTGGGACAAATAGTGGCTGTGATGTTCTGTGCTCCTTAAGTACTCATCAGCCTTCCACATCTGTTTTTGATAGGTGTTTTAGCCTTGCCGTGGACCAGAGGGGAGCACAGAAGAAGCAGCTTCGAAGATGGATCTCCTGCCATCAATCTTATGGGTGCAAAAGTGGGAGAGATGTATGAGGCCAAGGAATGGATTGAAAGGTTGCTGACCTCCTGGGACCAGCACATCATTGAGAACAATCATATTCTCTACCTTGGGATAAAAGAGCATGGCATGCTGTCTCAGCTCCAGACAAGTTCGAGTGTCTCCATTTCAGAGACTGTCAGTCCAGGAACGGCAACTTTAGAGATTAAAGGTTCCCAGGCTGATCTCATTGAAGCAGTTATGAAGATTGAATGTATGCTGTGTGAAGTTCAGGAAGAAGTGACAGGAAAAAGGGAGAAAAGTCTTAGGAACGTGTCAGGTGAGTGACTGCATATTAAAAGCTCTTGCTAGGTAGTGTGCCACACACCTTTTATCCTGGCACCTGTAAGGTAAATCTGTGTGAGTTTCAGGCCGGCCAGGGCTACATAGATAGTGAGACTGTCTCAAAATAAAGAAATACATAAAAGTTCAATGAGGAAAAAGTTTTCTTAAATTTCAAGTAAATATTCTTCGAACTAAGGGATGAAGGAGGTGTTAGTATTGGTTAGTATTGGTATTAGTATAGGTTAGTGTTGGTATTGACAGTAAAGTTGTTAAGTCAGGTCAAAGCAATAATATTCCAAAGTGCTTTCTGCAGATAGAGAAGATGGGACAGAAACAGAAAAGAGCAAAACAGTGAACCCCAATCTCCCAAAGCCAGGTGGGATCCCAACACAGGGGAGACAGAGGCAGGAGGATCAGCAGTTTAAGTCTACCCTCAGCTACAAAGTACATTGGAGACTAACCTGCCCTACATAATATCCTGTCTTCAAACAAAACCATGAGCTCTCCCAAGTGTCCCTTCTGGTCACATATATTTGTATATTTGTGGCTAATAGACTGAGTGAAGAAAATGAGCCATTCTGACTCAGAGTTAGGTTATTTGCTTTTCATGATTGTAAATATTTTTATTTATTCTCTGAGACCTTCATACATGTATACAATGTATCTTGATCATATTCACCCCCATTCTTCTGTTCCAGTTCCTCTTAGACCTCCCTGTTGGGATGACCCACAAATATTGTATTTATTGATTATGAAAAAGTGTGTCCCTGTGCTCTTAATTGTTGATTGCTGGGTCAGGCTGCACCAGGCTAGCAGGATATGTAAATGTTTGTCACATCTACACCTGCCCAAAAAGAAAGGCAAGCTGCTGTGGGGAAGGTCATATAGTTCCCAGTGCCAGCTGATTGAGTTTGCGTAATAAAGAGCTGGGGGCTGGGACTGGGGCTTGGGTAGATAGACCAGCAGGAAAGAGACACTCTTGAGAGCCAAGAGGAGAGATGCAGTGGCAGGTAATTTGGGTTAAGTTTAGATGGACTAGTTAAGGAACAGCCCCAGCAAACAGGCCAACAGCTTTAAACTGTATAGATGCCTCTGTGTCTTTATTATTATTAAACCTCAAGTGGGACCTGCAAAAGCTCCACAACATCTCCTCCACATTTCCAGTGCAACTTAATGCCCTTTTTAAAAAAGTCCAGAGTCCAATTGGAGCCTTCCATATGCACGTGAATCTAGTGCTATCCAATGGACCATGAACAACCTATTGGACTACATCCCTGAAGAAAGTGGACTCTTCCTCCTGGTAGCCATCAAATACCATAGTTCCTCAGTTAGAGCAGCCAGTTCCTGAGGCATCCCTTTTACATAATCAGATTTTGACTGGCTTGATTTTATGCATATCTGGTATAACATCCACAGCTGCTGCAAGTTCCTGTCTCCAACAGCTCTGTTATAGACAGACTTCTTTTCTTTTATTCCTTCTTTTTTCTTAAGATTTATTTATGTATTTTATGTGAGTACACTGTCGCTGTCTTCAGACACACCAGAAGAGGGCATCGGATCCCATTACAGATGGTTGTGAGCCACCATGTGGTTGCTGGGAATTGAATTCAGGACCTCTGGAAGAGCAGTCAGTGCCTTAACCACTGAGCCATCTTTCCAGCCTTTCTCTTTCTTTCTTTCTTTCTTTCTTTCTTTCTTTCTTTCTTTCTTTCTTCCTTCCTTCCTTCCTTCCTTCCTTCCTTCCTTCCTTCCTTCCTTCCTTTCTTTCTTTCTTTCTTTCTTTCTTTCTTTCTTTCTTTCTTTCTTTTTTAAAGAAAGGGTCTCAAGTAGACCAAGCTGGCCTCAAACCCATTACATACCTAAGGATAGCCTTGAACTCCTGGCTCTCCTGCCTGTGTGGCTCTTGAGTGCTGAGTTAACAGGTCTCTGCCACTTGTTATCTGGGCTGATGAAATAAGGCAATTCAAGCCAAATTAAAGTATATAAAGGCAGGTTTATTGGGTACAGCCCTCCGGCTAGTTCATTGAGTTGCTGTGCAGATGAGGAGACAGAAAAGTGGGGGCCAGAGAGAGAAAGCAGACAGAAGGGGTAGAGGGAGGGAAAGCAGGAGAACAAAAAATGTCTGGATTACATAGGGAAGAGCCTCTTGGAGAAGGGAAGCCCAGCCCATGGGCTGGGAAGTTCAGGGTAGAGGGCAGGATATGCCAGCCATGCCCTGTAGCAGGTAGGGACTGAGGGATGCTGGGAGAACCTAGAGACCAGCTCTGCTTTGGTATGTTAAACAGGTACCTCAATAGCTTGTCAGAAGCCCAGCAGCCACTGTGCCTGACCTGGTTTGGTTTTGTTTTTGAGATAAGGTCTCACACTATAACCCTGGCCATCCTGAAATTGATTATGTAGCCCAGTTGAGCTCTGAACTTAGGACAGTCCTCCTGCCTCAGCCTCCCTGGGGTTACAGATGTGAATCACTGTGGTTAGCTCAGGTCATATCACTTTGATAAGCCATGTTTTGTCTTTCTACTGGTAGTTGTTCATTAGTAAACAGAAACATGTAAATTGGATTTACTTGTGGTAAATTACATGGATTACATAGAAAGCCTAAAGGCCAAGTTAGAGCCATGCAGAAAAGACAACAACAAAAATGGAATGTGCCCAATTCTGCAAATGGGGCATTAAAATGTTACTGAATTTTACCTGATGACTTAGTTTGAGTTTTATTACATTAATGTATTTCTGGCAGCATTATGGTCTCTATAATTACTATTTTGAACTTTAGTCACCACCAAAAGAAATAACTGATGTTGTGAGATATACCCAAGTACCTCTTAGTCAATGTTATTAAACTCATCAGAGGAACTTGGGGGTTTGGGTCTATAGGAATCCTTTGTGAGTCCTAGAGCTAACTAAGATACTGTCTCATTTAAAATGCCATAGTGATGAGCAGCAAGATGGCGGCTCAGCAGGTAAGAGCACTTGCCATCCACTCTGAGTTCAATCCCTGGAACTGAGTGGTAGAAAAAAACCAACTCCTACAAGCTGTCTTGTCTTCTGTCAGTACCCATGGGTACAAGCACGCACCCACATGCACACAAATAAATAAATGTGCTTAAAAAAAATTTAAGTGTCACTTTGAATGGTGGCAGATCCGTATAATCCTAGCAGTCAAGAGGTGAGGCAGGAAGGCAAGCTTGAGCTACATAATGATATAGAAGATCCTGGTTCCCCCCCCCCCAAAAAAAGGAAACTTGTGCAGTAAAATACAACAACCAAACAATAAAAGCAAAAGCATATGTCATCCTGGAAGACAGATTATTCTGTTCATTTATTGACCTACTATGTACTGCATTGTGCTAGATACTGCTGATAAGCACGGTGGACATTGTTCTTGCAATATATGAGGATACCGATAAGGTAACAGGTGAGCTATGACAGAGGAAGGTGGCCATGCTCTGGGAGTACAAAGGATACCTTGTGCCCACCTGGGAGCCCAGGATGAGCCTTCTTGGAGGAGGTCTGGTGAATAGAAAGCTGAATAAGTGGCAGTTAACCAGAGGAAGAAATAAGAGTACAGGGCTAATAAGCTGCAGTGGCACATGATATGACTGCACCCAGGTATGGGCAGAGAATCAGGAGTTCAAGGTCATCGTCTGCTGCATGGCAGATTTCAAGCCAGGCTGGGTTACATGAGGCCCCTTTTTAAGAAACAAAAACAGGCTGGAGAAATGACAGTTAAAGCACGTGTTGATTTTACAGAGGACCTGGGTTTTGTTCCCAATACCCACATGGCATCTCACAACCACCTTTTAACTCCAGTTCCAGAGCATCTGATCCCTCTTCTAACCTCTGCTGCTACCAGGCACACACATAAGAACCAAAATTATGTTCTTCATTTTGCTTTTGATACAAAATGAACTTGGATATTTACCTGACATTGGTGCTAGCTTGGGAGGCCCAGGATTAGCAATGTAGAGTCATCGAAGTCTCATGTTGCCCTGCAAAATGGCATTTTTGGTAGAAGACTGGGCATGTTGCTTCACAGTTGCATTTCAGAGGTTCAAACGAATGTCTTCTTTTAGGTCAAAGTTTGTGTTATCAAGAGAGGATGATTTTGAAATTCTGTTGTTCTATGGGATGTCAACTATATATGAGAAAATTTAAACAAAAATTGGTCTGAGGCAGTGTAAGGGTCCATGATTCGCTGAAGAATGATACCCTGGAATAGTATGTAAATGCAAAGAGCGTTTTAAAGTCCAGCATGCTGGGGTCTCCCATTACCAAGACAGTCGAGCAAGTGAGCTCACAGGCCTGATTTAAAGCACATTAGGGGATTCCAGGGTAGGTGACCTTTATCTTATTCCATCTCTAGGGACAGTTTGTTACTGGGTCATAGGGACTGGAAACTGTTGCTGAGGAAGTAGTTGAGGAAGTCTGGAAACTGCTGCTGACCCATTGTCCTTGCCTCAGGCCAGGTGGCAGGGCAGTTTCTGAGGGCAGGGCTTGCCTGCACTTGCCTAGTACTTGGAAACAGATTTAGCCCTCTCTCTTGAACTAACAATTTGCAGCCTGTCATGGAGTCAGCCTAGCCTCAGCAGAACCTCCTTTCGGGCTGTTTTATCTTTCTTGATGATTACTTCTGACAGTAGAAGCTTGTGGATCTTTGTGTCTCCCATGCCCAACCCGTGTAGAGCCTGGAAGCAGCATGAGTTAGGTTAGTGTTTGTTGAATTCAAGAGATCAGAAAGCTAATCTCATGCTTTATAAATATGCAATGCACAGCCTCTTCCATTGAGGTCTGGGGCTCTGGATTGCTTCGTCTTTTGTGCCTCTTGTTTTCATAGATTTACAACTTAGTCCACTAAGGAGTTATTTTGAATTTGTCACCCGCATTGCATGGTTAAATTACAGTCCATTTGACTAGGCACCATACTTGGGCTTAGGCCGTTTTACTATGCTTGAAAATTTACAGGGATAAAGCAAGCACCCCCACCCCAATCCCACCACCACTGCCATTTTTGTTTGTCTATCTGTGTGTTCAGCCAAATAGAGAGGTTCCTTGGACAAAAACATTGAATTTCAAAATTGAAGGAGAGCGGAAAGAAGGGGAGAGAGGAAAGAAGCAAAGAGAGGAGAACAAGGAAAGGAGGGAGGCAGTGGGGAACACCATAGATTGTTCAGCTTTGCATTCCACTCCCGCTCAAACTGCGAGTGACATACGTCATATCTCCTTGTAGAAGACACAAAGGAAAGCCAGGTTTCTAATCTTACCTTCTTTGTTGTGTTGGGCAAGTTGTTTAACTTTTCTGAATTTTTACTTCCTTGATTATAAAGCTCTGTTGACCATTTCCGTGGTGTTTTGATAAAGAGGAAGTTGAGGAGTGAATGGGTTTGAAAACCGGAATGTTGTATGAGTGTCCTGCTGCCTCCCATGCTTTCTTGATTTTTAATGTTTTTATGTGTATGGGTACTTTCCAAACGAGGAAGCCGCATCCTTTGGAACTTGACCTACGGTCTGGGAAGCAAACCCAGGAACCCAGGTCCTCTGCAAGAATAAGTGCTCTGAACTGCTGAGACAGCTCTCTAGTCCCGCTTCATGTTTTCTTAATTCTTACTTTGCAACCTGGCTCAGGTATGAACATTTCCCATGAGCAACATAACCACTTACCATGATCATTGCATTATGTAGGGAGAAAAGTATAATTAATGCCCCCCCATTCTTTGTAGTCTTATGACCCAAGTCATCAAGAACAAATTGATCACCCCTCCATTTTATCCTGTGACTCACTGCACTGCAGTTCTAGAATCAAGGTTTTAGGGCCCCAGTAGTCCCAGGAGACTTAGCTCAGCCACCCTTCCCAGGACTCAGAGCAGGAGTAGTGAAAAGCAGAGAAAGATTTCAGTAGTTTACATTAGGAAGAGGAAGGAATAAAGGGTCCCCAGACCCTTCGGTTTCTTCTTCTGCTTACTTATGTGAGTTTTAGGCTTAATCAAAGGATGAATTATGGGACTGGTGACATGACTCAGAAGTTAAGAGCTGAGTTCTACCCTTTTGGAGGACCTGGGTTTGATTCCAAAAACTTACATGGTCACTAAGAATCTAAACTCTAGTTCCAGAGGATCTGATGCTGTCTTCTGGTCTCCGCTTGTACTGCATGCATACAGTGCACAGACAGACACACAGGCAAAACACACATGCACATAAAATGAAAATAAATCTTGAAAGAAAAAAGAATACTTTGAGGGTAGGCAGAGAAAACAAGCAGTTCTCATCAAGGCTTTTCCTGCCCATCATTACCTCAGCTCAGGGTCCTGCAAGGCGGTCTCATAAATTGTTGTTAATAACAGTTGTCTAAGGTAGGGACTGACCTAGATTCTACAAGAAGACCTGTCTCCATCGCAGACTATTGTTCTCATCTTGGAGGTGGCCTCAAAGTGACTGAGGCTTGGGTGTTTTCAGCCTTAAGATAAAGTAGACTGGTACATCTTATTAATAGACATACCTGCGCACTTAGTCCTGAAGGAAAAGACACAAATATGAAACACAGAGGTGGCAGGCTTCTGTCTTGGTTTAGATACCTTTAGGACCAAACGAAGAGCAAAGGTTTCTCTTTGTTAACCAGAAACAGCTCCTGAGTACCTGGTATAGCTCTGCTGGCATGTCCTAAACAGTACGAAGCATATGCTCCCGTGGGATAATCTGCTACACTTTTGGATACTTATTTATTTTGGATTTTTGAGGCAGAGCCTCTCTGTGTAGTCCTGACTGTCTTGGAACTCACTCTGTAGACCAGGGTTGCCTTGAACTCAAGATGGCTCAAATTCTCTATTTCAACAGCATGCATATACGAGGCATGCATATCCTTCGATATCCACCTGCCTCTGCTTCCCAACTGCTGGGATTAAAGGTGTGCGCCACTACTGCCCATCAAGAATTTGTTTGGGAACTGGAGAGATGGCTCAGAGGTTATGAGCACTATCTGCTCTTCCAGAAGTCCTGAGTTCAAGTCCCAGCAACCATATGGTGGCTCATAACTGTCTATGATAGGATCTGATGCCATCTTCTGGCATGTAGGTGTACATATAAAATAAAAAAAAAATAAAAGAATTAACATTTTTTCCCTGTGTTCATGTTCATGGAACATTGAAACAAGGTTTTATCTTACTCATTTTTATTTATTTATTTATTTATTTATTTATTTATTTATTTATTTTTTAGGACAGGGAATCAACCAGCCAGGAAAATTGGACAAAATGGAAGAATCATACACATTTCAACGATACCCAGTATCTTTAACTCAGGAACTTCAGGACCGAAAGAAACAGTTTGAAAAGTGTGGCTTGTGGGTTGTGAAGGTATACCTAATCAAAAAAGGCTCTGGTTTATCTAGCTGTTAACTGTTCTGTAGCCAAAATAAAAATCCTCCTGCCAAGGACTCAGCCGCTCAGTCACCTGGAGTGTGGAATAAGACCGGGTGGAACTACAGGCCTGAAGGGTAGAGTTGGAATCAGGAAGCAGACATGATGTCTAGACAAGCAGAGTCACAGATTCAAGATTTATGATCAAGTTCTCCATCTATCATTGACCACTACAGTGGGAAGCTATCTCTGTTTACCCACGTTTATCTCACTACACCATTAGCTTTAATGGGACACATACTATGTCCGTAGGGCATTTCAGTACCAGCGTCTGCACATGCTGATGACACAGTGGAGCTGTGCGTGTAGCAGGATAGGCATGCCTGGTCTGTGTATGCTGTCAAAATAAAGAAGGCTTCTCCATTTAAAGTGTCTCAACAAGGCAGAACTTTACTTCTCATCAGCAGGGTGTGCTACTCAGACAGCAGAGCCAGCATACTGGGTGGGAAGCTCACTTGGTTATATTCTAACACAGGTGGAGACTGTGTCCTGTCCCCATTGACAGGGGTCTGACCTCACAGTCTCTGGCTTGGCTAGCTTTAAAAGAAACAGTGAAAAGGAGATGAAGGGAAGGTGGACGGGGGTGGGGGGTGGGGTGGGAGGCTGGGGGGAGGGGAGTGCCAGTGCCTAAATTACTTAAGCTCTAGAATGCTGCCTGGCCTTTGTAAATAAAAAGTTTTATGGAGTAGGGGATTAAAGCATTTGCATAAAAGTCTTACTAGGTAGAGGAGATAAAAAGATATGAATTCCTTCTCATAAAAGACTGTCAGGAAAGACTAATATTTGAGGTCTCTAATATGTGGAGATCAGAAAACCTTGGCTATTGTCCTGCCTTAGGACTCTTCTCTTCCACAGCTCGCCTTGTTTTTGAGACAGGGTCTGTAGTGATTTGAATGAGAATGCCCCCCATAGGCTCATACATTAGAATACTTGGCGGTGGTGGCGCACGCCTTTAATCCCAGCACTTGGGAGGCAGAGGCAGGAGGATTTCTGAGTTCGAGGCCAGCCTGGTCTACAAAGTGAGTTCCAGGACAGCCCTGTCTCGAAAAACCAAAAAAAAAAAAAATAATACTTGGTTCCTAGTTAGTGTAACTATTTCAGAAGGGTTTGGAGGTGTGGCCTTATTGGAGGAGGCGGGTCACTGGGAGTGGGCTTCGAGGTTTCAAAAGTTATGCCAGCCTGTCTTGCTCTCTTACTGTTCTAACACATGCCTGCTTCCTTTAATGATGATCATGGACCAAACCTCAAAAACTGTAAGCAAGCACTAGTTAAATGCAGTCTTTTATAAGAGATGCCTTGGACATGGTATCTCTTCACAGCAACAGAACAGTAACTAAAACAGGGTTTCTCGCTTTTACTTGGAACTTGCTACTTGGGCAAGTGTGACCAGCCAGTGAGCCCCAGGGACATGTGTCATCCCCAGTGCTGGGATTACAAGCACATGTCACATGTTTCGCTTTTTAAATTGTAGAGTCTGAGGATTGAACTCAGGTCCTCGTGTTTTCAAGCCAGGCACTTTACCAACTAACCGAGCCATCCCCAAGCCTGTGAATTTTTATTAAATTACTTTCTTTTGAGATAGAGTCTCATGTAGCTCAGGCTAGCTTCATACTTGCTATGCAGCTGAGATTGTCCCTGACTTTGTTCTGATCCCCTGGCTCTGCTTCTGTATAGGCATACAACTGACATTATTAAATACACTTATTGAAAAAGGTGGTAGGTAGACTTTGAAGAGAAAGAGAAGCCAAATTAGGAGAGAACTGAAAAGCAAACTTCATATATTCCATCCATGTAGCATATGTATCTTTCAAGCAGTGCAGGAAATAATTTAAGTAGCCATTTTTCAGAGCATCAATTCTCTTCTTTGCTTATAGGTGGAGCAGATAGACAATAAAGTGCTGCTGGCTGCCTTCCAAGAGAAGAAGAGAATGATGAAAGAAAGGATGCCAAGTGGATCTGGGAGCCAAAGGTTGTTTCAGCAGGTCCCACATCAGTTCTGCAATGCAGTGTGCCGAGTCGGCTTCCACAGACTGTACTCGACATCCTATGGTAGGTGTCTGGCTTGAACTCAGGGCGCATCTTAAGGGCTGCCTACATGGGCACAGGCTAGCAGACGTCAGTGGATGGCTGTGGGGAAGGGATCCTTTGCCCCTGGGCTTCAGGGGTGGTCTTTTAGAAAGGGTTACTCTTTTATCTTTTCTGTCTTTTGTTTGTGGGCAATACTTTGATGTGAGTATGGACAGCAGGATCTATGGTTCTGGTTGTAACCTTGTTCCTATTTCTGTGTCCTAACTATCCTGTCTGCAGAGAGCACCTTGATGTGTCCTTCTTACCTTTCTTATTTCAACAAAATTATCGATACCAATGCCTCATTCCATAGTTAGAAGCTAACATTTAACTTAAAATTAACTTAGTTACTTAAGAAAGTAATGTGAAGAAACTTGTGTCTTGTGTCCCGCCCCACCTTTTAGACTGAGGCTCTGTACTGGCTGTCCTATAACTCACAAAGATCTGCCTGCTGCCTCCCCTCCCTGGTACTGTTACTAGGATTTAAGGCATGTACCATCATGTCCTCTATTTCCTGTGAATGAAGCAGGTATAATCTGGCAGATGAAGTACCCCCTCTTACTTATTAGCTACTGGTATGAAATGGATTGGGAGAAGTGTAGTGATAACTCCCATTTTGAAACAGGAGAGGGAAAACAGAACAAACATTGTGTGCTGATGGACAGGATTGCTCAATAGCCTTTGTCCCTTTCTAGGTCTACTGCCTAGAGAGGGGACTGCCATTGGACTGCCTCACAGGCTAGAAAATGCTCAGATTATTGTAGTCAGATTGCAGTTTCTCCAGCAATATGATTCCTTTAAAAATTCAGCAAGCTCAGTAGTTAAGAGCACTTGCTGCTCTTGCAGAGGACCCAGGTTTGATTTCAAGACCCTACCTGGTGGTTCACAACCATCTGTTACTCCAGTTCCAGGGGACTTGATGCCCTCTTCTGACCTATCCAGGCACCAAGCACATACTTGGTGCACTGATGTAGGCAAAACAACTCACACATAAAATAAAAACGAATAACTGTAATTTTTTTTTTTAAAGTCCAGCAAGCAGGGCTGGAGATAGCTCAGAAGTTAAAAGCACTTGTTTTCCATAGGACCAGGGTTTGATTCTTAGCACCCACATGATGACTCACAACCATCTGTAACCCCAGTCCCAGAGGGATCCAGTGCCCTCTTCTGGCCTCTGTGAGCACTACATGCACATGGTGTACAAATATGTACACAAGCATTCACACAGACACATAGAAAATAAATAAATAAAATCTACAAAAAATAAATTGAAAAATTAAGCAAGTAGGAGGAATCATTTGAGGTCAAGTTCATGTCTTCATGATCCCACAAGGGGACACAGGATCCCTTTGGCAGGATCCTGGTAACATAAAAAAACAAACAAACAAACAAACAAAAAAAACCCAACTTAAAAAAATGGACTCAGCAGGAAACTCAAAGATTACTGTGTTGGAGCCAGAGAAAATACTAGAGCAGGTAGACAGGCTGGAAGTCTGTGTGTTGGCCTGCAGGGGGAAGTGGAAATAGAGGAAATGTTATATGTGCTGAGCTTCAAGTCAAGATAGCAGGCAGGCTTAGCAGTGGGAGTCTGTGGCTTCCCAGGACACAGTGGGGGAAGTGAGCTGCAGAGACAGTGGGGTGCCCCATTGTCAGGGCAGACAGGCTTAGGGTGTTGGTCAGGAGATAAAAAACGGGGTATTAGGCTGGGAGGGGGAAGGTCGCAGTTTCTGGGTCAGAACTAGTTATACCTCTCTCTTATTATTTTGGTTCTACTAGCTGGAAGAAAGGATGTTTGAACTGAGAAAACTGCTCTAAAAAACTATCATGCTTTATTTTCCTGTCATTTATAGTTTAATATCAAAACAGAAAAAACCATTGCCGGGCAGTGGTGGCGCACGCCTTTAATCCCAGCACTTAGGAGGCAGAGGCAGGCGGATTTCTGAGTTCGAGGCCAGCCTGGTCTACAGAGTGAGTTCCAGGACAGCCAGAGCTATACAGAGAAACCCTGTCTCGAAAAAAAAAAAAGGAAAAAAAAAAAAAAAACCAGAAAAAACCATGTTTTCAGTCCTTCAGGTTCTCAGCCTTTTGTTGAAAAAAGTCTTCTCAGACGACTAAACTATGGAAGCTAGAATTTTTTAAGACCATGATTTATTAAATATAAATATTCCTGAATTAAAAATAAATATCTCATATGCATACATATATTAATATATGGATATATTTTATATGTGGATAAATGCATTAAGAGGCTTTATTCTCAGCTTTATCTCTTTTGTCCTTGAGGCAATATTCAAAAAGAAGTTCTTGCAGTGAAACTTTTATTTATTTTTAATCTTAGACTCCTATTATTTTGGCACTGTCTCTTCTGTGTTTACATTTCAGGGAGATCTCTTTGTGATGTTTTCAGAACAGAAATATCACCATAGCCATTTATCACAAACTGTTCAGTGTGGCAGCCTCCAGCAACCCATGGCTACTGAATACAAGATGTGGCTAATCTGAGTTGAAATGTACTTTAAATATAAATGAAATAGATACTGAACTTCAAAGTCTACTATAAACATAAAGTATCTCCTTAGTGAAATTTTTTTTAAGTATACAACTTTTTAAAAGATTTAATTTATGTGCAGTAGTCTTTTTCCTACATGGATGTATGTGCATCACACTACATGTGTGCCTGGTGCCTGTGGAGGTCAGATGTTGGATCCCCTGGAACTGGAGATATGTATGGTTGTGAGCCACCATATGGGTGCTTAGAATTGAACCTGAGCTCTTTGAAAAACAAGGGCTTATAACCTCTAAGCCATCTCTCCAGTCCCCTCCTTAGTGAATTATTATACTGATAATTAGATATTAAAATGACACTTTAATAATTTGATTTCATCCTTTTGTTGTTGCTGTTTTTTGAGACACGGTTTCTCTGTGTAGCCTTGGCTGGTCTGGAACTTGATTTGTAGACTAGGCTGACTTGGAACTCATAAGAGATCTGCCTGCCTCTGCCTCCTGAATGCTAGGATTAAAGGTGTGCACCACAACACCTGGCTTCCCCCACCTTTTTTAGTGTGGCTACTAGAAAACTATTGAAGTGTCTCATGTGGCTTATATTGCATTTCTAATTCCCAGTGCTGCTCCAGAGTCTAGGCCAGTATTTGGTTCAGAGTAGAAGGGACAGGAAGAAGGAATGACACCAGAGCTTCAAAGAGGCTTTAGTGTGTTCCCTCTACATGACGTTTCCACTGCTTGGGACTGAACCATGGCCCTGTGGTGCTAACATGTCACTAAACTGCATCAAGTCCCTCTGTGGTGAAGAAGGCCTACTGAACAGGGACCATCCTGAAGCCCAGAATTTGGTTTAGTCTGAAAGGGTTTGGTTTGTTTATTTTCGTTCCTGTTATTTTGCTCTTTGAGACAAGGCCTTCCTATATAGTCTTAGTTTGCTGAGAACTCTGAATCCTCCCACATCAGCCTCCTGTGTGCCAAAATTACAGACGTACACCACCATGCCTGGCTCTTGAGTGGGGTTAATAGCCCAGAATCTATCTTTCTGGTATAATATAATAGGTATAAACCTAGTTCATAAACCTAGTTCAAAGCAATGGAGGATACTTCGTGGGACACTGTATTAGGCCACAGTAAGAGACAAGAATACCTTGCAGGGGATATAAGGACTATGTTCTCCTAAACCAAGGTTCTTCTTGAACAAACCAAAAACACACTGTTTCTCTTACAATGTCCAGGACTCTGCCTTTTTCCTCACTCCCCTTTCTGTTTTTGATTTTCATGCTGCCTTTGTAGCACAGGCTGGCCCCAAACTCAACTATCCCTCTGTCCTAGTGCTGCCTGTTCTAGAAGCTATTTAAAGGCCGTCGTCTCAGTAGCTGTATAGATAGATAGACCTATTTGTAGCTTGTGTAGTCTGCCAAGGTTCTAAGAAAAATACATTTCCTTACCGCTGCCAACTGCCTGGTTAATATTGAATTGAATCATAATTTCTCAAAATCTTAGATTTTCTTGGTTTAAGTGAAAATATTATCCAAATTAGAGGTTAATTGAATCTAATCAATGTGAAATTGCTTTGAAAGCCAGCTACTTTTCTGTAAATTCTAATTGTGTGTTCTAACATTGTTGATGGTATCAGTGATATTGTCTCAGGAGAACAACTTAGATTGGAGGTCATTGATTATGTGAATGTCTAGAGAGAGGATACATATTGGCATCCAAATAGACATCGTCTACCAGAACATATTTTTTTTCTCTTTCAGACCCAGTTTATGGAGCCGGCATATATTTCACCAAGAGCCTCAAAAACCTAGCAGACAAGGTCAAGAAAACCTCTAGCACAGACAGGCTAATCTATGTGTTTGAGGCGGAAGTACTCAAAGGGTCCTTCTGTCAGGGTAATTTCTCAAATATCATCCCTCCGCCATTGAGTCCTGGGGCCTTAGATGTTCATGACAGCGTAGTTGACAATGTTTCCAGCCCTGAAACCATTGTTGTTTTTAGTGGCATGCAGGCCATGCCCCGGTACTTGTGGACTTGTACACAGGATAGGACATTCTCACAGCATCAGATGTGGTCTCAGGGCTACTCATCAGGACCAGGAATGGTCTCTTCGCTGCAGTCCTGGGTATGGGTCTCAAATGGAAGCTCTGTTTAGTGTCTGTATCATTTTAACAAGCAGAAGGGGCTGAGAGAACTGGCAAAATGATGAATAACAGGTTATCTGTTCAGAATGACGAGACCACTAAGGGCACTGACCACACACTAGCATTGTAGTACCTTCGCCTTTACCTCTGAGCTTGATTGGGCAGATGTCAGCAAAAACTTCCTCACTGTCTTTTCCACTTGACATCTTTCATCTCCTTCCCTCTAGATGACAGCAAGAATACTTTCCATAGAACAAAGATATTTTTTTCAAGCCTTTTATTATTTTCTAAAATGATAGCACAAACTAGGACAACAAGATAATTTCAGATTTTCTATATAATTTTATAAAGTGTTTTGGATATCCAAATAAATCACCTTTGTCTGAGTAACTGGCTGTGAATCATTAATGTATGAAATGGAATGATGCAAAGTCAAGGGACATCAAGAGTTTAGTCATTTCAAACAATGTCACTTGATGCTGAGTATGGTGGGGTGCACCTTTAGTCCCTGAACTTGAGAGGCAGAGGCAGGAGAGATCTCTGAGTTTAAGGCCAGCCTGGTCTGCAGAGGGAGTTCTAGGACAGCCAAGGCTATACAGAGAAACCCTGTCATGGAAAAACAAAACACCCACCCTCCCCACAACAAACAAAAATCCAATGCCATTCATACACTCTGTGGCTTAAGGATTAACTTGCCAAGCATTTATTGGTTACTACAAGTGCTTCAGTTACTTTCTGGATGCTAAGCAAGACAAATATCCCCAAAACATCTTATTCTGAATAAACAGAAAGGCAGATATGGATACATGAACCAATATGAATAGATACAGTTAAAGGAGGATTGCAGGTGAGAGCAGGACAAACACATCAAGGACTCAGAAGAAGCTTCAAAGGAGCAGAGACCAGAAGGTAAGTGGGAGCAGAGTTAGAAGAATGTCGAAGGCAAAGAAGGTAGCTCTTATACAGACTGAATTCAAAAGAAAAAGGCTGAATCCAACCCGACTCGGCCTGAATATGACTTTAAGGTGCTATTTGTAATAGAGAAGCCAATCTTACCATCTATGTATTGCCTATGTTCATATTTATCTGCAATTTTAAACCTCTGCCTGTTCAATCCTCAACTCCTCATAAGAATATTCCCTTCTGCTCTTACCTTAAGCTGTATTCTCCATGTAAGAAACATGTTTACTCTATTATATGGTACTGTCCAAAAATCTGGGCTTCATACTATTGGCTTGAAAGGTCTCTCACCTTGGTCCTTTGCCTGAGAGGTCCCATTCTGGGTCTGCCATAGCTGGTTCCATTAACACAAGGTAAGAAGTCTATGGGGCCAAGACAATGTATTGACGTATCACTCTGGGGGTGGGCTTTGATTGCCTATGCTCAAGCTCTGCCCAGTGCGGAAGGGAATATCCTCCTGGCTGCCTTCGGATCAACATGTAGACCTCTTGGCTCCTCCACATCAAGTCTGCCTGCAGGATGCAATGCTTCCCACCATGATGATGATGGATTAAACCTCTGAAAATGTAAGCCAGTCCCAATTGAATGTTTGCCTTTGTAAGAGTTGCCTTGGTCACGTGTCTCTTCACAGCAATGAAACCCTAACTAAGACAAATAGTAATAAAAAAGAACAGCCAAAGGGTGACTAGTTGTCAGGACAGTGCGGCCTGCATGTGTTGACTGAGTGGTACCCAGCTGAGAATGAGAGGACAGGTCATCTATAAAATAAATAAAATAAAAAAATAAAGTGACTTTGAAAAAGTCATTAGAAAGAGGCAAGCAAGTTAAAATGTACTTCCTGTTTCTTTCCTTAAACTTATTTAACTCCAGTTTTGCAACTTCAGATCATGTCTGTGCTTAATAACAATTTTCTTTATGGAAAGAGGTTTTACATATGGTGGGCATTATTATTTTGTGGTCCTAGGGACTGAACCTATGGCCTTAGGCATGCTAGCTAAGTATTCTACCACTGACAATATCCTAGCTCTAGAAAAGATGTTTAATATGCATCAGAATGTTTTTAAAGAAGCTTCTAACCTGCTTTGTCAATAAATAAAACCTTCAGTAATTATGTTTGTGTTCTGTTTGAGAGGAAATTTAGCTGAATGTCATTACTTTGCAGTGACTATAGGAACTGCTGCTATGCAGGGAAAAAAGCTGAGCTGCAAGTCAGAATTTCATATTTGATTGTATTCAGCTTTATCATTACATGAGAGAGAGGGAGAAAAAGGGAGAGAGAGAGAGAGAGAGAGGGAGGAAGGGGAGAGGGAGAGGGAGGGAGAAAGAGGGAGAGAGGGGGGAGAGAGAAGGAGGGAGGGAGAGGGGGGAGAGAGGGGGAGAGAGGGAGAGAGAGAGAAAGAAAGCAAGGGAGAGGGAGGGAGGGAGGGAGGGCGAGAGAAGGAGGGAGGGAGGGAGAGAGAAGGAGGGAGGGAGGGAGAGAGGGAGAGGGAGACTGACTTCCCCTAAAGGCTTCATGGAAGTGTTAATGGAAAAGGAAACAAAGAATAAAAATACTCAACTTTCTCAAGACAGAAATACATCATTATCATTATTTTTATTTAATACAGATACCATGTATTTAATTAGTTCTTTTATTGTGCTTATATTCTTATATTTATATAAAGTACAGACTGAGAGGCAGAGCTTAGTTGGTAATGTACTTGTCTAGCATGTGTGAAGCCCTGGGCTTGATTCCCCAGCACCAGTGCATAAAAACAAGTATGCAAAAGAATATAGAATAATAGATCCTACAAAGTTTAAACAGGC
This sequence comes from Tokudaia tokunoshimensis, assembly GCA_036184795.1. Taxonomy (NCBI): domain Eukaryota; kingdom Metazoa; phylum Chordata; class Mammalia; order Rodentia; family Muridae; genus Tokudaia; species Tokudaia tokunoshimensis. The sequence goes on from BTHU01000015.1 coordinate 22,395,265, forward strand.
AACAAAGAACTAAAATAACTTGCTGAAGCAAAGGGACAGAAGCATTATAAAATATTGCCACACTTTTGTTATACCTGTTACTTAATTCCTGTACTTATTACTAGCTGCAATTTTTAACTAGGCCTGTTGCTATTTTGTTTTTAGTAACAGGATGTATGTAACAAAAAAAAAGAAATACAGTAGATTATATAATTTCAAGTAAACTATCTTTTTTTTCTGTCATTGTTATTTATTTATTTATTTATTTATTTTGGTTTTTCTAGACAGGGTTTCTCTGAGTAGCTCTGCCTGTCCTGGAACTCACTCTGTAGACCAGGCTAGCCTTGAACTCAGAAACCTGCCTGCCTCTGAGTCCCAAGTGCTGGGATCAAAGGCATGCACTGCCACTGCATGCCTTTAATTAATTAATTGATTGATTATTAATTAAAATGTCTATTTTTATATTTATGTTTGAGTAATAACATAATTCCACATTTGTAGTGTTTTTATTTATTTCTATATATGTTAGGTTGGCAGGTTTTTTTTCCAGTTCAACTAACAAAGGTTTTGAGACAGGGTCTTACTATGTAGGCCATAGATCTTCCTGGTTCTATCTTCTGGGATTAAAGATGTGCGCCACCATGCCAAAGTAAGAGCATTTGTGTGGGCAACCTTAGGTGTGGTTCCTCAGGAACTGTCCACCTTGGCTTTTTGTTTTGTTTTTGAGAGGAAGCTTCTCACTGAGATCTGGGGGACGCTGACTAGGCCATTAGGCCAGGCTGGCGGACCAGCAAGCCCCAGGGATACTCCTGTCTCTATCTCCCCAGAGCTGGGATTAAAAGCCCAAGTCAACATACCTAGCTTTTTGCTTGGATGCTGGGGATTGAACTCAGGTCCTCAGATTCTAGTGGCTGGTACTTTCCTGATGGAGCTATCTTCTACTCTCAACCTGCAGTTTTCTAGTTGTTTTAAAAACAGTATCAGCGTGTATGTGGCCAGTTGGGTTTTAATTTTCATAGAAGAAAGACAAATAGATGAGAATGATAAAAATAGTAACATATAAAATAAAAATAGTTTACAAGGAGATGATGAGCTGGGTCTATACACATTATGTACTAAATGTTAGCAAGCATGTGTAGAAAATAATCTATACACTGCTTGTAGGCTCTAACATGATGAAATAACCCAGCAATACTCTATTAGTTTAGTTTGTGATTTCCAAATAATGAACAAACATGGTGGCTTAACACTCATTTATTATCTTCGAGTTTCGAGTTTCTTTTGGCTGGGAGGGTGTCTTAGGGTTTCATTGCTGTGAAGAGACACCATGACCAAAGCAACTCCTATAAAGGGAAACATTTAATTGGGCAGGAAGCATGGAAGCATGCAGGCAGACAGGGTCCTTCCTGGAGAAGCAGAGAGTTCAACATCTTGCAGTCAGGAGACTGGAATTCCTCAGTGGGTAGAGCTTGAGCATAGGAGACCTAAGGGTGTGCCCCTACAGTTACACTTCCTCCAACAAGGCCACACCTACTCCAACAAGGCCATATCTCCTAATAGTGACACTCCCCATGAGCCAAGCATTCAAACATGTGAGCCTATGGGAGGGATAGGAGGCGTAGCAGGGCATACCTACTCAAACCTATTCGAAGAGGGTATTCACAGTTTACTTGGATCCTCTGCTCTGGATCTATCAAGCAGCAATAAAGTACATGTTTCTCACATGAAGACTCAGGTCAGGAAGATTCTGCTTTCAAGCTCACCCAGGCTATTAGCAGAACTCATTTCTTGTGATTATGTGATTGCAGGCTCTAGATTCTCCCCCGCCCCCCAGACAAGGTTTCTCTGTGTAGCCCTGACTGTTCTGGAACTCTGTAGACCAGGCTGGCCTCGAACTCCGAAATCTGCCTGCCTCTGCCTCCCAAGTACTGGGATTAAAGGCATGTGCCACCACTGCTCTAGATTCTTACTGAATGGTAGCTAAAGGCTATTCAGGTCCTAGAGGCCATCAGCAGGCCTTCTACCAGGTGGCAAGTGACAATATGACAACTTAAGGCCAGCATGAGTTTTTAAGTTTCATAAACACAAAGCACTACTAAATGAAATGTCAACACAGGAGGCCTTCCATCATCTTTTAGACCAGTTTGTTGGCTAGTAAGGGGTCCTACAGACATTCAAGGGGTGGTATAATGGCTATTCCTGGTTGTCAACTTGACTATATCTGGATTGAACTACAATCCAGAATTGGAAGGCTCACTTGTGATCCAGATCTTGAGGCTGGGAGATACAAGTTTCTGACCTCGATCTTGGCATGGAGATCTTGAGGTACAGTGGATATGAATCCCAGGAAACTAAGGCAAGGAGATCTCCGAGTTCAAGGTCATCTGGGACAAAGCAAATCCCAGATCCAGGTGTGGTGGTACACACCTTTGATCTGGGCCACACCTTCTGCTGGAGACCTACTTTGGAAGAAGGAAGATTCTCTCTTCTTTGCCTGCTTGCATTTACTTGTCAACACATCTGTTGGAATCTACTAGCTTTGTGGGACAGAGCAACTACTAGATCCTTGGACTTCCCATTCACAGCTGACCATTGTTGGGGAGTTGGACTATAGACTATAAGTCATCATAACAAATTCCCTAACTATATAGCGACTATCCATAAGTTCTGTGACTCTAGAGAACCCTGACTAATATAATACAGGTGGGGATTATACAGAGCAGCACCAAGAATCAGATCATAGCGGTGGCAGGGTTGGAGGAATGTTATCTTAGTCTTCTATCACATCTAGTGATATTAATGACACAGTGTCCTGGGGTTGGAGAGATGGCTCAGCAGTTAAGGGCACTTGCTGGTTTTGCTTATGGACCTTGGTTTGCCTCCCATTAACCATGTTCACAACTGTCTGAAATTGCAGTTCCAGGAGATCTGGTACCTTCTTCTGATTTCTACAGGTACTAGGCATTCACACATATGTCCTACATATATACACACAGACAAGAGACTCTTAAACATGATGCAATGTCCTAGGGTGTAGTGGCTATGCCTGGTTGTCAACTTGATTATATTTGGAATGAACTATAATCAAGAATTGGAAAGCTCACCTATGATCCTAATCTGGAGGTTCAGAGATCCAAGTTTCTGACCTGGATCTTGGCATGGAGATCTTGAAGCATAGTGGCTATGAATTCCAGAAGATTAAGACAAGGAGATTTCTGAGTTCAAGGTCATCTGGGATTAAAGTTGAGGTGGCACATGCCTTTAATCTGGGCCACGCCCTCTGCTGGAGACCTATAACCTTTAATCTGGGCCACACCCTCTGCTGGAGACCTATATAAGGACATTGGAAGAAAACTCACTGATTCTTCTTTGCTTGCTTGCCTTGTGGGACTGAGCAACTGCTAGATCCTTGGACTGCCATCCACAGCTGCCGCTGACCATTGTTGGGGAGTTGGACTACATATAGAGTGTAAGTCATCAACAAATTCCCTAACTATATAGAGACTACCCATACGTTCTGTGACTCTAGAGAACCCTGACTAATACATAGTGTAAGACTGTTTCCTTCTATACAGTATGTATATGAAAATATTCATAGTAGCAAAAATACTGTTAATTTTTGTATTTCTTAAAATAAGAACCAGAGAAACACAAAAGACCACACATGTGTAAAGGCATTATGCAGCTGTGATCTACTGTAGTTGAGTTGGATCAACCCTTCTGCTACTAAAAACCTTAACAAAGAGGTACTGAGGTAGTGCAGGGCATGGGAGAGAGCTTAACACTTGCTTTCCCAAGCCTTCAGTGACTGCGGATTGTAAAAACAGTGACCAAGACACTGAGCAAAGTTCTGTCTGTCTCATGGGGCTGACGATGCCCTGCCAAAGAGAAGAGTCCTAGAGGATACCTGTGACTCTTGGTTAGGACACTCAAGGACTATATCTATGTAGGTGGATTAGGGAATAACCAGCCTTCACAAGGGCTACTCTGAATGAGTCTTACCTCCTGAGTAGAATATAGTAATCAGACATTAACTCAGCTATGGTCATATACTTGCCTGTCTTAGGGTTTCTATAGCGCCAATGAAACAATGTGATGAAAAAGCAAGTTGGGGAAGAAGGGGTTTATTTAGCATATACTTTCATATTGTAGTCAGTCATTGAAGGAAGCCAGGACAGGAACTCCAGCGGGGTTTATGCAGAGGCCATGGAGGGATGCTGTTACTGGCTTGCTCCTCGTGGCTTATGTAGACGGATTTCTTATGGAATCCAGAACCACTAGCCCACCGACGGCGACGGCACTACCCACAATGGGCTGAGCCTTTCCCCATCAATCACTAAGAAAATTCCTGCCGGGTGGTGGTGGCTACAGCTGCGCACGCCTTTCATCTCAGCACTCAGGAGGCAGAGGCAGGCGGATTTCTGAGTTCAAGGCCAGCCTGGTCTACAGAGTGAGTTCCAGGACAGCCAGGGCTATACAGAAAAACCCTGTCTCGAAAAACAAAACAAAACAAAAATCCAAACAAACAAACAACAAAGAAAATTCCTTACAACTGAATCTTCTGGAAGCATTTTCTCAATTGAGGTCCTCTCCTTCCTGAGGACTCTACCTTGTGTCAAATTGACAAAACTAGCCCCCTAAGTCTGATAGAACACTTTCTTTTTCCCAAGCTGCTTTGCTCAAACTCAGCTTTGATGTAACAAACACACTGTTAGTGGAGGTGATACTGATGCAGAAGGGAGAAAGTGAGAAGGAAGGACTGAAGGAGCAAGAAAGTTGTTCCAATTTGCTTTCTGTGGCTATGATAAAACTAACCAAAACAACTTGGGAGCAGGCATTTCAGTTTACAGTACATCTTTGAGGGAAGCCAGGCTGGGAATTCAAGGTAGGAACCTGGAGACAGTAATTGAAACAGATCTTGGAGGAATTTGGTCACTGGCTTTTTCTCAGCTCCTTATCTTATACAGCCCATAGGTGGCACCGCCCACAATGAGTGTCATGTTAATCGTGAATCAGGAAAACACCCCACCGACGTGCCTACAGGCCAATTGATGGGAGCAATTCTTCAATTGAGGGTCCCTCTTCCCTGCTGACTCTAGTTTGTGTCAAGTTTACTAAAGCCAACACAGAGTCTAAGAGAAATAAACACTGCATTACCGAGAATTTAGTCCATGTGGTCCCTTTTCTCCTCCTGTCTTACATTTATAAATGTATTGGTTCATGTCCGTTGCTCCTCAGTATTTCTTTTAAACTAACTTGTTAAAACTGAGTCCTGTGTGTGAGATTCTCCTGTGACCTCTGCTTGGCTTTCTTGAAAGTGTTCCTTTGAAGCCACCACTCCCCAGAAAGAAAAATTCCATCATGTAACAGTAATAATTATCTTCCTAAACATTTTGTTTTAGCGCGCCTTCTCAGATCAAATCAAATATTTTTGCTGAAAATTACCGTTATTGTGATAGGGTCTATCTACGTAGTAATGCTGGTCTAGAATTCGCCATTCTCCTGCCTCAGACCTCCTAGTGCTGAAAAATATAGGCGTGCGTTACCGCCATGCCAGACTCAAAAATCAATTTAATGTTTTATGATACTAATAAATTACCAGGCAAAAATGGGTGAGACCTGAAGAGAATTCCCAGAGGGTTCTTGCAAACGGGTTGCATGTGAATTCTTTGAACGTGAAACACTGACGTATTTTGTGATACTCCCTCAGCCTCCAACCATGCCATCATTCATCCAATAAGCATGCTCGGGTGTGAGGTACCTACCATGTGAGAGGGAAGCTATGTTGATGTGAGGGGGATCCGTCCATTCTGCAAGAGCTTAGTAAGGACAAGTTTGTTTCCATAACTTCTACAAGTCTTCGCTTTTACTGACTGCCAACCTCGTCCTCATAGACCCATGCCCTAGCCGCTGCCTTTTCCCTGGCCGCTGCTAGCCTAGAGCGTTCTCGCTCCGAGACTCCGCTTCCCGGCAGCCCCTGCGGCGGGAGGCGGAGAGGCGCACGCAGGCGCGCTTGCCGGCCCCCGCACGCAGGCGCAGTGCGCACGCCGGCTGAGCTGGGTCTCGCGGCTCTGTGCGCGGCAGCGGAGAACGAGGCCTGGTGAGCGCCGCCGTGGTGCGCGCCGGCTGGTCAAGGTTGTGCGCAGAAGAGGCGCAGCGGGCGGGCAAAGAGCGAGCGTCTCTCCTTCGTAGTGGCACCGGGACCGGTCGCCTGGAGCCGGTGAGTGGGGGCTCCTCGCGGCCCCTCCCCCTCGGCGGGCGGCTCTGGGTTCCCTCCGCGGACCCGAGGGAGGCCCCGGGGCGAAGGCGGCCGCGGGCGGCGGCCGGAGCTGGCTCTGGCGCGCCGGGGACCGGACCCTCGCGTCGCTCCCGTGCGTCACGGGCCCGGCGGTCCTAACGGCCGCGCGGCGGCGGCGGAGCGGGGTGGGGGTGGGGAACGCTGGTGCTCGCCGTGAGGAACGCCGGTCGGGGCGGGGCGGCGGTAGAAGCGGCGTCGGGGACTGCGGGGCGCCGGGCGGCGGCGCGGAGTCTGCGCGCCGCGCTAGCTTGAGGGCGGGGGCGGGCGGAGCGGAATGCGGTGGCTGAGGCCGAGGCGTGCGGGGCCGATCCGGGAGTTGGCAGGTTACCACCGGGGCCGGTGTTTGGAGGGAGGTGGGGGTGGAGACGGGAGGCTGCAGTTTACAGATGTCATAACTACGCGGCCCTGGAGCTGCTGACGGGGGTGTGGTAATTATAGCAATGACAACTTGGTCGGCTGTGTGAGCGGTGATGCGAGGGAAACCGCCAAGCCTTAGCTGAGGCTCGCATGGGGAGCAGAAAACTGAGGGTGCCTGGGATCTGGGACGTCGGCAAGGAAGAATGTGAGGGTTGCTGCTTCCAAACCTCTTTTCAATGAGAAGTTTTCAAATGAATTGATTTTAAGGCTTAAACTTAGGTTTAGAAATTACTATCAGAATCGGCCACAGAGAAATGCTTTTTGAAATATTTAACACTATCATCTGTCCTCCCTCCCCTTAAAACAGTTCCTTCAGACAACATCTCCCTCCTCCTCTTTGTTTTTTTTTTTGTCTTGTTTTGTTTATTTGTTTTGGTTCTTTTGAGACTGAGTTTTGTTTGGTAGGCTGGCTTTGAGCTGCCCCAGCCTTCGAGGTGTCAGGATTTCAGATGTGCATTACGCAGTCAGCTCAAAATTTCGATCAGCCTAGATGACTAAGTAGGTACTAGTCCGCACCTTCTTGCCTGTAGGTTGCCTTTTCTTTGTGTTTGTTTTTGAGACGGCTCTCACTATTTAGTCATGGCTGACCTAGCATTAGATAAATAGCTCTTGGTTGTTTTGAACTCAAAGCAATCCTGCCTCAGTTTCTCTAGTGCTGGGGGGTTACAGGTACAACGACAGCATGCCTTGCATGTGCGTGTGTTTTATAAATCTGTATGCATGATGTGTACAACGTTTACTTATTTATTTATAGACTTATAGATAGGATCTCATTACATAGCTCTGGAATTCATATATAGATCAGGCTCCCATGAACTCAAGAGATCTGCTCCTGGAATTCTGAAATTAAAGATGTGTGCACCTGAACCTCTTTTCTCCATTTTAAAGGTTGAAAGATGCCGGGCGGTGGTGGCGCATGCCTTTAATCCCAGCACTTGGGAGGCAGAGGCAGGAGGATTTCTGAGTTCGAGGCCAGCCTGGTCTACAAGTGAGTTCCAGGACAGCCAGGGCTACACAGAGAAACCCTGTCTCGAAAAACCAAAAAAAAAAAAAAAAAGGTTGAAAGGTCTAAATTTTGAAAGGAAGTTGAGAATGGTTTAGCTCTATAGTTTTGATGAAATAATTTATTCTTGGCAGATTATTGTTTGGATGATATACAATTTTAAGGTGAAGGCCTGAGAAGAAGTAAAGAAATAAAAGCAAATTTACAGCAACTTTGAAGCTGAAATTACCTTTTTCTAGTATAAATGAAAGCATGGAAGAAGCCAGGCAGTGGTGGTGCACACCTTTGATCCCAACCCTTGGGAGGCAGAGGGCAGGCGGATTTCTGAGTTCGAGGCCAGCCTGGTCTACAGAGTGAGTTCCAGGACAGCCAGGGCTACACAGAGAAAAACTCTTGTCTCGACAGCTCCCCCCCCCCAAAAAAAAAAGCATGGAAGAACACAGTATTAATTTTAAGAATAGCTTGTTTCTTATAAATATTTTGCTTACTTTTTAAGTGTGTGAATGTTTGCCTGAATGAATGTAAGTGCATCATGATGGTGCCTGGTGCTTGCAGAGGCCATAGAGGGTGTTAGAGCCTCTAAAACTGGAGTTGAAGATGGTTTTGGGTACCAGGAACCAAACCTGTGTATTGCAAGAACAGCAAGTGCTCTTAACCACTGAACCATCTTTCTAGTCCAGAAACCACTGGAAGAAGGCAGTATAATTCTTGAAATCTGATAGTTCTAGGGGAAACATTATTTGCTGATAAAGATGCATTGTAAGAGCTAGTAGCTTAGCCGGGTAGTGGTGGCGCATGCCTTTAATCCCAGTACTTGGGAGGCAGAGGCAGGCTATTTTCTGAGTTCGAGGCCAGCCTGGTCTACTATTAGCTAGTTCCTATAATCCTAGCACTTGAGAGCCAGAGGCAGGAAGATCCTGAGTTTTGAGGCAAGCCTGGAACTTGACCCTGTCACAAAACAAGAAAGCAAACCTGTAACGGGGCAGGAGTGCAGGCATGCCAGAGGCCTGTAGTTAACCCTTAACCCTCCCAAAAGGTCTACAAAATCAAACCTAGAAAACCTACAGACAAGTAAAGGGAATAAAGATATTACCTTAAATCGAACACTTGTATTATGCTTTTTTTTCTTTTGAGATAGGGTCTCTTGTATGTAGACTTGGCAGTCTTGGAACTCAAATGTTGGCATTAAAGGTGTGTCCTACTCTGCCAGGCAATTATGTTGTTATTATTTTTGTGGTGCCAGGGATCCATTTCCTGGTCTTACACATACTAGGTTAGTGCTCTGCCACCAGATCATGTCTCTGGCCCTTGCATTATGTGCTTTTTGGAGGTCTTCATGAAATGTTACACATCTTGACTTTTATCTAGAAATGACATATACCAAAGGGAACCTCAAAAAAACAAAATTAAAAAACTTTGTTGCTAGCGGTAGGCTCTTTTTGTGTGTATGTGTATGTGAGTTATATGCATGAGGGTTGCAAGCACATGACTGTCCAGGTCCCTGTGCTCATGTATGTGACTGTGGAAGCTGGAGAAGGACTTTGGGCATCTTCCTTTATTGATCTTTGCTGGCCTATCTTGAGAAAGAGTCTCATTGAATCTGAAGCTTTGTGGCTTGTCAGCTCAGCTGGCTGGCAGTTGGGCATCTGCATATCTCTGACGTCAATACTGGGTTTACAATCATACCCCTATATTTTTAATTTGGGTGTTGGGGAGTGAAACTCATATCCTCATCCTTTAGCAACAAGAGCTCTTACCCACTGAGAAATCTTCCTAGCCTTAACTTTCTCTTTTAAAATAATTATTATGTGCATGTGTGAGTGTATGCTGCATGTGTGGGGTTGCCTGTGGAGGTGGCCAGAGAGGGTTGTGCTGGATCTCATGGAGCTGGAATTACAAGCAATTGTCAGCTGTCCAACATGGATTCTGGGAATCAAATTTGGGTCCTCTGGAAGAGCAGCAAAGTCTCAGTTATTGAGCTACCCCCTCCAGCCATTGCCTCTTCCCTGCCCCCTCCCTTAAATGCAGGATCGATTGTATTAGACTCATGTTTTTTTGTAAGTAGTATTGTTTCTATGTTGACTGGTAGGCTCAATGGGTTCAATATTTGTAATTTTCTTCAGTTTCTACTGTGTCATAAATTGTTTTATACCAGATAGTCATTTTCCTGAGACATTTTGTTATCTGTTGCTTTCAATTATTTTATCCTTTTTTCTTTTCCCAGCAATGGAGAGTATGATTATATCTTTTCATCCCTAGGATTAGCACCAATATTTGGGAAGGAGATATGAAATCAGGAGTTCAAAGTTAACCTCAGCACAAAGTAGGCCTACTTAGCTTACATAAAGCAAACCAAAAGTTAAGACCTTTGATTGGGTCAGTGACTGACCCACTGATAAAAAATAATCCCTTAATACTCTTGTTTTTGTTTTATCTTTGTCCTTTGTGGGGCTTGTAAATTTAGGTGTGATAATCGAAGAAAACATTGGCTATGACAATTTATTTAGCTGAATTGAGCTGATTTTTCTCTTCCCTTGATGCAGTACAGATAGGACTTGTGTTAGGATTGTGAAGTAGTCCATTGAAAATGGGGGAATGAGGACTGATGAATTGTAGTTTCAGTTTGTGTTTTTTGAAGACCTTAGTAACACTGCAAAATAGACCTTAAATGGGGGGAAAAACTGATTCTGTCCCAGTGTTTTATACTAATTGGAATAATTTTTGAGAACTGGCAATTATCCAGAATGTGGATAATGGGAATAATCCTCTTCATATAACAAGAATAATGCTGCCCTTCATATACAAAGATAAGTCTGCTTGCTCATCATGAATAGTTTTCCAGCACGAAAAAGAATATGTGCTGAGTTGTCCATGTGCCTCTTATGCTTTGTGACCAATAAGACAGCTTGGGGTCAGAATGAGGGCTTCTAACTGCGGAATAGAGAGACTCACAGAAAGTAGTAAAATTCATTCTGGGTCGACCTTGCCTACATCAGATATTTTTCAGTTATTATACTTGCAAAACCACTTTGAGAAGGAGATTGTCTTACTGTCTGATTAGGTATCTTGCCCCACTTCACAGTAAGTGGTGGAGCCAAGATTCAAACCATAAGGCTGTAATATGTTTATACCAATCATTAAAGCCTGGCTTTCTCAGCAGTTCAGTCTTTACATCAGAACAAATTAGAGGCCGAACTTTCTTATAGTTAAGAGATTGTTTTACATTCATTACTTTATGACCATTAAATTTACCTCAATTTTAGAATAGGATAACAAGAAAAAACCTATCACCCCTGTTCTGGTCTCTATACTTTTACTTGCTGTTTTTTAAGTGTTGCCTAGTTCTATATTGATAAATACTTTTCTTTGTTTTATTGCTCCTCCTCCCCCCGTTTTTGTTTGTTTTTTTTTTTTTCCTTTTAGTTCTGGGGCTTAAATGAAGGTCTGAGGCACATGAGCTACCACTGAGTTACAGCCCTAACCCCTGTTGCTGCTATTGTTGTTGTTACTAATTATATGTAATGGTCTTACTGTGTAGTCCTAGTTGCCTGGAACTTGCTACGTAGACCAGACTGGCCTCAGTCACAGATCTGGATCCACCTGTCTTTGCCACCCAGAGTGCTGGGGTCAAGGATGTGCATCACCAACCCTGGCTGGCTTCCCCTCCCCTCTCTTCTCTCCCCCTTCCCTCCCTCCTCTTTTCTCCTCCCCTCCTGTCTCCCTCCCCTCCCTTCCCTTTCTCCTCCCCTCTCCTTCCCTCTTGGCTCCTTCTCCTCTTTTTCTTTTTCCTTTCCCTTTTCCTTTTCTTATTTTTCTTTTTCTGAGACAGGTGTATCCCTGGCTGTCCTGGAACTCACTCTGTAGAACAGGCTGGCCTCCAACTCAGAAATCTGCTTGCCTGCCTCTGTTTCCCAAGTGCTGGGACTAAAGGTGTCTGTAGCCATGCCAGGCTCTGGATTATTTCTTGCTAGAATAGTTTTAGGTGATGTTCCCCAGAGAAAAATATTCCTTGGTGTTACATTATCAGCTTCACCTAAATTTACACTGCCCCTCCATTGTCAACGTAGTTATCATAGGCTCTGTCAATACAACTGTAAATAAAGCCAAACCATATAGAGTGAGATAATTTCCTGCTAACCAGTTGATGTTTATATAGGAGTTAATGTGTTTTGGGGGTAGAGTGGCTTCATTTCTTGAGCTCTTTCTTGGAATCATTATCCTTTGTTTTTGGCTTTTTGAGGTGGTCTCACTATTAAGTCCAGACTGTCCTGGAACTCAGGATTCTTCTGCCTCTCATTTTCAAGTTTTGGGACTAGAGGTGTGTGCCAAAAAATCCTTGCTCCTTTATTCTTTTAACACAGTCTGGATTGGTGGTTTCTGTCTGTTTGTTCACATTGTTGTCTTGGGATGTCTCTATGTCATCTTCATCTTTTCTCCTTGTTTTTTCTTTATTAATTTTTTTGGACTATGTCCTTTTATAAAAAATTATTTAATGTATGAGTACACTGTAGCTGTTTTCAGACACACTGGAAGAGGGCATCTGATTCCGTTAAATATGGTTGTGAGCCACCATGTGGTTGCTGGGAATTGAACTCAGAACCTCTGGAAGAGCAGTCAGTGCTCTTAACTGATGAGCCATCTCTCCAGCCCACTCTTTATTTTTAATTATGTGTGTGTGTTTGTAGGTATTTGCATGTGAGAGCTGGTGGTAGTGTCCTGAGGTTTTGCAGTCCCTGTTGAAGGAGTCTCAAGCAGTTGTGGGATGCCATACATGGATGCTGGGAACTGAACTTGTGTCCTCTGCAAGAGCCCTCAATATTATTTGAAGATAAGGTCTCTTGCTGAACCAGGAGCCAAACATTGGGACAGAATCACTATCTCAGCATTGGGCGTATAGATTTGTGTTTCATATCTGGGCTTTACCTGAGTACTGAGGATCCAAATTAAAGTTTTCATTCGTGAAAATATCTTCCCAATCTCTCAGTTTTGAGGTTTAGTTGCCCCCACTCCCAGATGTCCTAAAACTTTTAGGATACTATTTTTAACCTTGGACATTTCATATACTCTGTGTGTGTGTGTGTGTGTGTGTGTGTGTGTGTGTGTATACACACACGAGTGCGCACAGCTTGGCCTAGAAGATAGATGACCTTGGACAACTTAAATTCTTTCAAGCACATCCCAGGACTGGGATTAAAGCCATGCACCGCTATGAATTGCTTTCTTTTCTTTCTTTCCTTTTCTTTCTCTTTTTTTAGAATAGTGTTTTACTTTTGTTTTTTCAATTTTTTGTTTGTTTTTTAAAATTTATTTATTTATATTTTTTGTATACGAGTAAATGAGTGCTCTGGCTTCATGTCCACCAGAAGAGGGCATCAGGTCACATATGGTTGTGAGCCACCATATGGTTGCTAGGAATTGAACTCAGAACCTTTAGAATAGTAGTCAAATGCTCTTAACTACTGAGCCATCTCTCCAGCGTCTTTTCAGTTTTATTTTTATGTGTATGGGTGTTTTGTCTACGTGCATGTCTGTGCACTAACTGGTACCCCTAGAGGCTAGAAGAGGGAGTCACATTCTCTGGAACTAGAGTTACAGACAGTTGTGAGGCACCTTATGTGGGTGCTGGGAATTAAACCCAGGTCCTCTGGAAGAGCAGTCAGTGTTCCAAATCCCTTGCTGTCTTTCCAGCACCTGAATTTTTTTCTTTAATGTTGGAACTCCAACATGGTAGACAAGAACTGAGTTATGTTTTCATCAGCCCCTTCCCCCCTACTTTTTTCTTTTCTTTTCTCTTTTTTAAAGAGCATTCCAGGGCTGGAGAGGTGGTTTAGTGATTAAGAACATTGGCTGTTCTTCCAGAGGTCCTGAGTTAACTCCCAGCACCCATATAGTGGCTCACAACTGTCTGTTACTTCAGTCTTTAAGATCTGATATCATCATCTTGTGTGCAAATGTCTATGCAGACAAATCATCCATATGTATACATAAATAAATCTTTTTTAAAAAAACTTTCTATGGACCCTTAAAAATTGGCACTTGCCATTTGTCCTAGTTAGGGTTTTTAATATTGCAGTGATGAAACACCATGACCTAAAGGAAGAAAGCATTTGTTTAGCTTACATGTCCACATCACAATTCATTGAAGAAAGGACAGGAACTCATGCATGGCTGGAACCTGGAGATAGGAACTGAGAATGCAGAGGCCATGGAGGGTGCTGCTTACTGGCTTGCTCCTCATGGCTTGCTCAGCCTGCTTTCTTTCTTATAGAACCCAGGACCAACAGCCCAGGGGTGACCCCCCACCCACAATGGGCTGGTCCTTTCCACATCAATCACTAATTAAGAAAATGCCCTACAGGCTTGCCTACAGCTGATGAGTTTGAGCAGATTTTTGATCATCCATTTAGTTTTGTTTTTAATTGTGCCTTTTGTTTTTGCCTGTTCCTTGTTGGGCTTCTGATTTGCTGAAGTTCCTTACGGATGTGAGATTTGTTGTTGAGACATTGTTTAGCCTAGGCTGGCCTCAAACTAGGGATTGATTTAGCCTTCCTCTGCTCCTCCCAGTGAATGGGATTGCAGGCATGTAGCACCATTCAGAGATGAGGACGTTGTATTTTAATGGTCTGTTTATTTTAAACTCAAAAAATGTATGTCATCTTTCTGTTAATTTTGTTCTTGGTATTTAATCTTTAAGATTAAAAAAAATTGTGTGTGTGGGTGTGTGTGTGTATGCCCTCAGAGGCCAGAAGAGGGTGTTGGAGCTCCTGGAGCTGGAGTTAGAAGTTGTGAACTTCTGACATGAGTGCTGGGACTCAAAGGCAGGTCCTTGGTAGGAGCAACAAGTGCTCTTAACCATCCAGCAAACTCTCTAGTCTCTTTGAAAATATTGATTATAGTGTGTGTGTGTGTGTGTGTGCGTGTGCACTAGCGTTTTCTTTTGATCCGTTATTTCTCCTATGTTTCCATTCTTGTATTTTTCTACTGAGACTTCCCATCTGTTCACTTTAGAGTGTAGTGCCAAAACCAAATCTGAAGCTTTGTGGATGTGGCTTGTCGACTCAGCTTGCACTGAAGCACTGTTTTGGACTTTCTAGTTTAGTTTCTTTACTCTGAGCATCTGAAGGGGTTAGGAGGGTTGCTTGACTATCTTCAGAGAACAGGCGAAACAATTTGGTTATTTCAGTGACTTTTAACTGGCAGCCTAGTTTTTACCTTCTCTATCTTCAGAGGTACCTGGAAGATCTTGTGAAGCTTCCTGATTGGTGGGTAGTATTAATCATCTTGTTTGTTCTACATTTGCAGGTGTTCAGCTTCATAGTTCTCTACTTGGCTGGTAAAGCCATTTGTGGGAGGAGAAGATTGAAAGAAACTTCAAATACACTCAGTATTATTAGGAACCTACTACTCTTTAGAAGTCTATGTATACCTCATGCTGCTTAGGGTTTATATGTAACTCAAATCTGATTTTGTAGTAATGCTTTCTTGTAGTTTTAGTTTTCCATGTTAAAGTCACATATTCTAATAAGATGGTATGTCATCTCATAATGTAATTAAGAGTGTTTGCATTTGGAGACTAGAGAGATGGCTCAGCAGTTAAAAGCACTGGCTGTTCTCGCAGAGCATGAGGATTCAATTCCCAGCACCTACATGATGGCTCACAACTATATATAACTGCAGTCCCAGGGGATTCAGTGCCCTCTTTTCTCTGAGCATCAAGTAGGCATATGATATACAGACATATGCATCAATATGTATTAAACAATGTATTTTGTGGTGTCCCATTATTGGTATTGTAGCTGTTAAATGTTTATCCCATTTAGGATATGTTTCAGGTTTACAGGAGGGATAGGCTGACTTCTTAGCATGCTGGGAATATACAGTTTGAATATAATAAAAATAGCATCTTTAGTCAGTGAGATTTGGATATAGATTGGCAGAGCGTAGAGCTGTTATTAAATGAATTGAGGCAAAAGCATCTTCTATGACAAATTCAGAGTTGATCAAAGCAGTGGTGAAGGCATTATAATATGTTTTTTGATTGTTTCCTGAGACAGAGTTTCTCTGTATAGACCAGGCTGTAGTGGAGCTTACTCTGTATGTAGACCAGGCTGGCTAGAGACCTGCCTGCCTCTGCCTCTTGAGTGTTGGGATTAAAAGTGTGTGCCATGGGCCGGAGATGGCTCAGTGGTTAAGAGCACTGAGTGCTTTTCCAGAGGTCCTGAGTTCGATTCCCAGCAACCACATGGTGGCTCACAACCATCTGTAGTGGGATCTGATGCCCTCTTCTAGTGTGTCTGAGGACAGCGGCAGTGTACTCACATTAAAATGAGTAAATAAATCTTTGCCGGGCGGTGGTGGCGCACGCCTTTAATCCCAACACTTGGGAGGCAGAGGCAGGAGGATTTCTGAGTTCGAGGCCAGCCTGGTCTACAAAGTGAGTTCCAGGACAGCCAGGGCTACACAGAGAAACAAAGTGTGTGCCACACATTGTACAGTCTTTATTACTGCCCACAAGTTCTGACTTTTTTGTCTTTAGGATTTTGAAGGAGTTTCTCTTCAGCTAAAGTCAACTTTTCTCTTTAGGAAAAAGAATGACTAAGTAGTTAATTTTTGTGAAAATATTTTTAGATTTTAGAAATTTATTGAAAAATTTTGTTTTTGAACAGGCTCTTTTATGTAGCACAGACTGGTATTGAACTTGCTATGTAGCTGAGGATGACCTTGAAATCTTGATCTTCTTGCCTCCCAAGTTTTGGGATCACAAGCTTGTGCTACTATGTTTAACCTCTTTTGGGGCGGAGCTTGAGTCTTTCTGTATAAACGGTGATGCCTGCAGTGGTGGCCATGGGTGTCAGATACTCTGGAGCTGGAGTTAGAGGTGGTTGTGATCCATTTGACATGGGTTCTGGGATCCTCTGTAAGAGTAGGATGCACTCTTAGCCAGCCGTCCCTCCTGCCCCAACAAAGACAAGGTCTTACTAGGCCTATAGTAAAGAGGGGTATGTGTGTGTGTGTGTGTGTGTGTGTGTGCGCGCGCGCGCGCGTGTGCGCGCAAGAGAGAGACAGAGAGACAGAGACACATAAAAGAAAGGATAACTGAAAAATTCATAAGAGTGAGGATACTTCATTACTAGGCTTTCAGTAGTGGTCAGAACAATTAGATAGTAGGTCAGTTAGAAAACAAACTGTAAATCTAGTACAGTGTCCTCCCTTGCCTTTTGGGGAGACGTTCTTTTTCTTTTAATAGGTATTTGAAACTGGGTAATACTGAACCTGTACATAGAAGCATTGCAGTATACCAACAGTTGATGTGATGACCAAAATGTTTAGTTACTAACAAGTAGGTAGAGTATATAGCATGAGTATACTGGACAAAGCAATGATTTACTCACCTGACAATATGGAATGAGATAGTGTGAGATTTCAACAATGATGAGAATGATGAACAGTGTAAAATTTACGAATTACTTATTTCTGGAATTTTTTAGATTTAGATTGTGGTTGATTATGGTGTCCAAAACTTGGGAAAGCAAAACCATAGGAAAGGGGAAGGTTACTGTGTATAACACTGAGGCAAAGGTGGGGACATTACTAGCTAGCTACCTTTACAATAAAAGGATTGTAAGAATATGATCAACAGTCGTATCATAATAAAGGCTCAGATGACAGCATAAGGTGCGGAGCTAGAGAACAAGCTGCTCAGAGAGACAAGCTTAGGCCTGCTGGCTTCACTTCTAATTCTACCAGATGTCTGAAGTCTCAGAACTAAATCTTTACAAAGTCTTTCATTTTATAACGACCATACTAAACTCATATACCAAAGCCAGATAAGGTATTCACTAGAAAAGTACAGGCCGATATCATAACTTGAACTCAATTCTCAACAGAGGACAAATAGAGTCCAACAGTGAGAAAGACTTAATACCTCATAGTCAAGTGGGATATTCTTTCCTAGACATGCAAGATTGGTTTAAAGTCTAAAACATGTTAGTGTAATGTATTATTAGAAAAATAAAAACAAAGTACATCTCAGTAGACATAGAAAAAGCACTTGACAAAAATCCAAATTCCTTCAGCAGTAGAAACACTCATGTAGGATAGAAAGGAGCTTCTCAACACGGTAGAGCACACCCATGGGAAGCAGGTGGGTTAGTGGTTAAGAGCACTTCCTGGGCTCGGTGTTAAAGGCTAAGCTCACACTACAAACACCTCTTGCATGTTCAGAGGACCTTAGTTTAGTTCCCAGTACTCAAAACCACTGGTAACTCTAGCTCTTGGGGATTTGATGCCCTTGTTTGAACTTTGTGGGCACCCAAGTACCATAATGTACACAATAACACACACACAAACACACACACACACAACACACATACATATAAGTTAAAAAAATTTTAAAGAAATACTTTCTAGGGTAATGTCATGCTTAATGGCTGCCTTCCTTGAATGTCTGTTCCTATTTTGCTCAGCTTTGTATTGACAGCTTGAACCAGAAAAGTTAAGACATAAAGGTATCACTATTAGTAAGTGTAAGTAAAGTGAGCTCTGTAGGAAATGTTCTTGTATGTCCGCTGAAATACTGTTAACACTAACAGCGCAGCAATACTGAAGGATATTTTAGGTTAGTATGTAAGAATCATTTGAAAGTGGGTGTGGTGATCAATGCCTAGGACCCAGTCCTTAGGAGGTGGAGTTTGGGGTCAACTTGGGCTACCTCAAGCACTGTCTCAAAAACAGACCAGCAAACAAACAATCCAATCAAACAAAACCCCAGAAGAATAAATTATATTTCTATAGGTACGTGATGGGAAACCTAAAATAAAATTAAAATTTGATTCACTAGGACAAAAAAAATAGGAATATGCTTAGCAAAAGAAATTAAAATTCATACTCAAAATGGTGTATAAATATTATATGGGGAGCTGGAGAGAGAACTCAGCAGTGCAGAGCAATTGTTCTTGCAGAGGACTTGGGTTTGCTTCCCAGCACTTACATTGTAGCTCACAATTGTCTGTAACTTGAGTTCCAGGGTATCCAACCCCCTCTTCTGGTGTCCTGAGAGGCACCAGGCATGTACATGGTGCACATATATACAAATATGCGTGCGTGCATGCACGCGCACACACACACACATACACACACACATTGAAATAAAGATTAAAATAATTACCATTAGAAAAATCAAAACTATAAATAGAAAATTAGCTTGCTTAATAAACTGGAATGCTTAGCTTGTTATGGTGGCAATACTCTCCAAGTTAATCTATACATTCATTACAGTTCTCTTAGAATCTGAGCTGATTTGTAGAACTTGACAGACTGGTTCTGAAAATTGATGTGGAAGTATAAGACATCTGTAATGGCCAAGGCAAGACTGCCTTTTAAGAAAACATAAGGAGGAATGAATGAATATACTTCCTTGTTCTAAAACTTACTTAGGCATTGATAATTCAAGAGCAATTGAATAGAATTGAAAGGCATAAAACTGTGTGTGTGTGTGTGTGTGTATATATATATGATAAACTAGTTATCAGCAAGAGTACTGTGAGACAGCTATATACTTCACAAGCAACAAAAATTCATTTCTCATGGTTCTGGGATGCTAGAAAAGACAAAGACAAGGTTCTGGCACATTTAATCTTTGGCAAGAGGTTGTGTCGTGGTTCATAGATGGTTGTCTTTCACTTGGCAGAGGGACAAGTAAACCCTGTTCACATCTTTTTGAGATAGAGTTTCTGTAGCCCTGGCTTTGCTGCAACAAAATATGTAGACCAGGCTGGCCTCAACTCGGAGATCTACTTGCCTATGCTTCTCAACTGCCATGCACAACTGGTCATGTGTTTTATAGAGGAACTAATCTCATTTTTGAGGGATCTGCTATCATGATCAAATCATACTGAACTTATTTCATACTGGGACTTAGGATTTCTTATACAAATTTTGGGCAGTCACAAGCATGTATTCTATAGCAAGTGCCAAGATCATGGAAAGATCACCAAATACCATATGGAAAATTGTATAGGCATGCAAAAGAATGAAGTTCAATTTTGACTGCATATCATGTGCAAACATTAACTTGAAATGGACCATTAGAAGAGAAAACTGGTATAAAACTCTGAGGAACATAATAAGGTTAAGTATTTCTACATATGACATCAAAAGCATGAGTAAGAAAAGAAATAAATTAGACCTTTCATTAAAATGAATATGTAAAAACTTTATGTGTATGAATGTTTTGCCGCATGCATATCTGTGCAACCATGTGGAAGCTTGGTGCCCTTGGAAGTCAGAGGGCTACCGATGGACTGGAGCTGGAGCTGTGGGCACTAGTCACCATGTGGGTGCTGGGAATCAAACCCAGCTCCTTTGCAAGAGTGGCAGCTGCTCTTAACCACTGAACCATCTCTCTAGCCTGAAATTAAGATTTTGAGAGTTTTATCTATAATGTATAAAGAACAGACAAAAAAACTTACAACTCAAGAGTGAAAAGACAAGAAACCCAATTTAAAAATAGAGATACATACTTAGGTAATAATTGTGAAATCATACTTCATTAGTCATCAGAAGATTACAAGTCAAAACCATGAGATACCACTTTATACATATTAGGGTGATTAAAGTTTTATTAGCTAGGATGTAGAAAATTGAAACTCACATGAAGTGATGACATATAAAATGATAAAGCCACCTCAGAAAGCAGTTGGCAGTTTTTCAAAGGATTAAAACAGAATTACTGTGACCCACTAGATCACTCATAACTATATATGTACAAGAAATGAAAATATATCTGTACAAAACCTTCATAAATGTTTATAGAAGTATAATTCATATTAGCCAAAGGGTAGAAATAACCCAAATGTCCCTTAGCTGATGAGAGATAAATAATAATTGTCATAGACATATACAGTAGAATATATACAGTAGAATATTAGTCATAGAAAAGAGTATAATAATGATAATTTGCTATAGTAAAAATCAATCTTAAAAGCATTAGACTAAATGAAGCCTGTCAGCAAAAGGTTGCATGTTACATGATTCTGTTATATGAATTGTCTAAAATAAATACGATAGTTAAACAGGTTTCTTTCTAAGGTGATAAAAATACTCAAGTTCAATCTGGTGATGGTTGTACATACCCATTAATGTAATAAGAACTGTTGAGTTGAATATTTTAGTAAAGCTATTAGAAATAAGATGGGACTGTGAGATAAGACTGTGGGGTAAGATGCTTGCCACTAAGCCTGGCAACCCAAGTTCCATCTGCTAGGCTGATTGACCTCCATACAGTGTGCTGGCATCCTTCCTTCCAATAAACAAATGAAATAAAATATGAAAATAACCTTTTTTGGTGAACCTGTATATATGGTATATATGTGTGTGTGTGTGTGTGTGTGTGTTAAAGGCAGAGCTCATTGAATAATAAAACTCTTAAAACTCATCTGTTTTCTCTCTTCTAGAAATCATGTCTACACCAGGAAAAGAAAACTTTCGCCTGAAAAGTTATAAGAACAAATCTCTGAATCCTGATGAGATGCGCAGGAGGAGGGAGGAAGAAGGACTGCAGTTACGGAAGCAGAAAAGAGAAGAACAGGTAAGCCTATGATGCATCATTCTCAGCTGTCACTTACCTCTAAAAGTGCAGTGTGCTTCTGACTTGCATGTGTTACTGAAGTCTCATGACAGAACATTGCCTTTGTTACAAAATGTTGGAGAAGTTTGAAGATAAACAAAGTTTGAGGGTTTATGAACTTCATAAATCCTTGTCTTAACCTGAGTGACTGTCATCAGTGTGCTGTGGCTGCTTCTGTCTCCACAGTTCTAATGCTAATGTGTGAAGTAAAATGTCAGGGATACACCTTTTCTCAGTGTATTTTATCCAAAAGGACATTTTGGATAATGCTTTTAGAATAATAGTAATAGAATTATTGTTGTTGTTATTATTATCATTAAGATTACATTTATTTAATGTGTGTGCATGTTTGTGTGGCAGGGTAGGAGTAGACGTGTTGGAGCCAAGGATGTATGTGGAAGTCAGAGGACAATTTGTGAGAGTTGATTCTCTGCCGTGTGGATCAGAGGGTGGTAGTAAGTGCCATTGAGCCATCTCATGGATGTCTTTAATTATTATTATTTTTAAGTATGAAAATGTATAGGAAGATAGAGGACTTAGTCTCAATTTTAAAATGCCCAGGACAAAGCTGGTGTGGCAGGTCATATCTGTAGTTGAAGTACTTGGGAAGCTGAGAAAAGAACATTGATGCTAATTTGAGGACAGCCTAGGTTACAGACTATCTCAATACTAACGAAACTTGGGATAGCAATTGGTTTAGTAGGTAAGATTTTTTTCTTTGCAGCTTTGTGTCACCTTACCGATTCTTATTTTTTTTTGTGATAGCTTATTCATGTTTCAGTTCTGTTATAAAATTTCTATAACTTTTTTATTTATTTAACTGCTAAAAGTAGAAGCTCAACATCCATAGTATATAAATTGAAAAATGTGACCATACTTTTGACTAAAAGTATTTGTGTTTATAGTTGGAAGTTTACCATATTTGTTGTATAAAAATCTGAAATTGTGCTAGGACTTCAATTTTCTGGAATATTACTCTATTTAAAATCTTAGCTTTGAGAACTGGAGAGATGGCTCAGGGATTAAGGGCACTGGCTGCCCTTCAAAGGTCTTGAGTTCAGTTCCCAGCTATCACGTGATGGCTTACAACCATCTGTAGTGGGATCTGATGCCCACTTCTGTAGATGCAGACAGAGCACACATTGAGCTTGGTTTCTAAGATAGTGAAAACCGGGAAAATGGGAATTCATTTGGTACTGTTGATCCTCCATAACTGCTTTGTCATTTATCTGGAAAAGTCACTGGCTTGTGCCAGTAGTTAGGTCTGAGTAAAGTGCGGCAAGCCTTTGGTACTTCCAAAAACAAAGTGTTAGCTGCATCTATTAGTACCATCCTTCAGGTAGAGTAGAAATCGATATTTGTTGGGTAGGTAGAGTGTATAAATGACCTCTGTCTAGTTCTCAGACAGTTGAAATTAAACATTTTCCTGTATAGAAAGAACCTATTTTGTGTTTACTGAATTACAGATTTTTGCTGACTTGATGTGATTTGGTCATAGGATATTGCTATAAAGTTCATTTAAAAAAAGTGATACAGAATGAAAGCTTATTTGACAATTTTAGTTACAAGAAATATCTTCTGGAATAACAGGTTGACAAAAACTGGACTATTGGTGTTTCCCATTAATTGACTTGGCTGATGAGTCCAGGTAACCTGTTCTGTATTTGGTGGTCCTACATACATACAGATTATGATTATGATTGTCTGGGCAGTTACATTTTCTTTTTACAATTCTACTTTGTAAGTGATTGGCACACATAGTAGGAGAAGCCAAATAGTATTAAAATACTTGAAAATTAATGAGCACTTTCTGAGGTAAGGTGATTTTAACTCTTGTGAATGTTAAATTTCTGAGTAATTTCTACATGTTTACTGGTGAGTTTAAAATGTCTGCTGATGTTCCTTTGTGGTAGGTAAAATCCTTATAGCCACATTCTTTTCATTGCATTCCCTCATTAGTTTCTACTAGCACAGTTGTATCCTGTGTGTATGCATGAAATTAAGTAGCTACATTTTCTTTTATGTCCTTTTTTTTTTTTCTGGAGTTTTCATTCTTTTTTCTTGCTTTTTTTATTTTAAAGATTTATTTTATGTATGTGAGCACACTGTAGCTGTCCTCAGACACACCAGAAGAGGGCATTGGATACCATTTACAGATGGTTGTGAGCCACCATGTGGTTGCTGGGAATTGAACTCAGGACCTCTGGAAGTTTGTTTGTTTGTCTATTTATTTTGGTTTTTCCAGACAGGGTTTCTCTGTGTAGCCCTGGCTTCCCTGGAACTCTGTAGACCAGGCTGGCCTCGAACTCAGAATTCCGCCTGCCTCTGCCTCCCAAGTGCTGGGATTAAAGGCGTGCGCCACCACTGCTCCTACACTTGGTACTCTTAACCGCTGAGCCATCTCTCCAGCGCTCTTTTTTCTTTTTCAAGATTTTTTTATTTGTATGTTATATGTACGGGTATTTCTTCTGCATGTATGTATGCATGCACACTACATGCATGCAGTGCCCATGGAGGCTGGAAGCGGATGTCAGATCTGGGAACTGTGAGCCGCCATGTGGGAGCTATGAACTTGGGGTGGCTGGTCCTCTACAAGAACCACAGATCCTCTTAACCACTGAGCCATCTCTCCATCTCTTTAAAAAATATTTTATTTCTGCGTTTCATGTATGTGTTTTGTCTCTATGTCCGTATCCTCTGTAAATGCGTGGTACCTGTGGAAGACAGTAGAGGCTCAGTTAGATCCCTGGAACTAGAATTAGAGATGGTTGTGAACCACTAGGTAGGTGCTCAGAACTGAACGTAAGTCCTCTGGAAGAGCAGCCGTGTTCTTAACCAGTGAGGTAATCTCTCCAGCAAACCTCCCTCCCCCACATGTTTTTAAAAAACCTTTTTAGCTTTCTTTAACTTTCTAACATTTAGTCACTCCCTTCTAGAGCTAGGTTATTCATCTGTTTCTTTATGAGACAGGCTCTCACTATTTAGCTTTGGCTGTCCTGGAGCTTGCTGCGTAGACTAGGCTAGCCTCTACCTCCAAAATACTGGGACTAAAGGCATATATTACTATGTCTTGTTGATTTTTAATTTTATCTTTTATCTTAACTTTGTATTTGCAAACTTTTCAGGTAACTTTTTGGCTTTAGTAATTTTTTTGGAGTGGGGGGGGGTCCTTCCCCAGTATAATTTTTTTTTCTCTTGGATCAGTTAATATTGCTTATCCTGTTGACTTGCTGTGTAGCTATTGTACTGAGATTTCTTTATTGGGAATTTCTTTTTTTTCTTATGATGATCCTTTGTCCTTAATCTCATGTGTTTTCTAGAGCAGTGGTTCTCAACTATTTTAATGTTGCCACCCTTTAATACAATTCCTTATGTTGTGGTGACCTCTAACCATATAATTATTTTGTTGTCACTTCATAACTGCAATTTTGCTACTGTTATGAATCATAATGTAAATATTTGTTATTTCCTGATGGACTCAGGTGACTCCTGTGAAAGAGTTCTTTGACCCCAAAGGGGTCGAGACTCACAGGTGAGAACGGCTTTTCTAGAAGCATTAACTCCCGCCTTTTGCTGAAGTTAGTCGTATAGTTGATTTTTGAGTAGGGGGCATGTAGAAACTGGGGTCTTACCTGGTAGCTCTGACTGGCCTGGTAGTCGCTGTGGCTACCCTATTTTTGAACTCATGTCAGTCTTTCTGCCTCAGCCCCTCAAACACAGAGATTATCTTAAAATGTTGAAGTTGTTTTCCTTCAGACTGGTTTCCCAATGCTACTATTGCTTCTTTGTGTATTTTATTTTCTTTTTAAATATTTCCCCCAATTCTGAAGTCTATAATGATAAATGTTGATTTTTTTTAAAAAGATTAATCATTGTGGTAATAGGCTTAATTAAACAATTTGCATCTTTGAAATCAGATGTCAAACTTTATAGAATGGTCTTAATTTTTCTTTTTAAGCTATCACGATGTGCTTAATTTTTGAGTATTTGTAATGCTTTATGAGCCTGCATCTTCTTTCCTTTTTATTTATTTCCCTCCCTTACCCTTTACCTCCCCTCCCTCCTTCCTTCTTTATTTTTTTGTAATCCCTGGATACGTAGCCTGTGTAGCCTTGACTGAACTAGAATGTCTACATAGAGCAGTCCTGCCTACCTCTGTGTCCTGAATGCTGGGATGCCACTACACCCACCACAACAGGGTTTTATTTTTGAGGTTACAGGCATAGAAAAGCCTCACTCTGTCAGTTTTCTTTATCTTATATAAAAGTCATATTATTCTTTAGTTTGCAAAATTTTATTGACTTATACAAGGAAAATTAGTATGTTAATATTTTGTTGTAAATGACTATACAGCTCTAAATTTGTGAACTGAACCAATTAATATTTTGAAGTATGAATAATAGTTAACTCTTGAGTATTTGCTCTATCAGGTACTATTCTAAGCGTTTTTGTGGAGAAGGTCTCCTTGTGTAGCTCTGGCTGGCCATGCTAGCCTTGAACTCACAAAGATCTACATGCTTCTGTCTCCTGAGTGCCCAGCCCCATTTTATGAATTGCTTATCCCTAGTCCTTTATCCAAAGTTGCATAGGTGCTTGATATCACCTGAACCAGCAATGTTAAAAGTGTGTTCTGTAGAGCTTCAGGGTCTAGCTGCACCTAACAGCTTAGACAACATAAAGTATTGCCTCAGAAAAGTAATGAGGCTTTTAAAGATACTGTTTATTTAGTCATCCTTTGCTGTCATTGATCCCTAGAGATGGGCAACTCGAGAAGCCTCAGTATACTATCCTTGAAGGTTGTTAAGATGAAGTATTGAATCATTCTAATAGCGTCTTTGTCATTTTTTCCTGAAGAACTGTTGACTGCCTTGTGCCTATTTCTTACCAAATGTTGAGGGAAGTAGCCTCAACATGCCCAAAGTTGTTCTCATCCATGTGGGTTGTTGACATCATTGTCATCATTGTCGTTGTCGTTATCATCATCATCATCATCACCATCACATATATCATGCAGTATCAAGTTTCTCTTGGTTAAGTTTTATGCTCTTGAGTACTGGCATAGATAGTGTGGTAGTTAATTGATTTAGTTGTAAGATTGTAGAGAAAGAAGTCTGAAGTCTTTCTCATCAGGAAACACTAAAGGCAGCACAAAGCTTTAGAGCTAAAAAGGTGTTGAGTTCCCTTGTATTAAAATTATATGACTAACATTCGTTTACTTTTCAGTTATTCAAGAGAAGAAATGTTGCTACAGCAGAAGAAGAAACAGAAGAAGAAGTTATGTCTGATGGTGGCTTTCATGAGGCCCAGATAAATAACATGGAGATGGCACCAGTAAGTATGATAATAAAAAGAACTCTTGGTGGTATTAGGATGAAGGTAAGAGATGTTTTTTGTTTGTTTGTTTGTTTTATTTTGTTGTTGTTTTTTTGTTTTTGTTTTTTAAGTTTAATAGAAAGGTTAAGTTAATTGGGCATGGTGATGTCTGTCTATAATCCCAGTCTGGGGAATCTGAGGAAGGAGGATAGTTTCAGACCCTCAATGGCCTCATAGATACTGTTTCAAAAACAAAACAAAACTATAAAACATTAAACATTCCATTGCACTTCATAATGTATACAGTGAAGGGTGTATGCTGTACAAAAGCACATCATAGGAAGAAGAACAGAAAGGCGAGGTGGCCTTTCAGTGATGAAAGGCACTTTCCGTCAACCCTGAGTTCAGTCTCTGACTCGTAGGGGGAGGGAGAGAACTGACTCTCTTGTCCTGACTACCACAGGCACTATGGCATGTGTACCCTCCCCAGAGTTGTGATAATAGAACCAACATACATTTGGAAAACTAGATTCTGTATCAGAAGTATTAGTTTTGTTTTAACTTTTCTGGGCATTGCATAAAAGATACAGAAATGATATTGAGATGGATCAGATCTGCTGAGTTTCTTTGCATTATAATTAAATAATTTTAATTATATAAAATATTCTATGCATTTATGAAAACGTTATCAAATTCCATTAAAATGAGTAATTAGTATATATGTTTTCTCTTTTTCTTTTTTCTTATTTCTGTTTTTTTGAAACAGGGTTTCTCTGTGTAGCTCTGACTGTCCTAGAATTTACTCTGTTGAGTAGGCTGGGCTTGAACTCAGAGATCCATCTGCCTCTGACTCCCAAGTGCTAGGATTAAAGGCCTGCACCACCACTGCATGGCAAGTCTATATACTTTAAAGATATATTTATTGTTTTATGTGTATGAGTTTTGCCTGCATGTATGATAATGGGTGTGTGCCTGATAGCCCTGGAGGCTGGAAGAAGGTGCTGAATTCCTTGGATTTAGCGTTAAAGGTAGTTGTGAGCTGCCATGTTGGTGCTAAGACTTGAATCCAAGTACTTTGCAAGAATGACAACTGTTCTTAACCGCTGAACTATTCTTCAGCCCCCTAGTTTGAACTGTTAATAAAGTTTAATAAAATCACATGCATACATCTTTGTGGTGCTGAGGATTTAACTCAGCCTTTTCAGGCTAGACAAATAGCATTGCCACAGAGCCACACCTCAGCCCTGTATATGGCTTTTTAAGTATTTGTCATTTCAGTCACCAAATATCTTCCTGGTAGTCACTAATACTCATTTATTATTTATACTTTATGAGAATCCCTGTGTGAAAGAAAACAAATGTTTTCCCTTTTTCCTATACAAATTGTGGCATGTGATATACTGTTGTGTTTTATGTCACTACATAGCTTAGAAATTTAGATTTGACAGAGTGTAATTGTGGAATTTTTAATAGAGTGAAGTTTTTAGAACATTAAGCTTCACAGCAAAACATTAAAAAAAAAAAAAAGCAAAAACCAAACCAAAACAAAATTACAAGATTTCCTTGTACTAACTATTCTGATTCCCTACATGTACAGCTTCTCCCTTCCTTAGCCTGATCAGAGTGGTACATTAGTTAATGAGCCACTGTTAGCATACCTTCTTACCTGGACCCTGAGGTTTGCTTACTTTTGGGTCCTCTCTTAATAGGATCATACAGTTTTACTGCCTTGAAACTCCTCTATTTATCCCTCCCCACCAAAGCCACTGATTATTTTATTCTCTCCATAGTTTTGCCTGATACCATGGTTAGAATTACATCTTGTGTAGACTGTTGAGGTTGGCCTTTCAGTTGGTAATGATACATTTACGTTTCTTTCGTATCTGTGGCTGGCACATCATTTCTTCACTGGAACTGTACTCTTCTTTTATATCATTGTTTTAGAACTGTGCTTTCTGTGGTAAAATGGCATTTGAGGTTTTTTTTTTTAATTTTATGTTCTATATTCTTTATTTACATTCCAAATGATTTCCCCTTTCCCAGTTCCCCGCTTCCCGAAAGCCCATAAGCCCTCTTCCCTCCCCCTGTTCCCCATTTGCCTAAGAATTTCATGAATTCATTGTTTTTAATTGCTGAGTAGTATTCCATTGTGTAATTGAGTTTTATATTCTGATAAATAAATCTTGAAGCAGATGAGGCCTGAACTTACAAGACAATAATAGTTAAGGGTTCATGTTCTTGTAACTTACTTGGATAAAAATTTAGAGCGTGGTGGTGGTG
The DNA here is from genome assembly GCA_036184795.1 of Tokudaia tokunoshimensis. Lineage (NCBI taxonomy): Eukaryota > Metazoa > Chordata > Mammalia > Rodentia > Muridae > Tokudaia > Tokudaia tokunoshimensis. Next base: position 22,424,182 of record BTHU01000015.1, read on the forward strand.
CATGCCTTTGACCTCCTAGCACTTGGGAGGCAAAGGCAGGTAGATCTCTGAGTTTGAGGCCAGCCTGGTCTAGAAACTGAATTCAAGGGCAGTCAGGGTTACATAGAAAAACCCTGTCTCAAGCCCCACCTTCTACCCCGCACCCCTACCTTCCCCCAAAAGAAAGAAACTTATCTGAGGTGAATGAACTCTGAACAGAGAGAAGCTTAAGTGTCTATGATGCAGCTTAGGTTGAGATTGGTACCCCAAGATGAAGTAATGATACCCTGACCAGTTACATCTGTTTTATAAAAATGAATTGTGAGAACTCCAAAATAAATCATGGATAACACAGGCTCACTAATGTACCATTCTGATCATATAATACCAAAACAGTTAAACTTGAGAGATGGTGTCTCAAAATAAATTCAAGCCATATCCATACTACAAAATAAAACACACTCCATGTAGACTACAGTTTGGAAAATGGGCTAGTCTAATAATAGGTTATTGTTAAACTAAGTATAAATGGGTAAAGATAATAAAAATATATATATAGACATAGGTAAGTATTAAACCTATTATTTATATATATAAAGTAGCTATAACTTAAGGAAATATTTCAGAATGCTAATAGTGTTTGTCTCTGACTGAGTAGTAATAATTGTATCCATCCCAGTTTTCATTAGAAAACAATTGGAATAATCTTGAGTCTTATTGATCAACTTAGGAACTTGTGCATACCAGAAGAGCTCAGCCAATGAGCTGCATCCCAGCTCCACAAATGATGCTGGGATCAACATTAATTTGATGAGAATGTATTAAGGGATTGTTGGTAAGATTTCTGTGGGAAATGTTACAGTTTGCCTAGGCCAAGAGGGATCGGGTTTTCCCCAAACATAGATATTGTGGCCAACATTTTAATCAGTTTGCTATTACTCTTTCTAAAACCTTTGGAAGATCTGTCTGGTGTACACCTTTAATCTCAGCATCCTGGAGGGACAGGTGGGCAGATCTCTGAGTTCAAGGCAAGCTAGGTCTACAGAGTGAGTTCAAGGCCAGGCAGAACGACACTGAAAAACAGACACACAGACAGGCAATCTGTCTTTATACTAAGTGAGTGTAGTAGTGTTGTTTTTAAAAGATGTCTCTTTGTGTGGGTACATACTTGTATCTAAGGAGGCCAGAAATGAGCATCAGATCCCCTGGAGTGGGAGTTACAGGTACTTGTAAGTATCCCAATGTGAGTTCTAGAATCAGAACTTGAATCTTTCTGCAAGAGCAGTGTGTACTCTTAACTTCTGAGCCACTTCTTCGGAATATAGTGTTCTGGATGTGTTAGAGTTTATTGGAGTAACATTTAGATTAATATTTGTCTAGGTAACCTGGTTGACACATAAAATTAGCTGTTAGAATCTACTCTTTATTTATTAGGCATACATACACTTTTGAAACCATATGGAGCTTCAAATAGAGATAAGGAAGTCATGCTTTCATCTAAAATGGTATAGCTTTTATGAAACCAACCTTCTTCCTAGAAGAGGATGCAAAAATCTTTGTGTAATGTTGACTCTTCTTGATGTCCTGTAACTTAAATACCGTGATATAAATACCATGAGGATATATAAAAAGGAAGAAAAAGAATAGTTGTTTGCTGTATATAACACTTATGTACACATAGGTGTACAAATTTTGCATATATGAAGACATATATGGTAGTCCCTTAAACACTTGTTTAATCAGGAATCAGACTCAGTTTTTGAATTTGGCAGTGGTTAGAATCTGTGGTTTCTGCATGATCACTACCACCTTCTTTACTGTTAGTTGAACATTTTTTACCTGACAGCCATCAGTAGTAGTGATTAATGTGTATAGAAATACTTAATGCTACCGTATTAATATGTATAATTTTATGTCTTTATATATATTTTGGAAAAAAATAAAAATACAGGGTTATTGGGCATTAAGATTATACTAATCTGGAAGCTCAGTTATTAACATAACTAGGAAAACTACTTAGTAGTGATAGAGTTTGGTATGTGATTAAATAGGCTGGGCTGTGGGATGTCTTAGGTAGCAGAGTGCTTACCTATAAAGCCTTGGGTCCAATCCCCAGTCTCACATAAATTGTCTGGTGGCCGTGCTTATATGTTCAGCTCTCAGGAATTAGTGACAAGATCAGAACTTTGAGGTTATCCTTGGCTAAATAGAGTTTGAGGCCAGCCTGAGATGCATGATATCTGTCTCATAAATAAAAAGAATAGAATAGAAATGACTGATGTAGCAGATATGTGGAACAGTTGCTTTAGATTTAGAGGTCATGAAAAAGAACTTTAAATTTTTGTATTTTATGCGTGTGAATATTTTGTTTGTTTGTATGCCTATACACTCCTTGGGCTCCTGGTGCTCAGGGAGCCCAGAAGAGGAATGGCCATCCCCCAGAACGGGAGGTGGTTGTGAGCTGCCTTATGGGTGCTAGGACTTTAATCTGGGTCCTCAGGAAGAGCAGCCAGAGCCATCTCTAATTCAACCTTTAAATTTTTTATATTTAGTTTTGATAGCAATAATAGCTATATGCTGAGCTAGGTGAACAATGATAACATGTCTTCTTCAGCATTTACTACTTAAATGGCTTTCTTACTATCAGTCCCTGCCTGCCTGCCTGCCTTCCTTTTTCTTTTTTAATGTTTTTTATTTTTTGAGGCAGGGTTTCTCTGTGTAGCCCTGGCTGTCCTGGAATTCACTCTGTAGACCAGGCTGGCCTCGAAATCAGAAAACCGCCTGCCTCTGCTTCCCTAGCACTGGGACTACAGACCTGCGTCACCACTGCCTGGCTATCATGGGGTTCTTAATAATAGTCACGTCGGTATGCTCTTACACAGTTTTGGATTTAAAGATTATTAAGTACTTTTGATAATGTGTTATTAATTTGATAGCATTTTATGTTGTCTTTCTGCTGAACTAGGTTACTATTGTGTTGTATGTGTTCTTTTTCTATGATCCAGGGAGGGGTCATTACCTCTGACATGACTGATATGATATTCTCGAATAGCCCAGAACAGCAGCTTTCTGCAACACAGAAATTTAGGAAACTACTTTCAAAAGGTAAGTCTTGAATGCATTTCATCCTTGTGTAAACTATTTCTTGTCCATTATCTCTTTTCTACAGGGTTTCTCTGTGCTTTCTTTTAGAGTATGTTTTATAAATAGAAATACTTCCTTTCTTATTTATGGGATCTTACCAGAAGGAACATTACTTTCATTTGGGAATTGTCATGTGAAATGACATAGTAATAATAGCTTACGCTGACTGATTTTTTTTTAAAGATTGATTTTATTATTTTATATATATATATATATATATATATATATATATATATATATATATATGAGTACACTATAGTTGTTGTGCAGATGGTTGTGAGCCGTCATGTAGTTGCTGGGAATTGAATTCAGGACCTCTGCTCGCTCCAGCCCCACTCGTTTCGGCCCAGAAGATTTATTTGTTATTATATTTAAGTACACTGTAGCTGTCTTCAGACGCCCCACTATGGATGGTTGTGAGCCACCATGTGGTTGATCGATATGAACTCCGGACCTTCGGAGGAGCAGTCAGTGTCATCTCTCCAGCCCTGTAATTACTGATTTTAATGTTAGCATTTTACCACTGAAAGTTAAGTATAGATTTATTATGGAATAGGATAAATCCTTTTTGTGTAATTAGAATGAATTAGTATATAGTACTTGTTACTCTGGGCAGGTAAAAAAAATTCTGAGCAGTATTAAGATGGTGATAATAAATAGTGAACCATACTATTAAATTATGGTTGTTTAAAATCATGTTATTAAAAGTATATCTTGATGATAACTGCATTTAAAAAATTGACTATCGTAATTTAACACACATATAAGAAGTGGTATTTAGGGCTGGAGAAGTGGCTTGGCAGTTAAGAGCACTTGCTGCTCTTCTAGAGCACCCAGGTTCAATTCTCAGCACCACACGGCAGCTCACAACTATCTGCAACTCCTGTTCGAGGCAAAACACCAATGCTCATAAGTAAATCAATAAATAAATCTTACAAACAAAAGAAGTGGTATTTAGTATTGACAGTTTAGTAAAATTCTGTGTTATGGCAGTTTTTAGCATGGTGTTTCCATATAAAGGCATTTTATGACCATTGCTTTCCTACATGTCTTCTAGTTTGCCAGCTTCCTTCTTTAAAATGTAATAACGAGAATGCTTACTCTAGATGTGTTCATTACTGAAATTGATTTTGCTTTCTTGTCCTGAGAAGACTATCCAGTCCAGTGTCAGCTAAGAGAGCAGTAGCGGTTATGGCATAGTTATATATTTGACTTTTTTTTAGCAAAGAAACTTTTCTTGAACTGTAGTTTTGAATGATTTTTGTTGTTTTGACAAAGCTGCTTGGTCAAAAGCAACTTAGGACAAAGGGATTGTATGATTTAGTTACTTTTTTTTTATTGCTGTGCTAAGACTTTAGGAAGAATTTGTTTGGCTCTTACAAGTTTAGATGGTTAGAACCCATGATGATGGAGGGAGGAGTGTACAGGAGGAGACTAGAGCAGTGACTGAAGGCTCTCATCTCAAACCATAGAGAAGAAGCAGAGAGCACATGATGAGTTTTACACCTCATGTTCTAAAGCCTGTCCTCAGTGACATGCTATACTTTCTTCAGCAAGGCCACATCTCCTAATCCTTTCCAATAGTCATTAGCTCGGGACCAATTGTTCATATGTGTAATACTTATGGGAACTAAGTCACTGCAGTCTACAGCCCATCGTAGAAGGAAGTACAGGGAGGAATTGAAGGCAGGCCTGCTTTATTGTTGCATGCCAAAGAACACAAGTGTGGCAGGTGTGCTGTTGCTGACTAGCAGACAGGCTTGTTACAGTCAGCTTGCTTTCTCACATTGCTCAGGACCACCTTCTTAGAGAATGGTGCTGTGTATAATAGGAGCAGGATCCTCATACATCAAATAACAGTCAAGATGCCTGCCACTCTGGAGGTTGAGGTGGGAATCTCAGAATTTAAAGCTGACCTGGGTAACATAGCAAGACCACGTCTTAAAATACAAATAAAAATAATCAGCTGGGGCTGGAGAGATGGCTCAGTGGTTAAGAGCACTGACAGCTCTTCTGAAGGTCCTGAGTTCAAATCCCAGCAACCACATGGTGGCTCACAACCATCCGCAACGAGATCTGGCACCCTCTCCTGGAGTGTCTGAAGACAGCTACAGTGTACTTACATATAATAAATTAATAAATCTTTAAAAAAAAATCAGCTGTTGTGCCTATGGAAGTAATCTAATTGTAGACTGCTTGCCTGTGATGCACACAAGGCCTGTAGTTTATCTCCTTTACTGATAACCAACTGACCAAAAGGTTGCTTTCATTTTATTCCTCCTTTTTTTATACAATGTTTTGTAATTCACAATATTATTAACTAGAATGTCTTTAGTATTACCAAGTTTGTTATGTTTGAGTGATTGATAAAAATGTTGAACCAAGCAAAGGACATGTTACTAAAACTCCTCCCTTCTAAATCAACATTAAAGTAATCTTTTGTCATAACAAAAACATAGAGCTTTAATGTAGCACACAGGCTGGCCTGTAACTTGCCATGAGGATAATCTAAACTCCAGATCTCTCTCCACTTTTGGAGTGTTGGGTTATTGGTGTGGATCACCATGCCTGGTTTACCTTGTTTGACAATAAGGCTGGCTAAAGATCTCCTTAGGTGGTGCTGTTCTAACTGTATTTTCTGGCATTACTACAGATAAAAATTTGAAATTATTGGTCTAATAATCTGATATTTCCTGTTTGCTAACCTAATAAGTATTTATTAAATGACAACTTAGTCATTGTTATAAATCAAAGTGAGTGTTAATGAATTATTGCTGGCACATTCTTATTAGGGATGCTATGAAATCCTGTAAGTGCATTAAGAATCTTGTCATCCAGGTTCTCTAGGCAGAGACTGAAACCTCCTGTACTGGAGGAGAGCGTATCAGAATACTGATAATAGTTGTTGCTGTTGGATAGTAGTAGTTGTCTTTGGATTTTTCCTGCTTTCTGAGTTTCTTAAAACAGCAGAGTTTCTCAATCTGTAGGTCGAAATGACCACCTTTCACAGGAGTTGCATATCACATAAACTATCAGATATTTGCATTACAAGTCATAGCAGTAGCAAACTTTAGTTATGAAGTAGCAATGAAATGGTTTTATGGTTAGAGTTTATTACAACATGAACTGTATTAAAGGGTCACAGCATTAGAAAGGTTGGGAATCACCATAGTAGAGGCATTAATTTTAAGCGTTCTTGGGACCTGGTGATACATCCCAGTCGTAAGAATTATTTGCTTAGCATGTAAGAGCCAGTGCTGAGGGTGCACACACAAGAGATTCCCCTTGTACTGCAAGAAGGAAACAAAAATTATTCTCTTCCTTTATTCTCAGGATTAAAGCTTATGTTTTTGTGATATCTTTCAAGTCACACTACTTTTAAAGTGACCAACTCAATTTTAGCCTTTTTTAGGGGATAGATTTTAATATGAGAGATGGTCAGGGAATGAAGAGAGGGGTATTATGATTAATTTTGATCTATAAAGTCATTATATTGAGATCTCTTATTTTATTTTATGGGGAAACAGAACCTAATCCTCCTATTGATGAAGTCATCAACACACCAGGAGTAGTGGCCAGGTTTGTGGAGTTCCTCAAACGAAAAGAAAATTGTACACTACAGGTGCGGATATTTTCATTTCTTGTTGTAGAACTTTGTTGTAGAAAAGTTTTTGTCTATGAATTACTTATTTTAATCTATATGAAGGCTTGTTTGTTTAAAGTGGTATTGGTGATAACTACCTTATAAACTGCTTGTATAAGTTTGTTACTATATAGGACCTAGTTAATACAGAATTTGTATCTTATTTGAATTGTAGCAGTAGGAGTCTGCATAACAGGAGCCTATGCAAGCTGTGTTAAGTTTTGAGAGAGAGACAAGAGACCCACTACTTGCTAGCCTTCTCAAGATGGTATACATAACATGGACTAGCCCAGAAACTCAGTAACCAGACCTCCTACACCAAAAGTTCTGACAAAGAAACTTTACCATGAGAACTTTTTGCTTTAAGTTTGATCTTCTAATAATGTGCAGAGAGTTTACCACTTTAGGACTGAGTAATTTTTACAGTATCAGGGGCCTGCTGTCAAGCTCACAATCTGGAATTCTAAAAATTCTACTTTATTCTAACTTTTGCTACTATTTTGATTGTTGAATAGCTGTACTTCCTTGGTATGTGTGGGATTCCTTTAATATCTGAATTGCTGACAAATACCTAAATAACCCTAAGTTCTCACCAAAGAAGGGCTCAGACCTTTTAAAGAAACCCTACAGCTATAAAATTTGGTTAAATCACAAGTAGATCACAAGATGGGAGAAATGCTTGCCAATAATAAGGTTAATTCCCACCTTCTCTGTCTACTCATGACTGAGGCATTTTATAAATGGCACTCCATGTCCCAGTGTCCCAGGCTTCTATTGGCTAGGCCATTGCAGGTGACTCTTGAGTCTTACTGCTTTGTCTTGATATTTTCTCTCTCTCTTCTCCATCTTTCTCTTTATTTTACATCTTTATTACAGTGGTGAATTTCTTCTAGAGGAGAAGGAGGAAATCCAGAAAAGGTAGAGTACTTCTCTATCCCATCAGTTTTTCTTCTCCAGTTTGACCTTTGCCAATCCCTATGTTTATTTGAATTAAGATTCTGTTTTACTTGCTGCCTCCTGGATTATAATTCTGGTCTTCATTTAAGTCCAGAATCGCCAGACAGTTGAAAAATCATGTTTACACTGAGAGCAAGGAAAGAGAGATTTTCTCAGAAAAAAGGAAATCCAGACAACCAACACTGCAGAGAACAGAGCCTGAGCCCCTAAGCAACCTGACAACACCAGAGACCAAAAGAGGAGTTTACTGCAGTTTATCATTTGCAATGGTTCGTGGGAAAGGGAGGTAGGGAAGATAGCCATTTTGTTAATTATAAAAATATTACTCCCCAGTCTCTGGGAATGAGTGTAGTTGAACAGTACCAGTTATACCCTCAGATCAGCAGTTTTTAGTTTTTATTAGACGATTATAGAGACCTACTAATACACTAACAAAGTAAGGCAGAATCTTCTAGACTTAAAATGATAAACCTTGAGAAACAAATCTCCCTATTTCTACATTCTCTTGTACTTTCTAAGCAGTATAGTATGTTCATACACAGTTCCCTTTCCTGGCTGATACATAGTTCCTGTATCATTTTGTGATTCATAATTGGTTAGAGTTTAGGTGAATGCTTTAAAAGCTCTGATTTGCTTTTATTTAAGTTTCTAGATTCCACCCTTGTCCAGACTAGTTAGCAATTGGGATCAAAGACTGAAAAATGATTCCTCTCAAGTTACCGTTTCATACATTTTTGCCTTAACTCTCTAAGACTGAGAAGTAACCAGTCTAGTGTTTGTGGTGATTGTCTCCAGCTCCTTCTGCATGTGTGAAGCACAGCATACTATTCTCTCTCTAGTGTGAGTACTGGGTAACATCCATCACCTCTAAAGCAGTACGAGATTTAAGTATGTAAGGGAGACATACTTGCTCTGCTCTGGCTTCAAATAAATAGATGTGTTCTGGAAAGCTTTGTGGCTTGAGGAGAGCACTAAATGTAAGATACCATATTTATACCTGCGTGCTTTCTGGAGATGTGAGTAGCGTGTCTTTGGATAAGATTTTTGCCATTTCTCTTTCAGAAAGAGACTAGTAGTACATGGCACAAAGGAAATTGGATGGTTCAATAAATAATAAATCCCAGGGCCACATTTAATTTTTTTCATCCCATAGCTAAAGAACTGAGTTTTAGTGAACATCACTACCATTTTGTCTACTCAAACCAGTAGAGTATCTCAAATAAGGGAGCTAAAAATACCTCTGTTTGGACATCACTACCCAGATACTCTCTTGCCATTCAGACTGGAGGTGAATTTGGGTAGAATCTAGGGTTTTGGAATTAAGCAGTTACTTAGCTTAAATAGTATGGTCAAACTTAGTGACTCCCTCTAACCTTTGGCATGAGACTAGTCTGCTCTCTGAGATGTTCTATGGGCTCACTTGTTTGAGTTCAGGCCCAACATCTATACTATCTTCTGCAGTGCTGAGACACTGTGTTGCCAAACCTTATATAAAAATATCTAGATATAATAAATTGCTTTCTGCTTCTAAACATTAGATGGCACCCCTCCAAAAGTTGCAAATTTGAATGAAGTTGGCCTAGTTTTCCCCTTTCTTGACTTTCTTGTCCCCTCTGGAGACTTAGTGTGATGAACTGCAGTAAGCTTCCCCCTCTCCCCATCTTCACTGACCTCTGCCTTTCCTGGAGGGCTGCTCAGACACCTCAGGTGCTCTTCTCTGCAGAGTTTGATAACCTGGGTTTATTTTTCTGATGTGAGCCTTTCTTTTCACTTGCTCTCCAGGTGAGCCTGGCATTTGCTAGGAACCAGAGTGGAACCGGCAAAGTGGCCAGCAACAGAGTCCTGATCCAAATGGAGAAAGGGAGCCAGGCGTACCTCAACCTGGAGTGGGAAACTTGATAGGAGGTCAGAAGTACTTCAGCTTTGGATTCTCATTTTCCTTATTATTAAAGGAACTGAGCAGCAGAAGGTAGAGACTCAGAAAGGACAGAGAGAAAACCTCAGACCCGAAGAACACAGACTGCAGTTGTAGCAATCAGTTCTTAGTTAGCAAGTTCCTGTGCAAAATATCAGGGGACAAGAGAAGGCTAAGGCTGTAATGATTTTCCCCATGTTTTGTTACTTTTAGTGATAACATTTCTTAGATACTCCCTTTCCCTTTTCAGGTTATTGTTCTTTGAGTTAATTAATACAATTACTTAAGTAGTTATTGTTTCTTTGTCTCATATCTTTTTGTATTGGTGGTCACCATTAGTTCTGAGCTTTCCTGTTTCATGATCTCTTTCTGGTTGCATTCTAATCTAGCATCCAAGGCTGAAATATTAAAAGCAAAGCTTCCTATCTTAATGAAATGGAGCTTGTAGTACAGACTATGAGGAAATGACCTCTAGTAGCTCACATCCAAGTTTAAAAAAATATTTACCTACATGTTAAACACATTTGATAGTGACTGACAGCAGGCTTACATTTCTGAAGTGAGTTCTTTCTCATTTCATGTCTCCTACACACATGGCTGTACCTCATTTTAATAAATACCGAAACTACTTTTTAATTTTCATTCCGGAATGTTTTTTGCCTTCAGAGATGGCTACCATCATGATTATGTAATGGATGTAAGCGGAACTATGGCACATTAGCTCTTTCAGAAGCACATCTCATGTTTACCATCCATGTTCAGCTGTTGATTACTTCCATTTTTCTAATCATCATTGAAGTTCAGTCTTTCTGTTTTATTTACTCGAGTAGGTTTTTTGATTCTTATTTTTCCCAGAGATCTTTGATGTTAAACTCAGCCAGCAGTATGGACCCTGATAGCAGTTAATGTTCAAATTGATTTTTTTTTCCCCCCGAGATAGGGTTTCAGGGTTTCTCTGTGTAGCTCTGGCTGTCCTGGAACTCAATCTGTAGACCAGGCTGGCCTCGAACTCAGAAATCCACCTGCCTCTGCCTCCCCAGTGCTGGGATTTAAGGGCTGTGCCACCACTGCCCGGATCGAATTGACTTTTTTTTTCTCCCACTGATAACTCTTTAACACACTCTTTATATAATCAGGGTATTAGTGTGATTTTCATCAAAATCTGACTGCCGTGGTTTTTCTCTTGGGTTTGTAGTATCCAGATAGGACTCCTCTTTTCAGATCACTTTTCCTCAGAGTTTTCAACTTCATTTGATTTGAACTCGATAGTAATCTGTAATTATTTTTGAACTTTAAAAAAAATTTATTTATGCATGTGAGTATACGGTTGCTCTCTTCAGACACACCAGAAGAGGGCATCGGATCCAATTACAAATGGTTGTGAGCCACCATGTGGTTGCTGGGAGCTGATCTTAGGACCTCTGGAAGTCAGTGCTCTAAATTGCTGAACTATCTCTCCAGCCCTTAATTTTTGAACTTTGAGTCTGCCTTCTAATAAGACATTCTGCTGTGCTTTTTTTGTTTTTTGTTTTTTGTTTTAAACATCATTTGATTTGTGTTTTAACCAATTAGTTTTAAAGATTTATTTATTTATTAAGTGTACAATGTTCTGTATGCATGTATGCCTGCACACCAGAAGAGGGCACCAGATCTCTTTATAAATGGTTGTAAGCTATTCTGTGGTTGCTGGGGATTGAACTCAGGACCTCTGAAAGAGCAGACAGTGCTCTTAACCTCTGAGCTATCTCTCCAGCCCCTAACCAATTCATTCTAAATAGTGAGTTACATAAACTACATTTTAGGCAACCCCTTCTCTATAGGATTAATAATGTGGTATGCTGTTTGAACCCTCCCTAGGTAGTAGAACTAAAAACAAATGAAGTATTTCTATGTATATGTTTCAGAGAGATTGAAAAATAGTTTGAATATTTCTTCAATTAAAAATTTAACTAGAGCTAAATATATGAAGTGCTTTTCTCCCCCCATGATATTTTGGCTTTAATTTTTTTACCCACCTTCCCCTGTCTTTATTGATATAGTTGCATGTATGTAAGTCATATAGTCATACTAGCCAAACATTTGTGCTTTCAGAGTGTCTTTGACCACCCTTTAGTTCTGGTGACATTTTCTCAACTGTAGACCAAATCAAATTATTATACATAGATGTAACTCTTTACTGGTTACATTACTCTTAAAAAAATTTACTATCAGTCACTTGGATTTGTTCTGCTATATCCAATGAGTGACAGCTTAATTTTCCCTATAACAGTTGTCTTTTAATTGATATAAATCTTAGAAAATATCCACAAGCATATTTTTGATGACATGTAACTGATTTTTTTATTCAAAGTTATACCTCTAAATAGAAATGTGACATTTTTTTCTACTTCATACACTATTCATTAAACAACAGAAAATGATAGAAGGAATTAATCTAAAATTCAGGGGTCTTGATTGAATATAGGGATATATTCCTTTTTGGATTTCTTAATGTTAAGCTAAGGAGAAAAGTAGGGATCTCTAAATGGTAATATGCTGTAATTGTTGTTGGCAGTAACTTCATTTCTGCTTACCAATGCGGTAATACTAGATTGACTTATCTGTTCAACTCTGCCACCTCTTCTTCTTCCTCCTCCTCTCCCTTTTCCTTTTTCTTGTAAGAAACTTATCTTTAGCTGGTGGGCATAGTGGCGTTTGGCTTTAATCCTAGCACTTGAGAGGCAGACGCAGGCAGACGTCTTGATTTCAAGGCCAGTGTGGTCTATGTAGAGAGTTCCAGGTCATTTCCCAATCATCTAGGCCTGTCTATGTAAGCTTTTTGATGGTTTCTTGTTACTTACTATCCAGAGTTTATGTGTACAATATATATATTAATGTATTTATTCCTTTTTAACACTTTAATTCATGGAATGGTATGTTAACTATCGAAGTATAGCTGTCATTTTGTTCCTTTTATTAGAGATCATTCCTATCAACTTAGGAAACAAATTTTTTTTCCTGTGGTTTCATGGTAGCTATACTTTGGTCTGAAATTTTAGATACCTTTGAATATCCCTTTATAGACTGAGGTATTTTGGAAATTATTTTAAATGAACATGGTATTTACAATATTATAATAATAGTCCCAGTCTGATTCCAGACCTTTTTTTAATGTACAAAATATTGTATTGCTTTATGTAATTAGCCTTCTAAATTTTCATAAGATAATGAAACTTACCTTTGTCTTTGTAGTTTGAATCAGCTTGGGTCCTGACAAATATTGCTTCAGGAAACTCTCTTCAGACCCGGAATGTGATTCAGGCAGGAGCCGTGCCTATCTTCATCGAATTGCTTAGCTCAGAGTTTGAAGATGTCCAGGAGCAGGTAAGACCCCAGCATCACACAGATGAAAAAGCTCACACTCTCCCAGTCACACCCAGCTTCACTTAGATTACTCCATCACAGTGATTCATAGCTTGTTTAAATAGGAGAAAGACATCCTCCAGTATTTCCCTTTCAACCATGGGATTCTTGCAGCTTTCAGCTGTCTTTTTTTTTTTTAATTTATAAACGTGTATAGTATGGCATGTACACCTATGAAACCATTGTTTATGTATTAAACCTTTACAAGCTTAATAAATGTCTCTATATTTTTATTTCGGTTATGTGCTTAGAATTTTTTATTGAAAGAAACCTTAAGTATACTTTTGATCTACCAAGTAAGCCATTTAAATCCTTGTTCTATGCCAAGGACTATAAAATATTACTTATGAGCAATGATAGGATCCTTTAAAAATAACTGCCTCCAAATTGGGGGTATAGTTTAGTAGGGGGAGCAATTGTTCAGCCTGTGTGCAGTCCTGAGTTCAATTCCCAGTACTGGAAAAAGTTTTCTTTTACTAGTAAAACTTTTACTTTAATGGGAACAACTGTTCCTCTTACTTGTTCCACACATTCCCATATTTTCTAAATCTAATTCTGGAACTGGTTTGACTCCCCGATGAGCAATATTAAGAGTTAGTAATTGTTTTTTATATAAAATGTTGATGAACTATTATATGATTTTGTAAAATGTTACTGTGGTGTGTTGGCATCTCTTTTAAAGAATTATGAGGGAATGAAAGTATCCAATTTTATTGATGAATGATTCCTTCACAGGCAGTCTGGGCTCTTGGCAACATTGCTGGAGATAGTACCATGTGCAGGGATTATGTCTTAGACTGCAATATCCTTCCTCCTCTTCTGCAGTAAGTGTCTTCTTTTTTTTTGAGTAATGAATATATGAGAAGTATTACATCTGGGGACGTCATTTTGGATTTCCTAGTGTTATTTTGATTTCATGTATCTTCTTGTTATATTGTTAGTGATATCTTTTACTGAAATTCTCAAATAGCACATTAAAATTAGTGAAGTTTATCTTCAGAGAGTGAATAATGTAGGAAAGAAATTAATTTTTATTGTTCTGGAAAAAAGTTAGAGACATCCTTTATCAGTAATATTAAAATATTTCCTTTATAGATAATTAGTATCTTAAAACTTACCATGGAATCATTATCCTTGTAGGTTGTTTTCAAAGCAAAACCGCTTAACCATGACCCGGAATGCAGTATGGGCTTTATCTAATCTCTGTAGAGGGAAGAGCCCACCTCCAGAATTTGCTAAGGTAAACACTGCTTGTGGGAAATTATTATGCTATTAATGCTATTAATGTTTATAGAAAAGGGTTTTTGTTTGCTTTGTTATGTATGTATGTATGTATGTATGTATGTTTTGTTTTCTTCAAGACAGGGGTTTCTCTTGTAGCTTTGGCCATCCTAGAATTTGATCCATAGACTAGGCTGTCTTTGATCTCACAGAGGTCTGCCTCTCTCTGCTTCCCGAGTGCTGGGATGGTGTGAGCCATCACCACCTGGCTAAGATAATTTTTAATAAAATTATTTAGAATGTTAGAAAATGTATTGGTTTGTAGAGAAAATGCTTTTGGTAGATTGTTTTAATTTAGGGTAATTTCTCAGTGCCAGTATGAAGCTCTATTATTGCTTTTAGGGCTGTAGCAGGTTTTGTGGATAACATAGTTCTGCAACAGAAGTTCCTTTGCCTCCATGTTGTAAGGATAAATGCATAAAAGTTTTCTTCCTGAAATAATTTTTCTTGTGTTCTGACTGCCTCAGTTTAGTAAATTGAATACCTACTGACTACATTGCCAGAGATAGACATGTTCTTCAGACACTTGATAGTGCCTAACTAGTAGTGTAAACCACTCTATAACTCACTCAGCATCTGTCTGGTAGGCTTCTTGAGAGTCCTCTCTCACTCCAGGAGTTGTAATCATCTTTTTTTATTCCAGGTTTCTCCCTGTCTGAATGTCCTTTCTTGGTTGCTGTTTGTCAGTGATACTGATGTACTAGCTGATGCATGCTGGGCCCTCTCATACCTGTCAGACGGACCCAATGATAAAATCCAAGCAGTCATCGATGCAGGAGTATGCAGGAGACTTGTGGAGCTTCTCATGTAAGATGATCTTTAAGAAAGTGTCTGATGCACTCCTAGGTTGTTTGCCTTCTTGTTGCCATGACTCAAAGTCTTAGAAGTGAACTTACATGAAGAGAGGAAAGGGTTTATTTGACTTTCACTTCCAGGTCAAAGTCTGTCACAGAGGGAAGCCAGGAAGTAACTAAGTACAAACTGGGTGGCTGTGGCTTACTGGCTTGTTCTGTCTTGCTGCCCAACTCATGCACAGCCAATTTATCACTAGGGTTAGTGTTGCTCACAGTGGACTGGGCCCTGCCCTGCTACATCAGTCACAGCCACAGCCACAGTCCACTCGGATCTGCGCAGCCCCTCAGGGAGACTTACTCAGGCTGTGCCAAGTTAGCAGCTGATGCTGACTAGGATACTGTACTATATTTTCCCACATCTCTTGCACTCTGGTATTAGTTGATTATAAATCTTACTAATTTATTATGCATTGGCCATTTGCCTCTTTATATTGATGTCATTTTTAGTTTCCTTTTTGAGACATATTGAAGAATGTATTATTCTTCTACCATTCTTAGTTCTTTAGCAGAACTTTTTGGTAAGCTTTGTCTGTGTGTTTCTATCTCTGTTATTCCACCTACATTGGAAAGCCTAAGTCCAGGTACTAGAAATCAAAGGCATATTGCAATGATAAACTGCCATTTCTTACTTAAAAAAACCAGACTAGTTTCAGACTTGGATCATATTTTTGTAATGCTTTTGGTGATAGCATGGAAGATTTACTCTTGGCATAAATAATTTGAGACTATATTAACCAAATCTCTAGCTTATACTTAGAAGAGAAAATGTAGCCATAATATGATGGTGAAATAGTAAAGTTAAAAGCAGCATGACATTAATTGATGTACAAACAGTTTTGTGTGTTCTTGCTGGTCACAGACTGAGTGTAGACCAGCAGTGTAGTATCGTCCCAAGTTAAAGGCAACATGGTGCTACCAGGGTCCAAATTAGTACAAATCTGGGAAGCCTTTGTCCTTTATTGTTAAGTTTATAACATGTGTCATTTTAGTCATTAGATCTCAACTGTGAAGCAAGAGAATAGGGTCTTGGAGGAGTTACAGTGGTATTGCTTTATTTACCTTGAAACTGTCCTCAATATCTGTCTCCACGTATACACAGCCGGCTTTATGGAAAGCTTTCTTGACCATTAAGGGAGCCTTGTAGTTTAGTAGCAACAGAAAAGTATTTGAGATGTGAATCTCACTTGGGTTTTCAAATTGGCTGAACTGTTGACATAGCAGTTTCAGAAATAGAAGCAGTGTATCAGTGCTGCCTGTGCTTCCGGTCACCTCCACAGATCCAGGAGACCGAGTAAGGAGGAGAGGGACCCTGTAGCACAGAATAACAGTGTGGAATCCAGTGCTGAAGTACCTGGGAAAGATTACTAGGAAATAATTTTCTTTAAAAATAAGGTGGGCGATTGCTTTCTAAGGTAATGGTCAATTCTGCTGCCATGGTAGATTCCCTAAATAGCCATAGTCATGAAGTGCCTTTTTGCTCTAAAATTGAACCACGTCTTCCTTGTTTTTAATTTCAGTCCCAAAGAAAAGATTTTGGATAGAACTATTGTCTCTAACATTTCTTTCTTTTTTCTTTTTAATGTTTGCAGGCATAATGACTATAAAGTGGTTTCACCTGCTTTGCGGGCTGTGGGAAACATTGTCACAGGGGATGATATTCAGACACAGGTATGAACAAGTGGTACAGTTTCTCTAAAATGAGTCCATTGAACTTCACAAGCACAGTTCTGTTGTATTGAATTTTGTGTTGTTAAGCATCCCAACTGACACGGTGTTTAATATTATTCTCAGTATCTCTTTGTTGTCCTGTGAAATTTGTCTCTATTTTCCTAAGTAACTTCCTTTGCTTCTTTTCATTTGTTTGTGGACATGTTCTAAGGAGTAGTTCTTCAGCCTCATTCCTGGATTCTATAACTTCAGTCATCACTCTTATGTGCGTAGACTCGAATTGAGACTTAGCCGGGCAGTGGTGGCGCACGCCTTTAATCCCAGCACTTCGGGGGAAGAGGCAAGGTGGATCTCTGAGTTTGAGGCCAGCCCTGGTCTACAGAGTGAGTTCCAGGACAGCCAGGGCTATACAGAGAAACCCTATCTCAAACAAACCAAAACATAAAAAATTTAAAAAAAAGTGAGAATTAGGTTTTAGGTGTATCAATCAGCTTCAACTTCAATTTTTTAATCTCTAAAAAGAAGGAAATTAGATTTATGTTCTCAAATGTCATGGTTACAGTGTTTTTAATTTGAGTTTATTCTATCTACAAGGAAACTCATTTCCCTCCTCTTTATCTTTATCTGTTGTAGTTTCCAATCTCAGTATTTGGCTTTAACAGTTGTCCATGCCAGGAATGCAGGTACTAGCTTGATTCTACTCTTCACTCTATTGCTAGATCTGTCATTGGTACTCTATCGCTGCTTATCCCTTCCATTGCGTAGTGTAGATGTTTTAGACAAGAGAAAGAGAATATATATTTGATTGTACTTGAATAAAATTTTTCTGGGACAAAACATAGGATATTAATATCTTTGATTATCTTGGAGGAGAACTTGGTTGTTGGAATATAGGAAAAGAAAGGAAGAGAAAGGAGTCTTTTAACCTGCACAGTCTTTATACAGTCTGAATTTCTAAAATACTGTATGTTTATGTATTATGTACATAAGAATACATGTGCCATAGCTTCTGTGTGGACATCCTTGTGGATGATGTCAGAAGACATCTTTGTGGGGTTAGTTTTATTCTTTTGTTAAAATGAGTTTTAGGGATTAAACCCAGGTTTCCAGTCTTTTGTGGCAAATGACTTTATGCACTGATACATCTCGCCAGCCCATTGTATCTTGGATTTTTTTCGCCACATTAATGTATTTACTTGGGGTGTGTGTGAGTGGGGGGTTGCAAGTTTGTAGGGCTTACATACAGCTCAGCGATAAACCGATTGACTAATATATGTGAGGTCCTGAGTTCAGTTCCTAGCCCCACACAACAGAACATTCTCAGTCTCCCCGTGGCACCCAACAGAACATTCTCACTGTCTCCCCGTGGCACCCAACAGAACATTCTCACTGTCTCCCCGTGGCACCCAACAGAACATTCTCAGTCTCCCCGTGGCACCCAACAGAACATTCTCAGTCTCCCCGTGGCACACAACAGAACATTCTCAGTCTCCCCGTGGCACACAACAGAACATTCTCAGTCTCCCCGTGGCACACAACAGAACATTCTCAGTCTCCCCATGGCACCCATGCTCTTTGTACGTGCCTTGTTTGTTCATTGCAGTTTGCCTGCCCACACTTAGCTCTGATGTTTAACACGTGCTGTTTTCCCTTCATTCCTTATCCTTGCCCTGGCTACAGCTTTCCGTATAACTATAACTATATTCTTGTTGCTAATGATTCTTTATTCTTTGTGTTTTATATATTAGCATTGTATTCTTTGGAAGGCTTTGTTTGAACCTCAAACTCTTAGGTGGTAATCTTTTACAAGAGCATTTATCATACTGTTTAATTTATAGGTATATTTCTCATCACTGAAAAATGCTTTTTTTAAACCACTTAAAAGGCTATTTGGCCTGGAAGTGGTGGTACCCAGTTTTAATCCAAGCACCTGGGAGTCAGAGACAGGTGAATCTCTGTGTGTTTGGGGACAGCCAGGGCTACATAGAAAATCCCAGACTCAAAAAGAAACGAGAATGAAATGAAAACTTTATTTGGACTTATAGTTTTGGCTTCTACTTGTGGACAATTGGCCCAGTACTTGGACCTGTTACAAAATAGAATATTATGATTCTGAGAAAGTGTAGCAGAGGAGCTTTCTATGTCATGTCTGCTGGGAAGTAGATGGAAGAACAGAAGAGACTTGGTACAACCTTCAAACACACAACTCAGCAAACTGCTCCTCCAGCTAGTGTCCACCTTTCAGAGTTTCTACAGCCTTGTACAATACTGCTACCTGCAGGAGACCCAGTTGTCTAATTTTAGAACTATACTGTTGCTTAGTTCTTACTCACGTTTGTGCCTCTACAATCTAATAGGTCCTGGCATAGCACATAGCATTCAAATATATATTGCTAGGTGGGATTATGCACGCCTCTACTCGCAGTAGCAAGAGAATTGTGGCTTTTAGATTAGCCTAGGCAATATAATGAGATTTTAATTTTTATTATTTTTGTTGCTATTACTATTTTTTTTTTTATTATTACTACCTTGAGGGGATATGGGGAGGTGTTGGATAGAGTGGTATAAGGAGGTTTTGGTTTGCTTGTTTTTACCATATCTACTTAATTTATCTTCCTATTCATCCCAAACCATTATTTCTCTTGATTTATTCTTCCCTGTATGATCTTTTTTCCTCAGGCAATACATAGAAACACATACTCACCATAGATAAGACACGAATAAGACCAAAGACAGGATTTTTTCAGGTTTAGAGAAGCGGTGGGTTTATTGGGGTTACTTCCAGGAACACGGGAGCCTTGCAACTGGATCATTGACACTCAAGAGACATTGTAACTAGATAGGAAATTTTCAGACAGCTATATATTCCAGACAGAGTCTCCTTCCCTGGAGTTGAGTACCACACACACTACAGTCTCAGAGAGCAGCTTCATGAAGAAACAGCTCAGGATCTCCTCCTGACCTTTTAACAAAGTGTTATTTTCCTTTTAGATACAGTTTGTATCTTAGAAAGAATTCCTAACTTAGATGTTAGTTTCATTCTCTCTCTCTTTTTTTTTTTTTTGCCTATTTATTTGGGAGTATAAACTTCCTAATAGCCTTACTCCTTGTTTTGTTCTTCAGGTACTTTCTGGTGGCCCGTGTGACCACCCCACCCCCATTTTAGCTATTTTGTGCAGTGTTCTCTCCCTTTGCTTAAGAAGTTCTGTGTGGTCCAAGGCCTCCTCCCCATGAAGTTTTTCTAGAATATTCTTCATCTTGTATTCTTTTTAATTGCTGACATGTTTGTTTTCTAGATCACTTCTTTGTATTTAAAAATTATATTGTGACATCTCTGCAATTTGATGATCTTTCATTTCCCCCAGTATTAACAATTAGTTGAATTTCCTAACTACTGAAGCTCCTCTTACACACTTCTGACATGTTTACCTTTTGTAGTTTTGTATACTTCTGTGAAACTGTGTGTAACTATTTTTATTGTTCTTTTCCTATTGTTCACTTAATATTCTCTTAGAAGCTTTATCATTGCTTCTGGATAGATAACCTAGAATTGTTTATGTCAATAATTTGAAAAAAAGAAAACAAAACACTTTGGTTCTTTAATTTAGTCTTTCATCCCTCAATATTTAGCCTTTTGTTCTCTTTTCAACATGTTATAATATAGCCACATGTACATTTGTTTACATATATAAATTATTTGCTATTATCCACATATGAGAATATGAGAGAGAACATGTGGGTTTTTTCTTTCTGAGTTTATGTGATCTTGCTTAATATTATATTCTAAGCATATCTATTATCCTACAAATTTTGTAATTTTAAGTTTTGAGAGCTGGATAGTATTCTTTTTTTATATATACACCAACTTTTCATTATACATTCATCTATATGAATGGATAACCAGGTTTATTCTAATTTTTTCTATAACAAATAAAGCAGCATTAAACTTTGGGCTTTAGATACATCTCTGTAGTAGGGTATGGAATTCTCTGGATATATTCCAAGGGTGAAATAGAGGTGTCATATGGTAGTTCTGTCTCTAGCACTGTGGTTGTATAGTGTAACTTGAGGTCTGATACTCTGATACTTCAGCAGTGTTTTTGCTATTTTGGATTGCTTTGGCTACCTGTGGGCTTTTTGGTGTTTTTGTTTTTATTGTTGTTCCATATGAAATTTTTTTATTGCTTTTTCTTTTTTTAAAGATTTATTTATTTTATCTATATGAGTACACTGTAGCTGTCTTCAGACACACCAGAAGAGGGCATCACATCCCATGACAGATGGTTGAGAGCTATCATGTGGTTGCTGGGAATTGAACTCAGGACCTCTGGAAGAGGAGTTGGAGCTCTTAACTTCTGAGCCATTTCTCCAGCCCTGTATTGCTTTTTCTAAAGCTGAGAAACACAACACACGAAGTTTGGTAGATAGTACATTAATTTTGTAAATTAGTTTTGCTAGTATATCATTTTTTACAAAATTTATTCTGCCAATCCAGAATCTGTTTTCATTGTCTAGTATCTTCTGAAATTTTCTTTGTCATTGTCTTGAAGGTTTTTTTTGTTTGTTTGTTTGTTTTTTTGTTTGTTTGTTTTTGTTTTTTTGAGACAGGATTTCTCAGTGTAGCCCTGACTGTCCTGAAACTCTTTAGACCAGGCTGGCCTCAAACTCAGAAATTCATCTGCCTCTCCCTCCCAAGTGCTTGGATTAAAGGCGTGTGCCACCACTGCCCGGTGTCTTGAAGTATTTATTTTGGAGGTCTTTCACTTCTTTGGCTAAATACTTTCCTATATAGATTTTATGAGGAGTTATCTTGAATGGAATATTTTTTTCTAATTTTTCTGAGAGTAGATTGCTGGTATAAGTGAATGCTCTTTGTTTATATTGAATTTGTCACTTGGAACTTTAATGTATTTATTAGACGCAAGACTGGGCATAATGACACACACCATCAGTTCCATCACTTGAGGGGCACAGGCAGGAGGATCTCTGAATTGTGGACAGCCTGGTTTACATAGGAAGCTCTAGACCAGTTAGAGCTACACAGTAAGACCCTGCTTCTAAACGACAAAATAAAGACAAAAATCACAAAAGAACAAAACCAATTCAGAATCCTATTTACAGATAGGGAGAATTTTATTTCTTCCCTTTCTGTTTTGATCTCCTTTATGACTTTGTCCTGTCTCAGTTGCTATAGGTAAAATTTTGGGCACTATTATCAAGAAAGAGATGGGGAAATGTACATAGGCTCTTCATTTTTGAGGAAATGCTCTTAGTTTGTCTCCATTTAATGTTGGTTATAGGTTTGTTGTATATATCCTTTACAATAAATTTGAGGTATTATAGTTTTGTGCCATCTATTCCTAATGTCATAATTTTTATTTGGAAGGGATGTTGAACTTGTCAAATGCTTTTTCAGTCATTTGAAATGATTACATAGTTTCTTGTCCTTGAGTTTACTTGTGGAAAATTACATATATTGATATGTATGTGTTAATCAACCTTGCCTCTTTGTGATAAAGCCCACTTGGTCATAATGTATAATCTTTTTAATGTGTCCTTGCATTTAGTTTGTAAGTATTTTTAAGAATTTTTGCATCTCTGTTCATCAAGGAAATTGGTCTGTAGGATTTTTGGTTTTGTTTGATTTTCTTTTGTTGTGTCTTGACCTGGTTTTGATGTCAAGATAATGCTGACTTTGTAGAATAAATTTGGTAGTGTTCCTTTATTTTTATGGAACAAATAAAGAGGAACTGGTATGAAGTCTTCCTTGCTGGTTCACTAAGACTCCAATGAATTCATCTGGCCCCGGCTTTTCCTAGAGGAGAGGCTCTTAACAGTTTCAGTCTGATTGCTCATCAAGGGTCTGTTTATTTATATCTTAAAGGCTTAATTTTGGTAGATGATATATATTTAGAAATTTTTTTTTAGGTTATCCAGCTTTTCAGGCACAAGTTACGAAAGAATAAAGCTAATTGTTTTCTCATTCTGACTTCGTCATGGCCCTTTGGTGGTGACTGAGTGAGAGTGCCAGGTTCCATCATGTTCTCAGAATGGCTGCTTTAACTACAGAGGCTTACTGAGTGAGATGCACAGACTTCAGGTCTCGTTCATTTTGGTGGGTGATACTGGTTTTATTTTCAACGTTTTTAAATAATAAAAAATAAAATAAAAACAATATTCGTGACAATTGATTTTAGAAAGTTTCGTTTATTCTTTTGCTTTTCTGTCAAGTAAAAATAGAATTTTGTCCTCACTGAGGATGCAGTAAGAAGGCTCTCTGTACCGGCAGCATGAGAAACGGATCTCTGCCCCTCCTCTCCCCTCCCTATCTTGCTCTTCTCTTTTCTCATTCATTTCTTTTTTCCCTCTTTCTCTCTCCCCTCTCCCCCTCCCTTCCTTCTTTCCTTCCGTGTTCTCCCTCTATCCCCCAAGATAGGATTTCTCTGTGTATCCCTGACAGTCTTAGAACTCACTCTGTAGACCTTGATGGCCTTGAACTCGGAGATCTACCTGCTTCTGCTGGGATTAAGAGGCATGCACCACTACCACCAGACTCTTTTCTTTATGTAAAAGAAAAGACACTTTTAGCTGTAAGTTTTATTGTTTTAGTTGGTACATTTGATAGGAAATGAATAGCTTTGTTTTAATCTATTTATACTTGTGAAGAAATTTTCTATTTTAGGTTTTTCCTTTTAATTTATATAACTATGATAAATTATTTGTTGTAATTTTATTTTACATCTATTTTGTGTCTTTATGTGCATGTGTTGGTGTGATATCTGTGTATGTCACATGGAAGTCACAGGAGAACTTAATGGGATTCTGTTTTTTCCTACTCTATGGGTCATGGCAACTGAATTCAGGTCATCAGCCAATTGCCAGCAAATGCCCTTACCTTCTGAGCCATATTGCCAGTGCATGTTACAAGTAGTTTTTCATATGATATGGTGTACATTTTAAGTTGAAGATTTTTGACATGCAGCAGTTTTTATTAGATGAAATGTTAATTTCTTTGCCTATCATTTTAATGTTGTATGTCTGAAAATACTTACAGCATCTCCAGATCAGCCCAAAATGTGCTGTTTTATTTTGTTTTTCCTGGCTACTTTGTGGGTAAGTTTTTTATTTTTAAAAAAGTATGTATTCCATCCATTTGGGCTATTTTACTTGTGTAGTAAGTAAAACCATTAGATTACCTTTTATTTTGTATTTATTTCTTCATAAATACTTTTCTCTTCCTAGAATAGAGTCTATTTTGGTTGTACAGAAATGGATTCTTGAACTTTTCCCACAACCATTTTAATGATTTTATCTGTATAATTTTAGTTTCTGATATAATCTGATTCCTTTGCTTTTGAAAACTGTTTTAAGGTAGTTGGCCTTTTATTTAGGTTTGCTTTGGTTTTTAACTCTTTGTATCTTGTAGGCTTCAGAATGTATTGGGTTATTGAGTACAAAGTAGAGAGATTCCAAAGGGCAAACCCTCTTCGACCTCTAGAAAAATCAGTCCCAAAGGCTTAGAATATCATTATTTAGCACCAGAGGCCTACAGCAAAGTTTCCCTTCCCCTTTTCTTTTCAGTGGAGACAGTGTTTTACAATGGTTCCCTGGCTGGTCCTATAATTCTCTGTATAGACTAAACTGTGTTTAAACTTAGTAGAAATCTACCTACCTCTGCCTCCCAAGTGCTGGGATTAATGGTATATGTCACCTCACCTGGTCCCTATTTTTAGTTGTTTTAGAAAAGACTTAATTCATTTTATTTTGTGTGTTTTGTGTGCACATATGTATATGTACCACACGTGGGCTTGGTGAACTGAGCCTGGGTCCAATCTGCAAGAGCAACAAGTACTCTTAATTGCTGAGCCATCTCTCCAGTTAGTATTTGTAAATACTAACGTCATTGTAGATGCTGTACTATGGGTTTTTGTTTTCTTTCTTTTTAGTTTTTTGTTTGTTTCTTGGAGAGCCAGTTGACTGTAATGATAAAGCTGTCCTCAAATTCTAGATCTTCTGTTTGCCTCCCAGGACTTGATTATGGGGTGTGCACCACCACACATGTCCCAGTGGTTGTGAATGTACACAGTGAAACCAGTTTAATAATCTTATATGTATTTCAGACTCATACTAATTATTTTTTTATTGGGTTGGTAATTTGGCTCAAATGATAAAGGTACTTGCCACCAAGCCTGCTGACCTGAGTTTGGTTCCTAGGACACAAGATGGAAGGAGAGAGTCAATTGTTGCAAACTTTTCTCTGGTTTCCATATGTACTGTGCTTCACTCAAGCCTATGTACATACATGAATAAATGCAAGTTAAAAATACTTTATGTATATAAAGTTATTTTTTAAAATGTTAGAGAAGTTTTTTTTTCTTCTACATTTGTCTTAAAATAAGTTTGTTGAATTAAAGATGTACTTATTCACCCCCAGGGTATCAAGATCCTCTTATATCAGGCATTGAGTTTGAGACCACTCCACATAGTACCCTGTCTCAAGAATCAAAAACACAACAAAAATCCAAAATCAAATTATATATTGAGAATATTGCCATAATTAAAACTTAAAACTGTTTTTCTTTCTTCTAGGTAATTTTGAATTGCTCAGCTCTTCAGAGTTTATTGCATCTGCTGAGTAGCCCAAAGGAATCTATCAAAAAAGAAGCATGTTGGACAATCTCTAATATTACAGCTGGAAATAGGGCACAGATCCAGGTAATGTTGCCGCCCTGCCCTTCCATCCCGGGTGAGAGGTCCAGCGTCCTCACTCACGACAGTTTGTTTATGTGTGTGTGCCTGCTTTATTGTTTGTCTGTCATGTGTATGTGATGCTGTTGGAGACCAGAAGAGGGGATTGAATGTCCCGGAACTGGAATTACAGGCAGTTGTAAACCATCTGTAGGTGCTAGAAATGGAACTTAGATCCTCTGAAAGAGTAGTAAACAGCTGAGCTATCTCTCCAGACTTTTAAGCCCAGCACTCAGGAAGCAGAGGCAGTTCGAGTTGTGAATTGTGGGCCTTGTCTACTTAGCAAGTTCCGGGTCAAATCAGAGCTGGTTTTGGTCTCAAAAGACAAAACAAAAAATAAAACAAATTATAATGACAATTAGTAATTTTTACAAATCATGTAACTTCCTTGTTCTTTTTAACTTTTTCTTCAATTTCAGACTGTGATAGATGCTAACATGTTCCCAGCTCTTATTAGTATATTGCAAACAGCAGAGTTCCGGACAAGGAAGGAAGCTGCGTGGGCCATTACAAATGCAACTTCTGGAGGGTCAGCTGAGCAGATCAAGTGAGTACTACCTAGGTCGCATCTTGCTAATTAAAGGAAAACACGTTTAACCTCTCCCCATTCCCAATGTATATTATCTAAAACCTTGATCACTAGAAAGGAATTTCTTGACTCTGAATGCTTAAATCTGGCACTTTGGGAAATTATCAGTGTTATAATTAGACTTAGAAATACATTTAGTCTTTAAGATTTATTTTTACAATTATTCTAATTATTCATATATGACTGATGTGTGTGCATGTAAATGCAAATGCCTGGAAAACTAGACCAATTGAAGTTACAGGTGGTTGTGAGCTCCTTGGTATGGGCGTTGGGAATGAACTCAGGCCCTTGAGTAGTAAGTTCACTAACTCCTGAGCCATCTGTGCAACCTTTACATTTAGTTTTTAATACTTGTTTTCTCTCTCTCTTCAGTTTTTCAAGGACCCCCCCTCCCCTGTGTGTGTAAAAATGACCTCTCTGTGTGTGCATTTGTGTAAAAAAGACACCCCTCCCACCCCCCCCACCCCCGCTCTATGTGTGTGCTGCGTGTGCATGTGTGCACCTGCCTCATGATTGTAACAGCCATGGAGGCCAGGAGACGGCTTTATATTCCCTAGTGCTGGAGTTACAGGCAGTTGTGAGCTATTCTATGGGGTGTTGGGAACTGAACTTGGGCCTTCTGGAAGAGCAGCAAGTGATCTTAAATGCTGAGCATCTCTACAGCCTCCCTCATTTTCATTTTTTCTTTGTTGTTGTTGTTTTGTTTTGTTTTTCCTGAAGCTCAGAGAGCTGCCCTTCTCTGCCTCCAGAGGACTGGGAGGGATTCAAGGTGCACATTACCATGCCCTACCCGATTTAGACTGTTACCTAGTGCTACCATGTGGTACTATGTATTCTAAGTGTTCATTACTGGTGTATAAACAGTTAAATTTGAGTATTAGCTCTATATCATGCCTTATATCGTAGACTTTCTGTACTTATTATCCAGGTTTTGTTTGATCAGGGTGTGTGTGTGCCCCCGTGTGCGTGTGTTTCCTAACCTGCATAGACAATAATGGAAGACTTTTATTCCATTCCTTTCTATACTACTTTTTAAATACTTTAAAAAAAAAAATACTGCTTGGGTTTGCATGTAGTGTGCAATAGCAATAGTTAGAGAGTATTCCTTGCCTGTTCTGTTTTTGTTTTCAAATGTGATGTTAGGTAAACATTTCTTGTTAAGGCTCTTTATCGTATTTCCTCTATCCTTAGTTTATTGTGAGTTGTTTTCTTTTTTAAATTAATAATCAAGAATGGATTTTGATTATTTTGTAATCTCCATGTCATCAGAAGTGATTTTCATCTTTATTGTATTATAGAATAATGTTATTTTATGTGTTCTCTCTTCCTTCTAGATATCTATATGTGAATTTTAAGTTTAAAGTAGTGTAGAAGAGATATTAAGAAGACGAGTATTAAGTTCCATTCTGACATTCCTTGCATACAGGTTTCAGCTACCTTGGTTGTCTCTGTTCTCTCCATATACAACCTGAGAGATTGGAGTGATGGGGACTGTGTGACTATCTGCTGCTATGACTGTGACACAGTTGTCTGTGTCTCCTATCCATTATACTGTCTGCGTTACAGGTTAAATCCTGCTGGAGTCCATCATTTGTTTCCTTCTTCTCTTAGCTCACACGACCTGGATTTGAGAAGTGTGCCTACATGTAGAAATAATGATAACATTAACTCATCAAACTCTATATACTTGTTGGGGCTGAGGGAGATGGCTTAGTGGTTGTTCTGCAGACGGGTGGAAGTTTCCCTCAATAACAGACTGTAGTCGGGATGTGTGAGCTAAATAAACTCTTTCCTCTCTAAAGTTCCGTAGTTGACAGCTTAGTTTTATTTCTACAGCAGGCTTGAAGACGCCTCCCAGTTCAATAAAAATCTGACAGAATTAAATATTTTGTATGATTAAATTGTCTTTTTTTTTTTTTGATTCAGGTACCTAGTAGAATTGGGTTGTATCAAGCCACTCTGTGATCTTCTCACTGTCATGGATGCAAAAATTGTACAGGTTGCCCTAAATGGCTTAGAAAACATCTTGAGGCTTGGAGAACAAGAAGCCAAAAGAAATGGCTCAGGCATTAATCCTTACTGTGCTTTGATTGAGGAAGCATATGGTAAGACTTTGACTGGGCAGCTTTTGGCTACGAATGAGGAAATGAATAATAGTTCTATAAAAACATGAACATGGAAGCAGTGGGTGACACAGTGACAACATTAGTGAAATTTTGTTTCCTTAGGCCAGAAACTGCTTGCTATGTGCATTTAAGATGTTAGTTCAATAATATTAGCTTTTGGATGTAATAGTAATAGTCATTTCTGATATGTATGTAGTGAATCTTTACATCAAAAAAGTAGAGTTAAGAATGCAGTTACTGAGATTTTCAAGAAAGACTCTTCTTTATTCTTCATTTTAGGTCTGGATAAAATTGAGTTCTTACAGAGTCATGAAAACCAGGAGATCTATCAAAAGGCTTTTGATCTTATTGAGCATTACTTTGGGACCGAAGATGAGGACAGCAGCATCGCACCCCAGGTTGATCTTACCCAGCAGCAGTACATCTTCCAGCAGTGTGAGGCTCCTATGGAAGGGTTCCAGCTTTGAAGCAGTCCTCTCTTTCTCGTTCCTGTGTCAGACCAGGCTACCCAGTCAAGTCCTCTTGTGGAGCCCACAGTCCTCATGGAGCTAATCTCTCAAATGTTTTCCATAATACTGTTTGCGCTCATTTGCTTGCCTTGCGCACCTGCTCTCTTACACACATCTGGAAAACCTCTGGCTCTCTGTGGTGGAATACCCTTTTATTACAAGGGTAACCAGAACGGCCCACTCTCTTATGGAAAAATCCCTAAGCTTTGGAGATCCGCACTTACATTAGAGTCATGGGAATATATACACATACTAATGTGGCTCCCTTTTTTGTGGGGGAAAAAAGAGGACTCTTCCTCATTCCGTAAAGTGGGGAAAATGACATTAAAAGATAAAACTAAAACCTTTATCTTGAATTTTACACAACTACTTGGACAAGGGAGATATTTAGACTTGTGTATACGTCAGAGTACTCTTCTCGAGTTCTTCCACAGTGAATCAACCCTTGGAGTACCTGGTGGCTTTTCTAGCCACGTTTGCATTAATTCTTATTGAGATGGGATGGTTTTCTTTCCTCTAATGGAGTCATTTTCTTCAGATATTAAAGTTAAACCATCCAATCCCTCACCTTCAGCCTTCAGTGAATGTGCTTCTAGTTGTCAGGAATGCTGAAGAATTAACACTTTGACTTTTAAATGTGATCCTGGCTTGGCAGATTTCCTTAAAGCAGGAAGGAGAGAAGCATATATTAGTTTGTATGGCTTTTGCTTCTCTTTGGTTTTGTTTCTTAGGATTTGGAAGTGGTTCATTTTTTAACGCTGGTATGAAGGCTAAAAGTCCTTAAGTGAAACCATGTTCTAAAATTCAATTAAAGAGTAAGAAGAACATAAAACCCATCACTTTGTTTAAACCAGTGTGACTAGATGCTGTGTTTCTGCATTACAAAAGATACTCAGGCTTTGTGGTCCTGATCAAGGTCCTGGTAAATTGGAGTTCACCCTAGGTGCTTTTCCTCTTTGTGACTGGCAGATAACACATATTAAACGTTACTTAGGGTTTTCCCTTTGTTGAGTGCAGCTCGATCCTAATGTAACCACGCTGCATACGTGCCCTTGCAGTGCAGCGTCCTCATCTTTGAACACATAATAGTCTCCTCAGTGTGACCTCCAGACTAAAAGGGCAGGGATCGAATAACCTCAGTATCATACCCCTGATTTTATTTCATCTCCTACTAGTACCCTACCTCCCCTAGGAAGAACATGCCCACCTCCTGCTTATTTAATGATGACTGTAATGTACCTGCAAATGGCGCTTCCAGTACTAGTACTGTGTTCACTGACCCACATTTGTGCTTGGACTAGAAGGGGAAAGAAACAAAAAACAAGGATAATTGCCAAGAGAACTGCAGATGGTTCAATGCGACTTCTCGGTGCTCGTTGGCTGTCTTGGCTCAGTGTTGGGACACACTATCAGAGAGGAGTCTTTTTTTTTTTTTAAATGATATTCTGTTCAAAATGAATTCTGAAGGAAAAGTTGCTCATGTCTGTTTCAGAGCAGACCCCTTTAAATCTTTTTAGACTACTCTTCTAGAATTCATCGTAACCCAAAATAGATAAAAGCTATCTAGAAGTTGCCCTGACAAGCTATTGCACATCTCTGGTAAATCCTGCTGAATGTAAGGAATATTCAGAGCTCTCATACCTCATCATGATGTTATTTAAGCAGCCAACTTACACGACCTGATTTACTTTGAAAAATTTGTTTCATTCAAACTAGAAAGTTCCAGAGACAAAGGACATTTCTCAGCCAAGAGTGTGATGCGTTCTTGCCCCAGTCTTTACTCGTGTCTGCTCTGGGATGGATGCCGTCTGTTGACGATGGAACAGACACTACAAAACAGTCACCTCCCATCTGCCCTGTTGTTTCTAGTGCTGCTTTGTGCTGAGAGAACATGTTAGTTTACTGAACTTGACCTGTACAAGACTGATTCTTCGTAATTTTAGGGATAAATTAGGTGGTTAATTTAAAGATGAACTTTAAATGTTGCCTTTACATCACATTACAGTATCACTTCTTTGAGAAGGGTAATAGAAGCACTGATTCATAGTAAAAATCTTGTTTTTAGCTTTGACTTTCCTTGTGGCTGATTTCTTTTTAAATTGTAAATTACTGGTAACGTTATTTCTATAGAATGTTTTAAATTATGTACCTTCTATTGGATAGTTAAAACCTTTGCATCTTATAAAGGAGTTTGAATGAAAAGAAATACAAAGCACACAGAGTTGTCACCCCACCTTACCAAGAGCATACAGCTGGAACTTTTGTAGCAATATCAGGGTGGCCCAGTGAGTTCAGGTCCGTTAATCAGTGTGAGCTCTTTTAAGCCTGATCAGAAGAAGTTCATGAACTTTAAATATTCTGAACTTTGTTTTTATAGTAAAATGATTGTTTAAGTGTAAACATTGGAGTCAGCTAAACCCCAGCAAATTCATATGTTCTGGAACTGAGTACTTACAAAGAAGACTTTTGTTTTTTAATGCAAGTGGAATTTTAGGGGGTACTTGTAAATCCTATTTTTAGTCTTTCACCTGGAAAAGTCTATTAATTTAGTTTAATCTTTCGAATATTTTTACCAGAAAGGTGTTACTTATTACAGAAGCATGTTAGTATTTATAACACAAAACCTCTTAAGGATTTTAGATAGTGATCAGGGCAAAGTGGCTTTGTTGTTTTCCTTCTCTGTCTCCCTCAAGACTTTCCAAGTATGTATTTTATACTAAGAACTTTGATTCAAAAAAAAAAAGCATTCAGAGAATTCGAGATGTAAAGGTATCTGGCACCTGAAGTACCAGAAGGTAAATACAATTGGGTGGAGAAATATCCCAGAACATACAGATGCTGGGTGTAGAATGCATTAGGAGACTTGGCTGTGGAACACTTGTTCTTGCCACCAGTCAAAGCCATGTTTAGATTGCCCACTGCTGGAAACTCTGCTGCACTAGGGTTGTTTCTTCCACATACCAGACAAAGCTGTTGGACTCTGGGTGTTTTTCAGCCTTACTGTCCTATAATAAATCTGAATTATTCCAGTTGCTGCTGACTATGCCTAAGAAAACATATGTAAGTATAATTTGTCAACCAAATTCTGTTGTACATGACTACCTACCGGCAACTTTGATTGATTTCTGTAGTGCTAAATAAACATTTCAGCTGTCTGACCCCAAACGTGGGGCTGTATTGTAAAACAGGTTTTCCTTGGGTTATGGGGTTTATTTTATTTCTGTTAAATTTGGGGAAATTTTCATATCAATAAGCAAGTCATTTCAGCTGTTTTTAGGGGCTAAAGGTTTTTATTTAAGTTGGAAAGTGTGCTGAGTAATGTACCATAAGAAAAAGGAGTCGGGTTTGTGATAGGGGGATTGTTTTTTTTCAGGATGCATACATACTGTGTTCTACTTCCCACATTCCAAAGTTCTCTCACTTGAAGTTTCATTTTGAAATCCTAAATTAGGAGCTATTTCCTTTTGTTTGCGGTATACAAATTATCTATCTGCAGAGGTGGAAGTAATTTGATCTAACTTTTCCTGTCATTCAAAATTAGTTAAAAGTAATTGGAGACCAGATGTGACTAAAAATATAATATTTGCCTGTAATATAAATGATACTCTATAATATTCTTTATTGTTAGGAAAGGACAGCTTATAAGAATGAGACATCAGGATAATGCTTAATAAAGTAGAGGTTTAATATTTTAAAAATATCACATTACTAGAGCTGGAGAGATGGCTCTTGTGTTATGAGATCATCTATTATGAGAAGTCACTGCCCTTGAAGAAGATGGGAGTGTCGATCCCAGCACCCATGTCAGGACCCATATTGCTTGTAACTCCAGTGGATCCGGAACCACCTTCTGGCTTTCTCAGGCACCGCGTGCACACATGGTGCACATGCATACCTCTGAGCAAGCGCTTACAGATGAAAACAAACCTTAATCCGTTGATCATAAGATCATCCAGAGGCTTGAGGTGAGAAAGAATTAAGGAATATTAGTGGAGTTGAGGTTCAGTTTTCAGCTAAGAGTAGACAATTTTCTGTTTTCCTTTATGTCAAATAAAAAAAAAGTCATATTTAGTGTCTATTTTGTTCCAGGTAATTGGCTAAGGGCTTTCTCTTTACCAGTCCTCTAGTTGCTATTTAAGATGGATAATTATTACTGTATTTTTTAAGCCTGCTCTTAAACATAGATTGCCCTGTGGATATATACCTTTTGTTTATCTATCGGTTATTTTCTAAGTCAAGACATTTTGACCATCCTGTGCCCTTTCTGGAGAGTGTTGTACTTGATCTAGAATGGCTATTGATTCTTTGTACTGAATGCACTCTACCAAGCTGTGCGTGAATGCTTTGCACATTGGTCAGTTTTCAATACATAGTGAATGAGGAATACACACATCTGTGATAGTAATGGGTGCTGGGTTTTTTTTTTTTTTTAACTCTTAAAAGGACAGCATTTATTTAGGGCTGGCTTATAGGTTCAGAGGTTCAGCCCATTACCATCAAGGCAGCATCCAGGCAGGCATGGTGGGTGCTGGGTTACCAAAGGGAATTCAGAGGGATTCTCTCACACAGTTGGCTGAAACCAGAATTGACAACTGTTAAAGCAAATGTATCAGCTTAGTGTTTCATTTGTAGTTACCTTTGAAGATACAAAGAGGGACCTGAAGTTTATGAAAAGAAACAGTTTCACACCAGAAGTCTGTGACATCAAAGCAATAAGAGGAAGAGGAAAAGCTGCTGGTTTATTCTGCAAGTGACACATACTCCAGTGCATGTTATATGTAGCAGATAGCATCATATCAATCTGTTCTGGCATATCTTAAAATTTTAATAGTTTTAATATATCCACCTGAGGTGGGAACAGGTGTCTAGCCTGTTGAGAGTTCCCATTTTCACATACAGTGTATATTGCAGAATGCTTTCTTTATTCCTCTAGGCTTATGAGACAAATGAAAACAAAAAGTTGGTATATTTCTTTAGTCTGAGAGTTTCACTCTCCTTTTGAGGTTTACCAGCTAGTTTTTTTTTTTTTGTGAAAAGAACTTTAAATCAAAACATAGCTTCAATTTCTGTGAACTGTTATTTCATGTCCAGTACAAAATTGTGGACTGTATAGATTTACTACAAAGCTTGAATGATTTTTGCCCATTACTCACCTATATATGGGTGTGTGGGGGGTAATATTTTTTAGGTGAGGGTCTCATGAAGCCCAGCCTAGCTTTAACTTTTTTTGTAGCTGATAACTTTGATCTGGCCCCCATACTTCCAATGCTGGAGTGCTGGAATTATACGTAGGCACCACCACACCCAACTCTTGAGTGGTGCTGAGGGCTGAACTTGCAGCTTTGAGAATACTAGGCAAGTATTCTGCCCATTGATCCATATCTCCAACTTGACCCACACATGAGAATTCCTGAGTATACAGACTCCTTTGTGATTGCAGTGTTTTTGCAGAGAATAAAGTTATGCTTTACACATCCCCTATCCATACTTCCTTAGTCCAAGGAAGTCAGTGGAGTCCAGAAGAGGGATTGAAATAAGGAATACTGGCTTTCAACAATTTGAACTATATAGGTAAGGAGAAAATAAAAATACAAAAGACCAGTGTTGGAGACAAAATAGTGCAGGGCGTGGGCAGCAAGTTGTAAGCACGTGATTTTACAAGGCTAGCAAGATTATCACGTCTTGGGAAGGAGTCACCAATGATTTCTAACTTGTTGAAGATGGTGCTTTTAAATTTATAGATCAGTCAACAACCTAGTTTTTTTGTGTTATCTTCAGCTTTTAAAAGCTACTCAGTTAAGGCAGTGTTCAGTCCTGTTTAGTTTGAACAGGTTTTCCAGATTGGGTAGAGGCTCGGGTACTGGATTTGTAGTCCTAAGAGCTGCTTTAAGGAAACCAATTAAAACAGTTCTGAAAGGAGTAATCTTCCAAGACCATGTAAATCTGGCACATGTTTATTTTTTTAAAATGAGTTTCAGGAGAAAGATCTTTTTTTCAGTAAACAAAACTTAGACATCACCTTGTATTAAGAGGAGGGTAGCCTGTTGTAAAAGGCTTTCATGATACTTCTTAGGAATGCAAGATCCTACTCTGATGGCTGCCACTTTAGGATTACTATTTCCTATTGAACAGTCACCAAATACTACCCCCAAGAGCTAAGCAAATCCTAGTTATTTGTTAGGACAGTTTGTTAACATTAGAACATGAGTAATGACAAACTATTATTCACAGTCTTCTTTCTGGAAGTCCCCAATGCTATTTATAAATAAGGTATCCTACACATGAAAAAGTGTGTTTTACTCTTCAAAGTTAAAAGTCATATCTTAATACTACAACTTACCAAATCTGCACCTTTGTCCCTCATGCTTGCCATGTGTACAGTGAATTAAACATCCAGCACCATCTTGGTTTAGCTCCTGGGTTGTACCCATTATTTCCTTTTGGTTTTCTAGTCATTAGAAAAACACATATTTACTTGAAATAAAGCCTAAAATTTGCTATGCAATGTACTTTAGGTGAGTTAATAAAAATGGAACGTTTTGAATTGATGATATAGTCTCTATATCAGAAGTCACTGTAGTCCAGGCTTCAGATGTAACTCAGTGGTTAAGATCATTGGCTGCTCTTCAGAGGGCCTGGACTGTTCCCAGCACCTGCATGCAGCTCACAACCATCTGTAACTCCATTTCAAGGATGATGGGATGCCTCTTCTGACCCTGAGGGTATTGCATTCACAAAGTACACACATACATGCAGACAAAACAATACACCTAATCGATGAGAATAACCTCTTTAAAGCAGCTGGAGAAGGAGGTCGGCCAGTAAGAGCGTTTGCTGCTATCCTAGAGGACTCAATCTTCCCGGCACACACGTACAGGTTATGAAAAGTAAAAGGCCAATCTAAGACACAGGCAGTCCGGGCGTACTAGCAATCCTGTAATCACAGTACTCTGGAGGTTCAGGCAGGAGGATTGCTAGTCTGGAATACACTGAAACCCAAAACCCTGGGTCAACACCTTGGTCCCTGCCCCTCCTGAGTGGAAATGATGGTCCACACCTGCAACCCCAACACATTGGAAATGGGAGTTATTAGGACCAGGAGTTTAGATTCAACTATGACATGACTATCAGAAAGTACAAGGAAAAAGAATGCACTGAAACAAAATGAGGGTAGTCGCAAGAAGCCTTATTGACAAGACAGAGCTCCGACATACCAAGAACCTGGATTACTGTGTATTTTCTGCGGAAGCGTAAACTTTCTGGGCTAAAAACCAAAGGTTTGCTGATTACTTTCACCATAATCTTGGGTTCTTAGGGTCTGTGCATTGGTTCTGCTTCAGTCTCCTAGCCACAAAAGCAGATCTTGCGGCAGCTAAACTCAGTCGGGGTGGGTGTGGGCAGAGGTCCCCTCAATATGCACAGCCTTCCGGAAGTGTCTGCCCCGCCCTTTCCTGCACCCAACCGAGTTCAGCGTCAGCTTCCTGTCCCGGAGAACCGGAAGCAAATGCTTGTCTCCTTCGGCGCGTGCGCAGCCTGGCAGGATGTGTGTCTTGCCTCATCCTGGGCTCGAGCCTCTCAAATCCTGTTTTGTGTGACGTCATCCGTCGCTCAAGGTTCCCAGACATTTTGGAGCGGGGGAGGGCGTGGAAGAGGACTTTAGGTGCAACCCACAATCCCCGCGGGTCGTCCTAGTCCTTTAACAACAACTGGCACGAGTACGGATCTCAGGACCACTGTGATCTCTGATGCAATCGAAGAAAGCAAGAGGGGAGTGGTCCAAACCTTGTTGCTGACTGGGAACCGACCTATAGACGAGCCCATGTTACAATCAAAATCGTCCGCCTTCCAAAGGCAAGTTTTAACTTCTGTAAGGTTCGGGGCTGGACGCCTGCGCAAATTGTAGAGCCGGATCCATGGCGACCGAGCATCTGCCAGCAGCGAGAGCACAGTCGCTCCTCTCTGCCCCCCAGCGCGAGGAAGAGCGTCAGAAACCCAACTATGCTCTCAGATTTACTCTTGAGGGGCACTCCGCGGCCATATCATCGGTTAAATTTAGTCCGAATGGCGAATGGCTAGCAAGTTCTGCAGCTGATGCACTAATTATGATTTGGGGAGCATATGATGGGAAATGTAAGAAAACACTCTATGGTCACAGTCTGGAAATATCAGATGTTGCCTGGTCTTCAGATTCTAGTCGTCTCGTTTCAGCCTCAGACGATAAGACTCTAAAGGTATGGGATATAAGATCTGAAAAATGTTTGAAAACACTGAAGGGGCACAGCGATTTTGTCTTCTGCTGTGATTTCAACCCACCATCCAGCCTCATCGTTTCAGGATCATTTGATGAGAGTGTGAAAATATGGGAAGTGAAAACAGGAAAATGTCTCAAGACTTTGTTTGCTCATTCGGATCCCGTTTCTGCTGTAAATTTTAATTGTAATGGGTCCTTGATAGTGTCCGGGAGCTATGATGGTCTTTGTAGAATTTGGGATACTGTGTCAGGCCAGTGTTTAAGAATACTTGCTGATGAAGGTAACCCTCCAGTGTCTTTTGTAAAATTTTCTCCAAATGGTAAATACATTCTCACTGCAACTTTGGACAATACTCTTAAACTGTGGGATTACAGCAGGGGCAGATGCCTGAAGACATACACTGGTCATAAGAATGAGAAATACTGTATATTTGCCAATTTCTCTGTGACTGGTAAAAAGTGGGTTGTGTCTGGTTCAGAGGACAACATGGTTTACATCTGGAACCTTCAGACTAAAGAGATTGTACAGAGATTACAAGGTCACACAGATGTTGTGATCTCAGCAGCCTGTCACCCTACAGAAAACATCATTGCATCAGCAGCATTAGAAAATGACAAGACAATTAAAGTGTGGTCCAGCGACTGCTGAAGTCTCTGGCAAGTGATGAGGAAAACCAAGTTAGACACAAAATCCAAAGGATGGTCTCTGGATTCTGGCATAGCTTAACAAATTGTCTTTGTTTGAATCTGAGACAATTTGCAAAATGAGACCCTCCCCCCCCTGTAAAAACAAGTCTAGGACCTACAGCTTGTGAATCCTAATCTCGAGCCTGTTAGGAATCTCGTGTTCATCCCTGGAAAGTGTCTCATTCTCTTTCAATAGCTTTCCCAGAAGGGAAAGGTTTTTGGAATATCTGGAAAGGTGACACAAAAGGATAACTGAGGGGAGGACGGACGTATAGCCTCTGGTTTGGGAGGTCATTAAGGGCAGTGACATTTGGGAGGGAATGAGAGGATTGGAGACGTTTTACATGCCACTTGCGTATTTTTGGTGTTATTCTACATGATGGGGCATCAAATTGCCAAATTTATCTGTCAAGTTGGGGACAATAAATCATGGTCTGGTTTGTTCTATGATTATCTAACACACACAATCACACAAACACACACACAGTGCTTTTTGATGATAAATTTGCAAGTGATGAAAATCAAAGCATTTGATACCTAAAATGAAGCAAAGGCAAAAAGTACATATAGCTAGACAGCATTAGGACTGTTAGATTCTGAAGCCATAGACAGCGTTCCATTGTAAATGGGTTTCTCATTAAGTTCCTAGACAGTAGCATGTGATACCTTTAAATTCACAACTGTTGGCTCTGAGAACTGTCATGTCCGGTGGCTATGACATGTCATCTGTTAGCACTTGGAAGGCATATGAGAGTCAGTGAAGTGTTACAGCAGAACTACCTGAATACCAGACACCTTGATAGCACAAGGACAAGGCTAATGAAGATGTACTGATATAAGTGCTTACTTTCCGACACTAATAAGTATAGGCATGGCATTTTCCTAAGTACAAAATGTAATTCCCCAAGAGTAGGAAAAGGACTAATTGGGAGCCTCCATGAACTAGGAGGCAGCAGTTGGCCCCCAGCAAGTCCATGATGAATGATAAGCTCCTCAAAACTCTTCCAAATGCCTCTTCCTACTGGCATACTAGACCAGATTCAGTGCATGGTCTGGCTTCTTTCTAGACTCTGGGGAGCCAGCCTTCACAAAGGCACCCTGGCTTCTTATCCTGTCAGACATGGTATACAGAAGAAAAACCTATAAGACCCATGTCTCAGGATACATCACCTTTGGTAGATGAGTAGAAGCTAGACAATGTACCTGATACTTCAAAGAAGAGATAATATTAAATTTGAAATTATTTGCCTCTTTTCACTTTGCAGAGTGGGGAGCCTAGGTTTTACTTGGATCAAAGCAACAAACACAAGTCATTCTTTAAGAAAATTTATTTGTTCCTCTACAGCAGAAATAGGGAAGTGGAATACATCTGTGCAAAATGCATGTCTGCAAAGTGGGTCTCAGATCATATCCTCTTTAAGGCAGTCTTCTTGTTGGAAACTTACTCCTGGGTTTTCCAAATCCGGCACAAATACTTCTAGTCTGTTTTGGCATTCATAGCTGCCTCCTCTCTCAGGCGGGCTTTCCTTTCTAGGTTCAAGCTTGTTAAGGACTCATGTCTTTTCGCAGCCTTAAAGGAAACACATTTGAAGAGATGGCAGGTTTGGAAGGCTGTTCTCCCCTAGTGCTGAGAACAGAAGGCTAACTGCAGCACAGGCCAGGAGTGGGCAGCTGCCCAGACACTGAACAGTCATGCCCTCTACACACTTTCACCCCCTCTTGAGAATCCAACAGCCCATCCAGGGAAATACAGTTTCCCCTCCTCTGCACATACGGCCTCTCTCCACTCCCGTGTCTTCTCACGTCCTTTTTTTTTTTTAATACAATATACAACACTTCATTTCCATTTCTCTCTTCTTTCTGCTTCCCTAACTCGTGTATACTTTCCTGTCTTTCTAGCCCTTTCTTCTTTTAACAAAACATGCAGCTTTGAGAATCCTAGGCTTTACTAAAATGTTACCCCCATGACTCCTAGAATCATCTATCCTGGAACTCCACCCGTCCACAGCAATCGGAGCATCTGTGTTTCTTTGGCTTCCCTCAGTGGGAATGGTTACACTTGTATGAAGCTTATATAATCAGACCAGTGTTTATGTCAAGTATGTGTTACTTCACATGTGAAGAATTTGGTGGGAAGAGAAAACAGATGGGAAACAAATGTCAGTGGTAAGGACATAGCATTCCGGAAACTAACTCATCTCTTCTAAATGACGTTAGTGCAAAGGCTTTCTGTTCTAGCACAGCCTTGGAAGGTGCTGGAGGACGTCCTAGGGGAATTTGCTTCTGGAGATCTTTAATATCAGTCAGCCATTTCTCAGAGTTCTAGGAATCCATGTGCCCGTGCACAGGCTCCTCAAGGTTTCAGTCTGAGAACCATGAACAGGAGGTCAGACGTGAAGTGGGGGATGGGAAAAGTGAAGCAGGACAGGCTCATTTTCAAGAGAACTTCACCCAGGTCAGCACCCTTGGCCCTTTGTGCTCCATGCTCCTGTGAGGCCGGACTGAAATGGACTGCAGTGTGCAGAGAGTCACCAGGCCACTTCCTTTTTACTCTCGAGTTGGTCAGGATAAGATCAGCTGACAAGTGCTTCTTAGAAGTATCTTAAATATGGACTAACAGTTAAAGGATATCTCTATGTGAAAGCTATGACACAGAATTAGACATGATATTCAAGGTGTGTGTTTGAATTTAAAAGTGCACATACACACTCTAGATTTTGCTTAATTTTATTTTAGATATTTACCTGAGTGTATGTACATGTACCACATTTGTGCATGGTACCTGTGAAGGCCAGAAGAGGATGCCAGGTTCCCAGGAACTGGAGAACAGGTGGTTACAGTGGTTGTAAGCTGTCATGTGGGTGCTGGGGAATTGAACCTGGGTACACTCTATAAGGACAGCAAGAGGTCCTAACCACTGAGCCATCTCTCCAGCCTCCAGAGTAACTATATCTGAATAACAAGATTGTTTAATAGAACATTTGGTAACATGCAAAATTAGACCTAAAGTTTGTTCTTTTGAATTTTTTTTTTTTTAATTTTAAGTTTTTGTCTCTACTTAACTATGTGAGTTTGGGAACATGTATGGTGCATGTGTAAACTTCAGGTTCCTTCATTATAAAGCCTGTTGATGAGAAAGCTTCTCTCTCAGGTTCTCATATCCAGTAAGTGAGCTTAACAGTTGCTGCTATAGAACACACATTTTGTACTAAGGAGCAATTTTACTGTTACTGC
Source organism: Tokudaia tokunoshimensis (assembly GCA_036184795.1). Lineage (NCBI taxonomy): Eukaryota > Metazoa > Chordata > Mammalia > Rodentia > Muridae > Tokudaia > Tokudaia tokunoshimensis. The sequence goes on from BTHU01000015.1 coordinate 22,465,169, forward strand.
AATTATGTCTAGGTTTAAACTCTGTCATTAGGGAGATGCATGGCTTTGGGCAAGGTGCTGATACTAACTTTAAACGTTATTATTCCTTGTGTGTAGGCACACATGTGCTACAGAGTGCATGTGGAGCACCTCACAGGGTGAGTCTCAGGAGTTGGGTCTCTCCTACCAGCTACTGGGATGAAGAGACTGAACTCTGTCATCAGGCTTCTGCCTGCTGCTAAAGCATCCTAAGCCACTCTTTCCTCCTCTTGTGGTAGCATCTATCTAGCAAAGCTGTTGTGAGGTGTACATGAGGACACCACTCAAAGAGCCTGGAGTACGGTAAGCATTCAGTCAGTAAACTAATACAAAGTCTTCTTAGAGCCAGTAAACTAATACAGAGTATTCCCTTCTCAGAGCTAGTGCAGTAGCCAACCTCCACTTTCTTCATCTTTGGAGAAAGCATGGCAAGGCAGAGAGGAGCCCACTCTCACCTTCTTGCCCTCAATAACCATATAGATGCATCCTGCCACTGTCAGGGCGATCATCAGGTAGCTGACCTTCACCCGGAGCTTGTTCTTCGCAGCATCAAGCATCTCAAACCTAGTTACAGAATGAGAAAACAGTATTAACCCTTCTCTTCTTCAACTTGTAGGAGGATCAAACATTTTACAGACAGTGATGCCTGTACATAGAAAAAAAGAAGCTAGGATCTAGGGACCTTGTAGCACCTTGGAGAGGGTGGACCGAGTTCAAAACTATTTTTCTGGTTGTTCTTGGAGACAGGGTCTTTCTTGCTTTATAGCCCAGGCTGGCCTTGAACTCATTCTTCTCAAAGCTCTACTATGAGCTTAAGTTATATCAAAAACACAGTTCAGAAAGAAAACAAACGTGGGAGCGTGAATATCCTTTTTGTATTCCAGTTTTTCACTTTTTGGGGGAATGGAAGGTTGAGACAGGGTTTCTCTGTGTAGCTCTGACTGTCCTGGAATTCACTCTGGAGACCAGGCTGACTTTGAACTCAGAGATCTGCCCTGGCCCCAGACTAGAACCTTGTCATGTCTACTCCTGGGCAAGAACACAGAGCTAGCATTCTTTCTGTCCTTTAATCAGGGCTTCATCTCCAATGGGTGGCACTGTTTGGGGAGGTATAGTCTTGTTGGAAGAAGTATGAAGCTGGGGACAGCTTTTGAGGTCTCAAAAGCCATGTGCCTTTCCTAGTTCCCCCTCTCTATCCCCTGCTTACAGTTTGACATGTGAGCTCTCAGCCCACAGCTCTTCTTATGTCTGCAGCCTGCTGGATCCTAACCCTCTGGAAGTTGGGTTGGTCAGAGTGTTTTATAGAAGCACCATTTTTTTTTTTTTTGTGATCGGTCAAATAAATCTTATGATCCTCCCAAACAGTGGCACAGCTTACACTTAGGAGACGATTTATAAATAGATTTAAATATGGCCATGACAGTTGCCACCCATCTCAAAAGGAACAAGTTTGGTTTTAAAAAAAAAAAAGATCACATGAAGTTGCAATGAAAATGTGGCAGGAATTGGAGGAATAGGTGGCTAAATTAAATCAAATCACATTTTATATATGTATGAAATCCTCAGATAATGATAATAATGAAAGGCAAGATAGTATCAGGTCTGAGAAGATATTTGAACCAGACAAGGGAGGCAAGATATGCCACACAAACGCTGACTACCACCCCTTCCCCAGGCCCATCCCCTGGAGTAGATCATCTTGTTTCTGCTAAGATATTATCAAGAAACCAGGGCATAAGCAAGAACTGGGCTAACGAAGACTAAGGCTTTCCTGCTGAAATAATCCCAGTGCTGATGATGTCATCTACAGATCCAAGTCAACAGCAGGAGCAGCAGGGCTCTATCTGCACAGGATGTGCTGCTGCTCGAACCCTGGTCTTCTTCAACTGTGACCTGAGACCAGAGCCAGAAGGCCCAGGAATAGTTCCTTGTTGACAGGGAACTTAGTTAAGTTTCTTACTTTGAGGAGGAGAATGCCCACAGCGGAGAGTCTCACTCCTGGCCAACATGCTGACCAGTCAGGGTCTTTAGCACAAGGCTGAACAGTGCTTCCACCTGAGACAGACAGGTTTGCCCCCAGGGGACGTGTGACCTGGAGACACTCTTGAAGAGAGTACTGCTATATTAAGAGGTAGAAGCCAGGGATGTGGTTAAACATCGTTCAGCACACATGGCTGTTCATAAAGCCCAAAATATTCCAGTTCAAAGTGTCAATAGGACTAACTAAGGCTGCGAAACCTTGGCTTGGGGGAACTGCAGAGATCACTTAGAAATTCTGAAAAAGCCTAAATTGCAGCCCAGGGTTAAGGAGGCAGGTGGGACAAGAACCTCCTCCTGGTTACCAGGGAGGGATACCCAAGGTGACCAGCTTAAGACGAGTGTGAGGTTCAAGTTACTTGGGTCTTTGAGGTTTCAAGTCCAAGATTAATGCACCCATGGCTTTGGGTCTGCGTGGGGGCAGAATACCCTGCTGAAGTGTGAGAGCATGGGGGCTGGGCAGCACTTACCTTGAAGGAAGCAAAAAAGCTGAAGAGATTAGGATCCCTGAAGATCTCCTATGAGCCCCCCACCCCCCATTCTCTCTCCTTTTGGTTTCAAGATAGGGTTTTTCTATGTAGTCCTGGCTGACCTGGAACTCACTCTAAAGACCAACCAGGCTGGCCCTGAACTCAGAAATTCACCTGCCTCTGCCTCCTAAGTGCCAGGACTAAAGGCGTGCGCCACCACTGCCTGCCTAGGCCTCACCTCTTAATGTTTCTATGGCTTCCTAAGAGAGCCAACACCTGTGGGCATTTTAAGATCCAAACTAAAGCAGTTGCATCAAAACAGTATTACTCCCAAGGCTGATACTTGTGTGGATTTTGTAGGATGTAGTTATGATCACTATGCTAAACTTAAAAACAAACTAAAATAGTGCATACTACCATTTCATACTGTTGGAGCTAGGAGGTGTTACTAAGCATCAGCTGACTTCAGCACCCAACAGATCCTTCCGTCACTAGGAAACATGCTAAACAGTTTCCCAACACTCTGTTCTGGGTACTCCAAAGAGGGAACATGTAGAGAATGAGGAATGCTCCCATATCTGGTCAGCAGGTTTTACACAGAACTCAAACACACTCCACTTTTCCCTTTACAGACTAGTGAGAAACGCAGGCCGTATACAGCACTCAGTTCAGCACTCACGAGATCGTCTCCGGGATCTCTTCTTCTTTCTTGAAGCGGCCTGACCATAGCAGGATCTTCTTTTCGAAGTCTGTGGGCTTGTGCAGCGGCACCCTGTGTCTGTAAGTCTCTGGGAAAAAACAGTCAGGAATCTGGCTTGAGACTTTAATGTTCAAATCAAGCAATGAAAAAAAATGCTGTTTGTATCTTTCAGTTATTCATTTAACACCAACACCAGGAGACTTCAGGCCAATCCAGAGCTGCATGCTATACAAGTAGGATTGCACATAATGCTGTTTCCCAAGGGACATTCCACAACACTGTGAGGGTTAAGGCATAAGGTAAGAAGCCCCAGCCTATACAGTGGACAGATGGGATTGCATAAAAAGACCTTCAACCCCAAGCCAAGGAAGAGATCTGCTTGATGCTGTCTCCTAAGTATTGGGGATTGGTTCTAATTCTTTGAATTAATTCAGTCCCCAAAATCGAGAATCTGTGTGTCCCAACAGTGAAACAGTGAGGGTCCTTGTCCACAATTGGTTTTTATTTTTATTAGATATATTCTTTATTTATATTCCAAATGATTTCCCCTTTCCTGGATCCCCCCTCCCCGAAAGTCCCATAAGCCCTCTTCCTTCCCCCGGTTCCCCAATCAACTGCTTCCCACTTCCCTGTCCTGGTATTCCCCTACACTGCTGCATTGAGTCTTTCCAGGGCCAGGGGCCTCTCCTTCCTTCTTCTTGGGCCCCCCCATTGGTTTTTGATTGATCAATAAAGAGTCAATGGCCAAAAAAAAGAGTCAATGGCCAATGGCTGGGCTGGTAGACTGAGGCAGGACCTTTGGATTTGCATGGGCTAGGAACAAGAAGAGAGGAGAGAAGAGATCACCATGACAATAAAGAAGAAAGACCAGCTCTAAAGGCCCATATGAGAATCAGGGAAAGTGGTCACACGGGCCACTTCCTCAATTGTGTTCGAGTAGTAGAGATGAAATAGAGATTTTAGGACCGGAGAGATGGCTCAGTGGTTAAGAGCACTGACTGCTCTTCCAGAGGTCCTGAGTTCAATTCATACAACCACATGGTGGCTCACAACCATCTGTAATGGGATCTGATGCCCTCTTCTGGTGTGTCTGAAGACAGCTACAGTGTACTCATATAAATAAAAATAAATCTTAAAAGAAAAAAAAAAGGGTTTAAAAGATGTTAACTGCCGGGCGGTGGTGGCGCACGCCTTTAATCCCAGCACTTGGGAGGCAGAGGCAGGCGGATTTCTGAGTTCGAGGCCAGCCTGGTCTACAAAGTGAGTTCCAGGACAGCCAGGCTACACAGAGAAACCCTGTCTCGAAAAACAAAAAACAAACAAAAGATGTTAACTCAGAAGTACCAGAGGGGAGTGTTTGCTAGCAACGGGAAGGATTAGAACTGTCCAGCCTTTGAGCTAGTCAAGGCACATTAAAAATAACTGGTGTGTGTGTGTGTGTGTGTGTGTGTGTGTGTGTGTGTCTTTCATTCTTGAATCCAGAGGACTCTGGCAGTTGGGTTGGGAGTACATACAAATCGGTTTAACTTGTAATTTCCACTACACCCAAGTGCAGGGGTTACAGACTCCAGCCACCACAGCTGGCCCTGGGAGATGTGCCTTGAATGAGGAAGGCATTGCTCATCTCAATCTTCAGACTGGATGGAAGAGAACAGAGCCGAGAGTGTAGAGCAGGAGGGAGCTCTGATGTAAAGTGAGGATAGGCTCTGAACCAGAGTTAAGACAGGGAAAGATTCCGGCAGAACCTCAGACCCAGGGGACTTAAGACTAACCCTTATGAAGATAACCAGTTAGGGAGGAAAGGGGCACAAATGCCATCTTAGATTTGTTCAAGTCCGAATGCATGACTGTCCCCTGAGAAGGTCCTGTGAGTAAGGAGGAAAGATAAGCTTCTGTGGAGGGCGAGCCACCGAGCATGCCTAAGGGCACCCACAGGAGGAAGCTGCAGGAAGTACAGATGCTGTGTTATAGGTGCGCACTACCCCCCTTCCCACAGTAGGGGCTGGTCGAGAGCTTACTTAGCCTCACGGATGTAGAACAGATATGGCTCAAGCCAGTGCCAAACCTAGAACTTAGCCTCATTATACTTCATTCCAAACATAAGAGCTTGATGTGGCTGAGATGACTCAGTTAATCATGAGAACATGAGTTCAATCCCCAGGACCCCCCCCCCCCAAAAAAAAAAAAAAAGCCAGGAGTGAGAGTGTAGGCCTAAAATCAGCACTGGGGAGGAAGAGGCATTTGCTGGTCAGCTTCAGATTCAGTGAGAGACCTTGTGTCAAGAAATAAAGTGAGAATGGTTGAGAAAGACACCTGATGTTTACCTGCAGCCTACACATAGACACACACACACACACACACACACACACACACACACACACACTGTTGTGCATTGTGAACACAACCAAGGGTTCTTTTGATTGTAAATAATTCTAAGGGACAAGGCTGGGGGCTACCCCTTAATGGATAAAGCAATAAAAATCTTACGGGTTGGAGCTTTGGGACTTTCTTGTGGCTTGGTGCAGAATCCATTGATCCTCTTCAAGTCAGTGTTTCTGGTAAACCTTAGAGGCGAGGAAGCATTTCTTTCATGTAACCTAAAACAATGTCCTAAAGGAAAGATACATGTTTTAGAGAGAAAGTCTGATGCTTTTTGAAGATGAGAAGTTCCTGCATGTGGCCAAGTGTGGTGGTGCAGGCCTGTAATCCCAGCAGTTGGGAGGGATAGGAGGATCATCAGAAGTCTGAGGCTAGGCTGGGCTACATGGAGTTTCAGGCCAGCTATATAGCAAGACCCTGTTTATACCACCCCACTCCCCAGAAGGACAAGTCTGCAAATTTTCATTTATATACACACACACACACACACAAAATTAACTCATAAAAGTTGGGTGTGGTGACACAGTCCTTGGAAGTCCTTGAGGACTGAGGATTTCAAATGCAAGGCCAGCTGGGGTCATATAGTGAGCTCACGGTGAGCCTGGGCTACTCTATCTCAAAGAAACAAGCAAAGAAAACAGACAAAAATTCAGCTCTCTTAGAAAATATGTTAGCTTGTTTAGAAAATAGAATATATGTAAAGCATACAAGCCACACAATGTAGGAAAGATGACTGTATCTGAGATGTGACTGTATGCTTTAACATACAATTACATTGCTGATTAAGAGACTAGAAATTTATAGCATGGCTTTTATCAGTAAATTCTATGCAGGTACTTTCCACACGTCATGAAGGTAGCCTGGTAGTATTACTCCTGTCTCTTAAAGACAGGCAGTTGAGGTTTGTTAAGAGTCAAGCTTGAGTTTTTAGTAAGGTTGTATATACTTCTTATTGTACCACACGGAGACCTGGGTGTCATGGGACATGGTGGCACCTATCTGGGAAGCAGAGGCTGAGGAACCCGGAGTTCCAGGTCATTCTCTGCTACATTATGAGTTGAAGGCTATTTTGAGATTTTGTCAAAAAGTACTAAGCATCTTTCTTTCCCACCCCAAGACCTCTAATTGTCATTTAGTAATACTGAATTGACCAGCTCAGGTTACCCCAAGTTAACCCTTACAAAGTTCCTTTGTGTGCTCACAGAGGTAACTGCTTCCTACTGATTTCATCATGGATTGCAGGAAGGCAGCACCCTTTTCCACGTCATTTGGCCCTTAGGTATAGGGTCAATAGGATTGTGTGATAAATGCTTGCACAAATAAACACATGTATATAACGGGATGCACACTTTCGCGTGCACGCGCGCGCACACACACACACACACGTCTTCTTATAGCCTCTGCAGGTGCATCTTCTATTTAAGAGCAGTGTAAGGAGCACCCACACCATAATGTGCAAAGCTTCCATTATCTGGCAGTCCTCAAATGTTCCCATCTTTGGTATGGAGTGACCTTTGAGGTGATTCCTGAGTTCCTTCCACATGAGATTAAGTGGTTGCTGACAGCTTCCTTCCTCTCTGACAACATGTTCCAGACCCACTTTGAATATTTCCACCCCTAACTTGAAATTACACATTCCTCCAAAAGGATCTGGGGAATGGTATTAGAGACCCCATAGGGACATTTATAGTTTGTCACCATTCCAAAGCCTTTTTAGTGAACAAAGCTAGTATCTTAGGATTGCTATTGGCGTGATGAAACACCATGGTCTAAATGAAGCAAAGGGGAGGAAAGGGTTTATTTGGCTTATACTTCCACACTGGAGTCCATCACTGAAGGAAGTCAGGACAGGAACACAAACAGAGCAGGAACCTAGAAGCAGGAGCAGATGCAGAGGCCATGGATGGGTGCTGCTTACAGGCTTGCTCCTCAAGGCTTGCTCAGTCTGCTTTCTTATAGAACCCAGGACCACCAGCCCGGGGATGACACCACCCACAATGGGGACTGGGCTCTCCCCCATCAGTCACTAATTAAGAAAATGCCTGCAGTCTAATCTTATGGAGGCATTTCTCAATTGAGCTTCCTCCTTCCAGATTACTCTATCTTATGTATTAACAAAAAACTAGCCAGCAAAGAAATAGATACCTTTGTTAAAGGATACTTTTAAGAAATATATTTTAGTCAGAAAATTTCCCCTTTTATATGAATAATTTAACCATAATGATTAAACATAATTAAAAGCAGAGACATCCAGAAATTGTTAATGGGAGTGGGAAAACAGGGAGTCACAAAATGTGAGTTCATGGCATGAGACAGCAGGTTCCTGGAGTGGGGACTGTAGAAGAGCCCAGGTCCAGGGACAAAGGAAAGAGGGAGACTCTAGGCGGTACCACTGAGTAGAAAAGCAAGCAGGAAGGTGCAAGTGATGGATCTAGCTGGGCCCTGGCACTCTCTGGTGCTCTGGAAACAGAAACAGAAGGCCAAGGACATAGCTTTTGTACAGGAGCTCACAGCTCTCTGGGCACATGTGCATTTGCTAGAGGGTAGAATGCCTGCCTGCGAGTCTCAGCCTGCGACTGGAGCAGTGAGGAGGAGGAGGAGGAGGAGGAGGCTTTAAGCATAGCCGCTCTTCTCCTCTGCCCCCTCCCTCCTCCTCCCTCGGCCTTTCCTGCACTGGAGCTTGTCAGGCCAGAATGAGCACCTTTCCCAGCTTTTCCTTCTAGATGCTGTTTTTACTCAGTTACCACCTCTGTTCTTTGCTAAACAGGCACCGCCCGTTTCCACAAATGGCCCAGAGACAAAGTTGTTTGCATAGTTTAGAATCAGGTGAAACACGAGCTTTGTGAGTGGACAGTTCCTGCGAACTACTACACAGATCGAATGATAAGAAATCTCTGGGGTCCGGATGGGGAGCTGCTAATCCCTTCTGCCTTTCAGCTCCTGCTATGACTAGGATTGAGGCTGCTGGTGTTCCTTGGTGCTGTGAGGCTGACAGGAGAATGAAGCAAGCCAAGTTAGAGCTGCTAAGTCTTAGGGTTCTTAACACACAGTTCACTTGCTTTTCTTCAGTCAATGTTCCTCAGATCATGAGGCCTTACAAACCCTGGCAACTTTCATTTACACAATAACGGATGCCCTTACTGACACGAGACCCTCGGTACAACGCCACCTACAGTGACTGCTCCTAATGACCCTGCTCATTTCCTCTTCTCGGTCTGGGATCACAGCAGCACCATGACTACCTCAGCACTAGTGACCACAGTGATGCCACCTAAAGGCAGCAGGTGTCACATGTCAAAGGAGAGGAAGTGCAATTGCTTTTGCTAGCTCACTCCCCTTGAATGTGGTAATACACTATCACAGCACCGGGGCTGATCTGATTTGAAGGCAAATTGGAAAAACAAGTGGAAAAACATCTGGCAGATGTGACTCATGGCAGGCTCTACTGCTTGGTTCATGTTCCATCATCACTCAAAAGTAATCTTTAGAGCAATCTTCAGCACTACCTCATGGGGCCAGAAGTCCTGACAAAGGTAGTTACCAGGTTGTGAGAGTGCGAGAAGAGACTCCTCTTTTTCAATAGTTCTCACAGGACAGACACATCCCTCAACCTTTGTGTCAGAGTCATCTGCAGTTCTGTTTGAAACACACCACACAGCTACTGGCCTCTAGTGTCTCTTCTCTTTTTAACTCTCTTCCCCTCCTTTCATCCAGAGCCTCCTGATGTACCCCAGGCTGGCTTTGAGTTTATAGCAATCCCTCCACTGTTGGGATGGCAGAATGAACTATCATACTCAAAGGTGACCTGCATTTCTAACTAACTGGCTAGACTGCACTTTGAGAACCTAGTTCTCCATCCTCACAAATGGCAGTGAAATAGATATAACATAAAATTTAGCATTTCAACCAGTGTTAAGTGCCTGGCCCAGTTTTACTTCGTACATTCACTGTTGTTCCACCATTACAACATCCATCTCTAGGGCTGTGCTAAACAGGGAGCCACTGGTTCCCATTCCTACCCCCTGGAAGGCTAGACAGGAGCAAGGTTAACTGGAGCTCGGTAGACAGACTCTAGTCTCTAAATGGAAAATGAGGCAAAGGCAGGAATTATTTCCTTGGCGACCCCTTTCCAAAGAGAGCAGAAGATAAACTGACACTTGTTCAGTTCCAGCAGTGATAATAAAAGCAAAATTACAGAGTGTTCGTGGCCGTCAGCCACATACATGCATGTGGAGATCTTTATTCATTCACCAGCAGATAGTAAGTAAGTGTCTACTATGTATATGTACGGGACACTTTGGCAATATAAGGGGCAGATAAAAATCTGTGCTATTATGACTTACATTCTAGTGCACACACACACACACACACACACACACACACACACACACACACACACACACCAGAAGCTCACTGCTAAAGAGAAAAAATATAAATGAAGAGGTCATTGAGATATGACGTGTATGTGTATTTGAAATGAGTATGTGTGGTATTTCAGAGTTAGTCAGGAGTGTCTCTTTGAGATTGTCACTTGTAGGTTTAGGGACCATAAAGAGGCCACTGAAAGTGGAATGGTATACGTGATGGGGGGAAGTAGAATATGAGGCCAGAGATGTACCCGGGGCAAAAATGGGGCTGAGGATTTGAAGATCTATTTACCTCTATCAGGAACACTGCCCAATCTTTCTTGCTGTCACTCCATACTGTACGATAAAAAAACTTCTACCTCTCTAAAGGATAAATGCTGATTAAAACATACACACATACAATATTTATACACCTTAGAAATGTAACAGATGAACATACAAATAATTTTCAAATGTTATTACTGTAAACAATCACAGCTACTTGATGAGCTCGTGATGTTGATTTTATCATGAAACAAGCACAAACAAGTCACGCTTCATTAATTTTCCAGTTTGGTCCCTAAGAGATAGAACACATTGCCCCAGATATCCAAGACAGAGATTTTCCATTCTCTGGTGGATTAAAATTACAAACACAGAAACAAAAGAAAAACAGCCCTTTAACCCTGTGGGTGCACGAAGCCTTGCCTGTCCCTGGCTGACCAGTCGATGCTTGGTCCCCAGAGCCCTAGCAGGAAATCCAAATGAAGGCTCATGGCTGCCTGTAAGGCTCTGACCAGACCAAACTGAACAAACTGCTGGCTACTTTTAAGAGTAGAGGTTTTCAAACTGTCTATCAGAGTCAGAGACCCCTCTGCCCAAGTTTCTCACAGTAGGTATGGGTGGGTGGGTTCTAGGATGGATGTTTCTAAAATGTCCTAGAGAGCTAAGACAGCCTGTGTAGGGACTCACAATTTGAAAACCTCTGCCACACAAGTATTGCTGCTAACTGGTGGGTGGGGTTGGGGGTGGGGATGGGGGTGGGAGATGAGGCTGCTTGACTTCTTTTTTGGTAGTCCTTTTCCATAAAAATCTGCTTCAGTCCAGGATGACACATGAATAGAATTTTGTTTTTGAATCTCAGGCTCCTTAAAAATCTTCTTAGAGATAACTCACCACAGAGCAGACTGGAACGTGACTAATCTCCAGTGATCAGTGAAGACAGATGAGAGTTCAGTCAGTGTCCATAAAGGGACCTGTAGGCTACCTGACAGTGTTCCTCTATTTGGTGTCAAGATCTGTCACTGGCTATGAAGTAAACTGACAGCGTTTACTTTAAAAAGGCACAGCACTTGTCAAAACTACTAAAACTGCATTACACAGAGCAAAAATTCAAATATCAACCAGGACATCTCGGATCCACGGACGCGCTTCCTCCCTCTAACCACGTGACAGGCTGGAATCAGTAAGACCTCAGGTAGCAAGGAGCACACTAGTCTCAGATCTTGCTTCCTAAATACCACTCTCTAGCACAAGGAATCAGGGCTCCTTGGAGAGTAATGGCAGATCTATACAAAGGCACAAGGAACACAAGAAAGACCTGGGACATCTTTTATTCCAAAAAGTAGGAACTGCTAAAAAACCCCACAAAACAAAACAAAACAAAAAAACCAACCAAACAAATGAAGCCATATATGGTGGTGCACACCTTTAGTCTGAGCACTCGGAGGCAGAGACAGATAGATCTCTGTGAGTTCAAGGTCAGCCTGAACTACATGGAGAGTTCAGGCCAGCCAGAGTTACATGTTGAGACCCTGTCTCGAAAACAAACAAAACAAAACAAAACAAAAAAAACAAAAAACCCCAATTTAAACAAACAAACAAACAAGTGGAAAGGAACATTGCAAAGAGACACAAGAACTGACCTAAGAGAATACACAGGATAGAGACATAAAATACACGTGGCAATTGGCTCTAACTCATCAATCCATGCTAATGTAAGTAATAGCATGAATAAACAGGGAAAAGTGATGCATTTTCCTTCCAGAAAATTCAAATGTAGATCTCTGCTTCACTGATTCAATTTAGTGATTTGCTCTCCAACAGATTATAGAAAGGAAATGAACAGCAACCTCCAGGGAGAAACTGACTGGCCAGGGTTAAAATTCATCAGTCCTAAGTCCCATGGGTCCCCCATATATTTAACATGGTGTGAAGAGAAAGACACTTTATTTCTGTATCAGATATTCTTTAGCCAAAACCTATAATCTTGGTTGATCATCTAAAAGTATCAAGCTCAGGGCGGGAGAGATAGCTCAGCAGTTAAGAGCACTGGCTACTCTTCCAGAGGACCTAGCTTTAATTCCCAGCACCCACGTGGCAGCTCACAGCTGTTTTATAACTCCAGTTCCAGGGGATCAGAAAGCCTCACACTGACATACATATAAGCAAAGTACCAACCAAGGCACATGTAATAAAAATAAATGATAAAAAAGAAAGAAAGAAAATATAAGGTCAAACTGAGAGACATTTTATAAAACACTTGGCTAGTACTGTCAAGGTCATGAAAACCAAAGAATGTGAAGATGCTTCCTCAAACCAGATGAAACTAAGGATGCACGACAACTAAATGCCTTGTAGGATCTCAGACTGACCAGGTCCTTGACCAGAAAACAAGCATCACTGGTGACAAGTGGCAGCTGCACTTGGGTTGGTATAATACACTGATGTGAATTTCCTGATGGTATACACTGTATGCTATGTATACAGTGATGATAATACACTGATGTTAATTTCCTTGGTTTTGATGATGTGCCACAGTTCCGGAAGTGACTGGATGAGAGGCAAACAGAACTATGTGCCATTGATACGAATTTTCTGTAAAATTATCCCAAAGTGAAAATATTCTTTAGGATCCAGGCAGTCGTGGCATGCACCTTGATTCCCAGCACTCAGGAGGCAGAGGCAGGCAGATCTCTGAATTCAAGGCCAGCCTGGTCTACAAAGCAAATTCTAGAATAGCCAGGGCTACACAGGGAAACCCTGTCTTGAAAAACAACAAAAAACCTCCGAGAATTGGAAGTTATCTCACTCACAAGCCAATATATATCTGGAATGGGAGAGGAAAAGAAAAGGCTGAACATAGGAAACACACTCAGTAAATCAAGATGTGCTAATATGACTAGTGTCCTGGTGGCAAGGAGAAAATTCTATGATGGAACCTGTTTTGTTAGTCTAAGTCAGTGGCTCTCAACCTTGGCAAAACTGTGACCCTTCAATACAGTTCCTCATGCAGTGGTGACCCCAACCATAAAATTATTTCATTGCTACCTCATAACTGTAATTTTGCTAGTTAGGAATCGTAATGAAGATATCTGATATGCAACCTATGGGGGACGAGACACACAGGTTGAGAACTGCTGGTCTAAGCTCTTGATGCTCTCAAGTGTGGCTGGCATCTTCAAGGGTAGCCAGTTCCCACCAATACCTATTACATCGTCAACCTGCACTTTGGATGCAATTTACGTATTCATATGAAGGTTTACTTTTGAGATGCAAACCAACACCCATATCTACTCTAACAGTTGCCCAGGATGGATTGTGTGACAGACACCTGGAAACCAATGCTCTATACTGTTAAGTCTGGGTGGTGTTGCTCAGCCTCAGCTAGGAGCTTCATAGAGATGGAGACTCTCACAGCCAGCTGGAAACCTTCAGAACTCTGCCACCAATGATGTAAGATTCTTGAGCAGTTCTAATGTGCAGTTCTCATGTGACACAGTTCTTCTTCAACACCACCATTTGTGGGTTCTGCTGATCCCAGGCTTTGTGAATGACACAGGCTAGGGTCATCTGGGATAAGGGAACCTTAATTTAAGAAAATACATTCATCAGATTGCCTGAAGGCAAGGCTGTGGGCATTTTCCTGATTAATGATGGATGTGGGAGGACCCAGCTCTCTGTGGCAGTAACATCTCCAACCAGTTAGGTGGCCCTAGGTTGGAAAAAGAAGCAGGCCAGTAAGTCTTGCTCCTTACAGTCTCCAGTTCCTATTCTGTCTTCCCCTCAGTGACTGTGATAGAGGCATGCAAGCCAAATTTCCTCCCCCAAGTTGTTTTTAGTGTTTTTTATTTTACATGTGTATTTAAATTTTATGTGTATGAGTATTTTGCCTTCATGTATGCATGTGAGCCATGCATGTACCTGATGTTCTTGGGGGTCAGAAGAGGACATCGAACCTTCTGGAACTGGAGTTATAGAGGTTTCAAGCCACCATATTGGTGCTAGGAACTGAACCTGAGTCTTCAGTAAGGCCAAGTGCTCTTAACTCCTGAATCGTCTCCCTAGCTTTGCTGGTCAAACTAAGACACCAGGGTGCAACTGTAAAGCTTAACACTTTTGTATCTAGTTGGGTACAAAATGCTTTCACAAAGCTAATCCATTAAGCAGCAACTGGGTCTTACTGCATCTTTTTATTGTTAATGCTCAATCCATCACTTCAGATGCTGGAATCCCAGTGCCGTGTATCTGCAGAGCACGCAGTCCCTAACACAGTCAGTACTTACTGACAAGCTGTGGGCATGGTCCTACAGCTCATCTTCTCTCAGCCCTTGGGGGGAAACCTGTGCACACCTCTTCCACAACACCTAATTTCCCTCTGAGTGTCCCAAATGACGACCAAAGCCCACTTGGCAGCCCTGACACTATGATCCATCCACCTCATTCTCTTTTTTCTCATGTTCCAGGGCAGGAACTGCCATGACCTTGGCTGGAAGAAATTCCTTCTGAGGCAACAATGTTCTTCTCCCATGTCCTGGTTAAAAATTTATGCGAATAACTAGGTGGTTCTCATGTTAGCCCTCTAATGTCTTAATTCCTTTAAAACTAAACGAGGGTATTGCTGATGTTTTTACAGTTAAGACAGGAAAGGGCAAATCTGAGGGGCTGTGTGTGTGTGTGTGTGTGTGAATCAGAGACAAATTTAAATCTCAAAAGGAAAAAGGAGATATACAGTATTCCAGGGATGGCCAAGTTTCTACATACCAGTTTCTCAATACTGTATTTTTTTAATTTATTGAAATTGTATTTTAAATTTTATAAATGCCCAGTAGACCTAAGAGAAGCAGTAAGTTGCAGCAATCACACTTTTTTACAGATTGGCATTCTGGTCCCATTCTGGTTCACAAAGCTCGCTTAAAACAGAGCCGCTGATTTGGTTTCCTTATTAGAGGCAAATCTGAGCTGCCCTGAGTGCTCATTTTAACAAAACAAACAAACCAGATCTATTGCCTTGTACTGAGCCTTTTCAGAGTCAGAGCCAATGGCTTGGAAATTCACATCTGCAGCTGTTCTCACAAGGGATGGATCCTTCCTGGCTCAGACACGGGTCTGCGCTGCTTCTGTATGTGATACTGACACGGGGAATGGCTTGGCAGGCCATGGCAAAGACACCAGAGCTTCTTTCTACAGGCTCCAAAACCAATTGACAAGGCCAGACCAAGTCACTCTGGCTTCTGCTACTGTGGCTGAGAATCTTTTCATCTGCCACAAGCCCCACCCCCAAAGTTTGCCAAACAAGCCGAGCAGTTTGGAGCAGAGACAGGAATGTTTTCGGTACAAATCTTCAGGGCAGAAAGCAGGGCAGGTCTGAGGTGAAGGCAGGGTGGGACAGAGGAGCTGGAGAAGACATGGACGTAGAACCCTCGTTCTGGAAGCATGTCTACACTGCAGCCCTGAGCAGTTGACCCAGCACACAGGAGAGCTGTGATTTCGGGGAAGAATCAGGTTCTGAGAAGCAGGACAGAGGGAATTGGAGGACAGACTGACACTGAGCTTTGTAGGCTGGCTGAGCTCCTAATTACCATTTGTAACATTAGTTCCATGGGAAAACTTTTCTGAGATTAAAAAAAAATACAAATTTATAAATATATCTTTGGAACTTAGCCAGTTTTTAACAAAGGTTTTAAAAAGCTACTAGAATCTCATGGTTCGACTACAAGATGGAAGTCACTCCTTGTTGCCCACCCCCAACCCCACACACTCCCAACAGTGGCTGTGTGAAACTCAAGGCCTTTACTTTGTAACAGCAAACAGGCCCCCCACCCCATCTGTTTTCCTCATCCTTTCCAGCAGGCTCAGAAGAACACAGATCCCTCTTTCTGAACTAGTGACCCCTTCCATCTGAGAGCCTCCTGAGCCACACTGTGCCTAGCTATCTGCAACTCTATCCTCTCTGTCCAATGTCTGCTTCCTGCCACTGTCCCATCTTAAGAACAAAACACTGCAAAACCACATTTAAATTATAAAGGCAACATTTGCCCATCACAGAAAGTTGAGGAACATAAAGGTAAGGTACAGTGTAGAAGTGAAGGCGCTGCCCACCACAGTACCTTGGGAGAATCTGCTGTTTCTTTACAGACTTTCTTATGCACACACAACCTATATTTCTGGATATCAGAAATACCTCTGATAGATGTACAACATCCAACACAGATTTACCTGAATTTAATCACACCCAGTCAGTCAGCGAGAGTCAGCCGCCCTGCCTGCCTGCCACCCTGCCTGCCGCCCAGCCTGCCTGTCTCTGAAATGGGAAGTCACTGTTCCCCATGCTGGTCTTGAACTCCTGTGTTCTCAGCCTTTTGAACCTGTAGCCTCCTCAATAAATATCTTTAGTGATATTTCTGGTCATCTTCTAAGAACCGGACCCTGACAGTGAAGGGTTAAAGGACAGAAGTACACTTAAAGTTCTTTCAGGAAGGCAGAAACAGTTTATATAGTTCAAGCAGTAGACAGCCAGCTTTCCGGTCTCATGCCACAGTAAAATGGAGGGTCCCCGATCTTGGAGAGAACATTCACCATTTCAACAGGTCCTATAAATAAAATACTAACTTTCCTTTCATAGGTCAAATGAATGACTAAGAGGCATGTACTTACCTTCACCGAAATGCTTTAAGTGTCCTGAGCCTGTCTACTCAAACAGATACATTTTACATATCCATCATTAGCCCCTTTTCCCCTACCCTTCCCATCTTTGTGGTCTTTGGAGTCTATCTTAGTCTTCCTCAAGAACTCAATCCCTTCTTCCACTCTCTTCCACAGTCTTATTCTGTCCACTTTGCTTTTGGGTGCTGTGATAAAAACACTAACCAAAAGCAACTTGGAAGGAAAAGATATTTTTGGTTCACACGCCCCAATCACACCCTATCACTGAGGGGCATCAGGGCAAGAATTCAAGCAGGAATAGAGGCAGGAACCATGAAACACTGGCTTGCTTCCCATGTCTTCCTTAGTCTGTTTTCCCATACAACCCATGACCACCTGTTCAAGGTTGGCACCACTCCTACATCAGTCATCAATCAAGAAAATGCTTCACAGACATGACTACAGGCCAATCTGACAGGAAAATTCTCAACTGAAGTTTCCTCTTCCCAGGTGACTCTAGTTCATGTCAAATTGACAAAACCCAACCAGCACATTTTCCTTTTTCCTCAAATCTAAATGACCCATGTTTTACTATTTTTACATCTATTTATTTGTGTATGTGCATGTATGCATATGGTGTGGCATAAAGCCAGAGATCAACTTGCAGGAATTGGTTCACCTCGACTGGGAGGGTCCCGGAAAGTGAGGGAGATTAAACTCTTGTCGTCAGGCATGGTGGCCATCTTGGCAGTCCTATGTATTTGATCCTCCTTCCCACTTCCCATTCTTGAGCCACGTTAGGACCCCTTACCCTTACTGTGTGCCACTGTGGGAGGATTCGAAGGGCTCTCTAGAAGGCCCAACGCTGCAGAACTGTTTTGCCCTTTCCCCTTCCCTCTTTCTCCTTTGCAAAACTGTTAGATTACATTCTTAAAGCTAGCCCTCAAGGTCTATTCCCTTATTTGGCCACTGACTCAATCCTGAGACTAAACACCAAGGTCCAGCAATCAAAATTCATTTTTTGGTGACACTGGGCTAATGTGTACAATCAGGACTGACCAACTTGTCCTAGCACAGACTTCCCTTTTCCCCTTAAAACCCACTTCAGCAGACACCTGCTTTCTCTGTCTTTGTCCAGAGACATCCCCCATTCCCCGCCCCCCCTGCGCCTCCATGCTTGTCCCTCCGGGTAATAAATCTCCTTTGTGTTGAAAATTTGGTGTCTGGGTATGTTCTGAGCTAACTCTGAGCTCCTGCCTCTCTCTAGGATCCCTCCATTCTATTTTAATAATTAACTTCACTACAATGGCTTCTATATTTTTCTTCTCTTGGGTTGACAGGCTTTTAACTAAGAGATCTCATCATCACCTATAACCCACTAATACCTACAACACAATAATGCATCTACTCTGCCCAATTAACAGGTCTTTGAGGGCATTTCTGTTTTTCTATCCCCCTCCCAAGTGTGTGTGTGTGTGTGTGTGTGTGTGTCTACCAGTCTTATTAGTTGCTCAAACTGACCTTGATCTTGTAATGAACTTCCTGCCCAGATTTAGAATTTTAGAAATGTACTACCATGCCTGGCTTCTATCTTTCTTATTTCTAACAATAAACAACATGTCTGCAGTCCTCCACACTCAAAACTTACAGGTCTCATCTTTATTTACACACACACACACACACACACACACACACACACACACACACACACACACGGGCTGGAGATATGACCCAGTGGCTGCTTTTTCAGAGGACCCGGGTTCAATTCCCAGTTCCCACATGGCAGCTCACAACCATCTGTAACACCAGTCCCAGGGGATTCCACACTGTCTTCTGGACTCCACAAGCACTGCATGCATGTGTGCATAGACACACATTCAGGCAAACATTAATGCACACAAAATAAAAATAAGTATTATCTTTAAAAAATATTTTTAAATTATAGGTACACATGTGCATGAGTGCAAGTGTCCAGAAGAGGGCATTAGAGACCTTGGAGCTGAAGTTACAGGTAATTGGAAGCTGCCTCACATAGGTGCTGGGATCACATTCCAGTCCTTCTGCAAGAGCAGCAAGCACTCTGGCCCACTGAGTCATTTACGTCACACATTACATCACAATCTTTACAGGTTATAACAATGCACCCTGCACACAGCTGCCTTTTTAATGCTCCCATTTTGTTTTTGTTTTTGCTTTTTTTTTTTTTTTAGAAATGACTTAAGCTTTGAAGCCTTCTCTTGTTGCCAAAATTCATCTGGTTTAAACTCTTCACAAGCTCACACTTTTTTTCCTACTGCTCCAAGGTAATCTGAGGTTTTCCTTGCTGCCTTTCCCCGCTTCACACCTCTCCAGACTCCTAACTATCTCTTTCTTTGCTCAAATCACTGCCACCCTTCCTGTTTCCATGGAGCCTTCCGTTATTAATCCTATGTTGTTAACCTTTCCCTTCCTCTAAATTCTAAAGTCAGTAGTGTACTGCCTTTTGGGAGGAAGAAAGAGGCAGGGAATCCCTGACCTATAGCGCTTACCAGTGACCATAGCAGATTTTAAGCTGCCAATATGACATTACCAGTTTTGAAATTGGGGGATGTGCACGATGCCAGCAGGACCCAGCTCAGCAGCACTCGCAATCTGCTCTGCAATCCAGAGCCTAAGACATACTGTATGCTCCCCAGCTGTATTATATAGGTTGCTTTACATACTGCAATGAAAAGCCCTAGGAAGTGGGCAGTGTATGGGACACACAGTGTATGTTCAAATAGAAACCTGCTGGCACCACCTGGAGCAATGATAGGCAAAGCCAAAATCGAGCAGTTACAATGGATGTGATCTCATTTAGGGTTGGTTAGCAAGAACAATGAAGGAGCCAACTAGAATGGAAATGAAATCAGAGTGGGAGCCAGATACCGGTTATGTCCCAGCTTTGAACCTAGGTGGCCCTTAGCAAGCAAGTTCCCTTCCTATGCCTTATGTTTCCTTCTCCAGCCAGGGGTGGTGGTGCCCACTGACATCCCAGTACTCAGGAGGCTGAGGGTTCCAGGGCAGCTGGGATAAATGAGACACTATCTCAAGAAGCAAAAAGTAGGGGCTGGAAAGATGGCTCAGCAGTCAAGAGCACTGACTGCTCTTCCGAAGGTCCTGAGTTCAATTCCCAGTAACCACATGGTGGCTCACAACATCTGTATAGCTACGGTGTACTCATATACATAAAATAAGTAAATAAATCTTAAAAAAAAAGAAGCAAAAAGTAGTATAAGTTCCTTCATCTACATACACTAAGGGACTAGATGACTTCTAAAATACTGCTTGGCTTCAAGTGCTCTGAGACATGGGTTAGACAGGAGAAGCCCATGGTTTTTAGCACTGGTGACAGCAATGAAAATAAGGTCACTGTAAAAGCTAACAAGTCAATGGAGCACAGGGCAACAGAACTTCTTGAAGGTATGAAGAATATTATGCTAAGTCTATTCATTCTTTTGATCCAATCATCCTACTGAAAGATACAACGTCTTGGAGCTGAGGAGATGGATCAGTGGATAAGAGTGCCTCTCCTACACTTACGTAAAAAGCCAGGTGTGGCTCTTAATGCTGTGAGGGGTGGAGACCTGAGGATTTTGGGGGTTTGCTGGCACCAGCCTAGCTCCAGGATCAGTGAGGGAATAAAGTAGGGGGATGGAGGATACCTTATGTCCTTCTTGGGCCTTCACAAGGGCACAAAATGTGTACAGAGACATCCATACACAACACACACACACACATCTAAATAAAGATACAATATCTTAAAAGTTGTATCTACTTTATTCAGCTTTTAGGAGAAAAGAGATGTGAAAACTCACCTTTTATTTGCTTAATCCAAGATATTTCCTAGAGTCCATCCATCAAAGCAATATGTACTAACAGATACTTATAAAAGCTGAGAATTTAGTAACTACATGGCAAAGCTAATCCTGATGCTAATGGAAGTTACAACAGGCTGAGTGAGAAACTGGTTAGTCTCTGAGTCTTACATTTGTGCTTCTTAAAAGAACTGGCACTACTGGGACATGGATGTAAGTCTCGGTTCCTCTTTCTTACTAGTACATGATCATAAAAGTCAGAACTTGATTTCAGAGGCTCACAAGACCTCTCACCTGTGGTAGCTTTGTAACAACTTTGACCTACATCTATCTACAACTACATTCATACAAGAAGCAACTAAAGCCCATAAACCCTCTAGGCTGTTTGCAAAGGGAGTCCACCCAGGAGTGCCAAAGGAAGGTGTTAAGCTCTACCGCTTAAAATGAGCTGGGGTATCTAAAACATTATTCACCCAGTACAGCACCTTATTCCGAATAATATTCTGGGTAAGAAAACAATGCCTAGATTACATTTCTAACTGAGCTACCACACGCCTGGTCAATGTTATTTATCAAACTGCGGTTGGTTCTCGAAACACATCTGCACTTCATGTGTGCAGATTTCACATCTGTTCACTTTAAGGAGCCCCAACTGCACCGGGGAGGGAATCTGTGAGTTTAAGACCAGCCTGGTCTACATGGTGAGGTCCATGGCAGCCAGGCTACATAGTGAATACCTCAAAACAAAACAAGCTCCAACTGACCATATGACGGTTAATTTACACATGCACATATCCCAATAGCAGCATCAACAGCAGCAGGAACACAGATAATACAAATTCACTGCCCTCCTTTGGAGTTGACAATCTATCCCCAAGTGGTGCGGCACAAGTTATTTAGCCCCGTGACTGTGATTTATGCTTATTTATAAAGACAGGAGGGAATGAGACACAAGGGGGGCACTGTAGAAACCAGATAATGTAAATCAGAAAGCGCTTTTATTAATAAAACAAGTAAAAGTAAAATAAATCACTGAAAGATGCTCACAACACACCAGACACTCACAGATCACCTGGAAATAGTTGCCCATAACATCCTTGGTGTGCTATTAAAATATTCCCCATGAGAAGTAAAATAAATTGTTGCTAAATTGTGCAAGGAATTCTGTCTTGGTTAGAGGCCCAACAGCAAAGTTTCAAAAACATCAGAAATCTTCTAAGACACTTTAGATTTCCATGACGTGTGCTACAGTCCAGAAAAGTAACTACTGCCAGTGTTTGTGTATTAAGTGCCTTTCCCATAACTCACAGGTTGCTGATTCTTTTGCTTGCTCTTTTGAAAACTTTATAATACTTAACATGAACACAAAAGATTTTAGATGATTAGATCCTAACTGATACCAATCAAAATCAGTAATAGAATGAGGGCTTTTTCTTCCCCCCCCCCTTTTTTTTTCTAGAGCAGAGTGGGTGTTAGTGTTTAAGGATGTAAGTATGCTAATCCATTGAAAGTTATCTTTCTTTCAGTGGGTAAAATCTAACATCTTCACTGGCTACTCTTCAAAATTACGCAACTATTCTACATTTACTTTCTTTTTTTTTTGCATTGCTTCAATCGCGTTTACAATGTACATTACTCCAATAGCAAAACGTGGGGGCTATTCTTTCTTTAAAAATTTAACAACTCTGTAGTGACTTGAAGCCACGGAACAAAGGATATATTATGAAATTTCATTAAGATGATCAAAAGAGTAAGCTACCCTCTAAAGACCATCAATATACAATTCAAGGCTCTCTAGATTTCCCCGAGGCGGGATACGTTCACTTTACCAGACTCCAAAACACCCAAACGCTCCAGTGTTTACTGAGAAAACAGACTACAGACCTTACATTAGCATATAACACTTTCCCCCAAGAAAGCCGAAGCACTAATCGCACTATTGTTTAAAAGTATGTACTACCACCCACATCTTACGGGAACAATTACTCGTATTCTGTGAGATCTTTGAGTCCCTCACCTAAAGAGGGAGTGACAAGTAGCCAAGTAGGAAGGCACAACTAGAATAACGGATAGGAGAAATTCAGGGTGGAAAGCATTAGCTCACAGGAAGATGGAGACCAGGTGGAGGCATCAAGGGACTAACTTAAGATGGGAGCTGCGTGAATGAGCGCCAGATGCCAGGGTCTCGGCCAGCCCCCCGTGTCTGCAAGGGCGCTGCGGTCCTCACACGGTTGCAGTAAGTAGGACACCCCCACCGGTGATGCCCCCTCCTGCCTCCCGCAGACCCGCGTCTCACCAGCCGCCAGGCGCAGGCCGCGGAGAGTCCACATGGCCGCCTGCTCCGCCGACGCACAGCACCCCACGGCGGCCGCGGCACTGGCGCTCAATGTCACCGTGGGCCCGCGTGGGGGAGGGCGCTGGCGGGGTGGGCGGGGCGTGCTGGCGTGACGCAGCGGGCATGCGGGACGTGCGCGACGAGCGGAGGACGCGGCCAAATGCCCTGCCTGCCCGGGCAAGAAGGCGGAGGAGGAAGGGCGATGTCTGCCAACTGTAAAGCGCTGACTAGTGTTTTGGGACAGTGCAAGCGAGTGACACACGCGGAGGGTCTCGGGGACCAGGGCCCTATGGCGTCCTGGCTTCGGGAACGTCCAAAGGAAGCCTGCTTTCCACTTAGCTATGTTTTAAAAAACATCTAGTCGTTCTCATCGCTTACCCATCCCCACCTTCCCAAACGCGGTTGTTTCTCGACCCTTCTTCGAGGTCTCATTCCTCATTAACAACCTATGCTCTAGGATCAGAGAGAGGAAGGCAAGTCCTGCTCTCCGCTCCCGGGCTCAGTACTTGCTGTCAGGCAGCACCGCGGACACTTCTACTCCACGGTGATTGGTCGGCTGCGGGGTCCTCGCGTTCGTCCAATATGGCGGCGCCCAGTGGCGGTGTGAACTGTGAAGAGTTCGCCGAGTTCCAGGTGATGAGGTTTTTCCTCACGTGGCAAGCTTGTTCAGCCTTTTGTCCGCAGATCCTAGTCGGTGCTTTGGTCTGGGAGGGTAGATAGACAAACTGTAGAAAAAGCAGGCTGTTCAGAGCTTTTTATAGGGGAACCTTTGGAGGTCATGGGGGCTAGGGGTGGCCTTGGGAAGCGTAGGTGCTCAGTGCAGGGAGGTGCCTGAGGCCGTCCGGGTCATTCTGGAGTGGTAAAGCCGAGCTCCGAACCTGTGCGTAGGGATTGTTAACAGTTCTGCAGTTCCCTGAACTTCGTTCCCTGCTTCTACCAGTACTCTCTCACTTCTAAGTTGAGATTTTGTGGGAGAGAGAAAAGTGAAAGAGACTTTATGTGCTTGATAAAGTATTTGGCATAGTGCCTTTTTTTGTGTGGTGAGATACAATGAATATTTGGAAGCTTGGAGGGAGGGTTAAGTCAAATACTTTGTCTGTGCTATTGTCTTCTTGATCCCGAGAGAAGATGTAACACTTAAGTAAAATATGTGTCTTTTTGTACTAAAAATATCAAAGGTTCAGTACTCACCCAAGAATTCAAGAATAACGATCTGGATGTTGATCAACTTACAATGATGATTCTGCTATTAAATTAGACTTGAAGTTAAAGAAAACATGACCTTTAAGAATGTTTTTAAAGTAAAGATAGTAACATTTGTTAAGCATGCCATCATTTCCTACATTACTATCTGTAGTAATCTTAATACTTTGAGTAGCTTGTAGGTAGTGATATTCTTGAAGATAATCTCACCAGATTGATTTATTTGGTAAGTAATTTGGCCAAAAGATTTTTTTTTTAAACATTTTTCTGGGCATCAGTGTTTTGTGGGTATGTATGTCTGTGCACCTCATCCGTGCAGAGGCCAAAATAAGGCATTGTATCCCTTAGGACTGACAGTTGCAAGCTGCCATATGGTGCTAGGAATTTAACCTGAGTCCTCTGCAAGGACAGGTACTATTATCGACTGAGCCACCTCTCCAGTTCCTTGGCCAAAAGATTTAATGAATATATCAGTTAAAAATCAAAAGACCTGTTTACCCAGAACCAGCCCTAGCATATATTTTAATTTTGTAAGTAGATATTAATTTTTGTTCCCACCCTTTCACAGATAGGACCAGAACATACATGAAGGTGCTGTAATAATGTAAAACATTTGCATGTAGGTATCCTAACTACAGAAAGTCCTGCACTGAATGTGAGAGGAAAGAAATTGAAAGTAATATCTTTTTTTTTAATTGCAAATATTAGGTAGGATTTTACCCCATAATTATGAGATGTTGAAAGAATTGTATTGCAAATGTTCTGTGTAACCACCATCAAAATGCTTTGGTCAGTGACTCGCTATACCTGCTCCGACTCTTACTTATATCCATTTATATCTGGTATCCCTCTCTCGATCCATTAGCCCACTTTTTAATTTGAAAAGAGGCCTTAAAGTCTCTTGAAACAAATGAAGAGTATTTTTAAATATGCTGCATGCATTAACCAAAGTTCAGGACTTGTTTACTATTTTGGAGGGTTATATTTTGCATATGATGTAGTGCACAGCTATTTACAAATGCTCCTCCTAGTTTGACATGGACATGTTCTTGTAAGGCAGACTTATGTCAACATCAAAATTGAAGCTTTCATCTTCAAAATTTTTCTCATTGGCTTTCCTACACAATCCCTGTCACTTTCTGTCAAGTTCCAACTATTAGTAGTTCTGATTTTGTTTTCATACAGCTATGTATTTTAAGCTTAAAAGGTTTTTAAAGAGTTTTAAACTTTTTGTATACCCCCTTCATTGTAGAATTCCCCAAAAATATCCTATTTCCAAAGTGAAGTAGAATAAAAAAATTAAAATTGAATGCTTCAAATTTCATTTTAATATATAATCAACACTTTATTGGGTATATTTTTAGCCTGCTCAAGCTGCTGTAACTGAATACTGCAGTCCTAAGTGGCTTAAACAACAGAAATGTGGTTTCCTGAAACATTGGAAGCCAGAATTCCAAGATTAGGGTTGTGTTGGGGTTGGCTTCTGGTGAGGTCTTTTCTTGGCATGCAGGCTATTTTCTCACCGTGTCTTTACACCTTTTCTCTGTCTGTGCAGTTGGAGCAATGTCACTAATATCTTTTCCTCTTCCAGTAAGGACCCCAGTTGTGGCAGATTAGAGTTCCTGCCCTGCTGACCTCCATTTATGTATCTCTATGTGTATGTGTATATTTGACAAGATCTCAAGAAGTCCTACCTCAGCCTCTCAAGTAGCTGAAACTGTATTTCGTGTGCCTGGATGTGACCTCCATTTAACTTTCATTCCCAAAAGCCTTGCCTACAAGGACTTAGGCTTTCCCATGCACTCCAGGGTAAATAATTTAGTCACTCCCAGTCTCTACCAACTACCAGGCTCTGGGAGATACTGTGGCAGACAGGGTATGAGATGAGGAGCTTTAAATGAGGATTAGAACATGAAGAAGGCTCTGGAGATAGTACAAGAGAGCTCAGAAAGAAAATGAGGTCATAATTGAGTTGAGCCTTAGATAATACCAGTTGAATTCTAGGTAGAGGTAATTGCACACAGGCAAAATGTTTCCTGTACAGTCATGCATTGCTTAATAATGGGGATATATTCTGAGAAATGTGTTACAGGTGACTTTATGTTGTGCAAATATGAACAGTAAGTAATTAAACCTTATCTAGGTTTAAGCCAATCCCTGCCATGGCTTCTTGATGCAATTGGGATGCAGTAAACAGGAGATCTACGAAGCTGCTTTAAGAAGGAATATATGCTAAAGTAATGATGGAAAGAATAGCATGATAAATACATAAGCCAGTAATTGTCACTTATTACCATTGTCAAGTGCACTCTGGACATGATGGCATTTGATATGCTTCTGACTGTAAGCACAGTGTATTTTTTTTATTACCAGCATTACAAAAACTTGAAAATTTTGGCTCCTTTAGACTCTTAGGGGAACATAGTCAAGGGCTGGTCAAGAAAAACATTTTGTGCTGGGCGTGGTAGCTCACAACTTTAATCTCAGCCCTTAGGAGTCAGAAGCATGTGGGACTTGTGATTTTTGCAGCTTTTGGATAAGTCTCATTAGTCACTTTTGTGTCCTGTTTTAAAGGACTTGACATCCCTAGGCCGGGCAGTGACGGTACGTGCTTTTAATTGGGAGGCAGAGGCAGTTGTATCTCTGTGAGTTCGAGGGCAGTCTGCTCTACATAGTGAGTTCTAGCACAGCCAGGGTTATACACACAGAAACCTGTCTTGGTAAACAACAGAACCAAAATCCTAAAGTGCCTCGAGACATAATCTTCCAAATGCTTCTCTCTCCCAACCCTTTCCATATCTAGCATTTATTTGGACCCTCTGCCTTGTCACTTATTCCTCTTTCCTCAGCACATGCTCCTGTTTTTCGTGCTTCCTCCCTGCCCCTGTCACTCACTCTGAAGTACCTTCCTCTTCTTCCCAGCTGAGACCTAGGTCATGTTTCTCTTGGACAAAATAATTCACTATTTCTTTCCAAAATGGTTTTCTGTACTTCTATTAGGAATATTTATTTGGGTGTACATAATTGATTTTGAGTTCACTTTACACTACCCAGCCTTTGTCCTCGGCCCTCCTGGAATTGACATAAGGGCTTGATGCTTCTTCCACTGTAAGGAAATGGGCCTGGTGAGAAATTTAGCCTTTTTTGTAATCTACCTATGAAATTTAATAATAACATAATTCTCAACAATCCTGGAACAAGAGTGCATCAGTACAGTTACTGTCATTGTATTTTTAAAATTTCCTTTTAAAATTTTATTATTGTGTGGATGTGTGCATGGTGGGAGAGTACAGGACACACGTGTGGACAGGTCTGACCAGAGGACAATTTGAGGAGTTGGTTCTCTCCTTCCATCTTTATGTGGATTCCAGGATGGAGCTCAGGTTCTCAGGGTTGTGCAATGTGCAGCTTCACGTGTTTGGCTCTATGCAACTCCCTGTGGTGATAGAAGTGTTGTGCATTTGTGCTGTATACATGTAGTAGTTGCTGCTAATGTAGTTCTTCAGCACAAGTATGCTGTGGTAATTGAAGGTTTTAAATTGAGAATTTCAATTTAAATAACTTTGCATGCTAGCGTCTGCTGTATCAAAAGCACAGTTTTAGATCATAGATTGGTAATCTACTAGTACACAGGAAAGGGAGGAAAATGGTGTATTTGGCAGACCTCATTTATAGATTCTGTTGGTAAGATTGCAAAGTAGTGGATGAGTTCAGGGGCAGCCAGATGGTTTAACAGGTACTTGCCACACGAGCCTAATTGCAACCTGAGTTTGATACCCAGAACCTGTACAAACTTGGAAAGAATGCATGCACGTGTGCCCACACAGACTAATACATTTTTTTAAAGTAGATTTATTGCCCAGTTAGTACAGACAAATTCCATTGCTGTGTAAAGACCTCGATAGTGTGTTTATGTTGTTTTATCGGGAGGATTTGTTTATCATGATTAAAGTTGTAGCAGGTATTCAAACTCAAAAACTGGTTAAAGTTCAGCATCAATAAAAGTTCAGCAAATGTTAAACTGCATAATCTTTTGCCTGAATTGCTGTGTCAGTCTCCTAACTTATTACACTAGTGTCTAGTCTGCTTTCTAGGCAGCCATTTCAGAACAGAAATCTGATCATATAATCGCCATTCTTAGAGCATTTCACTCATTTTCATCCTGTAACATATCCTACAATACTGAGTCTCTTCTTACACTGTTCATACATTCAATGGTCTAGTTAACTGCTGTTTTCAAGGGCATCCTTGCAATTCCTGAATTCTTAATGATATTGAACCTGAGGTAAATTCACAGTCCCCATACTGTGCCAGGGAAGGTTAGTGGATGTTAAAAGTATTACTAGGACAGTGTTACCTAAACACATTTGGTAGTGTGTTAACTGTACAAAAACATTATGCTGTACAGTTTAAAAACAAATCTTTTTAAAAATATATTTATATGTGGCTGCCTGCATGTATGTCTGTGCACTGCATGCATGTCTAATGCACTCAGAGCCTAGAAGAGGGTGTGAGGTCCCCTGGAACTGGAGTTTCTGATGGCTGTGAGCCACTCTGTAGATGTTGAGAATCAAATCTGGATCCTCTGGAAGAGCAGCCAATGCTCTTAACCCCTGAGCTACCTCTATAGCCTTAAAAACAAATCTTACAGTTTCTCATCTCACTGCTCTTAAAAGGAATGAGTTTTATACAGGAGGTTAAATGCTTTATTGACAAGAAAAGACCATGCTAGAACACAACTATTCATCACCATCCTCTTCCTCCTCCTCCTCTCTCTTCTTTTTCTTGCTCTTTTCTGCTTTGATGATGTCCAAAAGACTTTGTATTGCAGCGACCCTCTCCACCCTTGGGTTTTTACATTCCTCCCACCATCTTCTCTGTGGTACCTGAGCCTTGGAGTGACTGATAGAAATTTTAGGGCCAAACAACCAATAGTCACTTATCAGAACTTTGACCAATTATGAGTCTTCGCATTAACTGCTATCCCCTGCAAAAAGAGGCTTCTCTGAAGAGGACTGACAGCAGCAGTGACCTGTGGGTATAAGCATGAGTATTTCAGAGGCATCTTGACAACATGTCTGTTAGCAAACACAACAGTAGTAGGTTCCCATACCATAGTAGGGCTTATGACCTGTTCAGCCATGGTTTCTCGACCAGGCTTACGACACCAGCTGTGAATTCTTACTGTGGAGCAGGTCTCACATCCAATCAGAAAATAGTTGGTTATCTTCATCTGTCTGGCCACTGTTACAGGGGTGGTTACTTACCTCTAGCCTGGCAGGTCGTTATTGTAATTCATGATGCCCACATGACTTTTCTTCCCTAGGAGCCTCATAGTACCTTTCAGTTGTAGGAAAGCTAGCCACCAGGAAGGATGCTTCTTGCTTAGTTTCATCCTGGTGTCTTTATGTCCTGTGACCAAAGTGTATGGCATCTTCAGCAATTGAATCTTAACCATTTAGTCTGGTGGGCCATCAAGAGTAATGACTGTTACTTGGATTGTTTTGGGGGCTTTAGGGTCTCACTGACGATCAGCTTGTAGGGAGGTATTCCACACTTGGCACTGGGGTTTTCATAGACTGTATGAAATTATCCACTCATATAGGGCACCTCTTTTCAAACTTTTCAAAAAGCAAATTATATTTTTAAGAGCTTACAAAGTAGACTTCATTAGGGATTTTTTGTAATTCTTACTTCAAGTTAACACTTCCTCCACCCTGTCTTCTCTGCCTGCCCTCTGGCCTGCTTCAGCCTAACCACAGTCTTCTCCCCCTACTCTCATTTCACCTGTGGTCTACTGTCCCACCTCCCTTAAGATTCTTTTTTTCCTTCTCTCTAATGTCCCCTTTGTAGCTCCCTGGCCTCTGCAGCACTCCAGGCTAAACACACTGCTGTAAGATTTGAAGCTAGGATCTGCATATGAGAGAGAACATCCAGTGTTTGTCAGAGACATTTCTTGATCTTCTTACCCAAAATAGCCCTGAACCTCAACTTGATCACGTTCCACTCCATCGGACTAGCTTTCCCTTCCCCATAGTATTTCTCTGTCAGCACCTGTTGTTTGGATGCCCTGCAAGTTAGTAAAAGAATACACTCTGCTTCTTGTTATTCTGTTCAAAGAAGAAACTTGCTGAAAGCTTTCTTGGCCAAGGAATACTGTCCAAGAAGTACACTGAAATCTGGCCTCAGAAGATAAGCTCACGATTTTTAAAGGGGGTATGGGCAAAAGCAGTTGTAGGTTAGGTTTGCTCTGTCTTTCCCCCTCCTAGAGACAGGTCCTTCCTATGGAGCCCATGCTGACCTCCAGCTCATGATTCTCCTGCCTCAGCCTCCTGAGTGCTCAGCTCACAGGCTTGTGCCACCACACCCAATTGTTTTCTTCCCTCTGACTCACCAAGTGCTACCATCACTCATTTGGAATTTACTACTGGCAGACATTATATACCCTATACTATATGACATACTATTTAAGTGATAGTTGCCCAGGGAATATAGTGAGATTTTCCCCTAAGAGTTATAGTTTACAAAGAATACTATCAACAAAAATAAACACAGAAAATAAAGACAAGGTAATGAACTTTGTGTTACTTGCCTGAGGTATTTTCATTAAGTTTTATTTATTTGGGGAAGGGAATGCTTGTGCAATGTATTCAAGTGAGTGGAGGTCTGAGGACAGCCTGTGGGAGCTGGTTCTCTCCTTCCACCATGTGGGTCTGGGGTTTGAACTTCGCTCATCGGGCTGGGCAGCAAGTGCCTTTATCTGTTGGACTTTCTCACAAGCCCTTGCCTGTCATTTATCCGTCTAAATTATGAAATGGTGAGAGCTGCTCTGTTTCCATATTGAGATCACGCGCAGGCTGTTAAAGTACTCAGCAGTTTAAGGGGAATGGAGTGGAAGGAACAGAATTTAGCCCATGTGCTCCGATTAAATGGTTGCAGTTGATGACACTTGACTACTCCACAAACAGATATAGAACTATTAAAAATGTCTTCAAGGAAACCAGGAGTGGCTTAGTGGTGGAGCACTTGCCTAGCATGCATGAAGACCTGGGTTTGATTCCCAGCACTGGGATGTTGTCCAGTGTTTTCCAGGTAACACAGGCAACGTGTTCATTGTATGTCATTTTTTTAAGTGTTACTTCATAAATACGTATAAAAGTAATTAAAAAAAGGTTAATATTGCTAATGGTTAACTTTGGGTAATTAAATATTTTTTCAAATTTTTCTATAAGAAGGGTAGGTGTATGTGAGGGGCGCCGTAAAGAAACTGCTGAAGTGGCCACTCTCGTATGATCAGGAGGAAGGTTTTTGTTGTGAATGAGAGAGACAAATCAAAACAAAAAACAAAACAAAACAAAAAAAACCCAAAAAACAAAACAAAAAACTGGTCCTCACGGTGTGGGGAGCGTCTGTGCTGTGCAGTGTACTCTGAGCTCCTTGTCCTTTTCTCTCTTGGGGTGCAGTAGGTTCCTGGGGATGGAACTGAGGGCCTCACAGGAGGTAGGCGAGTGCATCACTATTGAGCATCTCCAGCCACTCAGCCATAATAAATAACTTTTGGTGTTGTTTTTCTTTGGATTGGGTTTGTGTGAGTTGGAGACTTTGAGGGAAAGCCAAACCTTGAGAAATGTGAACCAGGGTTACTAAAGAAAAGCTAGAACTATTTCCTACCTGTTTAATGAATAAAAAAAAAAAAAAGCCAAAGTATGTTTTTTTTCTCTAGTAGCAAATTTGTTGTTGTTATCACAAAAATATCTACAGTCATAGTAGAAAGTCAAAGATCTGCAAGGTAAGGCTGGCGTTTAAAAAAAAGTTAGGCTAGAGCAGGGTACCAGTGGTTGTGGAGAGTGTGTGGTATTGAGGTTGGAGAGCCCTTTCTGGCTATGTGCTGGATGGAAGGTAGAGTTTACCAGACAGTGGATTTCATGGCTGAGCCACAGATCTTGACGCACAATCCTCCATTAGAATCACTGTTTGTTACAGATCCCACCTGTCATCGTTGTGATACAGATAAAGAGAGTTTGACTGTACTGTTTAGCTTGCTTCCTCTTATGTAAAAGGGTTGTAAAATATCCAAGTTTTTTCTCCTTTTGCTTAAATATTTAACTTATCACTTAACATTTCACTGAGATTATACTCTTCTGTTCTTTTATTTTAAATGTCTATAGGAATTACTCAAGGTGATGAGGACAATTGATGACAGAATAGTACATGAGTTAAACACTACGGTTCCAACAGCTTCCTTTGCAGGGAAAATCGATGCCAGCCAAACCTGTAAACAGCTGTATGAGTCTGTAAGTTCACCTCTTGAGTCTCTCTTTGGTGTTTCTTTTATACCTTACTTTGCAGGTAAAATGAGAAATACGTTGACTTATAACTACACTGTGAAAAACACATGCCATCTTGTGTACACCTGAAGGTGGAGCACACTGATTTTAATATGGTTTCTACAACTCCAGACTTTGTGTGGTGTGCACACAAATCTGTGAAGAGTGGCTGTGAGAATGGGGGCAGCAGTGGCCTGTGTGCTCATGGCCTTCTGCTTAAATACACAGTGTGCATGGGATGAGCACAAGGCCCGTGAAACAGTCCAGGCAGTAAGTAGCAAGAGTGAGGACCTCGAATGGATAAAGCCCAAGAGACCAAGCAGCTAATGGCAAGAAGATTGAGAGCCTTGCAAGCCTTTTATGTTTTGAGAGGAAGTGTGTGCTAAAAAGGGAAGAAAAAGCTGCAGGTATTAATAAAACCCCCTTTCTGGTGCTTGTGGGTCTCCTTACCTGCTAGAGTCCTCTTTTGAGTTTGCAAAGCAGAAGGAAATGGCATAGCTGTGATGTAGCTTACTGATGCCCCTCCATTAAGTTGGAAATTAAAGTTTAAATGGCATGTACTTTTTTTATGCTTTCCCACTACAAGGTTACTGTGTAGATTTCTAGTGGATTGCAAGTGTGGAAAAAGTCATTCTAGTTCTGGACAAACTTATTCATATCAATTAAATTCAGAACACTACCTACTGGCATCTTAGTTCTGGTTTTCTTTGTTTAGTTAAAGTCTGTCATTCTATTGAGCAATCAGGTAAATAACTGGTTTTATAAAATTGGAAGGTGTGGTGTTTTTATGATTTAGTCATGGCGAGTATGTGGGGGGGGGGTCTCCAAGTCCTAACATACTGTGGGATGTTTGATAATATGTTTATGTCTTCAGGTATCTCTGACTAAAGAACTCGAAATGTATGGTCACTCTGTGTTGCTCTCCTCCCTTCTACCTGTATAGTCTCTACTATTCAGTTCTTCCCATTTCCAGTCTTCTGTTAGCATAGGGGTTGATAGTATCATGTGTAGCAATATAGATTCCAGGACCAAGTCAAATCTCACATCTGCTGCTTCCTAGGTTGCTGAGTGAGCATTTTGTATAACCTCTCCTCACCTAAGTTTCATAGTGTTGTAGAGGCTTAGTGAACTAAGAAGGTACTGTTCTATTAATTTACTTGCCAGAGTGGCCATTATTATATTTCAGGTAACTTTGTTCTAGAGTCTAGGTCTGTGGGGCGCTCAGCCAGTAAGAACCACTAAGACCTCTTCTTGAGTGTCGTCTCTTTTGAGGAGTCCAGAACATCCAAAGTTGCTTATAGTTGATGAAGACATATTTGCATTCCCTAATGGTGACATTTGTTCATAGGAAAGAATATGAGAGCTAAAGCATAAATTTAGAAAGTTAACCTCGAAAGACTTCTCATAATAAAAATTAAATTATTTCATTGAGATCTCCCCAGGTGTGATTGGAAGAGGAGCTTGAACCATGACCATTCTACCTTGCCTACCCAGGGCAGGTGGAGAAAGGCCATCTTGCTGGGTGTGTTACTCTAAGAAGGGGTTATGAGAATCATTCTGTCAGTTAACCTTGCAGTCAGAGCACACAATGCGGCCACTAAGCCCTGCGTCAACTTCTTTTTGTCAATACTTTAAATTTCTGGAAAGGCCTCTTGATTTCATAGTTAAATATAATATTCTTTATATTTCTTTATGTAACTAAGATATTCTCTACATCCCTTTGTTCACATCATTTTTCCCTTGTTAGCAACATGAGACTGAAACCAACTAGGAAAGACAAAAAAGGAGAGACTCCAGTCAGCAGTTGGGAGGGTAGAGTGAGGTAGAGGAACACGTGCAGGGGGTGAGGAGAGCAAGGACAGGCAGGAGGCCGTAGGGCATGCCCACCTGGGTACTGTGGGAAAGAGGGAGGAACAGGAGATACTGGCCTGGGTTGTGGAAGGAAGCAGTTTGGCCTCATCTGCACCTTCTGAGGCTTTCTCTCTCAGATGATTTAGGCAATCCAGCCAAGTTTTCTCTTGCAGAGATATTTTTACAAATTGTTTTAAAACTATTACATTCCTGAAGTCTCAATTTTTTTCTAATAGTAAAATGTAACAAATTAATGTGATTTCTTTCCCTCTTTTCATTCTTTTGTCCTTTTAGTTGATGGCAGCTCATGTCAGTAGGGACAGAGTTATAAAGAACTGTATAGCACAGACCTCAGCAGTAGTAAAAAGTCTCCGAGAAGAGAGAGAAAAGAACCTGGATGACTTAACGTTATTAAAGCGACTTAGAAAAGAACAGACCAAGGTAAGCTGAGCAGACCTTACATTTTTAAGGCAAAGATTCCCAAATATAGTTTTCAAAATGGAGTTTTAACATGTACAATTTCAAGTAAGTTATGGTTATTACTTTAAAAAAAGTGATCAGGACAGGGTTGGGAGAATGACTCGGTGGATAAATTGTTTGCTATGAAGTATGAGGACTGGAGTTTGGATCTTGAGAAGCCATTGGAAAAATTGGGTGGTTGGGTCTGGAGAGATGGCTCAGTGATTCAGAATGCTGACTGCTCTTCCAGAGGACCTGGGTTTGATTCCTAGCACCCAAATTGAGGTTCACAACTGTCTGTAACTCCAGTTCTAGAGGATCTGATCTCCCTTGCTGGCCTCTGTCAAACAAATACCTTAAGCAAATAAATACATCAAACAAATTAAACCAAGAGCAATAACGACAACAAAAACCTTGGGTGGCTTATTAGCCACCTGTAATCAGCACTCCAGAGGCAGCCAGGAGAGCCCTGGGCAAGCTGGCTTAGCTAGACACACCAGAATTGGCTAGTACCAGGGTCGGCCTCAGTAAAGTAAATAAAATGGAGTGTTGTGTAGAAAAGCCACATGACATAAACTTCAGGCCTCCATTTACATATACGTATGTATGTGCGTGTGTGCACACGCGCGCGCACACACACACACACAGAGGTTTAGGGGATAGGGGGGAGGTCCAGAAGAGTAATACCTTGTTGTCATGTCGTCAGGTAGGTTTTACATTACCCTTAGATGTGGTATAGTAAATGAATGTATATTTTATAAACAAGTGCAGTATAGGAGCTTGGGGAAAATTAACATGGAATTGTATTTTATTTCTTTTCCTGTGATGTTTTCCAGTGTTTAAGATAAAACATCAATATTGACCAATATCACATCAGAAGCTCTTTGGGAAACATGTTATTCTTATGTGAAAAATTTCTTCATGAATTTGTGTATTGAAAATATTTACCCCTTTCATTGTATAGGAATCTGCTAAAATATAACATAGATTCCTTAAGTTCTAGTTATTGCCCTCTTTAGCCATAAAGACATAGTACTGGTTGAATATAGTTAGACAGTCTCAACATCAGGGGACTGTCCACCCCACTGTAGGCATTGTGGGTTGTGGCTTTTTGTATACCTTTTCTACACTTAACACATGTCTGGAGTGTTGTTACTTAAGAAAATACTGTGGGCCAGCTAAGTGGGAGAAAGGATACCTGCGGCCAAGAAGACCTGAGTTTCATCTCAAACCCACATGGTGGAAGATCGAACTTCCATAAGTTGTCCTTTGACCTCCACACCTGCTCACCATGGATAATGGATAGACACACACACTCACAAAATAAATTACAAGCGCAATTTACAAGTCAAGTGCTCACTTAGGGATATGTGAAAGGAAGCTTTTCCTCATGTAATAAGTTAATGAGGCAGAGTCACTACTGGGACAAGAAAACAGCTGTGCTTTGGCGTTCTGGGTCCTCAGCCCACTAGGTGATCAGAGCCTACAGATCTCGGCACCCACATGTGAGTGGCATAGTATTTGCATTTAACTCCCTTCCCCAGACTCTGTGTCCTTTAAGTCACCTGCAGTTGCTGATCGCAGTATCATCCAAGTATCCATGTTTGGTTTGTGTGAAGTTTTCACCTCAAATATTTTTGATCTCCAATTGCTTAAATTCACAGATCATACAGAGGGATGGGTATATTTTGTTATATGGAATATAGCACCATCCTTTTTATAGGGAACTTTTAGGTATCATTTTAGTTTCATGTAATTCCAAACCTAAGAGAAAAGTTGCAAAGCAGTGTGAAGATCTCCCATGCAGAGCCCTCCCTGGTTCCTTCTGTTTACCTGCTTCACAGTCTCTTCACTTTCCCCCCTTCCCTCGCTCCTGTGTGCACATGCTACTCTTCTCTAGAATGATTAGATTGATTACTCTTCTCTAGCACTTGTTGTATCCTTTTACCCTTAGATTTATAATGTCTTATTTTTCAATTTATTTGTACGTGTGTGTAGGTCAGAGGACCACTTGGAGAAGCTGCTTCTTTTTTCTTCCAACACAGGAGTTCCTGGGATTAAACTCAGGTCATCAGTGCACTCTAGTTGTTTGTTTAAGATAGCACAGTGGGCTTGTGTGTCAGATGACTGAACAGGCAGTGTGGTACTTTTTTATAAGTAGTATGGAGCTTGGTGTTTGTTTAGCAGATGCACAGGGGCACAGCAAGTAGGCCAGGCTGCTGTGCTTTCTCAGCTGCCCTGCGAACTTAGTGTTTTCCTGGGTGCAGCTCAACCCTGTGTCTGTGGCTCTCTGTCCCAGAGTGCTGCTTAGGTCGCTGTTGCTTACTTGCTTGTTCATCAGGCAGTGACGGACTTTCCAGGCCGTGAATGTGTTCATAGGCCTTGTTCTTCCCCTTGGTGTCCAGGGCCGTTTGTAGGTTATTTTGTACAATTGGTCAGGGTCTAAGTAGCTCCAAGCTTTCTATTCTTAAGAGCATGACTGCAAACCTGTCCTTCACTATGAGGAAAGGTCATCCTTTCCAGCTAATCTATTAGCTTCATTAGTGAAGGAGGAAAGACAGACTGTGCTGTCCAGATCAGCCATGGATTCTAACCAGCAATGGTCTGAGCGTGCAGCAGCCATGCTACCCTTACTTCCTGGATTTGTTAACTATGTTGATGGGGTGTGGGGCCCAACTACTAAGTCATTCTGAAAAGTCAGAGTTGGCTACCGTTGCTAGTGAGGTGCAGAGTCCAGCAAAGCCCTGGTGTTGGGAGTGATTGTGTCTCTGTTTGCTCAGCCCTCATATCTGCCCCTTTGCCCTCAGTGCCTGGAAGGCACAGCCACATGGACTGCAGGGCGGGGCATTGGAAACAAGCAGTGAGTAAATGTAAGGTTTGCTTCCCAGTCTGTGAGGGCAACTGTGAGTAGTGCTGTAGCAGGTGAGGAAATACCACAGCTGCTTTCTCGTCCACGCGCGCTTATGGAATCTGAAAGAGTCCTTCAGATGTCCAGGCCTTCCTCATTCACCGAGAATGCAGGGACACTAACTGGTAGCTCTCAAGTCACAAGCTCGTAAGTGGCTAGGCATTTTAATAACTTGGTTACCAAGCATCTTAAGTCTCATCCTCCACAAACCTTGAACAGCCTACTCTAGCCTTTCATATATTAGAGCTCTGGGTTGTTTTTGTTTTTGTTTTTTTTAAATCTTTTCTATTTGGAAAGTTCCAGGCATTTTTATCTCTTACTATGTAAAATCCTTTTTATCTAAAACATTTTCATTCTCACCCCACCCCCTTTTCAAATATGAGCTAGCTTATTCTGGAACCAGATGTGAGTGACCATGGCCCGAGGACACAGAACTAGATCTCCTCAGGTTCCATGCTCCCTGGAAGCATTTTCATAGAGTTTTTATAGTAAGAGAACAAAGAAAGTTCTTGTTAACTTTTCTTATCAAAAATTACCTCATATGTTCCAACTCCATAACATCTTTCTTACCTACTTACTGTTTTTGTTTTTTTAAATAAGAGATGAATTCAAATTATATATGGGGCACGGTGTAGCAAATTAAGATAATCTGTACCATACTGGTATCAATTTTCTGTTTTTCTTTTTTTTCTGTCTGTTGCAAATCTTAGGCAAACTTCTTAACATTTTGGATTTTTATACCTTGCCACTCCAGGGGCAGAAGTCACACAAAATTGAGAATTAGAGACGTTTTGTATCCCGACAAACACCTACAGAGGTGTCAGTGACCTTTAGCAGTCAGTGCTGTTTGTAGACAAGAGAAGGCAGAAGAGAGCTGAAGAGGCTTGCCTTCATGCTAACCTGTAACCACGGTGTCAGGAACAGAAGATGGTTCTCCCCTTAGCAGCAGTGGGCACGTGAAAGGCCGGTTTCTTTGGGTACATCTCACTTCCTCCATCACAGGCCTTACTGTCACCCCACGTGGAACACCATTGAATTGGGTTCTTGAAGTGTCTAGCAGTAATTGGCTGGGGAGAGTTCTCCACTAGGAGTCCCAGGCAGACCAGTGTCTCCTCAGTGAGGCTTCCAGGTGGGATAACAGATCCTAACAGATGGAGCTAACCTCACCAGGTCGGCCCTCAGAGCCCAGCAAGAGCTGACAGGAGGCAGTTAGCTGGGGGTTCCAGTGAGCTTTCTCGGTGGATGGGCTTCCTTTAGCTGAACTTCTGGCCTCCTTCCCACTGGAGGCATGTTTCTATTACGATAGAAGCAGTGGTGACGTCCGTCAGAAATGCTTTGCTTTCTAGTTGTTTTCAGGGAACTACTCTTGGGCTCGTGTGCTGCTCTTTTCCTCCCTGTCACAGAGTGAGTGGGGCCAGCTCATTTCTACACACAGGGCCTTGGAGGACACTGTGAGACAGGCATGCTTAGGTCTGAACTGTGGAGGGACAGTGCTTCCGGGGCCAGTGTCTCAGAGAGCTCAAAAATGACAGCTTACTAATTAATGCACATTACATATGCTTTGTAAAAATTTATTTTCTCTTTATATTGTATATGAGTGCATATGTGGAGGTACTTCCTCCTGTGCTGGTGTGTGCAAGGCCAGAGGGTATTTCAGGATGTCTTCCTCAATCACTTCTCCATCTTATTTTTTGAGGCAGGGTCTCTCCTGACCCGGGAGCATACAGTTTTAGCTAGATTAGCTGGCGAGCAGGACCCCAGGATCTGCCTGTATCTACTCCATCACCATTCTCCAGCACTGAAGCTATAGTTTTAACTCTTTACAGTTCTGAATTTCTATTTTTCTCTTGCAGTTGAAATGGATGCAGTCAGAACTAAATGTTGAAGAAGTGGTAAATGACAGGAGCTGGAAGGTAGGAAAAAATGTTGATTGTTTTTTTTTTTTTTATAGAGAAATAGGAGAGAAACTGAAAAAGCAAGAGGCAACCAGCAGAGGGGGCAGTGCAGGCAGGCTCTGAGAGCAGAGAACCCCAGCGAAGGCTGAGGGAGGGAGTGCTGTTCACTTCAGTGTGGAAGCACCACGCCTTTACAGGCACACAGGACCTGTGACCTACTGAGCGGGGTCAGAGACATTCTTTGGATCTCCTAACACTAACCATGCATGTTTAACATTCAGAGTTTTTACTGTAGTTAAGTGAGAACTTTCAAAGAGGTTATTTGTTAAACTTAGCCTTTTGTGCAGTTACTTTTCATAAAAACAAAGTTGCAAGCATTATTCTGCAATTATGTCAGTTAATGCAGTTACACAGGGAACATTAAGGAGAGGAAACACTCGGCTACATAAGTTCCAGGAGAAGGAAAGCACAGGCAGACTTAACTCCACCACTCTCCTGCTAGATCTCCTTGGGTTAGATATTAGCCGCTGCACACTGACTGACTTCTGGCATTAATAACTGCTTATCTCATCAGGAGCCTTGGTTGTAGAAATAATTTTGTTTTACAATGTTCACAAACAAGAAAGGAAGGAAGGAAGGGAAGGAGGGAGGAAGGAAGGGAGGGAGGGAGAGAGAAGGAGAAGTGTAATCCTTAAGCAGAGTGGTGTTGCTGTCTTGGTGGATGACCTTCCGGATTTTATATGCATGGCCAGGCTTGTTAACTGTTTTTAAAGTCGTAAGTGAAGTCGTCATCTACCTACTTGTAGCCAGCTTTTTTACTGTGTCATTAAATTTAAAAAGACTCACAGCATGTGAAGACATGAATAAATTACAGCTATAAATTGAGTGTCTTATGGCATTTCTTTATCCTGTCTTCCTTGCCAAAATGTAGCCTGAACTTGTCCTTGCATGAGCACGAGGTCTGTGCTGCCAAGAATGTTTTGGCAATGATTGTATATTCCTGCATTCTCTGAAGAAGTGATAATTTATTCTGGGACTGTGATGGGAGAAGGGTATGGTGAATATCTGGCTTTTGAGAGCCTGTCCAGAGGATTTTGGCACATGCAAGCATGAAACATTTTGGCTGCGCCATCCCAGGTGCTCTTCAGTGTAATGGTATTACATTGCAGTAGACCTAAGTGTTCTCAGGACACTTAACAGTGGGCTGCACTTACTATTCTGTCTATCATGCACCCACAGAAAAGTCAAAATTTAGCCAGGCATGCTGGCCCATAACTCAGGAGGCTAAAGCAGGAGGATTGTTTCAGGCCAAGCCAAGCTACATAGCAAGTTCAAGGCCAGTATGAGCCACAAAGCCAGAACCTGTCTCAAAATGCAAAGTCCAAGCATTCAAGGGTGTCAGTGGCCATCTGCCTCTGCTGTGAGGGCTTCCACATGGAGGGAGGGACGTGCTTTCACGTGCCCGAGACTTCCTCATTATATTGTTTCCTTTGTTAAAGTATGGTGTGTGTGTGTGTGTGTGTGTGTGTGTGTGTGTGTGTTTTCTTGAACACACAGAAGTCTTCTCACATAAGAATGTTAACTGGTCCCTTATCCTTTTTAAACCTTTTTTTACCTTCTCTGAATTGTTCTACCTGTAGCATAGCCCCATTTAGTCATAAAGGCATTCTTGACATTTATGATATATTGTTTCAAATTTTAGGAAGCAAGGTAAACAAAACAAGAAATACATAAATATACATAATTTAGCAGAAGACAGGTTCACCCAGCAAATGGGTGCTAAAATTGTCTAGTGAATGTTACCAAGGTATACATTATGCTTAATTTGGTGTGCTAAAGAAACTTACTGTTTCCTGACCCTGGATCAAAATGGTAACATCCTCCAAATCTGTTGATCTGAATTTATATCTAGGCTTGATTTATACAGGATATCTGGGTAACTTTTGTTTCTGTTTGAATATCTTAGGTGTTTAATGAACGCTGCCGAATTCACTTCAAGCCTCCAAAGAATGAGTAGAGAGAGAGTGTTTTAAAAAGACCTGGTCATCTCATCGCCTGGGCATGACAGATGTCAGCAGGGCCGGCTTCCGAGGGCGGTCACTGAGCCAGCAGGCCGAGGCCTTTGGTTGGTTCAGCCACATTCAGCCAAGACCTCAAGTCTAATTCTCATAATTATAAAATAATCATTTGCTATTTTATACTGATTCTGTAAAACAATGTTTTATAACTATTAAAATAATTTTCTGACTCTGTGTACATATTTATTTGGTGGTTTTGCAGGTTGAGATAGTCAGTCCTCTAAGAATTTGTACAGAGTTTCCATGTCATGCCTGCTTGAGTTTCACAGGTTTATTGGTATGGATGGGATTATAGATTAGTTTCTCTTTTGTCATTGCGGGTTTATTTAAAAGGAGCAGGATCGGACTGGAGAGATGTTCAGTGGTTGGGGCACTGGCTGCTCTTCCAGAGGACAGGTTCTATCCCAGCACCCACATGGCAGCTCACAACTGTCTATATTTCTAGTCCCAGGGGATCTGATGCCCTCTTCTGGCCTTTGTAGGCACCAGGCACATATGTGATACACAGACATACATTCAGGTAAAATACCTGTACTTGTAAAATAAAATAAACAGAGGGAAAAAAGTGACAAAATCAGGCTGGATTCTATCCAAACAAATACTGTTTTTCTTTGTAAAGCTGGGTGTGGGTACTCATACCTGTGATTCAGTACCATGGAAAACTGATATGGGAGTCTTACAAGTTTGAGACCGTCTGGGTCTATATAGTAAGAACCTGTCTCACAAAAGAAACGGTTATCTTGAGCCAGGCTGTGGTGGTGCACATCTTTAATCTCAGCTCTTGGGAGGCAGAGACAGGTGGATCTCTTGAGTTCAAGGCTAGCCATAGTGAGTCCCAGAACAGCCAGGACTACACAGAGAAACCCTGTCTCAAAAAACATTTCCTTTTTACATAAAAAACTAATTTGGGTTGGGATTGGTGGTGTCTCCTAGACAGTTTTCCTTGAACATAAAAGAGAAGCATAAGCTCTAGAAAAGGAAAAGGGGTAAATGACTAAGACAAGAGCCCTGTTGGATTTGAGGATCCCAGCAGTGAAGTACTTTGTACTGCAGGGCACTAGCTGTCTGTGGCCATAGAACAGACCATCCCAGGTAAACTGCTTAGTGTCATCCTATTCATATTTGCTGTGTCACAGTCCTGTGGTTCCAAAGTCCAGGTAGACTAGACTCAGAGTGTGAAAGCTGAAATGCAGCCTGGAATGAGACTGGCTTTTGTGACCACAAAAGGGGAAAGTCTTTTCACAGGGGAAGACTGCTTCTGAGCTCACTGAGCTCTGGCAGAATTTAGTTGCATGAGTTGTAAAAATCAAAGTCCCATTCTATTCCTGGAGGCTACCTCCCTTTCTCAGTACATGGGCCCTATTTCGCTATTAGCCGTGGCGTTTTAAATCTTCACAGTTCTGCAGTCTCTCTAACCTCCTTTCTTGCTGTAAGCCAGACCAGCTGCATTCAAAGGGTTCTTATTAGCTCTACCATAATGCTGCTTTTCTCTTAGCGAGGTAGTTGGCTGCTACACTACCGCCTTGTAATGTAGCAGTCGCAGATGTGATTAGGGAGAACATAGGTGCTGCCATTTTGGATTCTGTTTAGTCATGATTTAGATTAAGCATGTGGCTCTGGCTTGTCCGGCTTCTGGGAGGCCTGAACCTGCAGAGTGATGCTCTTAATCAGATCATGTTCCTGAAAGTCAGCCACGGAGTCAGAAGAGT
Source organism: Tokudaia tokunoshimensis (assembly GCA_036184795.1). NCBI lineage: Eukaryota > Metazoa > Chordata > Mammalia > Rodentia > Muridae > Tokudaia > Tokudaia tokunoshimensis. The sequence continues at coordinate 22,508,644 of BTHU01000015.1, forward strand.
TCCCCGTTTCACCCACAGGACCTTTTGGAGTGTTTACTGTGCGTGTTTGTTGGAGAAACGGACATATTCTTTGGGGACTTTGCTCAAGATAGTGCTTACCTACATAATACATACATGACTCTAGATTTGATCTCCAGCCTCCTCCCTCCCCCTTCCCCTCCCCCCCCAAAAGAAAAGACCTTAAGGTGGCACACACCTTTAATCCCAGAACTTGGGAGGTAGAGGCAAGCAGATCTCTGAGTTCAAGGCTAGTCTGGTTTATATAGCAAGTTACAGAGTCACATAAACTCTTATCTGGCAAAAAAGTTGGTTATAGTTACCATATAGCCTTTTCTATGGGGGAAAAAAAAGACTATTGAAAATCTTTTCTGTGGAGTTGGTATGTAACAATTTTTAAATGACATGAGATAAAAGTCTGGATGATTGTCGGAGGTGGTCTGTGCACAGGCAGCCTGGTTCTCAGGTAGAGCAAAGACTTTGAACCCTGGGACTGGTAGGGGGTGGCTTCTACCTACAACCTTGTGGGCGAAGCTTCCACCTGCATGGGACGGGAGGAGTTCAGTCCCCGCCCCCTGGAACCTAGCTCCTGGCGCAGTTGCAGCCCCCCAGGAGAGATGTGTGGCTACCAGTCAGGTAGTTGCAGCCCCAAGTCTTCCCTACATGTAAATAAGGTTTCCCCAAGCTCTCAATTCAAGCCAATGATAAGTACCTGCTGCCAAACCCCAGAACACCCCCAAATCATATATAAATTCCATCCTGGATCCTATAGAACAATAAAGGGTGTTTGAAGATTACTCTGTCGTCTGGGAGATTTTGTCACAAAGAACTGTAACACACTGGAAGAGGTCCTCCTGAAATACTGTCAGCCGCTCCGTCGTAGCCTCTCCTGGCTAGGTGGCCTTTGCCAGCCTCAGACCAGATCGGGCACGGAGCAGCATGGGCAAACCCCCGCACCCGCTTTCAGCAGGGCCTCTGCATGGAGGCCTGCACCCAGCGACAGCAGCGGCGACAAGGGTGAGGCAGGCGGCAAGAGTGGCCCCCATGCCTTCCCCCTCCGCCGGAACCCTAGCACCTGCTCTCGGCGGGGCCTCTGTATGGAGGCCCACAGATGATGTAAAAGAAAATACAATTAGGATCTTGATGGCGCTCTTGGGGAAATTCAGATTCTTGGCTTAGTATAGTATGAGACTTCCAGACTGCCAGATCTGCCATCATTAGCCTTCTAGCTAATCTGGTCATGTTAAGGTGCCTGAATTAATCCAAAGTGACATTAATTGAGCACTTACCTCAGTTTGTAGTAAATTAGTAAAAACAAATACACTGAACATGTGCCAATAGCATTTAAAGCTTCAGGTTGGAAGATAAAATTCCTTTATCACCTTGGAAGGTAGGTTTGCTTGCTGAAAGTCCTGTTCACAATCACTGCCTCACAACAATTTGGATTTTGCTGCTTTTACTTGAGAGAAACAACATGCCAACATTCAGAGAGGATTTTGGCTTTTACTTGGCAGACGATGGGCTCATGGAGAAACATTTAAGTCAAGTTCTGCGCAAAAATATAGGAAGTCAGGGAAGTGAGTGGATTGCAAATGACTGCTCGTTGGAGAACATAATGCCCTTGCCTTAGAAGTCAATTTAATTAGGTATTGAAGCATATTCAGTACTGTAATTAAGGACGTTCTGTTATGTTAGTCTCTAATGTAAGTTGTGCTATTTGGGAATGAAGCAGTTTTTGCCAGTGTTATTGAAGTAGTCTGCTAATGTCCCACATATTCAGGAATAACATATAAACAGGAGATTCATTTCAATTATAAAGTAGCCATGTCACCTAGGGTTAGGGGGTCTAATCAAACATCAGAATCAGACAGCTTACTTGTGATCTCAGTATATATACTTAATTAGCCTTGTAGAATACTCTAAATTTCATTGAAAGAAGAATTCATTCCAAGCGTAAACATTGAAAAAAGTAAGGAAAATAGAAAAGTACCATTTCCAGCAAGGTCAACTTTATCTGTGTGGAGAAAGGAAAAGAAAGAGAAACCGAGTAAAATTGATGATTTAGAAAATACATACTTTGTGTAAAGATGTGATACAACTTATGATTTGGACTTCTGTTCTCTCGGGAGTTTAATGAATGGAGCATGTGTGTGCATGTTCGTGTGTATTTAGATATGGTCTTTCTATGCATGCCTTGTTACTGGCCTATATCTCACTGTATAGACTAGGCTAACTGGTTGACCTCTGCATCGTGAGTGCTGGGATTAAAGGCATGATCCACCATGCCTCGCCATGCTCCGTGAGTCAGAGTCTTACTAGCCTAGACTGGCCTCAGATTTGCAGTGATCCTCCTGCCCTGGTTCTTGAGTCCTGGGGTTCAAAGCATGCTTAACCATGTGCAACCCACGCTTCTTTCACCTTGATTCTCAGAAATAAGTACTATGGTGCCCCAAAGACAACATTTACGGTTTGCTCTTCTGTGAGTTTGTGTGTGTGTGTGTGTGTGTGTGTGTGTGTGTCCATGTGGAGACCAGAGGTTGATGTCTAGTGTCTTCCCCACTCTCTCTCCACCTCAGTGTTTTGAGACAGGGTCCCTCACTGAGCCTGGGGCTCACTGGTTCAGATAGAGTGGTTGCAAGCAAGCCCTAGAGTCCTGCCTTAACAATTGAGGACCATACAGGTTTTCTTCTTGTACAGCAAACACCTTTAGCTGTGCAATCTCCTTAGCCCCTGAGACTTTAATTTTTAGGATTTATCATTTTTACATTCTGCATTTTATTGGTCTTACCATGTTACCTGTTATTATCAACTTCGGTGTTGTATTTATAGCAGTTTAAAGTTATGTACTTCTAGGTCAGTGACTCTCAACCTTCCTAATGCTTTTACCCTGTAATACAGCTCCTCATGTTGTAGTGACCTCCAGCCATAAAATTATTTTCATTGCTACTTTATAACTGTAATTTTGCTACTGTTATGAATCATAATGTAAATATCTGATATGCAGATGGTCTTAGGTGACCCCTTGAAAGGGTTGGGAGTTGAAACCCACAGGTTGAGAACTGCTATTCCAGGCAGAAAAAAAGTTTGCTAGAATCTATGAAAACTCTGATTTTGCCTTCAACATTTTATCAGAATTCTCAAGCAGTTGTGGGGGAGGATTTTAGCAGCCAGGTCCTAGATGCATTGGCCACTTGAGGGTTAGTCCTGTGGAAGGGAGAAGACAAGGCCTGGGTAACTATCCCCCTCTCGATTCACTATGGGGGGATAACTAGTCCACTGATACTTAGAAATAATTGCTGTTGAGTGAATTGTTTCCACTCCAGTTTAAAACTCTAGCAAGCAAAAGCTGTCCCATGTAATGCAGTGCGCAGGTGGTGGGTATGAGGGTGGCCCCTGCGCCCCACCCAGTGCCCCACTGGGCAAGGAGGGCACAGGGAGTTCGACTGTCGCACGACCCCACAGAGTTGCCAGGCGAGCACTGGGCTGTGGTGGGCCTTGCAATCTTGCACCAGGAGTGGGGAAGGGGCAGTCCTTGGCGGGTTGCCTGAGGAGTCTGCAGGATGGAGCTCGAAGGCGACAGGTTCTCAGTCTTGGACACCGCAGGTGACGCTGGGTGTCTCAGAAGAGCTCTGAACAGAGTTGGGGACCTCTCCCGGGGACTGGATTGGCAGACAGCTTGGGTTGGTAGCAGCCATGGCTGGGGGCGCTGGGAGGCCTTCCAGTGGGAGATTAAATGCACGACTCGCCGCGCTGGAACAACGACCTGACCCGTTCGTTGTTCCAGCACAGCGAGTTCAGATGAGAAGAGACAGTTCATGGTTTTTGGTGTTTATAGTAGAGAAGTAGAGAGAAGGAGAGAGAGGGAGAAAGTAGAGAAGTAGAAGCCAGCCATGGTGGAGAGAGGAGAGCCCAAGAGGGCAAGAAGCAAGAGAGACAGTCAAGAGAGTAAGAGAGAAGGGAGGGGGCAAGCAGCCCCTTTTATAGTGGGCTGGGCCTACCTGGCTGTTGCCAGGTAACTGTGGGGCGGGCACACCTGGCTGTTGCCAGGTGACTGTGGGAGTGGAGTTCAGATAGAATACCAGGAGTTTGGGGCGTTGCTCTACATGACTGATGGCCACAGAATTACGGAGTTGAGGGTCTTGTGTCAGAAGCCTAGTGTCTGGGAGCATGGACAACTGGTCCATTCCTTGTAGAATATCTGCTGGGTCTCCAGAGTAAGCCTTGCTCAACCAGAACACAGACTGCCTTTCATGGCCCTACAGCATAAAGCCCCTCAATGGCCGCTTGCTACCTTAAAACTAAGTACAGATTTCTTTAAACGGCCCTGGATGTCCTTGCTGCCCTGGCTCCCTCCTGCCATCACTGCACAATGCCCTCTGTTCCCCTCCAGTACTGAGCTGCCTTCTACTCCTAGCCAAGACCCAGTGTAACTTTGAATGTCTGAGCTTGCTCTCCCCTGACCAGCTCTTACCTCTTATCTCCTCTGTCACTTCATCATGCCATGACTACTCTCGGATTAGGTGTCCCTTTCGTGTACTCCCACAATCAGGTCTTGGCCATACGGCTTTCCTCTTCTGTTTGTGAATCCCCTAATCTTTCCCAGTTTTCAGAATGTGTGGGATACTGATAGCCCCACACCCCATTTCCTCTTTTCTGACAGTAGCTCTGTCTACTGGGTGCCTAGATTTCCTCGTAGCCAGGGAAGCAATCAAAGTTCTGAAGGTGAAGCATAAGCCTACAGAGGAGGTTCTGCAACACATCTACAAAACAACCAGAAAACAGCATAATAGCAATATAAGTCATTACTGTCAGTAATTACATTGAATGCAAATGGTTTATATTCTCCAAAGAAAAGACAGTGAATGGATATATATATATATATGTGTGTGTGTGTGTGTGTGTGTGTGTGTGTGTGTGTGTGTGTATAACCCCAAGACTCAACTATAACATATGTTATAGCAGTTATTAAAAAAAGATTTACTTATCTATTTTGTGTATGTGAGTATACTGTCGCTCTCTTAAGGCACACCAGAAGAGGGCATCAGATCCCTTATAGATAGATCATTGTGAGCCATCATGTGGTTGCTGGGAATTGAACTCAAGACTGTCCGGAAGAGCAGTCAGTACTCTTAACTGCTGAGCCATCTCTATTGCCCTGCAGTTGTTAACTTTTAAGGGCACATAAAAACTGGTTGTGGAAGGACAGAAGAAGGTTGTATTGGCTGATTTTGTGTGTCAACTTGACACAAGCTGGAGTTATCACAGAGAAAGGAGCCTCCCTTGAGGAAATGGTTCCATGAAATCCAGCTGTAAGGCATTTTCTCAATTAGTGATCAAGGGTGAGAGGGCCCATTGTGGATGGTGCCATCCCTGGGCTAGTAGTCCTGGGTTCTATAAGAAAGCAAGCTTGCTTCTTGGTTAAGATATTTTGTACAGGAATACAAACTCTGACTAAGACAAAGATATTTCACAAAAATAGAAACCAAGAGTAGTAGTGCTGAGGCTTGCCTCAGACAAAGTGACTTGAAATTTAAAGTGATAAAAGATGCCATAAAAGTCATAATGGGGGGCATCAGTTTGTCAAGAGGGTCCAATAACTGTCCCATCACCATGAAGCACTTAAATATGTAAAGCAAATGTTCGTCAAAAGATTTTGAGGGAGTTGATAGATTAAATACAGTAATAGTAAGGTGCTGAGGCTGAGTTACACAGCTGTCCAGTACCCCAAAGGTAGAGGCAGGATGATCATGAGTTCCAGGGTAGCACAGGCTACAATGAGACCCTGTCTCAAAACAACATTAACAAAAGAAATACAATGATAGCAAGAGAATTCCATATACCATTTTTGAAACTGGATAGATTGTCCAGACCAAATCATAAAAGAACTCTGGACTTCACAGTTTTGACCAGATTGAACAAACAAAATATACAGAAAATTGTCCAGCATGTCCTATACCAGACTATAAGCCAAGTCTAGCAATTAAAGAAGACCGATACCATTCAGATACCTTTTTTTTTTTTAAACATCACAATGTTGTATAAGTAGAAATCACTACCAGGAAGACTTTTGGGAATTTACAAACACAGGACGATGAGGCAACATATGCCAGAGTAACTGATGGATCGATGAATAGCTTTACAAAAAAACATCAAATGAAGGCAGCAAAAACCAAAAGAGAATACATCACTTGCCGCTCCAAGAGCACCGATGGTCACACTGCTGACTGCTGTGACTGGAGTGGAAAGGGTAGAGCCAAGCACATGTTAACAGCAGGAAGGGGAATGGTAGGAACCTGGACAAAAATAGATGGAAACCAGTAAACAAGCAAAAGGAAGTGTTTGAAAAGACTGAAGAGTAAATCATGCTTTTCTAAACTGAACACAAAACCTGAGGTCTACTGTGAGTATCAATGTGCAGGCAGTGTAGTAGCTACCACAGAGATGCAAGCATTGTTATTCTGAACAATTGTATGCCCCAAATAGAACCTAGGAGGAGTTTCCAGACATGTGCACCCTACTGACACTGAATGACGAAAAAATAGGAAATCTGTACAGGTAAATAAAAAAAGAACCTGGAGTTCTTTTTTTAAGAATAAAAGGCAAAGTTCTAGCCCTGATGGCCTTACAACTGAGTTACATCAAACTAGCCTGGTCTACACAGTAAACTAGTATGGTCTACAAGTGAAGTCCAAACCATCCATGGGCTGCATAGTCAGAACCTGCATAAAAGAAAAAGCAAGAACAAAACAATCACCAGCCGTATTAGTTTGTCTGAAAGATAAATTAGGAGAAAAATCTCATTGTAACAGTTTCCCACCCCTCCAAACCCTTAGGAGTAAATTTGGTCAGGTAAGTAAAGCTGCCTGAACTTCTAAAATACGAATTGAAAAAAATTTAAAGACACACACACACACACACACACACACACACACACACACACACACAGAATATTTTGTCCATGCATTCAAAGCATTAATGTTAAAATGGTCTTGAGAGGTCAAACTTATTCAATCTTGGGACCAGACTTACTTTTAGGGGGGGAAAAAAGAAAGAAAAAAAGCTGAACCCAAGCTGCAACCCAAGGACCCCACGACTTATCCTTGGCCCATACCCCAGAGTTACTCCTAGCTACTTTCTAGTAACAGTTAATCAAAGATTAGTCTGATTGGTTCAGATGTACTTTCAGACCATTTGTGATTGTTCATGGTCTTGCTTCAGAGCACCTACCTGTCAGCTTACAGTATTCATTCAGTTAGATGCTTGTCAGGATGGACACCCTTCACTTGCTCCCATTTCCTATAAAACCTTATCCCAATGAGAGTTCAGGGCTGCTTCACCAAGGCAGTGAGTAAGTTTGTAATAAAGAGACCCTAATGTGATTGCATTGGAGTCTGCTCCTGGTTGGTCTTCTCGGTTCAGGAATGAGGCACAACACTCTTATGGCCCACCAATATCTACAAGTTGAATGTAATATCTATCAATATTAAATATCAGTCACACTTGATGGCATAAGCATTCAGTCCCAACTACTTGGAAGTTTAAGGCAGTAGGACTGTAAATAGGACTTGTAAGTCCAAGACCAGCTGGACTACAGAGTGAATTCAAATACAATCTGGGCAACTTAATGAGGACTCTTTTCAAAGTTAAAATAAAACAAAACTTGGATATGACAACATTCACCTGGGGGTATGTATTGTTTAGATTTTCTTCCCCCAAAACACAGGCAACAGAAGCAGTATACAAATGGGAGCACGTGAAAGCAGTCCCACACAGTGTCAGATATCTATGGGTTAAGAAAAAATGTCTATAAAACACACACATAGGGCTGGAGAGATGGCTCAGTGGTTAAGAGCACTGATTGCTCTTCTAGAGGTCCTGAGTTCAATTGCCAGCAACAACATGGTAGCTCACAACCATCTATAATGGGATCCTATGCCCTCTTCTGGTGTGTCTGAAGACAGTTACAGTGTACTCATATACATAAAATTAAAACAAATCTTTAAAAAAAGACACACACCTAATAAGAGATTAATATGCAAAATTTACTAGGAACTCAACCCTCTAGTAAAACAAATAACCCAATGAAGGAATGTGCAAAAGACCTGAACAGCTGGCTCTGTGAATGTGGCTAACAAAGACATGAAAATTATGGTTGAAATCACTATGAGGTGTCTCCTCACACAGTAAGTGGTTGTTTTTTTTTTTTTTTTTTTGGTTTTTCGAGACAGGGTTTCTCTGTGTAGCCCTGGCTGTCCTGGAACTCACACTGTAGACCAGACTGGCCTTGAACTCAGAAATCTGCCTGCCTCTGCCTCCCAAGTGCTGGGATTAAAGGCATACGCCACCACTGCCTGGCTTACAGTAAGTGTTAATAAGGCTGTTTGGGGTGTGGAACACCCGACTTGGGTGGGCAGAATGCAGAGATGCTGTGGGAAAGATCACCTAGACCCCAAAGCTAACTGGCTGAGTAAGGAGTGTGGCTTTTTGCATAATAAAGGACTGGCATCTTGGAACTGAGGCAGGGGAACAGTCTGAACTTCTGGGCAGGCAGAGGTACAGGCAGATGCAAAGAGATGCAGGCAAATGCAGAAGGGAGACTGAAGTGCTGGCCCAGCATGGCCTTGGTAGGACGGATTGACATAGTTCCTGCCCCTGTGACATGGACCTCCATGAGTGTGGATGGCAGCCATGGGCATAAGGCTTGTTTGTATAATAAAGTACATATTTTCACATCCCTCCAAGGAATGTTCTCCCTGTTAATGTTAATGACTCCATGATAATCTGAGACAGAATGAGTCTGGGAAGCGAAGGTTTGGCTAATGTCTCAGCAAAATGGTAAATGCTGGGACCTTCAGGACAGCCTTAAGGCTGTGGGAACGAACTCTGGAAACATGAGTTAGAAAATATACAATTTCTCAACTGTGCAAAAAATAAGGATGCACTATGACTATATGAGGAATTTCATAAATCTAAGGGAACAGAGGCAGCTTGTCAGAAAGATACAAAGACAGCCAGATACCTAAGGAGGCAGATTTCTGAGTTCAAGGTCAGTCTGGGACACTGCAAGTTCAGGCCCAGGTGTGGCAGAAGTCATAATTTTAGGACAGGGTCCCATCCAGTTAGTTTAGCATCTGTGCTTAATTCTCTGGATTCTATTGCAATGTTAAAAGAAAATGTGTGCTTGCTGTCTCCTAAGGCCTAAGTGACTGGGGGATCACAGGATGTTGATTCATAGAAGGGAAACTGGAATAAATAACTGAATTGATGTGTAAATAAAAATCTAGACTTTTGGTCTGCATGAGATGCAGAAAGCTGTAATTGTCAGTTCTTTTTCAGAATTTTTCTCTAGAGAGCACAGAGCTGTCTAAAGATCTCTGGAGAGTGAAAATAGCTCTTCAAGAATTTTTTTCTAACAGGATTTCTTGGTCAGAAATCCCAAGAATTACTTGGAGAGCTGACACAGCTCTTTTAGAATGTTTTGTAACAGCTATCCAGAGAAGGCTGTCTGAAAAGCCAACTTAACTCTCTTAGAATTTTTTTTTCTGACTTTCTGATTTGTATCAGAAAACCCAAGAAGTACATTTAGAATTTTTCTAAAAGTATTTCTGGCTTAGTCAGAAAATCCAAGAATTTTTTTTAAACAAAACATTTAATACATTAAAAATGTTAAGTAAAAATTGTACAAACAAAACCATTTTTGTCAAAGGTTTGACAATTCAGAGCTGATCATTCAAAGTAGAAACCAGTGATCTACCAAGAAGAATTGGCCCGGAAGAGATATAGAGAACAGCGGTAGAAATCAATTGAGAGATTCTATCAGCATACAGAACTAAATGCAGAGATTCAGAAATATCAAGATTGCTCCAAAATGAGTTCCAAAACAATGAGTGTGTGAAATAGAGTAAATTTCACAAATTTAAAATATAAAGGATTTGACATTTTCTCTGCCAAAGAAAGAAAAGAATCTTAAGCTCAGAAAAAAGTGAGACAGTTGTGACTCTTCTTCTCTGTTAAAACAATAGCAACAACAAATACGCCAACATCCTATGCTCCAATGGGACCCCGTGGACCAAGACTCCTAAGGGAAGGGATTAAGTTACATAAGGATGCTAGGGTAAGACCTGAGGTAATCTGACAGGAGTTCTTGTAAAACAAAATAAGAACAAAGACAGAAAAGAAATCATGAGCAACCTCGGGAAGCCACCCTCCATCACTCAGGATACTGAGAATATAGCTGAGGGGAAGAAAAAGAAAAGGAAAGAAAGAAAGAAAGAAAGAAAGAAAGGAAGGAAGGAAGAAAGGAAGAAAGGAAGAAAGGAAGAAAGAAAATCCAAATCAATAAAATAAGTTTCTGTGGGTTGTCAACTTAATATGTGCTATTTTGTTAATGCAGCACATATAAACACATTAATGTTAAAGAAATTATTTTTTAAAATACTATGAGAAAAACTACAGACAATGCAACAAAATCCTATCATTCTCAGGACAGCACAGGCTAGATGACTTGAGCAACAAAAATTTGTGATCTTGCATTCAGGAGGCAGCAGGCTAGACACCAAGGTGCTAGCAGCACTGGTTTCTGGTGAAGCCTCTCTCCTCTTTTTGCACAAGGCTGTCCTATCACTGGGCACTCTGAGCTACAGGATATTTTCATGACCCTGCTTATTATAAAATCACCAGCTTGATGAATCAAAGGATCTATGCTGAAGACTTTATTCTGCCTTTATCATCTTCTTATGACTCAGTGAAAGAAACCATTTCAGCTAAAAGGGGTGTTAGAATTAAAATGTAGGAGACTGGAACACTGAGGTAGGTAAGCAAAGGGTGTGGAATAGGATATGAACTGCCAAGCCAATCAGGTAAAAAATGAGGGCTACTTCTCTGATGAAGCCAAACACCGTCACCAGGAATATATGGGAACTGTTGCTCTTTCAACATATTGTTTAATCTAATTGAAACAATAAATTGTGGTTCAGGAAAGCTTCTGAAAATAAGGCTTTAGAGAAAGATGATTGCCTACATTACCTGAGAAACAAATTATTTGGATATTAAGAAACCAAGAAAATACTGTTCCTACATCTTCATAGCTATGATAAGAATTAGCTCCCTACCACAGTAAGACTATAAGCTGGTCACTCAAATGTTTGAGAAGAGTGTACACCTGAATTAACAGCTGTCAGATCCCATCAAGGTGTGAGAAGAGGGGCATCTTCAACTAACATGACGACTGAGCTCACATCCTGCAGAGAATGCAAGATGAGAAGCTATCAAAACACATCAGAAATAGACCCTGATGCTGTATCATTCAGCTCAAATGAATTTAGTAGTGTCATGGAAAGTGTCATGTCTTCACAAGCCCTTTTAAAAGAGATGAACATGTTATAAGAAAGCGCTTGTTATCTGAACACCTCTTAATAGCATACTACAGAGAACCCTCCTCCTAAGGTTGAATTGGGATTAAGCTATTATACATTGAGTGAAGGAAAAAGAATCATGAAGGGAACCAGAAAGGAGGAATTAGGAAATTGTTTTCCAGCTTTTTACTCTGAAGTAGTGTGTCTTTTTCACTGAGGTGCATTACCTGTATGCAGCAAAATGTTGGGTATTGTTTTCAGATCCAGTCTTTTTATTGGGGAGTTGAGTCCATTGATATTAAGAGATACTAAGCAAACGTGGTTGTTTGCTTCCTGTTATTTTCGTTACTAGAGGTGGAATTATGCTTTTGCAGCTTTCTTCTTTTGGGTTTGTTAAAAGACAATTACTTTCTTAATTTTTCTAGGGTGTAGTTTTTCTCTCCTTTGTGTTGGAATTTTCCATCTATTACCCTTTGTAGGGCTAGATTTCTAGAAAGATATTGTATAAATTTCATTTTGTCATGGAATATCTTGGTTTCTCCATCTATGTTAGTTGAGAGTTTTGCTGGGTATGGTAGTCTTGGCTGGCATTTGTATTCTTAGGGTCTTTGTGACATCTGCCCAGGATCTTCTAGCTTTCATAGACTCTGGTGAGAAGTCTGGTGTAATTCTGATAGGTCTACCTTTATATGTTACTTTACCTTTTTCCATTACTGCTTTAGATATTCTTTCTTTGTTTTGTGCATTTGGTGTTTTGACTATTATGTGAGAGGAAGAATTTCTTTTCTGGTCCAATCTATTTGGAGTTCTGTAGGTTTCTTGTATGTTTATGTGCATTTCTTTCTTTAGGTTAGAGAAGTTTTCTTCTATAATTTTGTTGAAGACATTTACTGGCCCTTTAAGTTGGGAATTTTTGCTTTCTTCTCTACCTTTGGTTTGGTCTTCACATTGTGTCCTGGATGTTTTGGGTTAGGAGCTTTTTGCCTTTTGCATTTCTTTGACTGTTGTGTCAATGTTTTCTATGGTATCTTCTGCACCTGAGATTCTCTCTTCTATCTCTTGTATTCTGTTGGTGGTGCTTGCATCTCCTGATCTCTTTCCTAGGTTTTCAATCTCCAGGGTTGTCTCCCTTTGTGATTTCTTTATTGCTTCTACTTCCATTTTTAGATCCTGGATGGTTTTGTTCTGTTCTTTTACTTGTTTGTTTGCATTTTCCTGTAATTCTTTAAGGGATTCTTGTATTTTCTCTTTAAGGACTTCTAGCTGTTTACCCTTGTTGTTCTGTATTTCTTTAAGGGATTCTTGTGTTTCCTCTTTAAGGACTTCTCATTGTTTACCTGTGTTCTCCTGTATTTCTTTAAGGGAGTTCTTTATGTCCTTCTCAAAATCCTCTAACAGCATCATGAGATGTGATTTTAAATCCAAACCTTGCTCTTCCAGTGTGTTGGTATAACCAGGACTTGCTGTGGTGGGAGAACTAGGTTATGATGATGCCAAGTAGCCTTGGTTTCTGATGGTAAGGCTCTTGCACTTGCCTTTCCCCATCTGGTTATCTCTGGTGTTAGTTGTTCTTGCTGTCTCTGGATGGAGCTTGTCCCTCCTGTAGGCCTGTGTCAACACTCCTGGGAGACCAGCTCTCTCTTGACTGACTCTCTGTACAGAGGGCTATTGAACAACCTTAGCTCTGGGTTTAGACGGTGACTGGAAGGATCCTGTTCCAGCTGCTCCACTGTTCCTGTGCATTGTGCGCTCCTTGCTGGTCCAGCTTTAGACAGTTATTGGAGAGAAAGTGGCAATCTCACCTCTGAGCTGGGATGTGAGAGCACTCCTGGGAGAGCAGCTCTCTCCTGGAAGGACCTGTGTACAGAAGACTGTGGAACAGCCTTAGCTCCTGGGTGCAGATGGCAACTGGACTATTATTTTCCTCTTGATGAAGACCTTGTTATATCTCTAAGACAATTTTAAGGTACCATACTTCTATGACAATAGTTGTCTTGGAGTGGAATGTCCAATTAATATGCCTGCAGGCTTCTGTAGTCTGATAGCAGGAAGTGAAGAACCGTGTGGTCGGTGTGGCCAGAGGCCAGCACCATGTGATGGGCTGCTGTGGCACAGCTCACGTGGTAGAAGTCTGTGAGTATCACAGCGGTGGCGGTGGGAGCAGTGGTGGTCTGTACAGCAGTGGAAATCTTCATGGTGGGTGACAGTGGGCGCCAGCGGATGGAGTTCATGTGGTGTAGCAGTGGCTGCTAGTGGTGATGGCGGTGGCGGCTGTCCACGTGTGGTGTCTGTTCCCTAGCTTTGGCAGCAGCAGCAGCAGCCGTCCACGTGGCATCGGATCTCTAGTGGCAGTGGCAGCAGCAGCAGTGGCTTCACCGTTGTGCTGGGTGGTGACAGTCGGACTCTGCAGCTCCTCTACGTAGCAATTCCCAGGTTTTGGCACCAATGTTGCAACTGTCGGGCATCTCCAGAAAGACCACACCAGGCCAAACAGTTCCTCTTGAGGTTTACTGAGAGAGGAAAGGGCAAGATGGTGGTGGAAAGAGAAAGGGGGGAGGGCAAGAATTTTTTTATAGCAGCTTTTCTGACATTGGTCAGAAAACATGAGCTATCCAGAGAGCTTTTAGAATATTTACTAACAGAGAGAGAGCTGTCTCAGAGTTTTTAGGACAGCAAGAAAAACCAGTTTAGAGCAGAACACACCACACACACACACACACACACACACACACACACACACACACAGAGAGAGAGAGAGAGAGAGAGAGAATGAATCTGGAAAGCCATCTCAGCAGAAACTAGGCCACCAGCTTGGACCAATGATTTGACTTAGGAGTCATTTGTTTTTGCTGCTCCAAACACTCTTCTCTCAGGAATCTGGATCTACCTGAGGCTGGTCCTTGGCACTGAAGGGAGACACAAATTGCTGGGAAGTGTACAATGAAAACCATGTGGAGAGATGCAATGGTGGAGAAGTTAGGTTAAATTAGGGGCTGAGAGACTGCCCCAGCAAAAGGTCAACAGCCTTGAACTATGTAATTTAAATTTCTTTATTAAATTTCAAACAAGATCCCACGAAAGCCCTGTAACATCTTGTACGTCAATGTAGGGCATGAGATCCAGGCTAAAGGCATGAATTCCAGACACAAGATCCAGAGGACAGAATCTAGCATAGAGAGGAGACATCAGCTGGAGTTAGAGAAGCTGAAATTCCAGACCTCAGAGTCAGTAATGAACGCTCAGAGTGGACAGGCCCCAGGGGACAGTTTAGAAGAGCTTAAGTACTGAAATAAATATTGTGTTTTGAAGCAGTAAAAGAGAAATAAGAAATGTTTTATAAATTTACGCAGACACAATTAAAAGGAAAGAAACTGAGTATAGACAGTTATAGAAAGAAATATTAAATTCAAATATAATAAAGTCTTCAAAGGCAAGTGACAGTGAGATTTAAATTTCAAAGAAAATATTTTCTGTGTTAAAAATGGAAAATAATATAGCAGAGTGCTTCTGGACTCTGTATAGTTTCATTTTAATTATCATCATAGAACTAATTATATTGACCACAGTTTTTGCTGTCCTCTCTAACAAACATTATAGTAAATAAGAAAGGAGATAATCGGGCTGGAGAGGTGGCTCAGTGGGTAAGAGCACCAACTATGCTTTCAAAGGTCCTGAGTTCAAATCCCAGCAACCACATGGTGGCTCACAACCATCCGTAATGAGATCTGACGCCCTCTTCTGGTGTATCTGAAAACAGCTACAATGTACTTACATATAATAATAAATAAAATCTTTAAAAAAAAAAAAAGAAAGGAGATAATCTTGTCCTTCTCCCTCAAATTAGTGTTAGTCTCATTCGTTTGGGAGCTAGCCAGGATAGAGAAAAACTAGACACCTTTTAAAATTACCATTACACAGGACTATTAGAAAAGCTACAATAATTTTTCCAGCTATCATAAAACACCTCTAGAAGAGTAACTGTACTGGCTGGGTTTGTGTCAACTTGATACAAGCTGGAGTTATCACAGAGAAAGGAGCTTCAGTTGAGGAAATGCCTCCATGAGATCCAGCTGTGGGGCATTTTCTCAATTAGTCATCAAGGGTGGGAGGGCCCCTTGTGGGTGGTGCCATCCCTGGGCTGGTAGTCTTGGGTTCTATAAGAGGGCAGGCTGAGCAAGCCAGGGGAAGCAAACCAGTAAGAAACATTCCTCCATGGCCTCTGCATCAGCTCCTGCCTCCTGACCTGCTTGAGTTCCAGTTCTGACTTCCTTTGGTGATGAACAGCAATGTGGAAATACAAGCTGAATAAACCCTTTCCTTCCCAACTTGCTTCTTGGTCATGATGTTTGTGCAGGAATAGAAACCCTGACTAAGATAGTAACCTATAAAGTTATGATGAGTTTGGATGGCAATCCATAGAAATGCTAGATCTCAGGAGATTTAAAAAGGTGATTATAGCCTATGGTGTGCACTTACAATATGTGAAATGGACACTAAATAAATGGGCCATGCATAGTTGTATAATTTCAAACGATTTAATTGGAACGATTTAATAACAGCTATCTTTGAAGCTGGCCCTCAAAGACAGGGCCTCAAAGATGACAGTGGCTGACATGGGGGAGAGAGGAGACTTTGACTATGGGGCAACATAATAGGACTGGAAAGGTTAATATTCCCAAGGATCAGTTGCTAGGTGAGAGTGAATATGCTTAAGTTACAAATACGGATTCTGTTTGATTATGTCACCTTAGAGCAATGACTTATAGTAGCTTTAAATGCTTAGGACAAGGTTGAATAACAGTGAAGACCACCTGAATTATTTACCAAGATAACCCAGGGCTCAGATGAAGCTTTCAGTGATATTTTACAAAGATTAACATCAACTGTAAATAGAGTAGTATTCAGATGAAGCTTTTAGTGACTTTTTTTTAAAACAAAGATTAACTTCAACTCTAAATAGATCAGTATCAGATCCAGGTGCAAGGGAAGGATTAATTGAAGCTTTGGCTTTTAAGAGTGCTAATGCTGAATTCAAAAAGGCTATTAAACCTTTAAAGGCCAGATCTGCACCTATTTATGAATGCATTAAAACTAATGTGGATATTGGATCTAATGCATTCAATGTTGCTATAATAGGTCAGGCTAAAAATATGAGAGCTCAGAATGTCCAATGCCTTGACTGTGAAAGCCCAGGTCATTTCCTAAAGGAGTGTAGATAATATTTTCTCTAATGATAATCCAGAGAGAAAGCTTCCTGTAAAATGTAAAAGAAGTGGAGAGGGCAGACACCGGTCTGAGATCATCCGGAGATATACAAGGCAATTCCTTACAATTAGAAAACTGCCTAAGGGACTGTTCTTAGGACCCACCAAAAAGCAACATGAGCCATTTGTTCCATGTCAGCCAAGGAGAGCCTGTTCTAGGCAGCAACTAGAAAAATTAGTGCCTGATATGAAAGACAGCACTGTCCTACATTTAAGTACTCTGATGGATAGAACAAGACATTTTAAAAGTACGTGAAGATACATATTTTGGCAAAGTGTGATAAATAATTAGAGACCAAAGATGAAATTACAATTAGATGGTTGAAGGCCTCATGCATACTGGAGCAGACTCTTGGAATCCAACTTGGCCACTTTGAAAGGTATCTACACAGCTCCTGGGAATTGGGACATTGTCTCATGTAAAACAGAGTCTAATATGGACTAAATGTATAGGACCAGAAAGTCAGATAAGAAGATTAAAGTCATATATGGCAGACATAGCTAAGAATTTATGGGGAATAAATCTATTACAACAGTGGGAAACACAGTTTAGCATTCCTTCAACTTTAGGTACATCCATAAAATAGGAGATATTCCTGATAAAGGTATTGAAAATGTTATAACAAACAATTACAAACTAATACCCCTTAAGTAAAGAAAAGTTACAGGTACTAAAACTGCTGATCCAAGAACAGCTGGAGGCTCAGCATATAGAAGATTCCACCATCCCTTGGAATTCTTCTATATTTGTCATTACAAAGAAATGTGGAAGCCGGGCGGTGGTGGCGCACGCCTTTAATCCCAGCACTTGGGAGGCAGAGGCAGGAGGATTTCTGAGTTCGAGGCCAGCCTGGTCTACAAAGTGAGTTCCAGGACAGCCAGGGCTACACAGAGAAACCCTGTCTTGAAAAACCAAAAAAAAAAAAAAAACAAAAAACAAAAAACAAAAAACAAAGAAATGTGGAAATGGAGGATGCTAGGAGACCTAAGAGCCGTTAATAAGGTCATTCAGCCTATGGGGTCTTTTCAACCTGGAGCCCCTTTAACTATTTTGTGACTTAAGGCATGACCCATTCTAGTGATTGATTTAAAAGATTGCTTTTTTTTTCAATACCCCTGCAAGAACAAGAGAGAGAAAAGTTTGCTTTTACTGTTCACACATTTAACTATAAGTAGCTGACTTAAAAGTACAGGTGGAATGTTTTGCCACAAGAAATGTTAAACAGCCCCACTTTGTATCTTCCAAACCAAAAGACCAAGCTCTATCAAATTTCCAATTGGGTGTGGAAAAAAACTGTGAAATTGACATCGTGATCTTTAAACACATTTGTAAATATATTAGAAGTCTCTGAACAGAACATGATATATCTGAACTGCATGGTATTCATGACATATAAGTTAATCAATAAATGTACTTAATGGGCCATTGAGATGTGTCAGTGGGTAAGGACATTTGTCTCCAAACTTATGTTCAGTTTGAGATTTGGACCCTGTGGTAGAAAAAGAATGATTTTCTCAAGTTATCTTCTGACCACAACTGGGCTGTGGCACACACACACACACACACACACACACACACACACACACACACACACAAATAAATGAAATAAGAATTTTAAAAGAAGCCAGAAATTAAATGGAATATATAACTGTGCTCTGGACCTTTAGTTGAGGTTTTGTCTTTTACTGTTTATTGTAATGCTAAGTGCTGGGCTCCAAGATTTAGCGTCTGCACATAGCCTGACAGATCCTGCCCCCACTTAATTATATTTGGTAAATAAAGATGCCAGCAGCCAACAGTTGTGAAGAGACACAGGCAGAGTTTAGGTTTCCCCAGGTTAGAGACCATGAGGAGGGAGCAGAAGGAGAGAGAGCTGCCATGGGAGAGAGAAGCAAGAAGAGCTGCCTTGGGCTATGGGCCAAGAGAACATGGCCCAGAGGGCTGTCTCGGTGGAGCTATAGGCAGCCCAGATGAAACATAGCAAGTAATAACTTGGCTAATGAATAGAAGGCAGATTCTAATGACACGGAGGGTGGACAGTTGCCCACTTATTGTGATGCCTAAGGTATATTAAAATATATAGGCTGTGTGTATGTCTTTCATCTGAGAATATAAATTGTCTAGAATGGGAATAAACCTCATGCTGGGATTTTTTTAAAAATATTTTTACTACATCTGGTGCCCAACATGGGGCAAAATGCACGTTAAAAAAATTAATTTGAGATTCCTGAATGTAAAACACAGGCTGTTAATCTTAAATTAGGAGGCAGAGAGAATTGGCTTCTTAGTTTAGCTGCACCCCGAAGCTGAAACGGGCACTCTGGGCAGTGGTCTCAAGATACAGCCAAGGCCTTTTCAAATGCTTCTAGCTGCCACTTAAGCAGTGGATGCTAACAGACTCTCCTGGGAAATGATGACAGGCTACTCAGAGAACAGAAAGCAGGCCTAATAAAAATAGGAATAGAAAAATTAATGGAAATTTAAGAAGTCAATGCTATTTTAAGCATCTAGGTTCATTGAACATGGGGTCCCTGAGAACTCTGGAGTCGTTTAGCTTACATGTGACCCATATATTGGTCTGAGAATAGGCTTATAAAGGAAATAGAAGGGAATTTAATTGAAGTTAAATACATAAGATAGGAATAGAAAAATTAATAGAAATTTAAGAAGTCCATGCTATAATATGCAACTGGATTCTTTGAATGTGGGCTCTGTGGAAACTCTGGGATCACTTAGCTGACATGTGACCCATATATTGGGCTGAGAATAGGCTTATACAAAAATAATAGAAGTTAATTGAATGTAAATGTATAGGAAAGAATAGTAATGCAATTTATATAAAGAGAAAGGGGATATAATTATATATCTGCAGATACTAATCTCCAAAGAAAGGAGGAATAAATGAAAGTTGCTTTGATTGTTTTTGAGGATAGAAGGGAGAAATAATGGTAATTGTTTTAAGTGTTTTTAAATAATAATTGTTTTAAATGGTTTTATGAAATAGTAATCTCCACAGAAGGGAGGAATAAATGATAATTGCTTTAATTGTTTTAAGGATGGTAGGGAGAAATAATGGTACTTGTTTTAAATGATTTTAAGTGTACATGGAAGAATTAATAAATCCAGGCCTTTTATCTCAAGTGCAGGAAACAAAGACACGAGATAGAGAGAAACCCTATCTCAATAAATATTAATTGTTTTAAATTGTTTCAATTGTTTTGAGTGGTTTTAATTATCAAAATGAAGGTAGTTATATGTTAGATATTATTACAGCATTACTAATCCTCTGGGACAGAGGTCAAAGTAGAACAGGCCTAAAGAAAGAAAAAAGGGGCTGTTGAATTAAGTCAATTGATTTTGGGCTGCCGGGCCAAGGGCGTACTATTTGGAGAGAGGCTCTGTGTGTGTGTGTGTGTGTGTGTGTGTGTGTGTGTGTGTGAGAGAGAGAGAGAGAGAGAGAGAGAGAGAGAGAGAGAGAGAGAGAGAGAAAACAGGAAAGGCGAAAAGTCTTTGGACCCTTTCCAAAGTAATATGAATTAGACATGATAGAGGAAGACCCCTGACTTAGTCAGGGTTTGTATTCCTGCACAAACATCATGGCCAAGAAGCAAGCTGGGGAGGAAAAGGTTTATTCAGCTTACACTTCAATACTGTTGTTAGTCACCAAAGCAAGTCAGGACTAGAACTCAAGCAGGTCAGGAAGCAGGAGCTGATGCAGAGGCCATGGAGGGATGTTTCTTACTGGATTGCTTCCCCTGGTTTGCTCAGCCTGCTCTCTTATAGAACCCAAGACTACCAGCCCAGAGATGGTACCACCCACAAGGGGCCTTCCCCCCTTGATCACTAATTGAGAAAATGCCTCACAGTTCGATCTCGTGGAGGTATTTCTCCAACTGAAGCTCCTTTCTCTGTGATAACTCCAGCCTGTGTCAAGTTGACACACAAAACCAACCAGTACAATTAAACCTTTTCAACTTGACACACAAACACATCACTATTAAGCCTCAACCCTTACTTTCTTATTTATCCCCAAGATCTAAATAACTTTAAAAGTCCCACAGTATTTATATATTAAAAGCTCAATCCCTTTAAAATGTCCAATATCTTTTAAAATTCAAAGTCTTTTAAAAATTCAAAGTCTCTAACTGTGGGCTCCACTAAAATACTTTCTTCCTTCAAGAGGGAAAAATTATCAGGGCACAGTCACAAACAAAAGCAAAACTCAAACTCTAATGGTTCAATGTCTGGGATCCATTTATAATCTTCTTGGCTCCTCCAAGGGCTTGGGTCACTTCTCCAGCTCTGCCCTTTGTAGCCCACACCTTGTCTTCTAGGCTTCAGTTGCCTGTACTCCACTGCTGCTGCTGTTCTTGGTGGTCATCGAATGGTACTGGCATCTCCAAAACACTGCTGTCTTCTGCTGTAACTAGGCTTCACTAATAGCCCCTCATAGACTCTTTTCATGATGCCAAGCCTCAACTCCTATGCATGACCCCTTCAGTCCTTGGACATCAGTTGCAACTGAGGTTGCACCTTCACCAACGGCCTTCCACGGCCTCTCACAGTGCCGAGCCTCAGCTGCTCTCCATGACCCCTTCATGCCTTCAAAACCAGTACCACCTGGGTGACTCTTACACATTACCAAGTCCAGCCACAGCACAAAGTACAACCGTGGCTATCTCTGGAACACAGCCTCTTTGTGCTATCAGAAAATACTTCACAGAAGATTTCACTTCAGTGATGCTGTTCTCTTCTTAATCACCACTAATTTCTTAGTTCCAGCTAACCAGCATCAATAGTCCCAGTAACACAAAGGTTTGCTTTAGTGGTTCTGGTATCTTGTTAATCACAGCTGATTCTTCAGTCTCAGCTAACCAAAACCACAGAATCTTTACAATCAAAACGGCAACAGCCCTGATAAGAGTCTTTAATCTTCCCTCTGAAGTTTCACAAGTCAGGCCTCCATTTTCTGCTCTGTTCTCAACATTATCTTCCAAGCTCCTACAGAACATCCCACAGAACTCTTAACAATCAATGGATCTTCTAGCCCAAAGTTCCAAAGTCCTTCTACAGTCCTCCCCAAAACATGATCAGGCTGTCACAGGAATACCCCACTATGCTGGTACCAATTTGTCTTAGTCAGGGTTTCTATTACTGCACAAACATCATGACCAAGAAGCAAGTTGGGGAGGAAAGGGTTTATTCAGCTTACACTTTCCTCATTGCTGTTGATCACCAAAGAAAGTTAGGACTGGAACTCAAGCAGGTCAGGAAGCAGGAGCTGATGCAGAGGCCATGGAGGGATGCTACTTTCTGACTTGCTTCCCCTGGCTTGCTCAGCTTGCTTTCTTATAGAACCCAAGACTACCAACCCAGGGATGGCACCACCCACAAGGGGCCCTCCCCCCTTGATGACTAATTGAGAATTTGCCTCACAGCTGGATCTCATGGAGGCATTTCCTCAACTGAAGCTCCTTTCTCTGTGATAACTCCAGCCTGTGTCAAGTTGACACACAAAACCAGCCAGTACAACCCCCTAAAGATCTTTACTGCAGACAGGAAAGAAAAATTCAAGAAAACCAAACAGGATAGGTTACATGAATTGCTGATCCCTCCACATGGGAACAGCTCTGAAACTGGCTGAGACATAAAAATGACTCTAGCCAAAACTTCAGCTATACATAGCCATCTTTCATATGGCATGAATGAAGGTTTATTACAATTTTGTTATTGATCAAACTAACTCATCAAAAAGACATTTGTCTTTCACCTGTTCAAACAAGGAGCAAAAATTCATCCTTAACTGATCTGTGCACCTTGTACTATCCTTACGAATATCTTTATAGAACTAAATGTTGGTTGTGAGATTCATATATTACAGAATGAAACACCAGCAATACAGCTCTGACAAGATTCACCCTCAGGGATGCTAAAATGGCCTGCTGTTTCAGCTTCCCTGCCTGATCCTGCCTCACCTGATGCTGTTTCCAGAGACTTGGTCCCAGAACAGCTTCAGGGAATGACTGTTAATCCCTGATGACCTCTGTTCATTCAGCCTTTCAGATGGTTCCAGTCAGGACTTCAGCTAAGCCCTGAACTTTCTCAACATACAAAGACAACAAATGCTACAGATAGCTTTCTTAAACCTACTCATTTTTTCCTAATTTTCTTGCCCCTCTCCACCCTTAAAAAAAATGGAATTCTTTGCCCCAACTCAACAGGAAGTAGTCATAAAATATCATTGGCACAATCCCTTAAGTTAGGATGCCTAGTTTAGTTATTTTATAAATTATAGATGTATTGTCATTCTAAGGGATAATTTAGAAATGGTTGTAATTTTGGACAGGGAGGAAACTAAACACAGAACTTAGACTTGGAGATTTCTATATTTCCTTTCTTCTCTATCCTTCTTTCTTTTTAGGTAAAGGGGAAGGAGGTTGAAAAGAAAAAGGGGGGAGAGACAGAGTAATATTACTGAAATTAGATAAATGGGATAGATCATTTAATTTACTCTTAAATAAGACATTTTATAGCTGTAATCTTACATTGGTAAAACATTTATATTTTGATATAGAATTTAAGTTATATTTTTTACATTGTTACAGAATTTTGGATATTAATACAGGTTTAAGGTTTTCATTGGTATAAACCTTTATACATTGATATAAAATTTTAAATTAATTTTGTTACTCTTAGATAGGCATTGTGCCTATGTAACTCATTTAAGAATACAAGTCTTAGACCCAGTACTTTTTAATAGCTGCTATTACAAAATGTTTAAAATGATTAAGTAATACGAGTTAATAGTCAGATAGTCAGACTCATGGCCATGTTAGATTCTAATTTAATTATTTACAATAAAGTGTTTTTAAGGTCACTCAAGTAGTAAATAGCTAGAAATAATAATGTTTAACAATTCAGTTTTGCTGTATATAGATAGATGGTCTTCAAAAGCATCAGAAATCCACAAAATATAACATTTAATGATATTTCATAAATACTAGATTTTTTGACTATGAGATATGTCTGTTCCTGACAGTACTCCCATCCATTTCAAGGAAGAAAGTGAGCATCTTTACCTACATATGGGGTTGCTTCAATTGTGACAACCTAGCCATTGGACAAGAAATGCCCTAATTTCATCTACAGACAAAACATTGTCCAAAAAGGACAAACAGACACAGGATAGTCAACTGCTATGCTCTGCCAATACAGAGTAAGCTAGTCCTTCATAATTTCTATTTCACCTAAGTTCTGTCAAATTCCCTGGGCCAGAAGGCTGAACATAGATGCTCCAACTTTATAAGAAATATTGGGGACTGTCCACGCCGTCAGCTATGTCTGCCAAGTTTTGGAAGCTGTGTCTTTGTGCTGCCTACATATTCAAGTAATATTTAATTCCTTCTCAAATATCTGACAGGGTAGAATATACTAGTTATGATCTCACAATTGAATTTAAGTTGTTTAACATTAAAGAAAACATTCTAGACTTGAAAGGATGGTTTTCAGATGGTAATAAAAGTTAAAATCAAACATGATTTAGGTACAGAATTCTAAAGTCTTTAAGTTAGGATAGATCACAGAATCCTTTACCTAAATTGTCAAATATGATAGACTGGATGTTATAAGTGTATATCATACCTTGTAATTTATATAATTGTTATAATTGTGTTTAAATTATATCTAAGAGAAAAGAGCCTTTTATTAGACTCCTGATACTCACTAGTGCAAATTCCCTGTGGACTAAAAAGGGGAATTATTGTGGTTTTGTGTTTATTGTAATGCTGGCCTCCAAGATTTGGAGTCTGCACATACCCTGAAGGAACCTGCCTCCACTTAATTATATTTGGTAAATAAAGATGCCAGCAGCCAGTAGTTGTGGAGAAGAGACACAGGCGGGGTTAGGATTCCCCAGGCTAGAGACCATAAGGAAGAAACAGGAGGACAGAGAGTTGCCATGGGATAGAGAAGCAAAAGGACCTGCCATGGGCTATGGGCCAAGAGAACATGGCCCAGAGGACTGTCTTATTGGAGTTATGGACAGTCCAGATGAAACATAAGAAATAACTTGGGTTATAGAGGGTAGACAGTTGCTAGCTATAATGCTGCCTAAGGCATATTAAAATACATAGGGTATGTGTTTCATCTGAGAACATAACTTGTCTAAGGTTGGAAGAAACTCCAAACTGGGATTTTAAAAATATGTTTTACTACATTTTATAAAAAAGTACATTATTGTGGTGGCACATGCCTTTAATCCCAGCACTTGGGAGGCAGAGGCAGGCAGATTTCTGAGTTCGAGGCTGCCTGGTCTACAGAGTAAGTTCCAGGACAGCCAGGGCTACACAGAGAAACCCTGTATTGAAAAACAAAAAAACAAACAACAAAAAAAAAGTACATTATTACAACAACTTGAGAGGCTTGAGTGGCAACTGGGGACTAGATGTCACTGTGTCATCAGTGTACATGTCCTAGTCTTGATTGTTGGTTTTTGACTGTGAAGGAGAATGGTCTTGAGGAAAGTACACACTACTATTTGCACTAGTGAGCACCAGGAAACCTTTGTTGGTGAAGGGAAATCACCGCAACTGACTCTCAAGTGCAAGGGAAGCATGGCGGAGGGGAGAGGGCAGCTTCTTTATATGTTATGATTGTTTAAAACATGACTTGTAAAATACAAATTTAATTTTCGAATATGAAGGCAGAGTTAAAGTGTTGGGTTCTGGGCAAACAAATGGATCAAGGAGTGTGCTTTCCTGACAGACAGCAGTGCACCTGAAGTGAGGGTGGGGTGGTAAGATCCTTTATGCAACTGCAACTGAGCTGTAGTTTTTATAAGGTTTCCAGTTGGAATCATTCATTGTGGAACTTCTACTCTGAACCAAGAACACTGTGCTCTTTTTGGCAGCATGTATACTAAAAATTGGAATGATACAGAAATTATCATGGTCCTTGCCCAAGGAGGACATACAAATTCATGAAACATTCCACATTCAAAAATAATTGTCTAGGAAGTAAAGATCAACACAATACTAAGTAACAAGGGAAGAAAACAGTTATTTGAAGAATGTTTCTTTATTGATGACTGCATCTGTTTACAATGAGAGGAATTAGGTCACTTTAGAATTTGCTGCTTAGAAGTAGGTCAGCTCATCAATCTTGGCTTTGTTAGTCTGGTAACCACTACATTTCAAATCATCCTCTCTGCAAAGACCCTGCAATACTTTTGTGGAGGTGAAAGAACCATCCCCTACATCTATCTGAAAGACATAAAAGAAGAAAGAAAAATGGAAAGAAAGAAAGAAAGTAAGAAAGAAAGAAATTATTCACATTTTATAAGCAAGCCACGCCCCTCTTTACCTAATCCTCACAAAAATCCATAAAACAAAACTAAGCCACCTTTTCTCTCAACTTAGAAGTCAGAAAACAGAATCACCAAAAATATAGGCTGCCTTCTGCTCCTCTCCTGGCATCATGGAAATAAAATGTAACTCTGGAAAGTAATCTGTGCTAAGATTTTAATGAAAAGTCCAGATGCAGAAATGGGTTGGTGGGTAGGAGTGAGGAGTGCTGGCTGTTCATGCAGAGGACTTGGGTTAAATGAATAGGACCAGAAAATCAGGTACGAAGATTAAGACCATATGTGGCAGACATGTGGGCTCTGGAGAGATGGCTCAGTGGTTAAGAGCAATGACTGCTCTTCCAGAGGTCCTGAGTTTACTTCCCAACAACAACATGGTGGCTCAAACCATCTGTAATGCAATCTGATGCCCTCCTCTCCTGTGTCTGAAGACAGCTACAGTGCAATCATAAATAAAATCAATAAATATTTTTTAAAAGGTACAGGTGGAAGGTTTTATCACAAGGAATGTTAAAGAGCCTCACTTTGTGTCAATATTTTTTCAGCAGCTGTTACAAATAATTTGTAAAAAGTTTGCTCAATCTATAATTTATCACTATATGGATGATACCTTGATGGGTGATTCTAATGCAGATACCTTACAAAAACTGTTCATTGAAGTAAAGATAATTTTAGCTTGTTGGGGATCAAAAATTTCTCCTGAAAACTTACATAGAGGGGATTATATCAATAATCTAGGACATAAAATAGATCTTCAGAAAACCCAGCCACAGAAAATATAGACCAGAAGAGATCAATTACAAACTCTTAATGATTTTTCAAATTTTTCTTTGAAATATTTATTGGCTACAGTCAATAATTGGATTAACTAATCAAGAGTTAAGTAATTAATTGCAAACCTTACAAGGTGATGCAACCTTAAAGAGTCTGGAAACCATTTAAATTATCTAATACTTATACCAAGAAAATCATGGGAGGTACAAACCAAGTGACAATCCTGCTAGCTCAGTGAGATACCTGTTTAGTTAACTATGCACAAAACATCTATTTACAAGACTGATCCTACAACTCAACTTGTAGCTCCTTAGAAATCTTCTGTCTGTGTCATTCTATGGAGCCAGTCTACCTTTCTCTTGAGGTCCTCCAAAACTAAGGGACCTCTTAGGTCTCTTTTCTAGAATATTGTTTTATTTGTGTCCTGCTAAATGCTTCTCTGTTGTCCTTGCAAGCTCAAAGAGAAAAATCCCTGGCTTCCAAACCAAAACATCGAGCTCAACAAAGGTCCAGTTACTTATAAAAAAGTCTTTATCTCCTTCCTTATACCCTTAGCAGGTTGAACCATGTCACCATCATTGTGGAGAGGTTCCAAGAAAAGTCAGTTAGAGGCCATACCACTTCACTTTTATGGTGAGGTAGCTCCAGGCCAATAAACTAGGAAAAAATAGATTATTGTATCTCCTTTCAGACTAAGAAAGGAACAGCAAATTTATGGTTTTTTTTATGATGATAGAAATTTAAAGTTGTGTTTGCTACACCATAATGTGTAAATGATTCAACTCTTATTTAAAGATATATGTCCCTATCACTTAAATAGTACTAATTTAAAATGTAATTCAAAGTCCTAGTCTTATGGATGTTACTTTCATAAACTGTTATGGACAATAAAGAAACATGTTAGTGGTCAGGCCCTTATAAATGGTCATATCCTTTAAGGAATTCAGAAATAATAGTCACGATAGGTAGTAATGTAGTTGGTTGTAAGAGTAGACTTTATTTATTTATTACAACAAGTTGGAAAGATTAACTGACACCTGGGACTAGGTGTCAGTGTGTCATCAGTGCTCATTTCTTGGTCTTGATTGTTGGGTTTTGGCTGTGCAGGAGAATGGTCTTGTGGGAAGTGCACATTTCTATTTGCTCTAGTGAGCATTAGGAAGCATTTGCTTGTGAGGAGAAATCACTGCCACTGACTCTCAAGTGCAAGGGAAGCATGGGGGAGGGGAGAGGGAAGCTTACTTATCAGTTATGATTGTTTCAAAACATGACTTGTAAAATACCAAATTTATTTTCAAACATGAAGGCACAGATGACATGCTTGGTTCCAGGCAATCGAAGGGATCAAGGAGGTGCTTCTCTGACAGCCACCAATGCACTTGCAGTGAGAATGGGGTGGTAAGATCCTTTACACAATTGTAACTGAGCTGTAGTTTTTATAAGGTTTCCAGTTGGAATGATTTTTGTGGAGTACTAACTCCGAACCATGAACACAGTGCTCTGTATGGCAGCATGTAGGTTACAATTTGGAATGACACAGAGAGTCGTATTGCCATTGCCCAAGGATGATGTACAAATTCATGAAAAATTCCGTATTCAAAAATAATTGTCTAGGAAGTAAAGGTCAACACAATACTGAGTAATGAGGCAGGAAAACAGTTATTTCAAGACTGCTTCTTTATTGATGGCTGCTTCTCTTTACAATGAGAAGAATCACATCACTTTAGAATTTGTTGCTTAGAAGTAGGTCAGCTCATCATTCTTGGTTTTGTTAGTCTGGTAACCCTGAAGTTCCAAATCATCTTTTCCAGAAAGGCCATTGAAGACTCTTATGTGAATGTAATGACCATTCCCTACATCGATCTGAAAGACATAAAAAAAAGTAAAAAAGAAAGAAGGAAGACAGAAAGGAAGGAAGAAAGAAAGAAAGGTAGGAAGGAAGGAAGAAAGAAACAAAGAAAGATTAGTCACATGGATCTCACTTGTATGACCAAGATCTCACTTTCTGTGCCAAGCTCTCCTGAAACAACACTTCTAGCCCAAGGTAGCACTGGTGAACTGAACTTTCATCAACTTGTAAGTTGGGAAAAAGAGCAGCTAACAGTATGGTAGAAAACATATTTCTCAGATGTATTTTTAATACCTTTTAGAAAAAAGATTCTTGTCAATTTATTTGTATAAATGTTTTTCCTGCTTTCATATAAGTGCATCACATGCATGCAATGCCTGAAAACATAAGAAGAGGGTGTTAATCTCCTAGAACTCTGGGTGCTAAGACCCAAACCCAAGTCCTCTGCAAGAAGAGCCAGCTCTCCTATCCACTAATCTATAACTCCATCTGGATGTAACTTATTGTACTTTTCATTAAAATCTTGGCACAGATAACGTTCCAGAGTTACATTTTGTTTTATGATGCCTGGAAAGGAGAAGAGGGAAGCCTGTGTTTTTGGTGATTCTGTTTTCTGACTTCTAAGTTGAGAGAATAATTGGCAAATAGTTTGATAAGGGAAAGGAAACTCAGATTTGCTTTAGAATATATGGACTGTATGGTCCCCATATCTCTACTGTGTTGCAAACCTACTTTGTGAATGCCCACAAGGCTGCCTCCTTTGTAAAGTAAAAATAAAGAAGTCTCGGTACGATCAGGGCCACATTCCCAATGGTAGTTTGCTCATGAACCTGGGTCCTACACCATCCCGATAAGAACTGCCACGTTTTTCTTTATCAGAACAATAAAAGTTTTGTGTTCTACAGTAGACATTGTGCCATGATATCCCTTCCTACTTTAATCTTAAAATGCTACTAACCAGAGTTTGCCATTAATATGTCAGTATGATGAGCATCATACAAAAGTGTGTATATGTGTGTGCACATGTGTGTGCATGTGTGTGGTCCCACAGATTTCTTCCTGTAAGTCTGAAAAGCTATTCCAGTATCGATGTCAAAGAGGCCTGAAACAGACTTAAAGACACTATTTTTTCTGGAGTTGGGGATGCAGCTTACTTAGCACAGTGTTTCCTAGCTTACATGAAACCTTGGGTTTGGTCTTGCAACAACTCATATGCCTGGGGTATGTGCCTATAATTTCAGCACTCAGGGGGTAGAGGCAAAAGGAGAAGAAATATATTTTTCAGTATGTATGGAGTTTGAGTTCCAGGACCTCCTGAGATACATGAGAGTCAAAACAACAACAACCAAAACAAAACAAACTACCCTAACGCCCACAAACCAAAAACATTGAGTTGCAATTTCTTTTTCCCATAAAGCTGTCAGTGTCTATGTGGCAGAACCCAAATCGGGACCCAGATCTGTTAGATTCCAGCATGTATATCATTTTGTTTCTCTTGTGGATCTGTTTTATTTTGAGGCAGGATCTCTCTGTGTAGCCCAGGCTAGCCTCAGACTTGGGAATCCTGTGTTTTCTTCAGAGTAATAGGACTACAGGTGTGTACCATGCTCAGTATTTGTATTCTCCTCACTCCACAGTGTATCTTTTTAAAAAGCATTTATTTCCTACTAGGAAAAGAGCTCCTTTTTAGCAAACATTGTTGACATCCCCAGAGCCAGCAGAGCCATTACCCCAGGGGGAAATCTTGGCTCTGTGCTTCCATTAGTGTGAACTTCCAGAGTCATTTACATTTCCAGAGATCAATTCTCTGATTGGTAACAAGGTAAAAGTGGCTTAGTTTTATTTCATGGATGTTTTTTTGGTAAGGATTGGTTGAAGAGGGGTGTGGCCTGCTTGTAGGACATTACCTGGCACATCTTAAGTCCAACTTGTGTTATTATTCTCTCTGTTCAGGGTAGGGGGTTATTGGGAGATCTTGGGATCACATAGATTTGGAACAAGTATGAACAGCTTGAACAAGCAGAAGAAGTGGAAAAAAGGTCAACCCCAGGATAACCTAACATCAAAGCCTATAGTCCTCAACCATTGTCTCAGTCAGTAGGGATTCAAGAGAGACAGAAAGCCCTACCAGTAACAAATGAAAGTCAGAGACTGGCTGAGAGCAATGGTGACAATAACCAGCCTGCAGGAAGGAAGGAGAGAACTAAGGCTCAAGGAGGGTGAGGGAGAGAGGTGGGGTGGCGCTCAGGCTGAGGAGCAAGAAACCACATTGAGATGGAGTGGTCAAGGGAAAAAATTGCCAAGATCATTTTCTGATGAATTTTTTATTAATGAAATATGTGAGGAAGTTAATATGAAATGTTCATATTTAGATAATCAAAGTTATCAAAATAAGTTTTTGGTGGAAATTTTCCTGTCTTTGAATACAATTATTTTTCCTAATTTTTTTTTCTCAGATGTGAAGAAAGATCCTGGAAGGAAGCAATCCCTTCTGAGGACTCAGCTGGGGTTAGCTCACATGTTTCTTCAGTCATGGACAATACCAGGAACTCAAATTTGATTGAACTGAGCTGGTCCAGTCCTCATATACAACCCAGCTTTGAGAGTGGCTCATGTTGAGCTGGCTAGTTCAGCTCATGTCATTAAAAAAGTCAAACAAACTGAAAACATTAAAAACATATAGCTTAAGTAACTATTATTTTTTAAAAGAAACAAATGCCACTATGCCTTTGTCCAATAACAGAGCAGAGGAGGTAAAGGCACTTGACTGTTATCTTTGGAATCAGGATTGACATTTTTTAGTACAAAAAGATAAATACAGCTCTATTTATTATCCATGGTTGAGTTTTTGAATTGCTTCCCTTGACATTGGTTCACAAGAATGTCAAAATATTTTTTTCCATTGGAACTTAATCAGGTAACCATTTAATTTGATTTAATTATTGATATAAAATTTGCTTTAAATGAAAAAATGTGTATATGGGTGTGTGTCTGTGTATGGCTATGCACACATAGGAGCAGGTGCTCTCAGAGATCAGATGTATCAGATCTCTTACAGCTGGAGTTTCAAGTGGTTGTGAGCCACCTGATGTGTGTGCTGGACCCTGGGGTTTCTGCAACAGCCATGTTCACTCTTAACAGTTGAGTCATTTCTCCAGCTCCTAAAATGTATTTTATAAAACATTATGTCTTTACACTGTAGCTAGAGTACCATCACTTGGACCTGCTTGAATTGTAAAAAGAATTATTTGGGGTCTGGAAAGATGGATCAAGAGAGCTGGAAAGATGGTTCATCAAGACCGCTCTTCCAGAGGTCAATTCCCAGCAACCACATGCTGGCTTACAGCTATTTATAATGGGACCCAATGCTCTCTTCTAACATGCAGGCATACATGTAGACAGCACACTCATATGCATGCAAAAATTAAAAAAAGACTATTTATATGATATTAATAACTACTCATTTAAAAGATGAAATTAGCTTGAATTATTCTTTTAGCTAATGATTGAAGTCCTTTTTAGGTGCATTTAATTTGAACATACAGAATTCGGAAGTTATGAGGTGGAAAATGCTGTAAGATACTGGCCAATTCCCATACCCTAAAATGTTAGTCTCCATATCCACCTAACAGAATAAACAGTCATGGCCACAAACCAACGTTCGAGCTGTTACCCCATCTTTTTCTACAGGGTTCTAGAAATTAAGAACAACATAAGAAAGCTTTCTGTATTCAGGAGAAAAAAAAAGGTAAATATCCTGTCATCGGATGGATTTGGGGGTCTTCTACTTGCAAGGGTCTTTATTAAAGACCACTGGTAGAAATGAAGGTAGGGTTGGAGTTACAGGAAACAATCACATCAGTGCTTGAGGGAGGTTGGTGTCTAACCTTAATGAAGTAATTGACTCCGGCGACAACTTGGGTTTTATACTCAACAGCTTCGAATTTTTCATATTTCTCATTGGTTTTCTCTTCGAGCTGTGGTCTGACCTTATGAGGAGAAAGAAAGAGATGATGTTAGAGCTGTGTTGACTCAGTTTACCTGAGTCACAAATCTGGGAACCTCATCCTACTGGGAGTGCTCAGAAATGCTGATGTGCCTGGGCTGGCAGCTCAAGTCTCTAACGTCTAATCCCAGAACTTGGAAGACTGAGGCAGGAGAATGTCATTCAAGAGCAACTTGATTTATATAGAAAGTTCCAGGCTTCGTAGGACTAAAAATTAAGATCCTGTATAAAAAATCAAAACAACAAGCTAAACTAAAAGCGATGTAATTTTTTTTCCAATAGAAAAACCTTTATACAGGTTAAAAAGTCAAATTATATTGCATGAGGCTGAATTAATATCAAATCACTACAGTATTATGCAATAGTCACAATTTAGGGCCAGCTCAATAGCTAAGTGGGTAATGTCGCTTGCCACTAAAAAAAGTGTGACAACCTGAATTCCATCACTGGAACCCATATAGTGGCAGGAGAGAATGCATTCTTACAAGTTGTCCTGTGACCTACACACACACACACACACACACACACACACACACACACACACACAGAGCGCGCGCACCTATAGCAGGGGATATAAGCTTAGATGCTCGCATTGCTGAAAGGAGTTAGTCTCACGTTCAGTGTGTAAACATTTACTGAATATCATGTATCTACTCTTTCTTCGGGTGCTCAGCTAGACCCTATATAGTTAGAATCTGTTATGATCCCTAGGGCTTAATTTCTGCTAATAGCTAAGCTCCAGGTTTCCACCAGTGTTGAGGAGGGGCAATAGCTCACATCTCAGGAAGGAGGATGTTGAGGGTAAGGAGCAGCATTGGGGTCTAGCTGTTGGTTATACAGAACCATTAGGTCTCTTGCTCTCTTGTCTCAACCCTAAAAATTTCTGGTGTTGCCAATGCCAGACATTAGCATTCTAATACAACTGTACTAGATCTGTTGTCTGAATCTCCTGTGTGAGCTTGGACGTGCCCTCTACGGCTCAGCCTCGATCTAGACGTCTCTCAGT
This sequence comes from Tokudaia tokunoshimensis, assembly GCA_036184795.1. Lineage (NCBI taxonomy): Eukaryota > Metazoa > Chordata > Mammalia > Rodentia > Muridae > Tokudaia > Tokudaia tokunoshimensis. The sequence continues at coordinate 22,542,256 of BTHU01000015.1, forward strand.
TTTCATTTTCTTACCTCCATTCACATCCTTCAGGTAGTGTCTACTGATTTCCTGTTACCTTTCTCATGGGTGTGTTCTCCACAATCCTTTCCTACCCCTGGGAGGAAAACCAACTCCATCTTCAATGTATCCTCAAGTCTCCAATATACCTTCTCCATTGAGAAGTTGGTGCAATGCTCTCTGATGAAGCATTTGGGTGCTTCTAGCTTCAGTCAGGTCTCCAGAGCACACAGAGTTCTCTTAAGACCCTCTGAGTCTTTCTCCTCAGCGGGGAGATGTTTTCAATCCTTCTTTGCTGAAGCCTCAGTTGACTGTTGGAACTATTTTCAAATGCGTGTGTAGACTGAGTTCTCAGATTCTATCAAGATCCAACAGGCACCACTCATTCGCCCCCAAAGCCTTCAGAATAGGTGGAGTGGCGACAGTTGCTTTGTTGAAATGGAAAATAAACTTTTAAGTTAGGGAAAGAGGACAGAAAGTTAGAGGGAAAAGACTGGACTGGCAAGAGGCAGGGCGCAGGAGAGGAGCCATGGACAGCTGTCCAGAGAGAAGCTGAGTGGGAAGAGGGGTATATCTTAGGCTCTTGACATCCTGATGCTTTTGAGTGGCCAAGGGAAGGATGCTAGCACTGGGTACCCACTGAACTAGAAAGACTTAATCTCTCCACTAATTCTCAAACTGATTTATTGAGTCTCATTTTACAAGTAAGGAACTTGAGGTTAAGGTTAAAAACTATTGATCACTGTCAGAGCAATTTTAAAACCTTTGTTTGATATCACGTTTCTGAGCTATAATCCGTCAGGTTTTAGCCTTGGTTATTTTTGAATTTCTATTTTTCATGTTAATTCTGTGCCTGTATGCGGGTATGTGTACATGTGAGTGTAGGTACTCATGGAGTCCATGTCAGATCTCCTACAGCTAGAGTTGCAGGCAGTTTTGAGCTGTCTGTTCAGTTCCTGGGAACTGAACTTGGGTCCTCTGCAAGAGCAGTATACATGCACCCTTAACTGCTAAGCCATCTCTTTAACCTCAGTCTTTTTTTTTTTATGCTACATTGTAAGTGCTGATTTTCATTTCTCCTATTAATGGATCCAAATTGCAATTTCTTCATTGTACTTGTGCACGTAAATCAATGTCCAGAACTTTCCAGAGGAGAGCTGATTTCAAATGCTTTGGTTTGTATCCTTCTAAGCACTGGTGCCTGCCCAATGTCTGGCCCATTGTGGAAGATGCAGCCTCTCTCCCCTTTGTAGTAAGACACATTTGCGTCCTTTAATGGAGGATTTTACGGACCTGGGTGATGCTGGACCGCTGGGAAGTAGGGGAAGTGGTAAGTGGGGGAGATTGTTAGTGATAACTTAAGAATCAGAAAGTGGCTTGGCGCTGAGCGAACCACGAGGAAGGGTACTGGGAGAAGGCATTTGTGGAGCCTGGTGTGATAGACAAGACTTGTGTTGTACCCAGTTGCTGCTGTCCTTGCTGTGTCTGATGGTAGCTGGAGACTATGCGTTTGTCACTTTGTCCTCCCTCAGAGAAGGGGAACCTGGTAAATACATTTACTCCAGAGTTGTTCCGGCTTTCCCAATTGCTGTGAATCTCACTGAGTTGTTAATTTTCTAGGATCTGAAGAATTGAGCCGTGGAGGCATCCATGCATTTCCTCAACCTATAGCCACTCTTCAGAGCAGAATGGATAGAAGATGCTGGGTGCAAAGTAGATAGATGTTATTTAAGGAAATTTCCAACAAGAAAAGAGAATCCAGAGGCAGTATGGAAATAAAGTAAGGCTGGTGGGACATGTCTAATGGACATTTGTCAACTGATATGCTTAGAAGGAAATATGAAGAAGAACATGCAGAAAACAAGAAAATGAAGTCACTAGACTATGAGTGGAGAGAAAGAGAGCACAAAACTGAAGGAAGTAGTTAGACCTGAAGCAATATGATAAGCTAGGGTGTTCCCTTGCCAGATGCCAGCAATTTTCCAAGCAGAGTAAGAACTGAGAAACCCACTGGGTAGACAGGGTAGGGTGAGAGGCAGCGGCAGAGGGTGTAGACCTCTAGAAAAACAACTGCAAATAGAACTAAAGGGATGCTGTGCTTCCCCAGGGTCCTGTGGGGACATGGATGTTCTTATGCCACACTGGAATGATGAGCTTTCTGTGGATCTGTGACTCTCTGGAGCAGAAGTGGAGGAGGAGAGAGGGCAGAGGGAGTGATCTTTAATTGAAGATTGGAATGTCCTGGATCACAGGATCACAGGAATCAGAGTGGAGGAGTATAGGAAAACATTCATTCTGGATGAGTGACCAAATGGATCTAGGCGTGTTCTGATAAGACCAGAGGATAGGTGCCTTGAGATTCTGGTGTGGCTCAAAGGCAGGTTCTCTGGGGATGGGACAACAGAATTGACTGACCAGAAAGCTTAGGTTGGAGAGAAGGGAACATAAATCTGTAGAAGAGGTCAGTGGAACCCCTGACTTGCTAAAGCTCAGGGTGTGCCCAGCTGCACTGAGGTATTTGTGTGGTGTCCTGGTCAACAATGCTCATGCTTAGCGTGTTCTCCAGGGGTGGTGCTCATCGACCAGGTTTCTGAGGTGACGATGAGAATGTACAGTGTGCACATACATTTGCATGTGCAATCACAGCCTGTGCTTCTAAAAATAATCCTTAAAATGACATTGCTTTCCCTCTGACAAACATACTTGGAATTCTCATCCAGTGGCTACTTACATAGACAATAAAAGATCACCAGCTGCAATCTGGAGTTGTTATTGAACCCAGCTATTCTTTTGGCAGTCCATTAGACATGTTTGGTTTTTCATAGGTGGGGATGTGCATGCCTTTTTATTTTATTTTATTTTATTACTATCTTACTTCCCAGTTTATTTTGTAAATTTTCCTGAGGGCAGAGACCATTTGATATCCTCCTTCCCTGCTTAGGGAATTCAATGAATGCAAGTGATTCATTGTTGTCTAAAAAAAAAAATCATCCTGAGTGAGGTAACAATCACAAAAGAACACACGTGGTATGCACTCGCTGATAGGTGGATATTAGCCCAAAAGCTCAGAATACCCAAGATACAATTCACAGATCACATGAAACTCAAGAAGGAAGTCCAAAGAGTGGATACTTTGGTCCTTCTTAGAAGGGGGTTCAAAATACCCATGGCTCACAGCCAACCAATAAACTGATTATTGGGTCCCCAATGGAGGAACTAAGGAAAGGACCCAAGTTGCAGCCCCATAGGAGGAACAATAATATGCATCAGTCAGTTCCCCCAGAGCTTCCAGGGACTAAACCACTAACCAAAGAGTACACATGGAGGGACCCATGACTCTAGCTACATATGCAGCAGAGAATGGCCTTTTCAGACATCAATGAGAGGAGAGGCCATTGGTCCTGTGAAGGCTCAATGCCCCAGTGTAGGGGAATGCCAGGTCAGGAAATTAGGGGAAGGGATTGGTAAACAGAGGAAGAGGGGATGGCATAGGGGGTTTTCAGAGGAGTAATGAGGAAAGAGGATAACATTTGAAATGTAAATAAAGCAAATATCTAAAAAAATCAACATTATTTTTTCCTTCTCATTTTTTCAAGACAAGTTTTCTCTGTATGGCATTGGCTGTCATACTAGAATTCAATTTGTAGACCAGGCTGGTCTTGAACTCAAAGATCTACCTGTTTCTGCCTCCTGAGTGCTGGAATTAAAGGTCTGTACTACCATTGCCTGGCAATCTTAAACTTCATTGTGTGGGTTCAGGCACTGAGCCACCTTGCCACCTTATAATCAATGTTTTCTGAAGGACAGACATTAGGAATACTTATCTCCCCTGAAAATTCTTACATCCTCCCAATCTCCAAGCCTTTGGGATTTGATACTTGCCTTTCTGTGGGCTTGATACTCGATTCCCAGGGCATGAAGGTACCACTTCTCTGTGGTACTTTCCTTCTCTATGTAGGGACCATTCCAATTTCTCCCTTCCCTCCTCCCTGGTGGGGGTCTGCTAGCACCCAGCAGTTTCTCTTCTAAAACCACTTAAGAGTGGATTTTTGAAAATAAAAAATAATCTTAAAATATAAAGGAATAAAAGTACAAAGTAAATGATAGGTAGTGGAGATTTTCTCTGGATCCCCTGAGACTATTCTAGGGATACAATAACTCATTGTGGTCCCACTATGTGGGAACCCAACTGACCATAATCTTGGAGAAGTAGATAGAATTTCCTGACTTAAAAATGGCTTTCCCAGCACTTGGGAGGCAGAGGCAGGCGGATTTCTGAGTTCGAGGCCAGTCTGGGCTACAGAGTGAGTTCCAGGACAGCCAGGGCTACACAGAGAAACCCTGTCTCGAAAAAACAAAAATGGCTTTCTGTAGTATCTGACCCATGGCGTTAATGATTTCTGTGACTGAGAAAATGCTTCCTAAAAATACAGTTTACTGCCTGCCTTTCTGTCTTCCAACACTTTAGTGGGAGTTGTCCCTTGAGGCTATCTCCTGCAAGAAGCACAGATGAGTGACATCTGGAAGCCAAGTCACCGCCTGTTCACCTGAGAGCAAAGGGGTTGGCAGCAGTGCCTAATGTCCTTTTTGGTCTTAAACCTGTGATCATCACACAGTGCTTAATTAAGTTTTATTTTATTATCTTCCCTGAATATCTTGATGTCCTCTACACTATTCATTCTGAGGGAGTGGAGGCCATTTATTCCAGCCCTTTATGTCCCTTTATGTAGCTTATACAGTTTGTAGCCTGATGCTTAAAACCCAAGAGAGACTGAGGACATGTCCCCATGTAACGGCTGTTAGCTATGCATCTCCCACGGTGATTTAAGCCTGAGGCCTTGGCTTCCACAGAGAAGGCAAGGTTGCTGCATTCCCTCCCCTCATTCCAACAGAGCTCCCCTGGGTGCTGAGGCTGTGCAATGGGAAAGGACAGGTTAGTTTCTTATCTGGGTGACTCTTAAGCATTTTGAGTCTTGGTTTGATCCTCTAAACACAGGATGGAGTATATCTTTGCCTGCTTGGGGGCTTTGAAGATCAACTGAGAGGTGGGAAAGAAATCAAAGCTTTTGAAACAGCAAAGCTCCTTCTCGGAGTGAGGTGACCTTGTTAATATCTGTGTCTCATTCTGCTTCTCTGGAACCACAAGAACACATTTCTAAATAAATTTTATTATTCAAGATGTGGTCCACAGATGGTGTCTTTAGCAAGATAAGTCCTTTCAGCAGCTTCCTAACTTAAAAATTATATGATCGCAATACATTTTATGTATATATGATATCCTCAGAGAACTAATGAGAATATCATGCTAAAAAAAATATCCTAACCAGCAGGATGACACACTCCTGTAGTCCGAGGTACTTGGGAGGCTAGAGGCAAAAGGATTACTTGAATATGTGACCACTTGGAGAAATAGCAAGACCCCCGTTTCAAAAGAACAGTTATTCTAGATAACCAGGTGATCAACTATTAAAAAATCATTAAAATCTGCTGAAACTTTAAAAAGGTATTTTATTAAAGATTTTTCATTCCTCCTTATTTCTTTTTAAAGATTTATTTTATTTTATATAAGTACAATTTAGCTGTCTTCAGACACACCAGAAGTGTGCATTGGATCCCATTACAGATGGTTGTGAACCACCATGTGCTTGCTGGGAATTGAACTCAGGACCTCTGGAAGAGCAGTCAGTGCTCTTAACCACTGAGCCATCTCTCCAGACCCCCGCTGTAGCTTTTTATTTCAAATAATATATTTCCCTATTTCCCTAGAGTCCTGGTTCGTAGAACATCTCAGGGGTGGGGGGAACTTTTTATTTCAGTCAACATAAAACTCAACTATGACTCATTCATGTATTTGTTTTTGAAATAATTTTTATGCATGTTATTTTAGTTAGTCCTTTTAACTCTTTCTTCTTTCAGGTGAAATGGAGGAATTTTCCTACCTTGGCATTCTATTTTAAGACCCCATCTCCCCCATGTCTTCTAGGATACTGGATATATTATGTCCTACAGGAAAGTGAAGTCAAGGGTAGGAGTGCTCGTATTTCCAGAGAACTTGGAAGAAATGTAAACATGTGGGCCTGCCTAGCTCTCTTCAGTCAGATGAGTATTTTATCTAGAGTGACAGGTGACTCATGTGCACATTTAAGGTTGACAATACCAACTTGATTTGAGGTTTATAATGAAGGTCTAAAGATTTAATATGCCTCAAAAATAGAATGCTCCAAGATATTTGTTGAAATAATCCTATGAGTGAGAACTATTTAGTCCTAAATATTTAGTCACTGAATTTCAGGACTGTGACCCCCTTTAGAATGTTCAGTCCCCTAAGCATGGAGGTTCTCATCTGTTCTACTCACATAGAAGCTGATGGTGCCTAGCACGGTGGCACATGCCTGTAATCTCAGCACTTGAGAAGTTGAGGCAGCAGGAGTCCCTTGAGTTTGAGGCTAGCCTGAGTTACCTGCAGGCTAGACCAGCTAGTGAGACCAAGTCTTAAACAAACAAACACATACACAAGGAAACACACACACACACAAGCAAATAAAGAAATAACAAACCAAACTGATCTTGTCTGACAGAATGATTTGACTTCAGAGAGGAAAACAACGTGATGTAAGAAAATAAGGTGACAGATTGCAAACTTGCCTCCATAATTTGCATGCATTTCTCCTTTACAAAACATGTAACACAATACATCTTTTTATATAGATGATAGTTAAACACCATATATTGACTTGTTAGAAACATTGAGTTCTATTTTGACTGTGATGGTGTGGTGGGCACTGCATCCTGGAATCAGCTCAGGAATCCTTAACAATACCAGCCTTAACTAGAGCGACTGGAAAATTCCATCAGTAATTAAAGCTCCTGCGATCAGACCTGTGAGGTGTAGAGAAGATCCAGCATGAATTCACCTTCAGCTATTAGGGAAACTGAGGCTGCAGTAAAGAGTGTGGCTGGGCTGATTTTACTCTTGGGATGTTAAAATTTCTCTGAAAGGCTTAATGTTCCACTTTTAGCTATACAAAAAGTCTGAACAAAACCTGTATTTCTGTTTTCTGTGATTTCCCACACTCATAAGGCAGGGCCAAATTCTGAATCAAATTCTGAAAATTTGTTTTGGTTCAAACTTTTTCCTGAAGTACATTGACTCACCTTGTCAGCAATCTTCTGGACTTCTTCTGTAGCAGGTCTGGCCTCCGTCAAGCCTCCAGGTACCATTCTGGTGAGTTACTTCTTTGCTGGGCAGGATGCTGAGAAGAAATGATTTGGCAAGCAGGGAGACTTAGGATTTTAAAGGTATCCATAAACTCCTCCTATGAAATGCATAATCACCACAATGTCTGAGGCAATGGGGAAATGAGTATGGCCTCAGGCAAGACTTATTGCATCCTTTAGAGGAAATGCTGAGTGGAGTTGGAGGGAAATGAGGTGGGGGACATGAGCAAGTAGGTGTGCCCAGGACTCAGGTATGGTGAGCATGGTTCCTCCCTGAATTCTCTGTGCCAATAAGGTCATCCTGTTGTGTCATAAGAGGAAAGATGTGTACAACCCGAGTTTTTAAATATGGTAAACCCTGAAGACTTCTTTAAAGAAAATAGTTAATTATGTCAAAGCTGGTTGCTTAGGATCCACCCAAGTTTACTAAGATAATGAAACTGTCTACGACGAATTTTCATTTGCAGTTTCTAAAATGTTTATCTCCAAACATGAAGAATAAAACACCTTTATTTCTTCTGCTACTGTTGATTCTCTTTTTTGTTTATTTATGTTTTATTGTTGTTGTTTTGTTTTTTTGAGACAGAGTTTTTCTGTGAAACAGCTCCTGCCTCTTCTAGAACTCACTCTGTAGACCAGGCTGGTCTAAAACTCACAGATATCTGTCTTCCTCTCCCCCCTCCCCGACCCAAGTGCTGGGATTGAAAACATGGCTTGTGGTCTGTATTTAGATAATCCTAGAAATAAAGGTAAATGTGAAATACATATTTCTAAAAATAACCAAAGACCTTCTTACCAGGGGGCTGAGACTCTGTTAAAAAAATCTGCGGGCTGGAGAGATGGCTCAGAGGTTAAGAGCACCGACTGCTCTTCTGAAGGTCCTGAGTTCAAATCCCAGCAACCACATGGTGACTCACAACCACCCGTAATGAGATCTGATGCCCTCTACTGGTGTGTCTGAAGACAGCTGCTGTGTACTCACATATAATAAATAAATAAATCTTTACAAAAAAAAATCTGCTAAATTACCTTTTGTTAGATGTACAGAACCCAGAGTGTCTGGTAATCTTTATATAACACCAGATTCTTGGACTTTTAAAAAGAAAATCCTGTACATCAACTGACACAGACTGTAGATTTCTGTCTGGTTTGATTTAAAGAAAAGAAATATGGCTGTCTAAAAAGAAGGAAAGGGAACTTGGCTTGAGGGTCCATTCTCTGTTGATGTGTTCTGATGCTTTGGAGAAGAAGGAAACACAGCTATGTGCCCTGCATGATGTAGACATACCGCATGCTTCCTTTTCTGCTCTGTGCTTTCCGTATACAACCTATTTGTACCCTGTGAGTTGGCCAAGATGGAACTTTGTGGATGAGGCCCCCCATCTGCTGTCGTGTACCCAAGCAGTGCTCCTTGGGTAAACTCTGTACTCTTCCCTACTAGCTATCATCTCATAAACATTGACCTTTAAGCACTGAGAGAGTAGGACTTCAATAACAATTGGAACTTTGGCTCATGATACCAGAGTACATTTGTCATGGTGGGGAAGGAATAGCAGTAGGTGAGAGGCAACTGGTCTAATGGGTCTGGTGTCAGAAGTCAAAGAAGGACAAGTGCTGGCTCTCAGCTCATTTTCTCATTTATGTTCAGTCTAGGACAATGGTATAATGTTGCCTATATATAAAATTGGTCTTCCTACCTCAGTTGACCCAATATCAGTATCCAAGGACTTTCTAGCCATATCCCATCAAGTTGGCAGTATCAACAGTCATAGTTGTCAACCAGACTTCTAATAAGTGATTTCATTGGAGACAGAGCTTTCCTATAATGAGGCAGAAGCTTTCCTGGACTCCCCATGTGCCCCATCTTGACTTTGAACTCATGATCCTCTTGAATCTTGCTCTCAAATTCTGGTATTATAAGCATGTGCCTCTGTGCCCAGTGCTTACATCTGCCAACTTTAAATGGCTTGTTCTTATAACTTTCTTTGCTGATGTTCAGAATTAGTAAATGACACTTTAATGTTGGGAATGTAGCTCAGTGTTAGAGCTCTTTGCAAAGCTTGCTCAAAGCACTACATTCAATCCCTAGTACCATCAAGAAAAGATAATCTTTCCCAAAGCATATCACAGAACCATACCTAGTCCTTTAAAGACAGACATAAAGCCTAGAAACCTAGTTCAAAACTTCTTTTGCCCTTTTGTGTAGGAAATCATCCTGAGCAGGATGTTTACCCAGCCTTGCCTTGTAGTAGGTCATAAAATCTTCATTCTAGGAGGGGTTCTGCCCAGTGCCATATAGATGAACCTCCTCACAGAGCAAAAATCTGAACAGACCAGCCTTGCTGGTTCTCCTACCCAGTCTTTCACCAATAGGACATAAACCTCCCTGTCCTATCACATCTGCAGTTAGCTATCCATTTAGGGTCAAATAAAAACATTAAAAATGGGCAGCTGCTGTTCCTGGGTATTTAGGACTCAATTTCCGAAGTTTTCTGTGTTATTTAAAACTTTGACTACATAAACCTGCTTCACTTTTTTTTCTGGGTTGTCTGTTGTCAGAGGAGTGTGAACCTTAGGAAGAAGATGAGTCTTACCCTCCTGTGTGCCCCTACATGACATTCATTAAAATGATTCATTTTGCACTGAGTTAAAAGTTTGAGATATGTTTTGTGACACACCTGTCTTTTAAAAGCCCATGCTTTGGCTCTTTCTGTACTGGGTGTTTTTTATTGGATAGACAACTACAGAGAACTAGATGCTGACATTCATCTTAGTCAGGAGTGGACTCCTATGAACAGACACCATGACTATGTCAGCTCACATACAGCATGTAATTGGAGCTAACGTATGGGTTTGGAATTTCAGTGCATTATCATCAAGGTGGGAGCATGAGAGCATCCAGACAGGAGAAGCTGAGAGCTGTATATCTTCATCTGAAAGTTGATAGAAAACTCACTTCCAGGCAGCTAGGATGAGGTTCTTAAAGCCCATGTTCAGAGTGACACACCTACTCCAACAAGGCCACACCTCAAAATAGTGCCACTCACTGGGCCAAGAATATTCAAACCATGTCAACATTCTAAAGTTGTCAGACAGGTGTGGTGGTGCTTGCCTTTAATCTCAGTACATGAGAGACAGAGGCACATGGAATTTTCTGAGTTTAAGGTTAGCCTGATCTACATAGTGATTTCCACACCAGTCAGAGCTTCTCAGTGAAACACTGTCACAAAAAAAAAAGGAAGAAAGAAAAATTATATTAAAAGAAAGGTACATCAAAGCATATTTCAAACTTTTGACTGAGTGCAAAATGAATCATTACAATGGATGTCATGTAGGGGCACACAGGAGGGTAAGACTCATCCTCTTTTTTTTCTAAGGTTCACACTCCTCTGACAACAGAAAACCCAGAAAAAAAAGTGAAGCAGGTTTATGTAGTCAAAGTTTTAAATAACACAGAAAACTTTGGAAATTGAGTTCTAAATACCCAGGAACAGCAGCTGCCCATTTTTAATGTTTTTATTTGACCCTAAATGGACAGCTAACTGCAGATGTGATAGGACAGAGAGGTTTATGTCCTACTGGTGAAAGACTGGGTAGGAGAACCAGCAAGGCTGGTCTGTTCAGATTTTTGCTCTGTGAGGAGGTTCATCTATATGGTACTGGGCAGAACCCCTCCTAGAATGAAGATTTTATGACCTACTACAAGGCAAGGCTGGGTAAACATCCTGCTCAGGATGATTTCCTACACAAAAGAGCAAAGGAAGTTTTGAACTAGGTTTCTAGGCTTTATGTCTGTCTTTAAAGGACTAGGTATGGTTCTGTGATATGCTTTGGGAAAGAATATCTTTTCTTGATGGTACTAGGGATTGAATGTAGTGCTTTGAGCAAGCTTTGCAAAGAGCTCTAACACTGAGCTACATTCCCAACATTAAAGTGTCATTTACTAATTCTGAACATCAGTAAAGAAAGTTATAAGAAAAATCCATTTAAAGTTGGCAGATTGTATCATTGGATACAGAGACATATTTAAAATCCCAGAATTAGAGAGACAGGATCAAGAGGATTTGAGAAACAGATTCATGAGTTCAAGATCAAGATGGACTACATTAGGAGTTCACAGAAAGCCTGCATGCGCTACATAGTGGAAAAGTTCTGCCTCCAATGAAATCAATTATTAGAACCCTGGTTGACCATCATGTTGGTTAATCCTGTCAATTTGACAGGATTTAGTTAGAAAGACCTTGGATACAAACTTCTGCACCTCACTGAGAATGTTCCACAGCAGCCTCTCAAGCCAAGACCTCTTTCCTTCTTTTTAGAAGGTGATATTTCTTTTCTATAAATCAAAGCTCATAGAATTTTACAAAGCTGACAGAATGAGGCTGTGTCAGTTTATATACAGGATTAAAAGAAGCCTAAGATTCTGATGTTATACTAAGATTACCCAGACACTGGGTTCTATAATCTAAAGAAAGGTGATTTGTAGATTTTTGTTTTTCCTATTGTTGTTAATGTTTTATAAAGACAGAGTCTCAGACTTCTGGGAAGAAGGATTTTGGCTGTTTATAGATACATGCATTTAATATTTATCTTGATTTCTAGGATTGTTTAAATAAAGAAGAACACAATAAAGTGACAGTCATCTATGTCTCTGTCACTCAGAATTGAACCTGTTTACCCCTTTTGCTTTGGTGGAATCACTCCAGTGGACAAAGATGACTGAGCAGTAAGCCCCTGTCTCTTTGTTGTGCCCAGTTCCCTGTTATTCCTAGCTCTTCCTTCTTGACACCAGCAATTCTCTGCAGCTAGGGAAGGCCCCCAGAGTTATTCCAAGACGGTTGACCACCTACATCATCCCCTAATAACCAAGTAGTTTAAAGGTAACACTGTTCTGCCCATCACATTGTGCCTAATGGCGGCTGACCTGAGACCTGTATAAAAGGCCTGCTGCATGGGCTGTGGTGGTGTTCTCTCCCCATGCGCAGGGTGACCCCAGCATGCTGGATTAAATAAAATTCCTCTTGCTTTTTTACAATGATTCCTGTCTCCATGTCGTTCACTCAGGGGTTCTCCAGTAAGTTAAGACTCCCCTAGTCTTACATTTGGTGCATTGGCTGGGAATCTGACCTCCTGTGGGGACACGCTAGAGTAGTGAGTCGGAGGTCTCGAGCAGGTAACACCTTGGGGTTTTTTTTTTTTTGTCTGTCTTGCTATTTGTCGATGTCTGAGTCTGTAAGTCTGTCTGAACTTTCAGTTTGCTTGCAAGCGTCTGGGAGGCTTGGAGAGCCTATGGTGTCTGGTGCAGTCAAGTTCGGCTGGCAGATGTGCTATAAGTTGAGACCGCGGGAACTGGAGGAAGCTTCAGGCCCCTGGGTGAGAGCCAGGAAGGCTCTGCTCCTTCTGGGAATGGCAAGACAGTAAGGTGGGAGCAGAGTCTTGCTATAATCTGGCTTATCTGGCTCCTGCCATATGGGCAGGAACACCTAGTTTGTTTTAACTTGGCTGGAGCTGGCTGAGCAACTCTGTTATCTGGTTCCTGCCCATCAAGGGGTGTGTGTTGATTGTTTTTCTCTGTGTTTGTTAGTATCTTGTTCTGCATTCTTGGACCTAGATGCCCGCCTGTGGCAGGGTCAAGCTGTCTGTGTGCTGATTGTTTTTCTCTGTTTGTTGGTATCTCGTTCTGTGTTCTTGGTATCTCGTTCTGTGTTCTTGGACTTAGACTAATGACATTGTTTGGACATTAGACCAACTGAAAAGCAAGTTAGTTACTCTCTGCTTCTCTGAATGACCTACCTGTAGGGACCTTTGACTTGCAGGTGATCAAAGCAGTAGAAGAGAAAGTCTTTATAGTTACCTGGAAGAATCTATTGGAGGACCCACCTCCCACCTCATAGATAAAAGCCTTTCTTTTCCGAGACCCACCTCACAGGTTCTGACCTTCAGGAAGAAGGAAGCAAGAGTGGAGAAATCTGGAAGAGAAGAAGTCAATCCCCCCAAGGCCCTTCAACAGCAGACCTGTTGCTCTAAGAGCCTCCCTGTATCTCCCTACCCTTGCTCCCATGGCCCTGCCAGCTGCCAGTGCTGGTGACCCACTCACTAAGTGCATATTTTCCAAGAGACTGATTAATTGCTTTGAGACTGTTTTATTTATAATACAGGAAGTAAAAAAGAATACCCCCTCAGACACGGGGTACTATCAATTGACCAGGCTGTCATGAACAGTTGGCTTTTCCTGACTAGACCTGACTGGGACTTTAATATGGCAAAAGGTAAGGGGCACCTGAAGGTCCACCACCAGACTTTATTGGCAGATCTCAAGGGGGCCACATGGCAACCCACAAATTTGACCAAGGTATGTGAAATTAAACAGGGACTGTAACCTTTTTAGAGCAGATCATAGAGGCATTCTGCCAGTATACACCCTATGACCCCAGCATAAAGCTACTGTGACAATGACTTTTATAGACCAGGCTCGTAGAGATATGAGGAAAAAGCTTCAGAGGCTAGAGAGAAAGAATAAGCCATTGAGGGGTTTAGTGCAGTTTACTGAGACAAGGAGACAGAGGAGGAGAAGGGGAAGAGAAAAAGAAAGAATAAGTCACTGATGGATTTAGTGCAAGTTGCTGAGAAAGTCTCCCATTACAAGGAGACAGAGGAGGAGAGGGAAGAGAGAAAAAGAAAGAAAAAAAGTGACAGGGAAAGAATCTACAGAGAGTCCTGGCTACAGTAGTTAGGAAAAGTAGAGAAGAGAGACTCCAACCAAAGAGAGACCGAAACCCCCTTGAAAAGAACCAGTACGCATACTGCAAGGGGAGAGGCCACTGGGCCTGAGAATACCCTAACAAACAGTAGCCAGGAGCAGGAAGTTCCAGGCCTTGGAAAAAGTACCCCCAAATGGCAAAGGTATTAGCCCTGGGTGAAGACAGTGATTAGGAAAGATGCGGTTCAAATCCCCTCCCTGAACACAGGGTAACTCTGAGAGTGGAGGAGAAACCCACTCAGTTCTTGGTGGACATAGGGGCTCAACATTCAGTTCTCCAAGTCAATGGCCCAGTTTCCAAGAAAAGATCGTGAGTCCAAGAAGTCACTGGCACTGAAATGTATTCATGGACTACCGGAAGAACAGTGAAACAGGGATGGGATGGGTAGCCCATTCATTTAGGGTCACCCCAGACTGTCTCTATCCACTGTTGGGGCAAGACATACTCTTCAAAATGGGGGCTCAGATACACTTCCTGCCCAAGGGACCACAGCTAACTGGCCCAAAAGGAGAGACCTCTCCAACTGATCCCTGCCGAAAGCGGGACTACCTGGTTTACAGACGGGAGCAGTTTTCTCCACAAAAGTCAGACGAGTAGGTGCTGCTATGGCAGATGGCACAAATGTCATCTGGGCAGAACCTCTACCCCCTGGCATGTCAATGAAGAAAGTGGAACTAATTGCCCTCACCAAGACCTTGGAACTTGGAGCCAGTAAGGAAATTAACATCCACATAGATAGCAGGTATACCTTTGCCACAGCCCACGTCCTCAGGGATATATGCCAAGAGTACTGCTCACATCAAAGGATACAAACAGGAAATCTTGGACCTCTTAGAAGCCCTAATGAAGCTGGCAATTGTGAGTATTATTCACTGCCCAGGACATCAGAAGGGAAGAGACTCAGTGGGCAATTACCAGGCAGATCAAGTAAGTGGCTTCAGAAGTAGCTATGCAGGAGTCTATCCTGGTTATGTATGGGCCTGCAAGAGACACCCACTGGGAAATGGGACTGGGCTAAGGGATGGCTGTACTTAGAATATACTGAAGAAAAAATGACTCAAATTGCTAGCCACCCTACCAACTATTACCAAAAGAAGGCACACACAAGAAGGGAGAACTCCCCAGAAAGTAAGCAAAAGACTTACTAGGCCAAATGCACAGATGGACTCATTTAAGGGATAAAAAGCTTGTCCAAGAAGTTAAGGGACCTAAAGTACATATTTATAAGACTCAGGTTTTGGGCCAGAGAGATAGTAAAATAGGGTAAGATATGCCAGCAAGTGAATGCTTATGCAGCCTAGAGTAAGCAGGCAAAAGACCTAGGGGAGAACAGCCTAGAATATATTGAAAGATTTTATAGAAGTTAAGGCAGGAAAATGTGGTTAAAAATACCTTCTAGTGTTTTTGGATACTTTCTCTGGATGGGTTGGGGCTTTCCTCACCAAGCAGGAAACAGCTGCCGTGTTAGCTAAAGAAGATATTAGAAGAAATTTTCCCGAGTTTCAGAGTGCCCAAGGTAATTGGATCAACAATTGTCCTGCTTTTGTCTCTTAAGGTAAGTCATGGATTGACAGAGATATTGGAGACTAACTGGAAGCATTATTGGGTGTACTGTCCCTAGAGCTGAGGGCAGGTAGAGAAAATAAACAAAACCTTACAAGAGACCTTAACTAAACTGACCTTGGAGACTGGATCAGGCTGTGTGGTACCCCTCTCCTTGGCCCTGTTCTGAGCCTAGAACAACTCCTGCCATTTTAACCTGACCCCTTTTGAGATCCTCTTTGGTATCCTAACTCCATTGGTGTCCACTGGGCCCTCCCAGGAGGTATCACACAACATGAGATTTGGTCCAAACTGTCTGCCTTAAATGCTCCAGGGATGCCAGAGATTCCTCACTGATGCCAGACTGGTGACTGGATCTGTAAGGAGGCTTCAGGGAACAGTCGCTGGAACCCTGATGGAAGGGACCCTTCCTGGTACTGCTAGCTACTCCCACAACCCTCAAGGTGGATAGTACTGTGGCCTGGGTGTATGCTTTTTCCCATGTGAAGCCTGCAGATGTCCCACTCTCCAGAGACCCCCCCCCTTCCTGGATGGTACAGAAGATAGACAATCTACTCAAGCTCAAGATCACTCGACCTTGATCATGACTGCCTGGTGGTACCCTTGGATTCTGATTCCTTCTCCCATCCTATGTGCCCATTCACCAAACCTGTTACAGCACTCACTGTCTCCCTTCTGTTGGGGTTGGGGATGGCTGTGGCAGCCATCTGAGTGGGTAAGCCACTCTGGTCTTACAAGGGGAAATTATGACAGTCTGAGGGCAGCCATTAATTTAGATATAAAGAGAAGAGAAACTTCCATCAGTCACCTTCAAGAATCATTGACTTCATTATCAGAAGTAGTACTGCAGAATAAGAGGGTTATGTGCTGCCTTAGCTGAGGAGCGTTGCTCTTATATAGACCATTCCGGGGTTGTTAACCCTGTTAAGACCCCAAATTTTTCTCCAGCTATAGTGGACTTTGGCCCCTACATTTTGGACCACTTGGCCACTATTGTTAAGAAACACTTAGGTGGCAGTACAGCTAATGATCTTAAAGCAGAGATACAAAGAACTAGATACAGAAGACCAAGAGTATCAGAATACCAGCAATTTCTTCAGGATTGAAGCATGCTCAAAGAAAAGGGGAGAATGAAAGGGTTAGCTCAAGAACTTTGGAAAGGTCATGGAACACTTGATCCTCCCAGAAGGGAGAGGCTAAATTACATTCCTCAGACTGCAGGGAGGTCCCTGCAGCTAGGGAAGGCCCCCAGAGTTATTCCGAGACCTTTGGCCACCTACCTCATCCCCTAACAACCAATTAGTTTAAAGGTAACATTGTTCTGCCAATCACATTGTGCCTAATGGAGGCTTCCCTGAGGACTGCATAAAGGCCCTCGCAGGAGGCTGCATGTGGTTGTTCTCTCCCCATGTGCAGGGCAACCCCAGCATGCTGGATAAATAAAATTCCTCTTGCTTTTTGCAATGATTCCCTTCTCCACATTGTTCACTCAGTGGGTCTCTGTTAAGACTCCCTGAGTCTTACACTAGAAGACTTGGGGGAGATAGAGCCTTAAAATGGGATGCCAAGGAAAAGTTCTCCATTTCACCTGTAAGAAGAAAGAGCTAAAAGAACTAACTAGAATGCCATGTAGAAAACATGTTTTAAAACAAATAAGCACAGATGAGGCACAGCTGATATTCATGTTGACTAAAATAAAAATTCCACGGAGATATTCTAGGATCCTGGCTGTATGGGGATAGACAGAAACATACAGTTGTTTGAAATAAAGAGTTACAGCAGATTTTCATGATTTTAAATAGTTGATCATCTGGTTTTCTAAAATAACTGAAGGTCTTGTTATTTCTCCAAGTGGTCTAAACCTCACATGTTCAGATAATCCTTTTTCCTCTAACCTCTCAAGTAACAAGGACTACCTAGTGTGTCATCCTGCTGCCTAGAATAATTTTTGAACACGATATCCTCATTAGTTCTTTGAGGATTTCATACATACATAAAACATACTTTGAACATATAAATTTTAAGTTAGAAAGCTGCTGGAGGACTTATCTTGCTAAAGACACCATCTGTCCACCACATCTTCATTGATAAATTTTATTTAGAAATGTTTTCTTGCAACTTCAGATAAACAGTAGACATAGATATTAACAAATTCAGCTCACCCCTGGAAGGACCTTTGCTGTTTTAAAATCCTTGAGTTCTGTCCCACCTCTCAGTTGATCTTCAAAGCCCCCAGGCAGGCAAGGATGCATTCCATCCTAATGTTTAGAGGATGATACCAAGACTCAAAATGCTTAAGAGTTACCCAGATAAGAAACTAACCTGACCTTTCCTGCTGCACAGTCTCAGTACCCTGGGGAATCTACAGGTATGAGGGGAGGGAATGCAGCAACCTTGCCTTCTCTGTGGAAGCCAGGCCCTCAGGCTTAAATCACCATGGGAGATACATAGCCAACAACAAGTTCATAGGGGCATTTCCTGAGTCTCTCCCAGGATTTTAACATCTGGCTACAAACTGTAGAAGCTACAGAAAGGACTGAAAGAAACAGCCTCTGTTATCTCCAAATTAACAGTGTAGAGGAAATCAAGATACCTAGGGAATGTTATAAAATAAAACTTAATTAAGCACTGTTTCATGATCACAGGTTTAAGACCAAAAAGGACATTAGGCACTGCTGCCAACCCCTTTGCTGTCAGGTGTACAGGTACAGGGTGGTGGCTCAACTCCCAGATGTCACTCATCTGTCCTGTGTTGCAGGAGACAGCCTGAGGGAACAACTCCTACTAAAGTGTTGGGAGGCAGAGAGGCAGGCAGTAAAATGTGCAATTTTAGGAAGCACTTTCTCAATCACAACAATAATTCCCCTTCAAAGAACACCATAGGGCAGATACTACAGAGAGCCCTTGTTATGTCAGGAAATTCAGTCTATTCCAAGATTATGGACTGTTGTGTCCTCACACAGTGTCAGGCCAGAGGGAGTTATTGTATCCCTAGAATGGTCTGAAGAGTTCCAGAAAAGAAATCTCCACAATGTGTCCCTTGTTTGTGTCAAATACTTTGTATTTACTGATAAAGCATAGACATACCTATTTGGGTCCTTCACTGCAAGTCATGACTGTATTATTTTTTTGCTTTTTTTTTTGTTTGAATATGTGTGTGTGTGTGTGTGTGTGTGTGTATGCATTTTTCTTTTTGAGGTAGGTTTTAATGAGTAGCCCCAACTAGTCTGGAACTTTCTAAATAGTAAGAGTAGCCAATGCTACTCTTGAATGGTATTCTCCTGTCTTCCAAATTCTGAGATTAGAGGCTAGAGGCTTCTCCAGCTCAGGCTCATTAGCATCTCTGAGGACTCTTAGCAGGATGAGGTTTCCAGGTTTGTGACTCGGGTAGGATGAGTCAACACAGCCCTAACATCATCTCTTATTTTCTCCTCATAACGTCAAACCACTTCTTAAAGAGAAAAGCAATGAGAAATATGAAAAATGAAGCCATCAAGTATAAAGTTCAAGTCGTCCAAGGATGAAATTACTTCATTAAGGTTAGACACAGATCTCCCTCATGCACTGATGTGATTATTTCCTGTTGCCCCAACTGTAGCTTCATTTCTACCACTGGTCTTTAATTAGGACACTTGCATATGGATGACAGGATATTTACCTTGTTTTACCTTGTAAATACAGCAAGCTTTCTTCAGACCTATGTTAAGAAGTCAGTGATTTCTCTCTCTCTCTCTCTCTCTCTCTCTCTCTCTCTCTCTCTCTCTCTCTCTCACACACACACACACACACACACACACAAGCACAGAACCATGCATCATGTACATACACTTTTTGTATGATGCTCATTACTCAGTATTGTGTTGACCTTTACTTTCTAGACAATTATTTTTAAATATGGAATGTTTTATGAATTTGCATGTCATCCTTGGGCAAGGGCCATGCTAATCCCTGTATCATTCCAATTTTTGACATATGTGCTGCCAAAGGGGGCACACTGTTCTTGGTTCAGAGTAGAAACTTGACTCTCAAGTGTTTATTAAAAAGGCTTAGCTTTGTCAACTTGAGGTCACCTATTTGGGATATATATTCAAGGGTAGGCCAAGGCATGCTGTCAGACTTTTAGAAGCAAAACATCCTTAACATCCCAGTTCCATCAACCCAAAGACAAGTACTGAAATTTCTGGAATCTGCCAGCTTCTCTAGACTTTGGGTGCCAGGGTTCACTGAGATAGCCAAACTGTTGCATGAGATCACCAGGGGCAAAGAAGACAAAATTAAATGGACCAGTGAGATAGACATGGCTTTTAAGACTCTAAGAAGACCTTCACTAGAGGCACAGGCCCTCACCCTCCTGGACATTCTTCAACCATTCCAGCTATATATAGACAAAAGAAAGGAGATAACAAAGGAGGCACTCACCCAAAGTTTGGGACCATGGAAAAGACCTGTGATATTTTTTATCTAAGAAGATGGACCCGGTGGCCCAAGGATGGCCAGCCTGCCTCTGGATCATAGCTGCCACCGCCCTCCTAGTCAAGAATCCTGACAAAATAACTATTGCTATTGAGGTGACCCTCAAGAATCCATCCAGCTAGTGACTGTCTAACAGCAGACTGGTACACTTTCAGGCTCTGCTTTTGAATACCCCACACATAAGAAACGATCCAACATCTGACCTAAAGCCAGCCACCCGGCTACCTGACCCATTCTCAGACGTGCAGCATGATTGCTCTATAGTTCTAGGGCACATCCAAAACATCATGCCAGATTTGGCTGACATACCCTGGCCAGAGGCAGATCATATCTTCTTCATGGATGGGAGATGTTTTATCCTGTATAGAATCAGGTATTCATGAGCATTGATAATGGACTTGGAGTCTGTTATTGGGCAACTGCTTTGCTGCTAGGAACTCCAACCCAAAAAGCTGAACTAAAGGCTCTAACCCAGGCTTTAAAACTGACAGAAGGAACCATAGCTAACATTTACAGTGACAAGAGATGGGATTATTGACTGCTAAAGAAAAGCCATCAAAAATTTGAAAAACAAATACTTACTTTACTGGAGACATTATGGTTTCTTCTCAAAGTGGCCATAATTTATTGCCCTGGGCACCAGAAAGGGACATCAGAACTAGCCTGAGGGCACAGATTAGCTGATAAAGCTAAAATGGAGGCCACCCAATTTCCCACTCCTGACATCCTGGTAACTTTGCCACCCTCTGCACTCCCAGTCATCTATGAATATATTGCTAGAGACAAACAACATCAGGAGAAATGTCAAGGAGTTTATAGATGAGACAGATGCTTGCTGAACTCTGAGTTCTGCATTATCCTACCTAAGGAGTTTGCTAGACAACTCATCCAGCAATTTCACCAAGCTTCACCCCTGGTCACCAAAAACTTAAAGAATTGTTGTGAGAGACAATGTACAAAATATTTGACTTAGGTCACTTGGTTGATTAGGAAACCTCAGACGGTGCCACCTGCCAGGCTGTTAACTCCTCAGGCCCCAATCAAGGAGCCGCTCCAGGAACCGGAATCAGGAGCCAACAGCCAGGGGCTAATTGAAAAATAGATTATACAGAAATAAAACCAAGAACATATGGATGCGAACATTTGCTAGTTTTTATAGATACATTTTCAGGATAGGTGGAAGCCTACTATACAAAAAAGGAGCCTGCCAGTGTAGTGACTAAGAAGTTTCTAGAAGGCATCATACCAAGGTATAGTTTGCGTGCCCTGCTTGGGTCTAACAATGGACCAGCATTCATCTCTCAGATAACTAAATCTCTAACATAGGTTCTGGGGACCAATTAAAAATTTCATTGCACATACAGACCCCAAAGTTCAGGACAAATAGAGAGGATAAATCAGACCTTGTAGGAGGCCTTGACAAAATTAACCTTTAAAACTAGTGGTGACTAGGCATATCTCCTACTTTATGTCTTATATAGGGCTAAAAACATCCCCTATACTTTAGGTTTCACCCCTTTGAGATCCTATATGAGAGGACCCTCCCATGCTGCCTAATCTCCAGACTGATATCTTAGTTGGATATGACCAACATAAGTTTTTAAAATCCTTAAAAGTCCTCTATAATGTCCAGAAAATACTTTGGCTGGCCATCCATCAGGTTATGAGTCTGTTCCTCCCCCTACCCCCATTGCTTTGAACCAGGTGACAAAGTCTAGATTTAGAGATGTAATCACAAAACTCTGGAATCTCCCTTGAAAGGATCTCACACTGTGATCCTGACAATGCCTGTGACTGATAAGGTAGAAGGGATTAGGATGTGGTTACACCTTTCCTATGTTAAGCCTGCCAGGAGAAAGATGATCTAGCAGCTGAGGTTCCTGAAGAAGAGATTTCTGAGGAACTGTCACAAGAACAAAATAAGTTCACCCCAAACAAGTGCATCTGCTGAAACTGTGACTCCCGCGCTCCTGATCTTGTGTGCTTGTTGCTTATGTTTTAGTACAAGCGACTAGCCCCTTACTATCTGGTTCCTCCCAGGGGGTGACGTAACAATCTTGTCATCAACTTCGCAGTGTTTGGCAAGAAGGCCAATTAGACTGCCAGTTCTTAAATCCTCTCTTCCTGGACTTAACACAGAACTGTTGTTTACTAGATAGGGACTCTACATTGAAAATAAGATACCTCTAGCCTGTTCTCACCTCTACAATCACACTATAACCCTTACTGTTACAGGATACATGCTACCCCTAGAGAATGTTTGGGGAGGGGTCTGTACCTCAGGGCTTACTCCACACATTATGGCCTGATTGCAAATATGACTGAGGATTTTTATGTCTAGTACAACTTATACCCAGAATGACTTATACTCTGGAGAGGATGTCTTCAACCAGCTAGCACCTCCAAACAATGGAGTTAAAAAGGTGGCTGTTTCTGCTGCGCTACTGTATTCTCTCCTTGATGTAGGCTGGCTGACTGGAGCTGCTAGTATAGGGGCCTCAGTCTTACAAGGCCTTATGAATGGCAAAATACATAGGAGATAAAAAAGTCCATTACAGCCGTGCAGGATTCCCTCTCCTCCCTGGCCAAAGTAGTCTTACAGAAGAGAAGAGGGCTCGACTTACTGTTCCTCCAGCAGGAAAGACTCTGTACAGTCTTAGGCAAGGACTGTTGTTTCTATGTTGACCACTTAGAGGTAGTAAAAAAAATCCATGGCCTTAATTAGAAAGAGACTAGAAGACAAAAATATATGTTAGCTTTGACTTGTGGTCCTTACATAATCAATACTTTAGTTAGGTTTCTTAAGGAGCAGATTTATTCTCAAACAACAATACTAGCCCATAGAAACATCTCAAGATTTCAATATGGCCCATTACTGACAGTAGGGAATGAGAAACCTAGGCTGATTTTGTAACTGGTTTCAAGTTGGCAGTTCAGGAGACTATGCCTAAGAACTGGGCAAGTCCCGGCAAGTGCTCGGAAGTCAATTACCAAAAAAAAAAACCAACCAAACAAACAAACAAAAAAACCCAAAAAACAAAACAACAAAAACCAAAAAAAACCCCCCAAAAACCAAAAAACAACCAAACCTGTCTTCAGGTAGCTAGTCAGAAACTGCCCTGCCATCAGAAGCGACCCTGTCACCTGGCCAGAGACCAGGACAATAGGTCAACATCAGTTACAGACTTCTCCAACAACAGTTTTCAGTTCCCACTCTCCAGTAATGGTTTTAAGATGTCCCTAGTGATAGACTCAACAGATTAAGATAGAGGTCACCTACCCAGAAAATCCCCTATTATGCTTTAAATCAGGCTTGAGAGCTCACTTCTGGATCTCTTTGATATGGTAATGAGAGAATCCAACATGCTACACTTCTACAAAATAAAACACTCTTGGCATTTACATACTATTTAAGGGGTTTCATTCTTCAACCAATCATAGACCCTTACAGGACATGTATCACTTTGCCTAGGCCACATTTCTGTAATCTTATTATATTTGAAAATTAGAATTATGCATATTGATTATTACAGGGATTTCATGGAATCACATTTGAGGTTTTATAAAGACATGGAGAAATCTATGTATATTCAGAAAGATGGCCTTTGACTGGGGAGTCTCTCAGTTAGCCTAAACCAACTTCTCCACCATTGTGTCTATTCATGTGGTTATTTTTTTAATTTTAATTTTTTATTATATTGAACATAATATATATTTTTATACCAATCATAAAAATGATGGACTTGTTATTAAATGAACATAAAAAGATAGTCTTTTTGTTTGTTTATTTGTTTTGCTTTTAGTAGAGCTTAAAATCTTGGCTCTTACTATGGTACAAACCCAAAATAAGAACAATTTTCAGACATTGGAGTTCATTGTAATAAGGCTGTACAATGTCCCTCATATCCTCAAAGAAATTTATCTCCATAGTAGCTAGGCTAAGAGTTGACAGTTCGGCTGCACCAATGAATGAATTGTGGACACAATTATTTGGATACAGATTTCCTGCTATGGTCAAAGCTATTTGACTTGAGTGATTGTCATCATTCTCAGCCCACAGGGAACAAACAGATGACATTCATTTAAGAAATGGTGTGTGTATTAAGATGATCATCAACTGTTTTAGTGAACAATGATTCTCTTGGAGGGTGGCACAGACATTAGTTGAGGGTAAGATTCTGGTTCATTGGCTGTGATGATTTTGAAAAGAATTCATCTCAGAAAAAGATTAACTTATAAGGTCATCTTCAAAATTGATACAATAATTATAATATCAAGCAAAACATTCAGTCTCATTCTTTGTTATTCTTTTACAAGCCACCTCCCAAATTAATTGTCTATGTTTCTTTTGGCTGTATAAATAATTTTGAAATATGTAAGCTGTTCTAAAAACCATAGTATAGAGTAAAAACATCAAATAAACAATCCTACTGTAAGACTCAACTAGTCTTAATTTACTGGACCTCCTGAGTGGATCACACAGAGACGGAAATCGATGCGAAACACAAGAGGAATTTTTATTAAAACCAGCATGCCATGTAACCTTGGTTTCTGTTGCTTATGTTCTTAGGCTTGCCATCAGCCAGTTGGTTATAGCCCTTGCTATATCTGTTCGAAGCCTGTCCTTCCTGTGATCCTGGTTGTGTTAGAACTCCTCAGAGTCAATCTGTCTCTGTGATCCTGTGATTCTGGGATCCTGTGATCCTGGGTGTGTCCGAGCTCCTGGGAGTCAAGCTACCTCTGGGACCCTGAGATCCTGGTGTGACCAAACTGCTGGGATCCTGGAATCCTGGAATCCTTTGATCCTGGGTGTGTTAGAGCGCTTGGGAGTGGAGCTTCCTCTGGGTGTTGTGGGACTGCCTGCGTAGTTTGAGCCCAGGGTCTGCCCAGGGCCTCGGCTCAGACAGACTGGAAGGAACCTGTGCCACTGGTCTGGTGGAGTTCCTGAGTGCCTGGGTCCTGCTGGTCCCAGTTACTCCTGGTGTTGGGACAGATGTTGCGTCCTTCTCACCTCTGATCCTATGATCCTGGGCGTGTTAGAGCACCTGGGAGTGGAGCTTCCTTTGGGTGTTGTGCAGAGTTTCGCCCCTATCCAGCTGGTTCTCACGTCTACCTTCCAGCTCTGTCCTATCTCCCTTCCATCTTACTCGTGTATCTGTCTAGTCCTGTCTGCATCTGTCTGTATTTCTGCCTGCCCAGACATTCTGCCAATTCTCCTGTCCCACCTCCAAGCCACCTGCCCTCTATGAGGCAAAAAGCCACTCTTTACACTACCATTTGCCTTTGGGGGCTATGTGACCTTCCCCAGGGCCGCTTGCCTTTCTTTTTGGAGTAGGTGAGGATGTGAAAAACATTTATATATCCTGCTAGCCTGGCATTGGCTCAATTAACAATCGAAAGCACAAAGACACACTTTCTCATAGCTGATAAATACAATATGTGTGGGTTTTCACAACATTTCCCCCCTTTCGGTTAAGAAATGGCTTTGTCTATAACAACAGTAAATTGTATACAATAAGAAAAACTATGAGAGCTATCAGGGTAAGGATTATTTTCACAGTGTTTAATCCATTTGTATTTGGCAACTTTGGAGAAAATATCTCAGTATCTACCTGAAATGTTTCATTCCTTTTATATATCTTAAATAATTTTCTTATCACTATTTAAGCATTACAGCCTCTAACTTTACAATTTGTATTTACCAACCTTAAACACCTCCTTAGACCCTAAAACATTTCCTTAGATCCTTTACAACTTGTAAATTATGTCTTCTAATCTGTACTTTTTTGTAGCTGGGTTTTCTGAAGACATAACTTATATCCTAGATTGTTGATAGAATCTCCTTTTTGTATTTTTCAGGAGCACTTTTAACTACCCAGCAAGGCAGAATTGTCTTTATTTCAACAAACATTTTTTTCCTGTGGTATCTATATTAGAATTACCCATCAAGATATAATGCATTAAGTGATAAATTATAGATTGAGGAAACTGTTTACAAATTATTTTTAATGGCTGTTGAACAAAGTATTAACACAAAGTGGGGTTGTTTAACATTCCTTGTGGCAAGAACTCCCACCTGTACTTTTTTTCTTTAATATTTATTAATTCTATTTGTATGAGCACACTGTAGCTGTCTTCAGACACATGAGAAGAGGGCATTGGATCCCATTACAGATGCTTGTGAGCTACCATGTGGTTGCAGGGAATTGAATTCAGGACCTTTGGAAGATCAGTCAGTCCTCTTAACCACTGACCCACCCCTCTAGAGCCTACTTGTTTGCTATATATGGCCTTAATCTTCCTATCTGATCTTCTGGTCCTATACATTTAATCCATTTGAGACTCTGTTTTACCTAAGACATTGTCCAAGGAATTGTGTACATGCCTTTTGAAGTGGCCAAGTTGGATTTCAAGAATCTTGTGAAATTATTGTTACATCTTCTCCACTATCCATTAGGTCTACAATGTCAACTCCATCTAATTGTAATTTCAACTTTTGTCTCATTTGTAGCACTTTGCCAAAATATGTGCTTCCTGTCCCTTTAAAATCTCTTGTTCTATCTATCAGAGTAGTTAATTGTAGAACAGAGCTGTTTGTCATATCAAGCACTAATTGTTCTAGTTGATCTCTAGAAGAGACTTTCCTTGGCTGACATGGAACAAATGGCTCATGTTGCTTTTTGGGGTGGCCTGAGCAAAGCCCCTTAGGCAGTAATTCATGATTGTAAGGGATTGACTTGTGTTGTGATTATAAAAAGATAAAGAGGTAATAAGAATATATTCTATGGGGGGTTGGTGAGGTAGGGGGGTAGGGAGTGCTTACCAGCAAGCCTGGATATCCTGTGGTGGCTGAGATGAGATGCAAAGTTTCTGGATCTGAGTCACAGGGCACCAATATTGTGACTGTCCCATGGCTTGAGAAAAACCACACCAGGCCAAACATTTCCATGTGACATTTATTGAGAGAGGAAAGGGCAAGGTGGTAGAGAAAGAGAAAGGGGGGCGGGGGGGGTGGAGAGAGAGAGAAAGAGAGAGAGAGAGAGAGAGAGAGAGAGAGAGAGAGAGAGAGAGAGAGAGAGATAGATATCATAGGGGCCTTTCTTTATATATGAATGGTGACGTGGTCACAGGTAAAGGTGGGAAGTGAGCCAAGTGGATTCTGGGAATATGGTGGCAACAGGTGTGCAAGTCGTGGCTATGTGATGTCATGGGTTTCAGAGGTCCTGATAGCAACGAATATCTGCATCATCTAAGCCCTGTGTCTGCACTCTCTACATCTTTTACATATCCCAGGAATCCTTTTCCTTGGATTGCAATCAGAGAAAATATGCTAAGGACTTGTTTTTCTATACTACATTAAGAAATAACCTGGTCTTCCACCACTACAGCATCAGATATTCTGAGCTCTCATACTTTTAGCAATTGCCTGTTCTATCATAGCAGCATTGAACACATTATATCCAATATCTATAGATTATTCATGTATTCATAAATAGGTGCAGATCTGGTCTTTAAAGTTCTAATAGCCTTTTTGCACTTAGCATTATTATTCTTAAAAGCTAAATATTCAATTAATCCTATTCTTGAATCTGGATCTGATATTGCTATATTTACAGTTGAAGTTAATTATTGTTAAAAAAAAAAATCACCAAAACCTTCTTCTGAGCCCTGGGTTATCTCAGTAAATGATTCAGATTGTCTTCACTATTATTCAACCTTGTCCCAAGTATTTAAAGCATTGCTTTAAGGTGAGATCATCAAACAGAATCTGCATTTGTAACTCAGCATATTCACCCTCGCCTAGCAACTGATCCTTGGGAATACTAACCCTTCCAGTGCTATTATGTTGCCCTATAGCCAAACCTTCCTCTGTCCAGCATGTCAGCCCCTGTAGTAGAGGGCCAGCTTCTAAGTTAGCTGTAATTAAATCTTTCCAATCTTTTGGAAATACACGATTTTGCATGGCTTAATCATTTAGTACCTGTTTCACATATGATGAGTGCATGCTATATGCTGTAATTACCTCTTTAAATCTCCTTAGATTTAGCATCCCTATGGACTGCTATCCAAATTCATCATAACCTGTAGGCTACCCATCTGGATGTAATTGTTTTATGGTAGCCGGAAAAATTAATGTAGCTTTTCTAATAGTCCTGTGTAAAGTTAATCTTAAAAGGTGTCTAGTTTTTCTCTAGCTGGCTAGCTCCCACATGAATGAGACTAACACTAATTTGAGAATGAAGGACAAGGAGATTATCTCCTTTCTTCTTTACTCTGATATTTCCTAGAGAGGACAGAGAAAACTGTGATCAATGCAAATAGTTCTATGATGATAATTAAAATGAAACTCTACAGTGCACCAATGCCATCTGTTGTGTTGTTTTCCATTATAAACACAGAAAATTTTTTCAGTTTTGAATCTTGCCAATTCTCGCTTTTCTTCAGAGAATTTGCCTTATTAAATTCAGGTTTAAAATTTCTTTCTGTGCCTGTCAATACTTGTTTTCTTTCCTTTTTGCAGGATCTATACACATTTACAAAACATTTCTTCTTATTTCTCTTTTGCTGCTTCAAAACATAATATTTATTTCAGTAAATAAGCTTCTCTAAACTGTCCTCTGTGTACTGTCCACTCTGAGGCCTGGTATTTCAGCTTCTCTGGCTCCAGCTGCTCTTCCTCCTCATGCTCCTGTACCTGGATTCTCTCCTCTGGCTCTTCTGTCTAGAATTTATATTCTTAGCCTGGCTTTCACATCCTACATTGTTATGCTGGTTACATGGGATCCAGTTTGAGGTTTAATAAAGACAGGGAGACATCTGCATAATTTTTTTGTTTTTTTTATTATTTATTTTATTTTTTTTTAATTTACATTCCAAATCATTTCCCCTTTCCCGTTTCCTCCCTCCCCGAAAGTCCCATAAGCCCCCTTCCCTCCCTCTTTTCTCCATTCAACCCCCTCTCCTTTCTCTGTCCTGGTGTTCCCCTACATCCAGTCTTTCCAGGACCAGGGGTCTCTCCTTCCATCTTCTTAGAAATCTATTGATATGTGGATTGTGTCTAGGGTATTCCGAGATTCTGGGTCAATATCCCCTTATCAGTGACTGCATACCATGTGTGTTCTTTTGTGATTGGGTTACCTCACTAAGGATGATATTTTCAAGATCTGACCATTTGCCTAGGAATTTTGTGAATTCATTGTTTTTAATAGCAGAGTAGTATTCCATTGTGTAGATATACCACATCTTCTGAATCCATTCCTCCGTTGAGGGACATCTAGGTTCTTTCCAGCTTCTGGCTATTATAAATAAGGCTGCTATGAACATAGTGCAGCATGTGTCCTTATTGTATGCAGGTAAAGCCTCTGGGTATATGCCCAGGAGTGGTATAGCCGGATCCTCCGGGAGTGTCATGCCCAGTTTTCGGAGGAACCGCCAGACTGCTTTCCAGAGTGGTTGTACCAGCTTGCAATTCCACCAGCAGTGGAGGAGTGTTCCTCTTTCTCCACATCCTCGCCAACAACTGCTGTCTCCTGTGTTTTTGATCTTAGCCATCCTGACTGGTGTGAGATGGAATCTCAGGGTTGTTTTGATTTGCATTTCCCTAATGACTAAGGATGATGAACATCTCTTTAGGTGCTTCTCAGCCATTAGATATTCTTCAGGTGAGAACTCTTTGTTTAGCTCTGTACCCCATTTTTTAATAGGGTTACTTGCCTCTCTGGAGTTTAACTTCTTGAGTTCTTTGTATATATTGGATATTAGCCCTCTGTCGGATGTAAGGTTGGTAAAGATCATTTCCCAGTTAGTTGGTTGCCGCTTTGTCTTTTTGACAGTGTCTTTTGCCTTGCAAAAACTTTGTAATTTAATGAGGTCCCATTTGTCTATTCTTGATCTTAGAGCATGAGCTATTGGAGTTCTGTTCAGGAAATTCTCCCCTGTGCCCATATGTTCAAGGTTCTTCCCTAGTTTCCCTTCTATTAGTTTCAGTGTCTCTGGTTTTATGTGGAGATCTTTGATCCACTTAGAATTGAGCTTAGTGCAAGGAGATAAGAATGGGTCAATTTGCATTCTTCTGCATGTTGACCTCCAGCTGAGCCAGCACCATTTGTTGAAAAGGCTATCTTTTTTCCACTGGATGGTTTTAGCTCCTTTGTCAAAGATCAAGTGACCATAGGAGTGTGGATTCATTTCTGGGTCTTTAATTCTGTTCCATTGATCTACATGCCTGTCACTGTACCAATACCATGCAGTTTTTAACACTATTGCTCTGTAGTACAGCTTGAGGTCCGGGATACTGATTCCCCCAGAGGTTCTTTTACTCTTGAGAATAGTTTTAGCTATTCTGGGTTTTCTGTTATTCCAGATGAATTTTTGAATTGCTCTTTCTAACTCTATGAAGAATTGAGTTGGGATTTTGATGGGGATTGCATTGAATCTGTGTATTACTTTTGGTAAGATGGTCATTTTTACTATATTAATCCTGCCAATCCATGAGCATGGCAGATTTTTCCATCTTCTGAGGTCTTCTTCAATTTCTTTCTTCAGAGACTTGAAGTTCTTGTCATACAGATCTTTCACTTGTTTGGTTAGAGTCACGCCAAGATACTTAATATGGTTTGTGGCTATCGTGAAGGGTATTATTTCTCTTACTTCTTTCTCAGCCTGCTTATCCTTTGAGTATAGGAAGGCTACTGTCTTGCTTGAGTTGATTTTATATCCGGCCACTTTGCTGAAGTCGTTTATCAGCTGTAGGAGTTCTCTGGTGGAGTTCTTTGGGTCGCTTAAGTATACTATCATATCGTCTGCAAATAGTGATAGTTTGACTTCTTCCTTTCCAATTTGTATCCCTTTGACCTCTTTTTGCTGTCTAATTGCTCTAGCTAGAACTTCAAGTACTATATTGAAAAGATATGGAGAGAGAGGGCAGCCTTGTCTAGTCCCTGATTTTAGTGGGATTGCTTCAAGTTTCTCTCCATTTACATTGATGCTGGCTACCGGTTTGCTGTAAATTGCTTTTACTATGTTTAGATATGGGCCTTGAATTCCTGATCTTTCCAAGACCTTTAGCATGAAAGGATGCTGAATTTTGTCAAA
This sequence comes from Tokudaia tokunoshimensis, assembly GCA_036184795.1. Taxonomy (NCBI): domain Eukaryota; kingdom Metazoa; phylum Chordata; class Mammalia; order Rodentia; family Muridae; genus Tokudaia; species Tokudaia tokunoshimensis. The sequence goes on from BTHU01000015.1 coordinate 22,573,365, forward strand.
TGCTTTCTCAGCATCTAATGAGATGACCATGTGGTTTTTTTCTTTGAGATTGTTTATGTAGTGGATTACATTGATGGATTTCCTTATATTGAACCATACCTGCATCCCTAGGATGAAGCCTACTTGATCGTGGTGAATGATTGTTTTGATGTTTTCTTGGATTCGGTTGGCAAGAATTTTATTGAGTATTTTTGCATCGATATTCATAAGAGAGATTGGCCTGAGATTCTCTTTCTTTGTCGGATCTTTGTGTACTTTTGGTATTAGTGTAATTGTGGCTTCATAGAACGAGTTGGGTAGTGTTCCTTCTGTTTCTATTTTGTGGAACAGTTTGAAGAGTATTGGTGTTAGGTCTTCTTTGAAGGTCTGATAGAATTCTGCACTAAAACCATCTGGACCTGTGCTTTTTTTGGTTGGAAGACTTCCAATGACAACTTCTATTTCTTCAGGGGTTATAGGACGGTTTAGATGGTCTATTTGATCCTGATTTAATTTTGGTACTTGGTATCTGTCAAGGAAATTGTCCATTTCCTCAAGATTATCTAGTTGTGTTGAATACAGGTTTTTGTAGTAGGATCTGATGATTTTTTGAATTTCCTCAGTTTCTGTTGTTATCTCTCCCTTTTCGTTTCTGATTTTATTAATTTGGATACTATCTCTGTGCCCCCTGGTTAGTCTGGCTAAGGGCTTATTTATCTTGTTGATTTTCTCAAAGAACCAACTCCTAGTTTTGTTGATTCTTTGTATGGTTTTATTTGTTTCTACTTGATTGATTTCAGCCCTGAGTTTGATGATTTCCTGCCTTCTACTCCTCTTTGGTGTATTTGCTTCTTTTTGTTCCAGGGCTTTCAGGTGTGCCATTAAGCTGTTAGTGTATGCTGTCTCCCGTTTCTTTTTGGCGGCACTCAGGGCTATGAATTTTCCTCTTAGCACTGCTTTCATTGTGTCCCATAAATTAGGGTATGTTGTGCCTTCATTTTCATTAACTTTCAAAAAGTCTTTGATTTCTTTCTTTATTTCCACCTTGACCAAGTTATCATTGAGTAGAGCATTGTTCAGCCTCCATGTGTATGTGGGTTTTCTTTTGTTTTTGTTGCCATTGAAGACCACCCTTATTCCATAGTTATCTGATAGGAGGCATGGGATTAGTTCTATCTTCTTATATCTGTTGAGGTCTGATTTGTGACCAATTATATGGTCAATTTTGGAGAAGGTACCATGAGGAGCTGAGAAGAAGGTGTATTCTTTAGCTCTAGGATGAAATGTTCTATATATATCTGTTAGTTCCATTTGGTCCAAGGCTTCAATTAGATTCACTGTGTCCCTGTTTAGTTTCTGCTTTCCTGAACGATCCATTTCAGAGAGCGGGGTGTTGAAGTCACCCACTATTATTGTGTGTGGTGCGATGTGTGCTTTGAGTTTTAGTAAAGTTTCTTTTATGAATGAGGGTGCCCTTGCATTTGGAGCATAGATATTCAGAATTGAGAGTTCTTGGTGGTGGATTTTTCCCTTGATCAGTATGTAGTGTCCTTCTGTGTCTTTTTTGATGACTTTAGGTTGAAAATCAATTTTATCTGATATTAGGATGGCTACTCCACCTCGTTTCTTGGGGCCATTTGCTTGTAAAATTGTTTTCCAGCCTTTTACTCTGAGGTAGTGTTTGTTTTTGACACTGAGGTGTGTTTCCTGCATGCAGCAAAATGCTGGGTCTTGTTTACTGAGGTGCGTTTCCTGCATGCAGCAAAATGCTGGGTCCAGTTTACGTATCCAGTCTGCTAGTCTATGTCTTTTAATTGGGGAATTGAGACCATTGATATTAAGAGAGACTAAGGCATAGTGATTATTGCCATCTGCCATTCTTGACGCTATCTTTATGTTTGAGTGGTTATCTACTTTTGGGTTTGATTCAAGAAGGTTATTATCTCATTTTTTCTAGGGTGTTGTTTCTCTCCCTGTATTGGAGGTTTCCACCTATTATCCGTTGCAGGGCTGGATTTGTGGAAAGATATTGTGAAAATTTGGTTTTATCATGGAATATCTTGGTCTCTCCATCTATGGTGATTGAGAGTTTTGCTGGGTATAGTAGTCTAGGCTGGCATTTGTGCTCTCTTAGTGTCTGCATGAGATCTGCCCAGGATCTTCTGGCTTTCATAGTCTCTGGTGAGAAGTCTGATGTGATTCGGATAGGTCTTCCTTTGTATGTTACTTGGCCCTTTTCTCTTACTGCTTTTAATATTCTTTCTTTGTTTAGAACATTTGGTGTTTTGATTATTATGTGACAGGAGGTATTTCTGTTCTGGTCCAGTCTGTTTGGAGTTCTGTAGGCTTTTTGTACGTTCATCGGCATCTCTCTCTTTAGGTTAGGGAAGTTTTCCTCCATAATTTTGTTGAAGATAAAGATGTTTACTGGCCCTTTACGTTGCAAATCTTCACTCTCATCTATACCTATAATCCTTAGGTTTGGTCTTCTCATTGTGTCCTGGATTTCCTGGATGTTTTGGGTTACACGTTTTTTGCATTTTGCATTTTCTTTGACTGTTGAGTCGATGCTTTCTATGGAATCTTCAGCACCTGAGATTCTTTCTTCCATCTCTTGTATTCTATTGTTGATGTTTGCATCTATGACTCCTGATTTCTTCCCAAGGTTTTCTATCTCCAAAGTTGTCTCCCTTTGTGATTTCTTAGTTGTTTCTACTTCCTTTTTTAGTTCCTGGATGGATTTGCTGAGATCCTTCACTTGTTTGTTTCTATTTTCCTGTATTTCTTTAAGGTATTTTTTGCATTACCTCTTTCAGGATTTCTTCCTGATGACCCACGTTCTCCTGCATTTCTCTGAGCGATTTTTGTGTTTCCTCCTCATGGGAATCCATCTGTTGATCCATTGTCTCCTGCATTTCTTTAAGCAGTTCTCGTGTTTCCTTTGTAAGGGCATCTAATCATTGATTCATTTCTTTAAGCAATTGTTGTGTTGCCTCCTTATGGGCATCCGTCTGTTGACCCATATTCTTCTGCATTTCTTTATGCAATTTTTGTGATTCCTTTGTGAGTGCATCTACCCGTTGATTCATCTCGTTAAGCGATTTTTGTGTTGTCTCCTTGTGCGCCTCCATCTTTTGATCCATGTTCTCCTGCATTTCTCTAAGCGATTTTTGTGTTTCCTTTGTAAGGGCTTCTAACCGTTGATTCAAGGTCTCCTGTAATTCTTTATTAGATTTATTTGTGTCCTTCTTGTGATCCTCTAATAGCATCATGAGAAGTGATTTTAAATCCAGATCTTGTCTTTCGGGTGTGGTGGGGTATCCAGGACTTGCTGCTGTTGGAGAGTTGGGTTCGGATGGTCCCATATTACTTTGATTTCTGTTAGTAACATTCCTACATTTGCCTTTTGCCATCTGGATACCTCTGATGTTAGTTGGTCCTGCTGTCACTGGCTGTTGGTCGGACCTCCTGTGAGCCTGCAAAGCTATTTCTGCCCCCCCCCCCCGGTTTACCAGGATTCCCTTGGCACAGATTTCTGGGGCCTGCCCTCCTCCTGAGTGACTTTGGAGCCCTGATGTGCCTTGCCCCAAGTGATGTTATATTGGGGAGTCCTTGCACATCCATAGGCTCAGCGTAGTGGATTCCTGGAGCAGAGGTCGCCAAAGGGAGGCTGGTAGGCTCCTGCCCTGTGCAGGGGTGTGTGATCTCTCCTGGTGGGGGGAGGGGGCGACCCTCTGCCAGGCAGAAGTCCCACAGCAGAGCTAGCACGCTGGTTACTGCAGATCTGCCCAGCTCTTGGGAGCCACGTGCACGCAATCCGCCCAAGACCCAAGCGATATTATGCCTGTCTGTCTCAGAGCCTGGCTGTCCCAACTTCCCAGCCACTGGAGCAAAGATGGCGGAGTGCACTCTGCACTCTCTCCGTGGCGCTGCTCACCCTGCAGACGCGATGGCCTGCAGATCTGGCACCCAGACGACCACAGCGCTGACCCGTTCTTGGGCGCAGACGGAAGCCCCAACAGGCCGTGTCCCAACTGATGTTATATTGGGAAGAGCCTGGGTACCTGTCTCTTCAGTACAGTCTACCGGAACAGAGGTCGCAGAAGGGAAGCTGGTAGGCTCCCGCCCAGTGCGGGGTCCCTCTGCCAGGCAGAAGTGACATCTGCATGATTTAAAGCTGCTGACCTTTACCTGGGGCAGTCTTTCAGCTAACATCTACCTTAACCCATCTTCTCCTCCACTGCATCATTCCATTTGTTTCTCCTTGTATATATCTCAGTTCTGTCCTGTCTCCTTTCAGTCTTCCTTCTGCATCTGCCAGAATCTCTGCCTGCCTAGAATTTCTGCCTGTTCTACTGCCCCAGCTTAAGATGCTAGCTGTTACTAAACCACCAACCAAAGAGTACATACATATGGAAGGACTCATGGCTCCAGCTGCATATGTAGCAGAGGATGGCCTTGTTGGACATCAATGAGAGGAGAGGCCCTTGGTCCTGTGAAGGCTTGATGCCCCAGTGGAGGGGAATGCTAGGACAAGGAATTGGGAGTGGGTGGGTTAGTGAGCAGGGAGAGAGGGTTGGGATAGGGGTTTTTCCAGAGGGGAACCGAGGAAAGGGAATAACATTAGAAATGTAAATAAAGAAAATATCTAATAATGATAAAAAGATGCTAGCCCTTTATTATGCAAAAAGCCACACTCCTTACTCAACCAGTTGGCTATGGAGGCTACGTGACATTCCCAACTGCAACTTAACTTTCATTTTTGGACAAGTGAGTAAGTGACAAACATTTACATATCCTACTAGGTTGGCATCAATAGAATTAACATTTGAAAACACAGGGACACACTCTTCTTTTATTTGGTTTGGGTTTTTGCTTGTATTCTTTTTTAAATAATAAAATATTTTATTTATTTGCACCCCAAATGCTGCCCCCACTTCCAGGTTTACCTTTGCAGAGTTCTTTCCCCTCCCATCTCCACTCCCTTTCACCTCTGAGAGGGTGGCCCTCCGTTGGGTATCTCCCCACCATGAGGTATCAAGTCTCTACAGGATGAGGCCCATCTTCTCCCACTGAGGCCAGACTATGCCTGGGACCTTGGACTAGCCCATGTATGCTTTTTGATTGAGGCCCAATCTCTGGGAACTTTCAGGGGTCCAGGTTAGTTGACACTATTGGTCTTCCTGTGGGGTTGACATCCCCTTCAGTTGCTTCAGTTCTTCCCCTAACTGTTCCATAGGGGTACCTGACCTCTGTGCCATGTTTGCCTCTTTGTAGCTGCACCCATCTCAGTCAGCTGGTGGGTAAAGCCCCTGAGATAACAGCCATATTAGGTTCCTGTCAGTAAGTACAACATAACATCAATAATAGTGTCAGTGACTGCCCATAGGATAGATCTTAAGTTGGACCAGTCACTGGTTGGACATTCCTTCAGTGTTTGCTCCATTTTTTCCTTGTACTTCTTTTAGACAGGAGCAATTTAGGGTAAAAAATTTTGTAGGGGTGTTGGTGTCCCCATTCCTACACTGGGTGTCCTGTCTGACTAGTGAAGTTGGTCTCTTCAGATTTCATATACCCACTGTTTGGCATTTTGGCTAAGGTTACCTGCACTGAGTCCAGGAAGCCTGCCTGCCAAGGTCTCTATGAGTTCCTAGAGATTCCTCCACCTTTACCCCCTCCAAACCTTACCGCAACCCTAACCCGCAACCTCCAACTCCAGCAGCTGAATATTTGTATTCATTCTCCTGGCTTTCTGTGCCTTGCTCCTGTCTCTCCCCATACATGATTCTATCTTCCTTTTTCCTTTCCTCTTTGCTTACTCACCAAGACCCTTCCCTCCTTGTGCCTCTCATGACTAATTTGTTTTATCTTCTAAGTGTATTGAAACATCCTCACTTTGGCCTTCCTTCAGATAGACAAACCCTTAGCCAAACTAACTAGAGGGTACAGAAACTGTATCCAAATTAACAAAATCAGGAATGAAAAGGAGGACACAATAACAGAAACTGATGAAATTAAAAATATAATCAGACACTACTGCAAAAGTTTATATTCAACAAAACTGGAAAATCTAGATGAAATAGATGATTTCCTAGACAGATACCAGGTACCAAAGTTAAAACAGAATCAGAGAAACCATTTAAACAGTCCCATAACCCCTAAGGAAATAGAAGCAATCATTAGAAATCTCCCAACCAAAAAGGCTCAGGGCCAGATGGTTTTAGTGCAGAATTCTATCAGATCCTCAAAGAAGACCTAATACCAATACTTTTCAAACTGTTCCACAAAATAGAAACAGAAAGAACACTACTCAATTCTTTCTATGAAGCCACAGTTACACTGATACCTGAACCACAGAAGGACCCAACAAAGAAAGAGAACTTCAGATCAGTTTCCCTTATGAATATTGATGCAAAAAAACTCAATAAAATTCTTGCAAACCGAATCTAAGAATACATCAAAACAATCATTTACCATGATCAAATAGGCTTTGTTCCAGGAATGCAGGGATGGTTCAATATATGGAAATTCATCAATGTAATCCACTATATAAATAAACTCAAAGAAAAAACCACATGATCATCTCATTAGATGCTGAAAAACCTTTGACAAAATAGAATGCCCCTTCATGTTTAAAGTATTGGAAAGATCTGGAATTCAAGGTCCATACCTAAATATAATAAAATCAATATACAGCAAACCAATTGCCAACATCAAACTAAATGGAGAGAAACTCAAAGAAATTCCATTAAAATCAGGGACAAGACAAGGCTGTCCACTCTCTCCCTAACTATTCAATATATTACTAGAATTTCTAGCCAGAGTAATTAGACAACAAAAGGAGATTAAAGGGATAAAATTTGGAAGGAGGAAGTCAAGATTTCACTCCTGCAGATGATGTGATAGTATTCATAAGTGACCTAAAAAATTCTACCAGAGAGCTCCTATAGCTGATAAACAACTTCAGCAAAATGGCCAGATATAAAATTAACTCTAACAAATCGGTAACTTTCCACTATTAAAGGATAAAGAGGCTGAGAAAGAAATTAGGGAAACAGCACTCTTCACAATAGTCACAAATAATGTAAAATATCTTGGTGTGACTCTAACCAAACAAGTGAAAGATCTGTATGACAAGAACTTCAAATCCCTGAAGAAATAAATTGAAGAAGATCTCAGAAAATGGAAAGATCTTCCATGCTCATGGATAGGCAGGATTAATGTAGGAAAAATAGCCATCTTTCTGAAAGCAATCTACAGATTCAATGCAATCCCCATCAAAATTTCAGCTCAATCCTTCATAGAGTTAGAAAAAGCAATCTCAAATTCGTTTGGAATAACAAAAACCCAGGATAAAGAAAACTATTTTCAACAATAAAAGAACTTCTGGCGGAACCACCATCCTTGGACTCAAGATGTACTATAGAGCAATAGTAATAAAAACTACATGGTATTGGTACAGAGACAAGCAGGTAGATTAATGGAATAGAATTGAAGACCCAGAAATGAACCCACACACTTATGGCCACTTGATTTTTGACAAAGGAGCTAAAACCATCCAGTAGAAAAAAGACAGCATTTTCAACAAATGGTGCAGATTCAACTGGTGGTTAGCATGTAGAAGAATGCAAACTAATTCATTCTTATCTCCTTGTACAAAGCTCAAGTCCAAGGACCTCCACATAAAATCAGATACACTGAATCTAATAGAAGAAAAAGTGGGGAAGAGCCTTGAACACATGGGCTCAGGGCAAAATTTCATGAACAGAACACCAATGACTTATATTCTAAGATCAACAGTCAACAAATGAGACCTCATAAAATTGCAAAGCTTTCTAAGGCAAAGGACACTGTCAAGATGACAAAATGGCAATGATCAGATTGGGAAAAGATCTTTACCAATCCTACATCTGATAGAGGGCTAATAGCCAATATATACAAAGAACTCAAGAAAGACTCCAGGGAACAAAATAACCCTACTAAAAATGGGTACAGAGCTAAACAGAGAATTCTCAACTGAGGAATCCCACATGTCTGAGAAGCATTTAAACAAATGTTCAACATCCTTACTCATCAGGGAAATGCAAACCAAAATAACCCTAAGACCCTTATACCAGTCAGAATGGCTACAATCAAAAACTCAGGTGACAAAAGATTCTGGGGAGGATGTGGAGAAATGGGAACACTCCTCCATTGCTGGTGGGATTGCAAGCTGGTACAACCAGCTTCTGTTAATCAGTTTGATAGTTCCACAGAAAATTGGGCATAGTTCTGCTTGAAAATCCGGCTATACCACTATTAGTCATATACCCAAAAGATGTTCCAACATGTAACAAGGCACATGGTTTACTATGTTTATACCACGCTTATTTATAGTAGCCAGGAGCTGGAAACAACCCAGATGTCCATCAACATAAGAATGGATACAGCAAATTTGGTGCATTTATACAATGGAGTACTACTCAGCTATTAAAAACAATGATTTCATAAAATTCACAGGCAAGTGGATGGAACTAAAAAATATCACCCCGAGTGAGGTAATCCAGACACAAAAGAAGACACATGGTATTTTTTAATTGATAAGTGGATATTAGCCCCAAAACTCACAATGCCCATAATATAACCCACAGACCATATGGAACTTAGGAAAAAGGAAAACCAGGATGTGGATGCTTTAGTACTACATTGATGGAGGAACAAGATAATTAAAGGAGGTAGAGGGAGGGGAGGACCTGGGAGGGATAGAGGAGGGGGAGGAAATAAGGGAGGCAGTATCAAGTACTGGAGGAGATAGGAGAGATGCACAGAAGATCAGGAAATGAGGAAATGGGGATAACTACTGGAGGGTCCCAAGGAAAGGAGAAACTCTCTGGACCCAAAGAGGTTAATTTTATCCAAGAAGGGAAATAGAACCTGTAGAAGCTACTTCCATTAGATAGGCACAGTCCCCCTGTTGAGGGATAGGACCAAACACCCATCTCAAAGTTTTTAACCCAGAAATGCTCTTTTCCAAAGGAAGAAGAGGGGGAAAAATGGAGCAGAGACTGAAGGAAAGACCATCCAGGGACTGCCCATCTGTGGATCCATCCTGTCTACAGACACCAAACCCAACACTGTTGTCATTGTATGAGGTACTTGCTGACAAGAACTGACCAATACAGATGTGGGTGCTTGAAGCCAACCATCAGACTGAGCTCAGGGTCCCTGGTGGGGGAAAGGACTGGAGGAACTGAGGGGGATTGCAACTCATAGGAAGAACAACATCAGTGGCTGGACCACCCAGTGCTCCCAGGGACTAGACCACCAACCAATGAGTGTATAGGGAGGAATCCAAGGCTTCAAATACATATGTAGCAGATGATGGCCTTTTCTGACATCAATGGGAGGGGAGACCATTGGTTCTGTGGAGGTTTGATGCCCCAATGTAGGGGATGATGGAGGGGTGGGGTGGAAGAGGGTGGATGTGTGGGGGAGCACCCTCATAGAGGCAAAGAGGAATGAGAAGGAGGTTGTGGGATGGGGGGCTTGTAGAGAGGTAACTGAGAAATCATTTGAGATGTAAATGAATGGGATGATTAATAAAAAAATAAACCAAACAAACAAAAACAATAATTTTCTAGGAAGTAAGGGCAACACAATACTGAGTAATGATGGTGGAAAATGGTTATTTCAAGAATGCTTCTTTATTGATGGCAGTATTTCTTTACAATGAGAGAGATAAGATCACATTGGAATCTGCATTTAGAAGTACGACAGCTCATCATTCTTGGTTTTGTTAGTCTAGTAACCATGAAGTTCCAAATTATTTTTTTCTGGAAATACCACTGAAGACTCTTAGGTGGAGGTAACAACCACAATCTACATCCATTAAAGAAGAAAGAGAAAAGAAAGAAAGAAAGGTAGAAAGGAACAAAGAAAGAAAGAAAGAAAGAAAGAAAGAAAGAAAGAAAGAAAGAAAGAAAGGAAGGAAGGAAGGAAGGAAGGAAGGAAGGAAGGAAGGAAGGAAGAATGGAAGATTATTTTCCTGGATCTCTATGGTATGACAGATCTTCCTTCTGAAGAGGGCAGCTCAGGAACTTTGGAAATTTCCGCCAGACCCCTCCCCTCCTGGAAGAGAAAGGTCATAAAGAACATAGGCACCTCTCCCCTCCAGAAGGGAGGGGCTAATTACATTCCTCAGACCACAGGGAGGAGGGACCAACCATCAGCCACCTGCAGGTAGGGGAGGCCCAGAGCTGGTAGACACATTCCATGACCATTGGCCACCTATCTCATTCCCTAAAGACCAATCCATTTAAAAGTCATACTGTTCTGCCAATCCCATTGTGCCTAATGGCTGCTAATTTGAGAACTGTATAAAGGCTTGCAGGATGGGCTGAACGGGGTCGTTCTTTCTTTCCATGTGCAGGGTAACCCCAACATGTTGGAACAATAAATTCCTTTTGTTTTTTACATTGACTTCCAACTCTGCGTTGTTCACTCAGGGGGTCCCTGGTAAGCTAAGGTCCACCGGAGTCTTACACTTCTTGTTAAGATTTGATGTGCCAACATCTCCTGAAGCAACACTTCTGGCCCTAGGCAGCACCCATGAATTAAACTTCCATCCACCCTTATGTTAGGAGAAAGAGCAGCTTAAGAGTTTGGCAAAAGACATATTTCCTGGATGTATTTTTAATACCTTTTAGAAAAATATTTTAATCAATTTATTTGTATAAATGTTTCCTCTGCTTGTATTTAAGTGCATCATGTGCATATAATGACTGAAGACATCAGAAGTGGGTGTTGAATTTCTTCCAACTAGAGTTTGAGTTTGAGATGGTTGTGAGCTGCCTCGTGGGTGCTGACACCCAAACCCAGGTCCTCTGCAAGAACAGCCAGCACTCCTACCCACTAATTTATTTTACTTTTCATTAAAATCTTGGCACAGATTACATTCTAGAGTTACATTTTATTTTCATGGTGACTGGAACAGGAGCAGAAGGCAGCCTGTGGTTTTGGTGCTTCTGTTTTCTGACTTCTAATTTGGGAAAAAATTGACATATAATTTAATAAGAGAAAAGAAACTCAGATTGGCTTTAGAAAATATGGACTGTATAGTCCCCATACCTTTACTGTGTTACAGCCTACTTTGTGAATGCACACTAGGCTGTCTCCTTTGTAATGTAAAAATAAAGAAACTTAGGTTCTATGCTAATAACCAAATTTGCCATTACATATGTCACTCTGATGAGCATCATACAAAAAGTGTGTGTACATGATGCATGGACCTGTGCTTTGTGTGTGTGTGTGTGTGTGATTACACTAACTTTTTTTTTTTTTTTTTTGGTTTTTCGAGACAGGGTTTCTCTGTGTAGCCCTGGCTGTCCTGGAACTCACTTTGTAGACCAGGTTGGCCTTGAACTCAGAATTCCTCCTGCCTCTGCCTCCAAAGTGCTGGGATTAAAGGTGTGTGCCACCACCGCCCGACTCACACTAACTTCTTTTTTTTTTATTTTCTAAGTTTTTTTTTTAATTTACATTCAAAATCATTTCCATTTCCCGTTTCCTCCCTCCCTGAAAGTCCCATAAGCCCCCTCCCCTCCCTCTTTTCCCCATCCAGCCCCCTCTCACTTCTCTGTCCTGGCATTCCCCTACATCCAGTCTTTCCAGGACCAGGGGTCTCTCCTTCCATCTTCTTGGAAATCTATTGATATGCGAATTGTGTCTAGGGTATTCCGAGATTCTAGGTTAATATCCCCTTACCAGTGACTGCATACCATGTGTGTTCTTTTGTGATTGGGTTACCTCACTAAGGATGATATTTTCAAGTTCTGACCATTTGCCTAGGAATTTCGTGAATTCATTGTTTTTAATTGCAGAGTAGTATTCCATTGTGTAAATATACCACATCTTCTGAATTCATTCCTCTGTTGAGGGACATCTGGGTTCTTTCCAGCTTCTGGCTATTATAAATAAGGCTGCTATGAACATAGTGGAGCATGTGTCCTTATTGCATGCAGGTAAAGCCTCTGGATATATGCCCAGGGGTGGTATAGCCGGATCCTCCAGGAGTGTCATGCCCAGTTTTCTGAGGAACTGCCAGACTGCTTTCCAGAGTGGTTGTACCAGCTTGCAATCCCTCCAGCAGTGGAGGAGTGTTCCTCTTTCTCCACATACTCGCCAATAACTGCTGTCTCCTATGTTTTTGATCTTAGCCATTCTGACTGGTGTGAGATGGAATCTCAGGGTTGTTTTGATTTGCATTTCCCTAATGACTAAGGATGATGAACATCTCTTTAGGTGCTTCTCAGTCATTAGATATTCTTCAGGTGAGAACTCTTTGTTTAGCTCTGTACCCCATTTTTTAATAGGGTTACTTGCCTCTCTGGAGTTTAACTTCTTGAGTTCTTTGTATATATTGGATATTAGCCCTCTGTTGGATGTAGGGTTGGTAAAGATCATTTCCCAGTTAGTTGGTTGCCGCTTAGTCTTTTTGACAGTGTCTTTTGCCTTGCAAAAACTTTGTAATTTAATGAGGTCCCATTTGTCAATTCTTGATCTTAGAGCATAAGCTATTGAAGTTCTATTGAGGAAATTCTCCCCTGTGCCCATATGTTCAAGGTTCTTCCCTAGTTTCCTTTCTATTAGTTTCAGTGTATCTGGTTTTATGTGGAGGTCCTTGATCCACTTGGAATTGAGCTTAGTGCAAGGAGATAAGAATGGGTCAATTTGCATTCTTCTGCATATTGACCTCCAGTTGAGCTAGCACCATTTGTTGAAAAGGCTATCTTTTTTCCACTGGATGGTTTTAGCTCCTTTGTCAAAGATCAAGTGACCATAGGAGTATGGATTCATTTCTGGGTCTTCAATTCTGTTCCATTGATCTACATGCCTGTCACTGTACCAATACCATGCGGTTTTTAACACTATTGCTCTGTAGTACAGCTTGAGGTCCGGGATACTGATTCCCCCAGAAGTTCTTTTACTCTTGAGAATAGTTTTAGCTGTCCTGGGTTTTCTGTTATTCCAGATGAATTTTTGAATTGCTCTTTCTAACTCTATGAAGAATTGAGTTGGGATTTTGATGGGGATTGCATTGAATCTGTATATTGTTTTTGGCAAGATGGTCATTTTTACTATATTAATCCTGCCAATCCATGAGCATGGCAGAGTTTTCCATCTTCTGAGGTCATCTTCAATTTCTTTCTTCAGAGACTTGAAGTTCTTGTCATACAGATCTTTCACTTGTTTGGTTAGAGTCACACCAAGATACTTTATATGGTTTGTGGCTATCGTGAAGGGTATCATTTCTCTTATTTCTTTCTCAGCCTGCTTATCCTTTGAGTATAGGAAGGCTACTGACTTGCTTGAGTTGATTTTATATCCAGCCACTTTGCTGAAGTCATTTATCAGCTGTAGGAGTTCTCTGGTGGAGTTCTTTGGGTCGCTTAAGTATACTATCATATCGTCTGCAAGTAGTGATAGTTTGACTTCTTCCTTTCCAATTTGTATCCCTTTGACCTCCTTTTGTTGTCTACTTGCTCTAGCTAGAAGTTCAAGTACTATATTGAAAAGATATGGAGAGAGAGGGCAACCTCGTCTAGTCCCTGATTTTAGTGGGATTGCTTCAAGTTTCTCTCCATTTAAATTGATATTGGCTACCAGTTTGCTGTAAATCGCTTTTACTATGTTTAGATATGGGCCTCGAATTCCTGATTTTTCCAAGACCTTTAGCATGAATGGATGCTGAATTTTGTCAAATGCTTTCTTAGTATCTAATGAAATGACCATGTGGTTTTTTTCTTTGAGATTGTTTATGTAGTGGATTACATTGATGGACTTCCTTATATTGAACCATCCCTGCATCCCTGGGATGAAGCCTACTTGATCGTGGTGAATGATCGTTTTGATGTGTTCTTGGATTTGGTTGGCAAGAATTTTATTGAGTATTTTTGCATCGATATTCATAAGAGAGATTGGCCTGAGATTCTCTTTCTTTGTCGAATCTTTGTGTGATTTTGGTATTAGCGTAATTGTGGCTTCATAGAACGAGTTGGGTAGTGTTCCTTCTGTTTCTATTTTGTGGAATAGTTTGAAAAGTATTGGTGTTAGGTCTTCTTTGAAGGTCTGATAGAATTCTGCACTAAAACCATCTGGACCTGTGCTTTTTTTGGTTGGAAGACTTCCAATGACTACTTCTATTTCTTCAGGGGTTATAGGACGATTTAGATGGTCTGTTTGATCCTGATTTAATTTTGATATTTGGTATCTGTCAAGGAAATTGTCCATTTCTTCGAGATTTTCTAGTTGTGTTGAATACAGGCTTTTGTAGTAGGATCTGATGATTTTTTGAATTTCCTCAGTTTCTGTTGCTATCTCTCCCTTTTCGTTTCTGATTTCATTAATTTGGATACTGTCTCTGTGCCCTCTGGCAAGTCTGGCTAAGGGCTTATCTATCTTGTTGATTTTCTCAAAGAACCAACTCCTAGTTTTGTTGATTCTTTGTATGGTTTTATTTGTTTCTACTTGATTGATTTCAGCCCTGAGTTTGATGATTTCCTGCCTTCTACTCCTCTTTGGTGTATTTGCTTCTTTTTGTTCCAGGGCTTTCAGGTGTGCCATTAAGTTGCTAGTGTATGCTGTCTCCCGGTTCTTTTTGGTGGCACTCAGGGCTATGAATTTTCCTCTTAGCACTGCTTTCATTGTGTCCCATAAACTAGGGCATGTTGTGCCTTCCTTTTCATTAACTTTCAAAAAGTCTTTGATTTCTTTCTTTATTTCCACCTTGACCAAGTTATCATTGAGTAGAGCATTGTTCAGCCTCCATGTGTATGTGGGTATTCTTTTGTTTTTGTTGCCATTGAAGACCACCCTTATTCCATAGTGATCTGATAGGAGGCATGGGATTAGTTCTATCTTCTTATATCTGTTGAGGTCTGATTTGTGACCAATTATATGGTCAATTTTGGAGAAGGTACCATGAGGTGCTGAGAAGAAGGTGTATTCTTTAGCTCTAGGATGAAATGTTCTATATATGTCTGTTAGTTCCATTTGGTCCAAGGCTTCAATTAGATTCACTGTGTCCGTGTTTAGTTTCTGCTTTCCTGAACGTTCCATTTCAGAGAGTGGGGTGTTGAAGTCACCCACTATTATTGTGTGAGGTGCGATGTGTGCTTTGAGCTTTAGTAAAGTTTCTTTTATGAATGAGGGTGCCCTTGCATTTGGAGCACAGATGTTCAGAATTGAGAGTTCTTCTTGGTGGATTTTTCCTTTGATCAGTATGTAGTGTCCTTCTGTGTCTTTTTTGATGACTTTAGGTTGAACGTTAATTTTATCTGATATTAGGATGGCTACTCCGGCTTGTTTCCTGGGACCATTTGCTTGTAAAATTGTTTTCCAGCCTTTTATTCTGAGGTAGTGTTTGTTTTTGACACTGAGGTGCGTTTCCTGCATGCAGCAAAATGCTGGGTCCTGTTTACGTATCAAGTCTGTTAGTCTATGTCTTTTTATTGGGGAATTGAGACCATTGATATTAAGAGAGATTAAGGAATAGTGATTATTGCCACCTGCCATTCTTGAAGCTATCTTTATGCTTGAGTGGTTATCTACTTTTGGGTTTGATGCAAGAAGGTTACTATCTCATTTTTTCCAGGGTGTTGTTTCTCTCCTTGTATTGGCGGTTTCCAACTATTATCCTTTGCAGGGCTGGGTTTGTGGAAAGATATTGTGAAAATTTGTTTTTATCATGGAATATCTTGGTCTCCCCATCTATGGTGATTGAGAGTTTTGCTGGGTATAGTAGTCTAGGCTGGCATTTGTGTTTTCTTAGTGTCTGCATGAGATCTGCCCAGGATCTTCTGGCTTTCATAGTCTCTGGTGAGAAGTCTGATGTGATTCGGATAGGTCTTCCTTTGTATGTTACTTGGCCCTTTTCTCTTACTGCTTTTCATATTCTTTCTTTGTTTAGTACATTTGATGTTTTGATTATTATGTGATGAGAGATATTTCTGTTCTGGTCCAGTCTGTTTGGAGTTCTGTAGGCTTCTTGTACGTTCATCGGCATCTCTCTCTTTAGGTTAGGGAAGTTTTCCTCCATAATTTTGTTGAAGATAAAGATGTTTACTGGCCCTTTAAGTTGCAAATCTTCACTCTCATCTATACCTATAATCCTTAGGTTTGGTCTTCTCATTGTGTCCTGGATTTCCTGGATGTTTTGGGTTACACGTTTTTTGCATTTTGCATTTTCTTTGACTGTTGAGTCGATGCTTTCTATGGAATCTTCAGCACCTGAGATTCTTTCTTCCATCTCTTGTATTCTATTGTTGATGTTTGCATCTATGACTCCTGATTTCTTCCCAAGGTTTTCTATCTCCAAAGTTGTCTCCCTTTGTGATTTCTTTATTGTTTCTACTTCCTTTTTTAGATCCTGGATGATTTGCCGAGATCCTTCACTTGTTTGTTTGTATTTTCCTGTATTTCTTTAAGGTATTTTTGCATTACCTCTTTCAGGATTTCTGCCTGTTGACCCAAGTTCTCCTGTATTTCTCTAAGCGATTTTTGTGTTTCCTCCTCATGGGCTTCCATCTGTTGATCCATTGTCTCCTGCATTTCTTTAAGCAATTCTCGTGTTTCCTTTGTAAGGGCATCTATCTGTTGATTAATTTCTTTAAGCAATTTTTGTGTTGCCTCCCTATGGGCATCCATCTGTTGACCCATATTCTTCTGCATTTCTTTATGCGATTTTTGTGATTCCTTTGAAAGTGCATCTTCCCGTTGATTCATTTCTTTAAGCAATTTTTGTGTTGCCTCCTTGTGGGCCTCCATCTGTTGACCCATATTCTCCTGCATTTCTCTAAGTGATTTTTGTGTTTCCTTTGCAAGGGCTTCTAACTGTTGATTCATGATTTCCTGTAATTCTTTATGAGATTTATTTGTGTCCTTCTTGAAATCCTCTAATAGCATCATGAGAAGTGATTTTAAATCCAGATCTTGTCTTTCGGGTGTGGTGGGGTATCCAGGACTTGCTGCTGTTGGAGAGTTGGGTTCGGATGGTACCATATTACTTTGATTTCTGTTAGTAACGTTCCTACGTTTGCCTTTTGCCATCTGGTTACCTCTGGTGTTAGTTGGTCCTGCTGTCACTGGCTGTTGGTTGGACCTCCTTTGAGCCTGCAAAGCTATTTCTGACCCCCCTGGATTACCGGGTTTCCCCTGGCACCGATTTCTGGGGCCTGCCCTGCTCCTGATTGACTTTGGAGCCCTGATGTGCCTTGCCCCAAGTGATGTTATATTGGGGTATCCCTGCACATCCAAAGGCTCAGTGTAGTGGATTCCCGGAGCAGAGGTCGCCAAAGGGAGGCTGATAGGCTCCCGCCCTGTGCGGGGGTGTGTGATCTCTCCCAGAGGTGAAGAGAGGGAGGGGGGTCCCTCTGCAGAGCAGCAGTCCCACAGCAGAGCTGGTGCGTCGGTTACTGCAGACCTGCCCAGCTCTTGGAAGCAGGGTACACACAAGCTGCCTGAGACCCAAGCGATATTATGCCTGACTGTCCCTGAGTTTGGAGGTCCCAATTGCCCTGATGCCAGAGCAAAGATGGCAGAGTGCACTCTGCACTCTCTCGGCGCAGATCACTCTGCAGGGGAGGTGACCCACAGCAAGGCTGGCGCCCAGACGACTGACCACAGCGCTGTCCTGCTCTTGGGCGCAGATGGAAGCCCAACAGGCTGTGCCCCAAGCGATGTTATATTGGGGGGAACCTGGGTACCTGTGTCCTCAGTGCAGTGGATCCCAGAACAGAGGTCGCCAAAGGGAAGCTGGTAGGCTCCCACCCTGTGCGGGGGGTGTGTGATCTCTCCCAGAGCGAGGGGTCCCTCTACAGAGCAGCAGTCCCACAGCAGAGCTGGCACTTCGGTTACTGCAGACCTGCCCAGCTCTTGGGAGCAGGGTACACACAAGCTGCCTGAGACCCAAGCGATATTATGCCTGTCTGTCCCTGAGCCTGGAGGTCCCAACTGTCCTGATGCCAGAGCAAAGATGGCCTCACACTAACTTCTTAACATAGATCTGAAGAAAGCTTTCTGTATTCACAAGGTTAAGTAATGTAACAATCCTGTCATCCAATGTATTTAGGGGTCTTCCACTTGCAAGTGTCTTAATTAAAGACCAGTGGTAGAAATGAAGTTGGGATAACAGGAAATAATTGCAATAGTGCCTGAGGGAGATTTGTGTCTAACCTTAATGAAGTAATTTAGTCCTTCAATGACTTGAACATTATACTCAACAACTTTGAATTTTTCATATTTATCATTGGTTTTCTCTTCAAGCAGTAGTTTGACCTTATGAGGAGAAAGCCATGTTGACTCATCTTACCTGAGTTACAAATCTGGGAACCTCTTCTTGCTGAGGGTCTTCAGAAATGCTGATGAACCTGGGCTGACTGCTCAATCCCCTAGCCTTTAATCCAAGAAATTGGAAAACTGAAGCAGGAGAATGTTAAGAACAGTTTGAGGTATATAGAGAGATCCAGGCTAGTTGGGGCTACCTATTGAGTTGTGCCCCCCAAAACAAAACAAAACACACACACACACACACAAATAAAATAAAATAAAATAAAATAAAATAAAATAAAAGCAAAGCAAAATACAATATAGTCATGATTTGCAATAAAGGGCTCCAATAGGTACAATCTATATTTGATCAGTTTGCAAAGTAAATGACACTTAGTGGAGATTTTCTCTGGGATCCTTCAGAACATTCCGGGGATACAATAACTGCCTCTGGTCTGATACTGTGTGGGAACCCAACAGACCATAATCTTGGAGATATCTTGATTTCTTCTGGACTGTTGATTAGGGAGGAGTAGAGCTGGTTTCTTTCAGTGCTATATTTAGACTCAACAGTTTGTAGCCTGATGCTTGATACCTAAGAAAGACTGAGGAAATGTCACTATGTAATGGTTCATGGCTATTTATCTTTCAAGGGATTTGATCTGAAACCCTGTCTTTCACAAAGAAGGCAAGTTTACTGCATTCTCTCCTTCTGATTCCTGCCAAGCTCCCCAGGAGAGCTGAAGCTGGGTTGTGAGAAAGGACAGGTTAGTTTCTTATCTGGGTGACTCTAAAGCATTTTGAGTCTTGTTTTCATTCTCTAAACATAGGATGGAATGTATCCTTGCCTGCCTGGAATCTTTGAAGATCAGTTGAGAGGTGGGACAGAAATCAAAGCTTTTAAAACAGCAAAGGTCATTCGAGGGTGAGGTGACCTTGTTGATATCTATGTCTCCTTGTACTTGTCTGAAGATGGAGGAAAAGATTTCTAAATAAATTTTACCATCGAAGATGTGGTGGACAGATGGTTTCATTAACAAGATAAGTCCTTTCAGTAGCTTTCTAACTTAAAATTTATATGGTGAAAATTATATTTTATGTCTGTATGAAATCCTCAAAGAACTAATGAGAATGTTATGTTCAAAAATTATCCTAGCCAGCAGGATGACTCAGTAGTCCTTGCTACGTGGGAGGCTAGAGGCAGAAGGTTTATCTGAATCTGAGATGTATGGAGCACTTGGAGAAATAGCAAGACCTCCATTTCTAAAGAACAGTTATTCTAGACAATCAGATCTTCAGCTATTAAAAATCATGAGAATCTGCAGTAATTTCTTTATTTTAAATAATTGTATCTTTCTGTTTATCCTGTACAGCCCTGGACCCTGGAACATCATAAAATTTTTATTTCTTTTTTGTTTGTTTGTTTTTTGTTTTCTTTTTTTATATTATTATTTTTATTTTCTATATTCTTTATTTACATTCTATATGATTTCCCCTTTCCCAGTCCCCCCCCTCCCTGAAAGTCCCATAAGCCCTCTTCCCTCCCCCTGTTCATCATTTTTCTAAGACAGTTTTATTAACTTTATAAAGTTGGGGGCATTCTAAGCAACCCTCC
Source organism: Tokudaia tokunoshimensis (assembly GCA_036184795.1). Classification (NCBI taxonomy): domain Eukaryota; kingdom Metazoa; phylum Chordata; class Mammalia; order Rodentia; family Muridae; genus Tokudaia; species Tokudaia tokunoshimensis. The sequence continues at coordinate 22,593,262 of BTHU01000015.1, forward strand.
TTGACACTATTAAGTATTCTCTTTAAAGAACTCATCAAGGTTTAACATATTTATATACTCAGGTTATTTATCTCCTTCCTCATATGACACAACAGGATGACATTTTTGGCACAGAGAGTACAGGTAGGAACCATGCTCACCACACCTTGGTCCTGAGCACACATGCTTGCTCACTTCCCCCAACTCATTTCCCCCCAATTCCATCAGCATTTCCTCTAAGGTATGCAATAAGATTTGCCTGAGGCCACACTCATTTCCTCAGTTCCTCTGATACTGTGGAGATGATACATTATAGAGAAGGAGTGCATTTAAAATACTGAGTCTCTGTGCTTGCCAGATCATCTCCTCTCAGCATCCTGCCCAGCAAAATAGCAACTCTTAAGGTATCTGTATTAGAATAACCCATCAAGATATCATCAAATTATAGATTAAGGAAATTGTTTACAAATTATTTGTAATGGCTACATACAAAGTATTGACATATAGTGGGGCTGTTTAACATTCCTTGTGATAAGATCTTCAACCTATACTTTTTTTTAAAAAAAATATTGATTTTATTTGTGTGAGTACACTGTAGCTGTATTCAGACACATCAGAAGAGAAAATCAGATCCCATTACAGATGATTGTGAGTCACCATGTGGTTGCTGGGAATGAATTCAGGAACTCTGGAAGAGAGGTCAGTGCTCTTAACTGCTGAGCCATTTCTCCAGAACACATATATCTGCTACATATGGCCTTAATCTTTCAATCTGATCTTCTGGTCCTATTCATTCAATTTATTTTAGCCTCAGGTTCACCTGAGACATTGTCTAAGGAGCTGTGTAGATACCTTTTGAAGTGGCCCAGCTGGATTTCAAGAATCTTGTGAAATTATTGTTACATCTGCCCTACATATGCACTAGACCTTCAATGTCAATTCCATCTAATTGTAATTTAAACCTTGGTCTCTAGTCATGTATAGCACTTTTCCAAAATATGTGCTTCTGTCCCTTTAAAATCTTTTGTTCTATTTATCAGAGTAGTTAAATGTAGAACAGCACTCTCTGTCATATCAGGCACTAATTTTCTAGTTGGTCTCCGGAAGAGGCTCTCTTTGGCTGACATGGAACAAATGGCTCAAGTTGCTTTTTGATGGGACCTGAGCAAAACCCCTTAGGCAGTAATTCCTGATTGTAAGGGATTGCTTTGTCCTTTCCAATTATATCCTATCTCTGCATGATCTAAGCCCTGTGTTTGACCTTTCCATATCTTTCATATATCCCAGGAATCCTTCTCCCTGGATTACAATCAGAGAAAATATTATCCTAAGGACTGTTTGTCTACACTCCATTAAGACATAATCTGGTCTTCCACAGCCACAACATCAGACATTCTGAGCTTTCATACCTTTAGCTATTGCCTGTCCTATCATAGCAGCATTGAACACTTTGGATCCAATATCTACTGTAGTATTAATGCATTCATAAATAGGTGCAGATCTGGTCTTTAAAAGTCTAACAGCCTTTTTGCATTCAGCATTATTCTTAAAAGCTAAAGATTCAATTAATCCTGTTCTTGCATCTGGATCTGATATTGCTATATTTACAGATGAAGTTAGTCATAAAGAAATCACTAAAACCTTCTTCTGAGCCCTGGGTTATCTTAGTAAATGTTTCAGATTGTCTTCATTGTTGTTGAACCTTGTCCCAAGCATTTAAAGTTAGTGTAAAACATTGCTCTAAGGTGAGACCATCAAACAGAATCTGCATTTGTAAGTCAGCATATTCTCCCTCGCCTAGCAACTGATCCTTGGGAATAATAACCTTTCCTAGAGGAAAGCTCTGTAGCCAAAGCCTTCTGTCTCTACCATATCAGCCACTATAGTTGAGGGACAGCTTCAAAGGTAGCTACTATTAAGTCTCCAAATCTTAAATGTTTTGGACCAATTATTTAGTACCTATTTCACATATAGTGAGCGCACACCATAGGCTATAATCACCTCTTTAAATCTCCTAGCATCTCTATGGATTTCCATCCAAATTCATCATAACCTGTGGGCTACCCATCTGGAGGTAATTGTTTTATGGTAGCTGGAAAAATGAATGTAGATTTTCTAATAGTCCCTTGTAATGGTAATTTTAAAAGGGGGTCTAGTTTTTCTCTATCCTGGCTAGCTCCCAAATGAATGAGACTAACACTAATTTGAGAATGAAATACAAGGAAATTATTTCCTTTCTTCTACTATTATGTTTTTTAGAGAGGGTAAAGAAAACTGTGATCAATATTATTAGTTTTATGACGATAATTAAAATGAAACTATACCAGGGTACAGATATCCTCTGCTCGTGTTTTTCATTTTTAAGAGAAAGAAATATTTTCAGTTTTTAATCTTGCTAAATTCTCTTTTTTCTTCAGAGAATTTACCTTACTATATTCACGTTTAAAATTTCTATGACTCTCAATACTCAATTTCTTTCATTTTTTCAGTATCTATACACATTTATAAAACATTTATTTCTCTTTTACTGCTTCAAAACATAATATTTATTTTAGTATATAAGCTTTAGTATATTTTAGTATATAAGCTTTAGTATATTTTAGTATATAAGCTTCTCTGGGTACTGTCCACTCTGAGCATGCATTACTGACTCTGAGGTCAGGGATTTCAGCTTCTCTGACTCCAGCTGATGCTGTCCTGTCATGTTTCTGTGCCTTGATTCTCTCTTCTAGGTCTTGTGTCTAGAATTTATATTCTTAGCCTGAAACTCATGCCCTACAATGGTGTGTCTGATATTGCAGAGCTTTTGTGGGATTCTGTACAAGGTTTAATAAAGAGAGGGAGACATCTATATAATTTAAGGCTGTAGGCCTTTTCCAGGGGCAGTCTCTCAGCTAGTCTCTACCTCAACCCAATTTCTCCACCATCACATCTCTCCACTTGAACACTTCCCAACTCTGTCCTGTTTCCTTTCAGTCTTCCTTCTGCATCTTCCAGAATCTCTGCCTGCCCAGAATTTCTGCAAATTATACTGCCCAGCTTAATATGGCAGCCCTTTATTATTCAAAAGCCACACTCCTTATTCAATCAGTTGGCTATGGAGGTTATATGTCCTTCCCCACTGCAGCTTGCCTTTCATTTTTATACAATTGAGAAGGTGACAAACATTTACATAATCTGTTAGTCTCGCATCAATGCAAGTAACAATTGAAAACAAGGGGATACACTCTTTCTTTTCTTTCTTTCTTTCTTTCTTTCTTTCTTTCTTTCTTTCTTTCTTTCTTTCTGTTTCTTTTGGTTTGGTTTGGTTTTAGTTTTGTTTTCACTTTTATTCTTTTTTTAAATTAATATATTATTTTATTTATTTGCATCCCAAATGCTGTCCCCATGTCCTGATCACCCTTTGCAGAGTTCTCCCCCCTATCTCCCCTCCCCTTCACCTCTGAGGGGGTAGCTTCCTCTTGAGTATCCCCTCACCAAGGTGCATCAAGTCTCTACAGAATGAGGCCCATCCTCTCCCACTGAGGGCAGACAAGGCAACCCTGTGCTACATATGTGTCTGGGGCCTTGGACCAGCTCTTGAATGCTCTTTGGTTGAGGCTCCCAAGGGTCCAGGTTTGTTGACACTGTTGGTCTTCCTTTGGGGTTGATATCCCCTTTGGTTCCTTCAGTCCTTCCCCCAATTCTTCCATGGGGTCCCTGTCCTCTGTCCCATGTTTACCTCTGCGTATTTGTACCTGTCTCAGCCAGTTGCTGGGTAGAGCCTCTCAGATGATATCCACTCTAGGCTCCTGTCTACAAGTAGAACTTAGCATGAGTAATAGTGTCAGGGACTGCCCATAGGATAGATTCCCAGTTGGGCTAATGACTGGTTAGGTATTCATTCAGTATCTGTTCCAGTTTTCCCCTGTATTTCCTTTAGACAGGAAGAATTTTGGGCCAAAATTTCGTAGGTGTGTTTGTGTCCCCATCTACCCACTGAGGGTTCTGTCTGGCTACTGGAGGTGGTCTCTTCAGCTTCATATCCCCACTTTTTGGCATTTTGGCTAAGGTTACCTTCACTGAGTCCTGGAAGCCTCCCTGCCTCATTCCAGATTCTGGGACTTTCTAAAGATTCCCTTACCCCCAACCCCCAATCCCATACCCCACTCCAACCCCAGCAGCTACATATTTCTTTTCATTCTCCTGGCCCTCTGGGCCTTGCACCTGTCTCTCCCCATACATGATCCTACCCTCCCTTTCCCCTTCCTTTTCACTCTTCCACCAAGATCCTTCCCTCCTTGTGCCACCCAAAACTAATTTGTTTCACCTTCTAAGTGAAATTTATGCATCCTCACTTCGGATTTCCTTTTTGTTTACCTTCTTTGGGTCTGTTGGATATATAATGGGTATTCTGTACTTTTAGGCTAATATCTACTTATCAGTGCATAGTACATACCAATCATGTCTTTTAGGTTTACCTTACTCAGAATGTTATTTTCTAGTTCCATCCATTTACTTGCAAAATTCATGATATCTTTGTTTTTAGTAGCTGAATAGTATTCTATTGTGTTAAAGATCTACTTTTTGGTTGATGGTTGCTTTCAGTTTTTGGATATTACATATAAGTCTGTTATGAATGTAGTGGAGCACAAGTGACACACTTTTCCATAGCCAATAAATACACTATTTATAGGTCATCCCAACAATTTATGAAGTAGAAATTGATTTTCTGTTTATGAATATAGTGTGGGATAATTAAATCAAGCAAGTTTATTTTTACATCCCTTCATATATATTCAACATTTGTAATGAGATGATGGACAAAAACCCAAGAAGGAGGGTTTCTGTCTTGCAGTGTCAAGTGCACAGACTCTGAACAGAGAAGAACTTGATATGTCTCATTAGATTTGAATGAGGCTAGCATCTAGCATGTACCAACTGGAAAACTATATTGAGATGAGTGAGGTTATGCAAAGGCTGAGCACCAAGTCTTAATTGTATGAGGATAGATTTTGTGTTCTCTCTCTCTCTCTCTCTCCCCCCCCACCCCCATTTCTCTTCTTAAATCAGTGAGAATAACATCATCCAGTTTGTGTTTACAAAAGGTTACCCTGACTGCCACGAGCAGAAAAAAAAGGCACCTGATTATCTTTAAGAAGAAAGGTCAGTCTTGTATGATGGATAATATTTGGAAATAAGAAGGTAAAGTATGGCCCTCAGGCTTCTGCGTTGGGCAGCTCACTTGATGGCTTCCAGTGCCCTTAAACAGGTAAGAGGATACTCCAGTGGGGAGTGTGTATGAGTCAGAGTTCTCAAGAAGAAAAAAACCACTGGGATGCAAACATACATAATAAAATCTTGGTTGAGTCAACTTTATTAAAACCGCAACCTCAGCTGAATCACACCTCAGAGGCTGAGAGATGAGAACAAAATGGCTGCCTGGTTTTTGAGGTTGGCGAACTACAGAAAAATCTATGTTGACATTCAAAGGTTGTCAGCCAGGTGTGGGGGCCCTGACCTTTAATCTCAGAGTTTTAGAGGCAGAGGCACATAGAGCTCTGTGAGTTCAAGGATAGCCTAACCTACATAGTGAGTTCTACACCAGCCAGAGCTATTCAGTGAAACACTGTCACAAAAATAAGAAAAAAATTTTAAAAAGGTGTGTCAAAGAAGCATATTTTAAAATGAATCATTATGGTGAATATCATGTATAGACACCCAATAGAGTAAAACACATCCTCTTCATTCTAAGGTTCACACTCCAATGTCAAAAGACAGCACAGGAAAAAAAAAGGTGGGGCAGGTTTATATAATCAATGTTTTGAATGACACAGGACACTTTGGAAATGGAGTCCCAAATACCCAAGAACAGCTGCCCATTTTTAATATTTTTATTTCACTCAAAATAGTTGACTGTTGATGTGACTGGACAGGGAGGTTTATGGTCTACTGGTGAAAGACTAGGTAGGAGAACCAGCAAGACTGCTCTGTTTAGATTCTTGGGCTGTCTTTGAGGTGGTCCATCTCTAAGGGACTGGGCAGAACCCCTCCTCGAATGAAGATTTTTTGACTTACTACCAGACAATGTAGGATAAACAACCTGATCAGGGTCAAGGCTTATATGAAAGGGTAGGGAAGTTTTGAACAAGGTTTGTAGGTTTCATGGTTGTCTTCAAGGGAAGGGTTCTACAACCCGCCTTGGGAAAGACTATTTTTTCTTGGTGGTACTAGGGATTGAACCTAGTGCCTTGAGAAAGTTTGGCAAAGAGCTCTATCACTGAGCTACATTCTCAGCCTTAATGTGTCATTTACTTAGTCTCATCATCAGGAAAGAAATTTACAAAACCAAACCATTTTGAAATGGCATTTGTTAACACTGGGTGCAGAGGCACATGCTTATAATCCCAGAAATCGAGAGGCAGATTCAAGTGGGTCATTAATTCAAAATCAAGATGGAGTACATGGGGAGTTCAAGTAAAGTCTGGGCCTCATAATATCAAAGGTCTGTCTCCAATGCAATCATTTATTAGAACTCTGGTTGACCATCATTATTGTTAATCCTGCTCACTTGATGTGATAAATTTAGAAAGTCTTTGGATACAAATATGTACCTCAATGTAGTAATTCAATATTGGGTTCTTTAAGGTGGGAAGACCAATTTTTATATATAGGTGACAACATACCACAGTTCTAGACTGAACAAAAATGGAAGTGAGCTGAGAGTCAGCACTTGTCACTCTGCCTCCTGAGACCAGAAACATGAGACCAGTTGCCTCTCACCTACTGCCATGCCTTTTCCATCATGAGCAACTTGCCATGGAATCATGAGCCAAAGTCCAATTGTTACTGAAGTCCTGCTCTCTCAGTGCTTGAAGGTCAATGTTTATGAGACAAGAGCTAGTAGGGAGAAGTTCAGGATTTACCCAAGTAGTACTGCTTGGGGACATGACATCAGAGGGGGCCCTCATCCACAAAGTTCCATCTTGGCCAACTCATAGGGTACAAAAAGGTTGTATAGGGGAAAACATATAGCAGAAAAGGAAGCATGTAGTGTGTCTGCATCATTCAGGGTACATAGCTATGTTTCCTTCTTCTCCAAAGCATCAGAACACACCAACAGTTAGTGGACCCTCAAGCCAAATTCTCTTTGCTTCTTTTAGAAGGCCATATTCCTTTTCTGTAAGTCAAACCACAGGAATTTATAAAACTGACCCAGTGAGGCTGTATCAGTTGATGAACAATATTAAAAGAAGAAGCCTAAGATTCTCATGTTGGGGCTGGAGGGATGGCTCAGTGGTTAAGAACAGGCTCCTCTTCCAGAGGTTCTGAGTTCAATTCCCAGCAACAACATGGTGGCTCACAACCATCTGTAATCTGATCTGATGCCTCTTCTAGTGTGCCTGATGACAGCTATAGTATACATATGCACATAAAATAAATCAATAAATCAATAATTCTTTAAAAAAAGATTCTTTTGTTATTCAAAGACTACCAGACACTCTGGGTTCTGTACTTGTAAAGAAAGGTAATTTAGCAGGTTTCTTTCTTTCTTTTTCTTTAAAACAATCTCAGTACCCTGGGAAGAAGGATTTTGGTTGCTTTTAGATATGTATATCTCACTTTTATCTTAATTTTTAGAACTATTTAAATACAGAAGAACACAATAAAATAACAGATATCTACGGATCTGTCTCCAGTCCTTTCTCTCTGGTGGAATCACCCCCATGGGCAGGGATGAGTGAGCAGCAAACCTCTGTCCCTTTGCTGTGCTCTATTCCCTGTTATCCCTATCACTACCCTCTTGACAACAGCAATTCTTTTAAAGAGAAGCCTTTTACACTGGTGGGATACCTGATAAGTTACCTATCATTTGGGAAGCAGAGACAGAAAAATCAGACATTCAAGGCCATACCTGTAATCTCAGTGCTCTGCAGATAGAGGAAGGAGACTCAGAAACTGAAGGTTCATAGTGAGACCCAGGACAGCCTGGGCTACATGAAGTTCCTTCTAAAATATGTAAACAATGGGCACAGTGGTGCATGTCTTTAATCCCAGCACTTAGGAGGCAGAGGCAGGGGGATCTCTGTGAGTTTGAAGTCAGCCTGAAAAGAATATGAATTCCAGGATAGCTAGGTGGTGTTTCACATTGAAACCGAGTCTCAAATAAAACAAAACAAAAACATAAAACAAGAGAATGAACAGTAGCAGCAAAAGAAATGAAGGTATTTGCCATTTTATTCTTCATGTTTGGGGATAAATATTTTTGAAACTACAAGTAAAAATCCATCATATTCAATTTTATTATCTTTATAAACTTGGCTGGATTTTAAGCAACCCACCTTCACATTATTAAGTATTCTCTTTAAAGAACTCTTAAAGGTTTAACATATTTAGAAAGTCTGGTTATACATGTCATTCCTCATATGACACAACAGGATGACATTATGACACATGCTTGCTCACATCCCCCACCACATTTCCCCCCAACTCCACTCAGCATTTCTTCTAAGTAATGCAATAAGACTTGCCTGAGGCCACACTCATTTCCCCAGTTCCTCTGATACTGTGGAGATAATACATTAGAGGAGGACTTTACAGATACTTTTAAAACTCTGACTCTTAGTGCTTACTGGTTCATTTCTTCTAAGCGTCCTGCCCAGCAAAGAAGCAACTCACCAGAATGATTCCCAGAGGCTTGTCAGGGGCTAGACCTGCCACATAAGAAATCCAGGAGATTGCTGACAAGATGAGTCCATGTGCTTCAAGAAAAAGCTTGATCTCGAACTAAACTTCCAAAATTTGATTCATAATTTGGCCCCGTTTTAAGAGTGTGGGAAATAACAGAAACCAGAAATATGTGGGTTTTGTTCACCCATTTATGCAGCTAAAAGTGGAACATAAAGCCTTTCAGAGAAATTTTAACATCCCAAGAGTAAAATCGGCGAAACCACACTCTACTGCAGCCTCAGTTTCCCCAGTAACTGAAGGTGAATTCATGCTGGATCATCTCTACACCTCACAGGTCTGATCGTAGGAGCACTAATTACTGATTGAATTTCCCAGTCGCTTTAGCTGAAGCTGATGTGTGAAGGCACCTAAAGTTGTTAAGGATCCCTGAGCTGATTCCAGGATGCAATGCCCACCAAACCATCACAGTCAAAATACAACTCAATGTTTCTAGCAAATTAACTATCGTCTATATAAAAAGATGTATCATGTTACATGTTTTACAAAGGAGAAATTCATGCAAATTATAGAGGTAGGTTTGCAATCTGTCACCTTATTTTCTTACATCACATTGTTTTCAACCTTGAAAGCAAATCATCCTTGAGGACAAGATCAATTTTGTTTGATTTTTGGTGGTGCATGACTTTAATATTACTTAGGAGGCAGAGGCAGATGGATCTGAGAGTTCAAAGTCAGCTGTTTTACACAGTGAGTTCTAGGACAGTCAAGGCTACACAGGTTGTCTCAAAAAGTTAAAAAAAAAAGGTACAACTTGTCATTTCAAGTCTTACATTTTTAGGTTCTGTCAAAATATGTCAATACATGAATAAGCTGCTTCAGCAGGAACACCGAGTAGTGCAATGAGCAGGCCCATATGAGCAGAATAAAATTTCTATTTGTCAGACAGACTACTACTATAAAACCATTCTACAAAATACCTTCTTAAAATTTCATTTTAAGATGAGAAAAAATAAATTTGTCATTTTATTTAACATCCATTCTGAAGTTGCAGTTTTATCAATATAGTCTGCTTCTAATGAAATCTTAGTATAATCTTAAAAGCATACATTTATATACAGTAAGCTATACATTCCTAAATAAATTACATACATGACATACATTAAACAATAAAGAATACCAATTTGAGAATTCAGGACATTTATTTTTCTGCATGGGAATTTATCTACTGCGTAACACACACAGCAATTGTTTTCTAGTTAGTGAGACACTAAATAAGCATACTCAAAGTGTCTAAAACAGACTTTGTTTTTTAGGCAACAAAATATTTTCAATCCTTAACATCTCACTCACCTAGAACCGGATGCAAGGACTTAACAGTAAACATGTACAATCTCATGCTTAAAACCTAAAGCTTGCATTGAGTCAAATTTATACATTCTGATCTACACTACTCTATATGAATATATATATATATATATATATATATATATATATATATATATATATATATATATACTTTATACATTAAGTTACCCTGCAGCATTCTGGAACTTTATCATCTTTGAAAGTCTTATGAAACAAGTTTTGAGGTTCATTTGCAGGCTGGTTTGGGTCAGGTGGGAAATAGCAGCAATCTGAGGTTTATACTAAAGGAAAATGGTGCATGTTGCTATCAACCCATGTAAAGATACTTATGTACATGGATGACACAGATGTGTGCAGCTGGAACCACCTGTGCAAATGTGTGCATTGAGGTACTTAGTTTTTCCATGGTCAGGTATAATAACGCAGTCATTTTTCTCAAGCACTGAAGATTTAAGACTTAATCAAATGAAAAACCTGAACTTTAAATAAGAGATATTTATATAGTTAATTTCCAGGTAATATGCTTTTAATGAAGATTCACCATTATAGGTTTAGATATCTCATTGAAACTGTTTAACAGTATACTTTCTCATTGTACAGAGACTGATTGGTAATTATACCTGAACAAGTGATAAATAGCATACTTGTTATTCTTGTGGGAACTGTAATGAAATAGTGAAGTACTTCATTACTGCTTCATTGGATGAGAAACCTAAGTGGCAACAGTAGCACTCAATGGTGAAAACTGAACACCAGAGCAGCAGTGTGCCCCTAAATGTCAAGTCATATAATTGTTGGTTTTTGTTTATTTGTTTGTGTGTTTGTTTAAGACTTGGTCTCGCTAGCTGGTCTAGCCTGCAGGTAACTCAGGCTAGCCTCAAACTCAAGGCACTCCTGCTGCCTCAAGTTCTCAAGTGCTGGGGTTACAGACATGTGCCACCACGGTAGGCACCATCAGCTTCTAGGTGAGTAGAACAGGAGGGAGCCTTCATGCTTAAGGGACTGAACCTTCTAGAGGGGGTCACAGTATAGACTCAAATATTTAATATTTAAATATTTAAGGGTAAACAGTTCTCACTCATAGTTTTATTTCAATAAATACTTTGGAACATTTTATTTTTGAGGAATATTAAATCTTTAAATCTTCATTAGAAACCTCACATCAAGTTAGTGTTCTCAACCTTAAATGTGCACACAAGTTACCTGTCACTCTAGACAAACTGTAGATCTGACTGAAGAGGGCTAGACAGGCCTGTGTGTCCTCATTTCTTCCAAGGTCTCTGGAAGTGTGAGCACTCCTACCTATGACTTCACTTTCCTGTAGGACCTGATATATCCAGCATCCTAGAAGGCTTGGAGGATCTAGGGTCTTAAATAGGATGCAAGGAAAAGTCTTCCATTTCACCTGTAAGAAGAAAAAGCTAAAAGAACTAACTAAAAAAACATGCATAAAAAGTGTTTCGAAAACAAATATACACAGATGAATCATAGTTGATAGTCATGTAGATTGAAATAAAAATCCCCCTGAGATGTCTCAGGAACCAGGGCTGTAGGGTGATATATTGGGAAACACAGTTATTTGAAGTAAAAAGTTACAGCAGATTTTCATGATTTTTAATAGTTGATCATCTGGTTATCTAGAATAATGGTTCTTTTGAAAAGGGGGTTTTGCTATTTCTCAGAGTGGTCCAAACCTCACATGTTTAAAGTAATTGTTTTGCCTCTAGCCTCCCAAGTCACAAGGACTATAGGAGTGTGTCATCCTGCCTGGCTATGGTATTTTTGAACATGATATTCTCATTAGTTCTTTGAAGATTTTATACATACATAAAACATACTTTGATCATATAAATTTTAAGTTGAGAAGCTACTGGAAGGGCTTATCTTGATAATGACACCACATGTGGACCACATCTTCTTTTTTTTTTTAATTTTTTTATTTCCTTTTTTTAATTTTCTATATTCTTTATTTAAATTCCAAATGATTTCCCCTTTCCCAGTTCCCCACTTCCTGAAAGTCCCATAAGTCCTCTTCCCTCCCCCTGTTCCCCATTTACCTAAGAATTTCATGAATTCATTGTTTTTAATTGCTGAGCAGTATTCCATTGTATAAATATACATGGAAAATATCTCTGATAAAATTGAGGAAATACATAGAAAAACACGTTAAGATTGACTATTTCATGGAAAAATTATACAGATAAAATGGTAGGCATAAAAATATTCCTAAGTTGATTGAAAGTGGAATTAAAAACATTTTCTGATAAAATTGAAAATCTAGAAGGAAAATATTTCTGATAAAACTTAAGAAATATATAGAAAGAGACGTTAAAACTGACTATTTCATGAAAAATTATACAGATAAGATAGTAGGTATAAAAATATTCCTAAATTGATTGAAAGTAGAAGTAAAAATATGTTCTGATAAAATTGAAGATTTACATGGAAAATATCATTGATAAATTGAAGAAATTTATATAGATAAATTGGTAGGAATTAAAATATTCCTAAGTTGATTGAAAGTAGAATTATAAATATTTTCTGATAAAATTGAAGATTTACATGGAAAATATTTCTGATAAAATTGAAAAAAATATGGAAAAACATTAAAATTGAAGATTATCATGGAAAATTATACAGATAAAATGGTAGGCATAAAAATATTTCTAAGTTGATTGAAAGTGAAATTATAAACATTTTCTGATAAAATTGAAGATTTACATGGAAAATATCTCTGATAAAATTGAAGAAATATATAAAAAACACATTAAGATTGAGTATTTCATGAACAAATTATACAGATAAACTGGTAGGCATAAAAATATTCCTAGGTTTTTTGAAAGTGGAATTATAAACACTTTCTGATAAAATTAAAGGTCTACAAGGAAAATATTCCTGAAAAAATTCAAGAAATATATAGAGAAACATGTTAAAACTGACTATTATATGGAAAATTATACAGATAAAATGGAAGGTATAAAAATGTTCCTAAGTTGATTGAAAGTAAAATTATAGATATTGTCTGATAAAACTGAAGATCCACATGGAAAATACTTCTGACAAAATTGAAGAAAAATACAGAGAAACATTAAAACTGAAGATTATAATGGACAATTATACTGACAAATTGGTAGGCATAAAAACATTCTTAAACTGATTGAAATTGAACTACAGACACCCACCCCCAATGAAACCAAAGATCTACATGAAAAACACCTCTGACAAAATCGAAGAAATACACAGAAAAAATGTTAAAATTAAAGTTTTTCATGGAAAATAATACAGTCAAAATGGTAGACAAAAAAGCATTACTAAATTGAAAGAAGAGTCACAAACATTTTGTGATAAAATCGAAGATATGCATGAAAAACATCTCTGTTAGACTGCTTTTGTTGGGGAATTGAGTCTATTGACATTATCAGATATTAAGGAATAGTGATTGTTGCTTCCTGTTATTTTTGAGGTTCTTTTTATGTTTGTGTGGTTACTTTCTTTTGGGTTTGTCGGAAAAAGAGTACTTTCTTGCTTTTTCTAGGGTGTAGTTTCCCTCCTCGTGTTGGCTTTTTCCATCTATTATCCTTTGTAGGACTGGATTTGTGGAAAGATATTGTGTAAATTTGATTTTATCATGGAATATATTGGTTTCTCCATCTATGGTAATTGAGAGTTTTGCTGGGTATAGTAGTTTGGACTGGCATTTGTGTTCTCTTAGGGTCTGTATGAGATCTGCCCAGGATCTTCTAGCTTTCTAGGTCTCAGGTGAGAAGTCTGGTGTAATTCCGATAGGCCTGCCTTTATAGGTTACTTGACCTTTTTCTCTTACTGCTTTTAATATTCTTTCTTTGTTTAGTGCATTTGGTGTTTTGATTATTATGTGCCGGGAGGACTTTCTGGTGGGGTCCAGTCTGTTTGGAGTTCTGTAGGCTTCTTGTATGTTCATGGACATCTCTTTCTTTAGGTTAGGGAAGTTTTCTTCTATAATTTTGTTGAAGATATTTACTGGCCCTTTAAGTTGGAAATCTTCACTCTCTTCTGTACCTATAATCCTTAGGTTTGGTCTTCTCACTGTGTCCTGGATTTCCTGGATGTTTTGGCTCAGGAGCTGTTTGCGTTTTGCATTTTCTTTAACTGTTGAGTCAATGTTTTCTATGGTATCTTCAGCCCCTGAGATTCTTTCTTCTATCTCTTGTATTCTGTTGTTGATGCTTGCATCTATGACTCCTGGATTCTTTCCAAGATTTTCTATCTCCAGAGATGTCTCACTTTGTGATTTCTTTATTGTTTCTACTTCCATTTTTAGATCCTGGATGGTTTTGTTCAGTTCCTTCACTTGTTTGTTTGTGTTCTCCTGTAATTCTTTCAGGGATATTTGTGTTTCCTCTTTAAGGGCCTCTACCTGTTCACCCGTGCTACCCTGTATTTCTTTCAGGGAGTTTTTTGTGTTTCCTTTTTAAGGGTCTTTACCATTTGACCCATGTTCTCCTGTATTTCTTTAATGGAGTTATTTATATCCTTCTTGGTGTCCTCTAACAGCATCGTGAGAAGAGACTTTAAATCCAACTCTTGCTTTTCCGGTGTGCTGGGGCATTCGGGACTTGCTGTGGTGGGAGAACTGGGCTCTGATGTTGTACTCCTGGGAGACCAACTCTCTTCTGCAGGGTCTGTGCACAGAAGGCTGTGGAGCTGTCTGGTTCCCTGCTGTAAATGGCGGCTAGAAGGGAAGACTCCTGTCCCAGCTACTCCAATGATATGCCTTGTGCGCTCCTAGCTGTACCCCTCCAGAGAGAAGGTGGAGATCTCACCTCTGCACTCAGAAGTGAAATCGCTGCTGGGAGATCATTCTCTCCTGGGGGGCTAAGCACAGAAGGCTGTGGAGCTGCCTGGTTCCCTTCTGCAGATGGCAGCTGGAAGGGAAGATTGATTAGGTATATTCTTTATTTACATTTCAAATGATTTCCCTCTTACTGGTTCCCCCGGCCCCCAAAAGTCCCATATGCCCTCTTCCCTTCCCCTGCTACCCAAGCAACCCACTCCTGCCTCCCCTTCCTGGTATTCCCCTATACTGCCACATTGAGCCCTTCCAGGACCAGGTGCCTCTCCTTCCTTCGTCTTGGTAACCTTTGATATGTGAATTGTTCCTTGGGTATTCCAAGTTTCTGGGCTAATATCCGCTTATCAGTGAGTGCATATAATGTGTGATTTTTTGTGAACGGGTTATCTCACTCAGGATGACATTCTCCAGTTCCACCCACTTGCCTAAGAATTTCATGAATTCATTGTTTTTAATAGCTGAGTAGTATTCCATAGTGTAAATATACCACATTTTCTGTATCCATTGCTCCGTTGAGGGATATCTGGGTTCTTTCCAGCTTCTGGCTATTATAAATAAGACTGCTATGAACATAGTGGAGCATGTGTCCTTATTGCATGTTGGAGAGTCCTCTGGGTATATGCCCAGTAGTGGTATAGCTGGGTTCTCCAGTAGTATTCTGCCGAGTTTTCTGAGGAACCGCCAAACTGATTTCCAGAGTGGTTTTACCAGCTTGCAATCCCACCAGCAGTGGAGGAGTGTTCCTCTTTCTCCACATCCTCGCCAACAACTGCTGTCTCCTGAGATTTTGATCTTAGCCATTCTGACTGGTGTGAGGTGAAATCTCAGGGTTGTTTTGATTTGCATTTCCCTGACAACTAAGGATGTTGAACATTTCTTTAGGTGTTTCTCAGCCATTCAATATTCCTTGGGTGAAAATTCTTTCTTTAGCTCTGTATCCCGTTTTTAATAGGGTTATTTGGCTCTCTGGAGTCTAACTTCTTGAGTTCTTTGTATATCTCGGATATTAGCCCTCTGTTGGATGTAAGGTTGGTAAAGATCTTTTCCCAATTAGTTGGTTGCCATTTTGTACTTTTGACAGTGTCCTTTGCCTTACAGAAACTTTATAATTTTATGAGGTCCCATTTGTCAATTCTTGATCTTAGAGCATAAGCTATTGGTGTTCTGTTCAGGAAATTTTCCCCTGTGCCCATATGTTCAAGGCACTTCCCCAGTTACTTTTTTATTAGTTTCAGTGTGCCTGGTTTTATGTGGAGGTCCTTGATCCACTTGGACTTGAGCTTAGTACGAGGAGATAAGAATGGATCAATTTGCATTCTTCTGCCTGCTGACCTCCAGTTGAACAAGCACCATCTATTGAAAAGGCTATCTTTTTTCCACTGGGTGGTTGTAGCTCCCTTGTCAAAGATTAAGTGACCATAGGTGTGTGGGTTCATTTCTGGGTCTTTAATTCAGTTCCATTGATCTACCTGCCTGTCCCTGTACCAATACCATGCAGTTTTTAACACTCGCTCTGTAGTACTGCTTGAGGTCGGGGATACTGATTCCCCCAGAAGTTCTTTTACTGTTGAGAATAGTTTTAGCTATCCTGGGTTTTTTGTTATTCCAGATGAATTTGATAATTGCTCTTTCTAACTCTATGAAGAATGGAGTTGGGATTTTGATCGGGATTGCATTGAATCTGTATATTGCTTTTGGCAGGATAGCCATTTTTACTATATTAATCCTGCCAATCCATGAGTATGGAAGATCTTTCCAACTTCTGAGGTCTTCTTCAATTTCTTTCTTCAAAGACTTGAAGTTCTTTTCATACAGATCTTTCACTTGTTTGGTTAGAGTCACACCAAGATACTTTATATTGTTTGTGGCTATTGTGAAGGGTGTCCTTGCCCTAATTTCTTTCTCAGTCTGTTTATCCTTTGAGTATAGGAAGGCTACTGATTTGCTTGAGTTAATTTTATATCCGGCCACTTTGCTGAAGTTGTTTATCAGCTGTAGGAGTTCTCTGGTGGAGTTTTTTGGGTTGCTTAAGTATACTATCATATCATCTGCAAATAGTGATACTTTGACTTCTTCCTTTCCAATTTGTATCTCTTTGACCTCCTTTTGTTGTCTAATTGCTCTAGCTAGAAATTCAAGTACTATATTGAATAAATATGGAGAGAGAGGGCAGCCTTGTCTAGTCCCTGATTTTAGTGGGATTGCTTCAAGTTTCTCTCCATTTAGTTTGATATTGGCTACTGGTTTGCTGTATATTGCTTTTACTATGTTTAGGTATGGGCCTTGCATTCCTGTTCTTTCCAAGACCTTTAACATGAAAGGATGCTGAATTTTGTCAAACACTTTTCAGCATCTAATGAAATAACCATGTGGTTTTTTTCTTTGAGTTTGTTTATGTAGTGGATTACATTGATGGATTTCCTTATATTGAACCATCCTTGCATTCCTGGGATGAAGCCTACTTGATCATGGTGAATGATCATTTTGATGTGGTCCTGGATTCAGTTGACAAGAATTTTATTGAGTATTTTTGCATCTATATTCATAAGTGAAGTTGGTCTGAAGTTCTCTTTCTTTATTGAATCTTTGTGTGATTTTTGTATCAGTGAAATTGTGCCTTCATAAATGAGTTGGGTAGTGTTCCTTCTGTTTCTATTTTGTGGAATAGTTTGAAGAGTACTGGTGTTAGGTCTTTTTGAAGGTCTGATAGAATTCTGCACTAAAACCATCTGGTCCTGTGCTTTTTTTGGTTGGAAGACTTTCAATGACCACTTCTATTTCTTCAGAGGTTATGGGACCGTTTAGATAGTCTATCTGATCCTGATTAAACTTTGGTAGTTGGTATCTGTCTAGGAAATTGTCCATTTCCTCCAGATTTTCCAGTTGTGTTGAGTATAGGCTTTTGTAGTAGGATCTGATGATTTTTTGAATTTCCTCAGTTTCTGTTGTTATTTCTCTCTTTTCATTTCTGATTTTGTTAATTTGTATGCTGTCTCTGTGCCCTCTGTTTAGTCTGGCTAAAGGTTTATCTATCTTGTTGATTTTCTCAAAGAATCAACTCCTGGTTTTGTTGATTCTTTGAATAGTTCTTTTTGTTTCTACTTGGTTAATTTCAGCCCTGAGTTCGATGATTTCCTGCCTTTTGCTCCTCTTGGGTGTATTAGCTTCTTTCTTTTTTTTTTTAATTTTATTTTATTTTATAAGTTTTTTTATTTACATTCAAAATCATTTCCCCTTTCCTGTTTCCTCCCTCCCCAAAAGTCCCATAAGCCCCCTTCCCTCCCTCTTTTCCCCATTCAACACCCTCTCACTTCTCTGTCTTGGCATTCCCCTACATCCAGTCTTTCCAGGACCAGGGGTCTCTCCTTCCATCTTCTTGGAAATCTATTGATATGCGAATTGTGTCTAGGGTATTCCGAGATTCTGGGTTAATATCCCCTTATCAGTGACTGCATACCATGTGTGTTCTTTTGTGATTGGGTTACCTCACTAAGAATGATATTTTCAAGTTCTGACCATTTGCCTAGGAATTTCGTGAATTCATTGTTTTTAATTGCAGAGCAGTATTCCATTGTGTAAATATACCACATCTTCTGTATCCATTCCTCCGTTGAGGTACATCTGGGTTCCTTGCAGCTTCTGGCTATTATAAATAAGGCTGCTATGAGCATAGTGGAGCATGTGTCCTTATTGCATGCAGGTAAAGCCTCTGGGTATATGCCCAGGAGTGGTATAACAGGATCCTCCGGGAGTGTCATGCCCAGTTTTCTGAGGAACCGCCAGACTGCTTTCCAGAGTGGTTGTACCAACTTGCAATCCCACCAGCAGTGGAGGAGTGTTCCTCTTTCTCCACATCCTCGCCAACAACTGCTGTCTCCTGTGTTTTTGATCTTAGCCGTTCTGACTGGTGTGAGGTGGAATCTCAGGGTTGTTCTGATTTGCATTTCCCTAATGACTAAGGATGTTGAACATTTCTTTAGGTGCTTCCCAGCCATTCGATATTCTTCAGGTGAGAACTCTTTGTTTAGCTCTGTACCCCATTTTTAATAGGGTTATTTGGCTCTCTGGAGTTTAACTTCTTGAGTTCTTTGTATATATTGGATATTAGCACTCTGTTGGATGTAGGGTTGGTAACCCCGGTGACTTCTTATGAACAAATCTCCTAATGAATAATGGAACCAATCACTGGGCGAGTAGGTGGGACTTCTGTGTTGGACAGAGGAAGAGAAGGAGGAGAGGGTTAGAGAGCTTTTGGAATGAGGATAATGGAAGGGCAAGATGTAGCTGCTAAAGTTTCCTGGTATCATGACGGATCAGTCAGGATTCTCCACCAGAGGAATGAGATTTAATAAGGCTTACAAGATTGGGTTTTAGTTGTTGCACCCAGAGACTGAGTTACCATTATTTCCAAATTAAGTTTGCATGGTGTTTTTCTTCTTGTGACAATTCGACTGGGTTACAAAGAGAAAGGTACTACTGCAAAGCGTGGGTTTGCCTGATGTGCACCACAAAGGCCATGGGGGTTTTGAAGCATGGGGCTGGTGTGGTAGCAACCCACCAGTGGGAATCTAGCAAGCTGAGTGGAGAGATTGTGGAGTTCTGAGTCAGAGCCTCCACGAGATAAAAACAGGTCGGCCATTGCTCACCAGTGCATAACTGACCAGGCCACCGGGGCAGAGAGTTGCTGGCACAAGCACAGGAACATGCTGGTTTGTTTTTAAAATTTCCCACAACAGATGGAACCCATATATTTCTGGTTTCTGTGATTTCCAGCACTTAACTCAGGGACAAATCAGGAATCAAATTATGAAAATTTTATTTGATATCAACCTTTTTCCTGAAGTGCATCGACTCACCTGGATTTCTGGTGTGGCAGGTCTGACCCCTGACAAGCCTCCTTTTAACATTCTGGTGAGTTGCTACTTTGCTGGGCAGGATGCTGAGAGGAAATGATCTGGCGAGGACAGAGACTCAGTATTTTAAATGTACTCATGAACTCCTTCTTTATAATGTATCATCTCCACAGTATCAGAGGAACTGAGGAAATGAGTGTGGCCTCAGGCAAATCTTATTGCATCCCTTAGAGGAAATGCTGAGTGGAGTTGGGGGGGAAATGAGTTGGGGGAAGTGAGCAAGCATGTGTGCTCAGGACCAAGGTGTGGTGAGCATGGTTCCTCCCTGCACTCTCTGTGCCAATAATGTCATCTTGTTGTGTCATTTGAGGAAAGACATACATAACCTGAGTTTCTAAATATGGTAAACCCTGATGAGTTCTTTAAAGAGAATACTTAATAATGTCAAGGAGGGTTGCTTAGGATCTACCCAATTTTATAAAGTTAATAAAACTATCTATGATGGATTTTTATTTACAATTTCAAAAATGTTTATCCCCAAACATGAAGAATAAAGTGGCAAACACCTTCATTTCTTCTACTGCCATAGTTTCACCAACCTCACTCTCTCATATTTATTCATTCATTTATTTATTTACTTATTTTTTTGAGACAGGGTTTCTATGTATACCAACCATTGACTGCCTTGGAACTGATTGTGTAGACCAGGCTGACCTTGAACTACCAGATATCTGTCTGTCTCTGACCCCTAGTGCTGGGATTAATGATGTGTGCCACCAGGTCCAGTGATTCTATTCTTTTAGAGGGTATTGCATGTAGCCCAGGTTGACCCAGAACTTACTCTGTAGCCCAGGCTTTCCTGAAACTCACTATGAACCTTGAACTTCCTACCTTCCTGCCTAGATTAAAAACATGTCCTTACATGCCTGATCCTTCTGACACTACTTCCCAAGTGATGGGATTACAGTCTTTAGGTAACTGATCAGTTAATAGCCCAACCATTTAAAATGTAAGGCGTCTCTTTAGGAGTGTTGGGTATCAAGAGTGTAGTGCTAGGGAGAACAGGGAATAAGGCACAGCAAAGGGACAGGTGCTTGCTGTTCACCCATCCCTGCTTACTAGGGTGATTCCATTAGAGAGAAAGGGGGGAGACATGTTGAGTTCTGACAGAGACATAGATGTTTGTTATTTTATTGTGTTCTACTGTACTGAAACAATTCTAAAAACCTGATAAAAATGAAATATGCATATCTAAAAACAACCAAAATCCTTCCTAACAGGGGACTGAAAATGTGTCTTACAGAACCCATAGAGTGTCTGGTAAAATGTATGTAATGTCAGGATTTTAGGCTTCTTCTAATCCTGTACATCAGTGAACACACCCTGCCAGTTTTGTAGATTTCTGTAATGTTTGACTTAAAGGAAAGAAATAAGGCTGTCTAAAAAAGAAGGAAAGGGAACTTTGCTTGAGTGCCTGCTGTCGAACTTTCTTGAATGAGATGTAAAGGTTTATAACCAAGGTCTTTCTAACCAAATCCTGTCATGTTGACAGGATTAACCATCATGATTGTCAGCCAGAGTTCTAATAATTGATTTCATTGGAGACAGAATTTGTTATTTATGTAGCGTATACAGGCTTTCCTTACACTCCTCATGTAGCCCATCTTGATCTTGAACTCGAGAATCTGTCTCTCAAATCCTCTTGAATCTGTCTCTCAAATTTTGGGATTATAAATGTGTGACTCTGTGTCCAGTGCTAACATCTTCCAGCATTTAATAGCTTGTTCTTGCTGATGTTCAGAAGTAGTAAATGATACGTTTAGGTTGGGGATGTAGCTCAGTGTTGGATCTCTTTGCCAAGCTTGCTCAAGGCACTAGGTCAATCCCTAGTGCCACCAAGAAAAGATATTCTTTCCCAAAGCAAGTCCAAGCCCTTGAAGACAGCCATACAAACTTTCTAGTTTCTAGAAACCTTGTTCAAAACTTCATCTGCCCTTTTGTTTAAGATTTGACCTTCCTTGCCTTGTAGGAGGTCATACAATCTTTATTCTAGGTGGGGGTCTGCCCAGTACCATAGAGATGGACCATCTCACAGAAAAACGAAGAATCTAAACAGACTAGCCTTGCTGGTTCTCCTACCCAATCTTTCACTAGTAGGCCATAAACCTCCCTGTCTAGTCACATCTGCAGTAAGTTGTCCAGTTTTGGGCAACTAAAAACATTAAAGATGGACAGCTGTCCTTGGATATTTGAGACTCTATTTCCAAAGTGTCCTGTATCATTTAAAACTTTGATTACATAAACCTGCCCCACTTTTTTCCATGCTGTCTGTTGTCATAGTAATGTGAACCTTAGAAGGAAGAGAATGAGTATTACCCCTCTGTGTACCCCTACATAATATTCATTAAAATGATTCATTTTGCGCTGAGTCAAAGGTTTGAAATATGCTTCTGTGACACACTTTTCTTTAAATTTTTTTCTTTTTGTTTTTGAGAAAGTGTTTCACTGAGAAGTTCTGGCTATTGTTGAACTCACTCTGTTGATCAGGCTGTCCTTGAATACACAGAGTTCCACATGTCTCTGTCTCTCAAGTTCTGATATTAAAGGCAAGCACCACCTTACCTGCCTAACAACCTTAGAATGTCAATATCTCATTCTCTGTAGTTGCAAACATACCAATACACACACAAATAAATAAATAAATAAAGTATGCTAAAAGAAGAAATTAAATGGAATACAAGACTTTGGACTGGACCTCTGTAATAAAGGACAATATTACAACAACTTGAGAAGCTTCCGTGGTACCTGCAGACAAGATGTCAGTATGTGATCAGTGTTCACTTGCTGCTCTTGATTATTGGGTTTTGGCTGTACAGGAGAATATCCTTATGGGAAGTGTACACTACTATTTGCACTAGTGAACACTAGGAGCATTTGTAGATGATGCAAAAAATGCAATTGACTCTCAATTATGCGGGAAACATGGGGGTGGGGGAGAAGGCAGCTTCTTTATCAGTTATGATTCTTTCAAAACATGTCTTGTAAAATACCAATCTAATTTTCAAATATGAAGGCAGAGATGACATACTGGGTTCTGGACAATCGAAGGGATCAAGGAGTGTGCTTCCCTGACAGCCACCAATGCGCCTTCAGGGAGGATAAGGTGGTAAAATTCTTTACACAATTGCAACTGAGCCATAGTTTTTATAAGGTTTCCAGCTGGTATCGTTCATTGTGAATTGTCTACTCTGAACCATGAGCACTGTGCTCTCTTAAACAGCATGTATATTAAAAATTGGAATAACACAGAGATTACCATGGCCCTTGTACCACGTATGACACAAATTCATGAAATATTCCATATTTAAAAATAATTAAATATCTAGGAAGTAAAGGTCAATACAATATTGAGTAATGAGGGAGGGAAATAGTTATATCAAGAATGCGTCTTTATTGATGGCTGCATCTCTTTACAATGAGAGAGGGATCAGGTGATTTTGGAATTTGCTGCTTAGAAGTAAAATAGCTCATCATTCTTGGTTTTGTTAGTCTGGTAACCACTAAGCTCCAAATCATCTTCTCCAGAAATCCCTCTGAAGACTTTAATGTGAAGGAAACAACTACCCCCTACATCCATCTGAAAGACATAAAAGAAGAAAGAGAGAGAGGGAGAGAGAGAGAGAGAGAGAGAGAGAGAGAGAGAGAGAGAGAGAGAGAGAGAGAGAGACAGAGAGAGAGACAGAGAGAGACAGAGAGAGAGACAGAGAGAGAAAAGAAGAGAGAAAGAAAGAAAATTCACATGGACCTCAATTGTATGACGAATCTTTTTTCTTGTTAAGAGTAGATATGCCAAGCTCTCCTGAGACAACACTTCTGGCCCAAGGTAACATCTGTGAATTGAACTCCCATCAAGCCTTACTTTAATAGAGAGAGCAGCTAACAGGATGACAGAAAACATATTTCCTAGATGTATTTTTAACACCTTTTAGAAAAAGATTTTACAGAATTTTTTGTATAAATGTTTTACCTGCTTGTATTTAAGAGCATCACATGCATGCAATGCCTGAAAACATAAGAAGAGGGTGTTAAATCCCCTTGAACTGGATTCAGAGATGGTTGTGAGTTGCCATGTGGGTACTGAGACCCAAACCCAAGTCCTCTGCATGAACAGCCAGTGCTCCTACCCACTAATCCATTTCTCCATCTGAATTTCATTTTTGTACTTTGCATTAAAATCTTGGCACAGATTACATTCCAGAATTACATTTTGTTTTCATGATTCCTGGAACAGGAACAGAGGGCAGCCTGTGGTTTTGGTGATTCTTTTTTCTGACTTCTATGTTGGGACAAAAAATTACTATAAAGTTTGATAAGGGCAAATTTAGAAAATATGGGCTATATGGTCCACATATGTCTGTTGTGTTACAACTTACTTTGTGAATGCCCATGATTATAAACAAAGAAGAAGAAGAAGAAGAAGAAGAAGAAGAAGAAGAAGAAGAAGGAGGAGGAGGAGGAGGAGGAGGAGGAGGAGGAGGAGGAGGAGAAGAAGAAGAAGAAGAAGAAGAAGAAGAAGAAGAAGAAGAAGAAGAAGAAGAAGAAGAAGAAGAAGAAGAAGAAGAAGAAAAAGAAGAAGCCTAGGAAACATCCGGGTAACTCACACAGATGTTGTTGTTTTGGGTTTTTTTGGTTTTTGTGTGTGTGTTTGTGGTTTTGTTTTTTGTTTTTGTTTTTTATGAACCTGGAACCTAGACTATCTTGATTAATAATTGCCACTTTGTTCTTTTTCAGAACAATAAAAAGTTTTGTGTTCTACAGTAGACATTGTGCTCTGTGCTCTGATGTCCCTCCCTACCTTAATATTCAAATGCAACTAACCAAAGTATACCATTATATATGTAAGTGTATGCACATAACTCTGTGTGTGTGTGTGTGTGTGTGTGTGTGTGTTTGCGTGTGTGTATGACCACGCTGTCTTCTTAACATAGGTCTGAAGAAAACTTTCTGTATTCACAAAGTAAAACAAGGTAACTATCCTGTCATCCAATGGTTTGGGGGTCTTCAACTTGCAAGTGTCTTTATTAAAGACCAGTGGTAGAAATGAATCTACAGTTGGTACAACAGGAAACAATCTCATCAGAGCTTGAGAGAGGTCCATATCTACCCTTAATGAAGTAATTTTGTCCAGCAACAACTTGATATTATACTCGACGACTTCGAATTTTTCATATTTCTCAGTGGTTTTCTCTTCAAGCTGACCTTATGAGGAAACAGTAAGAGATGATGTTAGAGCTGTGTTAACTCAGTTTACCTGAGTTGCAAATCTGGGAACCTCATCCTGCTGAGGGTCCTCAGAGATGCTGAGAGCCTGGGCTGACTGCTAAAGCCTCTAACCTCTAATCTCAGAACCTGGAAGACTGAGGCAGGAGAATGTTATTCAAGAGCAGCTTGAGGTATACAGAAAGTTCCAGGCTAGTTGGGGCTACCTATTGAATCCTACCTCAATAATCAAAACACACACACACACACACACACACACACACACACACACACACACACGGAAAACAAAGCAAACAAAATAGTAATGATTTGCAATTAAGGGCCCCAATAGGTATATCTATATTTGATCAGTAAATACAAAGTAAATGACACTTAGTGGAGATTTTCTCTGGGCTCTGTCAGAACATTCTAGGGATACAATAACCCACTCTGGCCTGACATTGTTGGGGGCCCAACAGACCATACTCTTAGAGGTATAGACAGAATTTCCTGACCTTTTTTTTTACTTTTATTTTATTTTCTAAATTTTTTTTATTTACATTCAAAATCATTTCCCCTTTCCCGTTTCCTCCCTCCCCGAAAGTCCCATAAGCCCCCTTCCCTCCCTCTTTTCCCCATTCAACCCCCTCTCGCTTCTCTGTCCTGGCATTCCCCTACATCCAGTCTTTCCAGGACCAGGGGTCTCTCCTTCCATCTTCATGGAAATCTATTGATATGCGAATTGTGTCTAGGGTATTCCGAGATTCTGGGTTAATATCCCCTTATCAGTGACTGCATACCATGTGTGTTCTTTGTGATTGGGTTACCTCACTAAGGATGATATTTTCAAGTTCTGATCATTTGCCTAGGAATTTCATGAAGTTAAACTCCAGAGAGGCAAGTAACCCTATTAAAAAATGGGGTACAGAGCTAAACAAAGAGTTCTCACCTGAAGAATATTGAATGGCTGAGAAGCACCTAAAGAGATGTTCATCATCCTTAGTCATTAGGGAAATGCAAACCAAAACAACCCTGAGATTCCATCTCACACCAGTCAGAATGGCTAAGATCAAAAACACAGGAGACAGCAGGCGTTGGCGAGGATGTGGAGAAAGAAGAACACTTCTCCACTGCTGGTGGGATTGCAAGCTGGTACAACCACTCTGGAAAGCAGTCTGGCGGTTCCTCAGAAAACTTGGCATGACACTCCCGGAGGATCCGGCTATACCACTCCTGGGCATATACCCAGAGGCTTTACCTGCATGCAATAAGGACACATGCTCCACTATGTTCATAGCAGCCTTATTTATAATAGCCAGAAGCTGGAAAGAACCCAGATGTCCCTCAACGGAGGAATGGATTCAGAAGATGTGGTATATTTACATAATGGAATACTACTCTGCAATTAGAATTTCCTGACTTAACAAGGACTTTCCTTAGTATCTGCACCATGGTGTTCTCTGAAAACCATGATTGCTGTGATTGAGGAAATCCTTCCTAAAAATACAGTTTACTGTCTGTTTTTCTGCCTCCCAACCCTTTAGTGGGAGTTGTCCCCTTAGGCTTTCTCCTGCAACACAGGACAGATGAGTGACATCTGGGAGCCTACTCACCACTTGGTACCTATACATCTGACCTTAAAGGAGTTGGCAGTCATTCCTAAAGTCCTTTTTGGTCTTAAACCTGTGACCATGAAACAGTTAGCTTAATTAAGTTTTATTTTATAACATTCCCTAGATATCTTGATTTCCTCTATACTATTAATTTTGGAAGAATGGAGGCTATTTCTTTTAGCCTTTTATGTAGCTCCTACAGTTTGTAGCGTGATACTTGACACCTAGGAGAGACACAGGAAATGTCCCTATGAAATGATTCTTAGCTATGCATCTTGCATGGTGATATAAGCTGGAAGATCTTGCTTCTACAGAGACATGAAATTTGCTGCATTCCCTCCCCTCATTCTGCAAGCCTCCTCAGAGTGCTGAGGCTGTGCAGTGGGAAAGGACAGATTAATTTCTTATCTGGGTGACTCTTAAGCATTTTGAGTCTTGGTTCCATTCTCTAAACATAGGATGGAATGCATCCTTGCCTCTTGGGGACTTTGAAGGTCAACTGAAATGTGGGACAGAAATCAATAATTTTAAAACAGCAAAACTCCTTCCTGGGTGAGGTGGTCTTGTTAATATCTGTGTCTCATTCTGCTTCTCTGGAGCTGCAAGAACACAATTCTAAATTAATTTTATTATTGAAGATGCGGTCCGGCAGCGGGGACAGGAATCTTCCCTTCTAGTTGCCATTTGCAGCAGGGAACCAGGCAGCTCCAAAGCCTTCTGAGCTTACCTACCAGGAGAGAATGATCTCCCAGCAGCGATTTCACTTCTGAGTGCAGAGGTGAGGATCTCCACCTTCTCTCTGGAGGGGAACAGCTAGGAGCGCACAGGGCATACGATCAGAGGAGCAGCAGGGACAGGAATCTTCCCTTCCAGCCACCATTTACAGCAGGGAACCAGGCAGCTCCACAGCCTTCTGTGCACAGACCTTGCCAGAAGAGAGTTGGTCTCCCAGGAGTACAGACACAGGTTTACAGGTCCATAGGAGGGGCAAGTTCCAGCCAGAGACAACCAAGACCAACTAACACCAGAGATAATGAGATGGTGAAAGGCAAGCGCAAGAACCCTACCAACAGAAACCAAGGCTACTTGGCAACATCAGAGCCCAGTTCTCCCACCACAGCAAGTCCCGAATGCCCCAGCACACCGGAAAAGCAAGAGTTGGATTTAAAGTCTCTTCTCACGATGCTGTTAGAGGACACCAAGAAGGACATAAATAACTCCATTAAAGAAATACAGGAGAACATGGGTCAAATGGTAAAGACCCTTAAAGAGGAAACACAAAAAATCCCTGAAAGAAATACAGGGTAGCATGGGTGAACAGGTAGAGGCCCTTAAAGAGGAAACACAAATATCCCTGAAAGAATTACAGAAGAACACAAACAAACAAGTGAAGGAACTGAACAAAACCATCCAGGATCTAAAAATGGAAGTAGAAACAATAAAGAAATCACAAAGTGAGACATCTCTGGAGATAGAAAATCTTGGAAAGAATCCAGGAGTCATAGATGCAAGCATCAACAACAGAATACAAGAGATAGAAGAAAGAATCTCAGGGGCTGAAGATACCATAGAAAACATTGACTCAACAGTTAAAGAAAATGCAAAACGCAAACAGCTCCTGAGCCAAAACATCCAGGAAATCCAGGACACAGTGAGAAGACCAAACCTAAGGATTATAGGTATAGAAGAGAGTGAAGATTTCCAACTTAAAGGGCCAGTAAATATCTTCAACAAAATTATAGAAGAAAACTTCCCTAACCTAAAGAAAGAGATGTCCATGAACATACAAGAAGCCTACAGAACTCCAAACAGACTGGACCCCACCAGAAAGTCCTCCCGGCACATAATAATCAAAACACCAAATGCACTAAACAAAGAAAGAATATTAAAAGCAGTAAGAGAAAAAGGTCAAGTAACCTATAAAGGCAGGCCTATCGGAATTACACCAGACTTCTCACCTGAGACCTAGAAAGCTAGAAGATCCTGGGCAGATCTCATACAGACCCTAAGAGAACACAAATGCCAGCCCAAACTACTATACCCAGCAAAACTCTCAATTACCATAGATGGAGAAACCAATATATTCCATGATAAAACCAAATTTACACAATATCTTTTCAGAAATCCAGCCCTACAAAAGATAATAGATGGAAAAAGCCAACACGAGGAGGGAAACTACACCCTAGAAAAAGCAAGAAAGTACTCTTTTTCCGACAAACCCAAAAGAAAGTAACCACACAAACATAAAAAGAACCTCAAAAATAACAGGAAGCAACAATCACTATTCCTTAATATCTGATAATGTCAATAGACTCAATTCCCCAACAAAAGCAGTCTAACAGAGATGTTTTTCATGCATATCTTCGATTTTATCACAAAATGTTTGTGACTCCTCTTTCAATTTAGTAATGCTTTTTGTGTCTACCATTTTGACTGTATTATTTTCCATGATAATCTTTAATTTTAACATTTTTTCTGTGTATTTCTTCGATTTTGTCAGAGGTGTTTTTCATGTAGATCTTTGATTTCGTGTATGTGTGTGTGTGGGGGGGGGTGTTTGTAGTTCAATTTCAATCAATTTAGGAATGTTTTTGTGCCTACCATTTTGTCGGTATAATTGTCCATGATAATCTTCAATTTTATCGTTTCTCTGTATTTTTCTTCAATTTTGTCAGAAGTATTTTCCATGTGGATCTTCAGTTTTATCAGACAATATCTATAATTTTACTTTCAATCAACTTAGGAACATTTTTATACCTTCCATTTTATCTGTATAATTTTCCATATAATAGTCAGTTTTAATGTTTCTCTATATATTTCTTGAATTTTTTCAGGAATATTTTCCTTGTAGACCTTCAATTTTATTAGAAAGTGTTTATAATTCCACTTTCAAGAAACTTAGAAATATTTTTATGCCTAGCACTTTATCTGTATAATTTTTCCATGAAATACTCAATCTTAATGCATTTTTTATTTATTTCGTCAATTTATCGGAGATAGTTTCCAGGTAAATCTTCAATTTTATCAGAAAATGTTTATAATTTCACTTTCAATCAACTTAGAAATATTTTTGTCTACCATTTTATCTGTATAATTTTCCATGATAATCCTCAATTTTAATGTTTTTCCATATATTTTTTCAATTTTATCAGAAATATTTTCCATGTAAATCTTCAATTTCATCAGAAAATGTTTATAATTCTATTTTCAATCAACTCAGGAATATTTTAATTCCTACCAATTTATCTGTATAAATTTCTTCAGTTTTATCAGAGATATTTTCCATGTAATTCTTCAATTTAATCAGAAAATGTTTTTATTTCTACTTTCAATCAATTTAGGAATATTTTTATGCCTACCATCTTATCTGTATAATTTTTCATGAAATAGTCAGTTTTAACATGCTTTTCTATATATTTCTTGAGTTTTATCAGAAATATTTTCCTTCTAGATTTTCAATTTTATCGGAAAATGTTTATAATCCACTTTCAACCAACGTAGGAAAATTTTTATGCCTACCTTTTTATCTGTATAATTTTTCCATGAAATAGTTAATCTTAACATGTTTTTCTATATATTTCTTCAATTTTATCAGAGATATTTTCCATGTATATTTGCACAATAGAATACTACTCAACAGTTAAAAACAATGAATTCATGAAATTCTTAGGCAAATGGGGAACAGGGGGAGGGAAGAGGGCTTATGGGACTTTCAGGGAGAGGGGGGAACTGGGAAAGGGGAAATCATTTGGAATGTAAGTAAAGAATATAGAAAATAATAATAATAACAAAAAAGAAAGATTAAAAAAAATATACCTAATTAAAAAAAAGAGAAAGAAAAAGAAATAATCTGGACTTCCATAGCCACAGCGTCAGACATTCTGAGCTCTCATATTTTCAGCAATTGCCTGTCCTATCATAGCATCATTGAACACATTAGACCCAATATATACAGTAGTATTAATGCATTCATAAATAGGTGCAGATCTGGTCTTTAAAAAATAGCCTTTTTGCATTCAGCATTATTATTCTTAAAAGCTAAAGATTCAATTAATCCTGCTCTTGCATCTGATTGTGATATTGCTATATTTACAGTTAAAGTTAATCATTTTTAAAAAAAAATCACTAAAAGCTTTGTTTGAGTATTGAGTTTTCTTAGTAAATGATTCAGATTGTCTTCACTGTTGTTCAACCTTGTCTCAAATATTTAAACCCACTGTAAGACATTGGTCTAAGGTGACATCACCAAACAGTATCTGCATTTGTAACTCAGCACATTCTCCCTCACCTAGCAACTGATCTTTGGGAATATTAACACTTCCAGTGTTATTATGTTGCTCCATGGCCAAAGCCTCCTCTGTCCAGCATGTAAGCCCATGTATTTGAAGGCCAGCTTCTAAGTTAGCTGTAATTAAATCTTTCCAATCTTTTGGAATTACACGATTTTACATGGCTTATTTAGTGCCTGTTTCACATACGGTGAGTGCACACTATAGGCTATAATCACCTCTTTAAATCTCCTTAGATCTAGCATCCATATGGACTGCCATCTGAATTCATTGTAAACTGTGGGTAACTCTTCTGGAGGAAATGGTTTTATGAAAGCTGGAATAATTAATGTAGCTTTTCTTTTTTTTTTAATGTTGCTTTTCTAATAGTTCTGCGTAATGATAATTTTTAAAGGTATCTAGGTTTTCTCTAGTCTGGTTAGTTCCCAAATGAATGAGATTAAAACTAATTTGAGGGTGATGGACATGGAGATTATCTCCTTTTTTTCTTCACTCTGTTGTTTCTTAGAGAGTACATAGAAAACTGTGATCAATGTAAATAATTCTGTGATGATAATTGAAATGAAACCATACAGGGTCCATATGCCCTCTGCTAAATTGTTTTCTATTATTAACAAAGAAAATATTTTCAGTTTTTAATCTTACCAATTCTTTCTTTTCTTTAGAGAATTTACCTTATTAAATTCAAGTTTAAAGTTTTTTTTCTCTGAGTGTTAATACAGTTTCTTTCCTTTTGTAGCATCTATGCACATTTATAAAACATTTCTTCTTATCTCTCTTTTACTGCTTCAAAACACAGTATTTATTTCAGCACTTAAGCTTCTCTAAACTGTCCTCTGTGTACTATCTACTCTTCAGTACATTTCTGACTCTGAGGTCTGGGATTTCAGTTTCTCTGACTCCAGGTGATGCCTCCCCTCATACTCCTGTGCCAAGATTCTCTCCTCCCAGTAGTGTTTCTAGAATTCTTGTTCATAGCCTGGATCTCATGCCCTGCATTGATGCACAAGATATTTCAGGGTCTTTGTGGAATCATGTTTGAGGTTTAATAAAGACAGGGAGGCATCTACATAATTTAAGGCTGCTGGAATTTTGCTGAGGCAGTCTCTCAGCTAGTCTCTAACTTAACCCATTTTCTCTACCAATGTATCTCTCTACATGTTTCTCATTGTACACTTCCCAGCTTTGTTCTGACTCCTTTTAGACTTTCTTCTGCATCTGCCAGTATTTCTGCATGCCCAGAAGTTCTGCCTATTCTACTGCCTCAGCTTAGGATGGCAGTCCTTTATTATGCAAAAAGCCACACTCCTTACTCAACCAGTTTCCTTTGGAGGCTACAAGACCTTCCCCACTGCAGCTTGCCTTTCATTTTTGAACAATTGAGGAGGTCACAAAAATATACATTTCCTACTAGGCTGGCATTAATGCAATTAACAATTGAAAACACAGGGACATGCTATTTCTCTCTTGGTTTGATTTTTTTCTTTGATTTTTGTTTTTATTCTTTTTTAATTAATAACTTACTTTGTTTATTTTAATCCCAAGTGCTACCTCCACTTCCAGGTCACCCTTTGCAGAGTTCTCCCCCATCTCTACCCCCCTTCACCTCAGAGAGGGTTTTCCCCATAATGGGACGTCAAGTCTCTACAGGATGAGGCCCATCCTTTCCCACTGAGGGCAGAAAAGGCCTCTGTCCCATGTTTGCCTCTTTGTATCTGTCAGCGCTGTGTAGAGCCTCTCAGAGGACAGCTATCCTAGGCACCTGTCTATAAGTACAACATAGCATCAGTAATAGTGTCAGGGACTGCCCATGGGATAGATCCCAAGTTGGGCCAGTCACTGGTTGGCCGTTCCTTCAGTGTCTGTTCCACTTTTTCCCTGTATTTCTTTTAGACAGGAGCAATGATGAGTTAACATTTTGCGGATGGCTTGGTGTCCCTAACCCTCCTTTGGGGCTCATATCTGGCTACTGGTGGTGGTCTCTTCAAGTTTCATATCTTCACTGTTTGTCATTTTGGCTAATGTCACCTACACTGAATCCTGGGAATCTGCCTCATCCCAGGTCTTTGGGACTTCCTAAGGATTCCCCCACCCTCCACCCCTCCCCTACAATAAATCCCAACCTCCAAATTACATCATCCAACTCCAGCAGCTGGATATTTCTATTCATGCTCCTGTCCTGCTGGAGCTGTCTCCAGTCTCTCCCCATACCTGAACATGCCCTTGCTTTCCCCTCCCTCTCCCCCTCCCACCAATATCCTTCCCTCTTTGTGCCTCCCATGACTACTTTTTAAGTGCAATTTAAACATCCTCACTTTGGCCTTCCCTCCTGTTTACCTTCTTTGGGTCTGTGGGTTATATCATGGATATTCTGTACTTTTTGGCTAATATCCACTTATCAGTGAGTACACACAATGCATGTCTTTTGGAGTCTGATTTAATTCACTCAGAATGATATTTTCTAGTTCCATCCATTTACCTGCAAAATTCATGATATCCTTCTTTGTAATAGCTGAATAGTAGCCTATTGTGTAAATGAACAATTGTTTATGTATCCATTCTTTTGTTTATAGACATCTACATTGCTTTCAGTTTCTGGGTCTTATGAATAAGGTTGCTATGAACATAGTGGAGCCCAAGGGACACACTTTTTCAAAGACAATAAATACAATGTTTGTGGATCATCCCAACAATTTATGAAGTAGAAATTGGTTTTCAGGTTGTGAATACAGTGTGGAATAATTAAATCAAGCAAGTTAATCCTCCTATCCCTTCATATGTTCAAAATTTATAATGAGATGACGAATAAGAACTGAAGAAGAAGGGTTTCTGTCTTGCAGTGTCAAATGTACAGACTCTGAATGGAGAAGATCCTGATATATCTCATTAGAATTGAATGAGGCTAGCATTTAGCATGCATCAACTGGGAAACTACATTGAGATAAAGTTATGCAAAGGGTGAGAATCAAGGTTTAACAGTGCATTGTATGAAGTTGAATTTTGTTCTCTCTCTCTTTCTCTCTCTCTCTCTCTCTCTCTCTCTCTCTCTCTCTCTCTCTCTCTCTCTCTCTCTCTCCCTCTCTCGCCTATTTCTCTTCTTAAACCAGTGAGAATAACATCATCCAGTTTGTATTTACAAAAGGTCACCCTGACTACCATGAGAAGAAAAGGCACCTGATTATTTTTAAGAAGAAAGGGCAATTTTGTCTGATGGATCATATTAGGAAATAAGAAGGTAAAGTAGGGGCTGGAGAGATGACTTAATGGTTAAGAGCACTGACTACTCTTCCAGAGGTCCTGAATTCAATTCCCAGCAACAACGTGGTGGCTTACAAGCATCTATAATGGGATCTGATGCCCTCTTTTGGTGTGTCTGAAGACAGCTACAGTGTACTCATATACATTAAATAAATAAATCTTAAAAAAATAAAAGAAAAAGAAAGCAAAGTATGGCCCTCAGGTTTCTGCATTGGGCACTTCATTTGTTGGCTTCCAGTGCCCTTAAACAGGTAAGAGGATACTCCAATAGAGAGTATGTGTGAGTCAGAGTTCTCAAGAAGAAAAAAACCAGTGGCATGCAAACATACATAATAAAGACTTGGTTGAGTCAGCTTTATTAAAGCTGCAACCTCAGCTGAATCACACCTGAGAAGCTGAGAGCTGAGAACAAAATGGCTGCCTGGTTCTTGAGGTTGGCGAACTACAGAAAAATCTATGTTGACATTCAAAGGTTGTCAGCCAGGTGTGGGGGCCCTGACCTTTAATCTCAGTGCTTTAGAACCCTAGAAATGTGGAGCTCTGTGAGTTCAAGGATAGCCTGATCTACATAGTGAGTTTCACACCAGCTGTAGCTACTCAGTGAAGCACTGTCATAAAAATAAGAAAAAAAAGCTTTTAAGGACAGGTGTGCCAAAGAAGCATATTTCAAACTTTTGACACAGTGCAAAATGAATTATTACAATGAATGTCATGTAGAAGCATGCAAGAGGGTAAGACTCATCCTCTTCTTTCTAAGGTTCACACGTCTATGGCAAAAGACAGCAGAGCAAACAAAGGTGGGGCAGGTTTGTGTAATCAAAAATTTTAAATGACAGAGGACACTTTGGAAATGGAGTCCCAAATACCCAAGAACAGCTTCACATTTTTAGCATTTTTATTTGACCTGAAATGGATAGCTAACTGCAGATGTGGCTGGACAAAAGATTCATGCCCTACTGGTGAAAGACTGGGTAGAAGAACCAGCAAGGCTGGTCTCTTCAGATTCTTGGTCTATCAGTGTGGAGGTCCATCTTTATGGTCCTTGGCAGTTCTCCTCCTAGAATGAAGACTTTTTGACCTACTACAAGGCAAGGCTGGGTAAACAAGCCACTCATGGTCAAGACCTACATGAAAGGGAAGAGGAAATTTTGACCAATGTTTCTAGGTTTTATGTCTGTCTTCAAGGGAAGAGTTCTATGATCCACCTTGGGAAAGACTATTTTTCTTGGTGGTACTAGAGATTGAACCTTGTGCCTTGAGCTTGGCAAAGAGTTCTAATACTGATCTACATCCCCACTGTCTCATTTTCTGAGTTCTCAACATCAATAAAGAAAGTTACAAGAAGAAGCCATATAAAGTAGGCAGATGTTGCACTGGGCACAGAGTCACATGTTAATGATACAAGAATCTGAGAGGGAGATTTAAAAGGTCATGAGTTCAAAGAAAAGATGGGATGCATGGGGAGTTCAAAGAAAACCTGTGCCTCATAATAGCAAAGCTCCGTCTCCAATAAAATCACTTATTAGAAGTCTAGTGGACAATCATGATTGTTAATCCTGCCAACTTGATGGGATATGGTTAGAAAGTTCTTGGATACAAATCTGCACCTCAGTGAAGCACATTTGATATTGGGTCAACTGAAGTAGGAAGACCAATTTTGTATATAGGTGATATTATGCCATTGTCCTAGACTGAACACAAATGAGAAAATGAGCAGAAAGCCCCCTCTTGGCCTTCTCTGCCTCCTCTCATAAGACACATGAGACCAATTGCCTCTCACCTACTGCCATGCCTTCCCCACCATGACGAATATACCCTGGAATCAAGAGCCAAAGTTCCAATTGTTACTGAAATTCTGGTCTCTCAATGCTTGAAGGTCAATGTTTATGAGATGACAGCTAGTAGGGAGGAGTCCAGAGTTTACCCAAGGAGCACTGCTTGGGTACACGACAGCAGATGGGGGGGGGGGGCTCATCCACAAAGTTCCATCTTGGCCAACTCACAGGGTACAAATAAGTTGTATACGGAAAACACAGAGCAGAAAAGGAAGCATGCAGTGTGTTTGCATCATGCAGGGCACATAGCTGTGTCTCCTTCTTCTCCAAAGCATCAGAACACATCAACATACAATGGACCCTCAAGCCAAGTTCCCTTTCCTTCTTTTTAGAAAGCCGTATTTCTTTTCTGTAAGTCAAACCTGCCAGGAATCAACAAAACTGACCCAGTGAGGCTATGTCAGTTGACACATAGTATTAAAAGAATAAGCAAAAAATTCTGATGTTATACAAAGATTACCATACACTCTGGGTTCTGTACTTGTAAAGAAAGGTAATTCAGCCAGTTTTATTTATTTATTTATTTATTTACAATGAAAAATTTAATCACAATGTCAAAAATGCCAGGTTTTTTGTTTGATTGGTTGGTTTGTTTTTCTTTCCTTCAAGACAGAGTTTTTCTATGTGATCCTGGCTGTCCTGGAACTCACTCTATAGACCAGGCTGGCTTAGAACTCACAGAGATCTGCCTGCCTCTGTCTCCCATGTGCTGGGATTAAAGGTGCACACCTCTACTACCACCCTGCTAAAAATGCCAAAGTTTTATGAAAGAAATATTGTCAGAAAGTGTTTTTCACACTTAGAAACCTTCTCAAGGAAAAAATGTTGCAGTCATACATACCTGTGTACATCTATATTGAATATCACATTTGCTGAGGGACAGAGGTACGTAAAACACATCTATTTAAAATCGCAACTCTTTTTTTTTCTAGTTATTTTATTTTTAATGTGGGTGCTGGGGAATCAAACTCAGGCCCAGGATAGCAAGTGCTTTTATCTACTGAACCATCTCCTCAGTTCTGTACAACAGTTTTTAAATGTTACCATTCATAGATAGCTACCTGAGAATCATTTAAAATAGCTTTTCCTCCTTTAACTTGCTTATGTTGGACTTCCCATCATGGTGGCAGAGACTATAGCCAACACATATTGTTTGTGATAGGCTATGCTTCCTGAATTGAGCTTATACTTTTATTTCCTATAGGACATGTTCAGCCATTATATATTTGAATATTTCTTTTCTTCCTACATTTGCCTTAATCATAATCTCCTGTGTTACTCATTAGTTATTTTGCCCTTTTATTCACTTTTTTCTTTTTCCTACTACTTTTTTAATTAGTTATTTTCGTTATTTGCATTTCAAATGTTATCCCCTTTCCTGGTTTCCCCTCCGAAAACCCCCTATCCTATCCCCCAACCCTGCTCACCAACTCACCCACTTCCCTCTCCTGGCTTTTCCCTTATACTGGGAATCGAGCCTTCACAGGACCAAGGGCCTCTCCTCCTATTGATAACTGAAAAGGCCATTCTCTGCTACATATGTGGCTAGAGTCATGGGTCCCTTCATGTGAACTTCAGGTAGTACTATGTCCAATTTTCTGAGGAACTGCCAAATTGATATTCAAACTGGTTGTACCAGCTTGCAATCCCACCAGCAATGGAGGAGTGTTCCTCTTTCTCCACAGCCTTGCCAGCATCTGCTGTCACCTGAGTTTTTGATCTTAGCCATTCTGACTGGTGTGAGGTGGACTCTCAGTGTTGTTTTGATTTGCATTTCCCTGATGATTAAGGATGTTGAACATTTCTTTAGGTGCTTCTCAGCCATTCAGTATTCCTCAGTTGAGAATTCTTTGTTTAGCTCTGTACCCCATTTTTAATAGGGTTATTGGGTTCTCTGGCATTTAACTTCTTGAGTTCTTTGTATATATTGGACATTAACCCTCTATCGAATGTAGGATTGGTAAAGATCTTTTTCCAATATGTTGGTTGTAGTTTTGTTCTACTTACAGTATCCTTTGCCTTACAGAAACTTAGCAATTTTATGAGGTCCCATTTATCAATTCTTGATCTTAGAACATAAGCTATTGTTCTGTTCAGGAAAATTTCCCATGTGCCCATGTGCTTAAGGCTCTTCCCCACTTTCTTTTCTATTAGTTTCCGTGTATCTGGTTTTATGTGGAAGTCCTTGATCCACTTGGGCTTGTGTTTTGTACAAGAAGATAAGATTGGATTGATTTGCATTCTTCTACATGCTAACTGTCAGTTGACTCAGTACCATTTGTTGAAAATGCTGTCTTTTTCCCACTGGATGGTTTAAGCTCCTTTGTCAAAGATCAAGTGACCATAGCAGTGTGGGTTCATTTCATTTAGTGTAAATAAAATCAATAAGTATTTTTTATAAGGTTCAGGTGGAAGGTTTTGCCACAAGGAATGTTAAAGAGCCCCCCTTTGTGTCAATATATTTTTTTAGCAGCTGTTACAAATAATTTGTAAAAAGTTTCCTCAATCTATAATTTATTACTTTATGAATGATATCTTGATGGGTGATTCTAATGCAGATACCTTACAAAAACTATTTGTTGAAGAAAGATATTTTTGGCTTGTTGGGGATCAAAAATTTCTCCTGAAAAATTACATAGAGGGGATTATATCAATAATCTAGGACATAAGATAGGTCTTCAGAAAACCCAGCCACAGAAAGTATAGATCAGAAGAGATCAATTACAAACTCTTAATGATTTTTCAAAATTTTCTATAAGATATTTATTGGCTACAGTCAATAATTGGATTAACTACTCAAGAGTTAAGTAATTAATTGCAAACCTTACAAGGTGATGCAACCTTAAAGAGTCTGGAAACCATTTAAATTATCTAATACTTATACCAAGAAAATCATGGGAGGTACAAACCAAGTGACAATCCTGCTAGCTCAGTGAGATACCTGTTTAGTTAACTATGTACAAAACATCTATTTACAAGACTGATCCTACAACTCAACTTGTAGCTCCTTAGAAATCTTCTGTCTGTGTCATTCTATGGAGCTAGTCTACCTTTCTCTTGAGGTCCTCCAAAACTAAGGGGCCTCTTAGGTCTCTTTTCTAGAATATTGTTTTATTTGTGTCCTGCTAAATGCTTCTCTGTTGTCCTTGCAAGCTCAAAGAGAAAATCCTTGCTTTCTAAACCACAACAGTGAGCTCGACAAAAGTCAAGTTTCTTATAAAAAAAGTCTTTATCTCCTTCCTTATTCCCTTAGCAGATTGAACTATGTCACCATCATTGTGGAGAGGTTCCAAGCAAAGTCAGTAGGGGCCATACCACTTCACTTTTATGGTGAGGTAGCTCCAGGCCAATAAACTAGGAAAAATATATTATTGTATCTCCTTTCAGACTAAGAAAGGAACAGCAAGACTCAAATATTTTAGATAGTTATGGGTTTTTTTATGATGATAGAAATTTAAAGGTATGTTTGCTGCACCATAATGTGTAAATGATTCAACTCTTGTTTAAAGATATATGTCCCTATCACTTAAATAGAACTCATTTAAAACATAATTCAAAGTCCTAGTCTTATGGATGCTATTTTCATAAACTGTTAAGACAATAAAGAAACATGTTAGTGGTCAGGCCCTTATAAATGGTCATATCCTTTAAGGAATTCAGAACTAGTAGTCATGCTAGATACTAATGTAGTTGGTTGTAAGAGTAGACGTTATTTATTTATTATAATAAGTTGGAAAGATTAAGTGACACCTGGGACTAGGTGTCAGTGTGTCATCAGTGCTCATTTCTTGGTCTTGATTGTTGGGTTTTGGCTGTGCAGAAGAATGGTCTTGTGGGAACTGCACATTGCTATTTGCTCTAGTGAGCATTAGGAAGCATTTGCTTGTGATGGGAAATCACTGCCACTGACTCTCAAGTGCAAGGGAAGCATGGGGGAAGGGAGAGGGAAGCTTACTTATCAGTTATGATTGTTTCAAAACATGACTTGTAAAATACCAAATTTATTTTCAAACATGAAGGCACAGATGACATGCTCGGTTCCAGGCAAATGAAGTGATCAAGGAAGGTGCTTCTCTGACAGCCAACAATGCACCTACAGTGAGAATGGGGTGGTAAGATCCTTTACACAATTGCAACTGAGCTGTAGTTTTTATAAAGTTTCCATTTGGAATGATTTTTGTGGAGTACTAACTCTGAACCATGAACACAGTGCTCTGTACGGCAGCACGTAGGTTAAATATTGGAATGACACAGAGAATAGTATTACCATTGCCCAAGGATGATGTACAAATTCATGAAAAATTCCATATTCAAAAATAATTGTCTAGGAAGTAAAAGTCAACACAATACTGAGTAATGAGGCAGGAAAACAGTTATTTCAAGAATGCTTCTTTATTGATGGCTGCATCTCTTTACAATGAGAAGAATCACATCACTTTAGAATTTGTTGCTTAGAAGTAGGTCAGCTCATCATTCTTGCTTTTGTTAGTCTGGTAACCCTGAAGTTCCAAATCATCTTTTCCAGAAAGGCCATTGAAGACTCTTATGTGAATGTAACAACCATTCCCTACATCGATCTGAAAGACATAAAAGAAGACAAAAAAGAAAGAAAGGAAGAAAAAAGAAAGAAAGAACGAAAGAAAGAAGCAAAGAAAGATTATTCATGTGGATCTCAATTATATGACAGTGTTTTCCTAGCTTGCTCAAAACCTTGGGTTTGGTCTACCAGCAACTCATATGCCCGGTGGTATGTGCCTATAATGTCAGCACTCAGGGGGTAGAGGCAAAAAGAGCAGAAATATATTTTTCAGTATATATGGAGTTTGAGTTCCAGGACCTCTTGAGATACATGAGAGCCTATGTCAAAACAACAACAACCAAAACAAAACAAACTACCACCCAAACACCCTAACGCCCACAAACCAAAAACATTGAGTTGTAATTTTTTTCCCCATAAAGCTGTCAGTGACTATGTGGCAGAGCCCAAATTGGGACCCAGATCTGTTAGATTCCAGCATGTATATCATTTTGTTTCTCTTGTAGGTCTGTTTTGAGGCAGGATCTCTCTGTGTAGCCCAGGTTAGCCTCAGACTTGGGAATCCTGTCTTTTCTTCAGAGTAATAGGACTACAGGTGTGTACCATGCTCAGTATTTGTATTCTCCTCACTCCACAGTGTATCTTTTTAAAAAAGCATTTGTTTCCTACTAGGAAAAGAGCTCCTCTTTAGCAAACATTGTTGACATCCCCAGAGCCAGCAGAGCCATTACCCCAGGGGGAAATCTTGGCTCTGTGCTTCCATTAGTGTGAACTTCCAGAGTCATTTACATTTCCAGAGATCAATTCTCTGATTGGTAACAAGGTAAAAGTGTCTTAGTTTTATTTCATGGATTTCTTTTTTAAGGATTGGTTGAAGAGGGGTGTGGCCTGCTTGTAGGACATTACCTGGCACACCTTAAGCCCAACTTGGGTTATTATTCTCTCTGTTTAGGGTATGGGATTATTAGGAGATCCTTGGAGCAAGTATGAACAGATTTTGCAAGCAGAAGGAGTGGAAAAAGGTCAACCCCAGGATAACCTAACATCAAAGCCTATAGTCCTCTACCATTGTCTCAGTAGGGATTCAAGACAGACAGAAAGCCCTACCAGTAACAAATGAAAGTCAGAGACTGGCTGAGAGCAATGGTGACAGTAGCCAGCTTGCAGGAAGGAAGGAGGGAACTAAGGCTCAAGGAGGGTGAGAGAGTGGGGGGAGGGGGCTCAGGCTGCGGAGCAAGAAACCACACTGAAATGGAGTGGTCAAGGGAAAAAATTGCCAAGATCATTTTCTGATGAATTTTTTATTAATGAAATATGTGAGGGAGTTAATATGAACTCTTCATATTTAGATAATCAAAGTTATCAAAATAATCCCAATTTTGGTGGAAATTTTCTTGTCTTTGAATACAATCATTTTTCCTAAAAAAATTTTTTTTTCTCAGATGTGAAGAAAGATCCTGGAAGGAAGCAATCCCTTCTGAGGACTCAGCTGGGGTTAGCTCACATGTTTCTTCAGGCAAGGACAATACCAGGAACTCAAATTTGATTGAACTGAGCTGGTCCAGTCCTCATACACAACCCAGCTTTGAGAGTGGCTCATGTTGAACTGGCTAGTTAGCTAATGTCATTAAAAAAAGCCAAGTAAAGTAAACACATTAAAAACATACAGTTTAAGTAACTATTTTCTTTTTTTTTAATTTTATTTTATTTTCTAAGTTTTTTTTTATTTACATTCAAAATAACTATTTTCTAAAAAGAAACAAATGTCACTGTGCCTTTGTCCAATGACAAAGCAGAGGAGGTAAAGGCACTTGACTGTCTGCTCTCTTTTCAGTCAGGATTAACATTGTTTAATACACAGAGATAAATATATCTCATATTTATTATCAACAGTTGAGTTTTTGAATTGTTTCCCTTGATATCACAAGAACGTCAAAAAGGTTTTTATTAGAACTTAATCAGGAAACCATTTAATTTAATTTTTTTGATATTAAATCTGTTTTAAAATTTAAAAAGTTGTGTGTTTGCGTGTGTATGGCTATGGACACATAGGAGCAGGTACCCTCAGAGACCAGAGGTATCAAGTCTTTACAGCTGGGGTTACGACTGACTGTGAGCCACCTGATGTGTGTGCTGGACACCGGGCTTGGGGTTTCTGCAAAAGCCGCTTTTGACAGTTGTGTCATTTCTCCAGCTCCTAAAATGTATTTATAAAATACTATAAATATGGCTTTATACTGTTGCATAAGTTATGGAAAGCTTTATTTGGGAGCTGGAGAGATGGCTCAGCAGTTAAGAGTACTAACTGTTCTTCTCAAGGTCCTGAGTTCAATTCCCAGCAACCACATGCTGGTTCATAGCCATTTGTAATGGGACCTGATGCCCATTTCTGGTATACAGGCATACATGTAGACAGAGCACACATGTATAAAAAAATAATTTAGAAAATCATTTAAATTATATCAATAACTACTCATTTAAAGGATGAAAGTGGCTTGAATTATTTTTTCAGCTAATGATTGAAGTCCTTCTTTAAGTGAATGTAATTTGATCGCACAGAATTAGGAAGTTTTGAGTTGGAAAATGCTCTAAGGCACTGGCCAATTCCCATACACTAAAATGTTAGGCTCCACATCCAAATGACAGAAAAAGCAGCCTTGGCAGTAAACCAATCTCTGAGCTGTTACACCATTGTTTTCTACAGGGTTCTAGAAATTAACAACCACATAAGAAAGCTTTCTGTATTCATGAGGAAATACAAGGTAAATATCCTGTCATCGGATGGATTTGGGGGTCTTCTACTTGCAAGTGTCTTAATTAAAGACCACTGGTAGAAATGAAGGTAGGGTTGGAGTTACAGGAAACAATCACATCAGTGCTTGAGGGAGGTTGGTGTCTAACCTTAATGAAGTAATTTCGTCCAGCAACGACTTGAGTTTTATACTCAACGGCTTCGAATTTTTCATATTTCTCATTGGTTTTCTCTTCGAGCTGTGGTCTGACCTTATGAGGAGAAAGAAAGAGATGATGTTAGAGCTGTGTTGACTCAGGTTATCTGCTTTACAAATCTGGGAACCTCATCCTGCTGAGAGTCTTCAGAGATGCTGGTGAACCTGGGCTGGCAGCTTAAGCCTCTAACCTCTAATCCCAGAACCTGAAAGACTGAGGCAGGAGAATGTCATTCAAGAGCAGTGTGGGCTAGATAGACAGTTCCAGGCTAGTTGGGGCTACCCATTGAGACCCGCCTCAACAATTAACACACACACACACACACACTCAGAGAGAGAGAGAGAGAGAGAGAGAGAGAGAGAGAGAGAGAGAGAGAGAGAGTTACAGAGAG
Organism: Tokudaia tokunoshimensis; assembly: GCA_036184795.1. NCBI lineage: Eukaryota > Metazoa > Chordata > Mammalia > Rodentia > Muridae > Tokudaia > Tokudaia tokunoshimensis. The sequence continues at coordinate 22,637,091 of BTHU01000015.1, forward strand.
AGACAGACAGACAGACACATACTTTAAAAATAAAAATAAAACAGTATAGTCATGATTTGCAATGAAGGGCCCCAATAAGTATATCTATATTTGTACACTAAATACGAAGTAAACAGAACATAGTGGGAATTTGCTCTGGGCACCCTCAGATCATTCTAGGGATACATTAACCCCCTCTGGCCTGACACTGTGTGGGGACCCAACAGACCATAATCTCAGAGGAATAGGCTGAATTTCCTGATTTCATAGTATCTGGCCTGTAGTGTTCTTTGTAGGGGAATGATTGCTGTGACTGAGAAAATGCTTCCTAAAACTACACAGTTTACTACCTGTTTCTCTGCCTCCCAACACTTTAGTAGGAGTTGTCCCCTTAGGCTTTCTGCAGGACAGGACAGATGAGTGACATCTGGGAGTTGAGCCACCACCCTGTATCTGTACACCTGACAGTAAAGGGATTGGCAGCAGTGCCTAATGTCTATTTGGTCTTAAATCTGTGATCATGAAGCAGTACTTAGTTAAGGTTTATTTTATAATATTCCCTAGATATTTTGATTTCTTCTACACTGTTACTTTGGGGGTAATAGAGGCCTTTTCTTTCAGCCTTTATGAAGCTTCTGCAGTTCATAGCCAGATGCTCAATACCTAGGAGTGACTCAGGAAATGTCTCTATGTACTGATTCTTGGCTATGCGTCTCCCATGGTGATTTAAGCCTGAGGCCCTGGCTTCCACAGAGTAGGCAAGTTCCCTGGTTCCCTCCCCACACACCTACAGAGCTCCACAGTGTGCAGATGATGTGCAATGGGAAAGGACAGGCTAGTGTCTCATCTGGGTGGCTCTTAAGCATTTTAAGTGGTAGTTTCATCATCTAAACATAGGATGGACTGCATCCTTGCCTTGCTGGGGGATTTGAAGATCAACTGAGAGGTGGGACAGAAACCCAGGCTTTTAAAACAGCAAAGCTCCTTGCCAGGTAAGGTGACCTTGTTAATATCTATGTTTCAATCTGTTTCTCTAGATCTAGAAGAACATAGTTCTGATAAATGTTATTACTGAAGATGTCATTCACAGATGGTGTAATTATCAAGGTAAGTCCTTCTAGTAGCTTCCTACCTTAAAAATTGTATGATCAAAATGTCTTTTATGTATCTATGAAATTCTCAAAGAGCTAATGAAAGTGTGTTCAAAAATTATTCTAGCCAGGCAGGATGCCACCCTCCAGTAGTCCTTGGCACTTGGGAGGCTAGAGGCAAAAGAATTACTGGAACTTGTGAGGTTTAGACCACTCTGAGAAATAGGAAGACACCTGTTTCAAAAGAACAATTATTCTAGATAACCAGATGACCAACTATTTAAAAAATCAATAAAATCTGCTGTAAATTATTTACTTCAAATAGCTATATTTCTCTGTTTATCCACCTACAGCCCTGGTTCTTGGAACAGGGAGATTTTTATTTCACTGAACAGAAATATCAACTATGACTCATCTGTGCATATTTGTTTTTGAAACACTTTTTATGCACATTATTTTAGTTAGTCCTTTTAGCTCTTTCTTCTTGCAGGTAAATGGAGAACTTTTCCTTGGCATCCGATTTTAAGGTCCTATCTCCCCCAAGCCTTCTAGGATGCTCGATATATTTGATCCTACGGAAAAATGAAGTCATGGTTAGGATTGCCCACACTTCCAGAGACCTTGTAAGAAATGAGGACACGCAGGCCTGTCCAGCCCTCTCTAGTCAGATCTGCATTCTGTCTGCAGCAACAGGCGACTCATGCACATTTAAGGCTAAGAACACCAACGATGTGAGGATTCTAATGTAGATTTAAAGATTTAATATTCCTCAAAAATAAAATGCTCCAAGTTATTTATTGAAATAAACCTATGAGTGAGAACTGTTTACCCTTAATTAGTTAGTCACTGAATTTCAGGACTGTGACCCCCCTCTAGAATGTTCAGTCCCCTAAGCATGACAGTTCCCATCTTTTCTACTCACATAAAACCTGACAGTGCCTGGCATGGTGGCACATGCCTGTAATCTCAGCACTTGAGAAGTTGAGGTGGGAGGAGTGCCTTGAGTTTGAGGATAGCTTGAGTTACCTGCAGGCTAGACCATCTAGTGAGACCAAGTCTCAAACACACACACAAACACATAAGCAAATAGCAAACCAAACTGATCCTGTCCTTCAGGATGATTCGGCTTCAGAGAGGAAACAATGTGATATAAGAAAATAAGGTGACAGATTGCAAACCTACCTCCATAGTTCTCCTTTGTAAAACAGGCAACACGGTACATCTTTTTATATAGTTGACAGTTAAGCAACATGCAGTAACTTGCTAGGAATATTGAGTTCTATTTTGACTGTGAAGGTTTGGTGGGCATTGCATCCTAGAATCAGCTCAGGGATCCTTAAAAACCCTTGGAGCCTCCATGTATCAGTCTCAACTATAGAGACTGGAAAATTCCATCAGTAATTAGCTCTCCTGCCATCAGACATGTGAGGTGTAGAGATGATCCAGCATGAATTCACCTTCAGCTACTGGGGAAACTGAGGCTGGAGTAAAGAGTGTGGCTTGGCTGATTTTAGTCTTAGGATGCTAAAATTTCTCTGAAATGTATTATGTTCCACTTTTAGCTGCATAAATGCCTGAACAAAATCATATATTTCTGGTTTCTGTCATTTTCCACACTCAACTAGGGGCCAAATCTGAATCAAATCTTGGAAGTTTGACTTGAGATCAAGACTTTTCCTGAAGCACTTGAACTCACCTTGTTAACAATCTCCTGGATTTCTGGTGTGGCAGGTTTGGCCTCTGAAGTACCTCCGAGCATCATTTTGATGAGTTGCTTCTTTGCTGGGCAGGATGCTCAGAAGAAATGATCCTGCTAGCACTGAGACTCAGGGTTTTAAAGGTATCTGTAAACTCCTCCTCTAATGTCTTATCTCCACAGTATCTGAGGGAATGGGGAAATGAGTGTGGCCTCAGGCAAGTCTTACTGCCTCTCTTACAGGAAATAGTGAGTGGAGTTGGGAGTAAGAGTGGCGGGAGAAGTGAGCAGGAATGCGTGCCCAGGACCCAGGTGTGGTGAGCATGGTCCCTCCCTGCATTCTCTGTGCCAATAATGTCATCCTGTTGTGTCACAGGAGGAAGGACATGACTAATCTAAGTTTCTAAATATGTTAACACTTGAGTTCTTTAAAGAGAATAATGTCAAGACTGGTTTTGCAGGATCCACCCAACTTTATAAAGATAATAAAACTGTCTAAGGTGGATTTTTACTTGTGGTTTCTAAAATGTTTATCCCCAAACATGAAGAATAACTTGGCAAACAACACCCTCATTTCTTCCGCTGCTTTTGATTCTCTTGTTTTTTTGTTTTTGTTTCAGTGTTCTTTTTTTTCTTTTTCTTTTTTCTGAGACAAGGTTTCTCTGGGTAGCCCTGGATGTTCTAGGACTCCAACTGTGATTAGGCTAGCCTCAAACTCACAGAGATCTCCCAACCTCTGCTTCTGCCTCCCAAGTGCTGGGATAAAAGATGTGCCGCAGAATGCCTTGGGATGTTCCTTTTTAAGAAGGGCTTGCATGTAAATCAGACTGGACTGGAACTCACACTGTAGTCCAGGCTGTCCTCAAACTCACTATGAACCTTGAACTTCTGACTCTTTTGATTCCACCTGTAGAGCCCTGGGATTACAGGCATGGTCTTAAATGTCTGATCCTTCTGCCTCTGCTTCCAAGTGATAGGATTGTAGTCAGTAGGTAACTTGTCAGGTAATATCCCAACCACCTAAAAGATAAGGTATCTCTTTAGAAGAATTGCTGGTGTCAAGAGGGAAGTGCTAGGGATAACCGGGAACAGGGCACAGCACCGGGGACACAGGCTTGCTGCTCGCCCATCCCTGCCCACTGGGGTGATTTCACCAGAGAGAAAGGGGGTAGACATGTTCAGTTCTGAGTGACAGAGACATAGATGTCTGTTATTTTATTGAGTTCTTTTTTAAACAATTCAAAAAATTTAGTTAAAACTGAAATACTGATATCTAGAAACAATCGAAGACCTTTCTTACCATTGGACTAAGACTCTGTCAGAAAAAACCCTGCTAAATCATCTTTCTTTAGATGTATAGAACCGAGAGTGTCTGGTAATCTTTATATAACATCAGAATCTTAGACTTTTATTTAATCCTGTGCATCAACTGACACAGTCTCACTGTGTCATTTTGTAGATCCCTGTCAGGTTTGACTTACAGAAAAGAAACACAGATGTCTAAAAAGAAGCAAAGGGGGCAGCGCTTGGGAGGCAAAGGCAGGCGGATTTCTGAGTTCGAGGCTAGCCTGGTCTACAGGGTGAGTTCCAGGATAGCCAGGGCTACACAGAGAAACCCTGCCTTGAAAAACAAACAAAAACAAACAAACAAAAACAAACAAACAAAGAAGCAAAGGGGGGCTGGAGAGATGGCTCAGTGGTTAAGAGCACTGGCTGCTCTTCCTAGAGGTCCTGAGTTCAAATCTCAGCAACCATGTGGTGACTCACAGCCATTCATAAAGAGATCTGACGCCTTCTGGTGTGTCTGAAGACAGCTACAGTGTACAAATCTTTGGGCTGGAGCAAGTGGCGATGGAGCTGGCAGAGGTCCTGAGTTCAATTCCCAGCAACCACATGATGGCTCACAACCATCTGCAGAGCTACAGTGTACTCATATACATAAAATACATAAATAAATCTAAAAAAAATTGTTAAAAAGAAGCAAAAGGAGCTTGGCTTGAGGGTCCACCAACAGTTGGTATGTTCTGATGCTTTGGAGAAGAAGGAAACACAGCTATGTGCCCTGCATGATGTAGACATACCGCATGCTTCCTTTTCTGCTCTGTGCTCTCCCCTCTTTGTACACTATGAGTTGGTCAAGATGAAACTTTGTGGATGGCAGCCCCCCTCCCCCTCTGCTGTCATGTCCCAAAGCAGTGCTCCTTGGGGAAACCCTTGACTCCTCCCTACTAGCTGTCATCTCATAAACATTGACCTTCAAGCCCTGAGAGATCAGGACTTCAGTAACAATTGGAACTTTGTTTCATGGTTTCCAGGGTACATTTGTCATGGTGGGGAAGGCATGAGGCAACTTGTCTCATGGATCTTGTGTCAGGAGGCAAAGAAGGACAAGTGCTGGCTCTCAGATCACTTTCTTTTTGTTTAGTCTAGGACAATGGTATAGTGTCACCTATATTTTAAATGGGTCTTCCAATCTCAATAGACCCCAAATCAAATATTCTTCAGTGAGGTTTGTATCCAAGTTCTTTCTAACCAAATCTCATCAAGTGGAAAAAATTACCTACCCATCATGACAGTCAATCAGAGTTCTAATAATTGTTTTCGTGAGAGAGAGAGAGAGAGAGAGAGAGAGAGAGAGAGAGAGAGAGAGAGAGAGAGATTTGCTATTATGTAGCATATTTCCTTAAATCCCCATGTACCCCATCTTGACCTTGAACTCATAATCCTCTTGAATCTGCCTCACAAATTCTGCAGTTATAAGCATGTGCCTCTGTGCCTAGTGCTTACATCTGCCCATTTTAAATGGTTTGTTCTTGTAATTTCTTTGCTCATGTTCAGACTCAGTAAATGACAGTTTAAGGTTGGGGATGTAGCTCAGTTATAGAGTTCTTTGTGAAGTTTGCTCAAGGTACTAGTTTCCATCCCTAGTCTGACAAGAAAAAATATTCTTTGCCAAGGTATATTATAGAACCCTACCTGATCCCTTGAAGACAGCCATAAAACCTAGAAACCCTGTTCAAACTTCCCCTGCCCTTCCATGTAGATGACTTTGAGCAGGCTGTTTAACCAGACTCGCCTGCTATGAGTCATAAAATCTTCTATCTAGGAGGGGTTCTGCCCAGTACCATAGAGATGGACCTTCTCACAGATAGTCCAAAAATTTGAACAGACCAGCCTTGCTGGTTCTCATACCCAGTCTTTTACCAGTAGACCATAAACTTCCCTGTCCAGTCACATCTGCACTATCTGTCCATTTTTGGTCAAATAAAAATATGAAAAATGGGCAGCTGTTTTTGGGTATTTGGGTCTTCATTTCCAAAGTTTCCTGTGTCATTTAAAACATTGATTACATAAACCTGTTGCATCTTTTTTTTGTGTGCTGCATTTGTCATAGGTGTGTGAATCTTAGAAAGAAGAGGATGAGTCTTACCATGTTGCATGCCCCTACATGATATTTGTTATAATGATTCATTTTGCACTGAGTCAAAAGTTTGAAATATGCTTCTTTGACACACCTTTATTTAAAAAAATTCTTTTTAAATTTTTTTTTTTTTATTGAGACAGTGTTTCACTGAGAAACTCTGGATAATGTGAACTCATTATGTGGATCAGGTTAACCTTGAACTCACAGACCTCCATGTGCTTTTGCCCACAAGTGCTGAGATTGAAGGCAAGTACCCATTTCTGACTGACATCTATTTCTCTGAAGTTGTCCATATAATAAAGACAACAAGTGCAGGAAGAGCCAAGGCATTGTTTCTCATGAGATTGGCAGAGGACTGGGAGGTGTTTGAGAATAATGAAATACTGAATATAAAAATCAGTGGGGAATGAGATGGAGAGCTATACCACACTGTCTTCTGAGTGTGACAAGGCCACATATGTAAGAATTCACTGACAAGGCTACTGTATACAAGAACTCACTGCAGTTGTGGTCACCTATGTAAGATCAGCCACCAAAATTAATCAGCCTTTCTGTAGCCAGTACTAATTGGAAAGGACATCACAGAAGAAAGAGAATGGTTTGAAGATATAGTGGGGGAGTGGGAGGGGAGAGATGGTGGAATATATATAATCACCATTGCTTTTAGAGAGAAGACAGAGAGAACAAATTATACACACACACAGACTCCAAGACACACACACACACACACACACACACACACAGTCACACAAACACAGAGACAGAAAGGGTGTGTGTGTGGAGGGATCAGAGGGGTAAGACAAGAGGCCAGAATTTACAGTCACAAAACATGTGACTTGTGACTTGGGTTTCAGGCCATTAAAGTCTGGGCCAGAAGAAGCAGTGGCTTTGATTATGAAGTATTTTCTGTGTTTGGCCATAGCTGTAGCCTTGGCATCTCCTTGCATGTTAACTGACTCATATCAACTGGTTTTTAATATCAATTTGGAATGTAGTAATTCTAGAAATGCAGAAAATTCTGGATTGATAACAATTGGAATCAGGTGAGTAGAGAGCATTCCCTAAAGAACTGTACCTATTGCCCTAACCACAAAGGGCGTAGCCACCACCCTAACTGTTGGCAGCAGCTTTTTGCAGGGGTCTGGATAAAAAGAGTTGGGCAGAAGGACAGTACCCTGCCTTTTGATCTCTTCGTCTTCCCTCTGCCTCCAAGTTGATTTACTCTGTTGAAAACAGAACCAACAGAAGGGAAACTAGGGAAGAACCTTGAACATATGAGCACAGGGGAGAATTTCCTGAATAGAACTCCACTAGCTTATGCTCTAAGGTCAAGAATTGACAAATGGGACCTCATTAAATTACAAAGTTTTTGCAAGGCAAAAGACACTGTCAAAAAGACAAAGCGGCAATCAACTAACTGGGAAATGATCTTTACCAACCTTACATCCGACAGAGGGCTAATATCCAATATATGCAAAGACCTCAAGAAGATAAACTCCAGAGAGGCAAGTAACCCTATTAAAAAATGGGGTACAGAGCTAAACAAAGAGTTCTCACCTGAAGAATATCTAATGGCTGAGAAGCACCTAAAGAGATGTTCAACATCCTTAGTCATTAGGGAAATGCAAATCAAAACAACCCTGAGATTCCATCTCACACCAGTCAGAATGGATAAGATTAAAAACACAGGAGACAGCAGGTGTTGGAGAGGATGTGGAGAAAGAGGAACACTCCTCCACTGCTGGTGGAATTGCAGGCTGGTACAACCACTCTGGAAAGCAGTCTGGCGGTTCCTCAGAAAACTGGGCATGACACTCCCGGAGGATCCCGTTATACTACTCCTGGGCATATACCCAGAGGCTTTACCTGCATGCAATAAGGACACATGCTCCACTATGTTCATAGCAGCCTTATTTATAATAGCCAGAAGCAGGAAAGAACCCAGATGTCCCTCAATGGAGGAATGGATTCAGAAGATGTGGTATATTTACACAATGGAATACTACTCTGCAATTAAAAACAATGAATTCACGAAATTCCTAGGCAAATGGTCAGAACTTGAAAATATCATCCTTAGTGAGGTAACCCAATCACAAAAGAACACACATGGTATGCAGTCACTGATAAGGGGATATTAACCCAGAATCTCGGAATACCCTAGACACAATTCGCATATCAATAGATTTCCAAGAAGATGGAAGGAGAGACCCCTGGTCCTGGAAAGACTGGATGTAGGGGAATGCCAGGACAGAGAAGCGAGAGTGGGTTGAATGGGGAAAAGAGGGAGGGAAGGGGGCTTATGGGACTTTCGGGGAGGGAAGAAACGGGAAAGGGGAAATGATTTTGAATGTAAATAAAAAAAACTTAGAAAAAAAATAAACCAATATAAAAAAAAAAGAAAACAGAACCAACCAACATTTCTAGGCTTCCCCCATCAACTAAAGACAAGAAGGTCTCCAGGAACCTTCCAGGTGTTTGGTGCCAGAGAGGGACTGACTTTTCCTGCACCCATTGTCTTTATTGTATGTCCAGCTACAGAGGAAGGACTAGATGGTGACCTTCAAAGGTTGTCAGGCAGGTGTGATGGTGCTTGCCTCTAATTTCAGGGCTTGAGGGTCTGAGGCTAGTGGAGCTCTGTGAGTTCAATGACAGCCTGATCTACATAGTGAGTTCCACAAGAGTCAGTGCTACTGGGTGAGGCACCCAGCCTTGTGGACTGGTTTGCTGGCCTCTCCAGCAAGGAATTCCAGCAGCTGTGGGAATATGCTGGCGGCCTAGGCAGTCATCCTCAAGAATCTGGCAGCCTTTGGCTGTTCAGCCTCTCAGGAGTGATTCAGCTGAGGTTGCAGTTTTAATAAAGATGACTCAATGAAGTCTGTACTCTGTATATTTGCATCCCACTGGTTCTTTCCCCCTTGAGAACTCTGACTGATACACTCTTCTCACTGGAGTTTCCTCCTGCCTGGTTATGGGCATTGCCAGTCATCCAGGGAGCTGCTCAATGTAGAAGCCTGAGTGTCATATTTACCTTCTTATCCCCAAATATGATCCATCAAACAAAATTTCTTCTTCTTAAAAATAATCAGAAGCCCTTTGTTTTCCTCATGGTAGTCAGGGTGACCTTTTGTAAACACAAACTGGATGATGTTATACTTCTGGATAATTCACATCAGATTTATTTATTTTTTTACTTATTTAAGAGGAGAAATGAGAGGAGGGAGAGAGAGGGAGAGAGATGGAAGGGGGAGAGAGAGAGAGAGAGAGACAGAGACAGAGACAGAGACAGACAGACAGAGAGATAGAGACAGAGAAAGACAGAGAGACAGAAACAGAGACAGAGACAGAGACAGAGAGACAGAGACAGAGACAGAGACAGAGAGAGCACAAAGTCCAACCTTATACAATGCACTATTAAGCCTTGATGCTCAGCCTTTGCCTAACCTTATCTCAATGTAGTTTCCCACTTGGTACATGCTAGTTGCTGGCCTCATTCAATTCTAAGAAGACACCTCAGGCTCTTCTCGATTCAAACTCTTTGTGCTTGATACTGCAAGACAGAAACCTCCTTCTTGGGTTCTTATTCACCATCTCATTACAAATATTGAGTATTTGAGATGATGGATGGATTAACTTGCTTGATTTAATTGTCTCACACTGTATTCAGAACCTGAAAGTCATTTTATACCTCACAAATTGTTGGGATGACCTACAGATATTGTCTTTATTGGGTATGAAAAAGTGTGTCACTTGTGCTCCACTATATTTGTAGCAGTCTTATTAATAAAGGCCAGAAACTGGAAGCAACCTACATGCCCCTCAATCAAAGAATGGATACAGAACATGTGGTTCATTTACACAATGGAATGCTATTAAAAAAAAAGACATCATGAATTTTTCAGGCAAATGATGGAACTAGGAAATATCATCCTGAGTGAGGTAACTCAGACTCAAAAGGACATGTATGGTGTGTATTCCCTGATAAGTGGACATTAGCCAAAATTTAGAGAATATCCACAATACACTGACATATCCAATAAACTTAAATAAGAAGGAAGTTGTGGGGTGGACAGGATCAGGTATGGGGGAGACAGGAGAGAGGCCTAGGGGGCCAGGAGAATGAATAGAAATATGTAGCTGCTGTGCGTGGGACATGGGGGTAATTTTAATTTTTCATGTCCTCCTTTTAGTGATGGTTCTTAAATGCTTTAACCTCCCTTTTAGCTCACCACCCACCAGAGGAAGTGGAAAAGAAAGGTTAGAAATGGTTCTTTGGAGGAAATCCATCTGCATTTTCAGTACATCAACAGTTAAGTTCACAGGTCTGCATCAATAGCTTAATCTACTTGCAGACACTCTATGGATATACCTTAAGTCCAGTTCATTAGTGTAGGGGTAGCAGTGGCAACAGACCTAACAGGAACAACCAGGTCTCAGCTGAAATGGCACGAATTCAGGCCAACAGGAACACCAGGAAAAGTACTCCACTATACCTCTCTCAATAAAACGAAGATCAGTGAAGATGTGAGACCAAGAAACATTTAGCTATTCAAGCAAGCCAACCTCAGGCTTCTTCACTCTCCATTGAGTCCCATTTATACTCCCTCCAAACATCAATTGTCCTCCACGGATCTTGTCCCACCATGTGTCTTGCCTCAGCATGTGAGTCTGTCTCAGTGACATGATTCTGCCAATCGGTCCAAGTCCACGAAACAAGCAAGAAGCCACCAGAATACCAGCAGAAGTTTTTTGGTTAATTTCTCTCTACATAATCTAGACAAAATGAGCTCAACTATTTAAGACAGACCAATACATTTGTGAATCCTTCATCACATGTCCTCTCACTTGCTTGCTTTAGCAGAACATCCTTTTATGTGTGTCTGCTTCAGCTAAACTTTCCTTCATAGTTCTGCCTTAGCCTTTCACCTGTGTCCCCCTCAGCAAAACAATCCTTCATGTGTCTGCTTTAGCAAAATGTCTTTACATTGTATCTGATTTAGGAAAACACTCTGTCAAGTGTTTGCCCCAGCAAAACAGCACCCATCACTTTTCAAAGAACCCATTACTTTTCCACTTCAAGTGGGGGGAAAAGGGGAATCTTTAGGAAGTCCCAGAGACCTGGGATGGAGGAGGCACCCAGGACTCAGTGTGGTTGACTTTAGTCAAAATGCCCAAAAGTGGGTATAAAGAACCTGAAGAGACTCCCTCCTTTAGTCAGACAGGACCCCAATGGTGAGATGGGGACATAAACTCACCTAAAAATTTTTTGGCCCCAAATTGCTCCTATCTAAAAGAAATACAGGGACAAAAATGGATCAGAGACTGAAGGAATGGCTGCCCAGTGACTGCTCAACTTGAGATCTATCTCATGAGCAGTCCCTGCCACTATTACTGATGCTTTGAGGTACTTGTAGACAGGAGCCTAGCATGGCTGTCCTCTGAGAGGCTCTGCCCAACAGCTGACTGAGACAGAGGCAGATACCCACAGCTAAGCATGGGAAAGAGGTTGGGAATCCCTATGGAAGAGTTAGGAGAAGGACTGAAGGAAATGAAAGGGGTGTCAACCCTAAGGGTGATCAACAGTATCAACTAACTTGAACCCCTGGGAGCTCCTAGAGACTAAGCCACCATCCAAAGAGCATGCATGGGCTGGTCTGAGGCCTCAGGCACACATGTAGCAGAGGGTTGCCTTGGCTGGCCTCAGTAGGAGAGGATGGGCCTCATCCTGTAGGGACTTGATGAGGCAGGGTAGGGGGATACCCAAGGTGGGGCTACCTCTCAGAGGTGATGGGGAGGGGAGATGGGAGGAAGATCTCTGCAAAGAAGGACTGGGATATAGGGGCAGCTTTTGGGATGCAAATAAATAAAATAATTAACTAATTTGAAAATAATAAAAACAGAAACCAAGAAAAGAGAAACCAAGAAAAAATGAGATAGGGAGAAAGAAGGAAAGAAAGAAAGAAAGAAAGAAAGAAAGAAAGAAAGAAAGAAAGAAAGAGAGAGAGAGAGAGAGAGAGAGAGAGAGAAAGAAAGAAAGAAAGAAAGAAAGAGAGAAAGAGAGAAAGAAAGAAAAAGTGTGTCCCTATGTTTTCAATTGTTAATTGAGTTGCTATCAGGCTATTAGGATATGTAAATGTTTGCCACTTTCTCACTTGTTCAAAAATGAAAAGCAAGCTGTGATGTCTTGTAGCCTCCAAAGCCAACTGGTTCAGTATGGGTGTGGCTTTTTCTATAATTAATGTTGACATCTTAAACTAGGGCAGTAGAACAGGCAGAACTTCTGTGCAGACAAAGATATGGACAGATGCAGAAGAAAGACTGAATGGAGGTAGAGAGTCCTGGGAAGCACACAGTGAGAACCACTTGGAGAAGTTGGGTTAAGTTAGAGTCTAGCTGAGAGACTGCCTCAGCAAATGATCAACAGTCTTAAACTATGTAGATGTCTCCATGTCTTTATGAAACCTCAAACAGTGTATGAGGAAAGCTCTGCAATATCTGGTGCATCAATGTGGTGCATGAGATGCAGGGTAAAAATATGAATTCCAGATATAAGACTCAGAGAAGAGAATCCAAGCACAGGGGCTTGATGGGAGGCATCAGCTGGAGTCAGCTGAGCTGAAATCCCAGACCTCAGAGTCAGTAATGTATGTTCAGAAACTGACCTCTGTCAGTTCCCATAGGACAGTTTAGAGAAGCTTAAGTACTGAAATAAATATTATGTTTTGAAGCAGTAAAAGAGAAATAAGAAGTAATGTTTTGTAAATATGCATAGATGCTGCAAAAAGGAAAGAAACTGAGTATTAACAGTCATAGAAAGAAATTTTAAACTTGAATATAATAAAGTCTCCAAGGAAAAGAGAGAATTAAGCAAGATTCATAAAAGAAAATATTTTCTGTGTTAAAAATGGAAAACACTATAGCAGAGGGCATCTGTACCCTGTGTAGTTTCGTTTTAATTATCACTGTAGAACTATTTATAATGATTACAGTTTTCTCTGTCCTCTGTAAGAAATGTCAGAGTATAGAAGAAAGAATCTCCTTGTCCTTCTCCCTCAAATTAGTGTCAGTCTCATTCCTTTCGTAGCTAGCTGGGCTAGAGAAATGTTGAGTTGCATGTAATTTAAAAAAAACCAAAACAACCCCCCCCAAAAAAACACCCCAAAAAACACACTGCCACCTTTGTCTGTGACCATGAGGCCTGCACTCTGTCACCTCCTAGCTTAGCTTTGAGATCAGCTCCGTGATGGAGACTGCAGGCTCTAGCTGCCCTGTAACCTTACAAGACTGCTGCTTTCTTCTCATGTCAATGCACGGCAGCAAAAGCCCCTTCTCTTTCCCTGCATCTCCTTTCTCCTCCTGGGACCCAGAAGTTCCACCTGTTCCTTGTGCCCAGCCATTGTTTCCTGCCTCCTTCATTGACCAAATCAAGAACCATTAGGGAACCAAACTTTAGTATCAGCACTTCCTCCTTCAGAGAAAAAAAAGACACACTTTTTTAAAATTACCATTATACAGGACTATTAGAAAAACTACAATAATTTTTTCAACTACAATAAAACAATTACCTCCAGTAAAGTAACCTACAGGTTATGATGAATTTGGATGGCTACCCATAGAGATGCTAGATCTATGGGGATTTAAAGAGGCGATTGTAGCCTATAGCATATACTCGCCCTATGTGAAACAAATTCTAAATAATTAAGCCATGAGAAATCTTGTAATTCCTAAAGATTGGAAAGATTTAATAACAGCTATCTTAGAAGCTGGCCCTCTTGTACAGAGGCTGGCATGGTAGAGAGAGAGGAGGCTTTTGCTATGGAGTCACATAATAAGACTGGAAAAGTTAATATTGTCAAGGATCAGTTGCTAGGTGAAAATGAACATGCCGAGTTACAAATGCAGATTCTGTTTGATGATGTCACCTTAGAGCAATACAGTAGGTTTAAATGCTTGGGAGAAGGATGAACTACAATGAAGACAATCTGAATCATTTACCAAGATAACTTTAACTGTAAATAGAGCATTATCAGTTCCAGATGCAAGAGAAGTATTAGTTGAATCTTTAGCTTTTAAGAACAATAATGCTGAATGGAAAAAGGCTATTAGACCTTTACAGGCCAGATCCACACCTATTTATGAATGCATTAAACTACTGTGGATATTGCATCTAATGCGATCAATGCTACTATAATGGAACATGCAATTACCAAAAGTAGGAGAGCTCAGAATGTCCAATGCATTGGCTATGCAAGACAAGTTATTTCCTAAAAATGTAGACAATCAGTTCCATAGGATAATATTTTCTCTGATGACAATGTAGGGAGAAAGATATCTGGGATAAGTAAAAGACATGGAAAGTGCAGACATAGGACTCAGAGCATGCAGAGATATACAAGGCAATCCCTTACAACTAGGAATTACTGCCTAAGGGGCTTTGCTCAGGACCCACCAAAAAGCAACATGAGTCATTTGTTCAAAGTCAGCCAAGGAGAGCTTGTTCTAGAGAGCAACTCGAAAAATTAGTGCCTGATACAACAGACAGTGCTGTTGTACATTTAACTACTCTGATAAATAGAACAAGAGATTTTTGAAGGTAGAGGAAGCACATATTTTGGAAAAGTGCTATAAATAATTAGAGACCAAAGTTGAAATTACAATTAGATGGAATTGACATTGAAGGTCTAGAGCATACTGGAGTAGATTTAACAATAATCACACTACTCTTGAAACTGAACTTGGCCACTTCAAAAGGTATCTACAGAGCTCCTGAGACAATATCTTAGGTGAAACTGAGTCTAAAATGAGTTAAATGAATAGAACCAGAAGTTCAGATAGGAAGATTAAGGTCATATGTGGCAGACATGTGTGATCTGAAGAGATGGCTTGGCAGTTAAGAGCACTGACTACTCTTCCAGAGGTTCTGAATTCAGATCTTGGCAACCATATGGTAGTTCACAACCATCTGTAACAGGATCTGATGCTATTTGAATGTGTCTGAAGACAGTTACAGTGTACTCATATATATAAAACCAATAAATATTAAAGAAAAAAGATATAGATGGAAGATCTTGCCACAAGGTATGTTGAACAGCTCCACTCTGTGTCATTACTTTGTACAACAGGCATTACAAATAATTAGTAAACAGTTTCTTCAGTCTATAATTTGTCACTATATGGATGATATCTTGATAGGTGATACCTTAGAAAAAATGTTTTTTTGAAATAAAGACAATTTTACCTATGTGGATATTAAAAAATGGTCCTGAAAAAAATAAAAAAGGAGATTCTATTAACTCTCTAGATAATAAGATAGGTCCTCATAAAATCCAGCCAGAGAAAGTACAGATCAGAAGACATCAATTACAAACCCTTAATGATTTTCAAAAATTGCTTGTAGGTATTATTTGCCCACAATCCATAATTGGATTAATTACTCAAGAATTAAGTATTTTATTTCAAACCTTACAAGATGAATCAATCTTATAGAGTCTGATAACCATTTAAATTATCTAATATCTATAGCAATAAAAACAGTGCATGTGCAAACTGAATTTAAATGTGATAGCTCAACAAGATAACACTATTTTCTTAACTATATACAAAACATTTATGTAAAACCCTAATCCAATAACTAATCTGCTAGCCCTTTAGAAATCCTTCTATGCCATTCTATGGAGCTAGTCTACCTTTCTCTTGATCTCCTTCAAATCTAAGTGGGCTCCTTAGCTCTATTTTATAGAATATTGTTTTGCCTGTGTCCTGCCAGATGCTTCTCTGTTATTTCTGCAAACCCACAGAAAAATATCCTTTCCTTCAAAAGCAAAAAAGTAAGCACTAGCAAAGATTCAACTGCTTATAGAAGTCTCTCGTTCATCCCTCCTACCCTTGTTCAGCTGAACCATGTCCCTTTCATGGTGGGGAGGCTCCAAGACAAATCATTAGGGCCCATATCATTTCACTTTTATGGTGAAGTTGCTCCAGGCTACCCAGCTGGGAAAAATGGGTAGATTATTGTATCTCCCTTTAGACTAAGAAAGGAACAATAAGGCTCAAATATTTTAGATTAGTATGGGGTTTTTTTTGTATGATGATAGAAATTTAAAGTTATGTTTGCTACACCATAATGTATACATGATTAAACTCTTTTTTAAACATATATGTGCTTATAACTTGGATATAATTCATTTGAAAATGTAATTTAATGTACTAGTCTTATGAAAGTTTCTATCATAAACTGATAGCAATAATAAAGAAATACAGGTTAGTGGTCAGTCACCTATAAATAATCATATTCTTTAATGCATTCAGAACTAGTAGTTGATTGCAGGAGTAGGCTTTATTTAGTCACCATGTATGTTTTCAAAGTCAAGCCAAAACAAGTAACTAGAAACAGAGAAGGTTGTCTAATTAGATATGCTATTGATAGATAGATGGTCCTCAAATACTTCAGAGATCTGCAGAATATTTCATTTAAGATGTTTTAATGAAAAAAGGCCTTTTTATTTGACAGAGAAACATGTCATCCCCTGGTGAGAAGGCTAGACTGACTCTATGCCAGGCTTCAAATTGACAGTTCAGGAGACTATGCCTAAGAACTGGGCAAGTCCAGGCAGGTACAGGGAAATCAATTACTAATAGAAAACACCCCAGGCTTCAGCCTCTACACCTGGTAATGTTTCCAGAATGCCTAGAGATAGAGTAAGATAAAGATCATCTACCCTGGAACTCCAATGTGCTCCATAATGAGTCTGCGAGCTCACTTGGTTGTCTCTCTCTCTTGTAATGGGAGACCCCAACATGCTAGACTTCTGCAGAATATAACGTTCTTTGCATTTACATACTATTTGAGTCTGGGGTATCAGTCTTCTATGAATCATGGACCCCTACAATGGAAACACCCCCATATCCCCCCCCAAAGATGATGGATACAGCAGATTCTCCACCTGGAGTTTGCTTCAAATGTAGTAAAGTTGGCCACTGGGCCCCTTATGTTTCCTGAAGACAGTTTGCAGTCCAAACTGTGGACAAGCAGGATACTGGGAAGTCGATTGCCCCACTGTGCCTAGACAAAATGAGACAGTCCACACAAGTTCCTGCTTCAGAAAAAGTCTGTCAGAACTTCTGTGCCTGGTGGCTGAAGATGGATGCCCCACCAACACAGAGGAGCCTTAGGCTGCTGTTCAGGTAGCCAGTAAGTCTCTGTCATTTTTACAGATTTGGAAGTTGCTTGCTCTGCACTTCCTGTTTACTCGGGTAAGATTTATACTTCTCAGGTCTCTGTCTGGATTGAAGACTAGATATTGACAGGTTTTGTGTTTTCCTTGTTACAAGATTCAAAAAAGATAAACTCACAAATGAGGCATAAAGTTCATAAAGATTAAAAGACATAAAAGCTTAAGTTGTAAGGGTTCTAAAAAAGTGTTTTCAGTTCTAAGAAGTTGTTTTAAGGTTGGTAAATAGAAGTTGTAAAGGTTAGAGGTTATAACGCTTAAATGGTGATAAGAAAATGATTTAAGATGTGTAAAAGGAGTGAAATATTTCAGATAGATATGAAAATATTTTCTCCACAGTTGTCAAATATAAATGGAATAAATACTGTGAAAATAATCCTTATCCTGATAGTTCTCATAGTTGTTCTTATTGTATATAATTTACTGTTATTACAGACAAAGCCATTTCTTGAACTAAATTGGAGAGAGATTGTGATCACCCACAGATACTGTATTTACCAGCTATGAGGGGGTGCTTTCAATTGTTACAGAATAGAAGACTGATGGCTTGGAGATGGGCAGGAGAAGGGACAGAATGTCTGGGCAGGCAGAGATGCAGACAGATACAGAGAGTACTAGACAGACACAGAGAGTACTAGACAGACACAGAAGGAAGATGAAAGAAGACAGGACAGAGGTGGGATGTAAGCAGTGAGAACCACATGGATAGACACAATGATGGAGAAGTTGAGTTAGGCTAGCTGAGAGACTGTCCAGCCAAAGGTGATCAGTCTTAAACTGTATAGATTTCTCCATGTCTTTATAAAAGACATGGATCAAGTAGGATCTCATGAAAGCCACTACTGCAATAATAAATATATATAGTTATAACTTTCAAATATAGTAAGATTTTGAGAATGTGAGCAAATCAAAGTTATTCATGTCTATAATCTTGTGCTCAGGGAGCTGAGTCAGGAGGATCATGAGTTAGTGGCCAACTGGGGCTACATATTGAATTGAAGATCAATCTGGGCCAAACATAGCAGCTACCTGTCTCAAACAAACATACAATGAACCAAACATAAGATACAAATATATAAATTACACTTGTATTCATAGAATGACACAAAAAGTCCCCTACTAAGTATAAGAAGGTATAAAAATGATGTTACATTAATGAATATTTAAAATTGTTCATAGAAAAATGACAACCACAACTGGTCAAAGAAATGATTCCATATGTGTGCATCCACAGATACAGTAGTGTCTAGAACAGGCAAATGCAGAGTGAAGGAAGTAGTGGCTGCTTAGCAGTGTGGGGGTGAGGGGAGAGGAAGGAAGTAGAGGACTGACAGCTCTTCCTTGTGTGTGGAAAGGAAAATATTGCAAAATGACATTGTTGTGGACAGCCCTGGTGCTGTTTGTATTTTGATGTTAATTCAACTTCTCTAAGAGGAACCATCTGGGACAAGGAGTGAATCGCGTACTCAGGGCTTCATGTGACCCTTCTAATTAATAAAGAAACCAAGTAGGCAGGACTTCTGGGTCAGAGGGAGGAAGAGAAGAGGCAAGAGAGAGAGAGAGAGAGAGAGAGAGAGAGAGAGAGAGAGAGAGAGAGAGAGAGAGAGAGAGAGAGAGAGACAAGCTTTTGGACTGGGACAGGGGTAGGCAAAGAGGTAGATAGCGGAGATGCCATTTCAGGTGGTAGATCTATTTGGACCCACTATCAGAGGATTTAACTTAGTAGGGCTTATAATTTGGATGATAGTTGTGCCCAGCGATTGAGTTACCATTGATTCTAAACTAAGTTTGTGTGGTGTTTTCCTTCAGGCGGTGACTCAACTGGGTTCAAGAGAGAAAGGTACAGAGGCAAAGTGTGGGTTTGCAAGAAGTGTACCCCAAAAGGCCATGGGAATTTTGAAGCATGGGGTTGGCGTGGTAGCAACCTGCCTGTGGGAACTTATCGAGCTGGGTGGAGAGATTTTGGAGCTCTAAGTCAGAGAGTCTCCACGAAATGAGAACAGGCCAGTCATGCCCGTCAGTGCTTGGTCAACTAGCCTGCTGGGACCTGCAAGCTTAGTGTGAATCACATTTTTTATTATTTCCCGCAACATAACATGGTGAGGTTTGCACACACTTGTGAATGTACTGAAAGTTCTTGAAGAGAACACTTGAAATATCTGAACTGGTCTGGCGGTTCCTCAGAAAGCTGGTCATGACACTCCCGGAGGATCCGGCTATACCACTCCTGGGCATATACCCAGAGGCTTTACCTGCATGCAATAAGGACACATGCTCCACTATGTTCATAGCAGCCTTATTTACAATAGCCAGAAGCTGGAAAGAACCCAAATGTCCCTCAACGGAGGAATGGATTCAGAAGATGTGGTATATTTACACAATGGAATACTACTCTGCAATTAAAAACAATGAATTCACGAAATTCCTAGGCAAATGGTCAGAACTTGAAAATATCATCCTTAGTGAGGTAACCCAATCACAAAAGAACACACATGGTATGCAGTCACTGATAAGGGGATATTAACCCAGAATCTCAGAATACCCTAGACACAATTCACATATCAATAGATTTCTAAGAAGATGGAAGGAGAGACCCCTGGTCTTGGAAAGACTGGATGTAGGGGAATGTCAGGACAGAGAAGCGAGAGGGGGTTGAATGGGGAAAAGAGGGAGGGAAGGGGGCTTATGGGACTTTCAGAGAGGGAGGAAGCGGGAAAGGGGAAATGATTTTGAATGTAAATAAAAAAAACTTAGAAAATAAAATTAAAAAAAAAGAAATATCTGAACTGCATGGTATTTATGGCATATAAGTTGTTCAAAAAAAGTATTTAATGGGTCAAATGGGGGCTCAGTGGGGAAGGGCATTTGTCGCCAAGCTTAATTATCTCAGTTTGGGCCTTGGAACCATGTGGTGGAAAGAGAACCAATTTCCTCAAGATATCTCCTGACCACAAGTGGGTTGTGACACACACACACGCACACACACACACACACACACACACACACACACACACACACACATAAATAAAATGAGTATTTTAAAAGAACACAGAAATTACATGAAATATATGACTCTGGATTAGACCTGTATAATAAATGACATTTTTGTTTTATGTATACGAGTTCACTGTCATTGTCTTCAGACACACCAGAAGAGGGCGTCAGATCCCATTCCAGATGGTTGGGAGCCACCATGTGGTTGCTGAGAATTGAACTTGAGACCTCTGGAAGAACAGTCAGTGCTCTTACCCTCTGAGCCATCTCTCCAGCCCCGATAAATGACAGTATTGCAACAACATGAAAAGCGTAAGTGACACCTGGGGACTAGATATCCCTGTGCCATCAATGTTCATTTCCTGCTCTTGATTGTTGATTATTGGTTTTGCATGGGGACGGCCTTATGGGAAGTACACACTGCTATTTGCACAAGTGAGCACCAGGAAGTATTTGGTTGTGATGGGAAATCACTGCAATTGACTTTGATGTTCTAGGGAAGGATGGGGGAAGGGAGAGGGCAGCTTTTTTTTTTAATGTTATTGTTTCAAAACATGTCTTGTAAAATACCAAATTCAATTTTGAAATAAGAAAACAGAGAAGACATGTTTGGTTTCAGGCAAATGAATGGATCAAGGAGTGTGCTTTCCTGACAGACACCAGTGCACCTGAAGTGAGGATGGCGTGGTAAGATCCTTTATACCATTGCAACTGAACCATAGTTTTTATAAGGTTTCCAGTTGGAATGATTTTTTGTGGAGTACTAACTCTGAACCATGAACACTGTGCTCTCTTTGGCAGCATGTATATTAAAAATTGGAATGGTACAGAGATTATCATGGCCCTTTCCCAAGGATGACACACAAATTCATGAAAATCCCATATTTAAAAGTAATTATCTAGGAAGACAAGGTCAACACAATACTGAGTAATGAGGCAAGAAAACAGTTATTCCAAGAATGCATCTTTATTGATGGCTGCATCTTTTTACAATGAGTAGAATCGGGTCACTTTAGAATTTGCTGCTTAGAAGTAGGTCAGCTCATCATTCTTTGTTTTGTTAGTCTGGTAATCCTGAAGTTCCAAATCATCTTCTCCAGAAAGGCCACTGAAGACTTTAATGTGAAGGAAATGACCACACCCTACATCAATCTGAAAAACACAAAGGAAGAAAAAAAAAGGAAGGAAGGAAGGAAGGATGGAAGAAAGAAAAGCAGATTATTCACATGGATCTCCATGCTTTTACAAATCCTCTTTTTTGTCAAGAGTTGATGTGTCAAGCTCTCCTAAACAACACTTCTGGTCCAAGACAGCCCCCATGAACTGAACTCACATCAACCCTCAAGTTAAGTGAAAGAACAGCTTATAGCAGAAAACATATTTCTTAGATATATTTTTAATACCTTTCAAAAAATTTATTCAAATTATTTGTATTTCAGTGCATCATGTGAAACGCAATGCCTGAAGACATCAGAAGAGGGTGTTAAATTCCCTCAAACTGGAGTCAGAGAGGGTTGTGAGCTGCCATGTGGGTGCTGAGACTCAAACCCAGGTCTTCTGCAAGATCAGTCAGCGCTCCTACCCACTAGTCCATTTCTCTACCTGAATTTCATTTTTGTACTTTTCATTAAAATCTTGGCACAGATTACATTCCAGAGTTACATTTTATTTCCATGATGCCTGGGACAGGAGCAGAGGGCAGCCTGTGGCTTTGGTGATTCTGTTTTCTGACTTCTAGGTTGGGAGAAAAATTGGCACATAGTTTGATAAGGAAAAAGAAACTAAGATTGACTTTAGAATATATGGACTGTATGGTCCTCATATCTCTGCTGTGTTACAACCTACTTTGTGAATGCCCACCAGGCTGCTTCCTCTGCAAAGTAAAAAGAAAGAGGTCTAGGTCCCACCAGAGTAACATCCCCAATGGTTTTCTCAGCCTGAACTTGGGACCTAGATCATCAGTATAAGAATTGCCACTTTTTTCTCTATCAGAACAATAAAGGTTTGTGTTCTACAGTAGACATTGTGCCCTGGTATCACTTCCTACCTTAAACTTCAAATGCTACTAACCTAAGTATACTAGTATATATGGCACTATGATGGGCATCATACAAAGTGTGTATACATGCATGCACATACACGTGCTTGTATGTGTGTGTGTGTGTGTGACCACACTGACTTCTTACTATAGGTTAGGAGAAAGGGTTCTGTATTCACAAGGTAAAACAAGGTTACTATCCTAGCATCCAATGGATTAGGCGGGGGGCGGGTCTTCCACTTGCAAGTGTCTTAATTAAAGACGAGTCGCAGAAATGAAGCTAGAGTTGGGGCAACAGGAAACAATCACATCAGTGCTTGAGGAAGGTTGGTATCTAACCTTAATGATCAAATTTTGTCCAGCGACGACCTGAGATTTATACTCAACAGCTTCGAATTTTTCATATTTCTTTTTTTTTTTTTTAAGTTCTTTCTTTCTTTTTTTTTTTTAGGGTTTCTTTTTTTTTTATTTTATTTTATTTTATTTTTTTAATTTACATTCCAGATCACTTCCCCTTTCCCGTTTCCTCCCTCCCCGAAAGTCCCATAAGCCCCCTTCCCTCCCTCTTTTCTCCGTTCAACCCCCTCTCATTACTCTGTCCTGGCGTTCCCCTACATCCAGTCTTTCCAGGACCAGGGGTCTCTCCTTCCATCTTTTTAGAAATCTATTGATATGCTGATTGTGTCTAGGGTATTCTGAGATTCTGGGTCAATATCCCCTTATCAGTGACTGCATACCATGTGTGATCTTTTGTGATTGGGTTACCTCACTAAGGATGATATTTTCAAGTTCTGACCATTTGCCTAGGAATTTCGTGAATTCATTGTTTTTAATTGCAGAGTAGTATTCCATTGTGTAGATATATGACATCTTCTGAATCCATTCCTCCGTTGAGGGACATCTGGGTTCTTTCCAGCTTCTGGCTATTATAAATAAGGCTGCTATGAACATAGTGGAGCATGTGTCCTTACTGCATGCAGGTAAAGTCTCTGGGTATATGCCCAGGAGTGGTATAGCCGGATCCTCCGGGAGTGTCATGCCCAGTTTTCTGAGGAACCGCCAGACTGCTTTCCAGAGTGGTTGTACCAGCCTGCAATTCCACCAGCAGTGGAGGAGTGTTCCTCTTTCTCCACATCCTCGCCAACAACTGCTGTCTCCTGTGTTTTTGATCTTAGCCATCCTGACTGGTGTGAGATGGAATCTCAGGGTTGTTTTGATTTGCATTTCCCTAATGACTAAGGATGATGAACATCTCTTTAGGTGCTTCTCAGCCATTAGATATTCTTCAGGTGAGAACTCTTTGTGTAGCTCTGTACCCCATTTTTTAATAGGGTTACTTGCCTCTCTGGAGTTTAACTTCTTGAGTTCTTTGTATATCTTGGATATTAGCCCTCTGTCGGATGTAAGGTTGGTAAAGATCATTTCCCAGTTAGTTGGTTGCCGCTTTGTCTTTTTGACGGTGTCTTTTGCCTTGCAAAAACTTTGTAATTTAATGAGGTCCCATTTGTCTATTCTTGATCTTAGAGTATAAGCTATTGGAGTTCTGTTCAGGAAATTCTCCCCTGTGCCCATATGTTCAAGGTTCTTCCCTAGTTTCCCTTCTATTAGTTTCAGTGTGTCTGGTTTTATGTGGAGATCTTTGATCCACTTAGAATTGAGCTTAGTGCAAGGAGATAAGGATGGGTCAATTTGCATTCTTCTGCATGTTGACCTCCAGCTGAGCCAGCACCATTTGTTGAAAAGGCTATCTTTTTTCCACTGGATGGTTTTAGCTCCTTTGTCAAAGATCAAGTGACCATAGGAGTGTGGATTCATTTCTGGGTCTTCAATTCTGTTCCATTGATCTACATGTCTGTTACTGTACCAATACCATGCAGTTTTTAACACTATTGCTCTGTAGTACAGCTTGAGGTCCGGGATACTGATTCCCCCAGAGGTTCTTTTACTCTTGAGAATAGTTTTAGCTATTCTGGGTTTTCTGTTATTCCAGATGAATTTTTGAATTGCTCTTTCTAACTCTATGAAGAATTGAGTTGGGATTTTGATGGGGATTGCATTGAATCTGTGTATTACTTTTGGTAAGATGCTCATTTTTACTATATTAATCCTGCCAATCCATGAGCATGGCAGATTTTTCCATCTTCTGAGGTCTTCTTCAATTTCTTTCTTCAGAGACTTGAAGTTCTTGTCATACAGATCTTTCACTTGTTTGGTTAGCGTCACGCCAAGATACTTAATATGGTTTGTGGCTATCGTAAAGGGTATTATTTCTCTTACTTCTTTCTCAGCCTGCTTATCCTTTGAGTATAGGAAGGCTTCTGACTTGCTTGAGTTGATTTTATATCCGGCCACTTTGCTGAAGTCGTTTATCAGCTGTAGGAGTTCTCTGGTGGAGTTCTTTGGGTCGCTTATGTATACTATCATATCGTCTGCAAATAGTGATAGTTTGACTTCTTCCTTTCCAATTTGTATCCCTTTGACCTCTTTTTCTTGTCTAATTGCTCTAGCTAGAACTTCAAGTACTATATTGAAAAGATATGGAGAGAGAGGGCAGCCTTGTCTAGTCCCTGATTTTAGTGGGATTGCTTCAAGTTTCTCTCCGTTTAGATTGATGCTGGCTACTGGTTTGCTGTAAATTGCTTTTACTATGTTTAGATATGGGCCTTGAATTCCTGATCTTTCCAAGATCTTTAGCATGAAAGGATGCTGAATTTTGTCAAATGCTTTCTCAGCATCTAATGAGATGACCATGTGGTTTTTTTCTTTGAGATTGTTTATGTAGTGGATTACATTGATGGATTTCCTTATATTGAACCATCCCTGCATCCCTGGGATGAAGCCTACTTGATCGTGGTGAATGATCGTTTTGATGTGTTCTTGGATTCGGTTGGCAAGAATTTTATTGAGTATTTTTGCATCGATATTCATAAGAGAGATTGGCCTGAGATTCTCTTTCTTTGTCGGATCTTTGTGTGCTTTTGGTATTAGTGTAATTGTGGCTTCATAGAACGAGTTGGGTAGTGTTCCTTCTGTTTCTATTTTGTGGAACAGTTTGAAGAGTATTGGTGTTAGGTCTTCTTTGAAGGTCTGATAGAATTCTGCACTAAAACCATCTGGACCTGTGCTTTTTTTGGTTGGAAGACTTCCAATGACAACTTCTATTTCTTCAGGGGTTATAGGACGGTTTAGATGGTCTATTTGATCCTGATTTAATTTTGGTACTTGGTATCTGTCAAGGAAATTGTCCATTTCCTCAAGATTATCTAGTTGTGTTGAATACAGGTTTTTGTAGTAGGATCTGATGATTTTTTGAATTTCCTCAGTTTCTGTTGTTATCTCTCCCTTTTCGTTTCTGATTTTATTAATTTGGATACTATCTCTGTGCCCTCTGGTTAGTCTGGCTAAGGGCTTATCTATCTTGTTGATTTTCTCAAAGAACCAACTCCTCGTTTTGTTGATTCTTTGTATGGTTTTATTTGTTTCTACTTGATTGATTTCAGCCCTGAGTTTGATGATTTCCTGCCTTCTACTCCTCTTTGGTGTATTTGCTTCTTTATGTTCCAGGGCTTTCAGGTGTGCCATTAAGCTGTTAGTGTATGCTGTCTCCCGTTTCTTTTTGGCGGCACTCAGGGCTATGAATTTTCCTCTTAGCACTGCTTTCATTGTGTCCCATAAGTTAGGGTATGTTGTGCCTTCATTTTCATTAACTTTCAAAAAGTCTTTGATTTCTTTCTTTATTTCCACCTTGACCAAGTTATCATTGAGTAGAGCATTGTTCAGCCTCCATGTGTACGTGGGTTTTCTTTTGTTTTTGTTGCCATTGAAGACCACCCTTATTCCATAGTGATCTGATAGAAGGCATGGGATTATTTCTATCTTCTTGTATCTGTTGAGGTCTGATTTGTGACCAATTATATGGTCAATTTTGGAGAAGGTACCATGAGGAGCTGAGAAGAAGGTGTATTCTTTAGCTCTAGGATGAAATGTTCTATATATATCAGTTAGTTCCATTTGGTCCAAGGCTTCAATTAGATTCACTGTGTCCCTGTTTAGTTTCTGCTTTCCTGAACGATCCATTTCAGAGAGCGGGGTGTTGAAGTCACCCACTATTATTGTGTGCGGTGCGATGTGTGCTTTGAGTTTTAGTAAAGTTTCTTTTAAGAATGAGGGTGCCCTTGCATTTGGAGCATAGATATTCAGGATTGAGAGTTCTTGATGGTGGATTTTTCCCTTGATCAGTATGTAGTGTCCTTCTGTGTCTTTTTTGATGACTTTAGGTTGAAAATCAATTTTATCCGATATTAGGATGGCTACTCCACCTCGTTTCTTGGGGCCATTTGCTTGTAAAATTGTTTTCCAGCCTTTTACTCTGAGGTAGTGTTTGTCTTTGACACTGAGGTGCATTTCCTGCATGCAGCAAAATGCTGGGTCCTGTTTACGTATCCAGTCTGCTAGTCTATGTCTTTTAATTGGGGAATTGAGACCATTGATATTAAGAGAGATTAAGGCATAGTGATTATTGCCATCTGCCATTCTTGACGCTATCTTTATGTTTGAGTGGTTATCTACTTTTGGGTTTGATTCAAGAAGGTTATTATCTCATTTTTTCCAGGGTGTTGTTTCTCTCCCTGTATTGGAGGTTTCCACCTATTATCCGTTGCAGGACTGGATTTGTGGAAAGATATTGTGAAAATTTGGTTTTATCATGGAATATCTTGGTCTCTCCATCTATGGTGATTGAGAGTTTTGCTGGGTATAGTAGTCTAGGCTGGCATTTGTGCTGTCTTAGTGTCTGCATGAGCTCTGCCCAGGATCTTCTGGCTTTCATAGTCTCTGGTGAGAAGTCTGATGTGATTCGGATAGGTCTTCCTTTGTATGTTACTTGGCCCTTTTCTCTTACTGCATTTAGTATTCTTTCTTTGTTTAGAACATTTGGTGTTTTGATTATTATGTGACGGGAGGTATTTCTGTTCTGGTCCAGTCTGTTTGGAGTTCTGTAGGCTTCTTGTACGTTCATCGGCATCTCTCTCTTTAAGTTAGGGAAGTTTTCCTCCATAATTTTGTTGAAGATGTTTACTGGCCCTTTAAGTTGCAAATCTTCACTCTCATCTATACCTATAATCCTTAGGTTTGGTCTTCTCATTGTGTCCTGGATTTCCTGGATGTTTTGGGTTACGCGTTTTTGCATTTTGCATTTTCTTTGACTGTTGAGTCGATGCTTTCTATGGAATCTTCAGCACCTGAGATTCTTTCTTCCATCTCTTGTATTCTATTGTTGATGTTTGCATCTATGACTCCTGATTTCTTCCCAAGGTTTTCTATCTCCAAAGTTGTCTCCCTTTGTGATTTCTTAGTTGTTTCTACTTCCTTTTTTAGTTCCTGGATGGATTTGCTGAGATCCTTCACTTGTTTGTTTGTATTTTCCTGTATTTCTTTAAGGTATTTTTGCATTACCTCTTTCAGGATTTCTTCCTGATGACCCACGTTCTCCTGCATTTCTCTGAGCGATTTTTGTGTTTCCTCCTCATGGGATTCCATCTGTTGATCTATCGTCTCCTGCATTTCTTTAAGCAGTTCTCGTGTTTCCTTTGTAAGGGCATCTAACCGTTGATTCATTTCTTTAAGCAATTTTTGTGTTGCCTCCTTATGGGCATCCGTCTGTTGACCCATATTCTTCTGCATTTCTTTATGCAAATTTCGTGATTCCTTTGTGAGTGCATCTACCCGTTGATTCATCTCGTTAAGCGATTTTTGTGTTGTCTCCTTGTGCGCCTCCATCTTTTGATCCATGTTCTCCCGCATTTCTCTAAGCGATTTTTGTGTTTCCTTTGTAAGGGCTTCTAACCGTTGATTCATGGTCTCCTGTAACTCTTTATGAGATTTATTTGTGTCCTTCTTGTGATCCTCTAATAGCATCATGAGAAGTGATTTTAAATCCAGATCTTGTCTTTCGGGTGTGGTGGGGTATCCAGGACTTGCTGCTGTTGGAGAGTTGGGTTCGGATGGTCCCACATTACTTTGATTACTGTTAGTAACATTCCTACGTTTGCCTTTTGCCATCTGGATACCTCTGGTGTTAGTTGGTCCTGCTGCCACTGGCTGTTGGTTGGACCTCCTGTGAGCCTGCAAAGCTATTTCTGCCCCCCCTGGATTACCAGGATTCCCCTGGCACCGATTTCTGGGGCCTGCCTGCTCCTGAGTGACTTTGGAGCCCTAATGTGCTTTGCCCCAAGTGATCTTATATTGGGGAGGCCTTGCACATCTAAAGGCTCAGCCTAGTGGATTCCTGGAGCAGAGGTCGCCAAAGGGAGGCTGGCAGGCTCCTGCCCTGTGCAGGGGTGTGTGATCTCTCCTGGGGGGGGGAAGGGGGCGTCCCTCTGCCAGGCAGAAGTCCCACAGCAGATCTGGCACGCTGGTCACTGCAGATCAGCCCAGCACCTGGGAGCAGGTTACACACAAGCTGCCTGAAACCGAAGCGATATTATGCCTGTCTGTCTCTGAGCCTGGCGGTCCCAACTACCTGGTCACTGGAGCAAAGATGGCGGAGGGCACGCTCTGTGGCGCCGCTCACCCTGTGGTCACGATGGCCCGCCGATCTGGCACCCAGACGACCACAGCGCCAACCCGCCCTCGGGCACAGACGGAAGCCCCAACAGGCCGTGTCCCAAGTGATGTTATATTGGGGGGAGAGCCTGGGTACCGGTCTCTCCAGCGCAGTCCGCGGAAACAGAGGTCGCAGAAGGGAAGCTGGCAGGCTCCCTCCCTGCGCGGGGTCCCTCCACCAGGCAGAAGGTCCCACCGCAGAACTCTCATATTTCTCATTGGTTTTCTCTTCAAGCTGTGGTCTGACCTTATGAGGAGAAAGAAATAGATGATGTTAGGGTTGTGTTGACTCAGTTTATCTGAGTCACAAATCTGGGAACCTCATCCTGCTGAGAGTCCTCAGAGATGCTGATGAACCTGGGCTGGCAGCTTAAGCCTCTAACCTCTAATCCCAGAACTTGGAAGACTGATACAAGAGAATGTCATTCAAGAGCAGCATGGGCTATATAGAAAGTTCCATGTGCGCGCTCACACACACACAAACACACACACACACTCACACAGACACACAGAGACAGACAAACACAAACACACACACACACACACATATTCACACACAGACAGCCACATACATACAGACATAAACACTCACAAACACACACGCAGACAGACACACAGAAACACACATACACAAAAGGAAAACAAAGCAAAAGAAAATCAATATAGACATGATTTGCAATGAAGGACCCCATCTATGTTTGCTCAATAAATACAAAGTAAACAGCATGTAGTAGAGATTTTCTATGGGCCCCTCAGATCATTCTAGGGACATAATAACCCCCTAGGGCCTGAAAATGTGCGGGGACCCAATTGTCATAATCTGGGAGGAGTAGACTGAATTTCCTGACTTAACAAGGACTTTCCATAATATCTTCACCATGGTGTTCTCTGGAGAGGGAATGATTGCTGTGATTGAGAAAATGCTTCCTAAAAAGACAGTTTAGTGCCTGTTTCTCTGCCTCCCAACCCTCTAGTGGGAGTTGTCCTCTCAGGCTTGGGAGTTGTCCCCTCAGGCTTTCTCGTGCAACACAGGACAGATGAGTGACATCTGGGAGCCGAGCCACCACCCGGAACCTATACACCAACTTGATGTGAGGATTCTAAGGAAGATTAAAAGATTTAATATTCCTCAAAATAAGATGCTCCATGATATTTATTGAAATAAACCTATGAGTGAGAACTGTTTATCCTTAAATGTTTA
This sequence comes from Tokudaia tokunoshimensis, assembly GCA_036184795.1. Taxonomy (NCBI): domain Eukaryota; kingdom Metazoa; phylum Chordata; class Mammalia; order Rodentia; family Muridae; genus Tokudaia; species Tokudaia tokunoshimensis. The sequence continues at coordinate 22,667,345 of BTHU01000015.1, forward strand.
GTCACTAAATTTCAGGACTGTGAACCCCTCTAGAATATTCAGTACCCTAAGCATGAAGGTTCCCATCTGTTCTACTCAAAAATCTGATGGTGCCTAGCATGGTGGCACATGCCTGTAATCTCAGCACTTGAGAAGTTGAGGCAGGAGGAGTGCCTTGAGTTTGAGGCTAGTCTGAGTTACCTGCAGGCTAGACAATCTAGTGAGACCAAGTCTCAAACACACATGCACACAAACACATAAGCAAATAACAAACCAAACTGATCCTGCCCTTCAGGATGATTCGGCTTCAGAGAGGAAACAATGTGATATAAGAAAATAAAGCGACAGACTGCAAACCTACCTCCGTAATTCTCCTTTGCAAAACAGGCAACACGATACATCTTTTTATATAGATGACAGTTAAGCAACATGCAGTAACTGGCTAGGAACATTGAGTTCTATTTTGACTGTGACAGTTTGGTGGACATTGCATCCTGGAATCAGCTCAGGGATCCTTAAAAACCCTTGGAGCCTCCATGTATCAGTCTCAACTATAGAGACTGGAAAATTCCATCAGTAATTAGCTCTCCTGCCATCAGACATGTGAGGTGTAGAGATGATCCAGCATGAATTCACCTTCAGCTACTGGGGAAACTGAGGCTGGAGTAAAGAGTGTGGCTTGGCTGATTTTACTCTTGGATTGTCACAATTTCTCTGAAAGCCTTGGTGTTTCTCTTCCAGCTGTATAAAAGACTGAACTAAACCCATATATATCTGGTTTCTGTGATTTTGCACACTCTAAATGCCATGCAAAATTATGAATCAAATTATGAAAGTTTGTTTTGGAATCAAGATTTTTCTGAAATGCATTGACTCACCTGATCAGCAATCTTCTAGATTTCTGGAGTAGCAGGTCTGACCTCTGACCAGCCTCCCTTAATTGTTTTGGTGTTTCCATCCATTGCTGGTCAGAATGCTGAGAAGAAATGATCCTGCAAGCACTGAGACTCAGGGTTTTAAAGGTATCAGTAAACTCCTCCTCTAATGTGTTATCTCCACAGTATCTGAGGGAATGGGGAAATGAGTGTGGCCTCAGGCAAGTCTTACTGCCTCCCTAAGAGGAAATGCTGAGTGTAGTTGGAGGGAAATGAGGTGCGGGACTTGAGCAAGCATGTGTGTCCAGGACCCAGGTGTGGTGAGCATGGTTCCTCCCTGCACTCTCTGTGCCAATAATGTCATCATGTTGTGTCATATGAGACTAGACATGTATAATCAGAGTTTCTAAATATATTAAACCTTGATGAGTACTTTAAAGAGAATACTCAATATTATCAAGGCTAGTTGCCTAGTAGGATCCGCCCCATTTCATACAGATAACAAAACTGTCTAAGGAGGATCTTTATTTGCAGTTTCAAAAATGTTTATCCCCAAACATGAAGAACAAAATCGAAAACACCTTTATGTCTTATACTGCTGTTGTTTCTGTCTCTCTCTGTGTGTCTCTGTCTCTGTCTCTTTCCCTTTTTTGTGAGACATGATTTCTTTGTGTAATTGTCACTGGCTACCTTGAAACTCAACAGACTGGCCTTGAGTTCACCAATATCTGTCTGTTTCTGCTTCCCAAGTGCTGGGATTTAAGACATGTACCATCATGTCCAGTGATTCCACTTTTTTAGAAGGGATTTCATGTAACCCAGGCTGTCCTTGAACTCGTTCTATATCCAGGCTGTCCCGGAACTCACTGTGAACCTTGAAATTCTGACTCTTCTGCCTCCATCTGCAGCCCTGGGATTACAGGCATGGCCCTGAATGTCTGATCCTTCTGCCTCTGCTTCCAAGTGATGGGATTACAGTGAGTAGGTAACTTATCAGGTAATATCCCAACCATATAAAAAATGAGGCTTCTCATTAGAAGAATTGCTGGTGTCAAGAGGGAAGTGCTAGGGATAACAGGGAACAGGGCACAGTAAAGGAACAAAGGCTTGCTGTTCACCCATCCCTGCCCACTGGGGTGATTCCACAAGAGAGAAAGGGGGTAAACTTGTTTGATTCTTAGTTACAGAGACAGGTGTCTGTCATTTTATTGTGTTCTCCTGTATTTGAAACAATCCTAGAAATCAAGATAAACGTGAAATACACATATCCAAAATCCTTCTTACTAGGAGGCTGAGATTCTGTCTTAAAAACAACAGCAACAACAACAACAACAACAATAACAACAACACCCTGCTAAATCGCCTTTCTTTAGATGTACAGAACCCAGAGTGTCTGGCAGTCTTTATATAACATCAGAATCTTAGGCTTCTTCTTTTAATGCTGTGCATCAACTGACTTAGCCTGGGTCAGTTTTGTAGATTTCTGTGAGGTTTGACTTACAGAAAAAAAAGAAAAAGATGTTCTTCTAAAAAGAAGGAAAGGGGACTTGGGTTGAGAGGTTGCTGTTGAACACTTTTTAGTGAGGTGCAGAGGTTTATATTCAAGGTCTTTCTAATAAAATTCTCTCAAGTTGACAGGATTATTCATCATCATGGTCAACCAGGGTTCTAATAAGTGATTTTATTGAAGACAGAACTTTGCCATTATATAGCACATGCAAGCTTTCTGTGAACTCCTCATGTAGTCCATCTTGATCTTAAATTCGTGAATCTTTCTCTCAAATTCTGGGATTATGAACATGTGCCTCTGTGTCAGTGCTAACATCTGTTAACTTTCAATGGCTTGTTCTTGTAACTTTCTTTGCTCATGTTCAGACTGAGTAAATGACACATTGGGGATGTGGCTCAGTGTTGGAGCTCTTTGCCAAACTTGCTTGAGGCACTAGGTCAATCCCTTGTATGATCAAGAAAAAATATTCTTTCCCAAGGTGGATCATTGAACTGTTCCCTTGAAGACAGCCATAAGACCTAGAAACCTTGTTCAAAACTTCCCCTTCCCTTTTGTGTAGGTCTTGACCCTGAGCAGGATGTTTAACCAGTCTTGCCTGGTAGTAAGTCATATAATCTTCATTCTAGGAGGGGTTCTGCCCAGAACCATAGAGATGGACCTCCTCCTAGACAGACCAAGAATCTGAACAGACCAGCCTCGCTGGTTCTTCTACCCAGTCTTTCACCAGTAGATCATGAACCTGCTTGCCCAGTCACATCTGCCGTTAGCTGTCCACTTTGGGTCAAATAAAAATGTTAAAAATGGGGAACTGTTCTTGGGTATTTGGGACTCCATTTTCAAAGTATCCTGTGTCATTTAAAACTTTGATTACATAAACCTGTTGCACCTGTTTTTTGGTGCTGTCTTTTGTCATAGGAATATGAACCTTAGAAAGAAGAGGATGAGTCTTATCCTCTTGTGTGCCCTACATGACTTTCATTGTAATAATTCATTTTTCCCTGAGTCAAAATATGCTTCCTTGATACACCTTTATTAAAAAAAATCTTTTTTTTTTTTTTTTGGAGACAGGGTTTCACTGAGAATCTCTGGCTGGCCTGGAACTCACTGTGCAGATCAGGCTAGCCTTGAATTCAGAGCTCCACATGCCTCTGCCTCTCAAGTGCTATGAATAAAGTTGAGCACCAGAACACTGGCTGATAAAATTGAGTGTCATCATCTAGTTCTACGTAGTTGTCCATACGATAATGACAATAAGTGCCAGAAGAGCCAAGGCATGATTCTTCCAGAGACCAGAAGAGAAATGATGAGAATAATGAAATACTGAAGATGAAAATCAATGGGGAACGAGGAGGGCTTTGCCACACTGTCTTCTGAGTGTGACAAGGCCACATACGCAAGAACTCACCGACAAGGCCACTGTCTACAAGAACTCACTGTGGTCAGTGCTAATTGGAAAGGACAACAAAGTAGGACAAGAATGCTTGGAGACTATTGTGGGGGTGTGGGAGGGAAGAGTTGGAGGAATATATACATATAATATACATATACATATATATTCAACATTACTTGAGAGAGAGAGAGCACAATGAGGTAAGGCAAGAGGTTAAATTTTGCAGTCACAAAATGTGTGACTTGGTTTTGAGGTCATTAAAATCTGGACCAGAAGTTATGGCTTTGCTTCAGTTTGGTTGTGAAGAGTTTTTTGAGTATGGTCATAGCTGTAGCCTTAGCACTCCCTTGCATGTTAACTGACTCACTATTTGTATTGGTTTTAATATCAATTTGGAATCTAGAAATGTTAGAAATCTAGAAAATTCTAGATGAGGCCAGCATCAATTGTAACAAGACGTGTCAGGCTCCTCTCCATTCAGACTGTGCACTTGACACTGCAAGAGATCCTCCATCTTGGGTTCTTACCCATCAGATATGCAGAAATGCTAACAGACGACTCCTCCCACCTCCCAGTGATTCCTTGGTAGCATCCTCTTCCTCCTTCTATTTTTTCTTTTTCTTTTGAGACAGGGTTTCTCTGTGTAACTTTGGCTGTCCTGGAATTCACTCTGTAAACCAGACTGGCTTCGAACTCAAAGAGATCTCCTGAGAGCTGGGATTAAAGGAGTGCACCACCACCATTAGACAATATCACCTTTCTTAAGAGCACTGATAACAGACTGTGTTTATTTTGGCTGCTTTTGTATTCTTTGTTCCTTTTGGAATAACTGTAATCTTCTCAGATCCTGAGTCTGGAGCAATACTTGGCAGACAATCCGTGCCTTCTGAATGAGTAAGTCATTGTCTTGCCGTTCTCCATCAGACATGTGTAGATAGTACTTGGAGGAGCGACCCTGGCTGTACCTTTCTCATTGCTGTCCTATGCACAGTGACCATGGCTATGGAAATGCCCAATAAATATATGCTGACTACAGATGTGCACTCAAGCTCTTTATAAGGAACGGGTTCTAGGTCTGCCCAACAGAACTCCCATCTAGTGTGGGAAGCAGGAACTGAGCTATCTCTACCCCTCTTGGGAAAGCAGATGGTGATGGAGAACAGGCAGAGATGGACTCTGCTCCCTGAGTCACTTCAGTTGGAAGCTCTTACTGGACTAATAAACTGAAGTTCCTTTTAAAAATTAGCTGAGGTTCTGCTTCTCCTCTAGTTCTTTTTTTTTTTTTTGCTTCTTTTATTTATTTATTTTTATTTTCTATATTTTTTTATTTACATTCCAAATGATTTTCCCTTTCCCGCTTCCTCCCTCCACGAAAGTCCCATAAGCCCCCTTCCCTCCCCCTGTTCCCCATTCAAACCCCTCTCGCTTCTCTGTCCTGGCATTCCCCTACATCCAGTCTTTCCAAGACCAGGAGTCTCTGCTTCCATCTTCTTGGAAATCTATTGATATGTGAATTGTGTCTAGGGTATTCCGAGATTCTGGGTTAATATCCCCTTATCAGGGACTGCATACCATGTGTGTTCTTTTGTGATTGGGTTACCTCACTAAGGATGATATTTTCAAGTTCTGACCATTTACCTAAGAATTTTGTGAGTTCATTGTTTTTAATTGCAGTGTAGTATTCCATTGTGTAAATATACCACATCTTCTGAATCCATTCCTCCATTGAGGGACATCTGGGTTCTTTCCTGCTTCTGGCTATTATAAATAAGACTGCTATGAACATAGTGGAGCATGTGTCCTTATTGCATGCCGGGGAAGCCTCTCTGGGTATATGTCCAGGAGTGGTATAGCCAGATCCTGCCCAGTTTTCTGAGGAACTGCCATACTGCTTTCCAGAGTGGTTGTACCAGCTTGCAATCTCACCAGCAGTGGAGGAGTGTTCCTCTTTCTCCACATCCTCACCAACACCTGCTGTCTCCTGTGTTTTTGATCTTAGCCATTCTGACTGGTGTGAGGTGGAATCTCAGGGTTGTTTTGATTTGCATTTCCCTAATGACTAAGAATGTTGAACATCTCTTTAGGTGCTTCTCAGCCATTAGATATTCTTCAGGTGAGAACTCTTTGTTTAGCTCTGTACCCCATTTTTTTAATAGGGTTACTTGGCTCTCTGGAGTCTAACTTCTTGAGTTCTTTGTATATATTGGATATTAGCCCTCTGTCAGATGTAGGGTTGGTAAAGATCATTTCCCAGTTAGTTGGTTGCCGCTTTGTCTTTTTGACAGTGTCTTTTGCCTTACAGAAACTTTGTAATTTAATGAGGTCCCATTTGTCAATTCTTGATCTTAGAATATAAGCTATTGGAGTTCTATTCAGGAAATTCTCCCCTGTGCCCATATGTTCAAGGTTCTTCCCTAGTTTCCTTTCTATAGGAGTGTGGATTCATTTCTGGTTCTTCAATTCTGTTCCATTGATCTACCGGCCTGTCACTGTACCAATACCATGCAGTTTTTAACACTATTGCTCTGTAGTACAGCTTGAGGTCTGGGATATTGACTCCCCCAGAAGTTCTTTTACTCTTGAGAATAGTTTTAGCTATCCTGGGTTTTCTGTTATTCCAGATGAATTTTTGAATTGCTCTTTCTAACTCTATGAAGAATTGAGTTGGGATTTTGATGGGGATTGCATTGAATCTGTATATTACTTTTGGCAAGATGGTCATTTTTGCTATATTAATCCTGCCAATCTATGAGCATGGAAGATCTTTCCATTTTCTGAGGTCTTCTTCAATTTCTTTCTTCAGAGACTTCAAGTTCTTGTCATACAGATCTTTCACTTGTTTGGTTAGAGTCCCACCAAAATACTTTATATTGTTTGTGGCTATTGTGAAGGGTATCATTTCTCTTACTTCTTTCTCAGCCTGCTTATCCTTTGAGTATAGGAAGGCTACTGACTTGCTTGAGTTGATTTTATATCCGGCCACTTTGCTGAAGTTGTTTATCAGCTGTAGGAGTTCTCTGGTGGAGTTCTTTGGGTCACTTAAGTATACTATCATATTGTCTGCAAATAGTGATAGTTTGACTTCTTCCTTTCCAATTTGTATCCCTTTGATCTCCTTTTGTTGTCTAATTGCTCTAGCTAGAAGTTCAAGTACTCTATTGAAAAGATATGGAGAGAGAGGGCAGCCTTGTCTAGTCCCTGATTTTAGTGGGATTGCTTCAAGTTTCTCTCCATTTAGTTTAATGTTGGCTACCAGTTTGCTGTAAATTGCTTTTACTATGTTTAGATATGGGCCTCGAATTCCTGATCTTTCCAAGACCTTTAGCATGAAAGAATGCTGAATTTTGTCAAATGTTTTCTCAGCATCTAATGAAATGACCATGTGGTTTTTTTCTTTGAGATTGTTTATGTAGTGGATTACATTGATGGACTTCCTTATATTGAACCATCCCGGCATCCCTGTGATGAAGCTTACTTGATCATGGTGTATGCTGTCTCCCATTTCTTTTTGGTGGCACTCAGGGCTATGAATTTTCCTCTTAGCACCGCTTTCATTGTGTCCCATAAATTAGGGCATGTTGTGCCTTCATTTTCATTAAATTTTAAAAAGTCTTTGATTTCTTTATTTCCTCCTTGACCAAGTTATCATTGAGTAGAACATTCTTCAGCCTCCATGTGTATGTGGGCTTTCTGTTGTTTTTGTTGCCACTGAAGACCACCCTTATTGTAGCCCATTTTTTAATAGGGTTGCTTGGCTCTCTGGAGTCTAACTTTTTGAGTTCTTTGTATATATTAGATATTAGTCCTCTGTCGAATGTAGGATTGGTAAAGATCTTTTCCCAGTTTATGGTTGCTGCTTTGTCCTTTTGACAGTGTCCTTTGCCTTACAGAAACTGTAATTTTATGAGGTCCCATTTGTCAATTCTTGATCTTAGAGCATAAGCTATTGGTGTTCTGTTCAGGAAATTTTCCCCTGTGCCCATGTGCTCAAGGTATTTCCCCCAGTTACTTTTCTTTTAGTTTGAGTGTTTCTGGTTTTATGTGGAGGTCCTTGATCTACTTGGATTTTAACTTAGTACAAGGAGATAAGAATTGATCAATTTGCATTCTTCTGTATGTTGACCTCCAGTTGAACCAGCAGCATTTGTTGAAAAGGCTATCTTTTTTCCACTGGATGGTTTTATTCCTTTGTCAAAGATCAAGTGACCATAGGAGTGTAGATTCATTTCTGGGTCTTCAATTCTATTCCATTGATCTACATGCTTGTCACTGTACCAATACCATGCAGTTTTTAACACTATTGCTCTGTAGTACAGCTTGAGGTCTGGGATACTGATTCCCCCAGAAGTTCTTTTTCTCTTGAGAATAGTTTTAGCTATCCTGGGTTTTCTGTTATTCCAGATGAATTTTTGAATTGCTCTTTCTTACTCTATGAAGAATTGAGTTGGGGTTTTGATGGGGATTGCGTTGAATCTGTATATTGCTTTTGACAAGATGGTCGTTTTTACTATATTAATCCTTGAAGTTCTTGTCATACAGATCTTTCACTTGTTTGGTTAGAGTCACACCAAGATACTTTATATTGTTTGTGGCTATCATGAAGGGTTTAAACAAAGCTAATGATTTAGATGGAGGCCATCTTTTTATACTCTGAGAAAGACCCTGATGCCTAGAGAAATAGTGTCTTGCTCAAGGCCACATGTAGTCAATGGCAGAGCTGGGAGAGTATGAGGTCACCTGAGCCTGTGAGTCTTCATCCCATACCAATCTTCTCTAGCCTGTTTAGAGTACGGTTGACAACGACTTGAGGAAAATTCAGCCCTCTGTGTTCACTGTGAGATCACCTAAAACCAGGGTGTCCTGATTCAGTGAGCACAGCTTGCTTCCAGGTTTGTGCTGAACTTGGCACTTCCTTCAGAAATGCTGGAGACAGCTACAGCATTCCGCCAAAACCACTGATGTTACGGACATCTATCTTGCACAGGGAAAGGACATCAGGCAGTAAACACATCACAGCTTGCTTTGCCTTCTATACCGGGGAGGACCTCACAGTGCAGAGAAGAAGATGAAGGCATGGAAAATGTCCACAATCCCAGCCTGAGAAATGGCTTGGGGGAAAAAAACCCTCGCCAGGAAGAGATGGCTGAGCTGAGCCTCGGAGGCCAACAACAACTCAGTTTCTCTACTTTTAAATGTCATCTTGAAATTTTTTTTTAAAAAAATGAACAGCTGTTTCATTGAGCTGGAATTGACTTACAGGAAAATGCTCATCTTGGTAACTTTGACATTTTGATATATACTCTTATATACTGCAGTTTGCTAAAGGTGTCTACATTTGCTGATTTAAACATATCTATTTATTATTAATGTATATAGGAAAAGGGTGGATGTGCAGATGAGATCAGAGTCGATTCTCTACCTCCATTCTGGGATCCAAGATCAAACACAAGCTGTCTGATTTTACTGGTCAGTGGGCTGAACCATCTCTCTGACCCTTGTGTGCTGACCCCTTCATGAGTCTCCACAGTCCCTGTCCTCAAGCAATCAGCAGTCCCTGTCATTCTGTCCATCTCACACAAATGGACTCACGTGTGTATCTTCCGATGGAGCGAGCCTTCTCTTACTTGATCTGTTTTGAGGTTCACTCATGTTGTTCCATGTAGTAACACCCCATTCTTTACCCCTGTAATATTTTATGGAATGGATATGCCTTGGTTTGTTGACCTGCCAAGGAACATGAAAGTTGTTTTTACATTTTAGCTATAAAAATATTGCTGCTGTAAGTGCTTGTGGTACTTACCCTAGTCTTATTTCTTAAACCTAGGAGTAGTAAGGCTGTAGCACATGGCTGGTCTGTGATATTTATTTTTCAGTTATCGTCTGGAATAATGGGTTCCATTGTGCCAGTTTCATATACCTATGGAATTTAACGTTGTTCTTATCCATCCTTACGTGTTTACAGTTTCAGTGACTTAAACCTTATTTTCCAATGGTCCTAATGACTTTACTTTCTCACCAAGGTTTGAGAGTTCTAGTGTCTCTAGATCTTGGCTAATGAAAATGCACTAATAGTAAAGGGGACAGACAGAGTTTTTAATTTTAATTCCTACCCCCTCTAACAAGTTGCCTGTATGCTCCATAACAACTTCTTTTCTTTGGAAAAGTTTTATGATTATTCTGTAAATACAGCACAACAACTTTTTACACAGTGTTTGCAATGTACAAGGTTTTTGTTTTAAGTTCTCTAGGAGTGCTTACAGGAGGATTGCGTAGCTTATCCGCAGATACTGTGCCATCTGGTCTAAATATGTATATTGTGGAGGTCCTAGAAGCCATCCTTTGCTGACCTGGAAAATTCTGGATATGAGCTCCTTCTGTCTCTCTGTGTGTCTCTGTCTCTTTCTCTCTCTTTCTTTCTGTTTCTAGATTTTGAATATTCCCTAAAGACCCACTTATAAAATCTTTTGTTAGATTCTCATTCCACTCCCCTCCCTCCCACACAGGGTGATTTTGAATGTCCCCAAAGGCCACTTGTTAAAGACTTAGCTAAGTTGTGACACTATTGGGAGTGGTGGAAACAGGGGCTGGGGCCCAGTGAGAGGAAGTTGAGTGGGAAGAGTCAAGGCTCCCACGAATTAACTAATCCTGCTTTGATCCACTGCCCAGCCACTGACCCAAAGCAACAAGATTAAGTGATTATGTGCTGGAATAAGCATCTCCTCCCTTTAACTTGATTATCTCAGGTATTTTGTCATGGTGATGGACGAAAAACTGAGTGCCAGTGTGTGTGACCAATATGTTCCTTCTGGCCACAGCTTACTTTCCTACTCTTGTAATGGGTGCTTTGAATGAGCAGGGAATTCTAATCCTAAAGAAGTCCATTTCTGTCCTTCATGGTTATTGTCTATGCCATGTTTTAAAAATATTTGCCTTCCACAAGATTCAGGAGCACATATTTTCCTACAGTTTCTCATACTTGCTTTCCAGACTTAAGCCTTTGCATTAAATGTATAGCTCAACTGAATTTATTTTCATGTGTGTATGGTGTGATGCAGAGAGGAGTGTAGAATTTTTCTTTAGTCTTTCTTTACAGACAGCTGACGCTCCAGTGTTGCTTACTGAAAACGAAGGAACCACAGAAACGAACCCGTTTTTTGGCATTGCGTTTCATCAATGCCTTCCTTGAGAACAGATTGGTGCGTCTATGACGTGGGAGGTACTCTCCTCCCTATTCACCTTCCAGGACCTGAGGACCCCTAGAAGAGAAAAAGAAAAGAACTTTCCAGAAAGTCTCTAGATCCGGAGAGATCTGGAGTAAGGCAAGTGGAAGGAGACACCACAGCCTCCACTGGGCTCTAGACAAAGGTGTAAATGCCAGACTTCTCATCAGGGTAGATTTGGGGGCTGCCAGGACAAAGTCATGAGGTTTCTGATTTCCCCAGCTCCCTAGGGGCGTTTGTGCGCAGCTGCTTTCCCGTCCCAGCTGCTAAACTGTGGTGGAGGGGAGAATCCACCACACACCCTCAATCAACACCAGATACCGGGAGTGGGGTGTGTGTGTGTGTGGGGGGGCGAATCCACCACACACCCTCAATATCAGATACTGGTGGGGGAAAAACCCCTACAGGATTTATGTGTCTTGGCTGGAATAAGTGCTGAGGGATGCAGAAATGTGGCGGCACCCCGTGTGACTTGAAAACTGAGCCCTAGGCATCTGTGACTCTCAGCACTTAGGCAATCAATCGTCTCTTCTTTTCGCACGCAGAAGCAGTATTTTCTTGATTAAAAAACTTGTTAAACCACAAGCATCACTCTTCCTACGTGACTTCCAGGCACCTACCCCTACCCATTCCCAAAGCCTGAGGCTGACGAGAATAATGACTAGCTGTACAGGAAAAGAAGGCAGATTTACAATATGGAGAAAACCGCGTTGGGTCAATTAATTCTGTAGAAGTGTTGAACACCTAAAAGATGGAATTTATAGCTCCGTAACCAGGATCTTGGCATTCTGAGCACTTGGAATTTCCTTGAAAAAATTTTTTTTCCTGACTTCTTTGGCCACCAAAAATTTCTGGAACTGCAAGAAAAACTTTTGTAATACAAGAAGTAATAAAGATTCTAGGCAAAATGAGGCATGATCCTCTACAGAGGGTTCTGGCTTTTTCTTGAAACTCATCATCTGTAACAGGTGAGAGGTGAAGCCCAAAGGAACTCTGCAGATGGCTGAGTCAGCAAAGCCAAAGCTTGGGCTGAAGAGATGACTCAGCAGTTATGAGCACTGACCACTCTTCTCTCTAGAAGACTGAATTCCTGAGTTCAATTCCCAGCAAACCACCTTGCGGCTCACGACCATCTGTAATGGGATCCGATGCCTTCTTCTGGTGTGTCTGAAGGCAGCGACAGTGTACTTGTACTTATATATAATAAAATAAATAAATCTTAAACAAACAAAACAACCCAAAGATGTCCAGAGTTTGCAAGGGTTAGCACCAAGGCAAGAAGGGACTAGAATGTGCTGGTCTCTGAATTGGCTACCATAACCGAGGTGCTTGTAGATGAGGTAGCTAAAGTCAGCAAGTCTGTGATTCTGTCTGCAGGTGCGCCATTTATATTATGGTGTCAAGCATTTTGTTTTTTAAATACATATTTTTACATGTATTTGTTGTGCATGTACATGCATGCGTGAGCCATAGAGTGTAGTCAGTGTGTAGGTCAGAGGATAATTTGTTATCTTTCCATCATGTGGGTTCAGGGATTGAACTCAGGTCCTCTGGCTTGGTGGCAGGTCAGTCATCTCATCATCTCTGACCTTTTCAATCATCAAATTTTCAGCAACCCATAGTTTTTCTTGATTCAGAGTGCAAAAGTGGTAAAAATCAAACTGGAGTCACTTTGGTTAAACCCTAAACAGATAAATAAACAATGGAAGCTGGCAGGCACCTGATGAAAGAATCTAAGCTTTTAGTACCATGAATAACTGTCATCTTGTACAGTGGCTACAACAAAGCTTCCTTCTATAAGGACTATCTATCTATTAACTGCCCTTCTTACCCTTGGACTGTGCGCTGTGTAGTCTTATGTCAATCTGACAGACAAACTAAAGTTATCTGAAAGGAGGGAACCTCAACTGAGAAAATGTCTCCCTAATATCTGTCTGTAAGGCATTTTCTTAGTTGGTGATTGATGGGGGAGGGTCATTGCGGGTGGGGTCATCCCTGGACTGGTGGTCCCAGGTCCTATAAGAAAGCAGACTGAATAAGCTATGGGAAGCAAGCCAGTAAGCAGCATCCCTCCATGACCTCTGCATCAGCTCCTGCCTCCAGGATCCTGTCCTGTGTGAGTTCCTGTCCTGACTTCCTTCAGTGATGGGGAGTGCTGTGGAAGTGTAGACTGAACAAACCTTTTCTACCCCAATTTGCTTTTTTGGCCATGCTGTTTCATTGCATGAAAGTAAGGAAGGAAGACTGACACCCTAAGTAAGACAGACTGAAACCCTAAGTAAGACAGACTGACACCACCCATGTCATTGATTCTCACAACTAAGAATTAACATTTCAAAATAACTTATGCAACCCTGTCTACTTTGTCTTTTAAAAAACTCCCTCTTGCCTCCACCTTGAATGCATGGGATTTACTCTATGGCCTGGGATGTCCATTGCCATACTCCACACTTAGCTATCTTTGGATAATCTCCCTGTTTGTAATTTCGGTTGATGTGAGTGCAATAGAAATTAGTTTCTTTCTCCTTTTCCATGGGACAGTAGAGCCAGTATTTCCAATAATCTCACTGATTGCTGAGAGAATCCCAAATAATCCACAGAAGTGTCTATGAGTCAGGGATCATTCAAACATTGGCTCAGCAGCCTGGCCAGTGAGTTGAGCTGTGTTTTTGCCAGTAGAGGAGGAAACGAGGTGAGCTCATCCATAATGGATATCCATCAAGTGCCCTAGCATACTGAAGTCAACTCAGCTAATTTTTATGACTAATTGGAAATGCCAGGGTGGAGTGGAGTTATGCAACCAACATTGCTGGAAGAAGATTGTAAATAACCATGTCAGTTTATACCTTGGGAAAAATGGGTCTAAAGATTTATACATGAATATAGGAAAAACATTCTCAAATGGCTTCTTATTTTTTAAAAGTATTTTATTTTGCATATGTGTGTGCATGTGCACCAACGAGCGCATGTGGAGGTCACAGTACAACTGCAGAAGTTAGTTCTCTCCTTCCAGTGTGCGGTTTCCAGGGATCAAACTCAGCTCATCAGGCTTTGAGGCAAATGCCCTATAGCTGTCGAGCCATCTCAGTAGCCCAAAGGCTTCGTGATAAATGTTAATGTATGAGTTTGACTTTCATATGGATCAATATGTGCCTGGGGACCACCTGTATCCAAGTGAGCTGAGATGCTGGTGCAAGGCAGACTCCTGAGCTGCTAGGCTTCTGTCTTCAGAGTGTGTATATCAAACAGGTGTCCTTGTGATTCTTAGGAGTATTACTCTTTGGAGTATAACAACTAACAGTTTGGTATCTTAAGCCTGTGATGGTAGGTGGAAGGTGGGGTGTGTGAAAAATGTAGAAACTAGGAATTGTTTATTACTAGATAGACATAGTTCCTAAAAAGAGAAAACACAGGAAAGTGGCCCAAGGGATGTGCTAAAACGGATGTTGGCAGTGTGTGCCAGTCATACCAAGAGGACAAATGTCAGCTCTGTGTTCATGTAGTGGGCTAGTCCTTCCAGTGTTTGTCCTAGCCCAGTGCCGTGGGACCAGTTCCAACTGAGGATTCTGTGCCTGCACAGGTCTGTCATCAACAGGGTGTAGTTAGATGTAAGGATTGCCACACTCTCATCCAGAAGTCAATCTGCTTTCATAAATGTGTGCAATGGGATGTGTCAATGAAAAATAAATAAAATAAAGAGCCAATCTGTTCAATATATCTCCATAACCCATGGCCTGTCGTTACCTTCTGGGTCATTTCTAATCACGTTTCTGCCTAAGATCAAATGTAGTATCTGTGTCATTTCCATCTTAACCCCGAACGGTCCTTTTCCCTTGCTCTGTCCCAGACAGTGGGAAGAAAGAAAGGCAGAGTTAAATATTCAAACTTCTCTCTCCTTGGACCCATACTGCATCCTTACAGAGTTGGCAATCTTAGCTTTGCCCTGCAACATCTGATGAAAGCTTGCACAACGCTGCCTGCCGCTGTGGAAAGCCTAGAAACCTCCAACTTCAAAGCTGTTGCACAGATACCCCGGGGTAGTGTTGTCAGGTACCACTCAAACTCCTGGTTTCACAAGGTCTTTCCACTTCACCGATTTCCTCTTGCTGCTTTCTTCATCAAAGCATTTGCCACTCCATACTCATCCTGACTCACACCTCCTGGCTGCGTCCCATCTAACACCTCCCCCAAACCCACACTTTCTGATATACTTAAAAACAAATATCTCTCTATGTGATGGGTGCCTCTGCTATCCACCAAATCTATTTTAAATTCGGAGAATAGGTTTAAGTACTCAAGGGTCGTTTTGAACCATTGATCCCTCAGAAATCCTTCCCAGCTCATGTAGTACCTTGCCTCTTCCTTGGTTCTACCTTTGCCCCCAACACCTCATCCCCACCACAGTGTCTCCCCGCTCCCCAGGGATAGCATCCTTCCTTTTCCATCAATTTACATCCCATTCTGCTTGCTTTCTAATCCAACACTTCCCATGCGTTCTCTGTTTTCCCTAGATCTTGGCTTACACCATGCCTGCCCTATTACCTCATTCATCCCCTGTAATTTTCTGTCTATTCTGTGTATCTCCTCTCTAGGAACCGGCTGTAATCTCTTCCACGCAGATTGTTGTCTGGACTGTTACTCCAGCCAAGCTCCTAGACTATCAGCATCACAGTTGCTTAGCAAACGTGTGAGCAAGTTCACAGATTTGTCTTATGGGAGAAGTTGGCCCATGTGAATATTTGGAGTTCTCGAAGGCCACTGGATGAACACGTTTTAGTCAAGTTTTCCTTTTTGCAGTTAAGGAAAACTAGAATCAGAGTTCACAAAACTTGTTAGTTGGAGAACTGAAACTAGACGTAGCTGCCAAATAACTCTTTAACTAGTCAATGTCTGAGACAGAATCTGATTATGTAGCTATAGCTGGCTTGGTACTCACTATGTAGCCCAAACTGACCTTGAACTTGAAACAATCCTCCTGCCTCAATGTCAAATGCTGAGATTATAGTCATGTGTCAACTGTTCTTGTAAGTGGGAGCTTGGTAGTCCGTGTGCTAGTGGTGTGTGCATGTACGTGCGTGTGTGTGTGTGTGTGTGTGTGTGTGTGTGTGTGTGTGTATTCCTGCAAGTATCCAGGCAGGGATAAGAACCTTGCAAAAAGATAAGAATAACTCAGTGCAGACTGACTTAGTCAACCTAGATCAGACTTCGGGGACTCAAATGACAGGCAGCTCATTGTCAGCATATTTAAAACACAGTACAATGTGGGAAAGGGTTTCCAGGCAACAATTAGTCCAATCAGTCCGATTCCAGGTGCACAATAAAACTTAAGGTGTGACTACATAGAAACTCCTTTACAGAGAACATGTGACCATGAGGGTGGGTTCCTTAGCTAAAAGGCCTAGAATTCAGTGTGGTATCTGACTGACAGCATAAAGGTCAACAGGCCATAAAGTACATGTGATCTTCCCTAAGGATGGGTAATGGCCTAGGGAGGAGAGAGTCTGGGATAATCATTCTGAGGGCTTTGGGTGAGGTCTTGCCTCTATAGCAAAAGGTCGGTGAGGTCTGCCTCCACAGATAGTTTAAGACCACCAGGTCTTAAGCAAATTCCACTCCCAGTTTTCTGGGCAGAAAAACAAAACAAAACAAAACAAAAAACAAAAAACAAAAAACAAAACAAAAAAAAAAAAACAAAAAAAACCAGGAATTGTATCTCCTTCACTGAGGAGAGGCCCTAAGTATTTAACTTTCCTGGTTCCCCCAGGCTCTGTGGGTCAAGGACATTTGAATCTCCGACATCGGTGTACAGGCCTCATTTAAGCCAGGGGTTTGGTAATTTGGTTTAAGTTGATACCCTCCCAGGATTATTGGGATCAAAATAGTTTTCCAACATGGAGCCTAAGTTTAAGAAGGCTTATATTGGATGGGTTTAAGTTTATTTCCATTCTCAAAGGGAAGGCTTGCTGGAGAGTGGCTAGCACTGCAGTCAATGAATGGCATGATTTCAAAACAGGGATAGCTGAGTTCACGACTCTGTGCAGCTTGGCAACCCCTGGGAAGCATCTTTACCTTTTGATCATACATTTCTATGTCTGTAAAATAGAGATAATGATAACTGCCATACAGGGCGTCAGAATTACATGGAAGATTTACGCAGAACAGTGACTTTGGTGGATACCAATCATAGAGGCACCACTGCATATGTGGAAGGTAGCATGTTTTTATTTCCAGATATGTCATGACAGACTCTCATGTAGCCCAGGTTGGCATCAGACTTGCTATGTAGCTGAGGCTGGCATTGAACTCCTGATCCTATCAGCATTTACCTCTCCTCTTAGGATCATGTGTGCACCACCACGCCTGGCTCTCTTCAGGACATCTTTAAAAAACAGCAGTCATTCTTGCATCCTGTGTGCCCATTGCCTCTTCAAAGGTCTGGGGTGCAAGGAGGAGTAAGGAAAATAGAGCAGGGCAGGAGGATGCCTTGCTGCTTTTTGAGGTCTTGAATTGATTGTTTTTAAATATTCGATTGTTTTTAAATATTTGAAGTGATATAAAATGTAACCGGAGCAGGCGAGCTCCTAGCTTTTTTCTTCCTTCCTTCCCCAATTGTAAGATGTGGTCCTTAGAGACGGTGCTCTGTGGATCATGCTGAGTGCTGGCTCTGTGGCAAGGTCTGCTTTTCTTCTCTGTGTCTGGTCCTTCTCCTTTCATGGTCCATGCCTTGGTCCTTGGCAGGCGCCTGCCACCCTGCATCCTCTGCTCCTGTTCAGTTACACCGACTCTGCCCTCTCTCTCCCCTGAAGGGCAGCAGTACCCTGATCCCCGCTCCATCTTTCTCCCCAGCCAGTCTCTTTAGTGCATTCTTACAGCAGCCAAAGTTTCCTTCTTAGAGGCAATTCTGGGGACTGGCGAGATAGGACTGTTGGTAGAGCATTTGCCTAGTGTAAATGAGGCCCAGGGTTTGGTCTCTAGCACTGTAGTAAATATGTAAGAGAAAACAAATCTTGTCACATTGTTTTCAAAACTAACACCCTTCAATAGGCTTCCATTGCTCTTACTTTTTTTTTTTTTTTTTGAGACAAGGCCTCACTTCAGCTCAGGGACTCACGGAGCTACTAAGCAACCTAGGCTGGACTCATAGTCAAGACAATTCTCCTGGCAAATTGTGACACTCACCCCCCCCCCCACACACACACCTGAAAAATAAAATCACTCACAAATAAAAACATCATGCAGCTAGTTTAAGGACACTAAATAAACTCCGGCTAAACCTAAACTCCGCACATCTCTAAACTACCCAGTGAGAACAGGCTTTCTTCCCTGGGCTCTAATAGACACATGCTAATAATAAGAGTTTTCTGAGGATTCTCATGTGGTCAGTTATGATTTTATGCTAAACTAACCCGCTGTCAGAGTCGATTTCTCTATGAGGTTACTCCATTTCTGAGTCTGTACTGCTTCAGCCATTCACTGAAACCCTCAGAGATCCTAACATCACCCCAGTTCTGGACACACTCCAGAATCGCTTTGATCTCAAGAAAGACAGGGCTGTCAGCGGGCTTCTCCATCAGCTGGGCTCCCTATGTCTCCTGGGAAGTGGTGTCGAGCTTTGTGGGCTCCGCTGAAGCCCCTAGTGATGGCGTGACCCAGGGTGTGCCCCTCCTTGGAGTTCACAGCCACACGAGCGACAGGCTGCTGGGGCGTAGCACCAGGCAAGCTAAGAGCGGATGGTGCTTCGGTGGCTGAGCGGCTGGCGCTGGCCCGGGAACGGATCTCATTTAATGGTCCAGAGTTGCGTCCGGTTAAAGCTGCTTCAACATCTGTGCAGCTTCCTAGGGGCCTTTTTTCTTGCCCCCTGCTTATGCTGGACACCCTTGCCTGTACTTCTGTATCCTTTTTATCCTTCTGATCTGCTATGGCCTGAATTGAGTCCTTGCAAAGGACCACCAGAATCTCTGAAGGTGGCTCTATTTGGAGAAGAGGAAATTAAATTAAAATGAAGTCATTAGGGTGAGTCCTAATCCAATATAACTGTCACCTTCATATATACAAGGAAGGGAAAAACCACATGAAGATATCAGGAAATAGATGAGAAAAACCTAAGAGGAAGGCAGCCGGAGAGGAGACATCCTGATTTCAGATTCTAGAACTTCCGGGTGGTGTGCCTCAGCGGCTTCGGCACCGGTCTGCGGCTCTTAGTTCTGGCGTCCCCCATTTAGGCTGAAATGACGTTTTCCCTGGGTCACATCCCCTTCCCTCCACTGTCTGTGTGTCTCTGAAGTAGACTCCTGTGATTACTGGTATTTAGCAATTCTTTCCATAGTCTACTGGAATAACTCTTTGCCACCCCAACCACTGCCCCCCCCCACCTTTGTCTTTCCTTTTGTCTAACCCCCAGATAGAATGACAGTCAATAGTTGAGTGAATGGATAATACATGGGTGGTTAAAATCTGAGAGGTTAAGTTAAGGTTAACTAAAAGTCAGCTAGAACTAGAGCTCCCCCACCCCCACCTCCGCGAGCGACATAGAGGATTTGCGGGACAGTTCAGAGTGGGAAGGAGAGAGAGAGAGAGAGAGAGAGAGAGAGAGAGAGAGAGAGAGAGAGAGAGAGAGAGAGATGCCTGGCGAAGATCACACTTTAACTCTAGGGCCCGTGGAAAATGCTGACATGCGCAGATAATTAACACGCTGCTGGAGGCCAGATTCCTCGGTGACAGGAGAGTTCTCATAACCCTTTTCTGGTTCTGTTGGGAATCAATTGCCGTGGCTCCCCTCTGGGCACCATGACACACATCACTTTATCTGATCTGCAAGCCTGAGCGCCTGAGCAAGACTGGGCATTTGTTGATTTTCCAGGGAGTTCGGGATGGGGAGAGTGAGCGAAGCCTCGGGGTGTGGGGTGGAGCCAGGTAGTATAAAATCCGTAAGTAGTCACATCAGAGTTACAGGCTGATGACTGATGACTCAGACTGTCAGTAAGCCAGTCTGCCTGCATGACAAATTCAGAGCTAGGCATGGTGGCACATTCTGTAATGCTAGCAACTGGAGTTTGAGGCCAGCCCGGGGGCATATAGTGAGATTAGCCTGGGCTGTGTAGTAAGAACCTGTCTTAAAATGAAACAAAGCTCTTGCTCTCTTGCTCCTATCTGGCTCTTCCCTTCCCCCCTCTCTCCCCATTCCCTCCCCCCCCCCCTCCATGTGCTCATGGCCGGCCTCTACTCCTCTACTCTCTCTCTCTGCCTTTCTCTGCCTCTACTACCCTCTTAGCTCCCTTCCCCACGCCCTTAATAAATTCTCTTCTATACCAAAAAAACCAAAGCAAAACAAAACTAAGCAACACAAACCAAAGCAAAATAAACAACAACAAACCCAAACACCCCCCCCCCCACACACACACACTCAAACACAGATCATGAGTTAGTCTGTTGTTTTGTGGAAGAAGAGAAAACAGTAGTGTCCTCTGGGTCTGAAATGAATGCGTCAGTGACTTACAATTTTGTTTTTTTCTTTTTGTTTAAAGATTTATTTATTTATTTTATGTATACGGATACACTGTAGCTGTACCGATGGTTGTGAGCCATCATGTGGTTGCTGGGAATTGAACTCAGGACCTCTGCTTGCTCCAAGCCCCACTTGCTCTGGCCCCAAGATTTATTATATCTCAGTACACTGTAGCTGTCTTTAGACACACCAGAAGAGGCGTCAGACCTCATTATAGATGGTTGTGAGCCACCATGTGGTTGCTGGAATTTGAACTCAGGACCTTTGGACCATCTCTCCAGCCTTGACTTACAACTCTGTTAATTTTCCGTGGCTCAGTCAGGAAATTAAACTATGACAGAGGTTTATTTGATGAACAAGGGTGTCCAGCCACAATCCAAGATGGTCTCCAACGCGGTTGCCGTTCCTAATGAGGGTTATGTGGATGTTTGGTCTGTGCTTTAAAGCTTCTTGATTAAATTATAGAGCACACACAGTGCACAAGTCAAAACCCCAGTAAGTTCTTTCAGCTAGTTAGTTATTTGCTCAGTTATTTTTGAAGATGTTTTCATTTACATTTTATATGCATGAGTGTTTTGCCTGCATGTCTGTAAATATACCACATGTGTGATGCCTGTGGAGGCCACAGGAGGGCGTCAGATTCCTTGGAACTGTAGTTACAGACAGTTATGAGCCTCCAGGTGGGTTCTGGGAACTGAACCCTGGGTCTTCTGCAAGAACTTTTAACTGCTGACACACCTCTCCAGTCCCCATTTGTTTATTTTGAGACAGAGTCATGGCTATGTAGCACAGGCTACTCCGAACTTGCTACATAGCCTGGTCTCAAACTTATGATTCTCCTCTTTCAGCTTCCCAAGGGCTGGGATTGTAGGCATGAGCCACCTTGACCAACTGTGTTTATCCTCGCATTTATTTTTAAATTTATACTTATTCGTGTGTATTTGTGTGTATGTGCCAAGCAGGTGTACACACACTAACATGACATGGCATCCAGGTGGAGGGCAGAGGACACCTTGAACTGTTGGGTTCTCCCTTTCCACTGTGTGAGTTCAGGCCACTGAGGTCATCAGGCTTGGCTGCAAGTATCCTTCTCTGCTGAGTCATGTCAGCTGTTTAAGTAACACTACTTTTGGGTCAGCGCCATGGCTTAGCAGGTGACAGAGCTTGCCCTGCTCCATACATGTGTCATGATGCAGGAATGCCTCCCCCCAGTAAATAAAATTAAAATATTAAATAGCAGTTGTTTAGGGGCTAGTGCTGTGGACGGGTTGGCAGAGTGCTTGCTTGCATGCACTCTGATCTCCAGCCCAGGACAAAACCAAGTGTGGTGGACCTATAATGGTTAAAAGCACTTGCTGCTCTTGCAGAGGACCTGGGTTTGGATTCCAGAACCCACATTGGGTTATCACACAAAAACCTGTCACTACAAATTGAGACTTGTCACCCTCTTCTGGTGTCTATGAGTATTGCATGAATTTGATACATGGACACACACACACACACACACACACACACACACAAATAAAAATAAAATTAAATATTTGGAAAAGTAGCTCTGTATTGAGCATGCAGAGGTTTTTTTAAAAATTATGTCTCTGCAAATAAATATAAGAATGATTTACATAACATTTATACTGTATCAGACATTAACATAATCTGGAGATGATTAAATGTCTATGGGAGGATGTGTGTAAGTTATACACAAATATAAACTGTATTTTTGCTACACAAATCATAATACACTACAGTCCATATCTGATATGTAGATTGTGGAGAGCCTTTTTGGGAGACCGCTTGGCAGGAATCTGACATTAGGCCATGACAAGGAAGTAAGTTCAAGCAAGACTCTTTATCCTCTCTGTGGCCTTTTCTCTTGCCACATCTGTGGTCAGCTTGTCCTCATTGTTTGAGGAGACAGATGTACATATCAGACAATGGTTACACAGATGTTCTGATTTCTGCTTAAGAGATTCCCCTTAAGAAAGAGATTCTGATTCCACTTAAGAATTTAGGGGCTGGAGATCTGGCTCAATGGTTAAGAGAGTTGACTGCTCTTCCAGACTTATTGTATGCAACTCCAGGATAAAACAGCCTTACAAAGACATACATGCAGATAAAACACCAGTGAACATTAAAAAAAATTAAAAAGGAGAGAGATTAAATCTAGAATGGAGAGGAAGCCACATTCAAGGGATCTGCCTGAAATAACATGGAATTTTAAAATATTTCCCTCAGCTTAGGGGAAGGAAGTGGCCAAATGTACAAAAGTCTCTGAGGGCTGGAGGGAGCAAAGTTTCTAGCAAAACCAGAGAATCTGTGTCTGCTAGGTCCAGGTGAGAGCATTGTGGCCAGAAGCTTTGAGGCCCCATCTCATTTGAGGCATTCAGTGCTCACAACACCAAGACTCCTCTTTCCTAACAAGGACCCCTTAACAGTGAAAGATGCTCCGTGGAGATGGGACATTTGTAGTCCCTCTGTCATCTTAGGAATTGTGCTAGGCCTCTGGTCATTCCTAGCTTCCACCTGCCTATAATTAAGACATTTTGCATACTCTCCTGGGAAGTGCAAGTTCCCACCATCTTACTATTGTGTCTGTTCTAACCATGTGTATTGTGTGACAGCTCAGCTCTCTGATGAAATGTGGGGCTCTTGTGGTCTCTGGCAAACAGGAATGAAGAGCCAGATAGGGACCATGATCCTTTTCATACTTTGTATATTGATCATATAGAATGGTCGTTCTCAACCTTCCTAATGCTGCAACCCTTTAATATAGTTCCTCATGTTGTGGAGACCCCCAGTCATAAAATTATTTTTGTTGCTACTTCATAACTGTATTTTTGCTACTGTTACAAATCATAATACACTACAGTCCATATCTGATATGTAGAGTGTGGAGAGCCTTTTTGGGAGACTGCGTAGCAGGAATCTGACTTTGGCCATGGACAAGGAAATGGTCTTCCGGCTGGAATCTGACCTTAGGCCGTGACAAGGAAGGAAGTCCAGGCAAGACTCTAATTTTAGGCTACAATAGGGAAGTAGGTTCAGGCAGGAATTTTAATCTTAAGGTGGAACAAAGGAAGCAGGCTTCAGGCAAGAATTTTGGGCTTGGACAAAGAAATGAGCTCAGGTATTTTGGTCATTCTGACAAGGCCTTGGAAACAACTGTCACGGGATTAATCACGGGACTTTGCTTATTGCCTTGCTTGTTCCTTGACTATTTGTGTTTATTGTCTTGCTTGTTCCTCCTTGTACTATTATTGCCCTTAAGCTCGGAATACCCAAGACACAATTCACATATCAATTGATTTCCAAGAAGAAGGAAGGAGAGACCCCTGGTCCTGGAAAGACTGGATGTAGCAGTGTAGGGGAATACCAGGACAGAGAAGCGGGAGGGGGTTGACTGGGGAATAGGGGGAGGGAAGAGGGTTTATGGGACTTTCGGGGAGGGGGGAACCGGGAAAGGGGAAATCATTGGGAATGTAAATAAAAAATATAGAAAATTTTAAAAAATGGTATAAAAGCAGATGGGGGAAAAATAAACCCGCCTTCAATCTCAGAACTGACTGGGCTCATGCTGCAGCATTGTCCCGTGCTGGAGAACCTGTTGACTGGCTGAGCGGACTTGGTCAGTAGATGGCCTCGGGCGACCCTATGGAAGGGTCTCTCGATCCCCCAAACAATTGCAAACCACAGGTTGAGAACCACTGATGTAGAAAGACAGAAGTGAGGGGAAGTCAGTCAGAGATTTTACCTGGAACTTGTTCTGAGAAATCTGTTAGTTATTCTCATCTAGAGTTCCTAGAAAGCTTCTATTCTTCAACAGTACAAAGAAGGGTTTTACCACTGGAAATTTTCAATCTTAAACACCTGCAAGATGTTCAGACTCTCAGATGTCCTGGGGAGAATTAAGGTAACCCTCTAAGAATAATAGCAGCTATGTACAGGATGTGATATCTTTTTAATTCTTATCTAATAGGCACTTAAAAATGAGATGGAAAAGAAGGTGCAAGATGCAGTAAAAGGAGTCCAATCCCCATGTTCTTAAACAGTGAAAACTAGAGCAATTAAGTCACAGAGAGAGCAAGATGGAACAAAGCTTAGGGAACTGCCAACCCTGGGGCTTAACTTCTGTGTCACACGCTAAATCTAGTCCAGCTCGTTAATTTTTAATACCCCTTGAGTTAAGAATAGGCTTTGTATTTTAAAGATAAATTTGTATTTTTAATTTAATCTATTTATATATTTATTTTTGGCTAAGACTATTTTTAATAACGTGCATGTTCGTGTGTGTGTGTTTGTGTGTGTGTGCTTGTGTGTGTGTGTGTAAGTGTATATTTGTATATGTGTGTGTGTGTTTGTGTGTGTGTGTTTGTGTATGTGTTGGGGTGTGTGTGTGTGTGTGTGTGTGTGTGTGTGTGCAGTGCAGTGCATGTGGAGTCCAGAAGAGGGTGTTTGATTCCTTGGAGATGGAGTTAGGCAGTTGTGAGCTGCTTGGTTGGGTTCTGGCAATCAAGCTTGGGTCCTCTGCAAGAGTGTTAGATACTTAACCACAAAACAGTTTCTCTAGGCCCCAGTTTTGGCATTTTCAAATGACAGGGGAGGGAATCCAAAGAAGAATATTGTTTTATGAAACATGAAAAAGATATAAACTTTCAATTTCAGTGTCCACAGATAAAGTTTCATGGAAGCAGCCACACAGTTTGGTTATGTATTGGCAGTCACTGCCTTTGTACTGTTGGGCCAAGTTGAATAGTTGGAACAGTGTATGGCTTGTAAAGCTTAATATATTTGTTATCTGGTTCTTCTAGAAAAAAAAATTACTTATCTCCATGTAGCTCAAAGTTCTGACAACGAAAATCCCTTCAAGTACAACTATGCTCTGATGTCACAATAGGAATAAAATTAGTTCTTCCTTTTGGAGTAGTTTAGAGCAAAAGCAAGCATAAATTTAAATTATCCATCTCTTTTCTGTCTGTCTTCTGTCTGTCTACCATCGGTGGTCATCTTTTGTGTATGTCTGATTTCTGTCTGCCCTTAACAAAGGGCTTTTTGTTCTATATTTCTTGAACAGCACAGAAAATGTGGTATGGGAAAGAAACGAGGAATTTTCTATAGAAAAACATTAACAGAATTTTATAAGAGAGGAAGTTACTGACCCCAACAGACCCAAAGTAGTGCTCCAAATCACAGACAGATGTGATCCCCTTGTAGTCACATGTTACTTCCAATATTATGGTGGATATTCGTTTTCTTTAAGATTGTTTCTGACCTGCTGACTGTTTTCAGCAAATGATTACCACCACCACCCCACCCTCCCACATACTATTGTAGGTCAGGGCCATTGGAGGGCACACAGTTTAAGATTAAAGCTGTGCATTTAGCATAGGTTGTATAAGCAATGTGGGTCATAGTAAGACTGGCCACATTGTTTCTTAAAGTTGTGTTAAGGTTATACAGGGCAAACACACTAGGGAAACAGGGGCAGTCTGTAGTTAGAAGTGATCTCAAGGCACATTCTTAAGTTGGCTGCAGGCCTGACAGAAGCTCAGACTCTGAAGGTGAGAGGTGTTTCAGATAAAGTCCTTCCCAGGCTACATTTTGGTCTATGGCTAAACAGTCAAAGGTGCTTCATGCTTTCCCGACTACATACCAGTTACTTCTTGTTATGATGTCAGCAATTCTCCTCATCCTCCAAACACTTTCTAGCACCAAAGACCTTTCCTAATAGAAATTTCTAGTTTGTTTCCACAACTGTTTTTGGCCAAAACCGGGTACTTTTTACTTCTAATACTTTTTTTTTCCCTTTTAGACCATTTGTGGCACGTGTTTCAAGCCAGGAATCTGCCAAGCCCAGCCCAAGGCCCCCCTATAGGCCAAAAACCAGACCACGCTCACCCCTTGGTACCCCTCTGGCTTACGCTGAGCTACTCCTCCGGCCTGCGTTGTCTTTTATTTTGATACTTCCACCCCATCCAAAATTTTCACTACAAATGACACAGTCACTCCAGTGACACCTCTCTTTTATTAAAAGAAAAAGAAGAAATTGTGGGACGTAATGCCAGGAAGTTTGGTAAGGTAGAGCAGGTTGAGACACAGAGACTTGGTGGGCACAAGCCTGAGGCTAAGGTGACTCCCCGACCCCTGCCAGAATCCTGGTCTAGAACACGTGCCATGCTTCTCACGTAAGGAAACATGACCTGTGGCCCAGAACAGATTTCTCCATGCTAATGAGGTACCTAGAGACCTCGAGGGCTTTACCAATAAGCTTTCCTTCCCAAACATTTCTTCCTGCAAAATAATCTCAGATCTACCCTAAGAAGGGGATATGGTATGGTTATGCATCCATTTTCCACCATGAACAACCAATGAACTGTTTAGAACCACTGACTGCCTCTTTCATCAAGATCCTCCATGGGGAGCCATGGAGAAGGCCTTCGACTACAGAGTCACAGTTTAACTCTCCCGTAGAAGGCCTCTCTACACTCCCAGTCACAACTGCCACCAAGCCTGCCTCCGCCAAGCTAAGGACAATCACCGCTGGGACAAGCCGGAGTTTCCCTTTCCCCCAGACTCAGGCTAGATGCTGTCCCCAGACCACAGGTCCCTGACTCTGTTCTTGGCTCTTCTGCGACTCCCAGCGGCACCTGGATGTCCAAGAGTCTAAGAACCCCATGGCCCCAGCCTCGTCACAGGACCAGGGACCCCCGACCAGTTCTGGCTTTCCCACATCTCAGATGATGCTTTCCCACCCCTGGAGCTTGGCAGAAATGTGGGAGAAGGGCAATCAAACTCCCTGCGTTCTGAGCGGCGGACGGCGACCAACAGCCATTCAGTCATTTTCTGAGCTGTCCAAAAATAAATAAATAATAAAAAAATCCTGTAATCTTAAAGAAACATAAAACAGTTATCATAAAATAGTGTCCAAACCTATTAATAGACTGTTTTTACCACTCAGGAATCTTCCACAGAGCTTGGAGAGTCAGCTTTGTCCTTGCCAAGCGGAGCTGCCATAGAATTATCAAGGGATCACGAAATCCAAAAGTAGAATTTTTTCTCTCCCCAAAGATAAGCCCATATGCTTATTCTATTCTGTACAACGCCAGATACAAATGAACGCAAGCTGAAAAACTGCAGCACGGGGGTGGGGGGGGCATGTCTCTTCTCCGTTTCAACTTCTGTTTATCTTAGAAAGTTGTAGTCTGACTGTGTTACCTGTTGGAGTCTCACAACCTTCTTACCTATTCCATTTTTACAAGATATACCACAGGGATGGTTTAAAACAGTCCGCATCAGAAGGTCTTGAAGCTGGCTACTGCTTCTCTTTTCACCCCTCCCCCCTCCCCTCCCCGCCACGACTCTCCAGAAGTCCCCGGCAGCGTGGGTGTGGAGGTCAGAGGAAAACCCTGACTTTTAGTCTTTGATTTCCACGTTGTTGTGAGTCAGGTCTCTATTGTTTTATCTCTGAGCATGGGGATCCAGCTGCCCCGGGAGCTCCCACCTCCCCGTAGAAACATTGGGATTATAGATGTGCTACCATACCCAGCCTTTACAAAAGTTTTGGAGATTACAAAAAGCAGGTCTTCTTCACGCTTGCGCAGAAACCACTTTACTAACTGAGCCATCTACCCAGCCGCTTTAAATCTTTTTTTTTTTTTTGTTAAAAGTAGTACAGTTAAGTCAGGCAGTGGTGGCACACACACATTTAATCCCAGTGCGTGGGAGGCAGAGACAGGATAATCTCTGAGTTCCAGGCTAGCTTCTTCTACACATTAAGTTCCAGGACAGCCAGGGCTACATAGAGAGACCCTGTCTCAAAAAAAAAAAAATCAGAGCAGTGACTGCAGAAGTCTGCTTGCAGTTCATCGGGAAAGGAACCCGCTCACTACACAGACATTTCTTCTCTCACGGAATGGCAAATTATTTGTTCATGTCTTTTGTGTATCTTTATCAAGTTTTGTTCTTTTTATTCCCATTTTTTACCACTCCCTTCCTCTTCTTACGCCTTCATCCTCATTCTAGCAAGAAAAATAAAAATTTTATGTGTTAGTACAAAATAAGATTTTTGAAAGGCAAACTTTGAAGGAATTTCTCCACCCTCCACAGGCTTCTCCTGCAATTCAGATAATCTCCACTAGGTGGCAGAAGAGCTCCTGGCTATGGCTTCTACCGCTCCTTTAATTTTCTGTATCAATGACAGTACAGATTCTTACAAACGTTTTTACTGATTCTTCCTTTCACATCATGCACCCCAGTCTTGCTCATCTTCCCATCCCCTCATATCTGACCTTCAACCTTGAAAATCCCCCCAAAATAAAACACACACACACACACACACAGAGAGAGAGAGAGAGAGAGAGAGAGAGAGAGAGAGAGAGAGAGCCCCCAAAACAAAAAACAAAGCATAGAAAACATCTCATCGTGGAAGCTGTAGTGTGTCAGTGTGTCCCGCAGTTTATCCCTGTGTCCACACATCTTCACTCGGAAATGCTCATTGCAGTGCGTCATCGGTCTGGTTCCAGATCACTGGCTTCTGTGGCACCATCAATACTGAACCCTCACGGGCCTCTTCCTGGTTAGTCTGTTGTTGCCTTGTGTCATGACGATCATGAAGCTTTGGATCGGCAGGATTGGCCCTTTCAAGTGTGCCAACTGTTCTCAGAAAGTATAGATTGTGGGGTGGGCCAACTCAGAGCCCTGAATCTGGGCCTGGGTGGTCGCTGGGTGGTCGGCACACCAGCTCTTCCTCACTGAACCACCAGGGCGCTCTCCCCAGCACTGCTGAGGGTAGGCCACCCAATGCCTTCCTCAGCGGGAGGCAGAGTCAACTCTCCTGATCTCAAGCCCTGAGACCAGCCCACCCTCATCGGTGCTTCCAAGGGGGGAGGCATCACCCCTGCACCCTTGCACCCACACCACCTTATGCCAGACTAGTGGTGAGGCCAGTTTCCCATTCTCAAGCCCTTGAGGGCAGCTCACCACATCCCAGCCACCAGGATCAGCTCCACTCTGCTGCCAGGGTGAGGTGCAGGCTCTGCTCTCCAGAGTGCTGCCACCAGTTAGAGAAGGACAAGCTCCCGAGAGCGCCACCTCCAGTGAAGGGGGACAGTTATGCATAGAACCTAGACATCCATGTGCTCTCTGGCAGCTGCCCCTACCATGAACATCCCATGTTCTGTGGTGGCTAATACGAGCCAGAGACACGCAGACATTGACCCCCCGACCCCTGCTGCTGTACAGCCATGGACTCAGACACGGCCCTAGCAGCAGCTTCAGCTGAGACCTCACTGTGGTCTCAGGTGGCGGGGCTGGCCACTCGTAACAGGCTTTCCCTCTCCACCCTTGAGTCTCCAGTTCCGTCTCTCTTCATAATGTTCAAGTCGTGCCACTTCTCTGTCTCTCCCATCTGACCAGCACATACTCACACGCCGTAATGGCTCCCGCTGCAAGTTCGACATGCAGTTTGCGGGTCCCTGGGTGACATCTTCCATCCCTGCTGCCTGTGGTAGCAGCAAGTGGGTTGTCTATGGCCCTCCTGTGCTGAGCGCTGGAGGGCGGGTCCATGGTGGCATGGAGGTCCTCAGGTTTCTGTCTGTCTTTCTCCTCCCACGCCGGGCTGCCTGGATTTGATTTGATTTGATTTTTATGTGTCCTAGGCATAAGGCAGCTTTGGCCACCAAGCCAGGCGTCAGGCTAGGATGAACAAAGGACAGTCATCTGCTCTGCCCCTGACTGATATAAGAACACTACCACCAACAAGGTGTCTCTTTGCTCTTTGCCCATTGCTAGGAGACAACAGTACAGATTTTAACTGTATTTTAACTTAAAAGACTGAACATTTTAAACATTAAACTATTAATTATTATTTGAACCCCGACATGGAAACTCACACTTGTTTTTTAGATATATTTATTTTATGTGTATATGTGTTTTGCATATATATGTGTGTGTGTGTGTGTGTGTGTGTGTGTGTGTGTGTGTACACAAGCACTTTACATATGCATTCAGCTCTGCAGAGTTCAGAGGAGGGTGTTGGAGTCCCTGGAACTGGAGTTACAGATGAGGTATTTGGACTGGGGTGTTCACAAAGGTAATACATGTCCTTAAACGCTGAGCCAACTCTCCAGCCCTGCGTGACACTACATCTGACTGTTGCTTTAATACAAACAGAAATCATATATTTAAAAAAGCTTAGTCAGCAAGCACAGGGCCCAACAAGTCTGCGCCAGGCCCTCTGTATACATTCTCTAGCTGCTGCTTAGTAGTTTTAGGGAGCTCCTGTGTATGAGAACGAGTGGGTCTCTGACTCTTCTGCTTGCTCTCAAGACTCTTTTTCCTTCTGTCAGGTTGCCTTGCTTAGCCCTGATGTGATGGTTTTTGCTTTATCTTATTATATTTTATGTTCGTCAGGTTAAAAATAAAAAAGTAAAAAAGCTTAGAAAGAAACTTGTGTATATCTGTCTTTTATTCTACTTTTAACCAGTTCTTATCCTTAAACTAATTAGGATGCTGTTCCTTTATTCCCTGTTATGGCTTCTTATGGATATGTTAGTAAGAGGTGGCTTAGCTCTGGGCCTGTGGAGTTGATGACTAACTTCTTGTGGCATCTGTCTCCTGTGGTGTATGGGATGTCGAGGTATAGGTAATAGTGGTCCTGATTGCCTTTCTCACTTGTCCATAAGTTTCCATTTTTATTTTTAGAGTTTCATTTTCATCTGTTTTGTTGGCAAAATCAAGAAATGAAATCTATGAGTTGCTGAGACCAAAAATTCCCCCTCTACAAAATTGGTCTTCATCTGGAGGGAAGCAGTTTCCCTTGGTTCGTAGAATGACATCATCCTATGCCATGAGCTTTCTAACTGGAAATGTACTAAAGCTATTTTACATGTGATCACATTTGACAAATTTGAGCTACTGCAATTAATTTTTTTTTCTTTTCTGGTGGGAGAAGGGCTGGCATTTTAACTTAGGGCCTAAGATGTTCTGGGCAAGCACTCTACCACCGAACTATATTATCAACACTACCATTAATTTTATTTACTATTT
Source organism: Tokudaia tokunoshimensis (assembly GCA_036184795.1). Lineage (NCBI taxonomy): Eukaryota > Metazoa > Chordata > Mammalia > Rodentia > Muridae > Tokudaia > Tokudaia tokunoshimensis. The sequence continues at coordinate 22,698,867 of BTHU01000015.1, forward strand.
TTTCACATTGTTGAGGATACAATTAATTTTAGAAAGAAAACACTATAAAAGGAATTTAAAACTAAAATGTAAGGTTTTGAATAAGAGTTGAATAAGTACTTATGAATAGTTTTAGAAACAAATTCCCTTAGCTTTTTTAAAATTTAATCTTTAAGTTTTCATGTAAGTGTATTTTATATGTTTCATATTCCACAGTGTTTTCTTAAGATTTATTTTATTTTCGTTTTTGCATGTGTGTGTGCACATGTGTGTGCATGTGTGCACATGTACCTGAGAAGGCCAGAAGAGGGCGTCGGCTGCCCTAGAACTTGAGTTGTAGGTGGTTGTGAGCTGCCAGACACCCGTGATGGCAACTAAATGCTGGTCCTCTGCAAGAGCCACAGACCTCCTGACCTCTGACCTCCTGACCTCTGACCTCCTAACCTCTGACCTCCTGACCTCTGACCTCCTGACCTCTGAGCCACTCCTCCATTCCCTTCTCTCTAGTTTTTATTGTAGAATTTCCAAACACCCAGGCAGACACAAGGACAAGGACCTTGGAACCACCATGCAGATCAAACAGTTATTAACTTTTGTGATAGATGTTTTAGTATTTATACAGCTCATTCTGAAACTGCTCATCATGCAGTTCTTAAGGACAAGGACATTCTGCCACACAATCAGGTTCTAAAAACATGAGAGAATTCACAACACTTCCTAAACTTCTTATACAACTGTTTATGGGCTGGAGTGTTGGCTCAGTCATTAAGAGCACTGGCTGCTCTTCCAGAGGACACAGGTTCAATTCCCAGCACCCTCATGGCGGCTCACAACTCTCTAATTCTCTAACAGATGATCTGTAACCGTCTTATGGTCTCTGAGGGCACTGTATACACACAGTGTCCAGACATACATGCAGGCAAAACACCCCTACACATAAATTAAAATAAAATATGTAAAATCTTAAAAAAATAACCCTTTTGAGACCACATTTGCATTTCTAGTATGACAAGTCACATTTGGTGATGCTGAGTCCCTTTAGATTCATGTCATCTAGAGATGCATTTTATTTTATTTACTTTAAAAAGAAATTGGCAGTGCTGGAGATTAAACCAAGGCATAATACTTAATAGACAAGTGGTCTACCACACTAAAATAGTGACAGCCTTAATATGTAATCTTTAAGAAATATTTAATGTGTGTGTGTGTGTGTGTGTGTGTGTGTGTGTGCACCTGAGTACATGATGTGTGCCACACATGTGTAAGAAGCTCAGGAGCTCAGAAAAAGATATCAGATTCCCTGTACTTAAAGATATAGATGTGAGGACTAGAAATTAATCATGGGTCCTCTGTAGAAACAGTAATGGGTCTTAATTGCTGAACCATCTCTCCAGCCCCAAGAAAGGCCTAAACACACACACACACACACACACACACACACACACACACACACACAGAGAGAGAGAGAGAGAGAGAGATATGAACATGGTGGTACATCCCTATTACTACAATGCTCAGAGGATGCCCTGAGAAAGGCCTAAACACACAACAGACACACACACACACACACACACCACACACAGAGGAGCATGGTGGTACATTCCTATAACTCCAGCACTCAGAGGATAGGCAATTATATATGTCTGTGTAGGTATGTCTCTCTTTTAAAGGAGGCCTGGCAGTGACCCTTTTAATGTGTTGGCACCTTGAATTTATCTGATTTACCTTTGCGGTGTTTAGTTTCATGACTGCCAGTTCCCAGCAGCATGTGAGGTTTTTCAGAAGTGGCCGTGGTTTGAACCCACAGTCTTTTGGTTTGAACAATTCTTTCATGGCTCAGGAAGACTTGTGACCGTCGACTGTCAGATCGGGGAACCTCCTCCCACACATTAGGAAGCCGAGACCCTGAGAGGGCAAGTGTAATGGTTTCCTGTTGTTGCTGTAGTGTGTTACCACAGACCCAGAGACCCAGACTTCACATGACCCAGAGGCATCATTTCACACATCTGGAGGTCGGCTGGATTACATCATAGTGCTGGTAGTCTGGAGACAGGCAGACCAGCCTCGTTCCCAGCTTCTGCTTTCCTTGGTCTATGGCCACGTTCACCTGCAAAGTCTCTCCTGCCTCCCTCTTTTAGGACTCTGGAGACTACATTGGGCCCACCCGAAGAATCTAGGACACTCTTCTGATCTCAGGGTTGTCTGATTAGCAACCTAAATTCCATGTGCAACCTCATTACTCCTGGCCATTGATATAACAGTCCTCAGGCTCTGTGGGCCAGGACATAGACATTGTTGGGAGTCATTGTGCAAGCCACCCAATAATTAGGAGCTTCTCACCAGGACTTTAACCCAGGGGTTCTCTCAACCTTTGGGGGTCCACTGACCTGTTTAAAGCGTTGCCTCAGATCATCAGAAAACACAGGTATTTATTTACATTATGATTCACAACAGTAGCAAAACTACAGTTATGAAGTAGCAATGAAAATAATGTTATGGCTGGTGGTCAGTACAACAGACAGTATCAAAGAGTCACAGCGTTAGGAAGGGTGAGAGCCACTTCTTTGGCACACAGTAATCTCAGGTGTTTGTTTTGTACTGCAGTTCAGCAAAGGGTGGGAGGAAATGAGCTCTATCCAAGAGTTTAGTGGGAGAGGGATTGAAAAGAATCATATGATAACCGTACATTTGGACATGCAGGTGAAGATATCTGAAGGATAGCAGTAATCTATATACCTGAAGACAATTAGATTTTAAAAATATATTTATTTTTATTTCATGTGTGTATTTGCCACACAGCATGTATGTCTGTGCACCATATGTGTGCAGGGCCCATAGGCTGGAAGAGGCAGTCAGGTCCTCTGGAAGTGGACTTACAGATGGTTTTGAGCCACCATGTGGGTGCTGGGAACTGAACTAGGGTCCTCTGGAAAAGCAGCTATCTTTCCAGTCCACTTGTTTTGAGACAGGGCTTCACCTTGTAGCCCCTGCTCTCTTGAACTTGTCCTCCTCTTTCAGCCCTCTTAGTGCTGGGATTACAAGGGTGGGTCACATGTAATTCATGCTCTTGAATGAGTGTTAAAATCTTAAATATCTAGGACCCCCTGTATCCTGCTCACAACTCTAGCCATTCCAGAAGGAATAATTGCTTGTCCTCTGGGCTGCCATTTGTCCCAAAGCTTCCCTTGTGTCATAATCCTGCTGGCAATGTAGGTTTGATGTAAACACCTCATGCCTTCTTGTTTCAAAGGTCCATGATAAAGCTTCTGTTTTTCTTTACTCTGTTGCTGGACCTGAGTTCTTGCACGAGGTAAGAAGGCACACTGAACTCACAACTCCAGGCACACTTCTGACTGGACTCACACCTCCAGGCACACTTCTGACTGGACTCACACCTCCAGGCACACTTCTGACTGGAATCACACCTCCAGGCACACTTCTGACTGGAATCACACCTCCAGGCACACTTCTGACTGGAGTCACACCTCCAGGCACACTTCTGACTGGACTCACACCTCCAGGCACACTTCTGACTGGAATCACACCTCCAGGCACACTTCTGACTGGAGTCACACCTCCAGGTACACTTCTGACTGGACTCACACCTCCAGGCACACTTCTGACTGGAATCACACCTCCAGGCACACTTCTGACTGGAGTCACACCTCCAGGTACACTTCTGACTGGACTCACACCTCCAGTTCCTACTCCATCCTTTCAGTCCATTAGATGTTTTCACAATGAATACAAAGTGATGCAACTGTGAGTGGGAATGTGGAGCCATCCACAGGAGCATGGGCAGCCTACCAGTGCCCACACGCCAGAAGAAAAAGGACTCTCACTCCCCGGCAGTCAACAGCTATCAATTGCTTCTTAGTTACAGGTGTGGTCTCGAGTTCCTTATCCATGCTGGAATCTTGACTGGCTTTATTTGATTTTGTGCAGGTCTTATGCAGTTAACCACAGCTTCTGTGAGTCCAGTAGCTATTTTTTTTTTTAAAAAAATGCACACACACACACACACACACATACCGAGGTAGGGAAGGAAGGAAGGGGTCTCAAAGGTCTTAGTTTTAGGGTTGGAGTGGAACCTGGTAGTGAGCTGGCTGAGTTCAGCAACACATTCCAGAAGTTGCCTCAGGGATATTGGGTCAGCTTCAGGGGTTGACAGTGAGTGGCTAATAAAGGAATAGAAGGCAACTCATGAAAATTTTGGCCTTTAATCTGCAACAACTCATCTCCCCACAATCACAAAGTTCTAGTCAACCCGTCGTCAGGGTCTTCAACATGTGTGCTGAAGTCATTCGGAAGACTTTTGTTCACAGTAACAAGAGTGGAAGACTTCCCTGGAGTGACCCCATCCAGCAAGGCTGGAGGTTAGTGCTGGGATCAAGAGGGGGAACCGGACAACATTTGGGTCAGTACAGTCTTTTTCGCAGTGATTCTCCAAGTCCGTGGAAGCAAGAACAGCTTGGGTACTTGAGATGTGTTGAGTCTCCCATTGAAGTGGTTGGCATCCGTGGAAGTTCACTGAGTGTCATTGTGTACCAATGTTAGGTCATTTATCCTATGTGGTAGCTACGGTTACTTAGGAGAGAGCTGGCCTCCAGACTGTGAGGAGTCAGGCAGTGATTCCCAACTTTCCTAATGCTGTGACTTTTTAATACAATTCCTCACACTGTAATGACCCCAAACATAAAATTATTTTCATTGCTGCTTTATAACTGTAATTTTGCTACTGCTATGAATCTTAACGTAAATATCTGATATGCAGAGGGTCTTAGGTGACCCTTGTGAAAGGGTCATTCAACCCTCCAAGGAGTCACAACCCACAGATTGAGAAAAGTTAATTTAGAGTTTATTCTTTTGCATGTTCCTATTCTTAGGTCCTGTTCAGAAGAAGTGTCTGGAGAGGCGAATGAACCAGACAGTTCAGGATGCTTGGGAGAACTGAAACAGCACAGCATTGATTTGAATAAGATTCAGCACTAGGTCCCAACAGACCAGACAAGAAATGGGGAGAGATTTACCTGTGCTTAGTTCTACTTCACCAACCAATATAATGGGAAAAAAAAAATCAGAAAACATCCAAGTTTCCCGAACAGACCCATAACAATGGGTGTGTTTAAGTTTCCTCTGCCTTAATCATTACACACAGAGGTCAACCTGAACTAACCGGGTAGCCAATCCACTGGCGTCTCCTTCTGTCACAGCTGTACAAAGAAAGTTACATTGACATAACCAATACACTTTTTTTTGGTTTGACTTCTTTTTTTTCCAGCCCCTTTCTTCTATAGAACCAACTTTTTCTGCTAGCCCACAGGGTTATTTATTTTCCTTTACAGAATGGAGAGTTACCTGATTCTAGAAGCACAAAATAAAACCAACTTAGGTCTCTAAATTACTGTAACTATGTTCACTTTTTTAAGTCACATTTTTAGGTGTGTGTGTGTGTGTGTGTGTGTGTGCCTGCTTGTGCGTGCATGCACATGCATGTACATGCCATAGGAAGTATGTGGAAATCAGGGGACAATCTATAGTTGTCAACTCTCTCCCTCTACCACGTGAGACCTGGGAATCTATTTGGGCCCCCAGTTTGGCAGTGAGTCAACTTCACACTCTGAGCCATCTTACTGGCCTGTAATTTTGTTTTTGAGAGTAGTAAAGGAGAAAGGTTCAGAGCTTCCATGTCTGAGCACAGCAGGCTTGCCTTCTTGGTGAGCTCAAAGAATGAAGAAGGGCTCAGTATAGCAAGTAAGGAGCGAATTCTTCAAGCAGTGTCCCTCAAACAAGGACGGCAAGGGGCTCTATTGGGAGAACACACACATACTTACACAGGAAAGACTCACCATCGTGTACAGCGGTGAACATGAAGCTGAGCATGCTGTTTGACGTCATATACCACGTGATCCAAAATAACTAGGGAGTACTTCCGGGTGGGAGTTTAGCGTTGTATGAGCAAAGCTTACGCTACGACATGTAAAAAGGACTAGAGTCACCTTGTGGTTCTCACTGATTTTTTTTTTGTCTTGTTTTGTTGTTCTTTCTTTTTTTGTCTTGTTTTGCATTTTCTGAGAGGACAATATAAAAATAAAAATAGAAAAAAAAAGAAAGAAAGAAGGAAGGAAGGAAGGAAGAAAGAGAGAGAGAGAAAGAAAGGAAAAGAATTGAACCATCTAATAGTTGGTTCATGAGGATAAGGTCAAATAAGGGTCAAATGTCATAACTGGATCCATCAGGCTCCAAGAAGAATGTCCTAGTATGCCCCAGAGTCACCTTGGATTGTAAAGATTTCCAGTTAATTAATTAATTATTTTTGTTGTTGTTGTGTTTTGGAGATTGAATCCAGGGCCTCAGCATACGCTGTACCCAACTACCGAGCTATGCACACTGCCAATGTCATCTAAACGTTTTTACTTAATTAAAACGTTGATTCCACAGCAGACTTTCAGGTTCTTTTTGCTGTGATCATTTAACTGACTAATTTCTCCAGTGATCAACCTCCAGCCGAGTCAGGGGAATTCTTCAGTGTGACTTTTAAGCTGTTGAATTTTAAAAAAATCCCTCAGTTGCTTTGTGATAATTTTTTTTTATTACAGAAAAGAATTTAAACCTCACAGAGGCAAAGAAACAACCATCCTTGATGAGTGTTTTTTTTTTAAAGATCTATTTATTTATTATTGTGTATACAGTGTTCTGCCTGCATTTAGGCCTGTAGGCCAGAAGAAGACACCAGATCTTATTACAGATGGTTGTAAGCTGCCATGTGGTTGCTGTGAATTGAAATCAGGACCTTTGGAAGAACAGCCAACACTCTTAACCTCTGAGCCCTCTCCTGCCACATCATTTATGAGCTTTAACAACCATGGCCTTCTGTAGCTCTTCCCTTTTACTATATATCTATCCCCTCAAGGTACATACACACACACACACACACACACACACACACGCGCGCGCGCGCACACACACACACACACACACACACACACACACACACACACGAGATCTGCCTGCCTCTGCTTCCCAATGCTGAGATTAAAGGCTCGAGCCACCACCTCTCAGCTGGCTGGTTGTATTTAGTTAGATTTATTTTATTTTTTTGTATGTTTGTGGATATGTGCCTGTGGATGTCCTTGGAGACCAGAAGAGGGAGTTTGCCCTCCTGGAGCTGGAGTTACAGGCAGTAGTGAGCCATCCGAGGTGGATAGTGGGAAGAAAATTTAGGTCCTCTGCAGAAGCAGGAACATCGCTGCATCATCATCGAGTCCTCTCTCCAGCCCCTTGATGCAGTGTTTTAAAGAGAATCCAGAGGTCGTCAGTTCCCGTGCGTGCACCCTTTATCATGCACTGTTAAGTGACCATGACACAAGTGTAGAATAAGTGGTAAAACTCATCTCAGAGATGAGTGACTCTGGCCGAGGTCGGGAGTTCTTTGCATTGTTTTTACTTTTCCAATTTCCTGTAATTTTGAATTTATTTCTAAATAAAAAAACAAGGAGCAAAGGAAAACCACAGCATCATCATATCTAATAACCCTGGTGGCAGGTTTCTTCCTGTTTTATAATAAACCCACCCTTCTAGAGAGTTTGTTTTGTTTTGTTTTGTCGTTGCTATCTTTTTATTTTGTGGTGCTGGGGCTCAAACCCAGAGTGCTTGTGAGTGCTGGACAAACACTATCACACACTGACACCTCCAGCTTTTCACACACACACACACGTGTATGTGTATGTGTGTGTGTGTGTGTGTGTGTATATATATATATACATATATATATATATCTGGGTGGGGCAGGGGACTGGGAACCCATCTTTGTTTTCTCTTCATGGAAAGAAGCTAAAACTCAGCATACAAGACACGGGCTGGACCTAGCCCCCCGCCCCACTTCCTGGCACACATGTAGCAGATGTTCAGTTTGGTCTTCATGTGGGCCCTAAATGATTGGAATGGGAACTATCTCAGAATGGGGGTTATCTCAGAAGCTGTTACCTGTCTGTGGGATATGTTCTTCTTGCTGGGCTGCCTTGTCTGGCCTTAGTAAGGAGAAAGTGACTAGCCTTGCAGAGTCTTGATGTAACAGGGTTGGGGGATGCCCAGAGGGACCTCTACCTGCTCAGAGGAGAAGAGGATGCGGGATGGGGGATGAGGGAAGGATTTTGAGAGGGGTGACCAGGAGGGAGGAGGGGCAGTGAGTGTAATGCAAAGTGAATAAGTAAAAAATTAAATTAAATTAAAAAAAGGAAATGAGATTACCCACAATTCTAAGACACAGGCACCATCACTGTTAAAAGACTGTGTTTTTTCCATACACCAGATACAGCCATGCAGGTGAAAATGCACGTACATGAACACACATCACTTAAAAGCCACTGCTAATGAGCTGTGACAGACCCCACCAGACCCCACTCTCCACGGAACTCCCCCTGCCTGCTCTGGTTGCTCTTCCTGACCGAACTAGCCCACCTGTTTCCTTGTCAGGGTCATCTGATCATCATGTCTGTTCACATGAAAGGGAATCACACTTTGGCCCCCAACCCCACATCAAGAAAGTATGGGTTTCATTTTATGTTTGATCGTAAAAGATGTGGTTGGACTTGCCGGGTGACAGCCTGGTCTTTCATCTCAGATCATGGTCCTCCATCATGCCCCTTGTGAGAAACCTCAGAAGCCAACACCAGGGAGACTGTGGGCTGCATGTCTGCCTGTGACTGACTGACAGCTACAGGACAGGCTCTGGATGCCGAGGGAAGGTGGGGGAGACAGAGAAGCTTTTGCCTAACAACCCAAGAGGGGGAAAGTGCAGATTGCTCCAGGCTGGGCTCATCAGAGCCTGAATCCCTGGCTTCCCAGCATAAGATGTGTCCCAGTGCCTTAGAAGGAATGCCTTTCTGAGTACGCAGTGCAGAAGGGGTGCTTCTGTTTCCAGTCAGGAAAGCTGATAGAAGAATCCACTGAATTCCACACTTGCCAAGTATTTAAAAGTAAACCTTAAGGGTTCAATGCTTATCTATATTTTATACATATTCTTGAAGGTGATAGTTTTCTTTTCTTTTTTTATTCTTTTTTCCTTTCTTTTCTGAGACAGGGACTTCCCTCTGTAGTTTTGATGATTCTCTGCCTCCCTCCTGAATACTTATAGGCATGTGATAACATACCTGTCTTTAACTTATTTATTTTTAAGATTTGCTATGTTTAAAAATGTGAGTGTGTGTTTGTGTGTGTGACAGAGAGAGAGGGGGGAGGGGGAGGGGGAGGGGAAAGGAAGGGGAAGGGGAGGAAGTGAGAGGGAGAGGAGGAGGAAGAGGAGGAGGGGAAGGGAGAGGGCAGACTGGGAGAGGGAGAGGAAAAGCAGAATGGGAGAGGGAAGGGAGGAGGGAAGGGGAGAAGGAGGGGGAGGGTACAGGGAGGAAAGAAGGAAGAGGGAAGGAGAGAGGGGGAGAGGGAGGGGGAGGGGAGGGGGAAGGGAGAGGGAGAGGGAGAGGGAGAGGGGAAGGACACAGGGAAGGGGAGAGGGTGAAAGAGACATGTGTTGGTGCACAAGGAAACCAGAAGAGGGCATGGAATCCCCTATATCTGGAGTTATGAGCTTCCCAATGTGGATGCTAAGAACTGAATTCGGTCCTCAGGAAATCGACAAGAACTCTTAAACACGGAGCTGTCTCTCTGGCCTTACAACTGTCTTGTAAACTTTAACTGCCACTATTTTTTTTTAATGTCTATACAAATAATTTTACACCAATTAGTTTATTTGGTGCATAGCCACAGTTTGCCGCTTCAGTAGGAGGCATATCTGGTTCACATAGGAAACTGAGACAAAGAAAGACTGTTAGACTCCTTGGAATCCTACTCTAGATTCCCCACCAATGTACACAGTTAATGTGTCCATGAATAAATAAGTCAAAGGATTTCATAGACCATTCACCATTCAGCTTACAGAAAAGCCTTAGAGGGCCAGGGATGACTGCCCAAATAGAGTGATTCTCATCTTTAACAGTGTGTGCATCTGTCTAAAATTCAGCTATACGTCTCCTTTAAATTCTTTTTATTTTTATAAAAATTCTATTGTGTCTCTACCAGGCCCACAGTTTGACGCTATAGAATGACTATCGATAGTAAAATGGTTATTAGCATGGATCAAATGAACATAGCCATTGTTTCCTAGGGCTGCCTTAATCTAGGTTGTGCTGCTCTAAAAGAATACTGGGGACTGGGCTAATTAAAAGAACTGAAATTTATTTCCTACAGTTCTGGGGTCTGAGAAGTCCAGAGTCAAAGGGCCCATACCCGGTGAGGGCCTTCTTCCCCTGTCATCTTGAAGTGGGAGGTGACAGCCCAGATGAGGGAGTATGTCTGTGCTTGCACATGTGTGCAAATGAACAGGCGGGGTCCAGTGGGGGAGGGAGGGGAGAGAGAAGATTGGGCCCAAACTCATCTGTCTGTCAGGAACCTGGCTCATTTCCAAGATGGCAGCACTAATGCGCTCACTAGGAGCTGACTTGACCTTTGTGTAGGCCTGGAGCATATGATCTAGACCAAGCTGGCCTTGAACTCACGGAGATCCACCCACTTCTGCCCCAGAGTGTTGAGATTAAAGGTGTGTGCTAAGAACTTCTTACAGGCTCTACCTCTCAAACGGTGTTTCATCTGGGTATAAATTTTTATCATGTGAACTCAGGCAGACATATTCAAGATATGGTCTCTCTCTCTCTCTCTCTCTCTCTCTCTCTCTCTCTCTCTCTCTCTCTCTCTCTCTCTCTTCCTTTTTAGGCAAGAGCAGCCAAAATAAATTCACTTAGCAGAAATCCCAGACATTGTGGTGTGCTGGTGCTAGACATAACTTTCTAGACTTATTCATCTTTCTAAATACTTAGAGAATTCTAAAAACAAAACAAAACAAAAACAAACAAATAAAAAACCAAACCAGTAACCGGTCAGGTACAGTGGTGCACACCTGTATCAAGGTCATCTTAACTATATAGTGAGCTTATAGCCAGCCTGAGCTACATGAGACCCTGTCCTGAAATAAAAGCAAGAAGCAAAACAAAACCCAAGGCAGAGGCGGTACCAGCCGTTCAACAAACTCCGTGTGTAGTGTGAACTCTGCCAGCGGTCTCGGGGAAGGGAACATTCAAAGAGAAGAGAATCAGGGCATTTTGAACAAGCGCTGCAGGCTTGGGTTGATGTGCAGGAGGATGGCCATTTCCTTTCTACGTTTCCTCATGCTTTTGCCAGGCTTCAAGCCCTGTACCAATCCCAAGGGCTTTCCCTGGGACTTCCTCTCTTCTCTGTGCTCAGTAACCACGCAGGCAGGCGTTTGTCCTCCAAGTTCGCGGACTTCAGTTAGAGGCATTTACAGTTTCCAGCCCACTGTGTAGTCAGTCACGCAGGTGGCTCGCCCACGGTCCTGAGGCAGCCGCTGATTGGTTATTTGCGCTGCTTCCCTCTCCCTACCCCTCACCTACTCGTCGGCTAGGAGCTCTTTTTATTTTTATTTTTTAATGTTGTTATTCTATTTTATTATTTTCTGCGTGGGTGTTTTGCCTGCATGTATGTTTATACACTGTGGTGCTTGGTGCTCTGGGATCAAAAGAGGGGGTTGGAACCCCTGGGAGTGGAGGTAGAGATTGTGAGCCATCATGTGGGTGTTTGGGATCAAACTCTGCTACTCTGTGGGAGCAGTCAGTGCCCTTAACCGATGAACCATCTCTCCAGCCCCGGGAGCTCTTAATATAAACAGGTAGCCCCGCTTGCTTTCCTCCACACCAAACTCCTTCTGGGCTTAGAGGAGGAGAGGATTACGATAATAGCCGCAGTCAAAGGGAAATTCACCCTAGACTCATTTGATATTTGAGGTGGGGGTTTCCCTGCAGTCCCTAAGTATGTCTTCAGGCTGGTTCTGGCCTGCTGTCCCTGTGGGCCTTTACTTAGTTCCCCACCTGCTGTGCAGTGAAATACTCTTTTGTCTATCTTCAGAAAGTACACATTCCGGGACCAGTCCCATCCTGTGCTTGCATGCTGGCGGCCCCATCTCACTGTGCTGAACAGCCAACACATCAGAGTTCTCAGTGAGCCCTTGAAGTTTTTCCTCTGCCTGGGTCAGGAACCCAGGCTCTCCTGGAAACCTGAGATTTCACTGACTGCCTCCTATGCACCCCAACTCCCTACATGGTTGATATCTGCCTTTGTCCTTAATGGATTCTAGAGTGAACAGCTAACGCTTATCACCTCAATCTGGTAGTTTACACCAGACCCTTGTGGCTATTCTGTCCCTCCAGGTCTAATGTTTTTTCATTCTCTCTCTAAGTCCCTCTTCCTGTCCTCCCTCACTCCCCCCTTGCACGGGGTCTTGCTCTGTAGCTCAGGCTGGCCACACATGCTCAATCTTCCAGCCTCAGTCTTCAGAGTAATGGTGTTACAGACAATATATCACCATGACAGTTTGGCACTAATGATCTCAAACATGGATGACAAAGGGGAAGAAACTCAGGTTTCAGGTGGAAACAGCCACAGCCATGTGGCTTTATTCAGGTCAGAACACAGACAACAGTGCCCCAAACTATGGCTATTAGAGAGATAGTATTGAGATAGCCCAGCTTTCCCCAAGTAATGAATGTTAACGGACTAAGCCCCCGAGTCTGTAAGCAAGTCCCTTGATTAAACACGTTCTTTTAAGAGTTGCCTTGGGTCATGGTGTCTCTTCACAGCACTAGAATGGTGACTAAGACAGTGATCATATATTTATCTCTTAAAATCTTTTAAGCAAGAGAAAAATGAACACCCGTCACTACTGCCAGGTTTCTGCTGCTAACAGACAGGTTGGAACAGCTTGGCTACTTGTTTTCTGTAGCCACAGGGCAACGTGAGTCAGATCATAGGGCTACAGTTCCCACACAGAGCTGGAGAGGAGAACACTGGCTAAGACCAGTTCCCGGGGAAGAGTGAGCTCCTTGGAAGGAAGGGTGGTTGCACTGAGAGCAAGAAGGGATGTCTGAGAGGGTCTCAGTCTGATGTCTGGAAGCAGAAAAGTTGAAGAAAAGTCATGACCTTTGCCTGGAAAGCATAACTCAGGGGCAGAATACCTGCTTTTCATGTACAAGGCCCTGAGTTTAATTCCCAGCACTGAAAAACGTTTGATTCCCATAGTTGCTAAAACAAAGGACCACAAACTCAGTGGCTTAAAACAACACAAATTTATTATCTTACAGTTCCAGAGGTCAGAAGTCCTCCAAGGGTCTCACTGGGCTGAAACCAAGGTACCCCAGCTTTGCATTCCTTCCTGGAGACTCCCAGGGAAAATCAGTATTCTACTTTGTCTGGCTTCTAGAAACAACCCGCATCCTTTTGTCTCTCCTTTCCTTCCTCACATTGCACCACCCGACATCGATTGTTCTGCGGTTTCTTACCTCAGGGGTAGTTGGAAGGAACCTTAATTTAGTGAGCATCTTAGATCACCGTTATCTTGACACGTCACAGGCACTGGGGTCATAACTCTCAGCATCTTTGACTGAATGTTATCCTGTCTAGTGCACTGGTCCAAAACAGGTTTGTCAGTCTTTTAACCCGTTTCTCACTCATGCGTGCTCTGTATACCCGCTAATGTACAGGAAGTCTCTGCATTGACATGGTTGGGCAGTCGCAGGAAGGGGTAACCTCTGTGAGAGCTCATATGGTTTCCTGGTCTCTAGGATGGGCCGGAGGGAGCTGTGAGAGCTTGTAGGCCTAGGAAGGGCCAGTCGTCTGAGACAGTGATTCATCCATGGAAACCACCACAGATCCCGCTGTGGGGACTGGATGGAGATACGATGTTTTTAAAGTTTAGATATAATTTCTGAGGGGGTCCACGCATTAGGGGCTTGGCCCCTACTGTGGTGGCACTGAGAGTTGGAGCCTTGTGGAAGGACTTTAGGTCAATGGGGCATCTGCTCTTTGAGGAATTTAAGTAGTTCTTATGAGGACTGCAGAGTCTCAAGATTAAGTTGTTACAAGAGTAAAGCTGACTCCTGAATCACCCTTTCGCTTCCTGTTTTGAGGTATTATCCCTCCCTTCCAGTGTTTTCCTGCCATTATGGTGACCAGTGGTGATTGTGTGGTTTTGGCCCTTGAACAGGCATAAGTATGAGTTAATTAAACCTCTTTTCTCTATATAGTTAGCCTGCTTGGTTATTCTGTTACAGTAACAAAAAGTGGACTGCCACAGATACATTGCAGGAAGCCAGCATGGAGACACAATGAGAACCAGATAAGATGACTTCAGAATCACTAAGGGGACATGCGCCTGATTGAAGACCCTCACCTCCTTTATGCTACAACTCACCTGGAAAGACGGAAAAAAACCCAACAACTTCTGAACTAATACCTAAAAATATAATGTGAATCAGAAAACTCTGGATTTCCAGGAAAAACCTCTAATTCGACTGAACTATAGCTTTGGTTGCTGACTGGATAGGAATTTGAGATAAATGTTAGGTTGCTATAGAGACATAATGAGAATTCCTATCTATCTTTCTGATGAAGGTGTTCATAGACATTACTTGATGTACAAGCCCCCCCCCCGGCAAAATAAACGCTTAGTACAATGCTTTCCTTGCTGACCCTCATTTTCCTTTTCTTTTTTTAAATCATGGGATGAAGAGATTATTTGCATGAAAGGGATGGTGTGCACTGAAATCAGATTAGTGAGGATGAATGTGTGACATTTTACTGAAGTTATTTCTATAGTTTTGTGATACGCTTTTGAAAAGTCATTAAGCTTTTGGCTGCAATTTTGTTATTTATTTATTTATTGGCCAAGTGAAATGTTAAAAATAAATCCTCCCTTGACACACTGCCTTGCTCAGAGGCTGACAATGGAAGGTACCAGGCTCTTTCAGGCTGGTTGAGTGTTGGTGGCTCATGGGACAGTTTTGTGTTCTGTGACAGGGCTTGCTCTCTCCTGCACACTCTTGTGGCAGTTCATCATCATCTTTATGGTTATAATGCCAACTATTACCTTAAAAATCCTCACAAGGAAGTGGTCAGAGGAAGACTCATCATGGACTGTAAATCTTAGACCACTGATGAATTTACATTCTATGGCTTGGTCTTGGCATCAGTGTGACTTGGCTTGGTGGGATCTGCTCTGAGAACTTGTTAACCAGGGACGGTGCTGGAAGTGGTACTGTTGCCACAGAAACAAGATACTGGATTTGTTGGGGGATAGCATTTGGCTCCTGCTGACACCTTGACCTGGACCTCAGAAGTTCTGGACTTATTCTGAAGAAAGTTGTTATCAGTGGATTAGACATTAAAATCTGGATGCTTAGTAAGATTTTTGCTTTATCTTTTGTATTAGTCAGCTTTCTCTCATTATAATAAAATACTTCTGATAATTAGAGAGTGAAAGATTAATCTTGATGCTTTAGTTTGGAGGTTCTGGTCCATGCTCTGGTGGGATGCTTGATGGTAATGATGTGTCAGCCCCTGTTAGAGAAAACTGTTTATTTTATGACCAGGAAAAAGAAGAGAAAGAGAATGGGACCAGAGTCCCATAACTCCCTTCAAAGGCACAACCCCCCATGACTAAATGGTGTCCTACTAAGTTCTATCTCCTAAAGGCACCATGACCTTCAAAGAGGGCCACCCCAGAGACAGATCTGTTAACAGGAGGACCTTAAGTGTAATAGACCAAGCTATGGCATAGTCTAAGCAAGTGGAAACTAGTAGTTACTATATCACTAATCGTATTTACTAACACTAAATGTGTATGATGTGTTAGACA
Source organism: Tokudaia tokunoshimensis (assembly GCA_036184795.1). NCBI lineage: Eukaryota > Metazoa > Chordata > Mammalia > Rodentia > Muridae > Tokudaia > Tokudaia tokunoshimensis. The sequence goes on from BTHU01000015.1 coordinate 22,714,600, forward strand.
CTGTGCTAAGGTATGATGCACACATGCTTACTTAACTCATCTGAGAGCTCTATGGGAAAAGAACTGCAACTCCCTATTTTACACTCAAAGAAGCTGGAGTTTAAAGAGGCTGTGGTTTCTATCTTATAACCACCCCATCTTATCAGTGACCAAGGCAGAGCCCGAACCCTGGTCTTTGTTGTCCAGGGTCTGAGTTCCTAGCAGTGACCAGTGGGCACATTTAATTTCGCTGCTAAGGGAACTGTGGCATTCCCTGGGAACCACACTTTCTTCTGGGAGCTTATTCTCCATAGAGCCAGGTCAGAATTTGGCTTCAAAAAACCTTTAGCTCAGGGATGGGGCATGGGCCGTGGTTGGAGCCATGGAGTCTTGGCAGAGACCTCATGGGCTGTGCTCACCAGGATGATGGTACAGGATGGAAAAGGAAAACAGAGCTCAATAATACTGCCTTCAGTTTATAATAACCCATGGACCATTACAACAGAAGCATTTTCTTAAGGATTAAGCTATGTACATCGATATTAGTTACAGAGACAGCTCATTGGATTTAGTCAGTCCTTTCCCGGTGCTTAGAGGTGATGCTTGTGATTCTGAGACCTAAACGTGGCATTGCCTTCAGATTCTGGACACATCCAGACATGATGCCACAGGAAGGATGCAGATGGAATAGATGTCACACAATAGCAGCAACAGGGAGGATAGAAAGATCACACTTCTTAAGGTCTTTATAAATAGGAGAGAACACGTCTGCCTGATGTCTTGAACACGTAAAGTTCTGTCCACTGTCAATGTGATACAACAGTCCCGGTGACTATTTGGCTTTCAGACTCAACTCTAGTGGCAGATCTGATGTCTCATCAGTCTGTATCTGGACTGTGATTCAGACCATTTTATCCATAGAATCTTGGGGCAGGCATTTCTGGATATAAGCATTTTTAGAGGGAAGCAGGCGGGTAGCTTATAGCCTTGCTTTCGTCTGAGTTGGTGGTGGATGGAGCAGAGGAAAAACCTTCAGCAAACCCAGGTATGATACTGAACTCTGGAAAACGACCCCAAACCATGGCTCTTCTAACTTTAAAGAGCACACCAGTCAGTTCACTGTCTTTCAAAGCAGTGTAACTGTGTACAGGCTTTGACGTTCCTATTATCCCTGGCTTTCTGGGAAGAAAGGAAGGACCCATCCTTTTTCCTGGGACTCTAAGAAAAACTCTCAACTGGATAGCCTTTCCCTTCATTAGGATTGCAGTATGTTTTCCGTCACAGAGCTACCTCCACCGCTAATGACGAAGCTCCGAGAGGTGGACATGACCAGCGCTGGGGACATTTCATCTGGGCTTTCCATTTCTGGCTGGTGGTCCCCCACCATGGGCCCTTGCAAGCCCGTTGTTTCCTGAATGGTCATTTCTGAGTCCGCCTCTGCACACTGGAGGGGAAGCAGGGCCTGGTGTCTGTTCAAGGTGTCATTGCTCTTCGGGGCCTCCAGGGAGTTCTGACGCATGGAGTTCCTGTGGGCCATGGCATTCTTCTGAGGCTCGTCAAAGCTCAGAGAGAAGGTGACCGTGCCACTGCCGAAGATGACCTTCTGTTTGCATCTCGGCTGCTGTGGCTGGGGCTGTTGCTGAGGCTGGAGAGTCAGGGGCTGCTGCTGCTGCTGTTCTTGCTGGGTCAGGGCCAGCGGACGCTGTTGCTTCTGCCTCTCTGGCTGCGGGAATCGGTCTTCGCTGTTGCTTTTGCTGCTGATGGAGGAGGAAGGAATGGAACCAGTGGAGCCTCCGAGGCTGCTGGACCGCTTCCGGGAGATGTTGGGGCGGCGTAGAGTGGCGCGGGCTGCCACTTTGAAAGCATGCGCCGCTGTGCTGGAGCGCACCTCCTCGATTGTGTTCCGGGAAGGCTTGAAGAGGATGATGTAGACCTTGTTGAAGAAGATGCAGGCTAGCAAGCCAAAGCTGGCTGCCAGGATGGCGATCACCTCCACTGCAGAGACAAACTTGCCGTAGGTGCTGGCGTAGGCTGGAATGAAGGAGATCCAGACAATGAAGAAGATGAGCATGCTGAAGGTAATGAACTTGGCTTCGTTGAAGTTCTCTGGCAGCTTCCGGGACTTGAAGGCAAAGAAGAAGCAGATGGCAGCCAGCAGGCAGGTATAGCCGATCAGGGAGCCGAGCGCCATGAGTGAACCCTCATGGCACGTGATGAAGATGATTTCGTCTTCCAGCTCGTGGTTGCGGTAGCTGGAAGGGGGCGCCGTGTAGAGCCAGATGATGCAGATGACAATCTGCATGAAGGTGCAGAGGAAAACCAGCAAGAACTGCAGGTTGAGTCCCCACCACTTCCGGTGGAAGCTGGTGGGTATTTTGGCCTCAAATACCAGGAGGACACGATTGGTCTTCACCAAGATGCACGAGATACAGAGCACGAAGCTGATGCCGAAGGCGGGCTGTCGCAGGCGGCATGTCCAGTCCTGGGGCTCCCCAATGAAAAACAGGGAGCTGGAGAAGCAGCAGAGCAGCGAGAAGAGCAGGAGGTAGGACAGCTCTCGGTTGGTGGCCTTGACAATGGGCGTGTTTCGGAACTTGATGAAGACGCCCAGCACAAAGGCGGTCAGGAAGATGCCCAGCACAGCGAAGAGAGTGAGAGCGATTCCAAAGGGCTCGGTCCACGCCAGAAACTCAATCTCCTTGGCAATGCAGGAAGTGTGGTTCTCATTGGACCAGAAGTCATCTGGGCACTTGTCACAGGCACTCGCATCTGAAAAGGACCAGTGAAGATTCAGTTGCTGTGTGGCACAGTCAGTGTAAGTGTGCATGTGGAGGGTAGATGTGGTCACTTCGTATTTTACTTATTGATGATATTATTGCTATGTTTTACATCTATCAAGAACAAACTGTTCCCTTCTCCAACAATTGTGGGGTGGCTCATTTCTTTTAACACTGTATGCAATAGTTTATAGCAGACACTACCTTGCACCCAGAAGTCTAACAGGGACCCACACTCTGTTTTAAGTTCTGTCTGACTTATACTTTAAAAAAAAAGCTGAATTAAATTGTTCATGTTTGAGGTTCTCAGGATGGAGTTGTGGGATGCAAATGGATAATAACATGGCTACGATAGCGATTTTTATTGACACTGCTACTATCTCCCACAGTCTGTCTTATTTTGGGTATGTGATGGAGCTTTGTTGCTATGCTAGAAAAGATATCCTTTTAGATGAAGGCATAGTGTTCCTAACATGTGGTCAGTCATATCTATGTTCTGAACTTTCCAGTGAGGGAGACCATATATTTATCTAGATCAATGGTTCTCAACCTTCCTGATGCTGTGACCCTTTAATACAGCTCCTCATGCTGTGGTGACCCTCAACCATAAAATTATTTTTGTTGCTATTTCATAACTGTAATTTTGCTACTGTTATGAATCATAATGTAAATATCTGTTACACAGGATATCTGATATACTACCCCAAAGGGACCATAATCCACAGATTGAGAATCGTGGATCTAGATGACGGATATTTACTAAGTTGTTATGGCCTTCCAGGCAGTGTGCAGTTTGGAGCATGAATATTTTCAGTTAGAGACTGAGATGGGATCCTGGCCATGCCATTTGCTACCTGAGTAACTTTGGTTACAGTTCTCTAAGCCTCAGTTTCCTCACTTCTAAGATGGAGGGAAAGATGAGGCCATTATTGTGGTCAGGTTGAAAGAGCAAGAATTATAGTCAATATTTATCTAGTCCTCCCAATATGCAAAGGTCAAGGTTTTGTTTCAGAAGCATATATATATATATATATATGTATGTATATGAATTTAATATTAGTTTGTTTAACTATCACAGCCCCATAGGGGACTAATTGTGGTTCTCTTTTAGAAGAACCTGAGCCTGGTCTGGAGAGATGACTCAGTGGTGAAGAGCACTTGCTGCTCTTGCAAAGAGCTTGCATTTGAGTCCATCACTGACATGGCTGCTCATAGCCATCTGTAGCTCCAGTTCTAGCAGATTTAATATTCTCTTCTGACACCTGTAGCCACCAGGTATGCATTTGCTGCACATACATACAGACAAGCAAAACACACACATGAAATAAACAACAAATGAACAAACAAAAGAGCAGGAAGAACATTAGAGAGAGGAGAGAGAGAGAGAGAGAGAGAGAGAGAGAGAGAGAGAGAGAGAGAACACATATAACACCAGGCACCAGCAGGCAATCTGTCACAGCCTTGACTCTGGAGCTCTGAAGCTGGAGTAGACGTCACTTTGTCCACTTAGGGTCATGGAGCTTTAAGAAAAGGGACACACAATTTTGGATGGCAGGGTTGGAGGCCGAGAGAGGAGTGTCACAGGAATGTTTATAAACCCCTGGAATATTAAAATGATACCCGATGAGGCCTTTCTCTTCATCTGCCCAGCGGATGCAGTGCTTACACATGCTCTCCCTAGAAGGCCAGTGATTCTAAGCACCAGCTCTGTTCAGTTCTCCCATGGGCTTTGCTGACCCCTGAGGCAGCCCAAGTCCTGCACAGGGCATGTGAGGAACTGATCTCTTACCGGTCTCACCACTGTACTCTCCGTCAGGACACTCCACACACTCAAAGCAGCAGGTGGGCTCTCCCTCAATGATCCCCTTCCTGGTCCCTGCCTGACAGTCCCGGCTGCAGTTGGAGAAGGGCACCTAAGGGCAGAGAACATAGAAGTGAGAGGTTTGGGGGTGGGGGCAGGCCATCAAGGGTCAGTGTTACAACTGCTTTGACATGGACAAAGTGAGGAGTTTGGGTATTAGGATTCGTGTGGCCACCTCTGGGCCATTCCAGATAGAGAGAGAGCCAGGCTCCTTGGTCCTGTTCCTTGTAAAAGCAAGAAGTGGTAAGGCCAAGTGTGGACATACTTGATGGGTTGGTTCAAACCCACATGCAAAGTCCTAGATTTCACTTGATCTCAGTAGCGACTTCATGAGATTTGTAAAGAAATTATTAATATATAATTCATAATTAAACATGCATGATATTTTTGTATTTGCTTCTACAAAATTTTCAGAAGTCAGTTTGATTCCAAGATTTGTGGGATGCCTATCGTGGGCTAGCTTTCAGATCGCGTTTCGATCAAGAATTGAAATTTAATTTATAATTCTGTCAAGTAGTAGGGGACATAAATGGCTGCATTTATAAGGATTATCTCTGTTATACATTTACTAATGTTTAAGCCTGTCATGCCCATTGCCTGATAGAGGACATTAGGATTACAGGGAACTGTACAGGAAATAGCTTCCAAGTAGGAGGGGAGATGAGTCACGCCCCAATGACAGAAAATTGCATGCATTAATGAGGGAAAATGATAAGCTTATGACACAATAGCAGTGTGCCGGTGATTGGGCTCCAGTCATTTGAAAAGCAGGGCGCCAGAAGTGGGAAACCATGTAATAAGTGGGCATAAGAGTTTAACCTGTGGAATCCCAAAACCTCCACTCTGAGAAGGTCACGATACATGCTGCAATTGAGGTGAGGACTTGCCCATTGTGGGTGAGGTTCACCGTCACAGGAGACCTCCCCATGGTGAAGCCACCCATCCCATAGACTGAGAAACAGCAAAATAGTAGCAACTTGGCAATAAGAACAAGTTGACTCTTTGGACATATCATGAAAAGTGGTTCTCAGTGCTCAACAGAAGGGCACTGCAGAGAGCTGGGTAATGGGTCTCAGCCAGATTCCCAGGCACCATAGAGGAAGCCTGGTCCTGAGGCTGCTTCTGCAGAGGGGCTGGGACTCCGTGTCTTGCTCTATTCTAGCAGCCTCATTTTGCTTTTGTTGCTGTGAGAAACACTAGGACCAAAAACAACCTGGGAAGGAGATGGTTTCCTTCCTTTAGGCTGCAGTCCATCATCAGGGAAGCCAGGACAGGAATTTGAGTCAGGAACTGAAGTGGAGGCTCTAGAGGGGTGCTGCTTATTGGCTTGCTCCCCCTGGCTTGCTCCCCCTGGCTTGCTCCCCCTCGCTTGCTCCCCCTCGCTTGCTCAGCTTGCTTTTTTATGCCAGTCAACTCTACCTCCCCCAGGGTGGCAACAGCCACATTGGGCTGGGCATTCCTTCATCAATCATTAAATCAAGAAAATGCTTCATGGACTTAAACACAAGTGAATCTGATGGGGCATTTCCTTTTCCCAATTGAGGTTTCCTTTTTTTTCCAGATGATACTAGCTGTGTCAACTTGACAAAAAAAAAAATCTAAGCAGTACATTAGCATACAGCCACCCAGAACCCTTTGTCTCACAGAGTAATGAACTTCCGGTTATTGGTCAGGCTTTCAGATATGGGCAGGACATCTTGGCCAGAGTCACAAGCATCTTCCTCTTGGTTAGGGGGGCTCCCAAAGTAGAATGGATGGCCCTTTTGATTTTTGTATGGGCCAGCCTGGAGCTATTTGAATGCCATTGTTCTAAAGCACCCAGGTCTATTTTGGGCTCAAATTCCTACATGGCTAATGGAGATTGGGGTGGATGGAAAATGCTATAAAAGATTGTCTCATGCATGCTGGGCATTTAGCAACCCTGAATCCCAAGTGTTGAAGGCCATTATTACTTCTGGGTCATTGTGACATCCTAAAAAGCAGTCCCTTCAGTCTCAAACTTGAATCCCCTATACAAGGTTGGTAGGCTGTCTCCTTCAGTGCCATTTGACAGCCACTGACCTGAGAGATGTCTGCTTAAATATTTTGCTATGGTTGGGGGAAGTTTATACCTGAGAAACTTTATGACTAGCCAGGGAGTCAAAAGCATGGTCAGTCATGAAGCTCAGACTCCCAGGCATCCTCTCATCGCTAAAACACTCTGATAGTTCATGAGAACCCTGGACACACAGAACTGGGGTGCTTAGGAAAAGACATTATCCATAGGGTTCTAGAGATGGCTCAGCGGTTAAAAGCACTGACTGCTCTTCCAAAGGTCCTGAGTTCAATTCCCAGCAACCACATGGTGGCTCACAACCATCTATAATGGAATCTGATGCCCTCTTCTGGTGTGTCTGAAGACAGCTACAGTGTACTCACATATATAAAATAAATAAATCAATTAAAAAATAATTTTAAAAAAGACATTATCCTAAGGGCCCGTGATGAATCCCAGGGCCCTCCCAAGCCAACTCCCTGTCTGTAGTGCTGACGTGGTGTGTTTTGCTTGTACCTCTCTGGAGAACCCACTCCACAAGATCTTCTCCTCGTTGATGAAGAGTCTTTCTCCCTTCTTGGCATACACGTTGTAGTACCCAACTTCCTTGAACACAATGGAGCCATCCTCTGGGGAGAGGTGCCAGTTGATGATGGAATAGTTCCCCACCAGGTCACCGAACTCATCGAAGGTCACCTGTTCCCCCATGTTGTTGGTGAAGTTCAGGTGCCGTAGGTGTTTCAAGACCTGAAGAGGACAGAGATAAATGAATAAGAGCTGTGGACTGCTACTTGTTGGTTTTGTTGGCTGTGTATTGTGAATATCTCATTCCGGCAAAGAAAAGAAACATGAAACTGAAGAAGAGGCCTTCCTCCACTTTTCCTTACAGTGTCTGTGGTTGCTCTGGAAAACTACACTGTATTAACTACCCATAATGTAAGTGGTGTAGGAAACACGATTTTGAAGATGGGGAGGAGAAAAGACTGTATCTCCCCTCAACTGCATCAAATGAAAGCCTCTTTAGGTGCATCATGACCTTGTGGGACCATGACTAGCAGGACCTGGCCCTTCCTGGTGTCTCCTGAGTTGGGTGTTGGGGAAGGAGAGGAGGGACGACTGAGAATTCTTGATCTTTGCACCTTCTTTCCCTATGGCTTTGAGTTTCTAGAGATGTCTTGCTGCCAAAATTCAGTGTGGAGTAGAAGGAAGGAGCAGAGACACTGTGGGTGGAGCCCTGGCTACCACTGTTGACAGTTATGATATAACCTTGAATTTATCTAAGGTCTTAGGGGTCAACAAAGCCCTTGTAGTAATTGCTGTTACACATGAATCATTTAAAATTTCAAGCATTGTTTTACTGCCTTTGAGGCATGGTCCATAGTGTTTCATGTTATTTAATCACAAAAATAACATGAACACCTCTTTCTTTCTTTCTTTCTTTCTTTCTTTCTTTCTTTCTTTCTTTCTTTCTTTCTTTCTTTCTTCCTTCCTTCCTTCCTTCCTTCCTTCCTTTCCTTCCTTCCTTCCTTCCTTCCTTCCTTCCTTCCCTTCCTTCCTTTCTTCTTTCTTTGTTTTTTTTTTTGAGACAGGGTCTCACTATGTAACTCTGAAACTCAGTTTGTACACCATGTTAGTCTTGAACTTAAGAGATCAGACCACTTCTGCCTCCTGAGTGCAGAGATTAAAGGCATGTGCCACCGTGCCTGGCTCCACTCCCCATTTTATTAGTTGGGGAACTGAGGTATAGAAAATTGAAGTCCTTTGTCCTGAATCCTAAGCCCATGCACGTAAGCAAGCACTAGACTCTGTCGCAGCTCCCGTTCTGTGCTACTGAGGCACCAAGTGAGAAGACAGGCCCAGTCAGGAATGTGGTGCACTCATTTCCTCCGAACCTCAGGAACCTCTGTCCTTTGCAGGTCCCACTTTCCTGTCTGAGGTGTGGTGAGGCCTGGTTAGGTGGACTGAAGTGTCTCACCTTAAGCACCGAGCCCTCTGGCCTGTTGACTGGAGAACATCTAGAGGCGACATCCACTTTCATAGATTTGTTTCTTCTGTTTTAGTGGGGGCATTCATATGGTTTTGCCACATAGCCCAGGATAGCTTTGAAATCACAATCTCCCTGCCTCTGTCTTCTGAGGCATGCAACACCATTCCCAGCTTATAATTATTTTAAAAGTACTTAAAAAATTACAGTATCTGATTAGATGCTGGGAAAAAGTTTAGTGTAAGTTCATATGGTCATGGTCTTACTAGACCATGTTGAGGCCCAGACAAACACCAGTTCTTCGTAGATATTTGATCTGTGTGACAAACTATCTCAAGCCTTGCTGGCCTGGCCAGAGTCCCCAGTGAACCTCACAGAGCTGACGCTGCTTCTTAGCATATTCTTGTATTGATTGAATTTTAAAATTTGCATCTGTCGTAAGGACAGAGAACAGGAAAGGCCTGGATTTACTCATGAGAACTCAAGAGACATGTTTGGAGGCAGAAATCCATGGCAGAAACCTGCTCACCTTTAGGTATGTTCCTGGTTGCTTCACCAGGCCTGCTTTTTATGCTCCACTCTCTTACTGTCCTTACTGCTCCTGTGGATGTCCGGGCTTTTGTTCTAGGACATTGAGGAACAGGGCCTGCTCCTTCCACACCAACCAGTTCTGCAACCAGACAGAACCATCCTCAAACCTGGTGGGGATCGAATTCCACCAAGGTGTTGTACCTCCTGTTTTCTTCTGGTGATCGTTAGTCTTTGTCTTCAACATCTCTGTCTTCATTTTTACTTATTTCTTAAATCAGTCTTGACTAGAAGGAGTCACATGTGCCCCCTTTTAAGAGTGCACATGTCTTTCTGACTTTCTTTTACAAAAGGCATCTCTGTGGCGCACACAGCTCCCTGATCTTTAACAGTGTCCTGATTGCAGCTCTCAGAGCTTCCCTCTTCTGACTCTGAGACCTCTGTGATCTCGCCATAGTTCTTCCTACTTCAGGCTAAGGCTAGTTGGCTCCTCCCACTTCTGGCTGAAGACCTTCCATGGCTCAGATGAACATTCCTCAAGCTTCTCTAGGAAGCTTCCAGGAGCTCTTTACCTTAGTCTTCTATGCATGTAATCACTTTGTCATGGAAGATGCTACGGTTGCTACTGCCTTTTCCATTTGCCACACCAGCTCTGGCTTTTCCGTGAAAGGAGATTAGAACAGTAGAGCAGGAGGTGTGGACGCTAGGTACTTTATGTGCCATGTGTCAGCATCGCTGTCTATGAATATAGCTTCACTGATGCCTCACAACCCTGTGGATTCCTTTTATACACAATGAAACCGGACAACAAGGCTAAGCAACTTGCAGAAGTCAGTTGGTAAAGGTTAGGACTGGGATGTGAATACGCCTTTCTGCTGCTCCACGCTGTCTCCGATAGAATGGGCTCAGTGTCCAAGGTGAAAAGGTCAATACAATTTCCTTATTAAATGAATTTTAAAAAAACATCATTCTTATTCGAAGAATCCTTCATGTGTGTGATTAATATTAGATGTCGAGTTGATTGGATTGCAGTTTACCTGCAAATCTTGTAAAGTGCCATTTGAATGAGCAGCCTAGCATGCTTCAGAGGGGGCTAGCATGTGAGTTCAGTTAGCCTGGTGAGAAAGATCCACACCTAATGTCAGTGGACACCACGTAACTTTAGGGTGATAATAGAAAACAAATATGGATGGTAAACTGGCCTCTCTCCCCAAGACTAAGGATACAATTGCCTTTTGTTGGATGTCAGAAGTTCATGCTCTGGACCCCAGGGCTTCAAAAGCTGCGTTCCCAGGTTCCCAAATTCCAGGTGAGAGTTGCAATCCTGAGAGTTGGCTTTTCTAGTTATGAGGTCTTCCGACAGAGCCATGCTACTGACATCCTGGGTCCCCAGCCTGTAGACCGTAGACTTCTCATCTTCCATAAATGCATACATGTATATCCATAGCCCACTGTCCTGTTTCTCTGAGAACTCTGAATAGCATCATATAGAACAGGAAAACTAGAGTCATCAATTTCTTTCCTCTTGTTTAGGTTTCGTGGCTCTTAACATACTGTACTGGCTGGTTTTGTGTGTCAACTTGACACAGGCTGGAGTTATCACAGAGAAAGGAACCTCTCTTGAGGAAATTCCTCCATGAGATCCAGCTATAAGGCATTTTCTCAATTAGTGATCAAGGTTGGAGGGCCCAGTCCATTGTGGATGGTGCCATCCCTGGGCTGGAGGTCCTGGGTTCTACAAGAAAGCCAGCTGAACAAGCCAGGGGAAGCAAGCCAGTAAGTAACATCCCTCCATGACCTCTGCATCAACTCCTGTTTCCTGACCTGCTTGAGTTCCAGTCCTGACTTCCTTTGGTGATGAACCTCGATGTGGAAGTGTAAACTGAATAAACCCTTTCCTCCCCAACTTGTTTCTTGGTCATGATGTTTTGTGCAGGGAATAGAAACCCTGACTAAGACACACAGCAAGCAACAGATGGTTTCTCTTCTCTCTTTGGTCCACTACTCTCTATAGTGTCCAGGAGTAGGGACAAAGGTGGGGACAAGAGCTGGAATGATATTATTTCGTAACTAGCTGACTATCTTCCACACAGACAGATAAACAAACAAGCAAACATCACTGGCTTAGGTGTGTGTCTCTGTTGGTTCTGGTTGGTGATTTCAACCATGTTCCTAACTTGGAAGGACACACCCCAAAATTATATCCTCAAAGTTTTCAAGTTTCCACTAAAGAACTTGTGATGCTGGATTTCTGTACTAGGGGTTCAACTGGATCTGACTTCAGCCTTCTGTGTTGTGGCTTTCTCATTTGTCCCACAATTGCCCTGAAATCCTGTTTTGTCCCCCCACATAGTTTTCTAGTGTACTTTAAGTACACAGAATTCTCAAAGTACACCATGGAGTTTAAAATCCAGATCCTGTTGACACCAGTATAAGAATAATGCCTGAAGAGCCTTAAATTGAGATAATCAGATACATTCTGTCATAGATGAAACCGTTATTCTCTTAACAATTTTTATTTTTATTTTGTATGTATGGATATTTTGCCTACATCCATGTCTGTGCACCATGTACATGCCTGGTTCCTCCAGGAGGCCAGAAGAGATACCTCATCCCTTGGAACTGGAGCTACAGACTACTGAGAGCTACTGTGTATGTGCTGGGAGTTGAACCCAGGTCCTCAGGAACGAAGCAGCCAGTGCTACCACACCTGGCTTGAGAGAGAATATTCTTGGTATGAAGGTGGTTTATAGGCATATGTGTGTGCATATGCACACACCTGTACATGTGCCAGAGCCCAAAAAGGACATCTGGTTTCAATGGAAGGAAGGATCTCCAAATGAAATGGAATTAGGCTGCTGGCAGCCAGCCCCAGTAATCCTCTAGCTCCCTTCAGCTCTGGAGTAACGGTAGTCATGGCTGTGTATGTCAAACTCAGGTCCTGATGCTTGCATATCAACTGTGCTTTTCCACTATGCTATCTCTCCAGTCCCTTGTTATACTCTCAATGTCTATATCACAATATTCTCCTCATTTCTGTCCTTGGCTTCACTGATAACGCGGAAGCAGGTTTCAGACCAAATTTATGAAGTTGTACTGTCCCTGGCTGAGACAAAGGAAGGGGACCCTCCTCTTTCTGGGGCACTGATCAAGGGTCAGTCATTGTTGGAGCACTGTTAAAATCACTGTTAGTGTCAACAATAAGTTCTGACTATAAGCACTCCTTCTGCTGTTCATATTCCAATGAAGAAACAAGGAAGTGGGGATTGGATAATTCTCCCTGCCTCCAGCTGTGAGAATCTCCCTTATGAAGCTGGCTGCCTTGGGCAAAAGGATATCAGTCAAGCAGCCAACAGAGCCACTCTGACACCAACACCAGCTATTGGGATCACCCCACAGATGCTCTGTGGAAGCGACACTATGACCTAAACGCTTGCTTTGGCTTCTGGGGTGCAGTGCTGGCTTCACTGCTTGAACAGCATTAAGTGGGACTTTCTCTGTGATTATACTTGCCCATACCAAAGTCAGAGAACTTCCCCTGGAGGCCGGGCAGGGGGATTGCTGTGACTGGTACAAAAGGGACTGTGCCAGAACTGGTGTAGACACAAGCTTCTGTGTGCACAAAAGGTCTGTGACGATCAATCTGAACACTGCTTTTCCAGCTGTTTAGGTCTATTCAGGTCTCTTGGTAGAGTGGTTGGCAAGCTAAGTCGCTGGGGCAGCAAGGGGTGGCTTCCTCTCAGAAGCAGGGAATCTCAGGGAACTACAGGCCTTCATGTGGTAGAGGCAGAGCTTTGAGAGCCGCAGCAGAAGGGAGCTGACGTTGGCAGTGGCCGTGACACTGACAGAGGTAAGAGCAACAGCAGCTCTAATGGCCAAGGATCTAAGGACACCCTAGGTCTGGGAGCTGGATTTTTGGGATTTGTCAAAGGTGGAGGAATCCTGACTTTCTAGGGTGATGCAAGGGCTGTAACACTCTTGTAGGGCTGAGATCTAGGGCCAGAGGCTTGCTTGAGAGCTGTTAACACCAGCAGGAGCCACCTGCTGTAGCTTCTGCCTGTCTGGCACTATCACTGGCTGCCTTCACATACATATGGTTATAGAAACTGTGAAACACCAGCCCCATATTTCTCATCTACCCACACATAAAAGATGCTCAGTAAATAGTGGTCCTTAATGATCTCTACTGTGTAGAATACCAGAACCACAGCAGGCTTACTGGGAATATGGCCACTTGTCTGAGACCACACACCTTCTCCATCATCTATCCATACACAGTCTTATTATACATGAAAGTTCTGTTTTCTCTCATATATATATATATGTGTGTGTGTGTGTGTGTGTGTGTGTGTGTGTGTGTGTGTGGCCAAGTCTTTTCCTTGATTTATTTGTTTATTTCACAAATAGGAACAAAAAGGCTGTTTTGAAGGTGAGATATGATAGTATTTGATATAGATAAGGAGATGTTGGTTATACCCTAACATGGTCAGTCATATCCACATGCAGCTTCCCCACACCATACTTTCTCCCTGTAGAAAGTATGTGTATGAACCGGGCTGTGAGGACAAGTGCCTGAGTTCAACATTGCACTAGTGTCTTCCCTAGGAACCATCTATGGGCCAGCAGCCTCTCAGGATTTAAACAATGTGCATGCAGAGGGACCTTTTGATTACATAGCTCTTTCAGAGGTAAGAGTGTCCACGACAGGGCACAGGTCATCTATCTGGACATGACCTTTCTTACTGGGTAGCTATCTGACTTTGGTAAGTCATTTTAGTCACCTTGGGTCTTTTCTCCATCCACAAGATAAGAGTCCTCAAGACTACTGTTTATTGAACATTTATTTGGTGTAGACACCACCCTGAGCTCTCTATGCATATTAACTGATTATTAACTTATAAATCTCATGGTGCTTGTTTCTCAGACCAGGAAAGTGGGGCATAGGGCATCAAGAGGCTGCCTAAGGTCAGAAAACTATTAGGTGGCAGCTGGCAATGGTGCAGTCTGGAGGGATAGTCTTTATTGATGTACACGAGCCAATCTACATTACCAGTTGCTTGTGTGTAGAAGTCAGATTAGACAGGTTATCTGTCTCTAGTTCAACCGCTTAACAAGTACGAAACTCAGGTTGAAAATTAGGATGGTGGGAGCCTGGAGAGATGGTTCAATGGTTAAGGACACCTGTTGCTCTTACAGAGAACCTGGGTTCAATTGCTAGCGCCTACATGGTGGCTCAAAACCACCATTCACTCCAGGGAGTTTGATGCCCTTTTCCAGCCTCCTTGAACATCAGGGATGGATGTGGTACATAGACAGCAGTGCAGGCAAAACATTCGTACACTTAAGATAAAAACTAATCTTTAAAAAGAAGATAAAACAAAAGTGGGGTGGAGGCTTATGGGAGGCCATAGTTGGAAAAGAAGTTTGGAGTGAATGACATCTTGCTTTTCAAATGTGGTTTATGCTTTTCTATCTTTAAGATTTAAAAATCTTAACCCACCTTGCTGAGAAATACTTTGCATAAGATAAGTACACCCACATAAGTAAAACTCCTGAGTTTTATCAAACATACACCTTCATTACTCTCACGGTCTTCCTACAAGGCTTCCTGATGCTGCTCGACAGCTGTGGTGGTTTGAATAGGAATGGCCACAATAGACTCCCATGTGTTTGAACCCTTGCCCCATGGCTAGTAGCACTATTAGGAGGTGTTGTTAGAGAAGGTGCGGCCTTGTGTGAGCAGTGTGTCATTGTAGGTGTGGGGCTTTGAGGTCTCTACGCTCAAGCCACACCCAGCATGGAATACAGTCTTATTCTGCTGCCTTTGGATTAGGATGTGGAACTCTCAACCCTGTCTCCACCACCATGTCTGCCTGGATGCTGCCATGATACTCGCCATGATGACAATGAACTGAACCTGTAAGCCAGCCCTAATTAAATGTTTTCCTTTATAAGAGTTGTCTTGGTCATGATGTCTCTACACAGGAATGAAAATCCTACCTAACGCCAGCCAATCTCCATATCCTTACATCCAGGACCCCCACTGATCTGTCATTACAGATAGAACACCATGCAAATGGAACCAGAAGATTCTATTCTTCCTCCTCTACACCTCGACTCCTTTATGAAGCTAATGTTGCTGCGACTCATCCATCTAGTCTGTATTTACCTTTGTACCAGCATTTCCTCATACAGACCCTTCTCCATACCCACAAATCTGCCTGTTCTTCAGGACCATCTTGCATGACATTTCCCATTTCCTTCTTTACTTTAAATTCTAACCTGGATGGTATTATAGTCTTTCATCCCCAGTCATGTGAGAAATGCATTTTAGTCAAAATTTGTGTCTTGTCTAGTACCAACCCATTATTTGCTTACTAAGTATTATTTCTTTAAATATTTTTTAGAAATTATTACTTTATTCTATGTGTATGGGTGCTTAGCCTTCATGGATGTTTGTATACCACGTGTCTGCTTGGTGTCAGCAGAAGCCAGAAGACATCGAAGGATCCCCTGGGACTGGAGTTAAAGTAAAATGTCAAGCCACTTATGTATCTCCTCTTAGTCACCATGTGGGTGCTAGGATAGAATCTGAGTCCTCCTAACAGCCAATGCTCATAAATTGGAGATTCATCTCTACACCTGTCTAACTCTCATTTCTTTTTAAACAATCGACATATTTAATGTATGTGTATGTATGTTTTGTCTAAGTGCATACTGTGTACCATGTGCAGAGGCAAGAAGATGGCATTGAATTCCTTGGAACTGGAATTAGAGACAGTCATGAACTATGCAAGTGCTGGGAATCGAACCCTGGTTCTCTGGAAGAACAACTGGTGCTTGTAAACACCAAGCCATCGCTCCAGGCCCTAACTCATCTCTTTGATCATCCTTAGCAGTTCTTTTGGCACACGAGCTTCTAAGTTTTATATTAGAGCACTTTATATTCTGCATAATACTTCACCTTTAAGTCACGTAACAGGAAAGACAGAGGTGAAAGTCATTTCACCCTTAAGAGCAATGACAGAGAGTCTTTACATTGATTATTCCTGGAGCACACAAAAACATCTATCTTTTAAAATGGCATTGGGATTTGAAGCCACAAACCTCATGACTGCTAGGTAAGTTC
Organism: Tokudaia tokunoshimensis; assembly: GCA_036184795.1. Classification (NCBI taxonomy): domain Eukaryota; kingdom Metazoa; phylum Chordata; class Mammalia; order Rodentia; family Muridae; genus Tokudaia; species Tokudaia tokunoshimensis. The sequence continues at coordinate 22,730,893 of BTHU01000015.1, forward strand.
TCTCCCACTGAGCAGTAGCTAGCAAGGCTGTGGGGAAAAGGGAACCTTTGTAGGGTCCTGGTGAGAATGTAAATTAGACTAGCCACTATGACTGCCAGTATGGAATTTCCCCCAGAGCTGAAAGAAGAACCACCGTATGACCCCAGGCGCGGATGCAGTGGAGTTTGAATCAGCCATAGGTAAGAATGAAATTATGTCATTTGCTGGATATAAAAAATGGATATAAATGAAGATGATCTGATTAGGTAAAACCAGCCAGACAAATATCATAAGTTTTGATGTTTTTTTTTCTTATCTGTGGATCCTAGATTTTATACAGATACACAAATCTCATCTATAAAACAGAAGTGAGACTGTCTGGAAAAGAATGGGGATCAGGAGAGGGGAGAAAGGGGAATGTAAGGGAGGGTGGGTGTGGTCAAAATACATGAGATACTTGAATAAAAACGTCTTTATGATGCTCATTAATATGTGCAATGAATATGTGTTCATAAAAAGTAATTAAAATAAAAAAGTATTTCGGCATTTCTCCCAGAGAAGGCACTCTTCTGTTTTCAGAATGCTAAAAAGAAAATGATAATTCCACTGAGAAGAGAATGTGAGGCTCTTCTTTAGACTGTACACCAACACAACGTGTTGTACCTTTGTTTTCTTTGTGAAGTGGTGGGAGGAAGAAGAATGGGTAAATTGGGGGGTTGGGGGGGGATGAAGATATTACAGGATCCCTGGTGCATTCGCCACACTCTGCGAAGGGCACTCAGAGAAGGGTAAATGCACGCAAGTTCTGAGAATTCCACTTTCTTTTGTGTGGCGATATTTCCATCTTGTGGTCTTTGAGGGTATTCCCACTACAGGACTCTAGAGCTATCATGTGTGCGTTGTAGGCACGAGTGGGAAGCCCCTATCTACATACATTCTAAAAGGCAGTAGAATTTAGTCAGAGCCAAGAAGCCAGAAATGTTCCAAGCACAGGTAGTACTTTCCATTAACAACAGAAGCTTATGCTTGGCAGGGAGCCAGCAAAAATGAGGAAGAAAAATTAACAGAATGGAAGTACATAAGGGTCTGATTGGGAAGGATTTCCAGGAGAAACTGAATTTTGACAAAAAGGAAAAGTTCATGGTGAATAGTGTTTAGAAATAAAACATGGTGCTTCTTGGGTGTACCTTTCATGGGACATAGGTCCTCCTTTCATGGGACATAGACTTGAAGAGATGAAGGACAAAGATGTCATGCCAACAGCTAATGAGATATGAGATTTCTGCATCAAAAATGAATACGGGATTTGAAGGATGGTGCTAGGTGAGGGGCTTCAAAGCAAAGAGTTGAGAGATGGCAGACACTGGGCTACAACCTAATTCTTGGATGAGACTGTATATAGGTGGCAGGCTTCTACATATATAGGTCCTCATAATGACGTCACGACTTGCTGGTACATCTTCTGATAGTGAGAGACATGGACAAGATCTTAGAGAATCTGGAGGCTTCTGGGGCTCAATGGAGACTGTAGTAATCACGGAAGATGTGTTAGTTAGCACCCATTCCTCCCATCCTCAGTACTCAAGAGCCACTTTCCAGTCCCCGCCCACCTCTCCTTCTTAACCTTTTTGAGCTTAAAGCTACTGTAGATGCTGCAAACAGTGACACGGGGGTGGGGTGGGGTGGGGTGGGGGTGGGGATAAGGAACAGAAAGACGGAGATGGAATCACTTGTGGCGGGAACACTTCTGAGCTCCGCAGCAAGACTAGCCACAAAATTTCCTTTCCCCCCTTTCTGCACAGGTCAATTTGGCTTGGGTTTTCTATTACATTACTAATGAGCTTGAATCATAACTATAGTCCCCTCCCCTGAATCAAATTTAGTCCTGGCCATCTTACTTCTTAGACTGGGAGAAGAGTTACTGGAAAGGCAAGTTTCCCACGGAAAACTTCTTTCTCTTCCACCCTACCCTGCTCCTGTAGCATTTTTAAGGGCCGAGGTCTTCCTTTCATGGGCTATAGATATGGAGATATATTTACCACCCATATATTTTTGTTTAATTCATCTTACTTAAAATTTTGCATTTGAAGCATGACTCCTGAGGTCTTCATTGTAGCCTAATGCTGTTGGTAGTGGTTCAATGTGAAGAGGAGGTTTGGGCAGCCCACAGAGATTAGAAACTTCTGTTGGCAGTGATGTCTGAGGGAGATTTTCCCATTCAAGGAGGGCTGGGAACCCGTGAGTCCTAGGCTTTACAAGCCTAGACAGTTACTCTTACAAGTGCATGGGAGTTGCTACATGAACACACATAAGTTACATGCTTTTGTTTCTTAGTGTTTTTCCTTGAAAGGTTTGTGGTGGTGGTGGTGGTGGGGAATCTGTATACAAAGTTATTTTACTTCTAATTTTGTTGTTGTTGTTGTTGTTTTCCTCCTCCTCCTCCTCCTCTTCCTCCTCCTCCTCCTCCTCCTCCTCCTCCTCCTCCTCCTCCTCCTCCTCCTCCTCCTCCTTCTTCTTCTTCTTCTTCTTCTTCTTCTTCTTCTTCTTCTTTATTCGAGACAGGGTTTCTCTGTATAGTCCTGGCTGACCTGGAACTCACTCTGTAGACCAGGATGGCCTCCAACTCAGAAATCTGCCTGCCTCTGCCTCCAAAGTGCTGGGATTAAAGGCATATGCCACCACCGCCCCACTACTTCTAATTTTTGTCCACTGATTGATCATGAGTATATTAAGATACCACATCATAAGGGCTGTCAAAATAGCTCAGCCATTAAAATGCTTGCATGAAGACCTGGGTTCAGTTTCCAACACTTATATAAAAGGCCAGACATGATGGTACATCTCTGTGGTCATAGCATTGGAGGGAAGGAGAAAGAGACAAAGACAGGAAACTCATTGACTGTCAATGAGTTCCAGGTTTAGTGAGAGGCTTTGTCTCAAAAATTAGGTGGAGAGTTTCTGAAAAAGACACTCAGGAGTTGATTGCTGATGTCTGCATGCATGAGACACACGTGGCCACACCCATACATGAACATACACCCCCCATGCAAATTATTACTGTGATAGCCATATATTTGTTTATAGCTTGGAAGTTTATGACTTGCTTTCGTATCTATTTCATTTTTAAAAGAAACTTGTGTGGACAGCCGGTTAGACATAAATGAGGCCCATGTTACGAGGGAAGAGGCTATCACTTAGAATCTTGGCTTGTTTAAGATCGCAGCTTGGAAAGGAGATGTTGAAGCTGGGTCATTTGATTTGGAGTCAAGGGCTACCTCATTCCATTCTTATGTAGTTTCTCTGCTACATTCTGGAGCTGAGAAATACATACAAAAGGTATAAGACAGAGTCTGATTGAAAAGCCAGGGTTGACATGCAAGACACAAGCAGCCACAGAGGATATAATCCAGATGTGGTTGTTCCCTTCAGAAATTCATGAGATGACAAACATTGTGATGTCACTTCTATGTATAATTAAAAACTCCTGGACACCTAAATGAATAACCCATAAAACACCTATAAGACCTTCACTTAAGTCCTGATTGTTTTGTTTTTGTTTTTTTGTTTTTTGTATTTATAGCTAGTGTTTCCCTTTGAAACATTTACCATTTATTTTGGCATACCTTCCGTATGGTTGTGCCCCAAGTTTGTGCTTAGCTGGCCAGCCAGTCAGTTCAGTACTGGAGAGCAACATTTGGCAAACACAGTGTCTACACACAGCACCACTTACCTCCTTGTAAGGACACGGAATGCTGTAGGTATTGGACAAATACCAGTTATTCACAAGGGAAAATACCTTTAGCTCGGATATTATTAAAGCCACACTAAACCAGTCCCCCCACACTTGAGGACTTTTAGGAACAGTGCTTTAGGTGTTCTGTATGTCAGACTAATCAACAGTTGAGCTCCAGCTTTCCAGCGACAGGTAGTTAAACACCACCAGTTTTGTAGCAGTTGGTTTCTCAAACATTTGAAAAGGTTTCATGAATCCAAAGTCCTACTTTGCTCTCATTTTGATACTGCAATTTTTGTAATCACTCAGATGACTAATCTTCGTTGTCTTAACTGATCACCCAGGAGGTAGAGGCCTACCCCTGAGTGTGACCATGAATGTGCCTTCAGAGAGGACTAGCTGAGGAGGAAAGACTCACTCTGATGCTGGCACCATCCCCCTGCCTAAGAGCCCAGAGAGAAAGCAAGAAGGGGAAGGAGGAAGATGAGGAGGAAGAAGAGAAGGAGGAGGGGGAGGGAAAGAAGGAGAGGGAGGCGAGGGGGAGGAAAAGGGGGAGGGGGAGGACGAAGAGGAGGAGGGAGAGGGAAAGGGGGAGGGGGAGGGGGAGGGAAGAGGAGGAGTGGTTAGTAGGTCCTTGTCTCTGTTTCCTGGTTGGCCAAGAAGTGAACAGTTCTCTTATGCCACATACGGTTATGGCTATTATGTCCTTCCCAAGCACATGGTACCAAATGTCTCATAGACTAGACCCTTGGAAACCATGAGTCCAAATAAATCCTCCTTTAAGTTGGTCTCTCAGGTACTTTGGCTCACAGTGCCACAAAAATAAATAATGTAGTCATTATGTTTCACACAGAGAACTGCTAGCTAAGTGAGAGACTTACCTGCCAGGCCTCGACCTTCTTGATGTCTGCACAGGACCCATTGGTGAAAAGCCCTCTTCCGGGTAAGCAGGTGTATATATCTTGCAGGGCATGCGCAATGGAGTAGACAGCTAAGTACACGTTGTAGGATATCCGTAAATGTTCGTAATCCATGTAAGGGGTCTCGACACTGTTGATGTTCTCATCGCCTGTGCAGAGGGGTCGAAAGGCAGTGGAGCTATTGAGTAACCTGTTGCCGCCTTCCTCGTGACTTTTTACAAAGGTGTCTACGGGTAAAGGGCCTTTTGTGCCTTCTTGCAGATGGCAGTTAAATGTTTCTTCCCAAAACTCTTTGGCAAAACCATTGTGGACAGACTTCCTGGGATGGACTTTCTGTAGGAATTCTCGGAACCCTGGAATCTGCCCAGCCTTCAGACCGAACCCAATGGTGCCCCCGACTACGTGGAAGTACTCCGGCATAGCAATCAGGGAGGAACTGGCCCAGGCCTCACTGGCTAGCCAGATCCTGCCTGTGATGTTACGTCGCACAATCTCCTTGATGAGGGGTTCTAGGTCTGGACCGCTGGAGAAAACGACAATGACCTTGGCTGTAGAGTTCTGGATCACTTCCACCACCTGCTGGATCTCGTCTTCGTCAGAGTACTGGGAGATGAGCTCGCTGAAGTCAATGCAGATGTCCCTCTCCTCGGCCTCCTCTCGGAACTTCTCAATGCCAGGCCTGCCATAGTCGTCATCAGCTGCAATTGTGCCCACCCAGTTCCAACGGAAATACTCGATGATGTCAGCCATCGCGGTGGCCTGGTGCTCGTCATTGGGAATGGTGCGGAGGAAGGACTTGAACTGGTTCTTATTGCTAAGGAGTCTGCTGGAGGAGGCGTAGCTCACCTGGGAAGAACCAAGAACTCGGAATGAGTGAGTGAGAGTGCGGTGCCAGGCCAGTCTCAAGGACTAACGAAATGCCACTTACCAAATGTGTTCAGTGTGGGCAGGACGGAGGTGTGCGAGAACAATCAGGCAGCTCCACCCCAACATGAACTCCCACGCACCTGATGCTTTCAGAACTACTACTAGCAATAGACTTAGCCCCTTCATAGTGGAATATACTTCTCTCTAAAGAAGTCTTGTGCCTTCTAGCTTCCTCTGAGGTGCCTCTTTGGTTATACTAGATCCATGTGCTCACTTGACACATTTTGCCTGTTGGGCTCAGGTACCGGTTTGAACATTACAGTTTCCTGCTTACTGTTATGAATGCTTTGTACACAATCCAACGTCTGGGAGAATGGACTTTCCTACAGTTATAAACATTAGGCTCTTCAGAGGAACCCCAAGGAGGTCCCTCCTCCAACTCTGCTCATTTTTTCTCTTCCCATTTCCCAGCATTCCTCTCCTACTTACCCTGCTTTTTAGATAAAACCAACAGCAATTACAGTATACTCCCAGAGTTGTTCAGCTTCTAGGCTCAGTTAAGTCAATCAAGCTTAGTAATATAAGCTCATTTATCCCACAGCGCAATAACAAGAAAGAACCTCACTAAATACCACCAGAAAAACACCTTTCCTTTTCCCTGATTCTTGGTCCTTCCACTACCACCCAAAACCCCTTTCTTTGCTCAACTGTAGGTGATGACTAAGACTACTTGTCCAGACTCTGGTGTGAGTCTCAGAGACATTATAGAGGCTGAAAAGGAGGCCTGGAGAAGGTGTGTTGTTAATAGGCTCTGCACTATAGACAACTCTACATTTGTTCATAGGTGTCCATCAGAGACAGAAATTTTTTGATGTTCAGAGATCGCTGTTTACAGAACTCTGCAACATTTAAAAAAATATCGTGGCACAGGAGATGGGCAATGGGCATGCTGACTAACCCTAGTGGGAATCTCAGATTCTCCTCTTCCAGGCCCCACTTAGTGACTGCCTGAAGAAAGCATCAGAAAATCGACACCCCTGGTTGGGCCCCTGGTAGCACCCCTGGGAGTCATCACAGCTCACCAGCTAGGGAGTCCCAAGTTATCAGAGCATTTCTTCTGATGAACAGACAGCTTTCCTCTTAATAGGGTCCTTCTGGGAAGTGAAGTAGCATTTAACAGGCGTTCGCTAGTTCCCTAAGGCACCCTTGAACTTCTTCAGAAAACAAGCCGAACTGATCAACAGGGATGCTTTTCGTACACTTCTTACTAATGGGAACAATTAGCTTTGTTTGGGCAATCTTTTAGAATAAACATCTCCAACAAGCATCTTTTTTCATCGATTTAGAGTCTTAATATGAAAAATATCCAAGATACTGGGCTTTGAAAGATTCAATCAAATTTGTCAAAGGCAACTGCTTTGATAAGGGCTTTGATCTTAGAAGCTGTAATACGAAAGCGACAACTTCTTTTTAAAAATCTGCATAATCTCCTCCCCCTTTCATAGGATTGGGGTGATTCGATGAAACGTCTGTGTATGTGTTATTAATTTTTGAGAGCCTGTTTGGAGGTCCCAGCAGGAGAGCTCAGTCAGTCCCCCTGGACCACATGAGCAGTTTCAGGAAGAAACATATGGGGGTGTCTGGGGAGGAAGGGCACCCCTGCCTAGCCAGCTAGATCAGTCGAATCAACCCTGGCAATCAATGGGGTGACAGATATCCTAGCCAGATCCACATTATTAAATCTCGAAAGTTTTGTTTGTAGAAAGAAAAAGAATTAAAAAAGAAAGGAAAAGAACCTGGTTTCAGAGTTGGGGATTTGCTCTGACACTTGCCCAGCATTGCTTACTTCTTTATTTACATTTGAAACATGGACCAAAAATGTTTATAAAAGGATATAAATTAAAACTCATAACTTATACTGTCTCTCATGGGTATATTCTCTTAATGTATTCGATATAATATTTGACCTGTTTTCAAAAGGCAACCTATAAAGTCAAGGGAATGTCACTCCGTGTCCCCCCAAAACAAAAAAGCCTTTAAAAACACGTCAAACTTTCCACGACAGGGTGGAAAACAACATGGAAAATTCAGACAACCACCTGGCCAGTTTCTTCCAGCTGGTCTTTTTGTTACATCCATTTGGTGGCATGATTGACATATAAGAAACAGGGCTGGGCTTGCGGTCCTATCTACAGAGCTACCCACAGAGCAGTGTTTTCTAGACCTGCAGTGCAATCCACTGGGGAAGGACGGAAGTTCCAGATAGGCTGCATCCAAGCCTGTTAGGCCATGAGCTCTGCAAGGTGGACCCAAGCAGCTCCCTCAGTGATTCTAACATGAAGCCACAGAAAAGAACTGCTGAAGATTGACTAATAATCATCACTGTCATTCTCCTCATCCTCTTCATCCTCATTATTATTATTTTGTTGGTTATTTTTTTTGAGACTGTTTCTCTATGTGGTCAGTGTGCTGCAGGCAGACTGTGTAGCACTATTTTAAATGCATCATGAAGGTGAGTTGACACAGAGTATCACTTGGTAGCCTGCCCACCTGTAGAGCAGTCTGGTCTTAAATTCACAGAGCTCCACCTGCCAGGATTAAAGGTGTGGGTACCACTGCCCCCAGGCAGCTGCTGCGTCCTTACCACTTTGATCAATCATACTCTTCTTGACTTCTAGCTGTGCAGAAGTGAAGCTCTCCCCTCCCATTCTTTACCTGACATCAATCCCATCTTCTACTGCTGGGCTGACAACTTACTTCATGTTGTTTTTAAAATACTGTTTCACAGTCCACCAGATTTAAGCGTGCCCATTGGCTAATGCTGACTGGGTCAGAGCATTTTGGTACAAACATGACAGAGCTGGGGCTTTCCTGTGTAGAACATCTTTACTTCCTGGACGTGTAAGATAAGATTGCCTCTGTTGTTACGAGTCTGCAAAAGGGTTAAGGCTCTCAGCAAAGTAGCAGACCTTTTGTAACAAGAGAAATGGGAATTTATTTATATGAATTTTGAATATTGTTTTGAATACTAAACACTGAAAAAAAAACTGAAGTCTGGTCCTTAATTTAATTTACAATGAAAGCCATATTACAACCAAGCTGATTCTATTTTCTTATTCAGAGACATTTAAGCTACTTGCAATTTTCACTGTGACAAAGTAATGCAATAGATCTGCAGTTATTAATCCAAAGAAAGGTTGATTTGAGAGGGTGTAGTGCTAAAGGGGGAAATCAGGTAATAAAGTGGCATTTAGAGTTTGCTGTTGTCTGGTGTGGGGGAAGTGGAATACAACTTTGAACCAATGCTTATAAAGGACTTACACTGGTGAATGATTAGTATTTGAAAACGTACCCACCTCCTGCCCAGGCTGAGTTCCTGCAGGATGGAGAATGTTCATATATACTGTCAACATTTGTTGGGGGATATTAGGGTACTCTCCATTTCAGAACATATGACACAGTGATTAGGCTCCTCTGTTATGGAAAGGCACAGTTTATTTCCCCCTGAATGAAAGCTAATAAGAAGAAGAGGAAACTTTGAGGAAAAAGAATTAGGGGCAGATATTTTTGATTTGAATGGCAAGACTCATAGGATCTTATTCCTTTTGGTAGAAATAGAAGGCCAGTTCCTAAAGGAGCAACATGGGAAATAACAGTGAGAAAAAAAGATCCAGGTATATACATGCGAGTTATGTTGAAATGAATCTTGGAAGAACAGAAAAGGTCTCATTGACATAAAGGTCCCAGAGACACCCAAGTGTTCCTGATACAGTGCCCACCTAACTACCTTTGATATACGGAAAGCCTCAGAGGATACTGCTAGCATGCAACTCTTCGAACTTGCTTCTCCTGCTCCCCGAGTCTGGTGCCCATCTAAGGAGATGCCCCTTGGGTGGAGGGTAGCTCAGAGGTTAAATGGTTGAACTGATTTTTCAGAGAACCTGAGTTTGGTTCCCAGGACCTGTGTTGGGCGGCTCACAACCACCTGTAACTTCAGTTCCAGGAGCTCTGACGCCTCTGGTCTCTGAAGGCGTCTGCACTTGTGCACGTATTTAAACACACACATAATTTAAAGTAATAAAAATAAGGCTTAGGAAGGAAGGTAGCATTACCTGGGGGATATAGAAAAGTCCCAGCAGGTTGGCTACCGCTGTGGAGACACCGGAGCCAGTTGCTCCCACCACTGCAATGGTTGAAGGGATGTGCTCGGAGCAGTTGCAGAACTCATCCAGGTTCAAAGAATCGATTTTGTTCTGAGCAACAAAACTCAAGGTGGCCTCCAGCGCCTTGGAGACTGTGTTACAGGTGTCGAATATCCTATATCCCAGCGTCATGTTGGGGAGAAGGGCGGGGCTGCTGTTGATCTCCTCTATGGCAAATATCATGGCTTGTAACCATCGGAATCCTCGGAAGTTATACCTGGAAGAAAGACATGGATGTGGTGGGAGACCCTGTTGGAGTAAGGACTGTCAGAGTCAGGTTTGAATCTTGGCTCTATTACCCTTCAGTTTTGTGATGTGGCCTTTGAGGTTCGAGGTCCTCCGTGTAAAAACAGAAACAGCATTTTCCTATTAGGCTGCCTTTAAAGATGTCATGAGATAGAGAAAATTCTCAGCACAGTGCATTCCCTTTGAATTAAGGAATAATAATAACAAGACTATTATTGGTATTTAGTTGAATAATTTACAGCTGAATTCTCTAGCATAAACTTTGCAGTAGCTGGTGTGAAGGTGTGAAGATGTGAAGGTGTGAAGGTGTGAAGGTGTGAATGTATTTCATGGCTGGGTAGGTGGGCATGCCTGTGTGGTATGTAATTTTCAGGCTGGAATGGGAAGATTGTGAGTTTGAGGCCAGTACTGGGCTACACAGCAAGTTCCTCACCCTGCACCCCCCCCCAAAAAAAACCCTGTAAATAGATGAGAATATTAATATGTGGGAACCTAAAAATAACCTCAGATTTGCAGATTTGTTGCAAATTTAGACTGTGACATTCCTGGAGTTTAAAGCAGAAAGTAAAATAATCCTTTTGTAGATAAATATCAAGTATTTAAAGAACTGCAAACAGAAGGGATAGGAGATGACTTAAGAATTCTATGCGTTGGGCTAATTTATAATTTTTGATTTTAAAAAAATGACCATTGCTGCTTTTAAAAGAACATTATTTTAAGTTAAAAAAAAAAGGAATCAAATAAATTAACAAAGAAATAGTGTCAGTTTTCTTTCTCCCTGGCTTGGGAGGGTGAAGACTGGATAAATGTGCTGACTCAGCAAATTGGGGTCCAGAGGAAAAACCATCACCAGAGGCAGGGGCCTCCTCCTCTGTGTTGTGAGCCCACCTCTAACTAGGACAGGAGGAGAAATCTGGCCCATTGTATTCTACTGTATAGTCAGGTTTCTAGAGTTCTTGGTCTAACCTTGGATGTAAACATTTCCATATCACTTTATGTTTCTTTCAACAATTAGTTATTTGTTTCAAACTTGTAAGATTATTGGAAGATAATAGATTAATTTTTAAATATTAATTAAATATTATTTTTCTAAAAACCACTTCTCGCCGGGCGTTGGTGGCGCACGCCTTTAATCCCAGCACTTGGGAGGCAGAGGCAGGAGGATTTCTGAGTTCGAGGCCAGCCTGGTCTACAAAGTGAGTTCCAGGACAGCCAGGGCTACACAGAGAAACCCTGTCTCGAAAAACCAAAAAAAAAAAAACCACTTCTCAACTGGTTCTGCCATCGTTAACACATTTTCAGGGCAAACATTTTATTTGTTCACAAGGCTGTTCCGTAAGGGTAGCACTTGTCCACGTGGGTCATATGAAGATACCATCAACTTTGATGCACTCCTACACTTAGATTTTTCCATATTCATGACAAAAATGTCCCTGGCTGTCCTTATGTCATGGACAGAAATCCAGTTTTGTTGGGATAATGTTGACCTTCACTTTCTGTTTTCCAGCTTTCATGAACCTCAAGGCAAAGGCTGGGTCCCTTCTAGAAGCTTCAGGATACAGAGGGAAAGCAAATACCCTCTGAGAAGCAGAGTCATGTGATATGAGCTCATGGCCTCTGAGCTGTCTCCTGTCTAAGCAAGGTGACACTCTGCTGATCACATCCCGCTATGGAGCTGTCTGTGGCTGGATGCCACGTTCTAAAGGGGTCACGATCAAGGAGGAAGCATCAGGTGGGGGACAAGGAGAATGGTGACTGGTTAAAAAGTCACACAGGAGAGGAACTGATAAGAAAACTGAGACTATTGGCTTGGAGAAGAAAAGATTTGGAAGGACAGGTTAGCTGCCTTCCAGTGTCCTGAGAGGTCATGGGATAACTAAGTATTGTGTGATGTCCTATCTGTGCCGGGTATGTTCTCTGTGTATGACAGAGTCAAATGTGGATAGTATCGGGGAGTAGGGCACAGGAAGGGGTTTAGCTTCTTATGGGAAAGACACTTAACAGAAATAGTTTCAAAATGTAGTGGGCTGTATTTAGAAAGTGCTTGCTTGGGTCTTGGAGGCTGCCCTGCTTCTTTCAGCTCTAAATGCTTCTATTAAAGAGGAACAACAAGAAAAAGGGCAAAGCAGCCAAGCCCATGGGTCTCTAGGGCGCATAGGTCAAAGAGACAGTTACTGCAAACATTTATGAGCTAAAGTGAACTTCCGTCCATATCTGTTTAATTGATCAGTTGGTGAATGGAGAAATTAATTAATATTGCAGCATTGAGGATTCAACACGAGTGCATTCTAGGAAGAGCTATATTCTGGGCTAAGTTCCCAGCCTTATTTATTTATTTATTTATTTATTTATTTATTTATTTATTTATTTAGTATCTGTGTTTTGAGACAAGGTCCTACTACTGAGACAGGGTATTGGTGTATAACCTGGAACTCTGAATCCTCCTGAGTCCATGTTGGGGTTGCAAGATGTACCACCCTGCTCAGCTCGACTCCCTCTTGGTCTTGAATTGAGCAACACAACTGCTGGATGCTGAGACTACGTGAACAGTGGTGCTGTGGCTACCAAATCACTAGCCCTTGACAGGCCTGGTGTTTTCTATACCGTACCCTTGGTGTTTTGCTTTTTGGGAAAGAAAAAGGAGGGATCAATAAGCCTCAGCATGATAACCAACTGTTTTGAAAAAGAGAGAAAAGGTTTTTAATGTTCCTTTGGGTCCCATGCAGCTTTTTCTGTAGCCATTCAAAGATGAAGATACACTCAATTCAGCCTTCCCTTACCTAATGCACTCCACAGACTCTGGTCTTGACTTCAGATCTTGATCTTTGGCTGCTACTCCAAAATGGATAGGAAAGAGACCCCCTAGGATAATGTCCCCCTTCTTTTGGGCTCGCTGGTCAGGCCCATAGGCAGAAGAGTGCCAGGCGAGAGCCAAGAGTGCCAAGCAGCAGCTGTACGATGCCATGGCTCTGCCTTCTCTCCAGGGGACGGTTAGAGGTGTTAGTGGTTTGGGGGCCTGAGAACTCCACGCCCCTCGGTGTGGTTCACGCCTTCTGGTGGGGATGCATGTCTACAGAGTGGTTAATGACAGAACAGAAGTGATGGCCTTTGTGTCTCCATTGCTGCCTTCTCCATTGCAGAGGTGTAGAGTGATTGGTCCTTGAGTCCTGAGAAGTGACATCATGTAGAGACTGCCCAAGATGTTTTCTAAAAGAGACAAAGTGGATTCAGCTAAACCTATGTTCCATTATAGTACGATGACAGAATTTCCATTTAGAGGAGCTCAGGAGTAGCATATTGAGAAGCATGGCTTAGAATCACAATTTTAGAGTACTACGTGTAAGACACAGAAAACTTCAGTTGTCCATATTGCAGAAGGACCAGATCCAATCCTGAGAGGCCACATTCTAAAGAGGCCATCAACAAACACAGCCTGTTCTGTGGCTGCTGCCTGTAAATCACTCATCATATGAATGCTGTATGGAAATGTCCCAGAAGTAGCCGCTCCTTCAGTTAAAATACCAGTGGTGCTTTACTTACCCATATAAAATCCATAGAAAGCACAGAACAAGTTTCATTTAAGTTTAATCTGACTTTAAACCAAGCAAAAATGTCAGAAAAGATCATCCGTTCTTCATTTATTTTAATAGCCCCCTCCACTTTTAGTGAAGGTCTGTATTTCCAGTTTGTAATGTAATGGTTTACAAGGCTTTTATTAACATTTATATAAAATGTAACGTCTTAAATGGTGGGTTGCAACATTGTGGGTCATGCAATGGGATATAAAGGATCCTGGAAATTTTGTCAAGGGCCAGCAAGATGGCTCTTTTGAGTAAAAGTGCTTGCTACACAAGCTGATTACCTGAGGATGTGAGTTCAATTCCTGAAAGGGGAGAATGGACTCTTAAACGTTATCCTTTGATCTTAATATGTGCACAGTGGCAAACACTACCCCCTGAACCCCTATACAGTTTAGAAGGAAAAAATGGCAACAGTAAAGATTTTCTGAAGAAGCACTGACTACACATGAATTCTAAATCAAATGCATGATGAATCTGAGGTGCTTCTGGCAGTGCTTAGCCCAGCTGCATCATGTGATTTTACCACCTCCTTGGTTCTGAGCACACATGAACTTTGGCACTAGCCTGCCATCACACTGGGTGACAAACTAATGCTTCCGGAAATGCCTTAGCTTGGAGTCAAGACAATTGTGGGTATGGTCCGCAGTGTTTTATTGAGGATACAAAGTTTTCAGCTCTTAAACAAACATAATGGCTTAGTTACAGAAAGCAGACTTTTTCTATTTCCCTATTGCCATTCCTTGACTTGTGTTGAAACATTGTACTTTCATACTGTATTATGTCAGAAGGTTTGATTTTTTTCAACATTGTCATTTGAGTTGCTGATTTGAATGTTTTGAAAAAGTGAAAACCATTCAATGAAGTTTGGCTTGGGATTGGGGCAGATTCTCAACAGTTTCTGAGATGTTCCAAATCAGACTTCTACCATTTTGTACTACATATTTATATGATGTGGCGTTTTCAGCATTGACATTTATAAATCAGATATCAATAAACTCCTGACAATGTCGAAGATGAGGCATAATTTTTAGCTGAGATTTATTTATGTAAACATAAATAAGTACATTCAAATCGGTATTCAAATTCGCTGTTGTCTTTAATAAATGTTAAAATCATATGTATACTAAATGTCCTATAGTGTTTTTTTTCTTTCTTTCTTTCTTTTTTTTTAAATACAGGGACTCTCTGTAGGCCTAGCTGGCCTGAAGCCCTCTATGTAGACCAGGCTAGCCTCAAACTCTCAGAGATCTGCCTTTTTCCTCCCAAGTGCTGGTATAAAAGATGTGCACTAGTATGCCGGGCTCCTAGTCAGCTTTAATTGTCAACTTGACATAGTCTAGAGTTATTTGAGAAAAAGGTCTTGTTTTAGTAATTTGCTATATAAGGTTTCCTTGTGGGCATATCTTTGAGAGATTGTCTTTAATTGATCAATACAGGATGGTCCAGCCCCCTGTGAAAGGCACAATTCTTAGGTTGGTGGTCCTGGGCTGTACAGGGAAGTTAGATAATTATGGGCCTGTAAGGGAACTGGTACGCAACACCCTTCCTGGTTTCTGCTCCACATTCCTGGCCTCGATGTCCCTCGGTGAAGGACTTTGACCTTCAAGTGTAAGATGAAATAAATTCTTTCTTCTTTTAAGTCTCTCTCTCTCTCTCTTTCTCTCTCTCTCTCTCTGTTTCTCTCTCCCCCTGCCTCTCCCTCCCTCCCTCTCTTTCCTCCCTCCCTCTCTCTTTCCTCCCTCTCTTTCTTTCAAGATAGGGTCTGGCTGTCTGGAACTTGTTCTGTAGACCATGCTGGCCTTAAACTCAAAGATCACCTGCCTCTTCTTCCTGATACTGTGACTAAAGGTGTGCCCTACCACAACCTGCCTCTCTAAAATGCTTTTAGTCAGATTTTTTAAAAATTCCCAGCAACAGAATGAACTAGAACACTAAAATAATTGCTTTAGATACCTTCCTTTCCAATTCATTATCAGTAAAGATTTTATTTGTGTGACTATATTATATGTCTATACACCTGAGGCCATATCCAATTTTTTCTTTTTTCAGAAAAAAGTGGGGCCAAGTGAAAAGGTGTAAGAAGTCCCACAGTAAAGGATTCTGGTAAATTATGGGTCAACCACTGGCTCTGGGGAAGCCTTTCTGTTGTAACCTCCTCAGCCTGCCAAGACCCCTGGACTGCATTCATCCAGATTCCACATGCCAGAGCCCTCCTGAGATTGTCAAATACTGATTGCTTTTTTATGTTGGCTCCATATTGTCTTTCTCAAGCTCCATGTCAAGGACTGAGCTGTCAGCTGGACGTCTTCATGGGGACCACTCTCCTGAGTGTCACTGCCATCTGGACGTCTTCATGAGGACCACCCTCCTGAGTGTCACTGTCAGCTGGACGTCTTCATGAGGACCACCCTCCTGAGTGTCACTGTCAGCTGGACGTCTTCATGGGGACCACCCTCCTGAGTGTCACTGCCATCTGGACGTCTTCATGGGGACCACCCTCCTGAGTGTCACTGTCAGCTGGACGTCTTCATGGGGACCACCCTCCTGAGTGTCACTGCCATCTGGACGTCTTCATGGGGACCACCCTCCTGAGTGTCACTGCCATCTGGACGTCTTCATGGGGACCACCCTCCTGAGTGTCACTGTCATCTGGACGTCTTCATGGGGACCACCCTCCTGAGTGTCACTGTCATCTGGACATCTTCATGGGGACCACCCTCCTGAGTGTCACTGTCATCTGGACGTCTTCATGGGGACCACCCTCCTGAGTGTCACTGTCAGCTGGACGTCTTCATGGGGACCACTCTCCTGAGTGTCACTGCCATCTGGACGTCTTCATGGGGACCACCCTCCTGAGTGTCACTGTCAGCTGGACGTCTTCATGGGGACCACCCTCCTGAGTGTCACTGTCATCTGGACGTCTTCATGGGGACCACCCTCCTGAGTGTCACTGTCATCTGGACGTCTTCATGGGGACCACCCTCCTGAGTGTCACTGTCAGCTGGACGTCTTCATGGGGACCACTCTCCTGAGTGTCACTGCCATCTGGACGTCTTCATGGGGACCACCCTCCTGAGTGTCACTGTCAGCTGGACGTCTTCATGGGGACCACCCTCCTGAGTGTCACTGTCATCTGGACGTCTTCATGGGGACCACCCTCCTGAGTGTCACTGCCATCTGGACGTCTTCATGGGGACCACCCTCCTGAGTGTCACTGCCATCTGGACGTCTTCATGGGGACCACCCTCCTGAGTGTCACTGCCATCTGGACGTCTTCATGGGGACCACCCTCCTGAGTGTCACTGTCATCTGGACGTCTTCATGGGGACCACCCTCCTGAGTGTCACTGTCAGCTGGACGTCTTCATGGGGACCACCCTCCTGAGTGTCACTGTCAGCTGGACGTCTTCATGGGGACCACCCTCCTGAGTGTCACTGCCATTTGGACGTCTTCATGGGGACCACCCTCCTGAGTGTCACTGCCATCTGGACGTCTTCATGGGGACCACCCTCCTGAGTGTCACTGCCATCTGGACGTCTTCATGGGGACCACCCTCCTGAGTGTCACTGCCATCTGGACGTCTTCATGGGGACCACCCTCCTGAGTGTCACTGTCAGCTGGACGTCTTCATGGGGACCACCCTCCTGAGTGTCACTGTCATCTGGACGTCTTCATGGGGACCACCCTCCTGAGTGTCACTGTCATCTGGACGTCTTCATGAGGACCACTCTCCTGAGTGTCACTGCCATCTGGACGTCTTCATGAGGACCACCCTCCTGAGTGTCACTGCCATCTGGACGTCTTCATGAGGACCACCCTCCTGAGTGTCACTGCCATCTGATGTCCACATGAGGACCACCCTCCTGAGCTGCTATATCTGAACAAAACTTGCTCCTCCTTGATTGTTTCCTATTATAGAAAATTATTTGGTACCCACCATGAAACAAGCTTCTTCCTTGCCCCTCTCACCATCATGATCATCTTCTTTCTAAACCTCCCGGGAATCCACCCAATTATCCCTATTTTCAAGGGCCTCTAAAGTCTTTTTCTTTTTAACCTGAACTTAAACATTTCTTCCTGGCTTGCCTTCACACTGTGAGGGAATCTTTATTTTCTTTGTTTATTTTGTTTAGTTTTTGAAACCGGTATTCCTTGGTAGTTCAGACCGGCCTACAACTTGCTATGTAGCCCAGGCTGTCCTCAAACTTGAGATTGTCCTGCCTCATTCAGCCTCAAGGTTTATAAGCATGCACCACTACACTCAGACCCACTTTTGGTGTTGGCACTACAGTGTGTCAGCAAGCTCTCACAGTTAGCAGAAGGAAGGGTTTGGAGCACAGACTTCAAGTTAGCCCTGGCTTTGACTGTATTTCTACAGTCCCAGTGGGACTCTGGGCAAATTGCTGGATCTCCATGAACTCAGTAATACAATGCACAGACCATCAGCACATGTAAACCTTTAGAAATGATTAGCTGTGACAAACCTCTTTCTTGGAAGTTTTTGGATTACACAAGGTCACATAAGGCCTTGTTCATACAGGTATTGGATGCACTTTGAGCAGTCTCAATCCAGTTTGTCAGACTTACATGCTGCCTGATACTTGTCTCTTCTCCCCCTCTTCCCATTGGCTCCCTTTGTCCCCAGACAGTTTTACTTCTGCTTCCGTGTCATCTGCACATACATGACCTTATGTGTACCTTAATATGTTTATCTCCAATTGTATCCATTTCCCTGCTAATGACATAACGTCACTCTTCGTTAAAAAATTAAAAAATGTAAGTTGATGAGTATGAGCATGTCTGTGAGTGTATGTGGTATTTGTGTGTGTGTGTGTGTGAGTATATGTGGTGTCTATGTCTGTGTAGACACAGAGTGTATGTGGTATTTGTGTGTGTGTGTGTTTGTGTGTGTATGTGGTGTAGGTGTGTTTGTGTGGTGTGTGAGTGTATGTGGTATGTGTCTATGTTTGTGTGTGTCTATGTGTGTATTTGTGTGTTGTTTGTTCATGTGCGAATGTGTGCCAGGAAGGCCGTGGTCTTGTGGATACTGTCACAGTGCTGATGTGCAGGTACTTGTGTGATATGCTGATCTGGGGGTCATTGGGGTAAATCCCCAGGAGTGGTAGAGCTGAGCATATGGTAGAATTATTTTTAGTTTTTTTTAAAGAAACTTTACTCTGATTTCCATAGAGGTGGGACCATTTTGCAGTCCCACCTCATCTACAAAGGCCCCCACCTTCACATCCTTGCCAATACTTGCTGTCCCTTGTTTTCTGGATGTCTGTTGTTCTGATTGGAGTGAGACAGGCGCTCGTGTAGTTTTTATATGTACTTCTCTGATGGCTAGCAATGTTGACAACTTGTTATATGCTCATTGGCTATTTGTATTTCATCCTTTGAGAAGTCAGTTCACTTCATTAGCATATTTATTGATTTTTTTTTGGTTTTTCAATATTTTGATCTCTAGTTACTAATTCTTTTTTTAAACAATGACGTCAGAAGTATACATTGGAGAAAAGACAGCTTTTTCGTCAAATAGTGCTGGCAAAACAGGATAGTCTGCACACAGAAAGGAACTACATCATTATTTTTCACTTTGTACAAAAAATGACTTCAAATAGCTCAAAGACCTTAAGTTAAGGCTTATTACTCTAAAACTGATAGAAGAAAAAGTTCAGAAAACACTGTTAGGGCTTGGATACAGACAAGAACTGTGGCTGGAACTCCAGTCATTCGGGTAACACCACCAATAGACCAACGGGATTTCTGCACAGCAGAGGAAATGGAGTGGAGAGGCAGCCAGGGAACGGAGAAACCCGTTCTAGCTGTGCCTCTGACTAGTTGCTTTCTAGACTGCTGGTGTTTGTTTTGAACTCTGTCTTTAGCCCTGAGCTTCCACTTCCCAGCCTCCTAAGAGACTCTGACAGCCATTTAGCTGATTTCACTGGAATTCACAGGGGAAGAGAAATCAGAGATGATGAACTTCCATGAAATGAACTCCAGAAACGCCCAAGCATTCATAATCACTCTGGGTTTTGGACTCCAATCTTAGTTTTGGATATTTGGCTCCATCATATGGACCTGACATGCATGCTCATCTATACAGTTTAATATAAATTTATACAGAGGCCTGGTAGCATAAAGATGGTAAGCACATATATAATCATATATAATTCTGTCCTTAGGAGTCCAAGGCCAGTGGGTGGGAACAGTAGTTCCTGCAGAGGAGCTTCAGCATTTACCTCAATGGAAGGAAATAAAAGACAAGCTGCCCCACAAAAACCTGAAATTTCTTCCTTCCGACTAAATCCAACCATAACTCAGGCCCTGTCCTTAGCACAATGTCTAAACCAGTAAATGCTAACTGTTTGTAAATGAATACTTAGGAAGAGAAAGAGTTTGGAAAGACACAGACACTTCTGTGTTGTTAAGCTATTGTGTTAGCTCTTGCAAACTCCAGTCTATTTTAAACTGGGCAATGATTTGGCAAAGAAGGTAACACCCAGTTACCTTCACTACCTAACACTTTGTAGGTGAGAAAAAGGTTCTTTGTATATGTGGCTTACTCAAGTGAAAAGGCTGGCACTTGAATTAAGTATGCCTCAAGATCTCAGAATTTTAAGGAGTCCTGTAGAATTAGGTAGAAGCGAGAACATTGTGGCCAGCTGGAACCACTAAGATGTCTTAAGGTTTTCCAGTGACAGATTAGCTCCTAAGGGAAGTTTATGAACTTCAGTAATTCACTCAACAGAAATTCATGGTGAGAAGTAACAGACGCTGGAAGACGTGGGATCAGTTTGCAGCAGCAGTAAAGGCTGCCAGCCTAATGTAGTCTCTATGCAGCCCTTGTGGGACATGACTAGTGACTGATTTACTTTCAGAGCTGAGAGTCATCCTAGGGACTGTCCTCCAGCTCCTCTCATTTGGAGACCCTCCTCTGCACTGCTAAACTCATCCTTCCCTCTGCCTTCTCCTGCCTGCTGTGTTCCCTTAGTCATACTTCTGTCATCTTCCTTCTAGAGCGTCCTTCTTCCCTCGCCAGCCCTTGCTCCTACATCTAGGCATGACAATGGTGGCAGGATCAACCAAGTTCATCCGCTTAATCTTGGGTGTTCATGGCTGTGACTTTGGCTTATTTTGGCTTGTAGCAATAAAAGCTTGAGACTATAAAAGCTTGTGAATAATCACTAACAACACTTTGTATTTTTAAAAGATTTATTTTATTTCTCTGTCTCTCTGTCTCTCTCTCTGTCTCTCTCTCTCTCTCTCTTTCTCTCTCTCTCTGCGCGTGCGTGCGTGCGTGCGTGCGTGTGTGTGTGTGTGTGTGTGTGTGTGTGTGTGTGTGTGTGTGTCAGTGCTTCGGGAGGTCAGAAGAGGGCATCAGATCCCTTGGAGCAAGAATAATAGACAGCTGTGAGTTATCCACTGTAGCTTCGAGGAATTGGACTGAGAGTAGTAAGCGCTTTTAACCACTGAGCCATCTGTTGAGCCCCAAGGCTTCAGTTTTAATATTTGTACCTTGTATCCTCCCTCATTTTATGCCGCAACAAATTCATCGTTAGCTGGAAAGTGGCTAAAATAAAGTCTACCCTGCTCTTGCCCTCATTTCTGATGTAGTATGTTCATGTATTAAATCCCAGTCAACAGGATTTAGGGTGGAGACCTGTGACAGCTTCTAAGAAACCTGCTTGGAAGAGTCAGCCCCTCATCTCTGCTTCTGCCTCCTTGCTCTGCTGAATGGAGGTGTATGTGACAGCTGAGGCCCAGCTGGAATGCAGAGCAACATTCTAGGGAACGGCGGCTCTATAGGTTCAAAATCCCGTGGATCGGAAACACACCACTGAACTATCCTAACCTCTATGGGATAGAGAACACATTTCCCACTTGCTTTTCTATATATTTTTTTCTTAACTAGTTATTCCTAACAGTACCTGTCCTGAGTCACAAACTCGTTTGTAATCCAAACACTAAGTTTGTTCCATTTAAATCACATCAATCCTGTTTGCCTTCCTCCAAAAAGCATCACACACCGGCCAATGCTAATATCTGTTTGTTTGTTTTTCTCTACTTGGCAGACACATATCGGAAGCAGCTGGTTCCATAGTTAGAAGGCTCTCGCCATCATGAGGATGTCACGAGGGTTGTTTCAGTATAGACGGGTGATTTCTCTTTGAAGTCCTTACCCAAGAGAAGCAAGAGGAGATGTAAGCAGACTGGGCTCTGCAGATGAGCTGAGCCTTGGTTTTGAACACCCTGCAGCATCTTGGGGGCAGGGCCTTTCTCTTCCTCATTATTGCAGCCTACCACAAAGTACCCCCCAAGCATCACATCTGAAATTTAGTAGATAATACACGCATGTTTGTTAAAGGGTGACTGGTACAGACCAGGTCTGGTTGGGCAATTTGCAGAAGGAATAGGGAAATAGTCACCACACTTAACCTCAAGATTCCTTTGGGTGGGGCTTCTTCATGATCACAGTTGCATCTATAGTTTTTTGTTTTGTTTTGTTTTGTTTTTTAACAAGGGATTGGAGCTAAATGGATACTTAAAAAAAATCTATCAGTTAAACTTGCCTTTGTGCAAAAATGTAAGTGGTCCTTGTCTGGTCTAAGATTCACAGTTCAGATCAAGTTGCCAGAGGATAAAGACAGGCTAGTAATCAACATTTTGACTTTCAGTTTTCACCAAAGTAAAATCCTCCCTTATCTGCCTTTGGCTTCAACATTTCTAGGAACGGTTTAATTCTCCAGCCAGATGCTTCTGTCCACCTAGAGAAAGTCGAGGCACAGGTCTTCCAAACACAAAGTCTGCATGTATATTCAAGGCATGGCAGGCTCAGAAACTATGAGTTCTCAATGAGTTTCTGGGTGGTAGAAATAATATTTCTAGGTTGCCCATGAAAGAAACTGGAACAGGAAATGTTTACAAAGCCAGATTGATTTCCAGTGGAGGTCACTTGTCTTTGTAGGCTGATTTCCAATGGAGGTCACCTATCTTTGTAGGCCAAGCCCACGGATTTCTCTTTGGTTGACTGTAGAGTAATCTTTGCCCTCTTTGTCACCGACTGTGGGGTTTGAACCATTGGTGTGGAAAGGTGAGAACTGTGTTTGCTTTAATGAGAATGAACAGGGAAATGTAACTGGGAGAGTTCGAGCAATGCTCAGCAGACTCGTGTACCTGGCTCTGGTTACAGCTTGCCTTATTCCTGCTGAGGATGCGTCCATGCTGAGGGGTTCTGTGCAAACTTGTTGCCTAAACTGGAAGGACAGCCTATCTGCCATCATCCATGTGACCATCCCCCATCAACATGACTGTCCCCAGTCCTAGGTCAGGCTCCATTTCCTCTATTTCATGGTGGGACATCTCTTGTTTTACCATGGGGGCCTCTTTCAGCACCACAGGGAGCACAAACTTCCGGTCACACTCTGCTGCCTCCCTCCAGCCGGGCTCCTCTGCTGGCCAGCTGCTCGGTTCTGCTCTCCCCTCCTCCAGATCGCCCTGACAACAGGTGTGATTTTTGGAGAGCCCACGCCTCATTTAGCTCCAGTAATGGCTTAATTGAGTTGGAAAAAATGCAAGGACTGGAGAGTGATAAAAACCAGCTGAGCTGGGGACTGGAGGGAGGGGAGGAGGGAGAAGGGTGACCAGGAGTGGGCAGGGGTGGGGCGGGGGCGGGGGGGGGCGGGGGGGGCATCCCACATCCCAGGACAAGGAGCACCATGGAGAGAAGCCAGAGGAAACAAATGAAGGAGAGGAGCAGGCCACGGTGTTGGCATGCATCGGCCCTGCCTTAGGAGCCCTCTGACAGGCAGAGGTGGCTCAAAGTGCAGGGCTACATGTATGACTGTTTCGTGCACAACCACACTTAGTGTGCCCAAAACAAGTGCTATGCGAGGAGCTCGTGATGCTCTCGAGAAAACAGGAAAAAAAAAAGAGCAATGGAAGTTGAGATGTCTGTAAATTCAAGGCTAAAGCATGACCAGGACTGGATTTTAAGAGTAGACAGTGTAAGGGGGATCGCTGCATGAACCCTGCTGATGACTAGCCTCCAGGTAGAACTAGGTGAGTTACCAGGGGTACAGGTCAAGAGTTAGGAAGTCTTTTCTCCTGTCCTACTGCACTTCATGCCCAAGTGAGCTCTGCTGATGGCTGTGTGCACACCACAGGGTTAGTGAAATGGTTCATTTGAACTGCAAAGATACCCAAGAAGTGTCTTTATAAATATAACAGAGCTCCCAGTCCTACACAGAAATGCCTTTGCGGAATAGCATCATAGAATCACCTTTCCAAACCACAGGGGTCCCTGACTCCCAGGATGACATAGTCCATCCACTTGCCACCACCAATGGTCCTGGGTAAAACAAGCTTAGGAACTGATGTGCACTCTGTCACTGGGTAAATTTACCTCCAAAAAGCCCTGGCAGAAGAGATAACTACCTCTTGCACACAGACATTTACCTCCATTTACGATGCTATAAAATATGGACTTGGAAGCGCTGACCTGGTAGAAAGCCTAAGGTTCTGGAATCTGAGATTCTCCTGGGCTCTCTGGGTCCCACATGTTCTGCAAATAGCAGCTATGAGATCCCAAAGGGCATCCCTGGAGGGAAGGGGATGGGTGAATATCTCAGCATACGTTCCTGTCATTTCAAGGGTAGGTTCCAGCTCCCATCTGCTCCCCAAGAGTGCCTCTGCTGCATTCAATAGGCTGGACAAGGAGCCTGACTCCTACCCATCTGCACCTTGTGCAGGGTCCACATGGAGTGATGTCCTAGACAACTAGGTGTCTGAGGAAAGGAAAGAAAAACAGGGAGTGGACATAAAAGATGCTGCAGATCTACTAAACTAAAAAAAATGCAATTTAAGCTAAATATTCCCCGTGGTGGTCAGCTTTCAGATAGGATTCAGGTGGTGTGTGCAGTAGACCCACTGTGGGCATTTTCAAGCTGCTAATGGTATGACAACCAATTTGCAAAAATCCTGTGTATCGTATCACTAGTCCTTAGGAGGTGCAGGATGCAGGGTATACAGAAGTCCTGGGTTCAGCTGGGCTGTACCTTGTGTATGCACACCCATGCAAGGGCCTTCAGAGACCTGGTGGCTCACCCATACAAGGACCTTAGAAACCTGGGGGCTCACGGAATTACTATGGTTTGTTTTTATTTTTGTTTTTTAAATGACCCAAAGCATTTTACAGGTAGAACAAACTCCTCAGTTTCTCTTTGTCTTGCCTACTAAAAAATTGCAAATTGTATCTATGACCCAGTTTTCATTAAGACAGATTGAAAGGTGCACTGTGGAGTTTACTATGACTCAAAGGTAACAACAAAACAAACAAACAAACACTCAACCCAAAGACCACAACAAACCCAGTGTCTCTTCCTGCGGTGTTAGACCCCCATTTTCACACCTCATTATACAGTAATAGAGACATAATCACTATGCAAATCTGGAGTGTTGACCTGGGCAATGAGAAGGATCTTCAGGTGAAACGTGTGTTATTAGCAGGCAGGGGCTGCAGGAGCCATCCTGGCCTCATTAGCTGAAGGAACAGATTTAAGCAGACTATCTTGTCATATCGTTAATCTAAGATATAAAAGTTTACATGCAGAAGAGACACAGGTAGCTTATCTGTCTTCCTGGGAACTGGTTTATCATGTCAAAAATCACAGTGACCAGTCCCACCAGAATCAGGAGTTGGGGCTCACAACATCTGAGTTTAGTGATCAAAAAGAGAGTGTTTTCTGCTGAGCCAACTGGGATGTCACTATGCAATGCCTGCCTCTCCCCTTCCCCACCCCCCACCCCGCCCCTGCCCCAACATTTGTCAGTACAGCATTTCTTAAAAATGCTGGTTTGGGTCTTAAAAGAAGTTCTCTCCAGTTGCAGCATAAAATCTACTCAGTATGGGATTACTTTCCATTTTAATTGGACTGCAGGTGTATAGTATTGGATTACGAATAATTAGAGGCTACTAATTTGCCTCCTGTTTGTATTTCTTTGTTATTTTTATAATGAAACTACTGCCCTGAAGTGTTCTGTTTCTTCCCAACTAGAAGGCAGTGAATCCTAAACTGTAGATTCTCTCTCATCTTGTGCTATGAACACCTTTAAAAATCCTCAAAAACATTCTAAGAAGAGTTTATTACATCAAAGAGCTATTAGACCTGGGTGATGAACTTCTGGACTTTGGTTGTTGCTTGTGAAATTATGAGAAATAATGGGTGTTACCTTTTGTGAGCTGCCAAGGCTTGGGCCCATGGCCTTTTCTTTGCTAATGCTCTACCAGTCTGTCTTTTACACAGAAATGATTTCTTGTAAAACGTTACTAAAGGTCTGGCTGCAGGGCTGGAGAGATGCTCAGGGACTAAGAGCATCTTTCCAGAGGCCTTGAGTGTGATTCCCCAGCGCTCAAGATAGGTGGCTCATGAAGACCCATAACTGTAGCTCCATAGGACCCAACACTCTCTTCTAGCCTCTGCAGGCACATTCTTGCACACCCCTCCCCACATTAAAAATGGCTGTATAAATGAACACAAATATTAACCATGAAAAGCCAAAGGGTCTTGTGCCTAGTTATATGGCACAGCCTTCAGATGTATTTTTGGGAATCTATGTACATGGATATTACACTGGATATTGGTGGTCTAGGCTTGTGGATAACGCATTGAGTATCTGGTCCGTTTTCCTTATTGCCTACTTCTCCCCTTTATCTTTCACTTCCTGCTAAGGAAAGCTTTTGTTTGAAATGTGGCAGACATCAAGACATGCCCGCAAACTATAAGTGAATTCTCAGGCTGAAAACAGCCTTGGAATTGGCTTCCAAGCTAAGAGAGAATTGGAACCTCAGAGGTCGGCCCAGGTCTCCCCAGTCATGATGTTTCCCTTGGGGACCAGAGTTGACTTCCACCACCAGATTGGCTTCTCTGCTTTGTGCTTCATACAGACAGAACTATGTATTCTAATCTCTCTGTCTCTTTCTCTGCCTCTCTCTCTCTCTCTCACATACACACACACACACACACACACACACACACGAAGCAAGGTCTCCAACAGTAAGTTCTCTCCCAGCTTTAAGTTTTATTCTGTGCCTGGCTTCTTTCATTATTACATTTGCAGGACCCAGTCATGTGGTATTGTGGAACCTGTTAGCTTTTCTTCTCCATTGAGTAACACAGCCACCATGTGTCAGTCAGCAGTGGGGTATGGTCTCATACTGGGAGGTTACGACAGTCACTTTGCACTTACACATAGACAGTAGCTTAGGTTTGTCACTCATTTTCTGTGTATGTTTGTATACAGCCTGTGTGCCTGGTACTCTCAGAGGTCAGATGAGGGTGTCAGACTCTCTTTGTCTTTCTGAGCCTGGGTTACCTTGCTTCAGGTAGTGTCTTCTAGCTCCACCCACTTTCCTCTAGATTTCCTTTTAATTATTTGCCTTCTTTTCATATTCTATATTGTGTTTACCTGTATTCCTAAGGGCATGTGAACATTTTAATTATTCTAAACTTTATAAAAGAATGCCATATTGTATGCCATCTTCTGAAACTTCATAAGACTCACCTGTAAGTTTCAACTCATGATTTTGCTTGCTGTATAATATTTCACTATGTGACTAGATTGTAGTCCACCTATTCATGTTTTCTCTAAAGGGTATTTAAGATTTTTTCAAGCATCACTTCCACGTACCACCTCTATGAAACACAAGTGCTATTAACTTTTTGCAAAATTTCAAGGACTCGAGGAACAAGTCCAAAGTACATTTTATATGTGTTTGAAATTATGTAATAATAAATAATAAAAAATTGCCTGAAATGTTAACTGAAAACCACGTGTCTTTTAAAATTAAGGCTGTTTCTCTTGCTCAGTCACCACTGCTGTGAAACAACAGATAAAATGCTCATTTCTTGTAGAGGTAGAGTTGTCAGTCTCTTTGTTCCAAGCCTAACAACTCAAGGGACTTTATTTCCAAAAACTTTAAATTATTTTATATTTTTTCTAGAGATTTCTATTAATATCTTATAGACTTGTCCATCATCTTTTAGCACATGCTAACAACCATGGGGGTCATGTTTTTTTAACTGACCTCAGTCTGAGAGGAACAGCCTAGTAATCTCTGGGCATGTGTGTGCCTGTTCCCAATGATGTCATAATGTGGCCGACCACTTCCCACATCCCTGTCACTCTGATCCTCCTCACTGTGCATTGTATGCCTTTTGGGGAAGTCCTTTTGGAATCTTTGTCAGTGTTTTAATCTCCAAATATACCCACACTGCAACCGGTAAAACTGTTTGATTTTACTTTTGAGGAACCATGTCTCTTGGTTAAATTCATTTTGAATGTTGTTCCTTGATTTAAAGGAACATATCTCCCGCCTCAGGAAATATTTATAGATTTATTAGCTGGCCTCTCCAGATTTTCCCAGGAGTACCCAGAGTCACCCTTTAAAACAAACAAACCAAATGGAAAAACCAAATCCTGGAGTACATCAGTTGCCTATATGAGGAGTCTCCATTAGTGATTGCACCTGAAGTTGTCCTGAGGGGGGACAGTCCTGATTGTCCCTTCCCTAGATAAAGCTGACTTTAACGCAGAAGGAGAAGCATTTTTCCTCCAGCCCTAGGCATTTCATCTAGGGCGTCAGCCATAATGGTAAACCCTCTGCTGGAGTCAGAGCTCTAGCTTCAGCACCAACCTCTTTCAGAAACCTGATGTTAGAGAGCGCAGTCCCCAGGCTGGGCAGGGCTCTGAATCTCAGCATGCAGTTCCCAGGCCTGCGGCATTGTGAGCATGGAAACTGGTTAGAACTAAGGCTTCCCTCCATCCACGGGAAGCCCGAGCTTTAACAAGCCCTCCGTGTGTAACTGGTGCACATTCAAGTCTGATCATCGCAGCCAAAGTTTCTCCTTTCTACATTTGTATCAGGCCTTACTCTGTTCTAACAGTCCCCTGAATCCAAGAATGAGATTCTTTTTGTTTTAAGTGAATCTTTTTCTTCCAGCATTATAATTTCCCAATGTAACCGGCAAACAAAAACAAAACAAAACAAACACCCCCCCGCCCCCCAAAAAAACACACCTTGAAGAGACAAAAGAATTTCCTGTCCCTGCCAACACCAAAACAGTTTCCCTAAAATCTCTCTCATGCAACAAGCAGCTGTATATAGTGACACTACATTCTAGGACATCACTCAGGAAGCATGATGCTACAGCCTTATGAATTTCTGTGAACTAAGGAAACACAGTCACTACCCACAGGAGCTCCCCACCCCCACCCCCACATCGCAGACAGCTGAAGGGAAGCTGCACCCAAAGAGAAAAGAAGGGACTTACCTGTAGGGTAGTCACATTCCTCCACCCTTTCCCAGAAGATGTCTCATGAGATCTACTTGTAACTTGAATCTCACTATTTAGTCCCTTTCTCTGATATGCAAATTGATTACATTTCTTTTTCTTCACAGTTTATCCACTGGTCCCAAATAGGATGGCCTGAGACTCTAAACAGGGCTTTTAAAAGTCCCCTTCGCAAAGCTCTGTCCATCACTCTCCGCCTGTCTGGTCTCCCAGGAGTCCTTAGGGCCCTTCCAGGGCTCCCTGCTAACAGTCTGTGCTCTGGGTTTACCCAGGGCGCTCTGTCTCTCTGCCTTGCCTGCACCTGGCCTCTGTGAGGCACAGTTTCTGGTCACAACTGGCCAGCTTGAGAACAGATGATCAGCCTTCCAGAGTCACAAGGTGGCCTTGCTACTTGGAAGCCCTGCTGACAGCTGCTTGACTCCACTCCCCTTTGAAATAAGATTTGATCTTCTCACTCTTGCTTTCCTCCATCCCTCTTTTATCTTCCAGAAGTTTCCAAACAGATTTTTAAGTCTTCTAATCTTTCTGTAAGTTGTCTAGAAGTCAAGTACAAAGGCCAGCATGTCCTTTCCTAGTTTTGGATCACTTTATGTTGATTTCATTAAACCAGGACTCACTTCAGCTCATTGGTGGCTTGCTTGTGTAAACACACTCTCCATTAAAATACAAGCATGCTGCCCCAGCTTACACGTGTAATGCCTATGGTTGTTTTTGTGTTGCAAGGGTAGTTTGACTAGTTATGGCAAAGGCTGATTTACCCACCAAGTCTAAAATGTTTACAGTCTGGCCCCTTATAGAAAAATCTGAAGAGGTCTGCAAGCGGCTGGTCACAAAACCCTTACTCTTTCCCCTCACCAGACAACCTGACTCTGACAGCTGATGCACCTGGAGAGAGCTGCACTTTCTGCCATTTAAAAGGAGTTGATTTTACCAGGACCCTCAATAGGAGGAATGACTGGTGGTCTGACTGTGGTTAGGGATGGAGGTCAGCTCTTTCTGCTGGCTGTCATCTGACTCCAGTCACCTGGAGCTGGGCTGTTGACAGGAACAGAGCCGAGGCCCCAGATGGGACCTCCCCGACCCCATCACTGGAAAGCCTTCAGCTAAAAGAGGGAAATCAAGCTGGGATTCTGACTCAGCAGCAAGGCACAGAGTTTACCCCCTTGGAGAGCGCCCAGAGAGCCAGTTCTGTAGCATACCGTCACCTTCCAGTGAAATGACCTAAAGGGATAGTTTGCTTGCTGGGGCCTCACTGTAGAAATGCCACCTATCAGGCAGCCCAGGCATGACCTAAAACTGGGTGGGGGAGAGAGATAAACATAAATAAGCTGTGTCTACAGAGAGGGCTTTCTCTTCCTCATTTTCTTCTCGGTAACACCCTGAGGTGCAGAGCAGGGTCTCTTTGGAGAGAACTGAGGAGAGCAGTCAATGTCCTTCAAACAGGGCCTGCCTGGACGGGTGGGGAACAGGTTCAGACGAGAGGTGGAAGATGAAGGGATGCACAGCTCGTCACAACTAGCCCCATGCTGGCACACCCCCAGTCGTGCACTATCCTATTACTGTCCAATTAGGTCCTTATTCGTGGCAGAGGAGGACCACTGTGGGGTAGCACATGAAGAAGGTTCTAGAAAGGGCTTTCAGGGGAGTCCAACTCATCGATCTGGAGATATGTTGTCATCTACAAATATATTTCTAGATATTCTGGGATGCATATGGCCTAGGAGCTGCAGGTCAAGCATCCTGATAAAGGACTGGGCTTTTGCTAGGTGAACTGTGGGTCAGCGGGCTGAATGAAAGGGCATTCCAAACAACAGGCCAAGCCTTGAGCAGGCCCTTGTTCATGTATCTCTTGGCTTTCTGCTCTCTGGTGCTCTTTTCTGATCTTTCCTATTGCTTTGTTCTGAATAAAGTTATCTTGTTGCTATTTAAAAAAAAAAGCAACTGGTGAGAAGGACTGTGAAGATTTGGAGCTAATTGAGAACTAAAGACTATGTGGGCTGGAGTAAAGAGATAGAGATAGGAAAGGAGCCCTGTTGGAGCCAGATCCATGCTGGTGGGGGTTCAGGGTTACCAGTTATGAAACTTGCTGGCTGCGTGACATTGGAAGTCACATAACATCTCTGACCTTCCAATTCCTTGAACCTGGAGAGTTGGAACTGGATGATTTTCAAAATATTTCCTGACTACATTATCCTGGAAATTTTGTGAAATCAGAGAAAGGGAAGCAGTCAGAGCCTGAAAGGAAAGTTTGGGTAACTTTCTGGGATCCATCACTTCCTCCTCACCCTTCAGCCCTTCAGGAAGGGCTCAGAATCCACATCTCATGCACAAAGCCCTTCCCAATTCTCAGTGCTCTGAGCCTCTGCCTGTCATTTCTATTTCAGAGTCTCTTGTCCTTGCCTTGCAGTCAGGACCCTGGTCTGTATTAGATCTATACAATGTCCTCCTAGCAATCTTATAACAACGCACACCTGCTTCGTCCCAAGACTGGAGGAGGCGCTTGGACCATCCTTTTCTTAGTATAACTTAAAAAAAAAAATAAACGTAGAGTAGACAGAGTAAAGAACACAAAAGGCCCAGTAAAAA
Source organism: Tokudaia tokunoshimensis (assembly GCA_036184795.1). Classification (NCBI taxonomy): domain Eukaryota; kingdom Metazoa; phylum Chordata; class Mammalia; order Rodentia; family Muridae; genus Tokudaia; species Tokudaia tokunoshimensis. The sequence goes on from BTHU01000015.1 coordinate 22,762,360, forward strand.
TGCTGAGGTGTTACAGGTGCAGGGTGAATCTGATGATCTCCAGGCCGCCTTTCCTGTGATGGCTATCTGGACATGCGGGTATGATGGAAGAACTGGCCATGACTAGGGGATTCTGGCTCAAGGTAGCAGCAGCCTGCAGCTGGTATGCTCAAGCCCCGCTAGAAGAGAATCTAGGGTTGGCTGTGCAACAGAACAGGGTGGAAGGATGATGATTCAGCCCTGAGCAGTCACGAGTCTGCTTGTGGAAGCAGGCAGTGGTCTCCTCAGTGTTAATGAGAACCTAAACCTGCTCTTACCAGGAACAAAAAATGCTCAGATGCATAGTTGATCCAATTTGGGTGTTTCATGTATTTGAAAAACAAGATGACGTGACTTGCCCAAAGTCACACAAGCAGAGCAACAATGAGGGTGGGCGTTTGCTGGTGAGTAGACGGTCTTCTAGAGGAACTGGGTTCGATTCCCATCACTCACACGATAGCTCACAACAGTCTGTGGCTCCAATTCCAGGGGGTATGATGCCCTCTCTCTTCCCACCCTCATGGACATTTCATTCACGTGGTACACAGACATACGTGCAGGCAAAACACTTATACACATGGATAAATGATAAAGAAGGGAGGGCTTATCTCTTATACCAAATGTCAGTTCCACCTTGAGGGACAACAGGGCACAAGGCACAGGTGATAGGGTTCAACTCTCTGTTTTAGCAATGACTCGCCGGCAGCATGGGTCTAATTGTTCAGTTTTTGAACAATTTTTTTTACCTCAGTTTCCCATTCTGTAACTCAGGAGTTATAGCGGCAGGGTTATATTAAAATAACGCTTGTGAACATTTAGCATGGGACCCAACACAGAGAAATCTCAGTAAACAGTAGTTCTTAATGTGAGGGTGTGACAGTGACCTTCCCCAGGGGTTCCTAGGGTCCTTACTAGGTGAGCTGATCAGGGAAGGGACTCAATATCTCCCCACTGACTACAGGATGTTATTGACTTGGTCCCTCCCAGAGGAGCCAACTTCCATGATGACCTGACAGGAGGTGCAGAAAGCCATGTAAACCACCCCGCTGGATCAGAGATGTGCCATTACTGCCGTGAGATATGCGTGGAAGGTCTAACAATGTGACATTTCCCTACCACAGGGTCACGATCCAAAGGGACATTTTCTGGTGTCTCTAAAATATCTGCAGCCGGCTGATGCCACTCAGAGAGTTGTGAAGGGTCGAACTTGTGGGAAGTGGGACAATGGAGAAAGTCCAAAAGTGTAGGGATGTGCAGGGGTGAGGGGTAAGAGGTAAGTGGGGATGGAGGTAGGGATGGGAGCAGGGGTCAGGGAGTTCCAAAGGCAAGTCTTCCCATCCTTTAATGATTCTCCATTCAACAGGACTGTGGAACACACTGGGAGCATGCTCTTCTAAAAAGAGAGCCTTGGCTGAAAAGGCCTGGAGGACATAACAGAACCAGAAGGGAAAGGGGTTGTGACAATGGCTGGCTCTGGGCTCTGGGTCTCTTGGTAGGATGATGATTCGGCTAGGCCCTATGCGTGGAGCCACAGTAGAGACTGAGTTAGAAGCTGTTCTGTCCCCTCAAATGGCCTGTGCAAGTGAGGGTCTTCCTTCTGCGTGCTTCTGGGCACCTACCCCGGGCTGCACTCGCCCCAGAACCTGGCAGTTCCGCTCCCCATAGCTCCTTTCCCCACGTCAGCAGCCCGCATCCGCCTGCACCTGCCTCACCAGAGCAGAAAGATCTCAGCTCAGTTTGCAGAAGTCCGTTTGGTTTGTAAGGCATCTTTCTGGAGCAGCGGCCCTCGGGCTAGCGGACACCACGTCTACACTTTAGAGTCCCTCACCTGAGTCTCCTTCAGCCCACTGAGGCTGAGCTTCAGGGTTTGTTTCCTAGACACCTCAAGAACAGGGAGACACTTCTGCACCGAATGAATGCTTAGGCGCCTGGAAGCTGTCTCAGAATAGTTCAGTGTCGGTGTCCCATTTTACAAGTGGGTAGAATGAGGTTCCAAGAGGGAAGAGACTTGTGGTGATTGATGATAGGGGGGAAGGTGGAGGTGGGACAATGTTCTGAGTAGTGAGTGGTAACAGATAGAAGCCATCTTATTAGGAATTATAAGAGCGCACACTTTACACAGAAAGAAACAAGCCACAGTGAAAAATGCCCACTCCTGGGGATATTAGGATGTGTCCTGATGAGAGAATTTTAAATTTGAAAAGGAACAGGAAGTCATTTAGCTAATGTATTCATTAGCTGCTGCCTAGGTGTTGGGCAGAGGTGCAGACTCCAGTGGTCCCTGCCCACTGTCACAGTTGTCATTGTGTACATGGTTTCTGCTTTGAGAGATGTTCTGGACATTTTTCCCTTCTTCCTAAACCTTTCTTAGGCAAAGCAATTTGATAAGAAGCCAGGTCCTCTATGTACACTGTGTACAGAGATGTTGGTGGGTACCACTGTTTAGTGGAGGAGAAAACCAAGACTCAGAAGGGAAAGAACCTCTTTCTGGAACCAGTGATCTCATTTTTCAGTCTCTCCTTTGAGATAAGGCTATTGTCTTGGAAAAGCTATTCCACAAAGAGATGAAAGCCAGGAGCCAGTTCTCCCTTTCTGGAGAATTCTTTGCGAATGGGCTTAGGCAGGAGAGAGCAGAGTCAATAGATGTGGAGTCAAGTGTTTGCATGGAGACTGTGCTAGCTTAATGGATGTAAGTGGAAGTGGGAGAAGATGAGTGTTTAATGGATAAATAAACCCAAGGGGGTAAGCAGTAGCTAAAAGGTACTGTGTATTTGCTAGCTTTGTTGGTTGAGGACTCAGGTGATCTCACAGACATACTGTTCCTAGTTTTAAATGGATGAACTGGGGGAGACTCAGAGAGGTGAAGAGACTTGGGCAAGGCACACTAATAATGCTGGAGAAAGGGTTTAAAACTAGATGCTGCTACTCCCAGGCACACCGAGAGTTTTGTGCATATCATTTCTATCACTTTGTTTTCTGACAATAGATTCCTAAAGATTCCTCATCTTTACTGCTCAAAGACCATTGAGTTTGGTTTTTCAGGTCTGAAGAATTCAGAACTTCTGGACCTCTGTAGATCTCCACTCGGCCCCACTGTGGACCATCCTGGAGAAGACTATGGGCAGTGAGGACTGGAAGTCAGGCTACAGGGGCTTGGACTGAAATGAGGGAGTAGTGCCAAGACAGATAGAAGACTGGGGATTGGCAGTTCAACAAGGCAGGGCACAAGTGGAGAGAAAGTGAATTACAGCCTTGGGTCAAGCACATATTTCAACACGTGTTAAATAAATCTAAACTTATCAGATTTTCTCTTTCTTTGAGACAGGGTTCCTTGCAGCCCAGTCTGGTCTCAGATTCACTACGCAGCAGCTGAAGATAACCCTGAACTTCTGGTCCTCATTCTCCATCTCCCAAATGCTAGGATTACAGTCATGTAGCACCATGCTTGGTTTATGCAAGCTGGGGATTGAAGCTAGGCCTTCAATCCTGTATGCTAGGTAACTCTACCAACTGATCTGTATCCCTACCTCCCTTATTAGAGTCTTTAACAGTCTACTGCATATTATAAAATCTTCAAAAGGAGACTCTAGCAAGAAAAGGAGAGAGTTAACAAGAAAGCAAGGGCCATTCTGTTAGGCCTCCCCCCCACCCCCCATTTTCCCCTCAAAGTATTAAGTCGGTGGAATTCTGTGGCTTGCTTGATTCATTTGTGGCTAGTTATGGTCACCAAGGATGTTGACAATATGCAACCTTGCTCTGTATTTTTTCTAGAAAATTTCAGTTCATGCCACGCTGAATACCCAAAAGAATCAGTACTCCTTGACCCTGCATGGTTCCTTGCTGACATGAACAGCTAACATCCCCTAGATTCCACTGGGTAGAATACAGCATTGGCTGGGGATGGAGGCTTGAGAAAGAGCAGCACGGAGTAGTTAGATATGAACAGATTCTTGGAGGACAAACCTTTCTTCTTTGTCCTGTCTATTTCTGGTCTTTCTGGAGATGATTTTTATTGACCAATTACTTACTTCAATCAAGTTTGTAGTTCTTAAGGTTACAATTCAATTCAATTTTTTTTTTGTCTAGAGTGGATCCAGGTTACAGAGATCCAGATTGAGACCATGAACATTTCCAGAAAGCTTCCCAATGGCCCTCCCACTCAAGCATATCCTCAATTGCTACCAACCTTTGGGTCTTAGCATTGGGAAATCCCTTAGTTTCATATGTAACTTATAGCATGGAGGCACCTGTTGCTCTGTGGTTAACGTGTTACACCCAGAGGCAGCCATTGCTCATGGCTCAGTTTCTACATGTGTTCACATGAATTGTATCCCCAACCCCTTTATCAGAGTCTTTAACAGTCGAGTGCACATTGTAGATTGGACACCTTCATGTCTACATGAACACGTAGGTGCACTAGCTTGATACTTGCCACCGGATGCTATGTGCTTGACCCCATGTGCAGGATAATGTGGAGCTGGTAGAGAAACAATGAGAATAAGAATCAGTAAGGTTCTACAAAGACTTCCTCCAAATGCGCCACTCAAGCCAAACTGCAAGGCCAGGATTCCTTCATCCTAGCCTGCAAAACACTAAAGAACATTGAGCTCCCACCATGTTCTGTTCTATGGATAAATCTCTTCCAACCAGCATCCCAGGTTGCAGGACTCCGTCCGTCCTTCTACATTAACATATGTTACTTTGACCCTCCAATGGCCTAGCCCTTCCCAGACCCAGGTTTCAAACCAGTTTCTGTTGGCTCCACAGATCCTTCCCTCATGAGACTTTGATGACCCCAGTCTTGGTGACCCATGATCTAATCTATTACTCCAGGCACCAAGATTGTTATTGATTCCTGAGCTGGGTTGTGTCTCATCAATATTAAAGACTGGACCTTCTGGATCTTCAGAAACTTACAGCCACACCCTTGTCTGGGCTTATGAGATACATCATAGATTCTGTTTCTCCAAAGAGGCTACGAAGGCTCTCAACCTCTAAAATGAATCATACCACCACTTTCCCACCTTGACCTTCCTGGAGGACACTTGACTTTATCTACAAAGCACCTGATATCAGACCACCTCTGATTCACTGCCATAGCGGTGAGCTGCCCTCGGCTATCCTATCTTGAATGACTGGCTCTTAACTGGTCTCTGCTTTTATTCTTACTCTGAAATAATCCATTCCCCTCACTTGGCATGTAAGAGAGCAGTCTTTGAGATATCGGCCAGCTCATTCCAGGGGCTGTATGAAGAGGGAAGTTTCCAGATGTTGTGCTATGACCCAAGTGAGCACCAGGCCAGGTTGGACCAACTCTCCCTTGATCATGTCTCACTGTTACTGACCACACTGGCTTCCTACCCACTTCTGAAGCACCCTGGCCTCTTTAACCTTGCTCTTTCTTCTACTTGGAAGGCTCTTCCACTGACTTTTCTGGTTGTTCCCCTCACCCTCATGTTTTGCATTAAGTGCCATCTTTTCTCAAGACAGTATTTCTAGTATAACCCTCTTTATTTTTTAATAACAGTTATCTGCATTCACATGCTCCATAATATGTAATTTATAACTAAGACAACTAATTTCTCTATTTAGTAGTTTACTATCAAATTTCCAGTTCCAAACCCAAACTATGACCTTAAGGGAGTCAGGGGTGGGGAGGATTGTCCATCTTGTCCACAAATGAATCCTCATTACAGGTCTAGAATTTAGTAGGGGGTCAATAGGTGAATAAACAATTCTTCACATTTCTGGCTCTTTTAAAAAAGATTTTTAAAATTACATTTATTTATTGTGTGCACACCCATGGGTGTATGTGCTACAGAGTACATGTAGAGGCCAGAGGACAACTTGCTGGTTATTCTCTCTTCCTCTAACATGTGGGTCCTGGGGATTGAACTGAGGTCATCAATCTTGGCTGCAAGTGCCTCTTCCCCTGGAGCCACACCCCTGCCCTTCTTACTTCTGACAGATCCTGTAGGTGGTGTCTCTGAAGTAACCCGGGAGTCTTTGAGCTTCTTTCTAGCTTCACCATAGCACTCTAGGTTAAAGCACCATCAGCCCATGGGTCCCACTTTGTCACCGATAGCTTCTTACAGCCACTGCCTACTCCCTTTCTCAGCTCACCTCAACCCATTCTTCTCACACTGGCATGGCTTTTGAATACAGACAGCTGTATTTAAATCACTTCAATGGTTTCCCTCTGCTCTAAGGGTTCAGACAGCACCACTCATAGCACTCTTTGTACTCTGGCTGGCTGAGTTCCCCACTCCACCCCATTCTGCTTCAGATGCTTCTCTGTCTCACTTCTTCCAGCTTCCAGGGCTTCTTACACACTGCTCCTTCTGTTTAGAAACTGCCTCACCTCTCTCTTCCTTCATTCTTTGAATCTCAGTTTACACGTCAATGAACAAAGAAAATCTGCCGAATCCTCCGTGCCTTTTCTCCATCCACCCATACAAAATTGGTCTGTACAGCGATGACCTTACAGGATAGTAACATTTCTTCACCAGCTCAGAGGAAGTTCTGCTTGCATACAGAAATTTTCTTTATGGTTCTATATCATTCACTAGACAGGTTTCTCCATAAGATGAGGTAAAGTCTTTTCAACTGTTCTGTTTATAATACATGACAGAATACTTGGCATATATCAATTGGTCAATAAGTAGATGGCCAACAAGTGGATTTTTAAAAATGAATATTCCAAATGGCAAAATTAAACCTAAAGCTTGCACTTGAGTAACAATGATTGGTAGTTGATGAGGCGGGCTTCTGTGTCTCCAAAGCCTCCAGTGGCTTACTCAGTGACATTCTTCTAACATAAGGGATCTGGAAGTTCTATAACAGCTAAATTCCACTGAGCTCTTTCGATGTGCCAGGTTGTACCAAGTCCCTGAAACTTAATTCCTTCAACCATTACATCATTAAAATGGTTCTGTTACTATCACCATTTTAAACGATAACTCTGTGAGTGTTTATGAGTTGTATATATGTGTCAGTGCACATGTGTATATATATGTATGCAGAAGCAAGAGGTTGATATAGGTATCTTCCTCAAATGCTCTCCACATTATTATTATTATTATTATTATTATTATTATTATTTATTGAGACAGGTTCTCTGAGTGAACTGGAGCTCACTGATTTGGCTAGACCAAAGTTCTCAACTTGTGGGTCATGACCCCTTTGGAGTTGAATGTCCCTTTCACAGGGGTCACTAAGACTTTTAGAAAACAATAGCAGAATTACAGTTATGAAGGAGCAGCAAAAGTAATTTTATGGTTGGGGGTCCCCACACCATGAGGAACCGTATTGAAATCTGCAGCATTAGGAAGGCTGAGATCTACCGGGCTACGTTGCACTGGCCGGACAGTGAGTCCCATGGAGTCTCCAGTCTCTGTCCCACCCCAGCACTAGGGTTAGAGCTCCAAGCTGTAGTGCCTGACTTTTTAAAAATGTGAATGTTGGGGATCTAAGTTCAAGTCCTCATGTTTTCAAGGCGAGAACTTTACTAACTGAGAATCGCCTCAGGCCCAGAATTGCTAAGGTTGTTAATCTTTCATGCCTTTATTACACACTATGGAAATATCACAACCTTCCATGTTTCAGATTCTACTCTCCTGTGATCTATATCTATAATTATATAGCATTTTAATATGTTTTAATATATATACTTTAAAATTGAATCAAGCATATATAATTTTAAAAATTGAAGACAAAAAACGCAAGCAAGCAAATCAGTTCTTCCTAAGTAGCCCAAGTGAAACTTAGACCCCTGACCTGCCTGCCGTTACCTCCTGAGCGCTGGTATGGGCACACGCCACCAAGCCAGTGTGATCAATGTCTGGATGAATTTCTAATCCTCAAAGAACGCCCAGGAAAATAGGAAACTGCCCCAGTCCTTCCAGCATTGCAAAGTGGACTTTCCAGGTGGAACCCATTCATTTCGCAGATGCTAGGAAGTCAGAAATGGTAGGTGGTCCTTCCTACTCACACTGCGTTCGCCAGTCTATTCTCACCCCTTCTTGCCCACACTTCAGTACTGGGAACAAACTGGGTAAACTGATCGTTAGGTCAAGGGCAAAGCAACCTGCACAGAACAGAAAGGGAGAGGGCAGCCCCACCTGACAAGGCTTCAATGACCTACCTGACTGATTCTGTCTGTGGACTGTGTGCCCATCAAGAAACAAGATTAATTTGACAAATATGCTTAAAGAATTGAGCCTGACATTTGTATAGTGCTTGACAGTTTGCAAAAGAGCTTTCATGCCCTGACCTAATTTGACTCTCATAACAGGTTATGAAAAGCGGACATTATGAACATCCCATTAGAGATGGGTAAACAGCACGGGCTTTGTCGGGGAGGGGCCTGACAGAGGCCACAGTCCTCAAGTAACTCAGCTCTGGCTCTGTTCCAGAGGTTGTGGACCCCGAGGCTTCTAACACATGTCCTTCAAAAAGAGCCTCTCTGAGGGCAGCGCTCCTTGGTCACTTCCGACACGGGACCCCTCATGACAGTCTCTGAGCTGTCCAAGAAAACCAATTATACCTGACTTGGCACTAGAATCTGGTGGCTCAGCTTAATCATTACCCATTCACCAGACCTAAATGCCTCCCAGCAACCCTGGACTATTTCGAAAATTCAAATCCCCTCCACAGGGTAAAAGCTTGGCCCAAAGCAATGATTTGAAAAGGACGGGATGTGTAGAATAACATCCAGCAAATATTAGCGATGGGTTCCTCCCAGCTTAAAAAAAAAAGCCTTTTGAGCTTTGTTCTTTTCTTCGTGATTGTATGCCTTATCCATCCTAAGTTATCTAAATGAGAAGCAATAGAAAGATTATTTTTTTGATTTTTTTTTTTTTTGAGACAGGGTCTCACTTTGTAACTCTAGCTGGCCTAGAATTCACTATGTATACTGGCTCCATCACACAAAGATCCATCCGCTTCTGCCTCCTGAGTGCTGGGATTAAAGGCCCTTCCACACCCAGCAGAAAGATTACTTAAAGAAGGATGTTGAAACCAAAAGCACCAGACTATTAAGAGCAGAGAATTCTGAGTTGGGGACAGTCACTTTCTTCCTATATTTTTCTTTGCTGGGCCACCTGATGATCTTTTGAGCTCTGTCCATGCATCAATGGGTCAGGGAGAAACTCAAGGGTTGTCTCTGCAAAGGAAGCTGCACTCATTTGTCATGTTGGTTTAAGATAAAGCAGCTCTCGCCCACGGCCAGTGACCCAGCTATGCTCCTGGCTCACTCCTGAGGTCAGAGAGTGCACACACGCACTGCTTTCCCAACTGTGTAGGTGACGTCTCATTATTAACCTGCTGTAGTTTAAATCTTGAATGTCTCCCAAAGGCCCACAGGAAAAGACTGTCACCGTGGCACTATCGGGAAATGGTGGAGCATGAAGAGGCCTTTAGGTCATTGGAAGTATATCTTACCCCAGGGCCTTTCTTCCTCTTTGTTGCTTCCTAGTGGTTTGCTCTGCCACAAAATCCCACCAAGATGTGCTTCCTCTTAATGGGTCTAAAGTGACAGGGTCAATTTATTATGAATGGGAATCTCCAAAGTCATGAGCAAAACCCCCAAAACTACAACTAGGCTCGTCATCCTTTAGACACTGAGACATGCCATGCCGTGTATAAAGTTTATACTCAAGAACCATGCAATCAGGTTACTCCTCTCCCCTCCACACACACACACAGTCTCACACATACACTCACGTATGCACACATACACAGTCTCACACATAAGCACACACTCACACATATACTCACATACTGACACACTCAGGCAATACACACACACACACACACACACCCTTGTCAGGAAGGAGATAGATTTTGCAGGAGGGGGAGGGAATAAGATACTTAATACATTAAGTGAATGTGTAATGAATGTTGTAAAAGAATAAATGTTCTTAGATAAAAACTTCAGTATTTTAGGTAAGCTTATGATGTTGTATTGGGCACATTCTTAGCTATCTTTAGATGTTTGATGCCTATGGGCCGTGGGCTGGGTTTGCCTGCACCTTGGAAGCAGATGAAAGACTATCTGAGAGGTGCTATGGTGGCCCCAGAAAGGGCATCATTTGGGAGGGCGATGGGGGAAATACAAACAATATTAAGGAAGCTCATTGTTTTCTATGACTAATTAAAAATAATAAATATTAGCACCTGATATAGACATAAACTCTACCTCTTTGTAAGCTGATGTTCTCAGGCGTGTCGCTATAGTTACTGAAAGCTGATTAACAGGCCATCCAAGGTGCTTGAGGCGGCCATGTTTTTAATAACAACAAAGACAAAGATAAACCTATTTCCTCACATACCAGTTCAGAAAACTCTAGCTACAGCTTAAGCCTACTACTTTTCTTCCATCATCTGAAGTACCAGTCCAGAAAACTCAAGCTTTCAAGTGTGTGGCTTGGGCTAGTCTCTTGGTGAGCCATTTCACAGCCTCAAAGTTAATAAATGACCAGAGAAAGTAAGTCATTTATCATGGGCTTGGTGTGACCCTAAGTCCAGTCAATGAAAAACAATACTGTGCTCTGTGAGCTTTCAAACAGGAATTTGCTTCACTGCTACACTGCCATGTGTCTGGTCAGAGGACACAAACTATTCTTTGTAGCCCTATCCTATGGTCTTCTTTGCAAAACTCAAGATTTATTTGACTAAATTCTAGTTATTAGAGTTTCTATCTAAGCTGTGTATAAAGTGAGTGGTAGCAGAATCCATCTATAGAGCAGTGATACTTTTCCCTGGCGTCAGAGTTGGGACTCCACTCTAGTCAGTTTGTGATGTTATGTGACCTCCAGTGATCTGCCCTCCACATCCACCACAGATCCCACCAGCTCCCTGAGCCTTGTTAACATTTGCATTAAGAGAGACTGTGACTCTGTTTGTCTTTATCCTTTAGTCTAAACCCTGAGCCATACAAATATATGTTTGTATATGTGTTATGTATATGAATATGAATTTGTATATTTTTATCTATCTATCTATCTATCTATCTATCTATCTATCTATCTATCTATCTATCTATCTATCTATCTATCTATCCATCTATCCATCCATCCATCCATCCATCCATCCATCCATCCATCCATCCATCCATCCATCCATCCATCCATCTATCCATCCATCCATCCATCCATCCATCCATCCATCCATCCATCTATCTATCTATCTATCTATCCATCTATCCATCTAGCTAATCTGTATGCTTGTTCTGATAAAAGCTTTGTTTTTATTGCTATTAGAAGCTATCACAAATAAGAAGCTTTAATGATAAATTAAGTCTCCATTAACAAATCTCTAAATGGATTCAGGGAAACAGAGTCATAAAGTAGTATCAAACCTAAGTGGACAAAACATTAGTGGCACATGGAGCAGAACAAAGGACCAGGAAAGCAGTATAAAACAATAACAAAAATCCCCAGCCCTTTCCAAGAAAACAGGCCTCAGGATCAAGTGTTGGGCTAATGATTTGGAACAAGGCATTGATAGCAGCTTCAGAAATAGGTCAGTCCTGGTCAGGACAAATAACCACAGGGAAGAAGCAAGAAGGACTTTACTTCTTAGAACCAACCCTAGGGTGGAGACAGTCTGCATCTGAGCAGTTACCCAGGTTACCCATCACTTCTTCCTGCTGTGATCACAAAAATATCTGACAGAAATGAGCTCTTATTTCAGCATTCCAAACACATGTTTAATCAACTGTAGTTTAATGGCAAGAAAATAGGTAGTAAGGCCTGGATTGCTTATAGGTGATATGTGAGTTATTGGGTCAGGGGATCACAGAAGAAGTGTGTTATTCCTAAAGACCAGGTGGACCAAGATCTACAGCATGGTCAGGCTTGGCTCAGATTGCATGTGGAGTATTGTAGCGCCTAAGTATTGTCTTCGAGAGAGAATTCAGGCCAACAGGACACTGAAAGCTGAGAAATGACATCAGCAGAAGGGATCCACTGTAGAGCCAACCTGGCCTTTTGCCTGGAGAAAAGAGCTTTGTTGATGCATGCCTGGAAGCTTCAGAATGCTGGAGGAGGCTTTGATTCTTTTCTAGGTGAATGTAGATGGCATTGCCGACTAGAAGCCGGCTGTGGTGATGCAGGCCTGGAATCATGGCTACCCAACAGGAGGACTCAGAAGGATTGGGACTTTGAGGCTTGTTCGGGTTCTATGGGTCTGCATAGTAAGACCCTGTCTCAAAAACAGCAACAGAAACAAAAGGCAGACCTTTCAGGACGATAGATTCTGTTGCGGTGTGAAGAGGACTCTTCCAACCATCAACACTGTCCAAGAGTGCCCATATGTATGTGTACCTATGCAACAGTAATAATTAGAGAAGGAGAGGCCATGAATTTGAAAGGGAGTTGGGAATCATGGGAGGAGTTGAGGCTGGGAAAATGAGGGATGGAAGTGATATAAATACAGGAGCCATGTATCAAATTCTCAAAAGCATTGTTTTAAATGTCTACTAATGCACCGTGCTTCAAATACAGCATGAGAGAAATTCCTAGGACAATCATTAGGAGCAGGCAATAGTGGAGATGCACATGGGGTGTAGACATCTTTACAAGTTGGCTGGATGAGTGGGTGTGAGAGCGACCGGAGACAACTGCCTGGGGAAAGTATGGATTTACCTGTCCCGGAGAGGAAACTGCAGTTCCAAGAACTCTATTGAATCTGCGTTACACTTTGCTTTATTGAACTTAAAGCATTTTTACCTCGAGTGATTCAGTGCACCAGAGAAGAATGAAACAACTTGTTTAAGAATTGTCTGTATTAAATATGGCATCAGATTCTTCCTATAGCTGTGATTTTAATTGGTTTCTATCTATATGTATGAAGACACTTGAATCTTTCCAGAGACAAGACCAACCTAAATCCAGGGCAAATGTCTCAAATTTTCTTAATGGGCAGACTTACATGTTTAAGCTGTCCTAATGACAAATACATTTTTTAAAAGGTAAATGAACATCAATACTTTGTCAAGTCACTGATGCTGTCTTGGCTCAGCTGAACCTGTGCAGGTTACCTGTATAGCTAGCTCCAGCTCTGGCCTGTGTGCTAACTACCAAAGCCAGAGGTGGCATTCAGGTATGCGGGTCTCTGAGAGCAAAGCAGCCCTTGTCAGAGAGTGGCCCCCAGCAGGTGTGAAGGAAGAGTGGAGAGGGACACGCCCTTCCTATTTCTGGCTATTGTTTGCTCATTCTGCTGCTGGATGAAAGACCCTCGTGTGTGGGGTCAGGCTTTGGCTCTTTTAGGTGCATGGGGTTCTGCTCTCCATGTACTGAGGCAACAGTTCCCTGTTTGTTTCCCCTAGGACCTTCCCTAGGCCTTACCTCAGCTCCCTGACTCCCCATATAAGTGCCTCTGCCAAGCACTGTGGCTCCTGGGATAAGTGGCTTTCAGCCCCTCTAGCTCACAGCACCTCTTTTCGAGAACTTTAAGAACAAATCTAGTTGATCCACTTAAGGGGGAATGTGTCTTTTCCATTCTGGGGTGTGGGTTCCTGGCATATCCAGCACTTAGTGTCTTTCTTAACAGAGGACCATCTCAGACCATGGTGGAATGTAGACTCAATAGCCCTCCCGATGCCTTGGCTTCTCTCTGGTTGCCTTTATATTTTCTCACGTCTTTATTCCATTATCCTACCTTCTTCTCCTGGGGTTTCTTGGCTCCCCCTCTTTCTTCTACCATGCTAGATAGTCACCTGTCATCCTGTGAGGGCGGGACTTATGGTCACTCTATGTAACACTCCCCTTCTTTCTCAGTCACTGGAATCATTTTGGTTCCTTGACTCTGAACTGTACACACCATGGTGATTCTCTAAGAAGATAGCAACTGGACAATGCCATTCAAAGGGTGATGTCAAAGCCCCACAGCATGGGAACCATCTGGAACCATCTGTTAATTTGAGTGTGTCTGTGCGCCATGTGCACGCAGTGTCTGCGGAGTCCAGAAGAGGGCTTGGATCCTTTAGAACTGGAGTTAGACAGGCAGCCGTGAGCCACCCCACATGGGTGCTGGGGACTGAACCTGGGTCTTCTAGAAGTGTTGTCAGTGATTTAACTATTAAACTATCTAGCTCCTGGAACTCTCTAGAAATAACAGCTTTCTTCAGATTTTCTGAACCATAAACTCTAGGGCAAGGCTTGACAACACAGACTTTGATAACCCCCTGAACTGAAGTACTACATCGTTAGGAGATGGTTTGGAGCTACTAAGAGCTACCAAGTCCTGCTCTTAGGGTTTTTGAGAAAATGCATTTACTGAGAATATTAGTGGCTTCAAAACACAATGCCAATTTCTAGTGACGGAGGTAGGCCCACACAGAAAGCCCTGTCTCTCCACTATTTTAGCCTAGTCAGTTCAGAGCTCGTATGTAATGCCGTTGCTCTTTCCTGAGGTTAATTTGAGGTTCCCTCTTCCCATTCAAGCGTGAGAAAGTTTCCTGCCCTTCAGCACTACAGGCAGAGGAGCAGAGAGAATGAACTCTGTATATGTTCTAGGCCCTTCTGTTGTCTAGGACACCTGCTACCAGGGCAGAAACCCATTTGACAACATTTGAAATCCACTCATGGTAGCGCCTCTGCAAGCTGGGAGCTTACCAGGCTATCTTAATGTGTATGAAGTGTCTATGCTAAATAATGTTGAACTTGCAAAAGCCTTCCCTTTAAAATCAGGAACAAGAAAAGCACACCTCAGTGTACTCACGCCTCTTTAATATTTGCCCTGTGAGGTTTTAGTCAGCTTAGTAATATACCAGTGATCTCAGAAGTGCTGTGCAGAAAAGAGTGATCATTTTTATAGACAACAAGATACTCTTAGAATTAAGTAAGTAGAATTAATAAGAGAATTCAGCCAAGTTGCCAGGTATATAGTATATCAAAAAAATCACCTGAATTTTTATTAATCACCAGTAACAAAAATATGTTCTTTGTAAAGATAATGTTTATAATGTAATAAAAGTAAATATCCCTGAATATGATTGAAAGAAATGTAAGAACTAATGGAGAAAAATTGAGAAGGTGTGGACAGATAGGACAGAAGTCTAATAAGTGGAGTGATCTCCTGGGCTGAGGAATCACTAGAATCAGCATGGTTAGGGTTCCAGTTCCCCTCCCAATTCAGCCATAATTTATCTAAATTCTGATAAGGAATCCTGACAGGTGTGTGTGTTGTGCGTGCCTCTCTGTGTGTAAGTGTGCATGCGTGCAACTTAACTACTTAAGTTTTAAATTATTTTAAAAATTATGGTGTGTGTGTATCCATGTTAGGAAAATACAGGTGCCCTCAAAGGCCAGAGGATTTGGTTCCACTAAAGCTGGAGTTGGGCAACTGTGAGCCACCCAGTGTGGGTGCTGGGAACTGAACTCCGGTCTTCTGCAAGAAGAGGAAGTGCTCTTAACTGCTCAGCTGTCTCCCCAGACCCAACTACTTGATTTTTTTTAAGATTGCACATTATTTTTTTTATTAGATATTTTCTTTCTTTACATTTCAAATGTTATCCCTTTTCCTGGTTTCCCCACCGAAAATGCCCTATCCCATCCCCCATACCTTGCTCACCCACCCACCCACTCCTGCTTCCTTGTCCTGGCATTCCCCTATACTGGGGCATCGAGCCTTCTCAGGGCCAAGGGCCTCTCCTCCCTTTGATGTCCAATAAGACCATCCTCTGCTACATATGCAGCTGGAGCCACAGGTCCCTCCATGTGTGCTCTTTGGTTTAGTTCCTGGGAGCTCTGGGGTACTGGTTGGTTCATATTGTTGTTCCTCAACTACTTGATTTTAAAAAGCTATATGAACAAACAGAGGACTGAGAATAGTCGATATTCCTGGAGAAAAGGTTTATCCTCCCTGCTTCCAAAATTTAGCTCTTTGGAGGAGTAACTGAGATGATAAAAATGACAGGGGAGACAAACAGCACAGATAGGCAGACAGCACAGACAGACAGCACACACAGGTAGACGGCACACACAGGTAGACAGCAGACATAGGCAGACAACACACATAGGCAGGCAGACAGTACAGACAGACAGGCAGACAACACACACAGGCAGGCAGACAGCACAGACAGACAGGCAGACAGCACACACAGGTAGACAGCACACACAGGCAGACAGCAGACATAGGCAGACAGTACAGAAAGCCAGGCAGACAGCACACACAGGTAGACAGCACACACAGGCAGACAGCACACACAGGTAGACAGCACACACAGGCAGACAGCACACACAGGCAGACAGCACAGACAGACAGGCAGACAGCACAGACAGACAGGCAGACAGCACACACAGGCTGTTTTCATACACAGAATGTTAGCCCTTGACAGTTGATGCTGAGTGCTGGTGGCCTGTGTGCAGATTATACACAAATATCAAGGAGCTCAAATATGTAATGTGATAGGCAAGATTTGGAGTGCTTTAGAAGAAAATACAGAATGTGGTGATGGTTACAATTATGGATACACTGCTTTTAAAAGAAAAAGGTCAAAATTATAACAAAAGAAACAATGAGCTCAGCTGTAGTCAACTAAGACTTTCTGGGCACGGAGCTGCTGTCGCTCTGAAGTGAAGAAGACAGGTTGCGAGCTGGGAGGGCCAGTGCAATGGAAGAAGGTATATCACATTAGCAGAAGAGAAGCAATTCTGCTGAAAGGCAGACAGATAGACAGCAGCGGGTGCTGGACATCAACAGGCCTTCTAGAGAGAAAATACATGAATAGAAAGACACACAGGCTCTTAGGCTGTCTGCAAACTCAAGCTCTTAACGTCAGCCTCTTGACTGTATACTATCATGGCTGTTTTAAAATTTGTAATTAAGAGCATGGAATTTATCCCCCCCCCCCACTGGGAATAGAAAAATAGCTACAACTCAAGAAGAAAACATGAGATCTGCTGATTCAAATCACGTTAGCAGGAGGAGGCAGAGAGGACTGGTTAGATCATGAAAAGGATTTTGATCTAACCAGTGAGGAGCCACACAAGGACACACTGCCAGACCAGAGCTTAACTTTGTGCAAATATTTTCAGCGTAAATTATTCTTTCCTGAACTCTGCCTGCTAGGGCAGTGGCGAAGAGAATCTACAAGGCGGTGGAATTGATACTGCAAAAGACTACAAGAACGACCAAGATGGAATTCCAAAGACGTCATATCTAGAAGGAAGGGTGCTACATTACAAGCTTCTGTGTAAGGTGGTTAAGTTCTGGGGAGCGAAAGGAAGAGTTCCCTCCATGACACTGTGGAACAACAGTCAACAAACAAAACAAAAACAAGTACCAACAAACAAGTAATGGCTAAACATAGGGAGGGACTCAACAAGGAGAAATCTGGTCTTTCTTTTCTGTATCTTGGTTGCATCAAGGTGGGGGTGGATGGGAGGAAAGGAGGGAGAAGAGGAAGTGAGGGCTGAGGGTGAAGGGAGCACGGAGAGGCTCCCCCAGGGCTCCCGCAGATGCCTGAGATGAGCCCTGCCTAGGAATAGCTTGAATCCAATTATGAAAACAGAGTCCCTCATCATGAAAAGCACAAACGTGATGAATTGCCGTGTAGGAAAAACAGTGCAACTGGAGCGCAGGCTGAGCAGGTGTTGCTTGGAACAGCTTCCTGGTTGAAGATGGTTTGTGAGGCCTCTGGACACATGGTGCCGTGAGCAGAGGTTTCAGATTGTGAATGAGGCAGGAGGGGAGGAGTCAGGCTGGGAAGGCTTGCAGAGTGCAGACGTGGAGATATAGCCATCACTGAAACAGGAAGGACGGAAGAGCAAGCGCTAGGGCTCTGTGTCCGACATCACCTCCACATGGGATGCACCAGAATCCCAGTCTCTCACCGTAAGGCAGTTGAGGGGATGAACAAAATAAACTGAAAAACTGGTCCCTAATATGTAACAAATGCCCCGAGCCCAAGTGTTACATATAGCACTACTCTTAGCTCTAAAGGCACTGGCTAGAAATTGGACGACAGAAAATGAGAACCCTGAAAAATTAAAAATTTCAGGGATGAATATTTTGAAAGAGACAGTGTTCGGGACACTAAAAGACAAGACAGTTAGAGCAGGATTATGAGTGGGTGGTCCATGGACCAGCAGCGCCAGCTTCTCAGTGAGCTGTAGGAACAATAGATATTTGGCCCCACTCCAGGCTGCCTCAATTAGCATTTCTAGGAGTAGAAATCAGCAATCTACTTGTTATAATAACCCTGCCCATGTCACCTTAAAATTAGAAAGCACTAGGGGAGAGGATTTAGAAAGATTCTTAGTAAAGAGATTAAGCCCAAATAGATACTCTCCACTCATCTGCGACTGCAAAATCCATCTTCGCATCTGTACGAGAAGAGTCATCTATTTACGAAAGAAGCTTTGGGGGTTCTCCATGCAATGGCACGAGAAAGAATCACAGTTGATTCCAGACCCTGAGTCTAGCCACAGGGAGTGGAGTACGTACATTTGTGCAAGTCCCATCTATTTGGGGGCTAACAAAACATTCTTTACAAGTTTAGAGCTTTGAGAATTTGAAGTTGAAGACTTACGTTGATCCACTAAACTCAACATATCATTCCCACATAACGAATATGTTTGGCATGCCCAGGCTGTAAGGAAAGTGGAGTCTGCATAGAGAGATCGCTATGGTTACAGGGTAATGCAAGTCCGAGGCTGACAACAGAAACTATGACTTCAGTTGCTAGCTAATGCTCTTTTGCACCCACTATAACTTAGTTAGCCATCACATCCACTCTGGGAGCATAGGTTACCTGCACTGTTTCCCTTTCAGATAACACCATGTGGACAGAACCTCTGGTTGTAAGTCTAAGGAAATTTCTGATGATTTTTCTATGATAGAATCTCAGAAATAGAAGTCTTGGTCAAAAGTGATGAATAATTTTGAGATTTTTGTTGCCAAATCTTGATTATATATAATGATGGATTTCATTATATTGCCCTACACGTACATCACGTATTTTGATTATATCCATCCCTTATTCCTTTTTTGTTACCTTCCTACTGTTGCTGATCCCCTTTCCAACTAACCACTTTCTACTATCTTTTTAAAATATATGATGTCATTTTTATCTTATGTGCATGAGAGGAGGTTTACCTGCATGTGTGTCTGGGCACCGTGTGCATCAGTGCCATGAAGGTAAGAAGAAGGAACCAGATCCTCTGGAAATGGAATTACAGACAGTGAGGAATTACCAAGGAGGTGCTGGGAACCAAACCCAGGCCCTCAGTAAGAACCGCCAGCGCTCTTAACCGCTGAGCAAACAACTCTGCACACCTCTCTGTTTCCTACCTTTGTAACTTTCATTTATTTTTATTTTCTCATTATTCAGTGAGTTTCATCAGGGCTGCTTACAGGAGCATAGGTACTTTACCAGTGCCCTACAGCACTGAAAAACATGGCTCTCAAACATGTCCCTTTTTCAAATCCTCAGGGGAAGCTAGGACCCCGTGATCCCCTGCATCCTTCATCTGTAAGAGCTTTGCTATGTTATGTTTTGTGCAGACTATCACAGCTGCTGTGTGCCCAACAGCCACATCATAGTGAGAAGTCAGCAGTCCACAGTGGCCCCTTCTACCTTCCTTCACTCATGTCCCTTCCTCCGTGAGAGAGCCCCGAGCCTTTGGGGTAATATAAGAAATGACGAGAAGTTCCAAGGCAGATGCTTTCCAGATAGTCTGTTCTGAGGTTAATTAATTTGTCCCATTTGATCAGCATTGTCTTTCATCTTAGTTTACTTGATAAGCTGACTAGTATCTTCACTTTAAAATGTTTGCTTATTTCTGGGGCTGGAGGAACGATGGCTCAGCTGTTAAGAGCACTTGTTGCTCTTCCAGGGGAACCTGGCTTGGGTTCCCAGCACCCACACAATGGCACACAACTGATGGCAACTCCAGTTTCAGAGGGTCAGGTGCCCTCTTCTGGCTTCAAAGGGTACTGCAGGCACATGGTGCAGGCAAACACCCACACACAAAAATTAAAAGCAAATGTTAAAAATGTTTACTATTTTCATTCAAATAAAGTTAATGCACCTAAAAACACTTCCAAAATTGTATTTTATTGGAGCAAGATTGTTTAACATTAGATCTAGTCTTAACATTCTTTTTTAGTTTTATTTACTGGAATTTTAAAATTAATTACTTTTATAATTCTATTATTTTATGCATGTATATAGCTTATTCTGATTACTCTCTCCCCTTTCCTATTTCCCTTCATAGTTAACATATTTTCTTATATTCTGCTACACAGTATTTCTTCATCTGAAAATAGTTAAGTCCTTTGTTTACTTTTGAAAAGTCATGCTTTTTGTTAAATTCTATGTGTTCCTTACACATTAATATTTTTTGAGACAGTCTCATACCACAGGCTGGTCTTGAACTTGTGATATAGTCAAGAATCATCTTGAACTCTTGATCCTCCTGTTTCTATCTCAGAGGCATGGGTTGTAAGTGTGCCTTACCATGTGTGGTTTATGTGGTGCTGGGGATCAAACCCAGGGCTTTGTCCATGGAGGCAAGCTCTCTGTCAACTGAGCCATATCCTCAGCCCACACATTACAAAAGTTTAACCTATTTTCCTTTCAAAAAATACAACCTATTATTTGTAAGTAGCTAAAATATTTATGTAATAAAATATATCAATATTTCCCTTCAAAATCCTATTATGTTCATTCTGGGAACATCTTCATCTGTTGCTCTTCTCTCTATAAGGTAGTAACTTTTCAAACAATCAGATTCTATTTTTAATTTGGATCAGCAACCTGAGTATCAACGCTACAGAAACACCCTTCTTGAATGTGAACATTCTTTGTGTTCCGCCAGATGTGTGTAAGATGAAGAGGCATGGAGGTGTGGCGTGGAGTCTGCCACATCAGCCAGGTTTTGGCAAACTTTCCTACCTTCCAGAGCCCCGGGATCCTAGTGTGTAAAATGAAGGTGATGGTATCGTTTTTTGTCAATCTCCCAGGACACTGATGTTCTGCTGCTTGGTGAGTTAACAGAATCCTGTCTGTCACCGTCCTGACATCTCAGCACAAAAGTCTACATATTGAGATTCAGTCATCAGCAAGTTAGACATTCACTTGCTCTCTGGTTAACTGATTCCTCTGCCTCCTCCAAGGTTCCAGACACCATGTGGGATCCTAGAGCTTCAGTGTTGAGTAAGAGTCTTAAGAAACAATGTCCTGGGTAAAAACTAATAAACTTGGTTCAGAGGGAAGGAAAATGGGCACAGAGAAACCCAAGTACAGTGGAGCTTAATTAGGAGCCCAGGACCTGTGTAGGACACTGCCTTTTAAAAGAGGACGGTGAAAACTGGCTGGTTGCATGGAACAGAAAGAGTGTTAGAATACTTTAGAGTATTATTAGTATTAGCATTAGAGTATTATTTAGAGTGTTAGAATAGGTGACTTTTAGGATTATAGAAAGAAGCCACCTGGTCTGCTGTCACCATTTTTTCTCTCATCCACAGTTGGCACCAAAGGGCTTCTGGGGCAGTGGTTTGGGGCGTAGGCAACCCCAATCCCAGATACTGATGGGAAGGAATTCTCAATCATGTTGACTCGGGGTGGGGGTGGGGGTCTAATGCTGTGTCTCTGGACTATGGAACAGGGATTCCTTACCCTGCCCTTGCTTTTCCAGAGAGCAGTGAGTCTCTGCCTCTGTGCAGGCAGCACCAACTCTGTGTTTGCCACACAGAAAAGATGAACTAAGCTAAGAAAGAACTTGTGTTATAGAACATTAGGGAGAACCAGGTGACAAGTCAAAATACTTCCAGTCACTAGATTGTGGTAAGAAGAGGAAACCAAATGCTTTCCTAAGGACAAGTAGGTCACCGCGATGGGGGTGGGGCACTACAGTCTCCTTGTGCCTGAGTGCTTTTCCTTTTTGCGTGAGAAATACAAAAAGCACCAGGGAACATGGGTCACTTCAAGCGTCACCAGAAGACAACATGGAAGCAAGAAGTCAAATGACTTTATTTTCCTCTTTGGTGGCAATTTTGCTTAGTGTGTGAGAGAAGTGTTGACAGAAGAGTAGCTAAAATTAGTCTCCTCTCTGCAGGCATCGGATTACTGTTGCTTCCATCATCCCTGATAAGCACTGGAAGAAAACAGGTTTCTACCCAAGTTCTCAGGAGTGTGTGTGTGGGGGTGCGGGGTGGGGAGTGAGGGGATCAATTGTAGATTGGAGACACAGAAGGGAAAATTAATTCAGGTTATTTAACTTAAGAAATCTTCACTCTTCCTGCTTTTTCAATGAACAGAAAGTCATGAATGAAAAGCCTGGGTGAGGCAAAGGGAATGGGCCAGGTACGCACTTAGCCATAGGCAGTGCTCTGAACCCTTTCTGTGTATATAGTAGCTTACTACAGTCCCAGGGCCAGGAAGATGGCCTCATGGTGAAAGCGCTTACAGCATAAACCTGGGGTCCCAACTTCCATCCCAGAATGCACTTCAAAAGCTGGATGTTGTAGTACTTCCTTCATTCCAGTGTTTCTATAGCAAGATGGAAGTCAGAAGCAGACACAAGGGAATTTCCTTAAGTTAGCAGATCAGCGGACCTGAAGGACGCAGAGAAGCAGCTCTGTGAAATGGACTCTGCCTTAGCTATGAGATTGAACCCCAGAAAGTTATGACCTCCACACATGTGCTGTGACATACATATGACCAGTCTCTCTCTCTTCTCTCTCTCACTCACACACACACACACACACACACACACACACACACACACACACATCAAAATACGTATTTTTAAGAATTTATAAAATCATATATCTAGCCTTTGAGGACAACATTATCCTGGCATTTCAGATACCAAAGGGATGTCACCAGTACGAACAGGGTCAGGTAGGTTAATATCTTACCAAGGTAAAAGCATGTCATTACACAGCCTGGGCTGCCATTGAACTCATGATCCACCTCACCCGACAAAATAGATTTTGTGAGGAGTGGTGCTACACTGGGAGCAGAACTCAGCATCCCATACATGATAAGCCAGAACTCTACTACTGAGTCCCACCTCCAGCCTGGAAAGTCTACTTTTATTCTAGACCATCCATAGCTGAGACTGCATGGTTTTTCTTTTTTTCTTAGTTCCATTTCACCTCCTCCCTCCGTTGGTTCTGCCTGATGACAATGCTTACTCATTTCTGTGACTCAAGCAGTAATATAGCTGTTTGAGCAACTCAATTCAACAACACATCTATCTATCTATCTATCTATCTATCTATCTATCTATCTATCTATCTATCTATCTATCCATTCATCATCCATCCATCTATCATCTATCTATCCATCCATCCATCCATCCACCTATCATCTATCAATCTATCTATCTATCTATCTATCTATCCATCCATTCATCATCCAACCATCTAGCATCTATATATCCATCCATCATTTATCTATCTATCTATCCATCCATCCATCCACCTATCTATCTATCTATCTATCTATCTATCTATCTATCTATCCATCATCTATCTATCTATCTATCTATCTATCTATCTATCTATCTATCTATCTATTTATCTTCGATATATCCATCCATCTATCCATCCATCTATCATCTATCTATCTATCTATCTATCTATCTATCTATCTATCTATCTATCTATCTATCTATCTATCTATCTATCGTCTCTCACTGAAGCCCAGGCTGGCTTCTGACAAGTGACAGTCCTTTTGTTGCAGCTTCCCAAGCACTGGGATTACAGATGTGAACACCATACCCAGCTTCTCACTGGTTTTAACAAGTTCATGTCAGTATCTCAGTCAGTGCTTGTTAGACTGTGGAGTCACTTAAGACAAAAGGGGGCTGGGTGTTGTGGAGCACGCCTTTAATCCCAACACTCAGGAAGCAGAGGTAGGCACAGGTCTGTGAGTCTGAGGCCAGCCTGTTCTGCATAGCGAATTCCAGGATAATCAGAGCTATGTAGAGAGACCCTGTCTCATTAAAATAAAAATAATAAATTAATTAAATAAGAAAAGAAGACATAAGGGGAGAAGAAAAGGCAGTCAGATTGGTGTGTAAGTGTGAGAACAGCCCAGGCACGACTGCGGGCTATCTGTGCTTTGTGGTAATGAGCAGTAGGTGAACTCAAATGTTCACTCACTTGAGCTAAAGCCAGGGGTTGGGGAGGGGAGGAGATTATATTTATTAAGGATCAATAGGCTTTCTTGATCTTATTTTATTTAGGATTCACTTTCATCTTATGTATAGGTATGAGTGCCTGTATATGTACCATGTGCATGTCTGGTGCCTCATGGGCCAGAAGATAGTACTAGATGCCCTGGAAGTGGAGTTACAGGCAGTTGTGAGCTTCTGTGTGGATGCTAGGAATGGAATCTGGTCCTCTGCAAGAGCAGCAAGTGATCTTAACTACATTCTCCAGCCCCTTGATACCATGTTATACATCGGCACAGAAGTTGCCAGGTCTTCTGAGTTAGAAAGGCAGCTTTCTGGAGCACACTCATGAAGTTCTCTGATATAAGCACTGCCCAGATTCCTGTTTCCCAGTCCTGCCTGATGTCTACATTCCCTTTGTTTAAGGCAAGATGGCTTGGATGGCAGAGCTAGTGGGGATCACCCTCTCTCCACCTTCTCTCCCTCAGCTCTCACTTGCAACAAGTCACTGAGTACTGAGCCTCTTTCTGCATGGAAGAAGCATTTGAATATGGGATACGGTCATCATAATCAGAGTGGTTTTGATATTTTTAAATGAAATCATCTAAATCCCTATGTAAGCACCCCTTTATTCTTTGTTGCTCACTTAGAACCACTTACAAATCCTAGAACTGGCTATTGCAGACCTCAGGTTTTGTTAGCAATGGGTTTGGTTTTCCTGCAGGACTCTCACCCCTCTAACACTTTCTCCTCTTTCTTTAACTGGTGGAGTACATCATCCTTCAAGTTTCAACTCAAGTGGTGCCTCTTTACGAACTGAATCTTCTTCCCTGGTTGGTAGAACTAACCACTCTCTTTCCTTGTGCCTGCTAATGATACTTCCACCTGGCAAACAAAATACTCTCTGTGTATATGAGTTCTGTCCCTAAGAGGAGGGATAGAGTCCTTAAATGCTGGGACTATGACTTTCTAATCCTCTTTACCACAAAGGTTAGCATAGTTCTGTGCACATAAAAATCTTACTGCAGATAATGTTCAATGAATAAAAGTTTGTGTTCAATGATCATGAAGCACATTGCTTTCTAGAGTATCTGTGCTGTGACCTTACATTGTGAGATTTTTTATTCATTTATAGCATCGTTGAAATTGTTAATATATTTTTCTTTACTAAAAAGCTGATTATGAAAATCTATAGTAACTAAAACACTAAACCTTTAAATACTCTTCTCTTCTGAAAACTACAAGCTAGGGTTGTGGCTCAGGGCAGAGTTGGAGCTTCACGTGTTCAAGGCTAGGAATTAGTTCCCAGGGTGTGTGTGTGTGTGTGTGTGTGTGTGTGTGTGTGTGTGTGTGTGCATGTGTGTGTGGTATGTGTGTATATGTGAGTGTGTGCACTGTGTGTGTGGTATGTGTGTATATGTGCATGTGTGTGTGTGTGGTATGTGTGTATATGTGAGTGTGTGCACTGTGTGTGTGGTATGTGTGTATATGTGCATGTGTGTGTGTGTGCACTGTGTGTGTGGTGTGTGTGTATATGTGAATGTGTGTGTGTGCACTGTGTGTGTGTGGTATGTGTGTATATGTGCATGTGTGTGTGTGTGTGTGTGGTGTGTATCTGTGAATGTGTGTGTGTGCACTGTGTGTGTGGTATGTGTGTATATGTGAATGTGTGTGTGTGTACACTGTGTGTGTGTGCATGTGTGTGTGGATGTGCATGTGTGTGTGTGTGTGTGTGTGTGTGTGGTGTGTGTGTATATGTGAATGTGTGTGTGTGCACTGTGTGTGTGGTATGTGTGTATATGTGCATGTGTGTGTGTGCACATGCATGTGTGTGTGTGTGAGTGAGTGTGTGTGTATGTAGAGGAGATATATCCTTCCAATGAGAGCAGTAGCTAGGGATAGAGGGGCGATATTTGCAGTCCACCTGCCACAGCTATTTTTATCTGGGATGCTATTCAGTGATAACACCGAACTGTTACTACATAAGCAGCATCCGATTTATCTCCGTATTTACCTTCTCAACGGGAGAGTGAATGATTCACATTTATACTGCAGTGCGCATTTTATGGTACACAATAAAATGAAATCATAAGAATTAAGTTAATCTGAACATTTCATTTAAAAGCAAGAATTCTAGCAATGGAAAACCATGGCCAACAGACAGCACATCCAGCCCACGATGACAAGACGCTCTTTCCCGGCATGCCAGTAATGCCAACAGCACGTGGACACACATCAAGGGACAAATGCTTCACAGCAGCCAGTCTGTTTGGTGACCAACAGCCAAACACTATTCTTAATCGAAACAGTCTGACCTCACCTCAAAAATCAGATTTCTTCAACATCCTGATCACCCTAGAACCTCAATATCGGTGAGCTCTGTTTGAGAAAGTCTTCCAAGGTCTCACAGACCCATTTGTGTACACCTGCAGAGGACTTTGTGTCTTTCCCTCAGAGGGTTTATTTTAGCTTGCAATCACTTAGTCAATAATCATTTTACTGACAGCTTGCCTCCCCCAAGCATCTGTAAGCACCAGGCGGGGCAGGTCCTTGTTGGGTCTTATTTATCATCCTGTCCCCAGGAACTGGTGTGTAGCTAGGCTCTACAAACACGTTAAGTGAATACTGATGTTTTCCACATTTTATCAACCTGTGTCTCTGTTTATAAGTCATGCACTGGGCTCACCAGCCTTGCACCTGCACTCAGCCCAATTCATTCTTCAGTTACAACATCATCCTTCGGTCTGCAGAAGAGGAAGGAGATGATGCCTGAACTTTGAGGGATCCAGTTCAAGATGGGGGTGCATGAAGGAAAAATGAGGAAACCAAAGGAAGCTGGTGTAGCTTGAGGGTTACTTTAAACAGTTTACACAGCTTCTAAAGAACCCCTCAAATCAGTGAAAAAGTAAGAGCAATTACTCTGTCTTAACCCACAAACATGGTCTGATTTGTTGATCCTGGAAAAGAGCTCCTGGTGTGAGCTGTCAGCATGAAGACCACATGTGTGTTCCCTTAGCAAAACTCCTCAGGGTCAGCTCCTGAATGACAGGGGCTCACCCACCCGGGGTTCCTCTGCTCTCAAAGATGCTGGCCTGCTGCTCCTCACTGTATCCTGGTCTCCTCAATTTCTTCCTTTGTGTGTTCTCTTTCCCCTGCCTATCACGAAGCTTCGCCCCATTCACAGGGCCAGTTCACTTTTCCAGGTCCTGTAGAGGGAAAACTCCAAGCATGCCACTCTGGGGGCCTGGAGTCCAGATGGGAGGGGGAATGAATTCTAGGAAGAATGAATTCTAGGCGGCAGAGAGTTTGGGGAGACACCCCCTCCTTAGCCTCCCTCAACAGGGAACTGCACCACTTTCCTGCACTGAGAAATCCTGGAGAAGAACGGGTGGGAACTTGTCAGGGGCTCTTCCCCAACATGCCTCTTTCTCAGTCTCTGGAAGGCAAGGAAATCAGTCTTGCCCTGGGCTGGCTCCCTTTGCCTCCAGTATTCTGAGGAAGAATACTGGAGGCAGACGGAAGTGGGTAATGGGGAGACTGAGGGAGGCGGGTTGACATCATGCTTATCTGGTATGTTGCTTGGGCAGGAAGGAGGGAGATTACAAAATCAGGGACAGAGCAGGCCCAGTGAGTAAACTCGTTAGAAAGGAAACTGCTCTCTCTGTATGCATGGGTGTTATTTCCTGGATTAATGTGCATGTTATCAATCGAAAACTACAATGTCAAAATGATAACTCCATCAATGTACTTTTTTTTTAACCTCCAAGGAATATGGAGGCTGGGAACCAGACACCCTAATTTGGTGCCACTGAGGCAAATACCTTGGTAGGGCAGTTGGTAGGTAGCGCACACACACACACACACACACACACACACACACACACACACACACACTCCAGAAAGCTACCTCTCTCCTTGACACTGGGAAAGGTACTCTTTGACTGTGTCACAGGGATAAATGAACCGGAGGCACAAGACACACCCCACAGCCTTGTTTTAGTGTGAACTCTTCATCCTTGCAGGTGTCAGATCCCACTGTCCCTGAAGCCCAGCATTCAGGGCTCTCAGCTGCCCCCTCTGCTACCCAGGTTCACTGTGCCCGCCCTTCTGGTGTCCCCAAGTCCTACCTGGAGTCCTTGTCGTCCTAGCTCTTTCCACAGGAACACCTGCTGGCCCTCTTGTCTTCCCAGGACCAGCTGAATGCTGACCTCAGGATGTCTTACCAGCCCGCCCAGCTTGAGATGTCTAGTTAAGTTGTTTGAGTGCTACCCTTGAAGTTCCCTGTTTGCCTTGGGTCAAGCCACTGCCTCCCCGCAGACCCTCTGAAGGCTACTGTGGCCCGGCCCGGGGCTCCGCCCCTTGCCTGCTCCCGCCTGCGTGCTTCCTGGGGTCTCCGGCCCCCAAATCCCTCCAAATACACTTACACTCCGCGCGCTCCCTGCGCTCTCTCGCCCTCCTGGAATCTCCCAGACTCCCTCATCCGATCTCTCAGGACAGCCTCTGAGCTGCGCGCTTCAGAGCTGAGCTCTGCGGGCGCGACGTCCCTCCCCCTAGGCCACCCGTCGGGTTTGGTACCTGGGATACTGAGGTCCAGCGCTGGAGTCCTCCTGTCTGCGATGATGAGGCGCTAGCCATTCCCAGGCTTCTGCTCCTGCTCCTGTTGTTGGTCGGGAAGATACCCCCACCCCAACACACACACACACACACACACACACACACACACACACACACACACACACACACACCTTCCAGCTCCTCCCTGGAGATGGAAAAGGGATCACAAGGCAACTGTGCCAGAGGATGGGGCACTTTTTTCCTAATAAAGATCCAGAACTCACAGAATAATAAACACTCTTAGGCGTTCTGCTAGACTCCAGCGTTGCTTCAGAGGGCTGTGCACAAACAGCTCCCTCCCTTCACTGCCCAGAGATCCATAAGCTTTGCCCCAGCATCAGGGTGTCCTCTTGAAGGCAGGGGAGCCCAGCCTGGCTCATAGTTGTTCTCAGGCTCTGGCACAGTGCCTGCCACTCATCATAATACTTGAATGAAGTGGAAAATCAATTTCTTTGGTAGAAACCCAGCATTTGCTTTTCAGCCCTAAAGCCTATTAACTCCTTTGTGTAGGCAATTTGATAGCCAGCGCACACACACACACACACACACACACACACACCAAGATAAAACTAAGAAGCTAACAACACCAAACCTACCAATAGGAAATAAGCTAAAGAAAGTAAGGTAGTGTGGCTTAATGGTATACTACACAACCATTATAATGCAGACATAGAGACTTTGGTCCATGGAGACTTCCCAGTCTTCTTAGAACAGATAGGGTTTATTCCTCTGAACTACAATGAGTGTTTCAGGCAGACATCCACAGTGGTGCAATAATGGTACTTTTATCAGGGGGATAAACATCAATTGTCTAAGTGAACTTAAGACTCCCTCAATAGGGATGGATTCCCGCCTGGTACTGTAAACCTAACAACGTGTGCTTAGAGAAGTCATTGACTTGAGAGGAGAACTCATGGCTGACATGTTTCTACAGATAAGTGTAGTTCTTTTATTAAAAAATAAGGAAGTTTTATTTCAACAGATAGAGACTATTTATTACATGATACAGAAAATAGGAAACTATGGAGCACTCTACCCCAACTGATACATCTGCCATAAAACCACTGCACCTAAGGCTCATGGGAAATTATGAAAGATTGTAAAAGTCAGACACCCATGATGCTTGATATGGGATCGTGTTTCCTAGACGCGAAAGGGAGAAATCACCCATGGAATCTCAACAATATGGTTGCTTGGACTAGACAGCATAATTCAACCCAGCGGCCGAGAGAGAGACCCCACGATCTTAGGTAGTATGAATACTCTTCAATAATGTTTGAACTGGGGTTTGGCCAAGTGTCACTCCCCAGAGCAATTGCTAGTCCCATTTTACGGGTGAGACTGGAGCACGGGGAGGTGACCATAAGGAAGACGGAAGAGCTAGGAAGCTGTAGAGTTGAGGCTAACCCTCAGTCTGCATAATGCGTGTGGGGCGTGGCCAACCTGGACAGCGTGCATGAATATGCATCTTCCACCGGGCTTACTTTGGAGTAGCCTGTGGACAGTGAGTGTCTTACCAGTCGGAGAAGCTGCGTCTTTTCTAATTCTCCTGTTCCTGTGGATTAGGTCAAGGAGGAAGGATGATTTTTGTGCTATTTATCTTTGCACCTCCCTAATGTTTGCTAATCTTTTGTTTTAACAACAGAGCTAGCCTCTCCCTCAGAGCCTTTGCTAGGCAACAGCTCTTAAGTAGAATTTAATATCATCACTTTTTCCTCAATCTTCAATCTTATGTGGTTAATTCTGAGCTAAGTTTACGTAAGTAGGAGAAAGAGTCATTGAAATGACCTATGGAAACTGATGCTCGAAATTTGGAAAACACTGCCCTACATTCCACCGAGCCCAGTTTACAGAGGCTATGGCTGAAGCAGCCATAAAGAATGGTATTTTCTAACTATCAGATTGCTGGGAAGATGCTGAAGGGCTGCTGTGCACAGGAGCATGCACATGTGTGTTCTCTCTCTCTCTCTCTCTCTCTCTCTCTCTCTCTCTCTCTCTCTCTAGTTTTTTTGTTTTGTTTGTTTTGTTTATCTGAGACAGGGTTTCCCTGACTGTCCTGGAACTCACTCTCTCTGCAGACCAGGCTGGCCTCGAACTAACAAAGATCTACCTGCTTCTGTCTCCTGAGATGCTGGGATTAAAGGCATGCACCACCATCGCCTGGCTGTACCACATACTCTTTACTCCAGAAAAGTTGAAGCAGAGATTTCCGATAACGCTTTGTGGGGAGAATTTACATGATAGGTAGAGTCTTTAAGTTGCTGCCAGCCAGGGGAATCAAGTCTTGACAGCAGAGCTATCCAGGAGCCTGGCTCTAGAAAGGCAGATTTTAGAGTCACTTATGGTAGCTCCCTTTGAGGACAAAGCTGGAAGGAGAGTTCCCAGAAATCTAAGTGCCCTCAGCTGCAGTATCACAGTGTGACCACTGCATAGTTAACAGAGTGCCTGCAGTTGCTTCCTGAGGTAACTGGTTGCTAAGAAACATTTGGCAGGATTTAGAAATCTTGGGGTGCTTGGTTGTATTCCAATCATTTAGCCCCTAATTATACCCTGTTCTGTGCATTCCTATTTACAATGACCTCATAGGAAACACAGGACTGGCATCGCCTTCCTTTCACACAGTCACATCTCTGGTCTTCAGGAGGCTTCTGCTGTCTCCAAGGGAGCTGCCACTGCTGTTCCTTTAATCCTTTGGATCCCTCTATGTGCAACTTATAAAATAAAAAAAAGGAAGATAGGATTCTCAGCACTCTAAGTAGGTGTAAGATATTTCCGGTACAACTGACTGGTTTGAAAACTCATGAGGTACCCTGTAATTGCCCATTGGTTCTGTATGCTTTGATGCTTAGGGTAGCCTGACCATCACCTGGGCTCTTATTTATGATACATTTTGCTTTGCAACCACAGTTCCTGACTTGTAACTCCCTCCTCAAGGAAGGTCATAGAAAATTCTAATATTTTCCTAGCTTTAACTGACTGCAAGGAAACTTTCTAACTTCTTTCATCTGAAAGTCCGTCTTAAGAATCTGGACAGGCCTTGCCGGTGGTCCCCACCCAGTCCGTTAGCAATCCTGCTATGTAATGAGTTCTTCACGGAGAGCTGAAAGGTCAGAGATCCTCTGGGTAAAGGTTTCTCAATGGAAGAGGCTGTGTACCTAGAAAGGACATGGGAATAAAGTGGCCTTTCTCCCTCAGCTCATCCATGGGTCTCATACAGCTCACCCACATATCTGCCACAGCTTACCCATGGGCCTTCCACAGCTCACCCACACATTTGCCACAGCTCACCCACAAACCTGCCACAACTCCCCCACACATCTCCCTCAGCTCACCCATGGGTCTCATACATCTCACCCACACATTTGCCACAGCTCGCCCATGGGTCTTCCACAGCTCACCCATGTATCTCTTTGTTTAGAATCTGTAATAGTCTTTGTTATACATTGGTAAACAATTCTCTCCTTGAGTTTGAGAGTTGCTGTGGCAAGTTAACTGAATGAAAGGAGGGGATTCTAAGAGCCTTGATTCATAGCAGCACAGTCAGCAGCGAAAGGGAGACTGCCTAGGATGTAGGACTGACATTTAAAGTGAGGTTAACCTTGAGGACTTAGTCCTCAACCTGTGGGGTCCGATGTTATCTCTGTGTAGATTGGACCTGTACTGGTTAGTTTTGGTTAACTTAACACAAACCATGATAGACCCGGGAAGAGAGACTCTTAGCTGAGGAACTGTTTCCATCTGATTGGTCTTTAGGCATGTCTGTGGGGGGCATTTACTTAATTGCTCCAGCCCACTGTGGGTGGTGGCATCTCAGGGAAGGTTAGCCTAAGCTGTATGAAAGTGAAGAAAGCCAGTAAGCTGTATTTCTCCATAACCTTGCTTCAGTTCCTGCCTCAGTTTTCCTTAATGATAGACGATAACCTTTGAGCCAAATTAACTCTTTCCTTCTCATGTTGCTTTCTGGTCAGTGTTTTATCACAATAGAAAACTAGAACAGCTTGAGAACTGAATTGAGTTAGAGGACCCCAGCTGGAATCTGCCGAAGAATGCTTGCTTACTGAGGGGAGAGATCCTCACACCTTTTGGGGGTCAGAGAAATTTTCTTTGTGGATTATTGTGTGAGAGCAAAAGAGAAATAGACTTTGGTTTTGCTAAACGCACCTACCAACTGCCAAACATTGGCCCTGTAGGAGGTTATTTGGTGAGTGAATGGACAGAACATTTCCACAATCCCATGGAAGGGCTTGCAACTTCCTTCCACTGGCAGGGATTAATTAGCGGCATCCAAGGTAAATGTGTCCAGCTGTCAGGAAACTCTCTGCATTAGAAATGTCTTTCCAGAGTCAGGCTGTGGTGATGACTCACTGGACAAAGTTGGCACACAAACATGGCAATCTGAGTTTAAATTCTAGAGCCCATGTAAAGCTGAGCTTAGTAGCACACATCTGGAACCCCAATGCCCCTACTGTGAGATAAGAGGTGAGACAGGAGAGTTCCCAGAAGCTCCTAGACCAGCTAACCTGGTGAGAGGTGGAAAAGCAAGAGACCCCATCTCAACCAAGATGAGAGGTAAGGACGGACCCCTAAAGTTGTCTCTGGCTCACACAGACCTTGGCACGTTCATACATGAACACGCACACACATGTACACTCCTCATAAACCAGGGTAGTTATTCCTTCCTTAAAACTGGTACAACTGACCTTCTGAGTGCTCTACAGCCTGCTTGGAGGCCAATGAGTATAAACGTAATAAACAGTCAATATTTTACCCTTTATCCTGGCGTAATCCAGGTCCCAGAGGATGATGGGACACTTCTAAAAGGAGCCTACAGTTCCCCCATTCTCTTGATTAGAGAGGCCACGCAACCCAAGAGCTGCCCTCTAACCAGTGTGCATTCTTCAAAGAGGAAAATGCCCTCAGCTCTTCCATAGGAAGCCACACATCGGCAAGATATTGACCCATCCCTGCAGATGGCTCAACTGATAAAGGAAAACCCACAACTGACCTTAACAGTAAAAAAACTATAAGGTTAGATTTTGGTCATCTACACGGTCTTCAATATCCAGCAGCAAAGTACAGCAAGGAGCAAAACAATTGGTTTAAAGAGAGAGAGAGAGAGAGACAGAGAGAGACAGAGAGAGACAGAGACAGAGACAGAGAATGAAACACAACAAAATGGCTGGACTGTGGTTTTTAAAAAGGACAAAATTGGTTCAGTCCTCATATGTATGTATCCCTACAAACCTCTGTTAACGGACAGACATGCCAGGCAGGCCAGTCAGAGGCTGGTCAGTTTACAATCAGGTTAAAGGACTTTTCCTAACCATGAACAATGATTTTGCCCCAGAGAGCCTTCCGTCCTTAATCAGTAAATTCTTCTGTAATGGACTTTTAAATTCACTTGCTGTCACCTTGCCACACCCAAGTTTTGGTCATTAAAATTTTCCCTGGATTTTGCTTTCCAAGATCTCTTTAAAGTTGTAATGGCCTTTCCTTTATTTCCTGAATGGCTCAATCTATAGCTAAATCCCTGGGAATTAGATATCACCTGGAGGCTCAGGCCGCAAGAATGTTGGAACTTACTGTAATCAGACCCTAAAATTTTTCCACTAAAAGTTTAGCCAGGAGAATCATTTTACAGGAAAGGCAATGTTGTCAGTAACCTCTCTTAGATCACAAGGTCCCCACTCAGTAGGTTAGCCTCAGACTCAAACATAGTTCTCATGCCCTGGGCCCATCACCCTCAGATCTGGGTACTCTCGGTACCCTCTCAAGAGCAGAAGTTACCATCTTTACTGTAGCTCAGTTTATCCATCTTTTCCTTGATGCTCACTCTGTTTTTTCTGCTTAGGAAACCTTTGCCTTCATAAGTCAGGAATATTTTCTCTTCTATTACATCCCAGGAACCTGTTGTTTTCCCTTTAAGATCCGAGATACACCTGGAAATGTTTTTTGTAGGGACAACTTTCATTTTTTCCCCCCTCAGGAGAATATCCAATGGACGCAGTACTGGTTATGAAGGATGCTATTTTCCTACTATTCTGTGTCACTTCTGTTATGAAACACCCACATCCACGTGTTTTCTAATGTTTTTCATTGGTCTATTGCTTGTTTGTTTTTTTTTAAAACAACAATATCACACTCTTCTCTTTTTTGTGGCTTTATAGTGAATCTTGAAATCTAGTGTACCAAAGTTTCTAACTTTATTCTTCTTTGGGATCATCTTGGATTCCCTTGGCCAAGATCAACCCTGACAGGGATGCCCAGAGGTTCTTCTCCCGGGTAACTCTTGACCTCATCAAATCCACAATCAAGAGTAACTGCTACAGAGACATTATTATCCCAAAGCCCAAATTTACATACTTTTTTATTTAATAATTTGACCTTTAAGAATTTTTAAAATACTTCATCCATAGGAACATCTTTCTGTGGGGTATTTTATAGAGAACTTTCCTTGGACAGAGAAATGGAATTCCTATTCCTGCCAATAGCAGTAGAAACCCATTTATTAATTAATTTATCAATTAATAAATTATTAATTAATTATTAATAATTAATAATTAAATATTAAATAATAATTAATATTAATTATTAATAAATATAATATATAAATATTTATATTTAAATTTTATTATTTAATTATTTAATTATTTATTATAATTATAAATATATTTATTATAATTATAATCATTTATTATAATTATATATTTATTATAATTTATATATTATATTATATATTATATATTTATATATATTTATATATTTATAAATTTATATTTATTATGAATATTTATTATAAATTATTATTTATTTATTTATTTATTTATATTTTTTATATATTTTATATTTTTTATTTTTATATATATTTATTTATATTATTTATTTATTTATATTATTTATTTATTTATTTATTAAAAATTATAAGTATTTATTATAAATATTTATAAATATTTATTAATATTTATATATTAATTATAAATATTTATATATTTATATATTTATAAATATATTTATATTTATATATAAAATAAATATATTTATATATAAATATATTTATATATATAAATATATTATATATTTATTATAATTATAATTATTTATTATAATTATAATTAATTATTTAATTATTTAATTATTTAATTATTAATATTTAAATATTATTAAATATTATATATTAAAAATATATAAATATTAATAATAATTAAATATAATAATTAATAATTAAATATTAATTAATTTATTAATTAATTTATTAATTCAAAGATGCAAAACTCCCATACCTTTTGACATGGCAAATTCCTTAGTGCCAATTTAGTGTGATAAAATTCCCCTAATAATGATTAAAAAAAAAAGCTTCTGAGCTCATTCTCCTTATTAGCAAAACACATGAATTCCTCAAAGAGTCTAATGGAAATGTCTACTAAACAACAGGAAATCTGTCCAATAGACTATCACCGTAACACTGAGGTTGATGCTTAGGAAGATAGTGCACCATTCCTTGGAGGTCATACTCTGAAAAGTCACCGAGTGGATCATCCATGGGTTATTGTCACAGACAGAGTGAGAAAATATTTGTTGCACTAAAATGGCCACCACTTGGAAAGCCCCTGTCCATGAAAAGACACCAAGGCTGCCTATTCAGATCTGCCTGTTTCCATTCTCTGTCTCCTGGTGTAGGGCGTGGGGGCCACTCTGCTCACTAGGCAGCTCCTCTGTCTGGCTCGGCTGCAGACTCCCTCTCTGCTCATCTCTGACTTCTGCTATTTCTCTCAGCATCTTCTCCATCTTCACAGGAACCATCATTCTTGCCTCTTCTCTAAGACTGAAGGAATACAATCTAGTCATGCCCACAGTTATATGAGGCATAGGAACATTTCACTAAAGAGCACACCACATATGTGTCTGTGAACCCATAAGATTATAACAGAGCTGAAAAATTCCTGTCACCAATGGTTTTTACTGTGCCTTTCCTGTGTTTAGATACACAGATAGTTATTATTGCTTTATAATTGCCTATGCCCAGTACAGTATCATCTACACAGATTTGCAGCCTGGAGCAACAGGTTATGAGCCTCAGAGTGTAGTAGGCTATACTGTCTAGGTTTGTGTAAACATGATACACTCTGCTTTATTTATACATTGACAAAATCACCCACCCACATGTTTCTCAGACCATCAACCATCATTAATCATGTGGCTGTACTAAATTCTTACAGAGCGTTTAGGAGGGGACAGGGCACAGGAGAGTGGAGGATTGAAAAGAGAATTGAAATGAAGGTATGCTACTGTTGGTCAAACTAGCTGTTCCCTTCCCTCAGTGGGATGCTGGTGCCAACTGTGAAGAAAGTAAGGTGGCTTTCCCCTTTCAGGGAAGAAAAGCATATCCATTTTCAGACTGAAGAAGTGAATCAGACATTTAAGTCTCTTTCCACCATTATGGGTGATACTGCCAAGACCTTTGGTCTCCGAGGTTAGGCCCAGTTTTAGGGCATAGATTTCTGTTGTCTACTGTGTCCAGGAGGGTCTCAGGTTGAGTCATCTTAGATCAGAGTTAACATCCTGAGACTGATTGGGGGCTCTGTGTTGAGTCCATTGTCACAGGTAAGACAGGAAATCAGAGCCCCCAGTCTCAACTTCATGCTGTCCAGGGCCACATTAGGAGAAATGAAATAGAACTGTGTCTTCCTGAGACATAGTTGCCCTCACATCCAAATGGTGGAAGAAAGATGAGTCATGTGGCTCTGTGCCCTGGTCAACCATGTCCACAGGCTGTGGCCAGCGCTTGGGAGAGGGCAGGAAGTGACCCCGAGCTGCCCACCACCCTTAGCTTCTGAGGAAGAGAGCGGCAGTGTCTCCAGGGTATCCAAGGGTACAATCTTATTAAGCCTTTGATAATAAGCACAGCTTCCTTATTTATCAGAGTAATGTATTCTGGGTCTAGAGAGAGAAAGTAGCTTTTATTTTCCAGGACTAAATTTATAAACTATGTTTTTTCCATCTGGCCTCACAGCTGTGAACCCAGGATTAACCACCTTACCGTCACAGGCCTGACCTTAAGCGTGAGCAATAAGCTCACATCCGGGTGGGCATCTGACCCAGCCCTTGGTTTTTAAAGTTGTTTCTGAATGATTGCTAAGAAAATTGTAATTGGAAATAGCAAACTCCCTTCCCAAACAACCGCCAAGACACTTTGGAGAAGAACATTCCAACTCTATCCTTTTTTCTGAGCAACTCTCCTTAGGTTTTATAGATGAACTGTTAATTGAAGTCACCAAAACATTTTATTTTATTTTTTTCTAGAATGAACTTTATCCCTTTCAGGTTGAAAAACTTGCAGGATTTACTTGTCTAAAAATCCCTTGGTATTCCATGCCCTGCTGGTTGAGGACTGGGTTTATTTAGTTCAGACAGAGTCCCTCACTACCGCGGCTGCCAGTCTTGCATAGCAGTGTGCTATGTCACTTTAGCAGTGAAGCTAAGGTCACCACTGAATACCCAGGGAAGGGTTCAGAGGTGGTGCCGCACATCATCAGACAGTTCCTAGTTTGGTGTTTCATACCTAGAGGAGAGAAGGCAGACTGACAAATAGAAGAGTCAAAATATTAGAGTGGACTCAAGCCCTCCAGGTTGTAGGACAGAGCCTTGGGTTTGAATGTGAGGGAGACCTGGCACTGTGTTGGGGAAACTTGCGCCGGGCACTCTTCCGTACCATGACCTAGGTGATGAAATACTGTGGCTGGCTTGAGCTTTCTTCTCTTTTTCCTAAGCCTGACTGAGGAGGCATATGTTCAGGTCTTACCATTGCTTTATATTTAGTTTAATAATCGATATTCTGTTTGTTCATTACTTAGAAGGTGGAAGATTAATAGGGGCCAGCTGAGTCAGAGATCTCCTTTCCACTCAGGTTCCTGTAAGTTTGGGACTGCAGACTGTGGAATGTATCTCAGCCTTCTGGGAGCCTCTGTGAGATTGCAGAGAGCAGCTACACATGCACTGGGGAGTTGTACCCTCAGTACTTGAGGAAGCCCCCAATTATGAAAGCATAGAAAGAATCAAACTACTATTGGCCTTTTTACACTTGTGCTGGGCAATAAGCTGGGGGCCAAACATTTGTAAAATAATACATTTAGTGTGTTAAGCATTCAAAAGAGTCAAGGAGACCATTGCTATTACCACTGTCCCATGTGGAGAAACAGGCAGAGTGAGTGAGATTAAACAGCCTCTCAAGGCAGTGTGAGGAAGATGTGAGAGAGCTTTCACTTGCCAGTTTAGACTTTCTTCCAGGGTCATGAATCTTGTAGCAGATGGTGACTTGCCCTTCATAAAACAGAAAGTGTGGGTTCATAGATTCTGTGTCTAGTTTCACTGAGAACTCAGACATTTAGGTTTTGTTTTGTAACAAGGTCATCATTACTACTAGAAGGGGTTCCTGGAGGCATTAGCATGTCACTGCTACTTGATGCAGTCAAAATGCACTTTTATTTACTTCATTATCTGTTTGTTCATCTGGTGCCCGTGTTTTATCTGGATCAGGTTCATCTGACAAGTCCAGAGTGCTTTTTTTTCCACCCCTACATGTTACAAATCCCTTACGCCAGGAGTTTGCTGTTTCTGCCATCTGGTCATCGTCTTAGTTTCTCAGAACTTGGTTTCTCTCTGAGAAAGTGACTCACGCTGTGCTTAGTCAGCAAGTCACCCTGGGAGAGAAGGGGTGCAGTCAAGCCTGGAGTGCTGATCCTGTCAGGTAAGATGGCTCTGAAAACAAACAGTATGTTGGTGGCAACCATTTCAAAGCAAGAGAGGTCAATCAGGGAGTAGAATGTAGAGTGGAGAGAGTTGTCATGGAGGTAGCCTTGCATCAGTCTCTCAGACAGTACTCTGGCCTTTCTCATGCTTGTTGCAGTGAGTCAGGAATAGGCATGCTTGTGTCAGGAATATACATGTTTGATGTATGCTAGCTCCAATAGACTCCATGAATCTGGGAACACAGGGCCTGGTCTCTTTTGTTCCCCACTGCATCTCCACAGATGCTCACAGTACTGGGTCTCACACAGAGAAGCGTGCAGTAAATGCTAATTGAATAAATCAGCATATGCCAACTATTTCTCCCCGAAAGTAACCAAGGATTGCATCTCACAAGCTGCGAGAGAGAGACTCAGCAAGAGAACTATAGGCAAAGGGAGCCCTTGGGTGACTTGTGAGCATAGTATAGTGCATTCATATTTTTTTTTTTAGAAAAAGCTTTTTCCAATAAGATACTGAAAGAAAGTATCTTAATTACTTTTCTATTCTAGTTATAAGACATAATGACCAAGGCAACTTATAGAAGGAAGAGTTTATTGGGGCTATGGTTTCAGAGAGTTAGAGTCCATGGTCACAATAGCAGCAGATCAGCAGGCATGGTACTGGAGCAGGAGCTGAGAGTTCACATCCTGAGACACAACCGTGAAAGACAGAGACACAGATGTGTGTGTGTGTGTGTGTGTGTGTGAGAGAGAGAGAGAGAGAGAGAGAGAGAGAGAGAGAGAGAGAGAGGAAGAAGAGGAGAATGAGGAGGAAGAAGAGGAAGAGGAGGAGGAGGAAGAGGAGGAGGAGGAGGGAGACTGAAAATATCAAACCTCAAAGCCCACACTCAGTAATACACCTCCTCCAACAAGACCACACATCCTTTTTAAACTTTATTCTTCTCTCACACATTGCATCCTGACCACAGTTTCCCCTCCCTCTATTCCTCTCAGTCTCTCTTCCTATCTCATTTCTCCTTTAGACTAAGTCCTTTACTTTCCTTCAAAAAAGAAAAAGAAAGAAAAAAAGAAAGGAAAGAAGGAAGAAAGGAAGGAAGGAAGGAAGGAAGGAGAGCCAGCTTCCCAGGGAGATTCACCAAACACAGCATAACAAGATACAATAAGACTAGGCACAAACCCTCTTATCACACAGCTGGACATGGCAACCAGTAGGAGAAAAAGGGATCCAAGTACAGTCAAAAGAATCAGAAACACCCCCACTCCCATTGTCGGGAGACCCACAAGAACACCAAGCTATAAAACTATAAGGTATATGCAAAAGACCTAGCTCAGACCCATACATGATCCTCTGTGTTTGTCAGTTCGGTTGCTGTGAGCCCCTATGAGTCCTGCTTAGTTGATTCTGTGGTCCATGTTCTCATGGTGTCCTCCACCCCTCTTGCTCCTACAATCTTTCCTCTCCCTCTTCTGTGGGGTTCTCCTAAAACCATACCTCTCAATCCTTCCTAAACAGTTCTGATTAAAGACCAAATAAGTGATTAAACGTATGAGCCTATGGGAACCATTCTCATTCAAACTGCCACATTAGGTAAAAGAAACATTGATAAATTTGACTACATTAGAAAGGAAAGCTTAAAATCCCTACATACCATCTTTCTTCTCCTTTTTTTCTTTTTAAAGTTTATTTTTAAGGAGTAGAAACACAACTGTTGAATACAATCTGTTTCCATAGAGACCATGCCATGAGCATAGACATTGTTCTTTCATCTACGTCATGCTATTGTAGACAAAAATCTCTACCTTTCATTAAAAAGAAAAAAACAAAGAGAATGTTATACAGTTCCATAAACAGAGCTAAAAGGCAACAATGTGAAATAAAGTGATTAAAGCACATGTAATAGGCAGATGACTTACAGCATATATAAGTAAGAATACTGCTTACAAGTCAGTAAGTAGGCCAGGGAAAATCGGAGGTAGAAGAAACATCTGGGTTTCCTGACATAAAAATGGAGCTGAAATTCACCGGCTATCACAGTCATACAGCATCCATTTCCATCCTGTGCAATGTAAATGATGGATAGTGTCTAGCTGCTGGGGGCCTAAGAGGAGAACCGCTGTCGTATGCTACTCAGAGAAGAGTTAGTTGGACCCCCCAAAGGCCTACATGGGGGAGCAGAAAGCTTTAAGAGGTGAGGCATAGTTAGAGACTTGTGATCACTGTGGGGGATGTTTGTAAGCACTCCGACTCTCTATTTCAGTTCCAGGCCATGAGGTGAGCAGTGCAGCTCACCACATTTTCTTATACTCTCCTGCCTCAGCACAGGCCCAACACCATATGGACAAGCAGTAATGGACCGAATCTCTAAAAACATGATTCTGAAATAAAAATTTCTTAAGTTGATTATTTCAGATATTTTGTTAGAGGTGTATACAGCTGATTAACACAGAAGGCAATTTGGCAATGCTCATTAAAAACCCTAAAGTCTCATCTAGTAATCCTTCTTGTCAACAGTGTAGAGAAAAACTTACTTATGTGTCGCAGAGGCATACACAAGGACAGCCATTAGCAGTATTTTCAATGTATTTCAATGATTTATTTCTAGTCTTTGTGTATTTTTTAAATGGAAACATAAAATGAATAATAAAATCAAACTTATCTCATTGTTTGGACCATGCGCTAAAAAATAGGTATGCTTCTGTAGACCAAAGAACAATGGTCTAAGGCAGGCTTGGCCTCTATGAAAACAG
This sequence comes from Tokudaia tokunoshimensis, assembly GCA_036184795.1. Classification (NCBI taxonomy): domain Eukaryota; kingdom Metazoa; phylum Chordata; class Mammalia; order Rodentia; family Muridae; genus Tokudaia; species Tokudaia tokunoshimensis. The sequence continues at coordinate 22,804,619 of BTHU01000015.1, forward strand.
TTGGCTTTCAATAGGTGTGTTTTCATTCCTCAAAAACAAACTTTAAAAAAGTAGATTGAGACTTCTAAAAATATGGGGGAGAGTCTAATCCCCAAAACGTGTGGACTCAGCCCAATCTAGAAAATGTTTGTAAGCATAACTGGTGAAGTCCTCAAGAGAAGAGATAGTCCTGCACTATTGTAGGTAACATAAGACCAACAACAAGAGCCCTAGCAAGCAACAGAAGGAAAGAAGTCAGATGTAGTAAGGGTTTGGGTTTCTTAAAAAACCCAGTTATGTTAAGTGAAAATATTTCTGTTTTAATCCCAGGTGTGGAATAAGAGACTGCTTCACAAAAGGTGATTATGATTTGCCTCATGCGTTAGCAGGGGCATGATTTTTTGCCAGCTGCAGATAGTTTAGTTTTGAGGACTCTGGAGAGGATAAAAATGGGAGAACCCCAAGAGGGCCTGTAGAGGCTGCTGCTCCCCCTCCTGCTAGTGGTTCATCTTGCTGCTGTGTTTGCTATTGTTGTTTTTGCTGGTTTTCTTGCTATTCTGACAACAAAGAATGAACTTGCCCCTAAAACCACATTCCTAATTGTAACTGTCCAGCAGTCACAGGCAAACTGGGTTTACCTGAAAGGGAGGCTGGAATTAAGGTAGGGAGGGCGAGAGAAGAATGGAGACAAGGCAAAAGTTCTGATCAAGGCTCAGTGTTTATTTTTCAGTTCTGCATTTATATAGGTAAAGATCCATTCTTAGTTTCAGCTGGGTTCTTGTTTCAAAACAAGCTTCAGCAATCTTGTTTTTTGCAGGAATATTGTAGATGTGGTAAAACAGGATACATCACTCCGGGTGGGCTAGGCAACTGTGGCAAAACAAGGTCTGATTAGCCCATTCAAGGCTAGGGGAAGGATACAACTAATTAGCAGGAAGTAGTCTATAGAGGGCTACACACCCTTCCCTCTAACCTTCTTTCTCTCCTACTAGTATGGGGGGGGGTTGAAAGGGATTAGAGTGGAATAAGGGTTGGAAGGGAGGTGGAGGTGTAAGAACCCAATAAAATAGCTACACACACACACACACACACACACACACACACACACACACACACACATTACACACACACATACATTCCAGCAATCAGAAAAGGCCAAGGGAGGACTGAAGATGCTGACTGAAGCAGCCAGAAGCCTACAAATGTCTGGAGCCACCAGAAGCTTGACCGAATAAGTTGGATTGTCTCTTAGAACCTTACGAGGAGCATGCTGTGGTACACATGTGGGCATACTCGCATACACACACACACACACACACACACACACACACACACACACACACACACACACCAAATATATCTTTAAAAACATTTAAATGGACTTCTGTTGTTTAGAAATGTCAGAGAGTAAATTTCTGTTGTATTATTAAATGTCACCAATTTTGTGGAAATTAATACAATAGTTGATACAAAAAAATCTGGCATTTGTATTTAGTGAAGGATAAACTTGCTTTTGTTTTTAAGTAAAAGCACTGGACTTATAGAGGCTAATTCATCTTTTTCCTCTGGAACCCTGACAAGACTGACCTTGTATGTGTCAGAAGTGAGTTAAGACTTTCAGGAGCCAAAGACAGAACTGAGTTATATGGTTCTAGATGCTAAGTTCTCTCTCTGTCAAACACTGTCCCAGAGACATTACCTTTTAAGAGACAGATAGGTTGATGGATAAGAATGTCTAGCTATTTCTTCAGTTTACTTAAATTTTAACAGAGAGACAATAACACAGGGGAAAGTATGCTGGTGACAATTTGAGTATTATCTCCATGTGAAAAAGATAGACCTAGAATCCGTTCATCCACATGGAGCTACAGCTGGGGTTCCCATCCCTTGCCTTGGTCATGTACCTCTCTATCCTTAATCTTGGTCTGGGTGTGGATCCTCTCCACAGAAGGAATTTTCATTCTAAACTGTAAGTATTTCAAGAATGATGAGCCCACAAAGTCAAAGACAGCCATATGTAGAGAGGAAGCATGATTCACAGGCATATTTGCCTGGATTTTGGATGTCTGTCACTGCCATATAAAGCAGCTGTGTCTGTATACCTTGATTTTTGTGCTGCTCCCATTCATAAGTTGAGAATCTATCTCTAGAGCAGCAATATTTAAAGGGGACTTTGGAAGGTAACTGTGTTATGAAGAAAGAACCCACATGAGGAAGATTCTATGCCATTACAAGTGGAAATTTAGAGAGATCCCTTGTTCCTCCCTCTGTGGTGGTGGAGAAATTGGTCATCTATGAACCAGGAGGAGGCTGACATCAGATACTGAATGAAGACCTTGCTCTTGGGTGTCCCAGCTTCCAGAAATGTGAAAGATGTATCTCTGTTGTTTGTAAGTCATCTAGTATATAACTGTTAGGATTTCTATTACTGTGAAGAGACACCATGACCAAGGCAATTCTTATAAAGGTTAACATTTAATTGGAGCTGACTTAGAGTTTCAGAGGTTCAGTCTATTACCATCATGGTGGGAAGCATGGCAGCATCCAGGCTGACATGGTACTGGAGAAGGAGCTGAGAGTTCTACATCTTGATCTGAAGGCAGCAGAAGAAGGCTATGTGCTACATTGGGCATAGCTTGATATTGGAGACCTCAAAGCCCACCTCCACAGTAACACACTTCCTCCAACAAGGCTAAACCTACTCCAACAAGGCCACAACTCCTAATAGTGCCACTCCCCATGGGCATTCAAACATATGAATCTATGGGGGTCAAGTCTATTCAAACCACCAGAATGGCATTTTGTTATTGTACATCAAATGGATTAAGAAACAGGAAGCACACACGCATGTACATGCACCCACAGCAGATAAATCTTTAAAATTTATAAAGGAGGGTGATATGGGAAGTTCTAAATCATTTTAAACTGTTTTGGTAGAAAGAGAAATATCTAGGAGACACTGAAAATTCCTTATTGACAATGGAAAAGAGACACCATATATTGACTCAAGAAGGTGAATGAACCGTGTATACCATAAACAAAGAGAAATCTACACAGAGATATATAATACTGAAACGTTTAGGACTCCAAAGACCAAGAAAAGATTTGAAAAGGAGCCAAGAAACAGCAATAATCTGTCAGTTGAGTTCCAGATATCACAAGAAGTTAGAGGACAGTGGGATATTTTAATACAGGGGTAATAATTGCCAACATGAACTTTATCATCTACAGACAAGATCAAATGCTTTAAAACAGAGGCACTTTCCTATAGCTGGTCTTCATCAAACGGAATTCTCCTGCATAGGTTTCAGAAAGCAGTGATGTCAGAGACAAGCTTACAGTGTAAAAAGAAACAGGGTGGCTAAGTCCAAAGGCGAAGGCAATCTAAAATAATAACATGCCTGTGTTAAAAAAACGAAATGCACGGCAAAAGAATATGTAAGAGAGTGGCTTAAATAGTATTAAACTGTTCTTTGGGCTGTGTGCTTTATAAAAAGAAGTAGTCATTAACTGAGGATATTTAAGGTTTGACTTTGCATGCTTTAATGTGCACATCAGCCTTTAATAGAGACAGAATGTTTTATTTTACACATAATAAAGGACAAAAAAATCTGGAAGCCTGGAAACCAATCTAAAAGAAGGCAAGAAGGAAGAGAAAAATATGTATATAACAGGTGGGACAAATAATTTCTAATTAAAATGATAGATTTAATCAGAAATATACCAGTAATTACAATGAATATAGTAAAATTGATCATCAGATTTATAAAAACCAAGACCAAGTGTTAGACATATCTAAAACATAAAGATACTGGTAAGTTAAAGTGAAAGTCTAAAAAATAAAAAGGACACAGCATTCAAATGCCTTTTAATTAACAATTTCATGTAATATATTTTGATCATAGTTTTTCCCCTCTTCCAGGTCCTCTCCACCTCGGTATCCACCCCAACTTCATGTTCATTCACTTTCTACGCCCCCCCAAAAAACCCTAAAAACCAAACCAAAAAAACCCACCACCACCACCACCACCAAAAAAACCAACTCCACCAAACAAGAAATAAAAATCAAAACAAAAAAAAAACAAATAAGATGAAAAAATTAAATAAAGTTCATGAAATATGGAATCTGTCTTGTGTTGGTCAAGTATTCCTGGGCAGGAGACCTGCCCTGGAGTGTGATTGATATGCCCAGAGATACTGCATTGAAGAAAACTAATTTTCCTTTTCTCAGAAGTTATCAATTGCGAATAGCTTCTTGATCAAGGGTGGAATTTTGTTTCCACTTCCCCTACTCTGTGCTGGTATTTTTGTCTATAGCATATAAACAATATCTAATTAAAGATGTAGCGTTAATTAGCATCACAAAGTAGGAATAAAGGCACAGGAATTACTGGTTGTATTGAGGATTACTCCGTAACTGCAAAAGGCTCAATTTAGCAGGAAAGTATAAATTAAAATTTAAATGTACCTAATTGCATTTTCTCAATGTATACAAAGTCAGAAATTGACATAATTGCAATGATGACAAGATCCACAATTTAGGACCACAGTTTATGGTAGATCAAAAAACTTCTCTCCGAGAAATAAAAATGGTTAAAAAATATTTCAAATAAAAGTTCATTGTTACTAGCATTTAGGAAAATGAAAACAAAAACAACTTTGAGGTTTCATCTTACTCTACTCAGAATGGCAACGATCAACAAAACAACCAACAGCAAGCATCAGAGAAGATTCAGGGGAGAAGGGAACCTTCATTAACTCAGGGGGACTGCAAAAAGCTAAAAACCAATCTATCACACCACTCCTTAGCATATGCCCAAGGGACTGGACATTCTACCCCACAGATCCTTGCTCAGCCATGTTCACTGCCACTGCATTCACAATAACTACAACCTAAATGTCCTTCAACTGGCAAATGGAAAATAAAAATACGGCACATATAGACTATGGAAAAATCATTTAGCTTTCATGAAAAATGAGATCATGGATTTGCAGGATGGGACTGGAAAATATCAAACTGTGAGGTAGCCCAGAGCCAGAAAGACAAATCTCTCTCTGTCTCTCTGCCTCTTTCTAAAGTAAAAGTAAAGTAGTGTGTGTATGTTTTCCTCCAAGATCCATGATTTCACTAGCCCTGAATACTTGGCAAAGTTTTCTGATACCAGATATGATCTCCTTGTTAAGCAAGCCTTAAGTCCAATTAGAGAGATGTTGGATACAACCAAGATATGTGTGCCACTATTGAACCCTTAGAGATGCCATTCTCCCCTTTTTAGATTTAGTTATTCATGGATTTTATGCATATGAGTACTCCTGCACATCAGAAAAGGGAATCAGGTCTCATTAGAGAAGATTTGGGGCTACCATGTGCTTGCTGGGAATTGAACTCAGAACCTCTGGAAAGAGCACTCAAGTGCTCTTAACCTCTGAGTCATCTCTCCAGTACCCTAAATATATATTCTTATGCCCACAGATAAGAATATGTCTCACACCTCATTAAAGAAATGTCCCTTCGTAACAGACAGAGACCATTAAGAGAAAACTACAGTGGATCAGAATGGAAGAGAACAGATGATCTTGCGGTAAGAAGCCCCTACTGATTTATCTGCGACATGGTTCCTGTATCTAAGGCTCAGGAATCAGAGAGGAAGAGGGGTGGGGAGATTGTAACAACCATGGGAACAGAAGTCTGCTGTGAGATTGTATCTCCTAGAAATGACAGGGAAGTATTCACCATGGTACCTTAACAATATGTCTGCCTAAACAAGACCCGAAGAAGCTCAACACCAGCAAATGTTAACACAGAAGGGAGAAATCTCACAGGGCCCATTCATAGAAAAAGATCTACACAAAGCTGAGCATGGAGAAATAGTCTTCCCCAGGGAAGGGCCCTCAGATTGGCTACTAATACCCAATGGTCAGCCCTGAAATCATATATATACATGATATATAATATATATCATATATTATATATATCATATATGATATATATAATATATATATGTGTGTGTGTGTGTGTGTGTGTGTGTGTGAGAGAGAGAGAGAGAGAGAGAGAGAGAGAGAGAGAGAGAAACAACAATTAAATAAATAGAGGCCATGAATTTGACAAGAGAGCGATGGGGTGAGGTGGGAACGAAGGGTTGTAAGAGGGAAAAGGAAGGGAGAAAATGATGTAAATATATTCTAATTAAAAATACTCTGTAATAAAGAAACTTCTCTTAGATATGTATAGAATAACAATATCAAAACCCAGTAATAATACAGACACTTGACTGATATAATTACTATATGACGCAAGTAGTACCATATGGACACGTGGAGAACACACTTTCCAGAGACAATAGTGTGCATTTCCCTTCCAAGCCCATAAAGAATACATGAAAACTTTTGATCATATGTTGAACCACAAAGAAGTCAGAACAAAACTAAAGGCTGGATCTCATGCAAATCGCATCTCTGATCACAGGGTGGTTAAGTTAGACCTTGGAAAACTAAACACAACAGTCTGAAATCACTAAATGTTTACATTACACAGAATATAGTTATAAAAAGTCCATGGTTAATATAAGAAATCACAAGGAACTTTAGAAAATATTTTGAAGTGAGTAATAAGGAAAATGCTGTGTGGCATACCTTTTAGATACAGTTAAGGCAGTTTTTAGGGAAGGGGAAATGATAACCTTAAGTAGAGCAGTAAAGAAAGTCTGAAAACAGATTCATCAGTCTACATTGTTAGACAGGCAGTAGTGGCATACATCTTTAATTCCAACACTCAGGAGGCAGAGGCAGGTGGATCACGGAGTTCAAGTCCAGCCTTGTCTACAGAGTGAGTTCCAGGATAGCCCAGGGCTACCCAGAGAAACCCTGTCTCAAAAACCAACTCCCCAAAATGATTTTACAAAGAGAGGAGTAACTATGCTGTAAGTAAGAGAAAGCAGAAGGCAATAGAATTGTTACTAAGGAGTGCAACTGCTGTTTGTTGCTGTGACCCATTGGCTAGAGGAAATTCATGGTGTATTATGACAGAGACTCTGGCTGCGTTCTGCCTGTGTGGGCTGATTTGTTTGGTAAAGGAAATATCTAGACAGAACATCACTAAGGTTGTGTCATGGTTTCTGCTTACTGCTCTTAGTTTATCGTGAAAGGAGCAACGGATGGAGCAGAAAGAATACAATTTGTGGGCTGAGGGAGTGAGTTTAAAGTTCCACTTAATACAGGAACTGAGAATGAAGCTGTAATTGCTCAAGACCTGGGCCCCGGGAACAGAAGGTCTCATTTTGCACTGGGGCAATAGAAAAGGGGCCTTGAGGGCAAGATCCCACTCATTAAAGTTTCCATCTTTAATGCAGCTGCAAAAGCCTTTGAAAGGAAGAGTTTATGGGAACAGTGCTGCTGGAGGAACTTCCTCCACAATCCTCTAAGAAACAATAAATTTGGTAAATATTCTCTGGGGACCAGCACACAAAGGCAATGTAATCCAAAGGGGTCAGACTACATCTCAAACTGGCAGCAGAACTTGAAAATATTGTATACGTCATTGCTAGCTTCCCAGGCATGAAACAGTTAAGGATGAGGTCATGATAGTTCCATACCAATGTTCCTGAAGGTCACTGGGGCAAGGCAATGGTTGTTGGCTTCAGAGTCTCTATAAGGAGGCTCTGAGAGGATATTGTGCAAATCTGAGAAGATGAGGTTTAAGTTTAAATAGAGACCTCAGGAGGTCAGAGATGCCAGGGCTGTGGGAAATCTGCTGCAGAAAGCTGTAGGCATGGAGCAGAGCTAACCCAAGAGAGAGATCATGTGTTGTGCAGGAGTCAGAGCTAGAAAGGCAGGGCTCCCCAAACCCTTTGGGTTCTAGATAATCCCATCGCAAACCCCAGATGACAAACATGGACCTGTACAATTTGGTGTTTGTCATGCTGGGTTTGGAGCTGACCTTTTCTTGTTATGCCAATATAATTTTTTTATTCTATTTTATTGGAATTAGGATTTTATCCATTGACATGGTATATTGGAAGTGCGTAGCTTATTTCTTATTTCATAGGACATCCCAGTTAAGGGGTTACCTTGAGTCTCAGATAATAGCCACGAGAGTGTTTCTAAATTGAATCAATTGATCCATCCTAAATGGGTGGCACCATCCCATGGGTTAGAGTTTCTGATTGAGTAAGGAAGAGAAGGCAAGTTGAGCGCCAGAGTCCATCACTCTCTGCTTCCTGACTACAGATGCAATGAACCAGTTGCCTCATGTTCCTGCTGCTATGCCTTTCCTGTAACTATAGACTGCACCCTCAAACTATGCGAGAATAGACCCTTCCTTCCTTCTTTCCTTCCTTTCTTCATTCCTTTCTTATTTCCTTTCTTCCTTCTCTCCTTCCTTCCTTCTTTCCTTCCTTCCTTCTTTCCTTCCTTCCTTCTCTCCTTCCTTCCTTTCTTCTTTCCTTCCTTCCTTTCTTCTTTCCTTCATTCTTTCCCTCCTTCCTTCGTTCTTTCTTTCAGTCCTTTCTTCCTTCATTCATTTTTTCCTTCCTTCTTACCTTCCTTGAATTGCCTTGTGAGGTATTTTTCCACAGTGATGAGAAAGTAAACAACACAGAAAGAAATAGTAAATATACAAGCAGACATTAATGAAATGGGAAACAGATATGTGATGGAGAGAGATCAACAAAACCAAAGGTTCATAGTTTGAAAAGACCAATATATTGAGAAAGTTTTGTTGGGATTGAGGATACACACAAGAGAAAGATTAGGGAAAGAGGAAAGGAAGGTAAAGATAATTAATGTCATGCATGAAAAAGGAGCTATTATGACATGTCTTGCATGCATTGACATGATAACGAGATTTTGGGAAAAATTTTAAGTCAATATACTTGAAAATTTAGGTAAAATAGGAACATTTTTAGAAAACCACAACAACTGAAAAATGATTCAAAGAGAGGAAAAAATTTGAATAATCTTGTGCTACAGAAGGATTGAATCAGTATTCAAAAACTCTCTTCCCAAGAAAACCCAAATGGAGGGGGCTTCATCAGAGGTGTGACAACTGTTCAATGCAGAATCCAGAATGACTCAAACATTTCCTGGAAGTACAAGGAGATGTCAATGCCCACAACTCACTACTAGAAGCAAATGCACCATTGATATAAAAACTGAACTAAAACAATACAGAAGAAGGGGAAGTACCAAAGAATGTCTCTTGAAATGGACGCAGAAACCTGAAAGCAAGCCCCAAAACAGAGGAAAAGAATAAAGACCAAGTTGGCTTTATCTCATGAAGTTGAAGAACTTCAGGAACACAGTACGATTTATCACATTTTCAGAATAATACCGAAAAATCATATTTAGAAATATAAAAAAACCTATGTTCACATTCAATATCCATTTGTAATAACCACACAAAAAACTAGAACAAATTTAATATGATAAATAGCATCTTAAGGACCACTGCCCCATACATGATGGTGAACATTGGAAGCATTTCTTTAGAAACAAAGAAAAACTAATGCTTCCTGTTGTGTCTAATCAGCACTGTAGTAGAAATCTTAGACAATGCCCCGAGCAAAGATTGGGAAAGAAGATGTAAAGCGATCACTATCTTTAACAGCATGCACACACACCACACGCACACACACACACACACACACACACACACACACACACACACACACACACAGCATGCACACATACACACAGCCATGCACACACAGACCTCTCTCACACACAAGTAAATAAAGTAAAAGCAAAACACAAATTAAAAAAAATGGTTAAACCAGAAGCAGATCTTTCTTAATATGGGGCCATTGGCAAATATGTCAGATAGTTATACAAAGGTCCGGTGTGCATGGATACACTCTGAAGATGCTGTGAAATGAATGTAGTTTATAATATCGATCATCTTTAGTCCACGAGAAAATGGGAGAACATATGATCTGATTCTGTTCATATAAAACTGGAAACCGGGCAGATTAAAATACTGTTCAGAGTGAACACACAGGCTTTAAGACAAATAAAACCAAGAGTATGAAAACAAGATGGAGGTAACTTGGGGGGCTTCCTACAGGCCACTTTGGTTTTCTTTGCTCCCATTCTTGCCCCCAACCCCCATGATTACATATTTTAAGCAGGACACTGATGGCTGCACATTTCCTTGCCCACAGCAACACGATGCTCTGTGGGACTAAAGCTTCCTGGCTGCTGTTCAAAGTCACTACCCATCTCACGGACTATGCCATTTCTGGTGTTCAGTTGCTGCTTCTGCTCCGAGTATCCCAGGACCTTGTTATTCCCATCTACATGAGAAAGAGCCATCTGTCATCCATGCCTAAAGAGAGCAGAGAGCCCAGGACTCTCAGCAGTGTTTATTCCATACCCTCCCCAGCTTATTTCTTATCACTTTGGTTAGGGACACATCTTTCTTCTAGAGAATAATGAATAGGCCATTGTGACATTCCTAATTCCAATCCCTCTCATCCTTTTTTGCTGAGTTCACTGTACCACTCTGGCACCTCTAACTCGCTTATTATGGCCAGTCTTCTATGATAGGCCTCTGAGAGTTATGCCAATGGTGTACTGGAACTGTCCCTTAGGGCCTTTGCCAGGGCAAATTCTTCACATTCTGTGTCCTGCTTCTGACCCAGCAGCCTCAGCATTCCCTTCCAGGCTTGCTTTTCTAGTCCCTACCTGTGAATGCGAGCCAGTGCCTGCAAATCCTTTGACATATTTCCTTAGCAAGCCCCATATCATTTCCCCAGTCAGATTCTTCTGACAGTGACCTCAACAGAGCACCCGTGACCAGACAGGAGCGAGGGGAAGCCCCTGAAGAGAGTAAGCTTATGAAGTTGCCAGACCCAGCAAATAAAATTGCAGTATATAAAAGACTAGGGAACTGATATTTATTCATTGCTTATTATTTATCTAAAATTAAAATTTAACAGGGTGTTCTGCATTTTATCTGGCTAATGTATTGGCAGAGCACTGGTTCACTAACACTTCCTCAGAGCCTTCAAACAGTGGAAAGATCCCATTTCCAATAAGAAAAAGTTTGTCTCTTCTGCAGACCCAGAGGCTGAGGAAATTCAAAATGTCCATCAGTTTCTCAGACCCGTGTTCAAGGGTGCTTGTTCTCCCTCTGAAGGAAAGCAATGTCCTTAGTGCTGTGAAGATATTCAAATCCTCACATTTGTCTTCTGTGATTTTTTTTCTGTTTACAAAGAGTCAGTAGTAATTAATGGCAACTATCCAATTCCACAGTCTTCCCTTAGACACTTTTCCTCTAATTCCTCAAATGCACGTTGACTAGATCATCGCTCCTAAACCTACCAACATAAAACAACCACCCAGGAGCTCCTACAATGCACAGAGCCCAGTTCTGCTCCAGGAAAGGTGCTATAACTGGTCATATGTGTGGTTGGGCTTAGACAGTTTTAATAGCATCTCAGGTGACTTTTGTGGTAGTCATCTGAGCCATGGGCCCAGGGTAATGTGCCAATTACAGCATCCCATTACACTGCATCCCATTACACTGCATCCCATTACACTGCATCCCATTACACTGCATCCCATTACACTGCATCCCATCATACTGCATCCCATTACACTGCATCCCATCACACTGCATCCCATCACACTGCATCCCATCACACTGCATCCCATCACACTGCATCCCATTACACTGCATCCCATTGCACTGCATCCCATCACACTGCATCCCATCACACTGCATCCCATTACACTGCATCCCATTACACTGCATCCCATCACACTGCATCCCATCACAGCTCAGGTCTTAGTCTTTTCCTGCTGCTACAATGAAACACCTTAGATTGGGTAACAACAGAAACTCATTGCTTACAGTTCAGGATACAGGAACACTGCAGGTCTGGTGAAAGCTTGCTCTCTTTTTTCTAACACAGTGCTTTCTGGGCATGTCCCAACATGGGAGAAGACAGAAAGACACAGGAAGTTACAGCACTGCCTTCAACCTCCTTTCTAGAGCACTGACCCTGTATCTGATGGGAGAATACACACAGTGTGATCATGTCTCCCAGATTCCCACCTCAGACAGAGTTACCATGGATAGTAGGTTCCAACATGTGTTTTGGGAGAACAGGTACATTCAAGGCACATAGCATACCGGTAACAACATCTGGTTGTTCTGCTGTCTAGCTCAAAAGCCAATGACAAAGTCCTCCCCTTAGTATCTCTTTTGTAGAAATCCTCCTGGGACCAGCTTTCTTAGGTAGGCTCTCCTATGGGGAAATGCTATCCCAGTTATCTCTGCAAACTGATCTAAGGAAGAGGGAGTAAGAGAGGCAGCCATAATGCAGGGATAAAACTCATCAAGATTGTGATCCCAGCTGGAGACCAGCGTTCGAGCCTCACTTGGGGGTGGGGAGCTATGGCACAGCGATTCCACCAGAGTCAGTCCTACCTTGAGGCAGAGGGGGTGACTTTTTATACCCCTACACTAGTTAATCACTGTCTGTGGTCTGTCCTTAGAGGTGTGATGGGAGTCCGGAGTACCGCTCCTTACTGGGCCCGGGCCTAAGGTGAGGGGAACAGCATACAATTTGAGTGAATTCTCCAAACCCAGAAATGAAGATGATGTTATTTTAAAGTCATATTTTGAATAAATCAAATAAATCCAAAAAATTATGATGAACAAAATCAAATTTTAAAGCTGGACTAAAGAAAGGCCTAAGGGGGAAGCTTCCTGTTTGGCTAAGGTCAGTTCTCGGAGAGGAGGGAGCTGTGGGTTATCAGTGAACACTCTCAGCCTCAGGGGGATAGCTGTGTTGGTCCAGTGAAGCGAGTCTGGGTGAGAACCAACAACATTTCATTTTAGTACTGTCCCCCAATCCCATATGTTTGGTTTGACCCCATTCCATCAGAATTTTTTGGAGATAACTGGGAAGAACAAGACTCTAGCTGTTTAATACTGTTAAAATCTCCAGATCTGGAGATTGCTTCTAGAACTTGTAATCCAAGCAGCCTCAAACAGCCTTCTCTTAAGGAGAGCTGTGTTGGAGCAAACACAAAAAGATACTCAGAGAAACAGATGCCGGGGTTCTAGAGTCATTCCTCCCAGCCGACTAACAGCTGTTAGTTACTTTTACTAAAAGTCCACTCCTCCTTGACAACAGCTCCTGATTCCTAAGTCAAACATCTATACACAGTTCTCCCTTCCTAAAGGAAGAATTCTTTCCAAGGCCCCTCCCGACTCCACATTTTTCTGACACCACTTCTATAATGGCTAGTTTTATGTCAACTTGCCACAAGCTAGAGTCATCTAAAAGGAAGGAATCTTGATTGAGAAAAACTTCATAAGATCCCACTGTGGGGCATTTTCCTAAGTAGGGATTGATGGGGGAATGTCCAGCCCATTGCAGATGAGGTCACCCCTGGACTAGTAGTCCTGGGTTCTATAAGAAAGCAGGCTGAGCAAACCATGGGGAGCAAGCCAGTTAGCAGCACCCCTCCATGGTCTCTGTATCAGCTCCTGCCTCCAGGTTCCTGCCCTCACTGCTTTTGATGATGAACTGTTATATCATAATCACTGACAACTCTCTTAATGTAGAACCAATTGGTCTTCCTCATCCTGCACAGACAACAAACAACAAACATTGCCCCTGCATTCTACCACACTCAGAAGTTTCCTTCTGCTCTTAGATAAAATAAAAGGAAAGCCCTTTCAGGGTAGTGTCAGATTTAGGAGTTGATACAAACCAGGCAAATGAGGTATCACTGAGCCACACTGAGTCTTCCTTATGTTTCCTCCTGTCTGATGCCCCTTATTTCCCTTTGCTTTCCTTGCTTGTGCTGGCTAGCTTTATGTCAACTTGACACATTTGGGAAGATGAAATCTCAATTGAGAAAATGTCTGCCCCCTTCGAATTAGCCTGTAGGCAAGTCTGGGGTACATTTTCTTGGTTGATGTTTAATGGTCTAGCTCACTGTGGTCCTGGATGCTTAAAAAAAAAAAACAGACTTAGAAGGCTCTGAGGGGCTAGCCAACAAGCAGCATTCTTCTGTGGCCTCTGCATTAGCCCCTGTCCTGACTTCCTTCAGTGACGGAGTGTGACCCGAGAGTTGTAAAATGAAAAAAACAAAACAAAACAAAACAAAAAAAACCTCCTTTCCACCCCATTGCTTTTGGTCACAGCAACAGAACCTTAGTTAAGTCACCTACTCTTCTTAAATGACTTTAAAAGATTCTAAAGACCAATTTAGGCTTTCTTCTTTTTTTCACCAAGATGATGTTTATAGATTTGCTTAAGATTTAGGTAATTTTATTTGTATGTGTGTATGTAAGTACCACGTGTATGCAGGAGCCCATAGAGGCCAGAAGAGGGCATCAGATCCCCAGGAATTGGAGTTACCGGTGGTTAAGAGCTGCTATGTGGGTACTAGAAACAAGCCCAGGTCCTGCAAGTATGCTGCAAGAGCTGCAAGTGTGGTCAAGGCTAAGAAACTGCCATTTCTCTAGCTTCCCATACAGCTGTTTCTACACAGTGCTCAGCTCTGTGCTCAGTGCGGCTGCAGCTGCTGGCATTGACGGTGATAGAGACAATGGCTCTCTGCTGTCTCTTGACCCAGATTGGAAAAGACTCGACAACCGTTTCCAGTGCTTTCTCCCAAAGACCAAGATTTCCATTATCTCTTACGTGTATTTCCTGCTGCAAATAAATCACATTAATACTTTCTACAAATGGGTGCTTCCCTGGGGAAATTGAAAATTCTCAAGACTCACGGCTCTGCCCTCAGTTTAATAATTCTACGACACTCCCTCCCTGTGACTCTTGCCAACTAGAACTCTTTAAGCCCCGGGGACATTCATGCCTGTTAATATGCATGGCCAGGTTGGACTGGTGGGGGGTATTTTTAACATTAAAGGTGGCATTCCTTTCCCTCTTTTTCTTTGTAATTACCTAGCAAGAGTCTTAACTATAACCCTTACACTAAGAGTCTTGGAGTCCAACAACTGCATTGAAGACTGGAGAAAAAAAACAAAACAAAACAAGAGTAGATGGCTACGAAGTGTGTGAACCCATTTGTTCGGGTCTCCCTCCTCCCCTTCTCTCAGTAGGACAGACTTGATGTTTTCCCACTAAATGGACATAGCTTGACTATTCTTGATGAGGTTGGAAGGTCTGAAGCCCGGAGGCAAATATTCAAAGAGTGTGGTTAAAAAGTGGCAAGTGGACTGGTGGAAACAGCATGGAACTAGTTTGTATAACAGTCAACACAGGGGCATGGCCTGACATGTTCTAATAATAAGCTTCAGCTGTACATGTGGTTGGCAGCAATCTGAAGAAGTCAGGTCCTATGCCCTACTCTGTGTTTCGTGTCCGATGGTCCATACCTGATGTTAACCCCTGTCCTGGTGCTGGTCTGGATCTGTGAATGACAACAGATCTTTTCTCCTTGTGACTCAACCAAAGAGTATGGTTTCTAACTCTATCTCCAGTTTGCCGACTCCACCTGGATTACCCAGACTTTCCAATGTCAGGTTTTAGGATTTCATCCTTCCGGCTCTGATTTCATACAGAAAACTGCGTGGCCCCCAGTTTCCACTGCCCCCTATTTACATCTGTTTTGAAATCCATCCTGTCCCTTCTCTGGCCTGGCAAATGTAGGCACCCAGATCCAGGTGTAAGGGTCAGGTGGCTTGTCCTAGTTCATTAGCAGGAATTCTGGTCTTCTTAGCCCAGTCATGCCAGCTTCCTTGCTGGTTTCCTTGCCCCCAGACATGGCTTCCCCAATGGTTCTCAGCCTGTGGGTTGACCCTTTCACAGGGGCCACCTAAGACCATAGGAAAGCACAGATATCTACATTAAAATTCACAACAGTAGAACAATTACAGACAAAGTAGCAACAGAAGTAATTTTATGATTGGGGGAGTCACCACAACAAGAGGAACTATGTTAAAGGGTCTCAGCATTAGGAAGGTTAAGAACCACTGCTCTATATAATGGTCTTCTAAAATCTTGACTGGGAACCTCTGAGCTTTGGACCCTTCTCCTAATCAGTTACTAAGTATAACTCTGTGCTCCATTCACCAAGGACAGAGCCTCTTGTTACTTTAACAGAGAAATAGATAGGTCAGGGAGGAAATGACGAAAGGAAGATAAAGAGATTCTGGAAAGGTGGCCTCAGTTGGAGGGGACAGGGAAGTCTAGAAGGCTCAGTAAGTGCATGAGTCATGTCTGGTTGAGAGGCTGAGAGACAGACCTACCTTGAGACTGATGTAGGAGGGATTGTGGGAATATTTCTGGCTTTCAAAAGGATAGATGGCTCAGGGGTTAAGAGCACTGACTGCTCTTCCAGAGGTCCTGAGTTCAATTCCCAGCACCCATATGGTGGTTCACAACCATCTGTAATGGGATCCAATGTTCTCTTCTGGTGGGTATGAAGACAGCTATAGTGTACTCATATACATAAAATAAATAATTCCTTTTTTTTAAAAAAAATGGATGTTCAGACCTTCTGGGCTTCAAGTAATATGAATGACTCTGCAGTGTGGGCTGGGCTCTTCTTTTATGGTGCTGATGCTCATCGGTCACCCCCAGCCCCACCCTGTGGAAACAAATGATCTAACTGCTTCTTAGACAAGGCTCTTTCTGTTTCACTTTCTCTCCCCTCCTCTTACTTTCTTTTCTCACTATTTGAACTATAGTCATCGTCTTTTTGTTGTTGTTGTTGTTCCCTAGTAGATCTGGAGATAGAACCCAGAGCCTTGCATATGTTAGGAAATCACTCTGCTACCTAGTGACCTGACCATTACATCTTTAGGATTCCCTTTGATTTCGTGAGGTAAGCAGGCGGCGTTATTGACTCTGTTTTACAAACAAGGAACCAGAGTAGGAGAGATGAAGTTCACAGCCAGGTCACACGACACTGCCATGTCTGGATGAAAGGCCAGGCCTTTGCTAGATTAGATATGTACATGTTGATGTTCACTTTCTACCTCTCCTAGACAATAGGAAGCATGGAGGGTCAGACATAGTAGGGTGTAAAATGCCCTACATAGATAAAAATGGAGTCCTGCTCATGTCTTCCTCTGCTATCTGGTGATCACTTTGTATTCTTTGCTTCTTAAACAGGATGGCTGTTTCTAAAAGTAGAATGGCTGTCCAGATGCTCTGCACATTTCTTCCATTTGTGATAGACTGTAGTAAAAACTTAGTGCTTTTTTTTTCTCTTAATTCTGGCATTTAGGAACCTCATAAATTCACAGTGTATAATTATGGGATCAGTGGTACACACACAATCAAATCATAAGAAGAGAAATCACAGCCACAGTTGAGCCAGCACCATGGCTAGGGTAGAGGGACATGTTCTAAGCCAGGATCATGCCTATCTTTCAAAGGAATGTTTTCACAATGATAACATAATAATTTTTATCATGTAACATTTGTTTATAAAAATACTCCTCTGTGTTTGTGTATATATAAAGGGGGAAGATGGGGGGTCTAGAGTGAGGAATTTGGGGGGCATTTTGTTTGTCCTGGAAACAGTGTCTATGGTTGCCTCAACCTCACCATTCTGAATTAGACACTTCAAGTACAGAGTGCACTTAAAAATACTGGAAGGTGTGTCAGGTGTGAGTTTCCACAGATGCTAGTAAGAGTTTATCAATTACTGTAATTGAAATTGTAGATGAATAAGAAACACTTTGAATAGTGGGGACTCTTTTTAAGTACTAATTAGTAATATGTAAAACCTACTCTTTTGGCTCTCTTTGCTGTCTTCATCATTCACACC
Source organism: Tokudaia tokunoshimensis (assembly GCA_036184795.1). Classification (NCBI taxonomy): domain Eukaryota; kingdom Metazoa; phylum Chordata; class Mammalia; order Rodentia; family Muridae; genus Tokudaia; species Tokudaia tokunoshimensis. The sequence goes on from BTHU01000015.1 coordinate 22,822,361, forward strand.
TTTTATCTTTAATGCTCTGGTCATAAGAAAATACCTTCTGAAAAATTCACAGGGAACATTCAGAAATGACTGTTTTTACAAGGAGCTGCAAACCAGTCCAGTCAGGTCCAAAAGTCTTGCTGTAAATGGGTGGTTTTTCTTTTCTGTTTCACTCTTGCCAAACCACACATATTCACACACATGCCTGTCTCTGGATATTTGTTTTTTTGTGTCTTTTCTCTTTAGACCCTGCTTCTCAGTCCCTGTAGAGCTTTGCCTACATCTCCCGAGAGGACAAAGCACAACTGGACTCCCCTTTTTGACTCCGAAAAATATATGATACCATAATATGAAAGTCTTTTTCTTTACTTATAATGGAGTAGTAGATACACTGTACAGTTTTTCCTCCTGAGTAAAGGGTTATTACCTTCTATTATTGTTTATTATTATTATTATTATTATTATTATTATTATTATTATTATTATTATTATATTCTATTATCCTGATGCTACTGGCTGGGAAGAACAGGTTTGGTATGAATACTGGTGTTAATACTCAACCCTCTGAGATGACTGCCCTGTTTGATCAGAGCAGTTTTTCAGGGATCATAAATCCAGGTCATGTTTAGGTGGCCCCTGGGCTATAGAAGAAAGACAGCTGGCTGTAAGTGTCATCCCTCTGTGCCCTCTGCTGTAGTTCCTGCCTCCAGGTTCCTCTGTTGAATTCCTACCTTCACTTCCCTTGTGGATGAACTGTAACCTATAAGCCAAATAAACCCTTTGGTCAGGGTTTCATTATAGTCACAGAAAGCAAATGAGGATAGAAATCAAGGAGGAGCTAGCTAGTGACCAGGTTCAAGTGATACAGCAAGCGGAGGTCAGAAGCCAAGATGGCAGGAGAAGGGTTGGAACGTAGAATGTGAAGCTCCCCGGATCAAGAGCTTTAAGGTGGCTTCTGTACCCTACACCATTTGCTCACTTGTTCAGCGTCCTCATGCTCCTTCAGAAGTCTGAAGCTCTTCTAGACATTGGCCGATGGACAGAGTCAAGAATCTAGGTGGGAAAGATGAGCACTGAGACAGAAACTGAACACTCTTAGTGGAGACTGTCTGTGATCCGAGGACACAATATCATCAACTATATGCAGTCTTGTCAGTAGTGTAGTATGTGGTCTGATAGAATTTGCTGTGTGCAAGGCTTTGTTTTTAAAATGAGCAAAATGGAAGGCTGGAATGATAGCTCAGTAGGTAAGTAAAGTGTTTACTGTGTAGGTTGAGGGCCTGAGTTTGGATCCCCAGAACCTACATATGAAAATGGCAGGACAGTCCCAGCAGCTAGATGCTTACAATCTCAGTACGGATAAGTTGGAGACAGGAGGTTCCTGGGGCTCTCTGGACACCCAGTTTAGCCAAATGAACACACACACACACTCTCTCTCTCTCTCTCTCTCTCTCTCTCTCTCTCTCTCTCTCACATACACACACACACACACAAATGAGTGAGACTATAATAAACAGAGACAAATGATGAGAAGTATTTCAGAACAAAGGGATGACATAGGGGTTGATATTCAGATAATATAAGCCAAATAAATCTAGTAACATCATGGTTTCCTAATAGAATGAGAGGGGAAAATAAAGTTGGTAAAAAATTAGATTTAAAGTCATATTGTTGATGACATTGGATATAAGACTGAAAGCTTAGAAATGTGTCTAGGGACAGCATGGGATTTCATATTTTTATCTCCTGGGGTGAATAGGGCAGCATTGAGAAAACCCATGGATTTACTTTAAGTTCTAAGTGTTCTAGTTTCATTTGTGTTGCTGCGATAAAATTCTTTGACACAAAGAAAATTATGGGATAAGGGGATTATTTTAGCTTACAATTCTGGGTTACAGTTCAACACCATAGGGAACTCAAGGTAGATGCTTAAAATAGTCAGATCATACTCACAGTCAAGAGAAGGGAGAAATGGGTCCACGCATGCTTACCTGCTTGGTGGTTTGCTTTTGCTCAACTAGGCTTCTCCATTCATACATTTCAGGAGCCTCTGCCTAGGGACTAGTGCTGCCCATGGTGGTATGGGTCTTCACATATTAACTAACTTAAGACAGTCCCCCACAGATATACCCATTGTGTATATTTTGTGTATGCCTATAATTGTGTATAGGAATATACACATTGGGGTCAATGTGGACAATCTCTTATTCAGATGCTTCCCAGGTGACTCTAGGTCACATTAAGTTAATAGCTGAAGCTAAGCATTACACTAACAATATTGGTAAAAATTGAACATAGATGTACAACTGAATAAAGATGTATAGGGTTTTCCCATTATTCCATTTTATAGATAATTTATCCAAGGTGATTCAGATCTGTTTGAATGAGGAAATTATATTATCTTGGTATGTTTTTGTTGTCATTTGTCTTTTGATTTTATTTGCTTGCTTATACATTTATTTTAATACCTTGAGTCTAATGCTCCTTATATATACATGGGTGTGGAATCATCCACTGGGACGTGGGAAACCTACCAATGGTCAGCCACAAGAGAGAAAAGCAAACTTTCCTCCTCCAGCAACCACCAATAGCCAATAGCTCCTCAACCAAGGGTGGGGCCTCAGTAGATCCTCCTCATACATGCTGAAATTTTGATCAGATAACCACACCAAAGCTGCTGTCAGAGCACATGTAAGACTGATCTTTTCTTAATCATCCTAGCAAGAATGTTCTGCCCCAATAAAGGCTGCACATGTGTGTACACATACACACGCAGACAGACAGACAGACAGACAGATGATAGATAGATAGATAGATAGATAGATAGATAGATAGATAGATAGTAGATAGATATATAGTAGATAGATATATAGTAGATAGATAGATAGATAGATAGATAGATAGATAGATAGATAGATAGATAGATAGATAGATGACATAGAGTGGCATGTCTAGGGAAAAAGGAATGAGAGGAATAACTCCCTTTTGTTGGGCATTTTGGGTAGAGTACAGTGAGAGAAATAGACTGATCAGTCGGAATGAGTAGACAGAGGGCAGGGCCCACAATGGAGGAGTGCTTTTCCCAACCTGGTGATGAGCTGGAAGGAGGGTAGATTTTGAAGTGGGTTCTGAAGGAATGTCAGAGGGTTGGTATCAAAGATGACTCTTGGCTTTCAGACTTAGATTAGAAAATGTGAAGCCAGGGCATAGGTGGAGCTGTCTCAGAAGGCAGAGGGGAGAAGGGAGGATGGCCACTGGAATGGGTGGGGCTGTCTCAGAAGGCAGAGGGGAGAAGGGAGGATGGCCACTGGAATGGGTGGGACTGTCTCAGAAGGCAGAGGGGAGAAGGGAGGATGTCCACTGGAATGGGTAGGGCTGTCTCAGAAGGCAGAGGGGAGAAGGGAGGATGTCCACTGGAATGGGTGGGGCTGTCTCAGAAGGCAGAGGGGGAGAAGGGAGGATGTCCACTGGAATGGGTGGGGCTGTCTCAGAAGGCAGAGGGGAGAAGGGAGGATGTCCACTGGAATGGGTGGGGCTGTCTCAGAAGGCAGAGGGGAGAAGGGAGGATGTCCACTGGAATGGGTGGGACTGTCTCAGAAGGCAGAGGGGAGAAGGGAGGATGTCCACTGGAATGGGTGGGACTGTCTCAGAAGGCAGAGGGGAGAAGGGAGGATGTCCACTGGAATGGGTGGGGCTGTCTCAGAAGGCAGAGGGGAGAAGGGAGGATGTCCACTCGAGGACAACAAATGGCAGGCAGAGGGAGCAGTGGGGAGGCCTTCAGGATCAGTAATGAATACGATGTGCTAACTCCTCTGTGTTTCACTTTCCTTATGACAGAATCTCCTAACAGTCATCTCCTCACGTGCCTCCTTAGCTGCAGCCTGACTTCCGTAGTCACCTCCTCTGGGGACTCGGAGTGGGTAGCACAGGATGTGGACTAATGCAGTCAACTCGGGTCAACAAAATGCTGTTTCTTCTATGCCCAGAGAGAATAGAAAGTGGGGTGTCTGTGCAGGGGGACTAAATAAGAGGATTCACAACAGACACCAAATTCCTCTGAGATCTCTCTGCTTAGATTTCTTCATGAGCAAAATGGGCACAGTGCTTCATGAGCTACAACTCATTAGAGTCATGGGAGGATTGGGTGGGGCAGCAACATCAAGGAGCCGAGCCCATGACGAACAGGCAGTGCTCGCTAGTGTGTTCCCCGATGGCCTGCTGCAGCTGTCTTTTGCTTTTCTTAGGCCTCAGACTTGGAGCACAAGAGGTCTAGAAAATGTAATATACAAAGGAGAGATGTTTTCACCAAAGGGAGTGCTAATGTTTCATCCAGTCTTCAAACAAATGTACAAACCCAGTACCTGGGTTTCTCTGGTGAAGAACTTTTTTTTTAATTAGGTATATTCTTTATTTACATTTCAAATGTTGTCCCCTTTCCTGGTTCTCCCCTCCCCTGAAAACCCAATAAGCCATCTCCTGGTGAAGAATTTAGATACAGCTCTGTCCCCCATAGTTCAATAGTCCAGACAGGTTCTCTGTTCTAGAATATTGTCAGTTTTTCTCGTGTTATTTTTGTGTGACATGTATTATTAGACTATTAACTTATCAAGGGTGTGTTTTTGGGCAATCATTAAGCTTTTGCTTCTCATACATATATGCACATAATTTTAAAATTGCTTAACTTGAAAAGTAACAAGTGAAAAGTGTTGCTTCCTTATTCTGAAGGTTCCTACTAACACTCAGAAAATAAATATTACTCAATTTTTAGAGATGTCTCATTATTAAGATATATATATTTAGACAAACACAAGCCTCATTTCTTATACAGTGGATAGAGAAGGAGGAGTCAGAGACTTTTCACCGCAGAGATATGAGAGATGAGCAGGAACATTATCCCATAATGTTACTACTGAGATGGAACAAAAAAAAAGTGTACTTGGAAAAAAAAATCAAGAAAACTTTATTGAAATCCACTCTGTACAGAACATGTTAGTAACTGGCCAGATCCTAAGAGTCTGCACAGGCTGGGTCAAGATGTATACATGGAAACACTACAAGCATGAGCCCTGCTATCGGAACAGTTACAGTCCTCCTGGGTCCTTTATGTAAAATGTAAAGAACAATGTTTTGCTGCTCAGACCTGCCAAGGTCTGGGTGGTGACTACTCCATGCCTTACAGACACACCATGTGCTTCAGCATCAGTTGCTCTTTGTCCTTCTTTGAAGGGCCAGGCCACGCCCACTGGGATATCTGCAGACTAAGGAAGCCTCAGAGTGTTGTGATTTTCCTCCTTCCACACAAACCATGAGCTGAAAGAGTCCTAGCTTTTCACCAATACGATGGCTCTCTCCCTAGCATTATGTTCAGATGAGTTTGAAACACGGAGACCATAAAACACCTGTTGAGCACCGAGGTGGCTGATGTCTACATCCACTGAGACACACCAGTCTATCTCTGGCCTCTTGACTTTTCAATGGACTGGGCAGATCAATCCTTCCACAAACATTTGTTGGTTGGATTCTATTGATTTCCCCTGGTTTTGAGTGTTTGGCGGTCTCATTCTTGCACAGCTGTCTCCAAACTATCCCCAGCATCCCATTTTCTCAAGAGGAGAAGACTTGCTTTCTTCAGTGCTGACTGCTAAAGCTTGTGACTTGCTGGCTGGGCAGGTGGATTCTCCCAGTATCTGTGGCAGCCCAGGCAGGAGTGGCTCTTGAATCCAGAGATGGTTCTATATTTGTGTTTCTCCATTTCCCAGCATTAAGAACTCTGTGCTGTCACCTGTATATCATCTAGGTCATTGTATTCATTACTGATCCTGATGGAGGAACAGTGTCCTTATAAGTGCTGGGTCTTTCTCTAGACCATTGTAGTTGAGCTACTAGAGTATACACTCCTTGCTATTTTAAGATATCAACACAAACACATCAAATAACATCATCAAGTACACCACTCCCATCCTGACTGAAAAGGTAGTTGTCCAGGTGCAAGTATACAAGTATACTTGTATATACAAGTGTACACGACTGATAAAAAGCCAGTATTCCTACAACAGGGAGTTCCATATAAAAACACAGTAGGAGAGATTGATCCAAAATGTTATTCCTGGGAAAGAAGCCATTTCAGTGCACTTGGCCTATGAGTGTGTACTGAGTTAACAAAGCAAGACAAAATAAATGTCTGTTCCTGGCATAGGGGACAGAGCTGGCATCATAGGGGACTATTTTACCTTGAGGAAGTCTCAGAGCATCATCTAACGTAATAATTATATTCTCTTGTCTTCTGGGAAATCAAAGAGGGTGCCCAAAAACGTGGGAAGGAAACAGGATAAAATATGGACATTATTGTAGATTTTGTTCTTTAATTAATCAAGTGTAGCATTCCAGTCATCTGAGGACTTTTCGGATTGTGAACAAGAACTCTTAGCTTCTTATTTCAGGCACACAGATTTTAACTCTGAAAAAAAAATAAACCAAAGAGGAAAAGATGTTGGGTGAGATTTCACAGTAGGTCGACTTTCTTTTGGTAGATTTCAAAGATAAGACACAAGTAGGAGACCACACGATGTAAATAGAAACAAAGTATTACAAGACAGGAAGAGAAAGCCGGAGGAAAGCCAGCCAGGCTACACTGTCACCCAAGCTTCCCTCAACAACTACCCTTTGCTTTGGCCTGATACTTGCTGGTCCTCACTCTGCCATTGTGCCGACTCCTCTATTTCTTCCCTCAGCTGGCCCTTCCAGACCATTTCTGAACTCAGTCTTACAGTCAGTCACACCTCAACAGTGCCTCTGTGCAAAACTCCAGGAGTGAGTCCTGTTGCTAGTGCCTGGTAAGTGCCTGGCTCTTTATGGCCCTTGCATCCTGGAGTTATAACCTGTCTCTTCAATCAGGTTCTGGACAATAGGTAGCTCCCAGAGAGTCAACGTCTTGGTGTTCTCGAACTTCTAGCTCCTCAGTGGAGAGGGAGGAACAGAAAACCTGATTGTGTCACGCTATCAGAAGCCCGGTCACCAGAAACCTTTAGATATGCCCAGCATTGTAATGGCTTCCGGGGTCTGCAGCACAACCCAGCTTTCAGCTGCTGCGGTTTCTGCCATCTATAGAGTGCAGTGAGTAATAGTGTTTCCTAAGGTGATTGCAGGTAAGTAAGCAAGGATCCACAGACTACTGTAGCAGGTGGTCATGAGTAAGTTTAGTGAAAGGTTTTTTTAAAAAGTGCTAATTGCTAATAAGGGTAAGAGCATAAGAATGAGGTGGAGAAATGGTAGAATATACTTCCAAGTGCTGGGCACAGCAGGTGCAAAGGCACTGGGACTGAAGGGAACATGTTGTCACTCCCCGTTTCTTTGTTTTATTCATTCTGTTTATACCAGGGGTGCTCTAGTTGAGTCACTTTTAGGTGCTGAAGTTGCCTTGGTGAATGCGACTCGGGCTTGCCAGATCACATCCCTGTGTACGGCTTATTCCTTGACCTTGACTACTTGGCGTGCCCTTGGGCACTGTGCAGTGGACACTGCCACCTGCTTATGGCCACTTTCTTCCCTGCTCTCCCTGGCTTTCTCCCCCATCCCCACTAGTTTTATCGTAGGTCCCACCATGTCTCAGGTTAAAGCCTGTGCAAGTTACAGGCACTGGGGGGAATCAAACCTGTTTCAACAGAGATGCAGTCAAGACTCACCTTTCCTAGGTCACTCACTGCCTTCACTCTGCATTTGGTTTCTGAAAGAGATCAAAAACAACTTCAGGAGCCAGGAGAGCCCTTAGACAGAGAAAGAGGGGATGTGAGGAGGCATTAGACTCTTGGGTCTCAGAGAGAAATTATAAGTGCGGGCTCGGAAGTTCTTTGCATCCCCAGGATAAGAGTATTATTTTGATGACTGTATCTTAAGTTCTAATGTTGGACATAATCCCACCCTCATATAGTGGTATCCTTACTGAAATAGAGAGGCATTCGGGTAACACATTCAGTTTTACCAGTCATTTAATGACCAGGGAAGAGTTTCCTTGTTCAAAAAAAAAAAATCCAAGTGGGTTTAGAAGGTAGAGGAGAGAAAATCAATCCCAAGTCTGATGCCTAAATGGGTTAGGCAGATGGGGCTGCCAAATACTATCATGTGTTGGTTGCACAGACAGGCTAAAGTAGGAAACCTCTGGCCAGTTAATTCTCCAAAGGCCGAGTTGCTCTTTGAATGAACTTACTGCGATGCAATTTGGGGTTCAAGTTCCTCCAGGTTGATCGACTGTCTGTCAGCACTATCATCCTGCTCCAACGTACAGGTTGTGCTTCTGGGTCTGCAATGAAAACATAGGGACCACTCAACAATACCCTGATGGTTTTGTGATGCAGCCTTTACAAAATAGAGTCTTCTAGAACACTTCCTGTCACTGGTATTCTCTTCTATATTTAAGAATGACCATCCTCATGGAGGTATAGCCATGAAAAAGATTTGATAAGTTTAACAAGTGGCTACGGTATATAACTCTGGCACAATCAAGACCGAAAGCATTATGTCGTTTCCTTTCTGTATCTGTTCAGCCAAGCCCTTTATCCCTTCCTGTTGTTCCTGAGCATTGATTTATTTAGCTTTTCTTTATCTCGAACTTCACACAAAAGGATTGCACAATGCAGTCTTCTCTTGCCTTCATTCAGCATACAGCTTTGGAAATTTGTTTCTATGGCTAGGTGGTTTTTCACTACATGACTGTACCTTGTTTTTGCAGATGGATTGTCTCTGATTAGTAACATGTAACTGTATATTCTCTCTATATATATTTCCTTTGTCAAATGTATATGCAGAAATATTTATATATTCTCCAAGTTTGTGACTTTTTATTTTCTTGACAAAGTCAATGGACAAATATTTTAACTTTGATGCTTACTATATCCATTTACCCTTTTCTGTCTGTACTCTGTCCTACCAAAAAAATAATTGCTTAATTAATCTAAAGATACAAAGTTATTTTTCTTTCAGAAATGTTTAACTTTAGCTCCTTTATTTAGTCTATAATTTATCTTATTTTGTGTGAATCATATTTTCCCTCCTGAATTCTAATTATTCCAATACGAATAGTTGAAAATATCGCCCTTTCAGCATGGAATTACCTGGTATTCTTTTCTTATCGAAAGCAATTAACCATTTGATTTTATCTTCTTTTTTGCCCTTTTTCCCTCATTGACTGATATCTCTTTCCTTTTATCAATGTCACTGGTCTACGACCATTCTTTTGGAACTGTTTAATTTTTCTTTTTTGAGATACAGGTCTTACCATGTAGGCCCAGCTGGCCTTAAACTCAGTCTTCCTGCTTCCATCTCCTGATTGCTAGGATTATAGCCCTGCATCACCATGCTTGACTTCCCTTTTATTCTTAATTTTCAAAATCATCTGACCAGCTCTGGGTTATCTGCATTCTTCCCCATCTTTATAGATTTGGTCTTTTAATTTTTACTAATGAGCCTTCCAGGCTTTTGATTTAGATTACTTCAATCCATTAATGAATTTGGAAAAAAATGGTATCTTAGTAAGATTTTGTCTCCTAATCCATGAACCCAGTATATGCTTCCATTTAATTAGGTTTACTTCAATTTCTGTCCATCGTAATGTTTGCGTTTGTCTTGTTAAATATATAGCTAAAAGTTTATTATTTGATGATCCTAGAAACTGGATTTAAACACTTCATCTGGCCTGGCAGTGGTGGTACGCCTGTAATCTTAGCCCTTGGAAAGCAGAAGCAGGCAGGGCTCTGGGAGTCCAGGACAGCCTTTCTAGAAAAACAAACAAACAAAACCTTACCATCTCAGTGTTTGTTTATTGTTAATTGAGAGAGTATACTTCACCTTGATTCTTTTGACCTTGCAACATAACAGAACTTTCTTGAGAAACAAACAAACAAAATCTCATCATCTCGGTGTTTGTTTATTGTTATTAGATAAGAGTATACTTGACCTTGATTCTTTTGACCTTGCAACGTAAGACTCTGTTCCTCTGACTTATTCATTCTAATAGCTGTTTAATAGTTCTTAGGGGCTTTTCTACAAACATGACCACATTATTTGCCTCAAAGATAGAAATATTTTTCCTCTCTCCTTTCCAATCTGTAGGCCTTTCTTTGAGTCTTATCACACTGGCTAGGGCTTTCCACACAATGCTAAACAAAAGCAGTAACCATGGCATCCGTGCCTTCTTCCCAGTCTTAGGGAAAAAGCAATTTTCCTTTATCACTACCGTGCTATCAGAATGATTCTGGTAGATGTCCTTTGTTAGTTTGAGAAAATCCTCCTTCAATTGCTCATTCATGAGCATTTTCCTTTCTTCTTTAAAATTATGAATGGGTGTTAATTTTGTCTAAAGCCTTTTCCATATCTATTGACAGGACCACATCAGGTTTCTTTCAGTCTGTGTGACTGTCACTCCTTGGGGTTTTGAGTATTCAATCCTCTTATCTTCCTAGACTATGCTCTATTTCACATGGTGTAGCATACTTGTAATATATTACTAGATTTTAATTTCTAATTTTGTTGATTTTTGACATCTGTGTTCTGTGTATCATATGGGATTTTTTATAGGATTCCTTCCTTGCTATGTTTTCTTAACTCAGGCTATCAGGAATCCCCATTCCTTTGGAACAGTTTGGCCGTTGATTATATTGTGAGCAATCATAATGTTACTATTTCTTTGCTCATAGTTACATTTATGTTTTTCTGTTGCTAATGTCCAACGCCTGGAAACAATAGTTTCACTCACATTTTGTTTGGGTTTTAGATGTTTGTGTCAGGGAGCAATTCATGAAACAGTTGAGAGGAAACAAAAGTCTGTTTCTTCCATACAATTTCAAGAGAGCATTAGTAGTTAGACATACTGCTCTTATGTCCTCATATTATACAGTCTCTCATTCTGAGATGCATTTTGGACTACAGTTTTGAGTATGATCTTTGTGGTTGGAGACAGCTACTCCTTCCAATATTTGAGAGCAGGCTCTCTCTCTTCCTTGGGTCTTTTCTCAGGTTGGGCATTCTTTGGTTATTTGATGCCCTGTTTTCAATGTGGTCTAGCCTTAGAGGCTTCATGTACTTTGAAGCACATTGTAGGGGCAAGGACAAGTTTAGTAACCTTTAAAGGTGGGTCCTGATTGGCTGGAATTTGGTCATGGGGCTCACACTTGGGAGAATTAATATGCACCCCATGGGAGTGAGTTAGGTCTCAGGGACTGGAACTATAGAAGCAGGTTGTTATGTCTCCCTCCTCACCTTGGTATTGCTTCTGCCCACACATACACTCACACACACTGTTCTTACTCTACCATATATGTGCCACAATGTAGCACAACATAGCTGCCAGACCCTGTTCTACCCCAAACAATAAGCTATGATAAACTTTCCTTTAAGGTATCCAGTCTTTTGTATCTTGTTTTAGTCATACAAAGGAACTGAGCCATTTGAGCTGTTTCTTATTTGAGTTCCTGGATTCTTTATAAATCTGATTAGATTTTATAATTGCCCAGATTCCTCTTTAAAAGTATGGGTGCTTTATAGCTAGGTATGGTGTCCCAGATAAATATACAACAGAAAATAATCAAATGATCTTTTCATACCCACGGCAAAGTCAGAATAATTACAAGAAGTCTCAGTTTAAAAATGAAAGCAGGCAAAAAGATACAAAGTGTGACACACACTTTTGGAATGGATGTTAACTTCAGTATTTTGAAGTAGAAATATGATGAGACCCCAACTTTCAGTTTTTAAATTCTGTGGAAGTTTCTGTTTAAATGATGATGAATATGAGTCACTTTGGAAAGGACACTTGTTATTTAAGAAATCTTAACTAGCCAGATATGGTAGAACAAACCTTCAGCCTTAGAATTCAAGGGGCAGAGGCAAGAGATACAGACGAAACAGCTGGGAATGAGTGATGCAGACATTTGTGAGCCCAAGCTAGTTAGAGCTATGTAGTGAGACCTTGACTCCAAAAGACAAAAAGTAACTACAAAAACCGAGACTCTTCTGACTTTGCTGTATGGAGGCAAATTATAAAAACTATTAGCTTCATGAGCACTGGTATATACATTTTTTTTAGTCAAGCCAGTTCTCAAATGGACAAACTGATAGAATAACTTCAGATTAGACAAAGACAATGATTCATAATTACACATCTCCTCCTTTTTTTTTTCTTACTAATCCAGGACTGGGGTAAAAAAAAAAAAACCACCTAGAATGGACTTGGTATTTCCTTTTTACTCATTTAAATGCCTTAAATAGGATAAATGCACATAGCCAAGGCAGAATTGACAGATGAACACTGGCAGGACTTTTAATGCCAGATTAGTTGTTTTGAAGGCTCTCTCTTCTGAGTAGTGGATTTAATGTCATATTTGGAGGAAGTTCCATTCGGGGATATATTCCTACTGGTTGTCAATGAGCTGAGGTCTTTGTGGATGCATCTTGCTCACTCCTGATTTGTCTGTTGGCAGAATTCAGCTCTCTGAGGTTGTAGAGCTGAATGGACTTCTCGTTTCTTAGCTATCTGTGAAGAGAGGACCATTTCCAGCTTCTAGACATGATTCACATTCCTTGTTTATGCCATCTTTTCCCAAGCTCAAAGCCAACAGTGATGACTGAGCTTTCTCCGAATCTCATACGCCTCCTCCTCCTCCTCCTAGCATAGCTTTCTAACCTACCTAGGTAAGTTTCTGTGGCTCATATAAGATAACATATAGAGGGTCTGGAGAGGTGACTTAGTGGCTAAGAACACTTGATGCTTTTGCAGAGGACCCTGATTCCGTTCCCAGCACTCACATGGTAGCCAATAGCTGCTTATAATTCTAGTTCCAGTGGATCTGGCATCGTCTTCTGGCCTCTGACGGTACCAGGCAGATAAGCAGTACACATATACATGAGTGCAAAATGCACATGCATATAGAATAAAAATAAACCCGTATTTTAAAGGTAACATATAGTTTTAGGTATAGGAAATAGAAGCTTTGAAAGGGATACTAATATACTTATTGAAGTCAAGATCAGAAGAATCCACAAAGCAAAGAAAGTTATTCCAGAACTCATGTTCATGAGCATCTTACATCTACATGACTTGGTTATTCATGGAATGTCTCCTTCTTGGAGCTGTCAAGGATCCTTTCTTTGACCAAACTCACTGTCATATCTAAGTATCAGACCACATAACTTTTTACTATCAATAATTGTACCCCATTCTTTTGGGGGGACATCTATGTGCTATGCTCTCTTGTTTTCTGCCTTCTGATAACATGGTTTAGTGTGACTATCTTACACACACATTTTGCTTCTCTACATCCCCCTCTAACTTCTCTCTTGCATGTATGCATATCATCCTTGACTTTCTTAATCTAGTTTTAAATATTTCTGGCTGCCTTATGGGGAAAGAAACTTTTTTCCTCTTTCTTTCTTTCTTTCTTTCTTTCTTTCTTTCTTTCTTTCTTTCTTTCTTTCTTTCTTTCTTTCTTTTTTCCTTTTGCTCCATCTATCCTTTGTTTCTGCTGAAAGCTATTCATTACACTAAGAAAGGAAACTTGGGGAGCTAGTCATTCACATCTAGAAATTGCTTCTACTTCTGTGGCTAATTCTTTAAGTGTTATTGGAGACTGAGCCATCAAGAGAAAGTTACCCACCAAGCAGCTATCCAAATAAAAGCAGAAGTGATATACATCCCAATGGATATTTTACTACACCCAGAAGCAAAAGAAATACATTAAAACGAGGTAGCATGGTGCCTCTAAAAGATCATAACACCTTAACTTGTGAACACAAAGATATTTTGGGCAAATAATTGAAAAGTCTACTTATAAAAATGATTAATGACTTCTAAGAAGGCATAAACAACATAAATTATTTAAGGAAATGAATTCAGGATGTGAATAAGAAAGTCAACAGCATACATAAAAAACCTCAACAACAACAACAAAAAAAAAATTTCAGAAAGAAAATGAACAGAAATGCTGGAAATGAAAATCCAATGAACTGAATTTTAAAAGTCCCTTGGAAAGCCACTAGACTAGACAAGGTAGGTAAGGCTTGAGGAGGAGCATAGGAGCTGGGCAGAGGGCTTGGTGGGTAAAAGCACTTGCCACATAAGCACCAGGACCCAAGTTCAGATTCTCAAACCAATGTAAAAACACAGGTGAGTAGTAGGAGAATCTGCAACCCTGATGCTTCTCTGAGGAGATGGGGGCTGGAGACAGGAGAATCCTCACAGGTTCATGAGTCCGCTAGCATAGCATAGACTGTGGAGAAACAATGACGAGGCACTGTCTTACAGGGCATGGTAGTGCACACCTTTAATCCCAGCACTTGGAAGGCAGGAGCAAGCAGACCTCGGTGACTTGAGGCCAGCCTGGTCTACATATTGAGTTCAACTAGCACTAGCAAAAACAACAAACAAACAACAACAAACCTAGGTATATGCCTAACTCAGAAGGTGAAGGACCTCAATGAGAACACCAAAGAACTGAAGAGCAAAAGAATGAAAGGAGGTACTAGTAGAAGAAGGAGAGACTCCGTGCTCACAGGCAGGCTGGAAAATGGTGGGAAATGGATATATAACCAAAAGCACTAAACAGATTCCACTCCATCTCACCAAAACTCCAATAACATTCTCATATATATAGGAAGAAATTCATAAAATTGATACAGAAAAGACCCCACATAACTGAAATACATCATAGTATCTGATCTCAAATCATATTGTGTAGGCACAGTTACAGAACCAGTGTGATACTGGAACAAAACTAGACAAGTAGGCCAATGGGATAGAATAAAGGACTCAGAAATTAGCCATGAAGCTATAGGCTAAAAATTTTTAAATACCCTAGACACAATCAGCATATCAATAGATTTCTAAAAAGATGGAAGGAGAGACCCCTGGTCCTGGAAAGACTGGATGTAGGGGAACGCCAGGACAGAGTAATGAGAGGGGGTTGAACGGAGAAAAGAGGGAGGGAAGGGGGCTTATGGGACTTTCGGGGAGGGAGGAAACGGGAAAGGGGAAGTGATTTGGAATGTAAATTAAAAAAATAAAATAAAATTAAATTAAAAAAAAAATTTTTAAACAAATGTCTCAAAAACATATATTAGAGAAGAAGAGAATAAATGATGCCCAGAGAACTAGATATCCATGTACTGACCACAACTAGATCTCTATTTTGCACATTGAAAACTCTATTTAAAATGGGTGAAGATCTTAATGAAAACAAACTGCCTTCTTGGACACTTTAGAAGAAAGCACAGGATAAACACTCAAGATAAGGCCAGGCAAGGACTTTTGGAAAGGACTCCCCTAACTCAGGAAATAACAGCATGACTTGACAAATGGAAGTGCACAAAGCTAAACAGCCACTGAAGAGTGAAGCCAACAGCAGGGTGGGGAGACAGTCTACTGCATGGAGAAAATCCTCACCAACTGTTTCCGGAACAGGACAGATACATAGAAAATACACAAAGACCCGGTTTGGGGTTTTCCCTCCAGGAACACAGGCTTCACAGTCACCTGAACTGAGTAGGGAAATCTGGCTTTCCCGGAACACTGTGAACACCTCCACTGAAAGAGAAGGGTGACATGAACAACAACAACAACAACAACCACCACCCCCCAAAAAAAACCAACAAAAACAAGAAGGAAATAAAGAAAGGAGGAGGGCATGTCAATCAACAGACCACTTTGCATATGTAAGGCCCACCCAGTGCAGAAAAAGAGAAAGCAACACACACACACACACACACACACACACACACACACACACACGACAACATATCTTAATCCCATATTCCCAGTTCCCTAATAGATATGCCTCTAGTGAAAACAGCCTAAAGAACTTCCACACAAAGAATTCCAATGATTATATTCAGACAAGTCATAGATGATGTGAATAAACTTTAGGAAAAATGAAGCAAAAAGCTGAATGAAATAAAATTCGTCCGAGAGTCCCAGGAGCATCCAAAATAATACAGATTATTGCTATTGCTCATAGTTGGTCATTCGAATTGGATAGTCAGATTCTATTGCTGAAGACACAATATACTGTGATTTCAAGTTACAGAGGAATCAATCTTGAACTGCCCGGGAAACTCTCTCCCTGCCAGATAGCTTTCATAGTGCTAGAAGGTGCTGGAAAGGCTGCTCAGAGAGAAAAGTCATCAATGATCTTATCCAGCACTGGTCCCTGCATGCTACAACACCTACTTTCCAGACCAAATATGCTTGCTAGCACAAACTGTAACAAGACTTTTTTATTACCAACTGGTCTATCAATGGAATTTGAGGTCTGCCTTGCAGGGGTAAATTTATGTCTAGTGCTGTGAACTGGATGTAGGAAGTTGCAGACCTTAGAAGGGAATCTACTAACCTTGTTCTGTTAAATGGTTATCAAACTGCCTCCTAAATATTTATATTTATATCCATAGACTTATATTGCTCCCAATATTGGCCAGAGAGATTTGTTATTGGAAATGGGCAGTGATTAGTGCAGAGACATGTTGTTGTTCAAAGTGCTGAAAATAAGTGACTTTGTTTAGTCATCAATGAAACATCTATATCTACCACCACATCCCTACCCCAAGGCCAGGGACCTTCACAGAAGATGGGGCAGAAAGAATGTAAGAGTCTGACAATGGAGAGGAATGATGTGAAATTCTGTCTTCTGGACATGGCATGGCTGTTGCAGCTGTGATGACCTACACAACATCTGTACAAGATCAAACCAGTCAAAATTTCCATCATTGATAGGGGAGGAGCTTAGGAGTCCACACCACTACTTGAGAAGCTATTGGCATTTGGTGGCTGATGGGGAGAGGGTATTACTTATTTTTAGGTATGTGGCACTGCACAGTCATCCACGTCCCAGTGGATGACTCTTGTCTCTGTGTATATAGGTACCTCTAATTGGGCTCAGTGGGTTAAAAATGTAAATACATGTTAAAAAGGACAGACCTTTGTGGAGGTGATGGGAAGAGGCAAGGAGAATGGAAGTTAAGGTCTGAAGAGTGAATACAATTAAGAAACATTGTGTTGTATCCATGTAGGAGATTTTAAAAAATAAATAAATAAAATTAAAAAAATCTAAACCCAAAAGAAACCCCCAAAGCACCCAATTAATAAATGAATTGGACAGTCATTTTTCAAAGAACTAATGGCCAATAAATAAACATCCCCCCACACTACTTAAAATCCTTACCCATTAAGGAAATATAGTTCAAAACTACAGCATACTATTATGGCACCTTAGTCAACAATGGTTGTCATCAGAGGGAAAAATGACAGAAAAGATACAAGAAAAAAAGTTTATACACTATGGAAATGCAAATTATGGTGGAGGTTACTCAAAAGACTAAAAATAGAACTTCCATCTGACACATCTATACTATCCCCGTGTCTATAAAGAATTCTAAGTCTGCATACCACAAAGATAATAACACATAGACCATGTTTATTATGTCACTATTCACAGTAGACAAAATACAGAACTATCAACAGATAAATGAGTAAAAAGAACATAAGATACATCTATGTGTGTGTGTGTGTGTGTGTGTGTGTGTACTATACAGTTTTGTTGAGCCATTGTTAAGAACATAATTATGTCACCTTAAAGTAAATGAACAGAGATGATCACTCTAAGCTAACTAATCTAGACTCAGAATGACAACTGTAATGTGTTTTCTGTCATGCAGAGACTAGATCTAGCAATCATCTATCTCCTGAGAGTAGAAGAATTATCAAGAAGAAAGAGGGTAACGTGTGTGTGTGTGTGTGTGTGTGTTGGGGGGAACAAGAGATGACAATGGGGAGTTGAATATATGCAAAGTACAGCATTTGCATGTGTGAATATCACAACAAAACCCATTGTTTCATATTCTAATGTAGAAACACTTTCTTCAGTGTTGGAGACTGAACTTGGCTTGTACATGCTATGTAGCACTGAGCTACCTCCTCATCTTGTATGCTCATTAAAAACACATTTTACATGGTGATCTTCAGACAGGACAAAGTCACTCATCACCTGCCAGGCTGGTTCTGCTTCTTGTAACATCTTTTTGCCACCATGAAGACCACCAGCAGAACGAAGCAGCACACAACTGAAATGGAAACTACAATCTGGATCCGATTCTCGTGAACAGATTGGGACTCTGGGAGAACTAGAAATGACAAGTTTTCCATTAGTAAGAAACTCATTTATGAAAGGTTTAAATTTACAGTTTGACTGCCTGCCTGCCTGCCCGCCCTCCCTCCCTTTCTTCCCTTCCCTCCTTGCCTTCATCCCTCCCTCCCTTCTTCTATCCTTCCTTCCTTCTTCCCTCCCTCCTTCCTTCTGTTCTGCCTCTCTCTGTTCTCTCTGTCTCTGTCTGTCTCTGTCTCTCTGTCTCTGTCTCTCTCTCTCTGTCTCTCTCTCTCTCTCTCTCTCTCTCTCTCTCTCTCTCTCTCTCTCTCTCTTCCCCCCCCCCCCCGCCCTGGGTTCTAGGGCCATAGGAAACTGAAATCAACAACAGGAAACCTAGAGAAACTTTGGTAATGGTTCCTCCATCTGCCATCATCTTGAAGTCACTCTCTAGATTGCCTCTCATTTGGAAAAATAGAACAACTAGTTCAAAGTATTTGATTATTATTTTTACTGAGATAACCTGTGCTTCCTTGCCCTGCCTTTCAGGATGCCTTCTCTGTTAGGAAACCTTTGCTCTTTTTTCATTCCCTGGAGAATCAGATCCCTGAAGGCCAGCAATTACTTCCTAGAATAGAAAAGCCTAAATGGTAGTCTCAGAAATTAATGGAAAATTGAGTAGTTCAGTTCATAGACATTTAAAGAAACAGTCCTTCTGATTAATTCTAAATTATAGGAAAATTAGGATCAAAATATGCTATAGTTTAGATACAAATTTTCGGCATGTGCTCTCTTCCTAGAATAGTAAGGAAAATAATTATTGGCATTGTGGACCATATTTAATACCTTTTGAGTGTGTCCCTGTTTATCTCACTTGAATCTATTTGGGATTTTCAATAAAGAAGATTATGGCTCTTATATGGAGACTTCTGTCTTTTGATACACAAAAAGATTCAGTAGCAATGGTGGTTTGAATAGTAATGGTCTCCATAAATTCATGTGTTTGAATGCTTGGCCATAAAGAGTGACACTATTAGGAAGAGTGGCCTTGTTGGAGTAGGTGTCACCTTGTTGAAGAAAGTGTGTCACCTGGGAGTCAGGCTTTGAGATCTCCTATGCTGAAGCTATGACCTGTGTGACATACAGACTTCTTCTGCTGCCTGTGGATCAAGATGTAGAACTCTCAGGTACTTTTCTAGCACCATGTCTGCCTTCAGACCACTATATTTCTTACCATGATGTTAATGGACTAAACCTCTGGAACTATAAGCTAGCCTCAATTATTTTCCTTTATAAGAATTGCTGTGGTCGTGGCGGTTTTTTTCACAATAATAAAATCTTAACTAAGATAGTAGCTAACCTATCTCTGATTTAGGGACACAAATATGCAAGCCCTTTGGATGAGGTACCCAGGGCTGAGGCATTTCTGAAGGTAGTTCCTGGGCAAGTTCTAAGATTGTTGACTGGTAGAGGTAAGTCATGATGAGCTTAAGGTGTTGACCAGTGCCTGCTCACTTATAGACAAGGGTGGGAAGCCTGATGCTGGTGGTTACCTGAAGGTAATAAACTTCAGGTACAGCTTAGAGTGTCTTCTATATTTCTAGGAAATGCTGCAGTAGAAGCAACTAGGACAGTTGGGTGACCACATCTTTTACTACATTCTCAGTGGCTGAGATATCTGAGCAAAAGAAAATAAGTACTGCAAGGGGAGGGGGGTAGGCTCAGTTGTAAAATGGGTTGTGGGTGCTAGCCATGGGGATGTTTCTCGGAGTATGTCAATAGGCCAAGTTACCGGGAGAGGCACCAGGATCAAGGATGAGGCAAAGCTAGGGGAGGCAGAAAGAGATGGAGGGTGCCATCAAAAGGAGCAAATCATAGTTAAAGGGCTAGTGAAAGGGCCATAGAAGTATAAGGCAGGTGGCTGTGGGTTTGGGGGTGGGGTGGGAGAGGGAACGAGCCTCAGAATAAACAGCGATGAGTGTCAAGTGGGAACAGAGGGCCTTCATTCTAGAAGGAATGATTGCTTGTCACAGGTGGGGTACAGGTGTAGGTTAGCCCTCTATGGGGCAAAGCTGGCATTGAGTTTCAACCTCTTCTTTCATCACCATGGAAGCACATCAAGAAAATGCTGCAAGCATGACTTCACTGAGTCTGTCTTGAACATATTTCCTGCTCCTTATAGGGTACAGCTGATTCACTGTAGTTCTCTCACCGGCTGAGCTTGCAGAAAGTCACTGCAGATGTGAGGGTCTCTCATATAGAACTCTATCTCCCCCTCCCTTCTACTTTTTGCCATATTTACCAAGTCCAATAGTCTGTTTTGCAGTAGAATAAGGCCCCAGTGCCTTTAGAAAGACTTACCTGACTTTCAAAGGTCTTGCCTGCATCTGAATGCTCACAGAACTGATTATCAGCTTGTTTTAAATTTAGGCAATTGTTTCCATGAGCTATAATCTAGACTTGAATTTCATCTTTAAAAGAAACTCGGTTCATCATATATGTCTGTCATGGATTTCGTATTTTCCTGGGAGAGTATCAAGAACTAGAAGATATCTTCTAACTGAGTTTTCAGCTTTACAATCAACAATGACTACAATGAATCCATATGCATAATAAGTATCGTTGGGAGGCAGATACACACACACACACACACACGTATGCATGTGTGTGTGTTTGTGTGCATGCGCGAGTGTGTGTTTTAGTGTTTAGTCAGTTGAAAGCTTCTTGCTAGAAGATATCTTCTATTTTGTGTCCAGAGCATCTCATTGTCCTCCATCCAAGGATAACTCCAAAGACTGGGTCAGTTTCAGGGCTAAGACTAAGTTTCTTCAAGTATAACTCAGGTTCATAGGCTTTTTGACCTTGGGTCATGTAAATGTAAAAAGAGCCTTCTATTTGGCTCCTTCCTAGTGGCCTGCTGGAAGGTTTTTCAGCAAGCAGTGAACACTGGATAAAAGATTTGCATATAGCACCTTGTGAAATAAATAATCTTAGGAAGTAGCCTTACCTAAATTGCAAGATTTGGAGGAAATATTCATTGATTCCGTTTCCAGTATACACACAACGGTAATATTGCACACACCATCCGGGAATTGAAGAGACAGGCTGATGGAGACACTGAACAGTTCTGTGACATTGTCTTGTGATATCTGCATGTTATCACCATGCTCAACAGTTGAATTAGTTATCAGAAAATACATCTTTGTAGGTTTCGGGAAACCTTGCTTAGATGAGCAGGTCAAATTTATGCGAGAATTTCTTGTTACATTCTGAGCCAGTTCTATTTCAGGTTCGCTGAAGTTAGCTGGAAGCAGAATAGGGATGGAATCAGTCAACCTAAATGTAGACATCTATATAAAGGAATGGCAAGTGACTGACATCCAGTTCCCTGATTGGAGTAGACCTGGCCATCTTAAGGTGTATACCTTGTGGGCCTCATAGTGAGGGCTACATAATAAGCCTATATTTATCTTTCAAGACATCTACTTGCTCCTCTAGAGAGTGCTCTCTGAGAGACAGGCTAACTAAAATTATCTTACCAGTACTCTAAGAAATGGCGTCTCAATGAAGACTTGCTCTAACTATCTGGCCTACATTCCCAGAGGGAAACATTTCACCTTCCCATTCAGGGATGAGGTAAATTTCCATTAAGAACTCACAGGGTTTATGATCCTTGCATTCTCTGGGTCTCATCTTTAAGAATCTATGCATAAGAATAATAAGGGAGGTCTTTGTGTTTACAAACACAGAATGTTGGTTTTTGACATGACTATCCTAGTCTAACTTTTTGTGCTAGAACATTGGTGGTTCTCAACCCGTAGGTTGTGACCCCTTTGGGAGATTCATGTATTAGATATTCTGCATATCAGATGTTTACATTATGATTCATAACAGTAGCAAAATTGCCATTATGAAGTAACTAATTGTATGGTTGAGGGTCACCACAACATAAGGAAGTATATTGAAAGGTTGAAGAATTAGGAAGGTTGAGGACCACTGTGCTGAAAAAAAATTCATTCATATGGGGACAAATCCAAAACTCTTTCCTCTTTGTTTCCACTTGTGTTTTTAGGGCTGAAATGCACTGGCACAAAGATCCTGGACCTGACCCATGTGTGGAATCTACATATTAATTGATAATTGAGCGTGAAACTGGAGAGATGGCTCAGCCACTAAAGGCTGGACTCCTAAGTAAAATGATAGTACCATATATTCTTCCTAACAATGGAAACCATTTGCATGTCATCCTCTTTTGAGTTTTGCAATATTGTTAAGCTCCTTGAACATTCTGCTGATGCTTGGTAAAATTACTAGATTCTATCCAGCTTCATCAACAATACCTTTTGCAGTCACGAGACTGCATTGTAGTACGAATACACATTATAATAAATAAACAACCTGTTTGAAAAGCTGGTCTGTGCCCCTCCTAAAACACACTGTTTCTCCAAAGGTGACTGCCACACACTGAGAACCCAGACTTAGCACCTTGTCAGATGGAAGCCCTGTAGCCACATTTGAATCAAGTCACACTCAAGGAGAGCAACACTCCATGCTTTGTCTCGTTTTGCCTGGTTTATCCTGTGGCTTTAGAAAAGGTTCATTCTAGGAGGATTATTTCTCAAAAGGTGTCGATCTGCCTTTTCCAAGTTCATGAAGAACAACATCATGCCTCGGAATAAATTTACACTAGAGAAATACACACGTCCACACAGAGGCTGACACTTGTATCGTGGCTCAGTTTGTCCCAACTTCAAACTGGAAACAACCCAGTGTCTTTCAGTGATTGACATTATAATGGAATTCATCAATTAAAAAAATAAAACTTCCAAATTTTTGATATGCTCAACTTAGATCAAACACAAAAAGCATTTTGCTGAATAAAAGAAGTTTCATCTTAAAGGCTAAACATGCACGTTCAGCTCCATTTATATGCTAGTCTCAGAATGACAGAACCCCAAGAGCAAAAGCAAATGCCCAAGACTACTGTGGGTGAAAAAACTTAGACTAAAAGGAGAAAATATAAGCAGTAGCCACATTGCCTACTGTTTTAATCTGTCTGTGTTGCTTTTTGTTCAGCTAGCTCTGTCTTGTCTCTTAAAAAAAAAAAAATTCTGGGGGCTGGAGAGATGGCTCAGCAGTTAAGAGGACTGACTGCTCTTCCAGAGGTCCTGAGTTCAATTCCCAGCAACCACATGGTGGCTCACAGCCACCTGTAAAGGGATTCCATGCCCTATTCTGGTGTGTCTGAAGACAGCAATAGCAACAATGTACTACACGCATAAAATAAAAATAAATCTTTAAAAAAATATTTTAAAAAAATTCTCACAGATCCCCAAGAAACAAAGGACTTTCAGTTCCCCACTCTCAGACTCCACATTCCCTCCAAATTAACTTCCTGGAAGTGGCTCTCTTCTGCCTTCTTTTCCAGTCTGTTTAAATAACCACTGTCAATGTTTCTTTGCTCATGGTCTCATCTGAGCAGCCAACACTCTAAACACAGCACTGACCACATACCAATCACTGATAGCTCTGTCAATGTCTGCTGGAGGATAATTGATCCTGTGGGTGGTTTTTTTTGTATAAAACAAACATATGAGCCCATGTCCTTGATCTGAACGTTGTGAAGTCGCAGAGTCCAGTTATCCCCATCAAAGCTTGTCCGGCCCAGGTACTTGTCATTCACGCTATCAAGTTTCTCTGTGCCCAGATAGTGCTCATACAGAACCAAGTTTTGCTGGTCTTGCCAAAATACTACCAGCTCACTCAGACTTGTGTTTTGAGTCTTTGTAGATGGGCACGGCAGGTATGCAGTCCTATTGAAATAAGCTTGCCTCTTCATGGAAACAGCGTCTAAAATAGAAAAACTGAGAATTAGAAAATGGGAAACAAGAAAGGGAAGCTCCCTTGCTCGACACAGCACCCAGCCTCTAGCTTGTCAGGCAGTGATAGTACTGGAGAGCTGGATGCTATGATCTGGAACTGGGCATCCATGCTGGACGTCTGTAGACCTTTGTTTTTGCGAGTTCATGTGTGCAAGCTGCAACCTTTGTGGATCTCAGTTCTCTCACCTAATTAAGGAGGTGGTCTGAAGCAATGTTCTGTCTGGGATTCTTTCTGGCACTGTGCTTCTGTGAATTTCTAAACCAGAGCATCAACCACCATCACCACAGTTGCTACAGGCCTCTATAACTGCTATGCCATCCCCCTAAACCCTGCTTGCCCCATATGATCCCCTTATTCTTTGGTCTGCTATGGTTTCAGAAAAAAACATTGTTGATGGTGGTCACGCCCTTGCTACACCTTTGATTAGTCTTCGTTAAGTTGGGAGCTCCACTGAGTCACCTCATTGACATTCAACTCGTCCCTGCTCCCAGGGCTGCTACTCCCAGGGCCAGAAAAGGAGTTTTGAAGTGACTCGAGTATCAAGCAATATCTCTATTCTCAGTGACCTCTCTAGGATCTTTCAGGGACCAGAAAGGAATCTGGGCAAATGTAATGGCTCTTGGGAGATTAGAGTGGTCAGAATATTTAAGGAACATAAGTAAGCTGCTGGGAGGGAACTCTATGTGGGAAGGTGAGGATGTGCCCTGTCATGTTGCAGAAACCCCGGAGAAACCAATGGCTATTCCCAGGCTGCACTGCCCTGGAAACTTTTAGAACCCAAAAGGAGCATGATGGAAAAGTTTAGAGAGAGGGCACGCTGGCATAAGCCAATTTGTGGGACTTTTTCTAGGCCACAGAATTGATGGAGACTTGGCAAAGAAAATAAATGGAGGGAGATGAGAGGTGAGAGGTGAAAGGTGAAAGGTGAGGTGGGTGTGTCTTCATGTGAACTTTTTATTTATTTATTTATTTTGGTTCATATGAAGCTGGATGCTGCCATGGGGAGAAGATTGGAGTAGAGTCTTCACATAAACCATTTGTCCTTCAGGACTTCAGGAAGGGAGGAAAGGGAGGGCAAGTGGTGGGTGAGGGAGATGAGAGAGGAGTCCCACTCAAAGTGGTGGTGGGTCAGGAGAAGTGAAATTGGCCTGACCAGTTGGCCTCCCTTTAAACAGTAAATAGATAGGTACGATGGCGTGGACTTGGCAAAGCTCAACTGCCTGCAGACCACCCCATGAGAACCTATGGTCCCGGAGGATACTCCAGGCATCGGTGAAGTACAGCATGCATGTCTGTATCAGAGGGAAGAAGGAGATCACTGAGTTCCCACAACAGCCAAATGGGACCTAAGGAAAATTTATTGCATTTGGCTTTCTGTTACACCTCTGCTAATCTCTTAAGTGAGAGGCAAGAGTGCCACCTACTGTAAGTGTTTGCAGTTTGGTGAGGGCTGGTGAACTGTGGAGAGCAGGACAAACCAATCAGGCAGCTCAAGCACTGGCCAGCTATTGGTTGGTGTGATGCTACTGCTCAGCTATCAGTCGCACTTTCTGGGTCTAGAAGTGAACTCACTCTGAGTTTCTTACATTGGCTTGACACACAGGTGTTCTTCCTCTTCTGTGGAGACCCAGAGTACCTACTTTCCTTTCCGTTCATTCTCTGTCCAACTTCTCTGACCCAGCCCCCCTCTCTCAAAGATGACAGGGACTTTATCTTCCCTCAGCTCCCTCTTTACCTACCAATAAAAAGTAGAGCAAAGCCTTTGGCCTCACATGGGGACTGGTCAGAAACATAGACTCTCTGATTCCACACAAGATCTGAATCAGAACTGCATTTTACCAAGAACTCCTATTTGGGAAGCTGAGGGGATCAGAGCTGATAATTGGACATATTCACTTCTACCCTCTCCAATCTGCTTCTCCTCCCCACGTGGTAGAAACTACTCTGTAGCCATCCTGAGTGGAACTGAAAGTATTTCACATTACAAACACTTTGGCTTGTCATCAGACCCTGGTCATCTTGATGTACTCTGAGCCAGGCAGACACATCTTTACTGTGACCATATGAGGAAGATTTGACTCAAGGTCTGTTCTTTCCCAGTGACTTCAGGCTTCCACTGTTATGGTCCCCAGAAACTGGGGCCTCAAAGCAAGTGAACTCCCTGGAATTCCATTGGTGGAAAGCACTGAGAAATCCTCCCTCTTCTAACATGTGGGCTAAAGAAATGATTTAGATTTAGCTGTGACTGGTTGTTATGATACAGCCAGGAGCCAAGCACGCAGGAATTCAGCCATATATCTCCCCAGTCAGGAAACAGTGATTAAGAATACTAAAGGACCTCTGCAGAAAGAAACCATTGGAGTGTCCCATCTTGTGAGTCTATGACCTCACCAGAATGTCTGGTCAGTAGCCCCCAAACTCATCATCTCTTCTGCATTTACTATGCTTATTACACTCCAGGATCTTTGTTCTTTCTGGAAACTTCTTCCAAAGCCTTTCTAGACCCGCTGAAAGCCCCGTTCCATTGTACTAGATCCCACTGTAGCTGACCGTCTTCAATAAATATTACCCTAAATGTCCTTTCCATGGGATCTGATTCTACCCAAAGGACTCCATGTGTCCCACAAGATACTCCTGGCT
This sequence comes from Tokudaia tokunoshimensis, assembly GCA_036184795.1. Classification (NCBI taxonomy): domain Eukaryota; kingdom Metazoa; phylum Chordata; class Mammalia; order Rodentia; family Muridae; genus Tokudaia; species Tokudaia tokunoshimensis. The sequence continues at coordinate 22,848,982 of BTHU01000015.1, forward strand.
TCCTCAGCAAGGGCCTTGAGCAGCCCCTCTCCACTCAGAGGTGTCTCCTATTTCATGGTTATAAACCACTTATTATTGGTCACTATGTCTTCATTCAAGGAGGATTTGGCATTATATTTAAGGTTGTTCTTTCTAACCAATTCTCAATGTAACCACAGAGATAATCTAACAGTTTATTCGTCCATAATGAGCCTGCCAATGACCTCGTGTTTACGTTCCTTACTTTATCAACCACAAAGACTTTTGCCCACAGACCTTTTCTTCAACCCTCCATTTCCCATGGCACAATCCTGAGCAGTGTCCGGGGACCTTAATACCTCAGATCTGGCCCATAGCCTGCAATTCACCCCCTCCCCCACTTTTCACTCTCATTTTCTTCATAGCTGTTCTTCCACTTCATTGAGATGTTAGCTCTCTTAGACTTCAGTCTTTGGTCTCACAGTGTATTATTCCTCTGAAAGAATTCTTTGAGAGGAGAGAATTCTTATCTGGGTTTGAACAATGTGAATCCTCAACAAGTAGTAAATATGACCAAGAAACTAGATCATTTTTTACAGTGCTGGAGAGAGGAATTAATTTTTTTCATCTCATTTAATCTTAATTAAAGCTTAACGAGTCGATATGGATAGTTGCTATTATATTGGACAGCACAAAAAAAGATACAGCTTTTTAACCATTTCTCACCAGTAAAAAGCCAGTAAATATGCCTCTTGAACCTGGTAGAAGCTATACAAAAGAAATTGCTTTTGAATCTACAAATCTGATCTTACATCTGGGTGGATAAGCACCCTTATAGGAAATATTTTCATTGAACAGATAGGTAACATTTGAAATTTGTGATATTCTACTTCTCTAAACATGGCCTCCAGTCTCATCATCCTTTTTCAAACAGATCCCCTCTGCCCTTGCTTTTCTTTTCTGTTAGATTCCCCGGTGAGCAAGGACAGCTTTCTCCTCTCTACGGGGCTCACTACTCTCTCCTGAAGCATTTCTGACAAAAGGTGTCACCAGCTTCCATCAGGGCAGCTCCATGCTCTTTCTGACCTCACCCCATCTGGCCATTGTATCAAACGAAGCACGGCTTTGAACTCCAGCTTACTTGGAATGAACTTCCTCAGCCTAACTTCCTGGTCCATGTATGTGTCTATTCACTCTGGGATTTATTCTGTATACCCATTGATTGAACTCTCAGGGATAAGTTACAAGGTGTGTATCTCCAGTCCACAGCCATCAGTAGAGTCCTAGACACTACATCCGATGGCTTGTTAGATGTTTTCACATAGATAGCAAGGAATACACTCTACTTCCTCTTAAATCTGAAAAGGCCCCAAGATAGTGGCTGAACTAATGACTCTTTGGGTAGATTAAGTTTGAATTGTTAGTTTACCTCAGGTACTTGATTTAGTGATGGTAGACAATGACAAGAGACAGAGCTGTAAAGAAACACATAAATGCTATTTTCATCTACCATCCAAGCCAGAATCTACAGAATCTGGGGGAAGACAGTCTGCCTCATCACAAAACAAGAGTCTGAAGCTGTTTTATGTACATCTTTAAGTAAAGAAAGACTCTCCCACTCCAAGGTTATTGTTGACCAGTGGTGTTGGTCAGGTGAAGTGAGAACCCTAGAACCTGGAGACTCAGACAAGAAGAGAGCAACTGCCAAATGTCCAAGCAGACTAGGCATGGTGGATGCACATGTAGCTATAGCTACTGGAAGGCTGGGCTGGAGATCTCCAGAGTGAAGGACCCATGAGATGGCCCAGAAGGTTGCTGTACAAGCCTGGTGACCTAAGTTTAACCCTCAGAACTCACATAAATGTGGAAGAAGAGAACTGACCCCACAAGGTTGTCCTTTGCCTGCCACACTCGTAGCAATTGATCAGGAGCAGTAACAAACTATTTAATTTCCAGGCAACACATGTGAAAGGTATAGAGGGCAGAGCAGAACTATTTTGCTTTATGTCTTATATGTCATAAGTTATCAGGCTTGCAATTTTTTCCCTGTGAATTATTAGTGCCAATTATGTCTCCTTTCTCTCTTTGGATGCCTGCCCTGGGGTAGGTCTCTATTCCATAGCTCAAGAAGAGACAGATTCAGATCAAATAGATCTATGTTTAAAATGGGTGGCTTTTAATTTAATAATACACTCTAAGGCCATTTAGTGTTGTTCATAAGCACATTTTGTGGGTCATCTACTAGGCATAGATACCAATGTCCCTATCCCAAGAAAAGTCTCTCCCTCAGTAGCAATCAACTGCTATTAGCTCTTCAGCTAGGGATTGGGAGTAGCCCTTCTTCCCTATTTCCTGCTGGAACTTTTAACCCTCTTGATCTTATAGTTGTCTTGTGCAGATAACCATAGCTTCTGGGAATTTTTATGTGAAACAGCCACGTCCTGTCCAGGGGCCAGTGGTCACAGAACTCATCCCCATCATCTGTCTCTTAAATTCTTTCTGCCTCTCTTGTCTCCAGTAAGTTTGATGAGCCTCTGGGATTGGGGTTGTGGACGTAGCGATTCCATGTATGTGTATTCAAAGTTGAGAGGCAGATGGGAGGTGTTTTGGGGGGACTGAGAAGTTGGAGGGAAGGAATGGGATGCGTATAACCAAGATACATTTGCATGCATCTTTGAAATAAAAAAATAAGCTAAAGAAGTATATTTATCAATGATTATACATGATTAAGATAGTAAAAAATATGAAAAGTTGGAAATAGGTGCTGACTATTTTATCGTGGCGTTTATTGGTGAGTGAAGGATTGGCAAGTTTATTTTCTAGTGGTTGATGCCTACTGCTTGCCATCTTTACATCTGATTGTCCCCAGCTATATCCTCTTCACATATATTCCCTTGCTACAAAGAAACCTAACAGTTATCACTCAAGATTTTTTTTCTTATGGTTTCATTGACCCCCTTTTCAGGGAGCTAGGAGTTTCCACGTGGTTTCAGAGCAGGTCAAAAGAGAAGTGACACCTGTCGTTGGTTTTGATGGGTTTCTCAGCTTTACCTACTCACTTTCAAAGGCTGAGCCTGAAAGTTTGGAGACAGGAAAGATGCCTCAGTTAAACTGTTACTGAATATTTGTTTCCAGGGCATTTCTCTCCCAGATCATAAAAGCTAAACTTGCCATTCTAACCGGCAGTGCTAAGGCCTAAGATTTAAGGATAGCTGGGGTGTGGCTTAAGATAGAAGCAGGAAGCGAAGGAGGCAACATGTCAGTAAGGAAGGACCAAGCTGAAGCCATATCACCCACCAAAGCTATTTGAATCACCCCAAAACCAGAGCCTGCCACTTGTAATTGCCTCAGGAGCAAGAGCTAGGAGAAATAGCCTGGTAACAGTGGCATTCAGTCTGCACCGCTGGGCACGAATCCGGCCTCTCTCATTAGGAGCTGTGTTGATCTTGAGTCAATTACTTAGCTGTCTCTGCACTTTAGGGACCTTGTCTTAAAATGAGGAATAAACACACACAGACACACACAGACACACACACACACACAGACACACACACACATACACACAGACACAAATGCGCATGCATACCATATACACACGACACACAAACACTACACACAGAGAGAGACACACACACAGACACACAGAGACATGCATGCACGCACATACACTGAGCCACGTACAGACAGATTCAGAGAGAGAGAGAGAGAGAGAGAGAGAGAGAGAGGAACATGCACACACACAAATGCATACACACATACAAATGATCTTATTATCTTTATCTCCCTCACCTCTGATATTTGTGTGTGTACACATCTCCCCAGGAGCTGAGACTCCCGGTCATTGGGTCTGGCAAGTGAGAGCTGCCATTCTCATCCACATTGATGGCAGCTAGCTGAGTACCTGTAGACATCATACTGGTGGCCTCAGCAAACCTTGAGTGCTAAGCAGAAAACACACATCACAAAAGGCCTGTCTCTATCTGCTGAGATCTAAGGGAATATCTCTTCACAATACTCAACTCCTCCTCTTTACCCCGCCAGGACTAGGGACAGTGGCCAAGGGACTGTTGTGTGACAATTATGGAGGAGGTGGTTTTGTGACTGAGCTGGCTAGTCAGAAGCCAGGTGGTCAGGGTGCTGCAGGCATGCACACCACAAGCTCACCTGCCCTGACTGCTGTTCACCAAGACGTACATGACTTCTCTGTCAGCCCTGAGGTGGACATAGTGAGTACAGAAAAGTGTGGGCCAGCAGAAACAAAGTGGCATTCAGTTGCAGGATGCATGACAGGGCCTCCGGCCAGCTGCTTATAGGTGTATCCCAGAGAGCAGTGAGCCAGGAAGAGCTAATTCTAGGAAGCCTTACACTTCCAAACTATAGGGAGCTTTTAAGAAAAAACAACAACACACAATTCAAATGCAAAATGTCACCCAGCAGGAGACTGTGATGGGAGGGGGGTGGGGAACCAATATTAGTTAACTGTGGTTATCTTATCCAAATCTTACCAGGGCCCTGCTGGGGTCTTTAGGGGTTAGAAAGAGGGAGCCTGTACGAGGGGGAACCCTGAAGATTTAGCTTAGTTAGCTTTAGGGTAAATTGTCTGGTGTGATTAACTGGAGAGCCAGGGTCACACAGCATGATCAGTATGAACTAGGGCACAGGCTGAGGAAGGTGGGTGCAGTGGTGAGTTAGTACTGCAAGAAAAAGCCTTTGAAAGTCAGCAGCTGTTTCCTAAGGGCTTAAGAAGACTGAAAATGGGGACTGAGAAGACCAGATGTGTATGTGTGGAGTCAAATCAGAGGCTTTACTTTTGTGGCCTTCTTTGCCTCTCTAGGAATCCTGAACAGGACACTCCACCTTGTGCTGTGTGTGGAGATCCTGGGGGTTTGGTTGCAGAGGAGGAAGATGCCCAGACTGGAGACACCTGGTCATGGTCCTGAGCCTTCCGTACTCTCTAAGAAAGTTATCTGCTATGGAGTCTTAGGCAACTCAAGTCAAACATGAGCAAACCACCTGCGACTCTCAGGCCTGGGCTTGCTGTGGCCTGACTCACTGGAAAACAGCAGAAGGACTCCAGGATTTTACACAGAAAAGGATTCTTACCTGAGAGCACAAAGATTGTCACAAAGAGAAGGATTGCCAAGTCCATGGTGCTGGAGTTAAAAAAGATAAGATAAAACTTAGTTAGAAAGTGAGACTGAAAACATTTGTTTACTGAAATAGTACTTAAAATTCATGTAGGTTCCTTCATTCACTGAAGTCATTTCTCCCCACTTAGCTCCACACACAGGCCATATTTCCCAGCCTCCTTCGCAGTGAGGCAGGCCCTTACTAAGGGCAGAGAAGATGGCTGCTGCTTCTAAACATGGTAGCAGAGGCCTCCTTCCTCCTCCCTTTTTTTTTCTCCCTCCTCCCTCCTCCATCCTCCCTCCCCACTCCTCTCTTCTTTTCCTTCCCAGACCCAGGAAATCCTAAGGAAAAGTCCAAGGGCCAATACAATGCCCACGTCTCACAAAGGCAAAGACTTAGTTTCCAGACTGAAGTAGTATAAAACAATGTTCTCCAACCCTCCACACTCTTCCCATGCTGATCGAGACTGTGACATTTGCCAGATAGGTGACAAGGCCATGGGATATTCTGTTGCAGAGCAAGGCATTACTGTTTTTCTCAACCAATGCAAGGAATATGAGCGATCACTGAGACACTTGAGTTAAGTCAAACTTCCTTTGATTTTCCCATGGTTTTCAAAGTTCATTGTGCATGGAAGTCACTGGGAGAGCATGTGAAACACTTTCCTGAACCTTGTGCACAGAGAACTTGGCCTTAAGTTGATTTGAAGCTGTGTCTAGCAATTACCAGGGTCGCACTTTGAGAATAACTGCCTGACATATTCACTTTATCTGTAAGACGTACTAAAGAAAATGTCAGACAAGGCTTTATAACATCTAGCCTCTTGCTTTCTCTCTGCTTCTCTACTCAACCACACAGTATAGACCAAAATGTTAGAGCTTATTGGAAGCACAGAATAAGGACCAACATTGGACTGGTGGGGAAACAAACCAATTACCAAAGTTTGGAGCAGATCCCAAGACAAGGCCAATGCTAACTGCTTACCATAGGAATAAACCACCTGGTATTGGGTGGTACTGAAATTTGGCTTGTAGCTTTTTTTTTTAATGGTTTTTCAAGACAGGGTTTCTCTGTATAGCCCTGGCTGTCCTAGAACTCACTCTGTAGACCAGGCTGGCCTCAAACTCAGAAATCTGCCTGCCTCTGCCTCCTAAGCACTGGGATTAAAGACATACGCCACCCTTGCCTGGTGTGACTTGTAGCTTTTTAATGGCTAATGTGAAAGGGAAAAACTAGCAGGTGGATTACTACACAGCTTTGTATATAAAAGGAAAACAGTGCTTTAGGAAAACACACAAATATTATTCGTTTAGTAGCAGAAATTTCTTCCTTCTGGAAGGAAGGAGGGTGGACTGTCTACAGCTGTTCTCCACCCTTCAGGTTGTATCTGGATCCTTCCTTCTTCTCTTATGTGCTTGGCATAAGGCAGTGGGTTAAAACATAGTGTGTGTGTGTGTGTGTGTGTGTGTGTGTGTGTGTTAATCCTTCAAGAAGATAATTTTTAATTAAGAAGATTTAGAGATTATATCTGTACATAACATGAAAGTGTTAAAGTAAAGCTGAGTCTTGGACATGATAGCACATGCATTTTAATCCCAACACTTGGAGGGCAGAGGTAAATATTCATCTATCTCAGTGAGCACTAGACCAGGCTGGTCCACCCAGTGAACTTTAAGCCAACAGGGGTACATAGTAAGACTTTTTTTTTTTTTGGTTTTTGCTTTTATTTTTTTAAAAAATAAAAAGTAAAGGAGAGGTATTAGTTAATTCTCCTGTTGTTGCAACAAAATATATGATAAAAGCAATGTAAGGAAGGGAGGGAGGGTTTGTTTTGGCTTATAGGTTTGGGGTATAGCCTGTCATAGCAGGGAAGTCATGGAGTGGGAGCAGGAGGCACCTGGTCTCCTTGTACCCGCAGTCAGGAAGCAGAGAGAAATGCTGGTACTCATGTTGCCTTTTCCATCTTTATTCAGCCCAAGACCCCAGCCCATGCAATGGTGCAGGCTGCAGTTAAGATGGCTTGAATTAACCCAGTCTAGAAACTCACTCACGACATCCCAGGATTCTAGATTGGCAGCCATTATTAGCTATCAGAGTGACAAATAGTTAAAAGCAAGGGTCCCTATGAACTCTGGTCCCTGGCCATCTAACTTTCTTCCAAAGGTGTGCCTGGAATGACTAGTTACCTATTTCAGTTTCTTGTCTTCACTTAAGAGTTATTTTAGACAAAATAAAACAAAGTAATAACTCAGATCCATACGTATCAGTATTTTATTTTAAAACAGAAATAGAAGCATTCAATACATACTTTTACATATATACTGCCTGCTTGGGGATTATTTTATATCTGTAATATTTAAAACTATCATATTAGCAGCTGCATACAATTCTACTGTAACCTACTTGATGCAAATAGCCAGATAAATTGTTCCTAATCTTCTGTTGTAAAGAAAAATCCAAATTATATTTCATCTCATACCTGCAGGAGCTGGCTACTTCCCAGAAGGAGAATCTCTTGACCAAGGGCTAAAGAGTAATGGAATTTTAGTTTTCACAGATACAGATCTTCCTCCACAATTATACACTAAAGCTTCCACCAATAGGAGACTACTTACTTTCACATACTTTTCTGGGAATGTTTTCTAATTTGTGAATTTTTGATCTGTACCATTTAAAGATTAAAATGACACTTCATTATACATTTTTGACAGTGCTTGGAATTGAACCCAAGGCCTTGTGCTTGCCAGGCAAGTGCCCACTGACTGAATTCTTTAGCCCTCTCATCGTAATTATTTTTTAAATGTGGTAAAATATGTACAATGTTTACTAGACTGATCATTTTCAAACTTGAAGCAAACATAAAAGATTCGCATTGTGCAACCATCAACATCATCATATCTCAAAGTCTTTTCATTTTGCAAGATGGAAACTCTGGACTCAGTAAACAGAGATCGTTCCTCCTTCTTCTTTCCTGCCTCCATCTCAGAAACCCCCATCTGTCTTCATGGACCTGACTTCTTTTGATATAAGTGGAATCTTACAGTAGTTTGCTTCATTTAGCGCCGCCTTAGGGGCCCATCCAGATATTGTAGCGCCTGCTGGAATTTCCGCACTTCTGAAGATGCACGTTCTGGGTTCAGCATCTATGCCCATCTACAGAGGGCTGCTTGAATTGTGTACATCTTTTTAGTGCTGTGAAGAATGCTGACGTGAACATGAGGCGTACAATTTCTCCCCAGTTTTCTGCTTTCACTTCTTTTAGATACAAACCGAGAAGTGGAAGAGCGGGTCATACGGAGATTCTATTTTAAACCCCCTGAGGAACCACTGTCCAACAGTACTTCACATTCTCATCAAAGGCACCCCAATAGCTGATTTCTCTAAATCCTTGGCGACATTTTTCTGATTTGTTTTTCAAAGTCTAAGCCACGTCTGTTAGGTGGTTTCCACTGTTATTTCAAAACAAATTTCTCTTATGAATCGGAGTATCCCGCCAAATGATTAAGACATCCGTATTTCTTACGCCACGTATTCGTCACGTAGCCCTCTCCCCCACCCCCTCCCCGCATCCTGTTTTGAGTCTGACTTTCTCTTGTTAAACTATAGAAGTTTTTTCCCCCCATATAGAAAATTAGCAGTGTGTGATAATGTTACAAGTAAGATCAGCTGCCAAAATATTAGATCTTGCATGTACGAACAGAATGTCTGGTTCTGGGCAGTTTTCTCTCTCTCTCTCTTTCTCTCTCTCTCTCTCCTAGTAACTGTAATGGATGTTAGGGTTTAGCATTGTCTATTGAGCTGTAGACAACATGGCATGCGGGCGGAGCCTGGGGACCCTTGTCCATCTCTTCACACTAAGTCACTCACAGTATCCTGTTTATCATGGATCTGAAGGCTGGGGCCTCTTTAGGTCTGAATTCCTACCTAAATATAGAAATCTGTGTAATACCTGAAAAATCAGGACAATGAATCTAATCAAAGAACTTTCCCCCACCTGACATGTCAATCACACAGGGACACAAAATCAAATGACTCTATGCTATAAACTTAATTGATTAGTTTAACTCAGATCATCACATGGAACCATTATGGCAGGGTTCTCAACCTGTGGGTTGTGACCCCTTTATGGGACAAATGACCCTTTTACATCAGAAATATCAGATATTTACATTATGATTCATAGCAGTGCCAAAATTACAGTTATGAAGTAGCAATGAAAATAATTGTATGGTTGGGGGTCACCACAGCCGGAGGAACTATATTAAGGGGTGACAGCATTAGGAGAGTTGAGAACCCCTGTATAATAGCCTTCTAAAATCTAGAATAAATGATCCCTGTAACTCACTGGGTGGGGCAAAGCTCTGGCCCTGCCCAGGAAGTCCATACTGTTGCAAACTTCCCTGTTTGAAAACCTGTCTTTCCTTGATTAGAAACAGCAGCCTCCTTCACTTCTTTTGCGTTGACTGGTACCAGCTCTGTGAGTGTTTTGCTTTGTTTTTATTTTTTCAGGGTGAGGATTTGAGAGCTCTCAAATAGCTCTATAGCTTGGGTTTGTCTCAAATGCATGATCCCCCTGCCTCAGCCTCCAAGTAATGGGTTTATAGACTTGCACAACCACACCCAGCTCGGTACTGATTTTATTTTCTGAAACTACACACAGTAAGAATACCAAGCTTCAGCAAAAGCCATCTAGGGGCTTTAGGACTGCAGCCTTCTACGCCTCCCACCCTGGCCTTGCCAGACAGTCCCGGTTCTCCAGAGAAGCATCAGTATTGCTCACGTGGGGACTGCACACCAGCCTGGCAAACACCACAGACAGCTCCATTGTCCATTCCAAAAACATGGGTACAACCTTCCTTTAGAAAGTGTGTGTGTGTGTGTGTGTGTGTGTGTGTGTGTGTGTGTGTGTGTCTACTTTAGGAAGCCAGTTTCTCCAGTCTTGTTGACTCAGAACAGAGATGTCATTTCCCCACGAATGAACCGTCCCCCAAACTCCAAACGCAGGCAAGGCTTTTACCAGGTGGCCCAAGAAATGGAAACTCTTACTATCAGAGAGGGCGTTCAGCAGAGGCAGTGGGAGAGGAAAGAACCTAAGAATTTATGGGGGGGATTCTCTGACAGATTTCTGCCACTAGAAGCAGGATCATGTCTGACAGGTGGGTGAGCTAGTGAAAAGCCTGAAAAGGAATACTGTTCACACAAGAAGAGTTACAGTCTAGAAACCCAAGTGCCTAAGAATACCATCTTGGCTGACTTTTTATACCTGGCTCCTTACGCGAACTAAGAGTGGTAGAGTGAATGACCAAGCACCCTGGTTTCTTCATGGCTAGATGAGATTATTCATCCCCATAATACAGATGAAGAACCAGTTCAAAGGGTGAAGATATTTCGAGGCCATGAACCTAGTAACAGCAGAACTGAGATTCAAACTGATAGAACTTTACTGATTTTTCTTTAACACAATGTGGTTCCTTTAAAAGTGCCATCCAGATTCATTAATGCATGGGGAACAAGCAAAAAAATTCCAAGTCTGCCCACGACAGGGTAAGAGGAGACACTGCACTACCAGAACATATCCTAAAATTGATACGGGACCCTTGGGAGACCCTGAGATGGGGTCAAAGCCTCCATTTGCATCATGGGAGGTTTTGTCCTAGTAGGCAAATCATTCCACATATGCTGCTTGAGCAGCTACTGTGTGCCAAGAAGAGAACTCTACTCTGTTCCGCTTCTCACAAGCAACAGGCTCTAGTGCAGGCACTGGGATCTAGTTGAGGCAGAAGAGGGGAGGGGAGGTGACACCATGCTGTTCTGAAAAAGGAAGTGGGAGAAGGATTTCCTGAGAGAAATTGGGAAGCCAGGAATGGAAAAGACTTTGTTCTGAAACCGCAACAATCAGGTACTAGAGAAATGCTACTGGGGGGGCCACTGTCTCGGCTAGGTTGCTCATTCACAGTCTTAAAGGCAAATATTTACTGAGTATTTTCAGCACTAAAGGTCTTCTAAAGGTTTAGGGAGATGTAAAGATACGTAGGCCTGGGTCCCTCATATATCACCAAAAAGAAAGGCAGAGTGTCCAGGAATAAGGCAAGCTGAAACACACCGTGGAGAGCCGCAGCATTTAGCTCCTCCCAGAGTGTACGGAGTTCCTGCTATGAGCAAAACAGCAGACAGCACAGCCACTGGAGGAAGATCGGATGGCGCAAGCACATTAGGGCCTGACCACTGTTCTATGCCCCGTGAACACTTATGGCTGAATAAGCCAACTGTGGGTGGATCCATTTGCTGGCTGAGGGACACAGATCCCATGAAAACTCATTGCTGGAGCCTCTGTTGGCATCTGCTGTGTCATAATGTACTAGGGTTCTTTCTTCATTGAGTCCCAAAAGCTAAAGCCTCATGCTAACAGCAGCTAGTGTTGTCGCTGAGGCTCTGAGAGGAATAGGGCGGAGTTATTTCCTTTCATTTGAAGTTTCTGAACTGCGAAGAAGGGACCATTGCTTGGGATCCTGTGCTTTTGGCCATTAACAAGGCTCTGGCACAGTGACGTGTTTGAGAACAGTGTGGAATCACTGCTGTCAAGATTTGGATAGTTATGTGTTCTTTCACGCTTCAACAAACATGTATTGAGTCAGACACTGTGCTCAGTGCTGGGGATAGAGTGATGAGCAAAGTCAAAAATGGCTTTTCTTAGTACAGTTGCTCAGTTTGGCAAAGGAGCAAGATAATTGGCAATCAAACATAAACAAATATTATATTTTTACTACGAGAAGTGCTACAAAAGAGATGTTCATGGTGCTTAGGAAAGTTTTATACGACTCCTCTAGAGTGCTATTTGAAGGACGAAGCGGTAGATTTGGTACTGCCACCTGTGTTCTGATACCCTCCCACAAAGAGATGGAGTCTAATCACTTCTCCTGACCCCAAGGTTGGCCCATCACTGACTTGTTCCATTACTAGAATGAAGCATTAAAAGATGTTCTGGAACTTCTGAAACCAGGTCACGAAAAGTCTTCCCACCCTACATGGCCTTTTAAAAGTGTATTTTTTAAGGGTTGAGCCCACCATGTAAGATACTCCTCTACCCTGATGTCACAGTGCCAGAACCCATGTGTAACTTTAGGACAAAAGTCCTAGCTCAGCGTAGCCTTCCAGCTGTATCTGCTAAGCTACCAGATAAACAAATGAAATGCCATCCACTCCCTGCAGTCAAATCAGGCCCTTGTTAGCACAGAGAACAGGAGAATCCCCTGAGGCCTAATTTTGACACCCCCCCCCAGAACTGTATGAGTGAAATAGTCCAGCCCTACCTCTAGGAAAGTTAGTGATGTACATCTAAAGGAAACGGATCCAGAGGTACTAACCAGGCTAAGGGTTGGGAGGGGTGGCAAGCTACAAAGGGTTCTGAACCAAAGTGATATCACATACAAAGGCACTGGGGCAGGGGGGAGATGTGAGAGTGTCTGTGGTTGAAGTGCAGGAGGTGGGAGGCAAGGCAAAATAGCTCAGCACAGGCCAAAACATGCTTGCCTTGTGGGTTAAAGATTTTGTTCTTTATTAGAACTAAAGAAGTTATAGCAGAGTGACATAGTCAAAATTCTACAACCAAAATGGGTATTTTTGTTGTTGTTATAACATATGAGTATTAGAGAAAGCCAGAAAGATACAAAAAGGCTGTCCCGTGGTGATTGTTCGAGTAAAAGGGTGTTCGAGTGAAAGTGATGGCTAGTTAGTCTTAGATGGGAAAAAAAGTAGAAGTGGATTAATCAAGAGATAGGACTACAACCAATGGGTTATGCTGATGGATTAACATGGTAATGACCAAGGGTTAGTTCATTCATTCATTCATTCATTCATTGAACAGTTGAATCACTCTTAGCATATCTGTCTGGGTGTCCCAGATTGTCTTTTACTGCTGTGATAAAAGGCACAAGCAAAAGTAACTTAGGGAGGAAAGGGTTCATTTGGCTTACATGTCACAATCACAGGTCATCATCACAGAGGGAAGTAAGGGCAGAAACGGGAACCCCAAGCTAGCGAGGCAAACCTGAGGCAGGGGCATGGGAGGACACTGCTTCCTGGCTTGCTCCCCAGGCTCACATTTCTTCCCCCCCCCAGCACCACCCCCTCCCACATCAGTCATTCCTCTAGAAAGCGCTCCCACAGACTTGCGTACAGGCCAATTTGAGGAATGCATTTTCTCAATTGAGGGACCCTCTTCTCAGATGGCCCAGTTTGTGTCAAGTTGAGCAAAACCTAACAAGCTCTCTGGGTGCTATGGGACTCTCTATTTTCTGCTGTTTTATTTTCACACATTTGGTAAAACTGTGAATGAAAACAATAGAAAACACCATTCATTTCAAATATGCAAATAACATACTAATTAACTGAAAGCCAGTCAACCAAATATTCATGAAACCTAAGAGAGAGACAGGAATACCACCAGCCCTGTAAGGGTTAGCTTGGCGTTCTAAACTTGGGCTTTAATATAAATGACTGTGTTTAAATGGAGTAACAGAACTAGAGAAATATCTTATGCACAACAAACTTGCCATGTTAGTGTGACATAATAGTCATCAGCATTAATTCAGTCCTTTTCATTGGAGGCAGAGAATGATGGAGCTAGCACTCAGGGCCAGAGGCATACCAGTCAAGTGTCCCACCACCGAGCCATGCCCCAAGCCACATTAATTCTGTCTTAACTAGCATCTGCCCACTGTCATCTGTGATAATCAGACCATATCACTGTGGTATCTTGTGCAGCAAGGTGAGCGTCGTACTTGAGTGACAATGACAGAAGTGGAGCCTATCAAGTGAAAGTCAGCATGGTTCACTAGGGGATGCCGGGAAAATGTCAAATGAGGAACAATGAAAAGACCAAGGTAAAAGAACCTGAAGGAGAGAGGGCTGCAGATCTATGATAGCCAAGGGCAAATATTGAGGGTTCCTCCAGGAGAAAGGGGGTAGGATGCTGTAGAAGGGCAAGCAGTTCCAGTGGCTAGAAGTCACAGGGAGACAGATTTCAGCTCCGGGGGGAAGAACTTTTAACAGCCATGACCAGAGTCTGGAATTTCTTCTGAGGTTTGTGCATTCCATCAGCAGAACAGCTCAAGTAGGACACAGGCTGATGATATAGGACAGACCTTTTAAGGAGATTCCTCAATTGCTGTGTGGTTTAACTTTAAAATCCCACAACCAAGCATCTCATCACATTCCAGGGGAAAAGCAAAAGTAAAAGATGGCCCCTGGCATCCTGTCTCCCTCTGTCCCACCTGAGCCCTTTTCTTTTAGTTTAACACAGTGGGCAGTATGGTGTCCTCTGAGGATGTCCCCAACTACAGAGAGACTGTGAGCTGACTAGCAGTGATCTTCCAGAAGTCAAGGACAAGAGCAAGCACTCCTATCTATAGTCATCCCCCACTCCACTCTCCCAAATGAGAGACAGTGGTGGTTTTAGAAGTGGGCCAGGACAATGGCTGGTCTCAGAGCCAGGCAGCTGAGAGGGCAGATGGAACCCTCCCTACATAGTGTTGACTCAGGCCACTCATTCCAAGACTTTTGCCCATGAAGGCTTCAGGCTGAGACACTGCACTGTTTAAGAATTCTCCTCTGAGAGTAGATCTCCTCCTCTTTCATCAACAACTGTTAATTTCCAGGAACTTGATGTGGTTGGCACTGCTTTGTCTGTGAAAGACTTCTCAAGCTTCCAATACCTCTTTCCTCCAAGACACTCTATGAAACGGTCCTCACACTAGACACCCTACACCTCTGCCTAACGTGAATCAAAGAAGCTCCATCAAAAAGTCACTTTTAAATGCTGATGACTTCACACAACTAAACATTGCACACACACACACACACACACACACACACACACATGTGCACGTGCAAGTAATCCTGAGTTCAATGATCAAGGTATTTTTTATTGGTATAATATTCTTTGAGAATTTTTTTTTTTACTCAAATTGTTCTTTCTGCAGTGCTGGGGATGGACCCTTGGGTTTGTACAGCAAGCTAACATTGAGTAACACCTCCAGCTCAGTAACACCTCCAGCTCAATTTCTCATTGTTAATTGATATATAATGGTTGTATATATTTTACAATGTGTATGTATACATTGTAAGTACAATGTGGTATTTTAAAACATTTATACAAGAAGTAATGATCAGATCCTGAGAAGTAGTGTAACTATCACCTCAAATATTTATAATTTCTTCATCTTGGGGACATTTATGTTTAATGTTCCATTGCTTTCATAAGGTTCTGAGATACAAACAAACAGAATCGCTTTAGAATATTTTTTAATATTTATTGTTTTCTATTTGGGTGTTTTACCTGCATATAAACCTGTGCAACACATGTATGCAGCACACTCAAAAACCAGAAGAGAGCATCAGAGTCCCCAAAACTGTAGTTACAGGCAGTTGTTAGCCACCATGTTAGTGCTGGGAATGGAACTAGGGTCCTCTAGAAGAGCAGACAGTGCTCTTAATCTCTGAGCCCCCAAATTAATCCTTTCAGACCCTAGAATAAACTTTAAGGACATTTGGAAATGAAGGGGTGACCAAATCCTTCATAGCAATTTTTTTTGGTATTTATTTATTTGTTTGTTTGTTTATTTAGTTGACTGGACTTGGGGAAAGACTAGACAAATAATGGGAAATTAGTTCTGTAAATAGTGCAGGAGAACTTATCCAGGCTGGAAAGTCAGATAAGGAATTCACATCTGATTCAATAAATTGGAAGTCTGGGATTAATGTCTCAGAAAGGAAACAAACAAACAACCACCACAAAAGCCAATGCAGAAAGCTTAAGATAATAGCCCATCAGTGGCCTGGCAAGAGTGAGCGCCGCTATCAGGATGACTGGTGAGCCATGAGGCCAATGTTAAAAGGCTCAGGGACCCAAATAAGGAAGGAAAGAACCAGAGGAGGAACAGTGGGACTTTGGGAGGAGCTGAATACACAGGATGCTCACTGAGACTCAAACATTTCCTGGTGTTTGGTGGGCACTGGAGATGCAGACAATTGACTATGGCCAATTGTCACTCAGTCTGAGCTCTGCTTCCTCTCGCCCCATCCCACACCTAGCCATGTCTCCTACCCTAGGCCGAGTCATCTTTGGGACTCTCATATCCCCTTGGAGCAAATCCCCTTTGCCTCTTCTCTTGCCTACATTTTGTTTTCTGTTCTTAGCTGTTGTTTTCTGCACTCGTTTGGGAGCAAAGTGCCCACACATTAGGAATGTTAGCCTATTCACAAACAGCAAAAGGATGCTTTCACTCCCTTCTGATATAACTAAACTACTAAAATGTAGGTTACTTCCCCCTCACTGACCCAGAAGGAACATGACAACATCATTCAGCTTTTCCTGTCCCCTAACAGTAAATTTGGGCATAAGATAGATACTCAGTTCTCTTAGCTATATCTACAGTCGGGCTTCCTTGAGTTGAAGATTATTCCCCTTTTGAAGTATTAATGGTTTTTCAAAGTCAGTTTTCCCTTTTTTACCAAAAAGTACCCAAAGGTGAACTCATGACACAGGTATCTCCCTAGGTCTCTGTCCTGCCACTCATGAGCTTTACCTGCCAGGAATAAGAACCACAAGATTCACCCAAAGGCAACTACCCATCCTGGTGCCCAGGGGAGCCCCCTTTCTCTTTGTCTCAGAACTAAAACCATGGTCACATAGAAAACCCAATGTTATGAGGGCATAATCCATGGGACAGCCCCTTCTCTCTTTACTGTGCACCATGATATTCTCCAGTGTAGTCCAGTTTTGGGATCCCCTATTAATCATCCCTTGCACCAAGGCAAGTTTTAAAAGCCCCCATACGACGCAAGTGCTGTGTGGAAGAGAAAAAAAAAAGAATCTGCTTTTAGCTCTCAGGAATTATATTCACGTTAATCTATCTAAATGGAACATGAAACTCAGAAAGGAATTGCATGGTGTGACAGATAAGGAATAGACAGGACACTTGGAGTGATTCAGGTCTCAAGACCTTGGCAGGGAGATACTATGCACTCAAAGCACACTTTGTCTTCCTCTTCTCATGTTGAAAATGGCATCTCTTTCCCAGCCTCAGTCTAAGGGCATCCAGCATGCCATTCAGAAACAACTTTCTACAAGAGAGTGGAGAGGAGGCCATGGGTCTGCTGAAAGCCTGTGTGCCCGAGCTGTGGTCCCATCCTTCTTCCCTCTTCCCCTAATACTCTGCCTGACCCTAAAATGTGATTGGCCAACACTTGCCAGAGTTGTCCAAGTCTTCTGGGAGCCTCCCCTCTCCTGCAGACCTCTGTCAGACATTTTTCATACTCCTGTGCGTTATCAGTTGCAATTCTGCCCCAGAGATCCTCCCTTTAACTACCACTTCCACCTCATTTTGAAACTGGATGGCCTCGGAACTTTTGAGTCTTCTATTGAAGAGTCTGATGTATTTTAATAGTTTACTTTCCTCTCTTCCCAACCATGTCAAATTCATACAATAGGATCTTCCTCTCCACCCAGGGGTGAGAATAGACACGGTTTCAATCAGTAGCCACACAGAACCATTTCCTCCTTATCTAAGGGTGGTATCCCTGTGATTAATATTACCTTCCCATTAGAAGCTGCAGGAATACACTTTGCCTGCATGCCTTTGACACTCCCTTGTGCCTAGGCCATATTAAGAAGCCAGCAAACATATGCGAAATGCACAAATGAGCTGATATCTCATACAGATTTCACTTAAGCCTTGTTAGTCACACCCACAGTGTACAGAGCAGTAGCAGCAGACCCAGTGTAGAGCCACCAGATCTGAGCATGGACACATACTCATTTTTGTCCTGAGACGCAAGTTCCATCTAAGGAGAATAGGCCAACTCCTTAATTATTATAATTTGAGGACTGGGAAGTTCCCTTGGCTAAAAGTCATTTTGTACCTCTCTCTCCAGAAGCTTACATTGCTATTAATGGAAGCAATATTTTAAGCCTATTTGCAAATGCAAATGTGTACACAGCATGAGGAACACATCAAACCACTGCCTGGACTCCTTTTTTGACCAAAGAGCATTTTTCCCCCCAAATGAGTTCATTGTTTGTAATGTTGAGATGAGGCAGTTGGATAGGAAAGAAGAATAGAAAGAATTTCTGGGCCTGGAAAGTCACACAGGCATCAGAGGCCATTGATAGAGAGAACTGTGGGAATTTTCCTCTTCCACATTGCCCCAGGATAGGAGCTCTGGGATTGCCAGTGTCCACCAAAAACTTTGTCCATAGCAGAAATGCTGGGAATTCCCAGAACCCCCAAACCAAGAGCAGCTCCCAACTATTTGGTAAGTGGCAGCTCCTATTTCCTGCCTGTTCCGTCTCTTGGCTCCATGACAACACATATCGGGATGGAGGGGACTCATTTCTGTAATGACCCACATCTGATGTGGACGGTCAGAAACTCAAGTGGTGACTGGCAAGAGGTTTAAGCATGCACCCTCTGCCCTCTCTCCCACTCCCTCTCCAGCTGACTACCCACCTCTGCACATCTGCCCCAGCTGCAGCCTCTGCCTCCCATGCTCACCAGATTGCACATGTCTTGACGACATACATGTCACCAGTGCCTCTCCACCGCAGTGCTCAGAGACCACACACACAAGCACAGTAGCATTCCCGGAGATCACAGGAACTTGAAGAAAAAAGTAGAAGGTTAAAAAAAAAAAGAAGAAGAAGAAAAGTAAAAGGAGCCTCGTCTTCTCCCCAGCCCTCCTAGGCGTCCTTATACAGGAGAAAGAATCTGAGGACTGAAGAACTCAGATACAGAAAGGGGAACTGACTAGAGAGACTGACACCACAGACAGGGGTTGTGTCGTGCTTGGTTCCAGATAACTTCTGCTAGTAGGTGGGCATTTCCACTGACGAGAATGACTAGAACTGCGCCCTTGGTCAGCCAGCAAGCGTAAAGCCCTGAGGAAAACCCCAAAGACAGCCCCTTCCACAAACACAACAGACGCATCCCTATGTACCAAGAGTCCCGGGAGTAAAATCTGTGAAGTCTGTGGCTAGCAATTAAGCATTGTGCAGCGTCTTACTCCCGACCAGAGGACAGAGGAGTCCTCCATGAAGGACCTTTCCGTAGATCCTTCTAGAAGCCAGTTAGCACTACAGAGAGCACTCACCTAATCCTAACTGTCCAACTCTAGAATGTTAATATTACTTCTGTCCTCCATGCCTGGGCGAGAGGGGCGGGTTTCTTCTGAGCTAGGAGGGAAGTCACATGCAGAAGTGTGAGGGCGTGTGAGTGCAAAGTGTGCTCTCTGAATCTGGGTCTTCCATAGAGTTTAGACATCTGGGTGTATGATTCTTCCTCAGGCACTTGGATCCTTCTCCTGCCAGGCTCTGGCTCTCTAGTCAGCTGTGCTGGGTGGGGCGTTTATACATCTGTGAGGTGAACTCAGGACAGAGGTAGCCCCGTAGAATGTACCTTACCAGCTTTCTTAGAGGCTAGCTCTGGCCCCCTGAAGGGCTGCAGAAACCATCAAGGTTGTTGGTTATCTTCTGGTTGGTGGACACAGAGCAGGGGAAGGAGTGTGGTTTGGGGTGGGTGGCCCCAAGTGGTCCCCCATAGAAGCCTGGCATGACTGCTGGACTCCGGACAAATCATTGGATATCCTGGAGCTGACTTCTGGCCTGTGGAATACAGTGCATAATAGAAGTCCTTGCTGCATAGTCATGAAAAACCAAGGCGAGTTTGATGGTAAGACTTGAAGGTAATTCACCTGGTATACCACGAATTTAATTGGTCTTTATTATTGCTCTGCAATTTCCTTCTGAGTATTTTCCAATCCTTTGACCTTTCTACCGAGGTCCTCATTCTGTGAACAGAGCTCATGGTGGTTCTTCCTAGACAGATCTGAAAAGCTGCCTTCAGACCAGGGCTGCTCAAATGCATGGGTTCCTGCTGGGTCATGGGTCATCACTTCCCACCAGTGACTCTGCATACTTATTTTTAGAAACATCCTTTATTAGACAAGCTCTACTGGAATCAGGGGTGCCTTCTGGATTTTAGAAACACACTTTTTTTTATTTATTGGAAAAGGTACAAGGTGGTTTCTTTGTTGGAGTATATTTTAAAAAAATCATGCACTTATCACAGTATAGGGGAATTCTTTAGTATGTCACTTAGTTTTTAAGTGTTCTTTTTTTCCATGAACTCACCAATCAAAATATAAGATTGGGGGGGGGGCTGGAGAGATGACTCAGTGGTCAAGGGCGTTTAATGCTCTATTGGAGAACTGGAGTTTGGACCCCAGCACTCATGCCAAGCAGCTCACAAATGCTTGCAACTCCAGCTCCAAAGGATCTGACATTTCCTTCTGGCCTCTATGGGCATCTAAATACACAGACACATAAACAAACAGACACAGGCACACAGATACACACACACACACACACACACACACACAAATGAAATAAATCTTTAAAATATATGTTAAAATACAAGGTAAGCTACATTTAATATGCTGCTATTAAATCCCCTCCACCCCTGCCTGGGAACTGCAAGAAAAGAAGACAAGGGAGACATGTGGGTCGAAGGGGCAGTGGACACCCAAGAACCCTTTCCTTCGTGTTCCCATGGTAGTGACTTCCTAAGGGCTGGATAACTCACACCTAGAAAGGTACTAACTTCAGCTCAGGATTGCAGTCTCATCAGATATTCCTACCATCAATACGTAAGAAGGTAGGTAGCTGCCAGACTCATCAGATAAGGGTGCTCTCTGCTAGTGCAGGTTCTCATATCCCCATAGCAACCAACAGAAACAAGGATGCAAGGCCTTTTGTCAGACATCAGGTAAACTTCTTGGATTTTGAAACAAAAGAAGGAATTCTTTGGGTGACAAGAAGAATTGAATCTGCTGTCCTAGAGGCATGTGATGTTTGAATATGCTTGGCCCAGGGAGTGGCACTATTAGAAGGTGTAGCCTTGTTGAAGTAGGTGCGTCACTATGGACGTGGGTTTGGATACCCTTGCTCTAGCTGCCTGGAAGTCAGTCTTCTCCTGTTTGCCTTCAGAACAAAATGTAGAACTCCTGCACCATGCTCCTGCCTTGATGATAATGGACTGAAACTCTGAACCTGTAAGCCAGTCCCAATTAAACATTGTCCTTGTAAGAGTTGCTTTGGTCATGGTGTCTGTTCACAGCAGTAAGGCCCTAACTAAGACAGAGCAGAATGCTGTTTCACTAGTGGGATTACACTGAGTTTAAAAAAAAAACATAGGAACTGGGCTCCCTATACTTTGGAGGCAGGAGGATATCAAGTTCAAGGCCTGCCTGGACTGCAGAATGAGTTTGAGACCAGCATGGGTGACATAGTGAGACCATCTCAAAGAAAAAGTGAAAATAAAGCTGAAGATGTAGTGTACTGATAAACTAGTTGCCCAGAATCTGCAAAACACTGGGTCTAATCCAAGTACCCTACCCATCCACCCCACATACCTACTATGCATACACACACACTGCAGAAGGGAAATAGGTGTTCTGTGTGTGCTTATATTCCTGAACAGAGTTTAAACTCTGTACAGAATATCACCCATGCAAGGTCAATGAAATGTATTTGTGAACATAGATCCTGAACGGTTCTTTTTAAGGTTTTTTCCTATGCATGTTGAGTGTTTTCCCTGAATGTATGCCTGAGCACCATCTGTGCAGTGCCTGCAGAAGCCAGAAGATGGCGTAGGATGCCCTGGGACTGGAGTTTTAAAAGATAGTTGTGAACCATCAGAGTGCTGGAAATCGAATCTGGGTCCTCTGGAAGAGCAGCCAGTGCTCTTAAGTTCTGAGCCACCTCTCCAGCCCCTTCTCTTAACTGAGAATTAGTACAGCTGAGCTTCTCTCTAGCTCTCAGCCCTGATAACGTAAGTTCTAATAAATCAGGACAGCTATCATCATCCCTAGGACCTAACTCTACCCTTTTAATGAGCCTCTAATGAGTCCACACTTCCCTCCTATCCTCTGGGACAACACACAAAACATTCACAGTGAATTTTCCTTTTATTGTTACTGGAAAACTGTACATGCAGAAGCTTTCCTCCTTAGGGCATATACACACACTATTAAGAGGGAAAAATATAAGCCACAGACTGGGAGGAAAATATTTGCAAAACACCTAATATGATGAAGAGGCTCTGATCCAAAATATGCAAAGAGCGCTTAAGATAAAATGACAACAGGCTGGAGAGATAGCTCAGTGGTTAAGAGCACTGGTTGCTCTTCTAGAGGTCTTCAGTTCAATTCCCAGCAGCCACCTGGTAGCTCTCAACCCTCTGGGATCTAATGCTGTCTTCCATCATGCAGGCATACATGCAAACAGAGCACTCATATACATGAATAATTTTTTTAAAATATAGTGGCAAGGAAACAAGCATCCCATGGTGAAAATGGGCAAAAGATCTGATAATGTATCTGGCTGAAGAAAGGATACAGGAAGCAAATGATCAAATAATGCAAAGAAGACCAGGGCCATGTCACCATGTCACCACAGAGCTGTCAGTCAAAATGATGACAAGAGAAATGCCAGAGACTATCCAAGGCTGGCGACCATATAGAGAAACAGGAGCATCCACTCATTTACATCAGGAAAACAAATGATACAAATGGCTGGGAAGACCATTTATAAGTTCTTAAAAACTGCACATATTTTTACTGTATGAGATGGCAATCACACTTCAGAGCACATTGATTCGATAGAGTTAAAAACACCCACGCAAACACCTGTTCACAAAGATTAATGCCGGATTTGTTTATAATTGTTAAAAGCTGGGAACAGGAAGACCCAAGTGATTCCCAACACTGGTGTCAGGCAGTTCCAGCTTCAGGAGGCTCTGACATTTCTATCCTCTGCTGGCACCTGTGCTCACGTGCACATATGCACACACACACAGAGTTATATGCATATAATTAAAAATTAAAATAAATCTTAAAATTAAAAAAATGCTTAAATAGAGTTCTTCAAAGAAGACCAAGTGATAAACATGAAAAAAAAAAGATGCTCTTCAGTAGGTGCTTGGACAACTTATACATCCATGAAATGATGCAATAGTTAATGATAAAAGGAAAGAAGCCACCAGGATATGAAATACATGAAGAAAACTTAAATGCTTTCAACTTGAGTAGAAAAGCCAATCTGAACAGCCTACATACTATACAATTCCAATAGCATGATATCCTGAAAAAGAAAACACGTAGAGACCGTAAAAAGAGATTAGGAGTTGCCAAAACAGCCATCAAGTTAGGACAAAGGTGGAGGGATAGACAGATGGTTCACACCATCAGGTATCATAGCATAATGTCAGTCACGGCACTACGCATTTGATAAAACCATGCAAAGCATAAGAAAGAAACTTAGTCTTTTAAAGCGTGAGCTTGGTTAATACCAACAGGTTAACACCTGTTGATTGGTCCTAATAACCATACTACCTGCTGAAGATGATAAGAGCAGAAGAAGCTGGGTGCCCGGTAGATACAGAGAGGTGGGAATTCTCTGTACTATTTGCTCAATTAAAAAAAAAAAAGGAATCTAAACTGTTCTAAAAATAAAAGCTATTAATTTAAAGACACACACACACTAACCACACGCACTGATTCCTGGCAAGACGACTAAATCAATGATGTGACATTTTAGCTCCTACACTAGTGGGAAAGTGAATTAGCATTTGAAGGTTCACTTCCCCAAGTTCTACGCTGGTCATCAAAATGCCACGCATACAGCGTTGCTGAGAAAAATCTCCAACGTTGTATTTATAGCTGCTCTTGATAATGTATGCATATTTCTGGTGCAGAACCATAGGCTTCTATGTCGATTCCTTAAGTAAGTGAAAGAAAAAAAATCCACCATTTTCTGTGGGTCAGATAAATTTAAGAAAAATAAAAGTTCCCAGTCTCTCTCTCTCTCTCTCTCTCTCTCTCTCTCTCTCTCTCTCTCTCTCTCTCTCTCTCTCTCTCGGTGCATTCTTAGAAATGTGGTAGATTTCTTTTCTCTTTGAGAGGTGATGCTGTCTGAGTCTATCCCATGAGTACATCTTAGCACATCTTATTTAGTTAAAAGCATTCTAGGTTTCCGTTTTTTTCTTTTCCGATATTTTTCAGCCTTTATTTTTGTTGTACAAGTGAGTCACGGACATAGGAAGGGACCCTTTTTCTCACAAGCTCTGACAGACCCCCACCCTCCACTCCATGGCTTCTCTGTTTCCTTAGCTGCCTTGCGCTGTCTTTTATTCACTTTCTTGTGATGCAAATTTACACCCAACACTCAAGTGTGCTAGGAACGAGCCAGTGTGTATTGTCTCTCAGATGCATTTTATCACTTTCTGAACACAAAACCTAAGAGCCAGGGACACACTTCACCTGGCATTTGCTGAGAGTTTTCAACTGAGTGCAAAGACTCTGTTTTCTTCTCTACACATATGATAGCTTCAAAAACTATACACTTTAACAGCAGCCTACAATTAGGTGAACCAAAGACATCGTTCACTTTAGTGGGGGGGGGGGCTTATATGAAAACCTCGAGCATATGGAGCTCATGGTTGAGTAGATAAAAGTTGCTGTGGGGGTGTGTGTACTCCAGACAGGGTGCTGCTGAGCTAGGAGCTGGGGTGTCTGCAGAGATGTAGTTACGTTAATGCTAAAGGCAGCAGAGAATATGAGAAAGGTTGGCCGGGTGGACCTCAGGCTAAAGACTACAGCTGCAGCAGATGAAGCCCATGATCCCAACATCCGGGGTCTGAGGGAGGGAGGGCTGCATTCTGGTGAAGACGCAGCAGAATGGGATCGGGGGCTTCCGGGAAGTATGTGGAAAGCACATCACTGGTTCATAGGAAACTGGATAGACCATAGGTCAGGGAAGCAAGAATAAGGCAGAGAAGGATCACATGGGGAGCGATGGGAACACTGGAGACCGCCCGGGTATTCCAAGAAAACATTCAGGGGACATTTCCCATCTTGCCTGCCTTACTGGGCATCCAGACAAGTCATGGAAGGAGCTATGCAGGAACTGGGGTTAACTGCGAACTCTAGAGACACACCGAAGTGCGCACAGGCCCGATTTCTTTTTATTCCTTTGTATTCCTGCACTATTTTCTGTCTCCCAACAATACATGAAAGATGTCATTACACTGTTGGAGATCTCTGACTTTGGGCTCAAGGAGAGCTGGAGAAGAATAGTCCCTATCCTCTTGGGGTCTGGAGTTGAATGCAGGAAACCTGTACCCATCCAGCAAGGTCAGGTGTCTGACCACCAAGTGATTGTGAACGTTCCTGGGAACTAAGGAAGCTCCGGTTCTGCAAATCCAGTGTGCTCTGTTGACTTACACATTCTGAGAAATTGCCATTTCCCTTGGACCCTCTTTTAGAAAACTCAGAGTGAGGTAATATTTAAATGTCAAAGTTGCTAGAAGATATCGGTCCATGTTTTTTCTGTCTTTACAGAGGAGGGCAGAGCATACATAACAAAAGT
This sequence comes from Tokudaia tokunoshimensis, assembly GCA_036184795.1. Lineage (NCBI taxonomy): Eukaryota > Metazoa > Chordata > Mammalia > Rodentia > Muridae > Tokudaia > Tokudaia tokunoshimensis. Next base: position 22,874,552 of record BTHU01000015.1, read on the forward strand.
AACACATTTTTTAAGAAAATGACAGTATATTTCAAATTTGAGGAAGCCAAAGATTTTTGAAAGTACCTTATGTAAAAATATCTGGGTAGGGGTCCAAATAAGACATGCATGGCAAAGTAAAATAAAGTAGGTCGGGGCACATAGAACATAGTCTATATAAATGACTAATTTTGGTTTTTGGTTTTTTTTTTTTTTAAAGCTAATTTTTTTTGAAGTCTCTATTTCACCACAGGGGTGGGAGAAGGACCTCAGAAGACCCAAAAACTCACTTCTGGGTGACATCTTTAAAACCAGAAGCAATGCACGGGGCATTGGTAAGCCCTTGGGATATGCATTCACACACCGTGGATTTAGTTTTCAAGTTAGCAGTGCAGGACCACTGAGGTGTTTTTTAATTAGTTAATTAGATAATTTTGCAGCTCCTTTCTACTCCCTTCACACTCTTCTATCTTCTTAGAAGATTCTAATGGATGATGCTCCTTAGAAGAAATTTTCTTGATAAAATCAACAGTCACTCATCCTGATGCTTACTTTTGAAAAGGGCTTCCCTTTTGAGCTCTCTTAAGACTGAAAACAATCTGAAACAAGCCTTACACTGGACGGTGCTCTTGTAATGGGAAAAGCTGAGGTTTTGAAGGACATTTAGACTCCAATGTGACCTTGGTGTGTCATCGCCTGGAGATAAATACTGCTGTTAAGTGGCTTTCACTGTGCATGGCCTATTTGCATACAAACAAAAGAGGTTATTTTTAAAAAGAGGTGTCCTCTTGTTTTTGTTTTGGTCCCCTGGGATGGGGACCAGGCAGAAGTGTGCAGGCCATTGTCATGCAGTGGTTCCTGTGTGGGCTTGTGTTTATGCCACTTTCCCTCGTCTTTCTTACTCATCATCAACTTCTGGTTCATAGTGGCCAGTTTTGGAGTTCTCGTCACCTGTTGCTGGACTATGATATCTCAGTCTCCTGGCTATGAAACTTCTTGGCTTAAAAGACCCGTTCCTTGTTCCTCATAAGCTAGGTCACACTTCTGAGCAATGCTGTTCACTAACTAAATCCAATTTTACTTTTCTGTTTTTATCACTTATCCTGTAGAAATTACCTGCTGGTTATAGCCAACCATTACTCTTTTCTGACCTCCAGGCTCTTTGAAGATTTTTTTTTTTTTATTTTTTACTTCCATGAATAACCCATAAGCTGTTCCTCATGCCTGGGACCCCTTCTCTTGCCTTCTCAATGGCAAGTTTCTACATGCCTCGAAATGAAGGATATTTTACCATTAACGCCTTCCTGTCACCTTTACCTATTCTTTTCAGGATGCCTGTGTCTTCTTCACAATCAGACAACAGTGTTTATTCATCCCTTACAACAGCTTCTCCTTGTATTCAATTTTCTTGGCTTGAGAGCCTTAGTGTTGCAGGATATTTGATCACACTGCAAACCCTATTGTTTACTGGGAAAAACATCTGTTTCTAGTTGTGGTGTGGCTCAGCACAATCCCTCTGGCTGGAATACAGACATGCCCTTAGCACACACCTTTGATCCCAAATAATGAAGATAGTTTATATGAGGAAGCACCCATGTTAGGAAGTGATGTCTAAGTGAGTGGCAGACAAAATGATGAATCAGAGAAAGATTTGACAGAATACGATATGCCCAACTCTCACGAGAAGAGAGAGGAAAGGGAAGCTACTAAAGAGAGAGTACCACACGGACAGAAGAAGGAATTTTACTGGGACATTTGTACAGAGACAGGTTGTAGAGAAAGAACAAGCTAGTCACAGGTGAAGACAGAACAAGCCAGAGAATGATAAGGAGCCAGAAGATTAGAACAGATTGCCAGAGTTAGTATGAGGCCAAGAAGAGCAATTCAGTCAGAAATTGAGAGAAGCCAGATTGCATCAGTCAGTTCGGAGAGGAGTTTGAGTCAGAAGAGCTGAGTTGAATCAGTTAGCCAGAGAGGGGTAAGAACTAGGAAGGGGTGAGCTTACTCAGCAGTAAGTCTTAAAGACTGAAAACATGCTAGGCCTAGATAAGATTATACAGAGGCTAGAAGCTTCCAGGACTAGGCCTAGGTTAGAAGACTGAAGCAGTAAGTCTTGGAGATAATTTTAGCAGGTAAATAAAAATTACATTTATACCTTAGGGTGGAGCTATATTTCTCTCCCCTTGGCATTCATTCTTACTTGATACTTAGCTGTAGGTCCAGCCTATGGCTCAGTGTATCTACTAAGTCAGGATCTGCCAACCAATGAGGTAGGCTCCTTGCTGTTACTATATGCCTGCAGTCCTTCATTTAATCTTCACGATGTGCGTAAAATGTTTGACATATGAGAAAACTGGGTTCCAAGGATGACATAGCCTGTGTACCTTTCAGTAGGGTATAGAATTGAATCTATTTTGTTTTATGAGTGTTGTCAGAGGGACAGATGGATACACCTTATTATTATTATTATTATTATTATTATTATTATTATTATTATTATTATTATACCTGAATGTTAAATGGCTTGGCACTTTTCGAGTGAATCCCTGTATTCTGCTTACTATCTGTGTGACCTTGAGCTGGTGGCTGAACCAGTTTCTCATTCTTTTCCACTAGTGGAAAAGCTCTAATCCATTTGGGTGCTGCCAGGATTTGGAATGGCAGCTATAGGAAGTTTTCAGTGTGGACCCTGGCTATCACAGAAACTCTGTGCTCCGTCCCACTCCACTCCACTCCACTCCACGCTTGATCTTCCCCCTTTTGCTGACTTACTCCTTATCCTTGGAAAAACTAGAGTTCTGTGATGTTAACGACATGTGCAAATTTCCTTTAATCTGAGGAAATACTTTTCTCGAGACCCCTTAGAACTGAATAAGACCCTCAAAAATAGTCAAATAAATAAAGGGACCATGGTATAAACTCATATACAAATACATGTGTAAGCATTTAAGGGGCTGTGTTTGGCCACCCCACCCCACTCCTTTCTGACTTTTCTTTTCCCTGACAGTCATGACCGTTGAAACCAGAGAATCCTGGAAACAGAAGCAGTGATCAGCCAATGGATGAACAAGCTCATTTTTTCTGATCTCTGATTTCTGAACTCTCCATTCATTGATTTCTCAATATAGTTCCCTTCTGCCTGAGAGAGACTTCCTCCCACACTTTCCTCCTTCCAGGGCAGAGATCTCAGGAGAGAAGGACCTGACTTCCCTGAGGAGGGAGGCTGACAGGACCCTCACTTGCATTTGCACAGGGCTGTCTTTGACAGACTTCCTGCTTACTTTGTCTTGGTAAGTGGTCATTCCTGCTTTCAACATGAAGGCTCTTAGACTCGGGCCTGGAAAGTCTGGGCAAGGTCATATTCTCAAGTGGAGGCAATCAAAATGGAGGAGGAGCCAGGTTTCCACTGAAGCTGGGCAGCCTCTGCTGACTAGCTGAATATTCCATGGGGAATGTGGTCTCCTGCTAATAGGCACTGTAATTCTTCAGAGGAAAACAGGATCTGGGTTTATGCAGATTCTCAGGATGTATAAGTATATGTGTATGTGTATGTGTATGTATGCAATTAATCTTGATGAAGCTTTTGTTTTATTTATTATTTATTTATTTATTTATTTATTTATTTGTTAGTTAGTTAGTTTGACTCTGCTATTTCGATGACTGGACCACTTTTAGGTTACCGCCTTTAATTTCCCTACTTCCTCTATACTTTTGTTCCTGTTCAAGGCTCTCTCCCAGCTCCTGCCTTTATCACTTGGTCACCAGAGCATGTTTTGTGTCATTTTCTCTGTAGTGTGAGTATGTGAGTACATGAGCACTTGTGTTTGTGTGCACATGTATGTGAATGCACATGGGAGCCAGAGGTCCATCTCACACATGTATGTGAATGCATGTGGGAGTCAGAGGTTCATCTCTGCTGTCTTCCTCCATTGTTCTCCACAGACATTTTGAAACAGCATCTCTTACTGAACCTGGAAGTCACAGATTCCACTAGACTGATGGACACAGAACCCCTAGGATCCACCTGTCTTTGCCTTCCCAGAGCTAGGATTTCCAGTGTGTACCTTGTGACTTTACAAGGTTATCAAGGATAAGTCCTTATGCTTATTCAACAGGAATTTTACCTATTAAGCCATTTTCTGAGCCCTGAGTTCAAATCTCTACACATAACCACAATCTTTTGTACTGCTAAAGGTACCCTTCCCCAGCACACACACACACGCACACACACACACACACACACACACACACACGCAAAGACTCACATGCACATACACAAAGACATACATGTATATATGTATACACACACACACAAATCTTCTATGACATATAGATAGATAGTTGTTCAGAGCTAAAGTCTGGTATTAGACTGGTTCTGATAACAGCTTTGTAATGTTCAAGATGCATTTTTCACTTGTGAAGAATTGAGAATAACAGCGTCTGCAATTATGAAGCTTAAATTTGATAACAGGATATAATATCGGGTAATTCTTGCCGGAGAGTAAGAGATGTTCATTCTGGTGACTTGCCCTCCCTGCAGTGGCAGTAGCTTCTGCACAGGATCCCTGTCTGATCCACCTTCACTTCTCCAACATCACAGGGTAAATTAATAAAACATAGTCCCAGCCGCCTCCTTGCTCCCTCTGGCTCATCACATCTTGGTACCACTGTAGTATCTTCCGAAACCTTTCTACTCACATTTGCCTCAATCTCCTGTGAATCCCTGTTGCCCTAACAGAGGTCAAGAGGGCAGGTAAAACTGGTAAAACAGTGGCCAAACCAAGCCCTTCCAAACACTGAGTCATTACATAAAACTAGGGCATTTCATCAAATGTTTACAATGTTTACCTTTCTGGCTCTTTGACATACAAGACCAGGTTGTCCTGCTTCGTCCTTACACACAGGACAACAGTGTGGAGATTAGTGACCAATGGGTATAATTAGTTCCCACCATCCATACCTATGGGCTAGACAGAAAGCACACACCCAAACCATCCACTTCCAGCATCTTAGATCTCTGACAGCCGGTCCCGTTTAGAAACTCAAAGTACTTTACCACAAGAGTACTTTACACTTAATTTTTACTTTATATGTATAGATGTTTTGCCCACATGGGTGTCTTTGTATCATGTGTGCCTGGTGGCTGAGGAGGCTGGTCAGAAAAGGGTTTCCTATCTTTTATAGCTGCAGTCATATGTGGCTGGGAGCCACCCTTGGGTGCTGGAAATGAAATCCAGGTACTGTGGAAGAGAAGCACATGGTGCTTTGGTGCTCTTAACTGATGAGCCAACTCTGGTCTAACCACAAGACTGATACTTCATTGCACTGAGTTTGCAGGATGACGTAAGTTTACTGTGGATTTGGCAATTGCTGTCAAAGAACACTTTTTTCATAACTACACAGTCTAGAGGGAGCCATGCTTGCTGCTTCTGGCTGTATATTATTTTCTTTAAAATCACATGGTCTTGTGTCATATTCTGTTATTAAAATGTGACTTTCAGCTTCATGATTAATTCACTGATCCATCCATTAAACACCATTAACCGTTTAGGCTGATTCTTAGTTTTCATTATGTTAAATAATGATGCGATATTCGCTTCTATGCAAAAATCTGTGCCCCCATGGAGATAAAATTATAGCAAGATATATAAGCAATTCTATAATAAATAAAATGGTCATTCATGTATCTTCTAGAATTGGAAGTACAATTGTGAATTTAGTCATTTGTAGAAACTAATGCTCAAAAAAAAAAAGTCATTCCAACCTTGAAATAGAGAGCTGAGCATGGTGGCACACACCTGCAAGTGTAATATCAGATACTTGAACCGTTAGGCACGGTACTGGCTGGTTTTGTGTGTCAAGTTGACACAGGTTTGAGTTATCACAGAGAAAGGAGTTTCAGTTGGGAAAGTGCCTCCATGAGATACAAATGTGGAGCATTTTCTCAATTAGCGATCAAGGGGGGAGGGCCCCTTGTGGGTGGCGCCATCCCTGGGCTGGTATTCTTGGGTTCTATAAGAGAGCAGGCTGAGCAAGCCAGAGGAAGCAAGCCAGTAAGAAACATCCCTCCATGACCTCTGCATCAGTTCCTGCTTCCTGACCTGCTTGAGTTCCAGTCCTGACTTCCTTTGGTGATGAACAGCAATGTGGAAGTGTAAGCTCAATAAACCCTTTCCTCCCCAACTTGCTTCTTGGTCATGATGTTTGTACAGGAATAGAAACTCTAAGACAGGCAGGAAAATTACAAGTTCAGGATTTGTCTAGATTGCTAGTGAGTTAGAGGTCAGCCTGGGCAACTTAGCAGGACTTTATCTCAAAATGTATAAAAGGGTCTAGAGATGTTAGCTTGGCAGCAGAGTGATTACCCAGCAATGCACCAAGCCTTAGGTTCAAAGAAACTTAGAAGTAGATGTAAATACCTAAAGTCCAAAAGGTTTAAGAGCAGATTTTTATAAGCAGTTCTTGAGGATACTTACAGGGTTACCAATCACAGGGCAGGATTTTATAGCTGTATTTTAGGCACTCCATCTTACATACAGTGCAGTTAGGGGGCTCCGTGGTTTGGCTCATCATATTTATCTGCATATGGCCTGCCCTCATGGCTTAATTAGAAGGTCAACTGTCCTATCTTCTAGGTCACTGGTAAGATTCCATTTCCTAGAACTTATCAGAAAAGATAAAGCTCAGTGCTTGGGGCTAGGCAGGGGATGGATCCGTTGTTTCAAACTTTTCCTGCTCTTCTAGAGGACCAATATCTCCTGGCCTCCTCAGTGGTTTGATATATTTGCTACTAATGAGGTTTTTTGCAGAAACATATTTGCGTATCTTTAGTGTCTTTTCAGTGTAGACCAAAGTGCCGGGAACCATAGAGCTGTGTCTTAGTCACTGTTCTATTACTGTGAAGGGACACCATGACCAAAGCAACTCTTATAAAAGAAGGAATTTAATTGGGGCTGGCTTACAGTTTCAGAGGTTTACTTGATTATCATCATGGCAGGGAACATGGTGGCAGGCAGACAGTGCTGGAGCAGTAGCTGGGAACTATATCCTGATCTACAAGTGGAGTGAGAGAAGCAGGGCCAGGCATGGGCTTCTGAAACCTCTAATCCCACCCCCAGCAACTCACTAGCTACATCTTCTCATTCTTCTAATCCTTTCAAACAGTTCCATTCCCTGATGACTAAGCATTTAAATATAAGTGGTTATGAGGACCATTCTTATTCAAACTACTAGAGACTTAATGAATTTTTAAAAGCTATTATGAATAAGAGAAGCAGGCAGTGACCAGACAGGTATCCTCTGGTATGAGTGAATACATGATGACACATATCACTCCTGCCCATGAGGAAGATACCCATTTATAGTTCCACAACCAGAAGTACAGGAGAGCACTGCTAATGTGTGCTCATTTGCTTTCAGACTCTTGCAAGCTCCACAAATTGAAAATTCAATAAATGGAAATTACTTGGGAAGGGGTTGGATTGTCATGAGTTCAATACTTAGGGAAGATGAGCATTTTCAGTTTTTAAAAATTACTTTCTAGAACCTCTTATAAAACTTTCAAACAATTGTAAATTCAAAGGAAGCTAGAAAAAAATACAGGGAAATCTTGAATTTCTTCTAACCGTAGTGTCTTGCATAACGGTTGTAGAGCCAGGAACTCAACAATGAACAATCCATAAATTCTATTCCAATTCCACCAGTGTTTCATGCTCTCATCTTTCTCTGTGTGGAGTTCTACAAAATTCTATCACCTCTGTAGGCCCATGTGATATGTGCCGTTACCGAGACAAAGAGCACGGGGCTGAAGAGAAGCAGTAGTTATGGTGTGTATTGTTCTTGCAGAGGATCTGAGTTAGGTTCCCAGCAGCCACGTCAGGAGGCTTATAACTGCCTGTAACTCTAGCTCCAGGGGATCCAACTCTATCTTCTGGCCTCCTTGGGTGCCTGCACTCATGTCCATTTACACACACACACACACACACACACACACACACACACACACTATAGACTGATGGTATTCCCAGGGGTACCCTGTGCTGATTTTTGATAATTGTGTCTTCCAGTAACCCCTCACTTCTACCTTCCACCTCACCATACCCACAGCAACTACCAATCTGGTCCCTGTCTCTGTTACAATGGCAGGTACGTAGAAGAAGCAACTGGTAACTTTTGGGGACTGGCATTTCACATAGGGTAATTCCTTAGCGATTCATCGGAGTTTTTGTGTACAAATAGCTCATCTCTCTCTATTGCTGAGTGTTACTCCATGGTATTCCAAAGCTTGTTTAACTACTCACACTAAAAGTCATTTTTTAAAAAAGTCTGACTATTACAAATAAAGCTGGTGTGAATATTTACGTACTAGTTTTGTGTGAACGTTGGGTTTTCATTTCTCTAGTGTAAATGGCAACTATTAGAATCACACAGCAACATGGTAAGAACATGTTCATCTTTGTAAGAAACCACAAAAGGGGGCTGGAGAGATGGCTCAGCGGGTAAGAGCACAGACTGCTTTTCCAGAGGTCTTGAGTTCAAATCCCAGCAACAACCTGGTGGCTCACAACTATCTGTAAAGAGACTCTGATGCCTGCTTCTGGTGTCTGAAGACAGCTACAGTGGACTTAGATATAATAATAAATAAGTATTTTTAAAAAAAAAAAAAGAAAGAAACCACAAAAGATTTTTCCAGAGGACCTATACCATTTTAACACTTCCCAAGAGAATGACCTTGTTTCTCTGCATCCTACTAGCACTGGTATAAACATTATTTAATATTCTTATAGGGACATGGTATATTTCATCTTGATCCCAACAATATTTAATGATGTTGATCATCCTTTAATGTGGTAATTTGTCATTTATACCCTTTTTTTTTTTGGGAAATCTCCTGCTGTATGTTTTGCCTGTTTCTCTTTGGATTGTTTGTTTGTCTGTTCTGGCTGACAAATGAGAATGTATTCACAGTGTTTGATTGTAGTCATTTAATATCTGGGAAGATGAACCTTTTACCATTTGTATTTATTTTTTTAAAAATGATCGAAGCAGAGTAGAGAGGTATTGTGGGTCAGACCTGGAGTCCAGCCTTTGAGAGGTAGAGGTAGGAGGATCTCAGCCTGGGGTCCCCTGTCTAAATACACACACACACACACACACTGGGAGGGAGAGAGAGAGAGACAGAGAGACACAGAGAGAGAGAGAGACAGACAGAGGGGATGAGAGAGAGAGAGAGAGAGAAAGAGAGAGAGAGAGAGAGAGAGAAGGAGATTGCCTACTGAATAATTAACAACATTGGGTTTCCTTGGCTATTTTTGAGGATTGCTTCTATTCCAAACCACACTATAAAATAACAATACAACATCCATTTCATCTGTATTCCTTCTGGTGCTTTCAAATTCCCACAGTCTCAGATTCCCCATGAAAACTTTAGTTGGTTAAAAATCACTGTAAGATGGGGGTGGCAAACTAGGTTTACTTTCTGGTTAGTTAAGTATTTTAGCTTTCCCCAATCTTACCAGTATCAGGCTGTCATTTACTAACTAGTTCGGATAAACTAACTGTTGACTCATTTTTATTTTTTATTGGATCTCTCCTCTCATTGAATCTGAATAATATGATCTATGATAATCAGGTTGCCTACCCTATGGCTTCCTATATCCTATAGTGTACACTCTTCCCTTTTAAAAGATTTAGCTTACTTCAATTATATGTATGAGTGTCTGTATCTGCCTGTCACCAGGTGACAGAAAAGAGTGTTGCATTCCCTGGAGCTGGAGTTACAGGTAGTTATAAGCTCCCTGGTGTAGGGGCTGGGAATGAACTCAGTAGCTTCAAACAGCATCTAGACTTTTAACCTCATAGCCATCTCTCCATCCCAAATTTTAATGTATCGTTCAAATGGTCTCTCTGTGTATCTCTGGTTAGCCTAGAATTCGCCAAAGTACAGCTGAGTGTCTGGTAACTAACAGAAATACCCCTGCCTCTGCCTTATAAGCGCTGGGGTTAAAAGCCAAGGCTACCATACCTGGCCATGGATTCTTCGGGACTCAAAATTTTTCAAGCAAACATTTTTATACATCTGTTCTCTATTTCTATTGAGTTATGTTGTGGGTTTTTTTTTTTTGTCTGATTATTGATATAAAGTGTGAATGCTCCCTGAGAGTCTAGTGATGCTTGTTTGACTTACCCAAATCCTTCTCCAAGGAACCTTGGATTAGCAAGTTTCTCTAAACTCCACAATGCAGACTAGAATCTATGTGGCACAAAATTCACCACGTCAAGTGGTAGCTACACAACGTTTTGTTTGTTTCTGAAATCCTTTTCAAACAAGTTTTGATTGAAAAAAAAACATCGACTTCTCTCTTTGCTTAGCTTGTAAATGTGGGTAGAGGGCCTCCAAATCCAGCTGACTTGACTTATTGTCCTTGTTCTTTAAAAAAAACAAGATCTTTGTTAAATCATCTTTATTTGTGTGTGGCTATGTGTACCTGAGTACTCAGAGGCCAGAGGTATTAGATCCCGATGGAGCTGGAGTTACAGGTGGTTGGAAACGGCCTGGCTTGAGTCTGGAAAAGTCGTTTGCAAGTCTGTGCTCTTAATTGCTGAGCCATCTCTCCAGCTCCCAACTCTGTGTCATTTTAAAAGGCAGAAGGGAGTTGATGCAGGGGTCAGGTGTTATTTTGCATCAAACTTTCTTAAGAAGGTGTCCCTCTGGGCTGCAGACCTGTTCTTGACTCTCTGAGGCCAGTTCCTTCTGTTCAACTGAGAGTGTTGAAAAGGCCACCGAGAGTCTCCGGATAGTTTTGGTCATCCTACTTAACCTTTCTGGAGAATTGGACACTGTGGCTACCTTCTCCCTTGTGAAACATTTTTGTTCTCTAAGATGACCTAATCTCTTCTCAGTTTCTCTTGAGTCTCTCAGATGCGCTTGCTCGGTTTCTCTCACTCGTCACTCTCACAGGCATTACAGACTAGGGCTGTGGACACTGAGGACCAGAGACCAAATGAAGAAACAATACAGGTTTCTTTTTTCCTTTCTTTCTTTTCTGGAAGCCAAGTGTACTAGATGAAGGTTAACAACTGTGTTGGCCCTTTGAGAACTGTCAGGGAGGACTCTGCTCCCAGCCTCTCAAGTTACGTCATGGACATTTTTTTCTTCCCCCTTTCCTCTATACATGTTTTTCCACCCAAATTTCCTCATCTCGTTTACAAGCTTAGATTAAGACACCCTCTAGTGATCCCATTTTTATCTTATCTTTGCAAAAAGCCCTATCTCTAAATATGTTCCCATTCTGAGATAATGGCAGAATATATGTCAGCATAAGATGTGGAAGGCAGGAGAAGGGCCCTTAACACAATCATCTAATACCTTTCCCATTGTGTATCATGGGCATACATCTCAATGCAGAACTTTGGTCAAGGTGCTTTGTCTCTCCATGAACACGCCCTTGCTTTCTTACATTTGCTTTCCATAATAACACTTTTGCCCTGGTTTGCTCCAGCCAGTCTTTCCTGTTCATTGTAGACTGCTCTTCCTCATCCTCAGCCCCTCCAAGGTTTTCCAGGTTCTATCCTAGACTTCTCAATCCACTACTCCCTGAGAACTCACCCACATGAGAATTTCTGAGGACTTTCCATGTCTGCCCTGCTCCAAGCCTTTCTTGGGCTTGGCACTGGTTTGTGTTCTATCTATGTGGGCATCTCCATCTTCCTGCTTAAATTCTCTGTGAGCAAATGAACTCACCATCTGGTCCCTCTCTCTATTTGCCCCAAACTCATTCCAGTTCCAATGCCCTTCATCATGAAGAATGATACCCCACACTTATGTCTTCACCCATCTCCAGTCTCCACACAGGTAAAAAGGCAAAACAAAACAAAACAAATCTCAGCATGGCACAAGATTATAGTCCCAGCACTCAGGAGGCAGAGGCAGACAGATCTCTGTGAGTTCAAGGCCAGCCTGGTCTACACAGTCAGTTCTAGAACAGCAAGGGCTATGTAGAGAGAACTTATCTCAAAAAAAAAATAAAGAAAAAAAAGCCCACAAACAACAATAACAAACAAACAATAGCAAACTACAGTGAATGAATGCTAGTGCTCATGTGTTTTTTTCTCTCTGATGCCACCATAACTAGTCTCCAAGCCATTTCCTGTCTTCCGTTAACCCTTCACTCATGCATTCTCCCTGTGCCTGACTTTTCTCTCAGTCTTCTTTGTTTCACTATTTTTCCCCAGTGTTTAGCTTCCAAATGGAACCAGCCACTTGATGGAGGCTGCTCTTCTCCTTGGACATAGCTTCTATCAGGTCAGCCCTCTAGGAATGTAATCTGGGATCCTTCCACCAAGGCCGGTGAGCACATTGGGGAGGGAAGACAGGACACAGGACATTCAACTTCCTGAATTCTAGTCCTAAGAATGTCATTACAGAGTTATTTAATTTTTAATAAGTAATTTCCTCTCTGTTTCTTAACCATGAAACAGTAATAATAAGATGACTAATAATAGTAATTACTAAGTTCTTCCTAGAACAAAATTCTAAGCCCTTAATATAAATTATCATGTTAAAACCTCACAGCCACATGTGACCCCCATTGTCAGTCACATTTGACGGGCAGGAGACTAAAGACTAGACTGGTTCAGCAGCTTGTTTAAGGCCCACACCTAGATGTGTCTGTGTGGAGTCTGGTATTCAAATACACAGCAACCACCAAAACCAAAACAGCATAATTCAAAACAAAACAAAAGGCTGAAGCCCTTGGCAGAGGGCTCCTGTGGAATCTGAGTGATCACAAGCAGACACAGGGAAGTCAGTGTAGTTGCCGGTTTCTTTCTTTCTTTCTTCTTCCTTTTCTACTTTTAATTTTTTCCCTACAGGCTGAAAGCATGCAGTGAAGAGTAAAAGCCCTCACACATCTGATGAATATTGTGCACGTGTACATACCATTTACAAAAGGGATAGCACCATGCCTCCAACTTTTTCCATAAGCTAAGCACATTAGAGACTGTATTTTGGTCTAGTTTCCCATTTTAAAACGATTTCATAATATTCCATTGTGGGTATTTCACAAATAACCCGTCATCCATTTTTAAACAATTGTTTCTAAGATTTCCCACGTTATAAAAACAAATGGCAAGAAAAATATTCATGTCATCAAACCTTTACTGATATATATCATTAGTAAAAGATAAACGGGTTTTGTTAGACAGCATATATCCTTGAGGAGAGATAGTGTATTTCAGATTTTTCTCTCAGAAAGAGCACATAACCATCAAGGGGCAGTATAGTATATATCCTTCTCTCCTTAGTAGCACGGGAAATTCTTGTTTGCTTTTGAAATTTAACATTTGTCACCTTGACAAAAAATGATAATTTACTGTTATGATCTGCATCACTTTATCTCTAAGATTCAACACTGTTTATTGCTATTTATTGCTCATAACTGACTTGGAGCATCGAAACAAAGAACATCTTAAACAAGCACCATATAGACAATGGCCAGCACAAGTCAGTACTATCACTTCTACAGCTCCATGAAAACTCTAAGTTATGAAATTTTTTCATATATATATATATTTATATATATGGAAATTTAAAATTATCCTAGAGAGGAAAGAATTTCTTTTTACTTGGAAATTAATCTCTAACCTTTTGAAATAAAAGTGGCAAAGGCACTTCTCAAACCAGTTGGCACTGGGTAGAAGAGAGAATCTCAAAGTGCAGTAATAATTAACAAGGTCAAGAGCCGACCATTGCCTCCACTGCCCCGGCAAAGAAGGGCGGGCATGGCTGCCTCCAGGAAGCTGTGCCCTGGGAACCTACCACAGCAAAGATGGTGAAAGGATCTCACTTCCATCCTCAGGAGCCCGGGAGCCTTGAGTGATCTCCACCTTCTCTTGGCTCAGCTATTAATTAATACAATGATACTGCCTGTCCGGACACCACTGTAATGTGTGACATTAATAAGATATTCATGAAGTGTACAGCACGCAAGGCATCTCATAGACACCAGGTAACTGAGTTACTCCCATTGCCTTAGTTTGCTGCTGTTGTTGTCTTCTTGCATACAGTTACCCCTGAGAATCTGCACAAATACCAAAATCTTGAGTGCTCACGGTCCCAGTACAAAGTGAGATCGTAATTTGCATATTCCCATGTACTTTAAACTATCCCTAGATTACATACAATGCATACACAATTACATATAATTACATACACAATGTAGATAAATAACAAGAGCCCCACGCCTGTCCAGTACAGGCACATCTATAGGCGAGCTACATTTCTATCTTAAATGGGAGGTTGATCACAGGTGGCCCTCTGAGTCTGTGGATATGGAACCTGTGCGTTCAAAGAACTGGCTGTGCCCTTTCTCTGCATTTTCTTTGGTCTTTCTTTTTTTTTTTTTTTTGCCTAATCTCTATCTGACTTCTTCACCTTTAGATCAAGGTGAAAATCTAAAAAAAAAAAAAAAGTGCCTCCTCTCATTTCTCATTCTCAAAGAAAAGACAGAGAGAGAAAAAAGAAAGAAAGAAAGGAGGAAAGAAAAAAAGAAAGAAAAGACAGAGAGAAAAGAAAGAAAAGACAGAGAGAGAAAAGAAAGAAGGAAAGAGAGAAAGAAAGAAAGAAAGGAGGAGAGAAAGAAGAAGAGAGAAAGAAGGAAAGAAAGAAAGAAAGAAAGAAAGAAAGAAAGAAAGAAAGAAAGAAAGAAAGAAAGAAAGAAAGAAAGAAAGAAAGAAAAGCTTCCCGATGTGGGAGCCAGTTGCCCGTTTCACGTAAACAGCGCCTTCCCTTCTCAGCGCTCTCACTTTGGGTCATTTAGACACTTTGCACATGAGAGCGATCTAGGGAGGCTGGCCCGAAGGACAGAAATGAGAGCAGAGTGTGGTCTCCAGTCTCAGCCTCCCGCTGAGGTCGTAATTCATAAACCACAGTACAAAGAGTAGAAGCAACCACTCACAAACTGGGATCCATCGTAGGTGCTTCTGTAAGTTCTGGAACAGTCTACGGCGAGACTGGTTGTTCAAGTACGTGCTGCCCACAGGAGCCACTCTTGCGTCTGCTTGCTCCTCTGTCTTCCTCAGCAATGACTGTGTACCCCGTTGACTTTTTCTTAAGAGTTGTTCCTCTTTTCTTAGACTTGAGGAAGATATCTTTAACCCTTTCCTTGCTTTGCAGATTATTCAAGTTCCGTTTAAATCTTGATTTTTTGTTGTTGTTGTTGTTCTTTGTTTGTTTTTAAAACAATTCAGTGCCTTGAGTTCCGACACTATGTTCAAAAGAAACTACAACGCCCAAGACAAACAATGTTGTGAAATCAGCAGACCAACTTTGTCCACTTCAGAGAGCTACCGAAGTCCCTAGACATAACCTGGCAAACGGGGAAGCCTTGTATGACTGTTCTGTTCAGACTACTCCTAGATCAGATGAGGGGCTTAGGTATTCGGAAACTGACTTGCTAAAAGTGACTTGTATAACAGTAAAGAGGCTTCTACAAGGCAGTTCTGGACCTCAGTCCATCAGAGCTGCTCGCAGTGTCCTCCTAGTATAACTAAGAGCACTGCGCCAACAGTATCTATACGACAGCATCTAAACCCCATCTCTTTCATGCAGACGAGAAAACTTCTTATGCGGTTTCTGCTTTTTTTCTTTTTTTCCTGTATACCTATTGATTTCACAACATTGCTTTTCTTGGCTTCTTAGTTTCTTTTGAACATCCTGCTTGAACTCAAGGCACTAAATTGTTTGGTTTTGTTTCTTTAAAAAAAAAATCTCAAGATTTAAACTGAACATAGCATAGCAAAACGCAATAAGACCGGGCACAAAACCTCATATCAAGGCTGAAAAAGGCAACCCAGTAGAAGGGAAAAAGTACCATGAGTAGGTAAAAGAGTCAGAGACAACTGCACTTCCACACTAAGGAATCCCACAAAAACCCCAAGCTAAACATTCGCAGCGGAGCACCTAGCACAGACCCAGACAGACTCCAGGGTTGCTGCTTCAAGTCTCTGTGAGCTCCTCATGAGCCCCGCTTAGCTGATTCTGTGGGCTATGTCCTCCTGGCGTCTTTGACTCCTCTGACTTCTAAAATCGCCCTCTTCTAAGTGGTTCCCTGAGCTCCGCCTACTAATGTGTGGAAGTGGATCTCTGTCTGCTCCCATCAGCTGCTGGAGGAAATGTCTGACAGTGACTGCACTAGGCACCAATATATGAGTATAGCAAATAATCATTAGGAACATTTCATTAACTTTTTTTTTTTTTGTCAGTCATGTTTGGCTTTATCCTAGGACTCCGCGCTATCCAGCTTCCTTCCGGCTTCCGGCTATCCAGGCATGGGATTCCTTTCCTAGCCTGAGTCTCAAGTTAGATCGGTCATTGTTTGGCCAATCTCACAAGCCCTGAGCCTTCATCGCTCAGATGAAGGTCCTGTGGCCGTGTTGGTGTCCCAGTCCCACCACTGGAAGTCTTGCCTCGTTTCAGAAGATGGCTGGTTCAGGCTCCATATCCTCCATTCCTCAGTCCTTGCTCAGCTCACCCTCATGGGCTCCGGGAAGTCTTCACTGCACTAGGTTTCCACATGGCCACCTAAATGCCCCTTTATGGCAGTCATCTCTCCCTGTATTCTCTCCCTTCCTCCTCCAGCTGATCCTTCCTGTTCCAATGCCCACCTACAGCTGGTCTACCAGCAACATCTATTCTATTCCCTCTTCCTAGGGAGACCCATGCATGCCCCTAGAGCCCTCCTGTTACCTCTCTGGGTCTCTGGATCATAGTGTGATTATCTTTACTTAACAGCTAATAACCACTTATAAGTGAGTACGTACTGTGTTTGTCTTTCTGGGTCTTGCCTCACTCAGGATTTTTTTTTCTAGTTCCATTCATTCATCTACAATTTTATAATATCATTTTTTTTTCTTAATAGTAATACTCCATTTTGTAAATGTACCACTTTTCTTTGGCCATTCTTCGGTTGAGGGACACCTAGGTTGTTTCCAGTTTCTGGATAATATGAATAAAGCCTCTATGAACACAGTTGGAGCATCTTTGAGGTATATGAAGTATATGCCCAAGGGTGGTAGAGCTGGGTCTTGAGGTAGATTGATTCCCAATTTTCTGAGAAACTACTATATTGATTTCCATAGTGGCTGTATATATGTAAGTTATACATATATACAGTGGCTTGTGAGATTGGCCAAACAATGACCGGTCTAACTTGAGGCTCAAGCTAGGAGAGGGATCCCATGCCTGGATAGCCGGAAGCCGGAAGGAAGCTGGATAGTGCGGAGTCCTAGGATAATACGTTTGCACTCCCACTAGCAATGGAGGAGTGTTCCCCTCGCTCCACATGCTCACCAGCATAAGTTGTTACTTGTGTTATTGATCTTAGCCATCATCCAGACAGGTGTAAGATGGAATGTCAACGTCGATTTGAGTAGCATTTACCTGATGGTTAAGAATGTTGGACCTTTCTTTAAGTGTTTCTCAGCCATTAGAGATTACTGAGAACGCTAAGAAGTAGATTCTTAATGAGGCAAAGTTGGTCAGTTGGCCATGTGGCTGCTGTTGTGATTCATAGGTGTTACAGCTCAGGAAGGTTATTCATTGTTTTCCTCCTTGGAAGCATGCATAGCACCTCTGATACTGTGAAAACTAGTCTTCAGAAAGCAGGCTTTCAGGTCAGACCCAGTTAGGGTCTTCCAAGTCTTGTGCCTGAAGTGCTTGTTTTCAGCAATAGGGACTTTATCTTCAACCTCTAAGAGGAAACCCAGAGCAACTGCAACAACCTGTATTGTTTGGGGGTTTCTCAGACTGCTCTGAGCAACTAGAAATGGGTTTCTCATGCCTGACATTGGGAATTTTGCTAGGTAGTTTATGGTTCTAGTGGAGATTACTGTGAGCATAGGTGGAATAACTTCAATTGTGTGTGTGTGTGTGTGTGTGTGTGTACACATAGACTTACATATATACAATTATAGGTGAATAAATAATAATATGGTTCCTTAATTTATTTGAAATGTATTTTATCACACCATCTTCATATTTTTAAAAATAGGTTCAATCTAGATGGCATCATCAAAGTTGAGATGATAGTTTTCCCATGTAATAATTTGAAGAAAACAAGCTATTGCTTCTTTATTCCAGCTAACCGTGATATGTTCATTAAAACAGTATAGATAGCTCACTTCTAACCTTTTCTTAGCATTCTGGATGAAATTTACAATGACTAGTCCCCCACCCACAGCTTTAAGACTTAGCAGTTTCAGTTTTGTTTCTGTTCTGCTCCAGCTTCATCTTAAAGCTTTCAAAGTTTTAATCCACTTAGTATTACAGAAGAGACTGGAAGAAATCAATCGATGAATTGATGTTACAAAGGATGTTACTGGTAGATTTGCTTAGGGGACATTAAGTCACACAAAGCAGAATTTAGCTTAAGGATCACTGTCTCCAAAATACCCCAGAAGTAAGTAGTCCGCTAGCCAGCCAGTCAACAGGATCCATTCCCATAACAAAAGGAGACAACTCTGACTTTATCCCCATTTCTCAACCTGAGAACAAGCCTCCAGCAGACAACTCAATGGGGCAGCTCAGGGTGGCAATCCTCATTAAGTCCTGGCCTGTCATAAAGCCCTAGTTCTCTTCTTGAGAAAAGGATAATGCTGCTAAGTGGGCAAGATGACCCTGGGTGACAGCTGCTTGAAAAGGAGAAACACTTAAGAAGATTCTGGCTGTTCAATCTTCCATGTGCCCAAGTGGCCAGGCTTGCAGCTCTTGTCCCTGTTTAAATTGTTCAAAGAATAAACTAGGTACAGTACCCAAGAGAGATTTAAGGATGACAGCATATGTGGAATGCATAAGCCTAGGGGTGCATATAAGTTAATAAAAATTTCTATTTGTAGCTGTTCCTCTTTGGGCAGTAGCTGGATCAGCAGTTCTCAATCAATTGGTCATGACCCCTTGGAGAGGGGATCCAACGATCCTTTTACATGGCTTTCATATCAGATATCCAGCATATCAGATATTTATATTAAGATTCATAACTAGCAAAATTACAGTTTTTTAGTAGCAATAAAAATAATTTTATGGTTGGGGTCACCATAATATGAGGAACTGTATTAAAGGGTTCCAGCATTAGGAGGGTACTGAGCTGAACCCAGACTCAGGCTATTATTAACGAGTATTATTTTTTCCTGAGTGTATGGAGTGACTTCTCACTGTGGAGAGAGGCATAGTTTTGCTATACTAAAATACTTTTTTAAAGATAGTATCATAGGGGGACTGGGGCAGGACTTGAACTTGCTATGTGGCTGAGGATGACCTTGAACCCCAGACTCTCCAGCTTCCACTTCCTGGGTCCTGGCATTACACAAGTTCATCCCCACACCCAACTTCCCTGAAACACCCTCAGATGATTTAGGAAGAATACTGGCAGCAGTATTTTTTGTTGTTTTTCCACCAGCTTGGTGATATATTTCTAACAACTTCACACTTGCCCCGCATTTTATAACTCAGACCTATAGATGCTCTTCTGTTGTTTTCTGCCAGTTGGGGTTGAATGCAAGGCCAAGTGGTTCTTTGCTTTTCTGGAGTCATGAGGAGGGAAATTGTGCCTGGTACTGGAAACCTAGTCAATGACATGTGGTGAGTGAGGTCACAGATTTTAGAGGAGAGTCTCCTACTGCCATTCATTCAGCCAGCACAGTTCCTAACTGAACTTTAAATACTTCCTCTCTACACACAGGTAAGTGTGGTTCTCACACCCCATCAGAGAAACTTCTCTTTGCAACGGAGAGAAAACTACAATGGCTAAAACAAGTGATCTGGGGGTGTACATCCAATGGGTACATCTATAGCACAACTCCTACACCTACAGTATCCTAGAAGAGTGGGCAAAAAGAGTGTAAGAGTCAGAGCACTAGGATTGTCTGCAGTGAGTATGCATCTCATGGAAGTGATATGGAAGCTTCATCCACGATACTCAACAATATGGCTGCCTAAGCGAGACCTGAAGAGATATGTCGATAGTCATATCAACATGGAAGTGAGCAGTCTCACAGGGTTCCACACATAGACAAAGAAAGGACAGGCAACTAAGAAATACTAAAAGCAGGAGAAATAGTCTTCTTCTAAGCTTCCCAACTCATTATTCAGTATTAAGTGGTCAGTCCTGGGGGTGTATATATATGTGGATATACATATATATACACACACACAGCACACACACATATATATACACATACAGGTGTGTGTATATATGCACATATATGTATGTATAAACATACACACATGTATGTGCATGCATATGTAACAAATAATAATCACTGGCCAAAAAGGACCAGGATTTCAAGAGGGAATGGGGGAAGGGGCACAGGAGAGGTATTAGAGAAAAGAAAAGGAAGGGGAAATGATGTACTTCTATTTTAATTTTAAAATATTTTAAAATTTGGCTGGGTTTAGTGGTGCATGGCTTTAATTCCAGCACTCAGGAGTCAGAGGCAGGTGGATTTCTGTGAGTTTGAAGCCATCCTTATCTATATCCTCACCGAGTTCCAGAATAGCAAGGGCCACATAGAGAGACCGTATCTCAAAATAAAATTTTTTTAAATAAATGAGAAGATAGCAAAATACAGTTTAAAATGATTGTATACCTTCCAATTATTGAAGGAGAATGAATAAAAAAATGTATGTGTAACTAAATAACATTGGATATAAAATGAAATACCATAACAAAACAAAACAAAAAGTCTTGTTTTTGTAAAATATATACTTTATTTGTTATAAATACTAAAGGGGGGATTTTTTCAGTTTCTTAGCATTAATCTATAATTTTATTTAAAACTGAATAAGCGTCTTTTCACAATATTATGAACCTCTTGGTATTTTTGAAATAGTATATTAATTGTTGTGGTATGACATGAAATATCTTCCATGGACTTATGCATTTGAATACTTAGTCCCCAGATTGGAGACATTTGGGAGGAACAGCCCTAAGGGAGAAAACAGGCCATTGGGGCCACCTTTCAGTGTTCACAGATGGGCCCATCTCTAGCTCACTCTCTCTATTTCATGTTTGTGGTTGAATTCATGCTATCTCAGCTTCCTCCTCCCATCACCATGTTTGTCTCTATACCTGCACTTGCTGCCACGCCTCCTTGCCATGACAGATTCTTATCCATCTGGAACCAGAGCCAAAACAAACGTTTTCGTCTATAAGTTGCCTTGGCCAAGGTATTTTATTACTGCAACAGGAAAGTATCTAAGAGGATAGTATATCAAATAGAAATATTATAGTAAAATTCTTCCCTGAATGTCAGGCAGTATATAGCTTATTAACAATTTTATTAGATATTTATGTATGAATTTCCATGTCATCCATTGCCATATAAACAGATTATTCTAAAAGTTAGTTGCTCAAACCCAGTAATGTTTACAGATTGATATCCAGAATAAATTCAGTTTTAACATAAAGGACATAAACAGATTCTTCCCTAAGGAAGGTATACAAATAGCTAATAAGCACATGGAAAATATATTTCAAAACTACTAGTCATCATGGGGAGGTAAACCATAACCACAGTGAACGTCAGCAAAATGGCAGAACAGGAAGCCTCAGCCCTCCTTCCTCCCATAGAGATGTTCATTCAAGAATATCACACATGGGCTGACTGAGATGGCTCAGGAAGTAAATGTGATTCTGTGTGGAAGGAAATGCCAAAACACATGCAACACATATGAACACATATACACACATACACACACAATCTGGAAGTCAGTTAAGGAGTTCCTTCACACCAGGTGAACACAAACCCAGCTGCATCAAAGCCGGAGGGGACACTTGCAGCACACTGGTGCAGGAATTTGGTTCCTAGGTCGGGTATCACCCAGTTGGAATGATTTCCTAATACTTGGATAATCCCAGGGGGGAGAGAGAGATGGACATGTATGCTTTAGTTCAGGGGGAGGGCTACATGAGGAAATTGCTTCTGTCTTGTCCATCTCACAGATCTGAGATCTCACAGACCCAGAATACTTTAAATGACAGGAAACACAGAGTGCATAGGAGAGCAAAGAGCCCCACTGCTCCAGAGGGCCTGCAACACACCAGACACAGGCAGATATTGCCTCAGACCAGCCCTCATGGAGAAGACTGGAGCAAGCATCTGGTGTTCCTATTTTGTGGGGGATGGGTATTTATGAAGTTTGGTTTCCTTTATGATCACTTTGTGCACTGACAGGACCTAGCAGACTGTAGATACTTGAGGACTGCTGGGAAGAAGTAAACATGTGGGGGCTGCTCCAGCAGATTTGGGGCACAGCAGGGAGGCGTGCAGCTTGGTGACCCCTTCTTTGGGGGAAATAATAGAGCATGCATTTGGTGTTCTGACATTTTATGAGTCTGGCCAAGGAACTCTGAATTAATTCTTTTTCTTATTGTTTTAACCAAGATGGCAGAGGGAAAAACTTCCAGGAAGAATAGTTTATTCTTGACTCATGGTTCAGTCTATGATTCCTTAGCTTCCTGCACTTCAGTGGACCATCTTGGCTGTGGGAGAGCAAGTGTGGAAGTTGTTAATTTTACAAGGGATAGAAAACAGAGTAAAGGGTAATACAGGAAGAGGCCAGGGCAAGACATACCTCTAAAACATACACTAGTATCTTACATTTCCCTAGGTTGTACCTCCTCCCTACCTTACACCCTCCTCCAAACAATAGCATCATATTATGCATCCATCAAAGAATTAACCCATCCATTAGATCATGACCCTCATGAACTAACTCTTTCTGAAAATGCCCTCCCAGATCTCAATTCAATCAGTTTGAGTTAATATTAACCATCAGAAACTTGTTTCTGTGTGATCTAAGGTCAGGCAATCCCAGAAGAAAATGTTCTGTAGGTGATCAAAGGCGGCTTCGAGCCAAAATGCTACTACCTGTGTGTTATTATCCACAGGACATGTGTCAATAGACCTCAGGGGGACTGTGCTCATCAAACTTTCCACCACTGTGGTGAACACTTGAAAGAAATAATTTAAAGGGGAAAAGATGTATTTGGGTTCACCCTTTCCAAGAAGATGCATTCCCTCTGGCATCTTGGTTAAAACAATAAGAAAGTTAATACAGAGTTCCTTGGCCAGACTCATAAAACGTTGGAATACTGAATACATGCTCTATTATTTCCCCAAAGAAGGGGTCACCAGGATGGCTGGACTATATTTAAGTGGTGAATTAAGGTAGGATATAGCAGCAACAAGTGCACTTGGCAGAGTATGCTCACTCCACAGCAGCCAGGAAACACAAGACAGAGGTGGGGGAAGGGCAGACAAGGTGTTGACCCACGACCTAGGCCTGATTCCTCTAACTAGATGTTACCTTTTCTTTTTTATGGCCTTCCGTCGTATTATGAATCCAACACGTTGGTCATAGCCCTCAGGATCCAGTCACAGTGCAAAAGGTCATTGCTGGTAACAAGATCCCAGCATAAGGGTTTGTAGGTGATATTTCATATTCATTTCACACTCTATCTCTGACTCCAAAGGTGTAAGATCCTGATGAGCCTTAGTTTACAAGGGATCCCCTGAGTAATCAACGAAGAGCCAGGATTGATGCAAAAGCAAGAGAAATTTATTGTTCCAGCATGCTGGGGTCATCATCCTGCACCCAAAGGAGAGGCAGTGACCCCAGGTGGCCTATTTGGTGAGTTTTTATACAGTTTCCTGGGGTGGAATAGAGCATCAGCAACTAAGCACAATGTGATTGGCAGAACAGTGTGACTTTTAAACTGATTGGTCCTTAGGGAATGAGGTGGCAAGGACTTCCCTTGTCTGTAGGTGGCCATGGTCGGCCCTGCGAATTTCCTGAGGAATGTAATCCAGGAAGAGAGGGGTCTTTATGCTCTGGGGTCTTGGTGGAATTTTCCAAATGCCCTGAGCTTGGCCCCTTCAAAGGCTCATGTTTATCTCATACTGCAAAAATGTATTCGGTTTATCCGTACACATCTCCATAAACACGTAGCTCCATCTTTTCTCAAAACTTCATGTTCAAAGTCTCCTTAGAGGCCAACTTTTAGCTGTGATCTTCTGTAAAATAAGAAAGATTATACACTTTGAACATATAGGGAAAATGTTAGCATTCTGTCAAAACTCCACCCCACAGTTACCTGGTAAAAGTCAGGTGTGCTCCTCCCCACAGTTAACCTGGCAACAGCAGGTAGGCCTGACCCACTATAAAAGAGGCTGCTTGTACCCTCCTCCCTCTCTTGCCTCTTGCCCTCTTGCTCCCCCTCTCTCCCCTTTCCCTTCCCCCCTCTCTCTCCAAGTGCTCATGGCAGGCCTCTACTTCTCTACTCTCTCCCTCTTTTTGCCTTTCTCTACCTCTACTACCCTCTTAACTCCCCTCCCCATGCTCTGAATAAACTCTATTCTATACTATACCTGACTCCAAAGGTGTAAGATCCTGATGAGCTTTGACTTACAGGGGATCCCCCTGAATGATCAACGAAGAGCCAGGATCGATGCAAAAGCAAGAGAAATTTGTTGTTCCAACATGCTGGGGTTGTCATCCTGACCCAAAGGAGAGGCAGTGACCCTAGGTGTCCTATTTGGTGAGTTTTTATACAGTCGTGCATCTGGTCCCTCGCGGGGGGGGGGGGGGGGGGCGGGGGCGGGGGCGGGGGAGAAGGATGCCTCGGCATGGGCCCACTGAGACACCTCCTTCCCCCATACCTCACCTCACCCCTATAGAACATATTCTTTCTGTATTTATCTTTTTACAAGCACATCAGAAAACATCTCCATCGTAAAGGAAGGGAGAGAAGAGAGAGGACTGGAACAATGGTAACCAGACACAGCATTAGCAAGCAGTTAAAGCAGACACCTGTGAGGGAAATCCCCTATTTGGTCACGGGCAGTTTCCTTTACTTCTTAATTTCTTACTTTGTACTCTTTACTTTTACTTTCAGCCCCTCCCCCACACCTCTCCTCCCTGCCGGCCCCCCCCCCCAAAAGTTTGACCTAAAACAAAATGACAGGATACTTTCAAGGTGAGTTAACATTTCCCCTAAAGATGTCTGCCTCCCTTAGGGACGAATAAACTACCAATACCCCAACAATTTATTCCTCACCTTCGAGGGGTTCTGAGATAGAGATCATTTTTCTGAAATTACTTATACCTAGATGGGGTTGGTGGTGGGTCTCCTGCATCTTCCTAGCATAGAATATAATGTTGCAATGCTAATATGAAGGTTCAGGAGGGGCTAGAGGAACCACAGCATCATAGTGAGAGTTCTCTTGGCTGTGGGTTTGCTGTAACAATCATCCTGCTTCTCTGGAAACAGTTTTCTGTGTTAGTTACATTTACATTTCTGTATGAACTACATGACAAAACAATTGAAAGGAGGGGAAATTTATTCAAGGCTACGGTTTCAGAAGGCCCAGGCCTACTCTCTCGGTGCTATGTGCACAGGGCATTGTAGTACTGGGAATGTGTGGTGGGAAGTTCCTTCGGGTCATGGCAGCAGGAAGCAAAACCAGCAAGGAAGAGGAACCTGGAAAGACGGAGTCCCTCAGCATATACTCCCTGTGAGCTGCTTCTCCAGCTGCGCCTCTCCTCCAAACTTCCGAATTTCTGAAAACAATGGGCAGAATGTGCTATGTTCATTCATATACGTCCTTCACCAAGTATGTTGGCATTAAAATTCAGGCTTTTTTCCCATCTTCCCTTAGTCTGGCAGGGTCTTAGTTCTTGGTTAGAAATGTAACTTTTTTATTTCTAGTTTCTAAGATTACAGTACAACATGTGACTTGGTTCTTGTGATGTTGGCTTCACTACCTGGCCATGTTAAGGGATAACTAAGTTCTCAAGTCAGAAGTTGTTTACTTCTGGGCTTTCTCATCCACTAATTTAAAGCATTTCCTCTCATTTAGATGGTAGTAGAGGGATTTCTGTTAATCCACACTCAAAGTTGTATCCTAAGTTTGCTGTCACTGTGGTTAACTACAGTGAATAATAAATCCAAAATCTTTCCAGCAATGCCTGTGTTGAGGTTACTCGCCCAAACTGTTCTCTGAATGTATGCTTGGCTTTGGGTTCCTCTACATATTTTTTTCTGAGTTCTCACTTTTCAGTGCTCCCCATAATTCTGAAAAAATCTAAATCCCATAATTCATCTAACTGCACCCCTTCGTTCCTTGTTAGGATGGTTATCTGACTCAGTTTATTTCAAAGAATCAGTCTTAAGGTTCAGAAGCTCTTCGGCTTGATCTACGTTTTTATTGAAGCTGTCAGCTATACCTTTAAAAAAATATATATATATGTTCTACTGAATTCCTCACCTGGAGATATTTCAATCTGGTTCTTTTTTATGATCTTTATCTCTATGCTTAAGTTTTAATTCCAATCACTTTTATGATGCTTAATTCAGATGCATTTTCTGATGTTGTTGAATTATCTATTCCTTTTAGTCTTGAAAAGTTTCCTTGGACTTCTTATTTTGAATTATTTCCAAGCGTTTTTATGAATGTCCTTTTCCTTTGTCTGTTCCTTGAGTTATTGTGTTCCATTTGAGGCACCATGTTAATTGATTTTTGATAGTTCTAGTGTCAATGAATTAGCATTTGGACACCTGGCTGATCTGTTATCTATATGAATTTTATAGTAAAAGACTGTCTCTTGAAGATTTTAGGGTATCATTTTGGTTGGTTACCATTTTTGGCTTTACCTGGACACAGTAGTATCATCTCTGTGTAGTTTCTTTAACTGTAGTTGCTGGCTTTGGGTACAGTTTATGTAGTAATAGGGCAAAGGAAGCCTTCAGCCTTCACAGAGCTTCACACTGGTATAGGATCACTCTAATGGAGCAGTACATACAGTACCAGGAATTGACACCTGCTGACCAGACATTTCAGGGGCCCCAGATAGCTATAATGCAACATTCCTAATGGTGAGAAAAAATTTCCATTGGCCATGTAGTATTGGGGCCACTAAGGGGATGCTTTTCTGTCTAAAGGCTACTTGAATGCTTTTGCAAAGCTTTGTGGGCAATGATCTGCTCGATCTAGGCTTCCCAGCTCCTTCCCTTAGCTGTGGATGTTGAGCAGGGCCACCTCGTTGCTTCTCAAAAGCTAAGATCCTCAGGGTGGGTGGGCTTCTTGGCTACTTCTCAAGGTAAGGGCTTGAGTAGGTCCATCTAGGTGGTAGACAGGACTGACCAAGCTTCTGGGACAGTTTTGCCTACTGTTTCAGAGGACTGTGAAGAAGCAGGCTCTTAAGATAACACTGCAGCAGGGGTCTGGGGTGGGGTAGGCATAACCTAGCTTTTTCTCCATCTCTAGTAGCATCCCATACTTGGCAAGGGGCCTCTGAGGGCAGCAGGCCTCTCCTAAAGCAGCAGCCTCAGGTGTTCTATAAGAAAATTTCTTCTGACTCAGACATGATGCTGACTTGGAGGGTGGAAGAGTGACTGCTGTGTGCGTCCTTCCCTGTTTGTAAGGCCACCATTCAACTCTACAGCATCTCTGCTATGTCCTCACGCTCATCAGGTGTTCTGCTGTCAAAGATCCTGCAGCAGGATGAGTCTTTTTTGTTTTTGGTCCTTCCTAATAGAGGCTATAATGGTTACTCTTGATTGCCAACTGCTTGACTGGCTCTAGAATCACTTAGCAGGCAAGCCCCCAGACATACCTCTGAGGGACCATATAGTTTAAATTACCTTTTGGGCTTGGCTATAAGGGACTATCTTGATTAGTTGAATTAAGGTGGGAAGTACCACCTTAACTGTATAGTACTATTGCATGAACTGGGATCCTGGACTGAAGAGCCAAGAGAAAGTAAGCCGAGCATAAGCTTTCATGTCCTCCTTCTTCCCGTCCACAGATTAACCAGATTAACGCAAATAGCTGTCTCAGGATGGACCACATCCCTTCAAACTGTAAGCTCAAATACATTTCCTCAAGTTGCTATTGGGAAGTAATTTTGCACCTGAAACAGAAAATGAAACTAACACAGAGAAATGCATACACCATGGCTCATTTTCTATTTTGCTGCAGCTGTGCCCTGTTGGAGTAGTCACAATGGCAAGGGAGGGTCTCTGATATTCTAATTAGGTTTCCATTTTAATCAGACACTACTTTTTAGAAGCCTCCACTGGTGTTCCTACCCCCTCCTCCACATTTAGAATTTGTTAATTCTATACACTGTTCCTTCCTTTCTCCCAGGTGCAAACACTTTTTCCATTTTGCTCCTCCCAGTAACAAGTGCATCTCTAAACTGCCTAAGGATACAATGTTTCCTTTTGTCTTTGCTACTTAAGCATTCTGTCCTAGAGGGAAAGGGTAAGACAGGATTGATAGGACAGATGGATTCCTGGCAGAGGTTGGTGCTTATCATTCTCCTCATCTAACCAAGGAAAGGGGAAAAACTTTCTCAGGGTCTTACAATTTTCCTTGTGAGCTCTCACTAGAATCCTTACAAACAAAACTCTGCAAAAAGGTGTAAACACCATTGAGTTCACTATATCACTAGCCACACCCAACTTTTAGCAACTTACCATAAATTTTTAGGTGAGGAGCTGGAGAGATGATGGCTCAGTGGTTAAGGGCACTCACTGGCTGGTCTTATAGAGGACTCAGGTTCAATTCCCAGCACCCACATGGAGACTCACAACCATCTGTAACTCCAGTTCCAGAAGATTTGATACCCTCTCTGGCCAACACCCACACACATAAAAATAAATAAGTCATCATTCATAAATAAATAAATCATTCATAAATAAATAAGTTTCCAGGCGATGATTGTTGCTGGTTTAGTGACATCTGAAAGAGCTCATGCCTGGTTTTCCAGATATGAACCAGTGCCTTCCCAGATCTTGCTAATTCCCCCCCCCCCTCTGTGACCTTAGTTCTCTTAAGAACTCAAAAGTTTCATTAGCTTGCTTTTTTTTTTTTCAGCACATTTTTGGGAGGGTGGGAGCAACTCTATTTCTAGCTCTTTATATCTTTAAGATAAAACCAGAATTAACTTCTATGCTTTTCCATATATATGGAAATAAAGATATGGAAATGCACATAAATACATGGTTCATACATATGAACTGGCTAAGCACACTATCTGCCCTTAAATCCCAACAGAGGCAAGTGGATCTCTGTGAGTTTTAAGACCAGCTTGTTCTACAGAGTGAGACTAGCCAGTGAGACCATGCAAAACCTTTTTTTGATCAAAAATATACTCTGACACAAGAATTTTCTGGATACGCAGTCAATACATAAAATAAGATGTTTAGATGTTTTCACACACACACAAGAAACAAATGTTAAATGTCATTAAAACAAATAAAAAGTGTCAGCTCATCAACCAGTATTGGTAAGAGAACAAAAAGGCAAGCTACAACCCAGAAGCCCTTTAAAACAAGACTTATTTTTTTATTTTCTGCATATGTGCACCCTACAATCCCTTATAGGAAGATAGAAAATGGAATAGAAAAGACTGTAGCAAATGATGCCTAAATGTTCAAATCTCAAAAAAAAAAAAGATATCTAAAAGTTCAAAAGCCCAGTTACCACAAAAAAAGCACTCTACTTCCTTAGTCATCAGAAATGCAAATTAAAACCACAGTGTATGTAGTAGCTCACCCAGCCCGTAGAGCTAAAACTGAAAATTCTGTTGATTCTAATGTTGCCACAGATTTGGAACAGCACACACACAAAATCTGAAATACAACTGGTTGCAGAAAAAAAAATATTGCTATATCCACTAAGGTTGAGTATGTGCTTCAGAAGCATTCAGGTGACAAACTACTTCACAGCTTAGTGACTGGGAACAATGCCAATGTGCTCTCACTGCTTCTGTTTGTCAGGACTGTGTTAGAGGCTCAGCTGCATGCTTTTGGGCTGATGATCTCTTATGGGTTTCCAGTAGGTATCTGCTCTTCTTCACACTTGGATGTAGTTGCAAACCTTGCTTTAGAGATGACTCAGTCACATGACTATCCCCAGAAGGACTTGGCTTCTCATTTTATAGACTTCTCTAAAGACCAGCTCAAATGTTCTCCTGAAATGACAACCAGTTTCCCAAAGCTACAATGCCTATTTGATCTAGTATTGACACACAATGATTTCTAGTCTGTTCATTGGACGTGAGTCACTACAACTCACATGTGAGGGTTATAGATTTACAAAGCTTCTGAAGAGAGGGGGACTGAAGAATTTATGGGCTTATCTTAAAATTGCCACACGTTTCCAGTGATCCATTTTTTAAGCTTTAGCTACAGAAGCAAAAATAGTGTGTACCTAGAAAGATGTACAAAATATTATGGCAAAATTCATAATAGCCAAATAGAAACATCAATGTCTGTCAATAATAGCTTGGCTAAAAAATTTTAGGATACTATAATGGATCACTATTCAGAAATGAAAACAAACTATAAATGCATCTAAATTTCCACCCCCTTTTTGAGATAGGTTTACTTTGTGTAGCCTTGGCTATCCTGAAACTCACTTTGTATATCAGACTGGTCTCAAACTCAGAGATCCACCTACTTCTCTTTCCTGAGTGCTGTGATTAAAGGTGTGCACCACCACCACCTGACAATACATTTTAGATACAGATGGATCTCACTAATATATAATTAAGCAAAAGGGACATACCCAAAATGTGAACTAGATTATTTTTATATAAACATTAAAAGGGGTCAAAACTAACCTATAATGTAAGATGAGAAGATGGTACTTACCTTCAGAATAGGAAGGAGGAACGGGTTAAGATGGCTTATGCACAATAGGATCAGAGGTGAGGAGGACACAACATCTGTCCCAACACCTGGAGTAACTGGGACCAGTGGGACCCAGGCATGCAGGAACTCCACCAGATCAATGGCACAGGTTCCTTCCAGTCTGGGTCAGTGCCCTGAGCAGACCTTGGATGCAAACTTCACAGCCAGTCCCACAACACCCAGAGAAAGCTCCTCTGCCAGGTGCTTCTACATGCTCGGACACACCCAGGATCTCAGGATCACAGGATTCCAGAATCACAGGATCACAGAGACAGCTTGACTCTGAGGGGTTCTGACACAACCAGGATCACAGGAAGGACAGGTTCTAGTTAGATATAGTGAGTGCAGGTAGCACTAGAGATAACCAGATGACAGGAGGCAAGCTTAAGAACATAAGCAACAGAAACCAAGGTTACTTGGCATTGTCAGAACCCAATCCTTCCACCATAGCAAGTCCTAGATACACAATCACACCGGAAAAGCAAGATTCGGATCTAAAAATCACTTTTCATGATGATGATAGAAGACTTTAAGAAGGACATAAAAAACTCCCTTAAAGAAATACAGGAGACCACAGGTAAACAACTAGAAGTCCTTAAAGAGGAAACACAAAAATCCCTTAAAGAATTATAGGAAAACACAATCAAACAGGCAAAGGAAATGAACAAAACCATCCAGGATCTAAAAATGGAACTAGAAACAATAAAGAAATCACAAAGTGAGACAACCCTGAAGCTAGAAAACCTAGGAAAGAGACCAGGAGTCATAGAATACAAGAATACAAGAGATAGAAGAGAGAATCTCAGGTGCAGAAGATAACATAGAAAACATTGACACAACGCAAAAAGCAAAAAGCTCCTAACCCAAAACATCCAGGAAATTCAGGATACAATGAGAAGACCAAACCTAAGGATTATAGGTATAGAAGAGAGTGAAGATTCTCAATTTAAAGGGCCAGTAAATATCTTTAACAATATTATAGAAGAAAACTTCCCTAACCTAAAGAAAGAGATTTTCATGAACATACAAGAAGCCTATAGAACTCCAAACAGATTGGACCAGAACAGAAAGTCCTCCCAGTACATAATAATCAAAACACCAAATGCACTAAACAAAGAAAGAATATTAAAAACAGTAAGGGAAAAAGATCAAGTTACATATAAAAGCAGGCCTATCAGAATTACACCAGGCTTCTCACCAGAGACTATGAAAGCTAGAAGATCCTGGGCAGATGTCATACAGACCCTAAGAGAACACAAATGCCATCCCAGGCTACTATACCCAGCAAAACTTTCAATTACCATAGATGGAGAAACCAAGATATTGCATGATAAAAACCAAATTTACACAATGTCTTTCTACAAATCCATCCCTACAAAGGATAATAGATGGAAAACACCAACACAAGGAGGGAAACTACACCCTAGAAAAAGCAAGAAAATAATCTTTCAACAAACCCACACAAACATAATTCCACCTCTAACAACAAAAATAATAGGAAGTAACAGTCACTTTTCCTTAATATCCTTTAATATGACAATTAATATTACCAACATATCCTAATTGATTGAAATTCAAAAATATCAGGAATTAGAAATTTGTTGGCTGTCACCCAGTTGTCTCTAATTTGGTAATTGGAAAAATATGTCCAATATTGTACTTTTTGCTTATTTGTACGTGACAGTATCTTGGTGTGTACTACATAATGGTCTTGAAATCATGCTTCTCCTATCTCAGCCTCTCTATAGGTAGGATTATTTATTTGATGTTTTTAACACAATACTATGGTTTTCAGAACAGCTTACTTATTTCAAAATTATTTATATAGCCATAAGAAATGTAGACAATTAATTTGGGATGTGGCTTTTAAGAGAACAACAAAAAATGAGACTGAATGTTTTGCTTGATATTTATAATTATTGTATCAATTTTGAAGAAGATGATCTTATAAGTTACTCTTTTTCTGAGATGAATGCTTTTCAAAATCGTCACAGATGCCGGGCGGTGGTGGCACACGCCTTTAATCCCAGCACTTGGGAGGCAGAGGCAGGAGGATTTCTGAGTTCAAGGCCAGCCTGGTCTACAAAGTGAGTTCCAGGACAGCCAGGGCTACACAGAGAAACCCTGTCTCGAAAAAACAACAACAACAACAACAACAAAAAAAAAAAAAAACAACAAAAAAAAGATTACTTTAAAAAAAAAAAGTCTTCACAGACAATGAACCAGAATCTTACCCTCACCTAATATCTGTGCCACCCTCCAAACAGAGCTATTGTTCATTGAAACAGTTGATGAATGACTTCATGGATAGACCATCCTAATACACACACCATTTCTTAAATGAATGTAACCTGTTCCCTGTGGGCTGAGAATGATGACAATCACTCAAGTCAAATAGCTTTGACCATAGCAGGAAATCTGTATCCAAATAGGTGTGCCTACAATTCATTCCTTGGCGCAACAGAACTGTCAACTCTTAGCTTAGCTACTATGGAGATAAAATCCTTTGGTGATGTGAGGGACACTGAAGTACAGCCTTATTACAATGAACTCCAAAGTCTAAAAATTGTTCTTATTTTGGGTTTGTACCACAGTAAGAGCCAAGATTTTTAAGCTCTACTAAAAACAAACCAAACAAACAAGCAAAAAGACTTATGTTCATTTAATAACATGTCCATCATTTTTATGATTGGTAAATAAATATATATTGTGTTGAATAAAATAAAAAATTAAAATTAAAAAATATAGAATTCTATGGGAACATGAAGATTATGTTGTAGAAAAATACCTATCTGCTTATAAAAAGATCTACTATAAAATTAAAAAAAGTAGGCTTATGTGCAAAAGATGGAGATGTAGGTCAGTTGGAAGAGTGCTTGCCTAGCATGTACAAAGCTTTAGATTTGATTGACAGCACCACATAGACAGCTATGATGGGGCATGCCTACAATCTCAGTACTTGGGCAGTAGAGGAAGAAAGATTAGAAGGTCAAGATCATCCTAAATTACACAGAAAGTTTGAAGCCAGTCTGGAATATATGGGCCTGGTCTCCAGATGAATACAATGCAATTCAATATAAAGCAATGCAATGCAATGAAATACAATACAATATGATACAATACAACACAATGCTTATGTGAAGCTACTAGAAGCTTCCTGGATGGCAATGCTGTACTACATGTTGGCCCTAGTGTTTGTGGCAAAGATGTTTTTACATTATGGCAGTTCATTGAACCATACATCTCTGATTTATGTATGTTTACACACACACATAATCATTAAGGTAAAACAAAATAGGTATGTACATGCTGATTTAGGTTTCTGTGTAATAAGTTTGTAATATCTGCTTTTGAAGAGGGGTTATATCTTAGTCTGATTATGCTGTTATAAAAGCCCATTGTAGGCCAGTGATATGGCATGGCTGATAGAGGCACTTGCCATCCAGCCTGATGGTATGAGGTCCATGCCAGGATCCTCATGGTGGAAGAAGAGAACAGACTCCCTTAATCTTTCCTCTTTATGTCCTATGTAGAGCAGGTAGTTTATAAACACCAAAATCTTATTTCTCACTGTTTTGAGGGCTAGGAAATCCGAAGTCAAGGAGCTGACAGATCCAGTAAAGGCTGGAGTGCTGGAACATGGGTGCCCATCTTTTGGTCTTTAAATGGTAGGACATGAAAAGGAGCTCTCTGGGGTGTGTATTCAACAGACACCAATCTCATTTGTCACCTCATGATCTAACCACCTCCCCATTCATCTTCACGATTGCATCTCCAAGGACTGCTACGTTAGGTAGTAATGGTAGTAGATAAATAGTCTTCAGCAGACATCCAGGCATGTGGTTAACACCAAACTGATAGAATCAATCTGCCCCCTAGAATTTTACCATGGTAGAATGCTAGTTCCAGAAACAGCCATTGAATCATCTGGTCCAGTGTTTTTTCAAAACAATCCTTCTGCAAGAATTCATAACTGCCTAGAACATAGTGTGAAAGCCACTGTTGTACCTAACCATTCAACACTACAAATAGAGAACAGAGGTTGAAGAAAGAGACTCTGTTAGTTGCATTGGTTATACAAGTCTTTGATGGAAACATGCTGAGATTCACTCCAGTCTGAGTGTAGGAGGAATATGTCGCATTGTTCTGGAAGAGAAGGAGGAAGAAGGAGAAACTTGCACATTACAAGTCTTGAGATTCTCCCATTCTGTCAGCGTAGATGTTGGCAGCATGGTTACCAGTGAGAGCTGATACTATTGGAAAGTGTTCCATCTAGGGACTGCCCTGGGGAATGCCCTGTTCGGATTCAGATATGTGGGACACTCATTCAGTTCACCCTTCATTTAGATTGTCAACTCTGACTATGCATTGCAACTGCCTGGGAACATGTTAAATACACTTACCTGGGCTTTCCCAGAGCATGAATCATATGTTCTAAAGCTGGCCTGCCGGCCTGGCTATTCTGAGCCTCTTCACACCTTACAGAAAATGTTTGTGCAGTGGCTACTCATCAAAAGGGCTAAACAGAAAACTGGGCCCTGCTAGAGAGGTGAAAAGCCTGGGGATAATGGTGTGTTGGTGGTGCAGAGGTGGTGGTGGTAGTGGTGGTGGTGGTGGTGGCAGACATCTTCCTTCCAGGGATAAGCTCATAGACACTGGAAAAGAAACCATTAGAAAACTCAGTATTTGGTTGCAGTGAGTGGTGGCAAGATTGAATGGGAGGAATTTATGTTAGGATAATCACATCTTCCATTTTGGTCTAGTTGAGGACACAGACATACAGATGGGAGTAGAGAAACACTTGGGTGCCATTTTCCCTCACTTTGTATTCTGTGAATGTTCTCTCTTTGTGCATTCTCTATAATCCCTCTGTGTATATTCTTTCTCTGTATTCTCTTTCTATATTTTCTCTGTGTATTCTCTCTCTCTCTCTCTCTCTCTCTCTCTCTCTCTCTCTCTCTCTCTCTCTCTCTTTCTCTCTCTTCCCCTCCCTCCCTCCCTCTCCCTCTCTCCCTCTCTCCCTCTCTGTCTCTCTGTCTCTCTGTCTCTGTGTGTGTGTGTGTGTGTGTGTGTGTGTGTGTGTGATTTCTGTCTTTACTGCTATAACCTGAGAACTCTGTAACTCAGTCACAGTGTGATATGAAGGTTTCCTTTACTGTCAATGAGATAGAAAAAAAAAACATTTAAAAAAGGAATGTTTATTTTTGACTTACTGCTTTGGAGATTTGAGTCCATGATGGATTGCTCCATTATCTGGGCATCTGGGGGCACCACACACCATGGGAAGAGCACATGGCACGTGGTGGGACAAAAGTGAAAGTGAAAACATGAAGGATCTTCCTCTCCATCTCCTTTGGGAAACAGCTTCTCATCTAGGATGGCTCTGTCTGCTCCCTTACCTTTCTTTGGCAGATTTTCCAGGTTCCTGGCATTTCCGATGTCCTGGGGTCTCCACTGCAGCTTGGCTTCATTCTCACAGATTCATACTCACCCTACCAGGGTCATCCTGCAGGCACACTGACCTTGGTATCCTGTGCTTGGTTTTCCATACTTTTCTTAGATATCTAGGTGGAAGCCTTGAGGACACCACAGTACTTGCTCTCTGCCTTCCTAGAAAGCCAACATCATGTAGCTGATTCCAGATCAAGCAACAGCCAGATCTTCTTGGATCATGGTCTTAGTAGGTTGTGAGTTATCTGAATAATAATAATAATAATAATAATAATAATAAGTGAAATGAATCATCACAGGAGGACAGATAGCCTATAACTTCCTAGACATTCCTGGACCAGCAGAGTACTTGAGAGGTGCTTTCTTCTAAAGGAAACTTTACCCTGGAGCCTGAGATAGATGTTTTGCTAATTTTCAAGATCTCTCAAAGCATCATTTTTTTTTTATTCTGCCAGTACAAAGCACTTGGGTTTTGGTTTGCTTTTGTTTTTATAATTAATGATGTTAATCTCTTTAACACCCATGCTCTCCGTGGCCTCAACTTAAAGCACACTTCTTTTCTGGAAAAAGTTGTAAGTTTTTCAAAACTTTCTGTTCTGCCAGAAGAAGCCACTAAACCCATGCTACATACATCCCATGCGCTTCACTACTTTGAACTGTCCTCTGCCAGATTAAACAGCACATCACCTTTTGCAAATCTTGGGGCATAGACAAGATGTACACAGGTTCTTTGCCGGAAAGTAGCGCCCGTAGCCTCTGCTCCAGTTCTCTGTGGAGCTCTCCATTAATTGTCTGAAGCCTCATGGCAGTCTTTACTGCCTACATTCCTGTTAACAGTGTGCGCTTCTGTGCAGAACCAGTTTCTTCTGCAAAGCAGGTCCAAAGGTTTCTGGTGTTCACAGCAAGAACTCAGCCCCGGCTCCTGGCTGTCACTGCCTGTCTATCCCCCCTCCCTCCCTCCTTCCCTCCCTCCCTGGGAACTACCCCTACAACATAAGTGCTTTGTAGGGGTACACTTGGCAGTCTAACCATAATGCTTTCCTTCGGAATCACACATATGTTCTCTCATATTTTATTCTTACAACTTGAAATGTTTTATTTTAGCCTTTGGATATCAGTCAGTTGAAAATTGATTTTGCATTCGGTATGAAGATACATTTTCTTGTCTTTAGACACATAAAAAGCTATTTGTCTTGGTATCACTTATTGGACAGTTTATAGTGTTCTGACTGAATTATAATACCACCTTTGGATAGAGACACACACATACACACACACACACACACACACACACATTACTTTTCTGTTGCTAGGGGAAAAAATAATGTGACCAAAGCAACAATTGCAAGGAAAGAATATTTGGGCTTATGGTTCCAGAAGGATAAGAACCTTTATTTTATGGTGGGGAGGCATGACGGCGGGTAGGAATGACAGGGCAGACACGACAAGCAGTGCTCCAGCAAAGCTGCACCTCCCCCGTACTCTTTCCAAACCAACTAGCGACCAAGGGTTCAAATGCCTGGGCATCTATCTCAATTCGCATGGTTGTATATTTCTGGAATATTTTATGTTCCCTTTGTCTGTTTACCCAACATCATACTGTTCTCATTGGTCAGATTTTTAGTTTTGATGTCTGGTACAGAAAATTCCCCTAGTTCCTCCTTCTTGAAATACATGTTGGCTAATTAACCACCGTTAATTTTTATTCAATTTTAGGAACAAGCTATAAAATTCTTAAAATTGTTTTTGGATATTTTACTAGAATTATAGAGAATTTACTGATTTAGTAGTAATCCTTGGTCATGCTGAGTGTTCTTCTCTAAGAATAAGACACAGTTTTGGAATTATTTTTCTTTTAAAAAAAAGTTTTCACTAAGTGCTTAAGATTTTAATTAAGATACTCCAGATACTTGTTAATTTTATTTCTAGTTACTTTTAGGTTGTTTTCTACTGTAAGTTTTCTACTATAAATGTGTATTTTATATATTTTAAAATAGTATCTTCCAAATGTATTTTGACATATATATACATATATATACATACACACACACACACACATACACACACACACACACACATATATATATATATATATGTTTCAGTAACATTACTGTATTGATGTTGTTCTAGCAACCTCTCTTTTCAGCTTTTATAAAATATGCAGATTCTTGCTGTGTGATGGTGGTACACGCCTCTGATCCCAGCACTGGGGAGACAGAGGCAGGCAGGCAGGTCTCTGAGTTTGAGGCCAGCCTGATCTACATAACAAGTTCCAGGATAGTCAGGGCTATAGTCTTAACAACAACAACAACAAATATAAATACATATGCACATATATACATATGTATAATGCATACACACACTGATTCTTTTTGTTCTTCTATATAGATAATCCTGAAACTGTAACTAACACTTCCATTCTTCATTTTCAGGGTTTTTACTATTTCTCATTGTGCTGCTGTCCAGTATGATGATAAATAGGAGTGAAAATAGTTCATGTGCTTGTTCTAAAATTTCCTTTACTGGACCCCCACTGCCTTTTGACTTTGTTACATCCAGTAATTAGGTGCCTCAACCTGCTACTAACTCAGACCTTCCTGGTTACCTACAAAGCTCATACCAGACTCATTCAGACAATTCCACTTAAGGAAGGTGTCCAACCCAAAGAACTTTCATGGCAGTGTGTCTGAATAATTAAAACCTTGTTATTCTTTCATTGTGTCTGTTGTCTTTAAATATGTCACTACCTACCCAGAGTTCCTGGCAGAAACCTGTACTCTTTTCTTGGCATCTATGCTGATTGGTCTCAACAGTTCTACCTTCTTGTATCTGCCCAAGAATTCCCTCTTCTACTATTTAAAGAGCAATGGTTGGTTTGAGCCCTTGGTGTTTCCATCAATCTTAACTTCAGTAAGTTTCCTAACCAGTCTCTTTATTATAGGTGGTGTCTCTCCTGCTCTTCTTCTTGTGACTGCCAAGTTCCTCTTTCTAAAATTTTCTCCTGCTCATGCCTCACCCAACTTCAAACACTACACTCATTGTCTACTGTATAAAGCTGTGGTTCTTCAGCTGTTCACATGAAGCCCTTCTTGCAACCTGACTGGTTTTCTAATACAGTAGCCTAGCAAAACTGAAGTCCCTGTAGTTCAGCTTAGCTGTTTCCTCGTGCCATGAATTCTGTACATCCTGGTGTCTCTGGTTGGTGAGTCTGGCAATGGATTGTTCATTTTATCCCAGATCAGCTGTCACTTCCTCTAGGACCTACAGATAGAACTAAGCAAATATTTGTTAAACACTATCTTTCTGGCAGGTATTTATGCTAGGTCTAGCTACACACACACAAAAAAAAAAATGCAGAAGACACTGTCTATATGCTAGCATTTAGCCCTAAGCATCTGGTGATTATACTTACATTATCCTGTTTTTAAATGTGGATCAGACAATTTCATTCTTAATAAATAAATTTAAAAATAAGTGCTGCAGTGTTAAATATGGAAGTATATGCACAGTGTTCAGAAAACACACAGATTTTAGGATGCTTGCTTGACAGTCTCAAAGGAAGATGATTATAAATGATGAGTTGACAGCTCAGACCTTGGTAGTTAGGCCATAGCTCAGTTAGCCCCACTCCCACTTATTGTCTATTAAGAATCCTGTGGAACGAACATGGAGAAATGTTTGCTTAGATGAGCACTAAAATGTCCTTCTACTGAAGTAAGGGCTGAGAGATTTAGGGGGTGGGTGAGTGAAGATGAGAGCTCCCGTATTTTAGACTGGGGTTGAAAATTGCTGAGGTCAGTGCCAAAACCCAGAAACCACACAAATCCCAAAATCCCTCCCTGTTACAGACATCTGACATGACCAGTATTCCTAGGAACATATGCAGGGTCTCTGGAAAATATGGAGCACGCACGAACACACACACACACACACACACACACACACACACACACACACACACAATAATGTCTCTTCCTGATGCCATGATGCCTTCTACCCTGAAAGAGCCAACGTGGCTCCTACATACTCTTCACAACCTGCCTTAGGCCATGTACTTCCTGAATTTACTTCCTATTTTCTGGAAGAGAAGAGACTACAGGAAAAAACATTTAAAGTGAAGAGACCCATTAAGGGAATCAGAGGACTAACCCAGGAGAGTGCGGATGTGTGTGGTGGGGGCATGCTTCGACAGATCCAGGATGAGCAGGGCTCCTTGGGCAGGAATGTGATGGAGAACACTAGCAGCGACAGTGAAAATAATGTCCTTGAAAGCAAAGCAGGAAAAGAGCATCATGAGAAATAATAGTTACATCCTGTTCAGTGACCAGGGTGGGGGCCACCTGAGCTCTGTCTAATGGCACTTTATAATGCTATTCTTGAAGAAGGTGATAGGCAGGGGAGCCTGGAAGGTGGGAAGGGTGGAAGGAAGGACAATCTTCTTACAGGAGAATATAGTTGACAATGAAAATCCCTATAAGGGAAAGGTGTGTAAACTGCCTTGCTATTTATTTACATTGCCCAGAATATATGTGACTTTCCAAGTTAATGTCTTGATTGGTTTGATAAGGACAGTTCACCTTTCTCCCCTTTCTTTTAGTACTTACAAATTCCCATGGCCCCACTCACTTCCTGCTAAGGAACACTAGAGACTAGGATTATAACCTGGGCATAGTGGCTAAGAGAACTAGTTGTTCACACTAGGTCAAAGGTCTAAACCTTGGTCTTGAGCTACCTGAGATCTGTACATGGTTGCTGAGCTACAAGGGAAGATAGGTGGAAAACCTAAGGAAAAGTACATCAACATTAACCGCATCTATGCACAGTGAGAGAGGGTCTGGGTCTTTCTTTTCCCATTTCACTTTTCTATTTTCCTGTGAGCACATGTTAATTTTATTAAGTGTGGAAAAATAAATTTGTGGTCTCTAGTTCCCGCTCTACATTTTTAGAATCTTTAGTTTGAATAAAGAAAGACAGACATTATGTATAAACATCAGAAGTGTATTTTCAGTGTGTGTGTGTGTGTGTGTGTGTGTGTGAGAGAGAGAGAGAGAGAGAGAGAGAGAGAGAGAGAGAGAGAGAGAGAGAGAGACAGAGAGAGACAGAGAGAGAGACAGAGACAGAAACACACAGAGAGAAACAGAGTGGTGCACCACAAGAAATACTACTCCCCAAGAAGTTGCAGCCACGTAATTTTTGAACCAGAGTAGAAGAATTGCAAGGCGTGAGGGTGACTTAGAATTTAGGGGAGCCAGTGACAAGTTTCTCCGTGCACAGGCGGGGCCGAGAGGCTCCGTTTCCTGCGGAGATGGGTCACCTGGCAGCCGTGACAGGTGGGGCGGAGGCTTGCGGTCCCCAAGCCAGCCAGGGCGGAGCAGGAAACCGAGACAGCCCAGGGCTGGGGCGGAGCTCAGAGAGCCCCAGGTGCCGGTGGGCTGGGCCGTACCTGTGGGGACCAGAGGGGACACTCCGGTCACGTAGCTCGACCAGCGGACTCCTCGGATATGCATGTCCCAGGCCGGCGGCTGATGAAGAAAGACGCGGCTCCCCGGGGCCCTTGAGCCAGAGAGGGGGCCAGCATGGGCTGCGGGTTGCTCGCTGCTGGCCTGC
Source organism: Tokudaia tokunoshimensis (assembly GCA_036184795.1). Lineage (NCBI taxonomy): Eukaryota > Metazoa > Chordata > Mammalia > Rodentia > Muridae > Tokudaia > Tokudaia tokunoshimensis. The sequence goes on from BTHU01000015.1 coordinate 22,916,347, forward strand.
TCCTCTTCACCTGGCTTCCAGCAGGTGAGCCCTGAAAAAAAGGGGGGAGTCCCATCCGGGGCCAGGAGAGACAGGAAGCCATTTGCGGGGCCCTACAGAACCGGCCACCCGCAGGGCGGTGCACTCGGGTTACTTTTGGCCCCAGGAGGTGCAGGGGCCGGATCGAGTGTCCACCAGTGGGAACCTGTTGTTTTCTTTCTTTATTAGCCCAGGGCCTTCGGAAACAGATGCAACTGAAAAGAAACCTCAGCCTTAGGATTTACGCTCCAACAAGTGTTTAGATGTTTGATGGCTAAAACTGAATCGGTAGAGGCGAAATCACCATTCTTCAACTTCTTAATACCCCTTTCTCCGTCCCCGTACCCCGTGTCATACTTGGTTTCAGAGTGTAGATGCGACAACAACCATATTGGCCCAGAGTACATTTATTCTTTCCTGACAAGTTAGATTGCGCCGGTAGTTTGTGAAGGAGTGTTGGACATAATTTCGAGTCTCTTTTACGGGCCATCCGCTAGCACCTATCATTTGTCATTTTTCCCATTTATGAGTCCACCTTTCTCCTCATTATCAGCCCCACTGGCTGGCTGCCCAGCACCATTCTTTTTACCTCCTCACTAAGGGTCTCACTTGGAATTTGCATGTCTTAAGGTATCTCTTGTAAACTGGCAGAGGTCTTGTCTGTGAGTGAGGCCAAAAAGGAAAGGAGAGAGAAGGGAAGGCTTCTCTGGGCTCTATTCCCATTAGCTTGTAGCTGTGACTCTGCAAACAAGAATTTTAATTTCCTTTGGACGTTCCACCCAGTTTATACCGATTCACTTCCCACTTGCTCCTCTTTGGGAATATTAGTTTGCTCACAGACCAATTGGAAGCTTGTATGGTTCATTCAGGCAGATGTAATATGAAAATGGAGGCAGAATTTCCTTTCTATGAGCTAGAGAGTGGCTCAGATGTAATCAAATCTCACGGAAACTCGAGTCTACCAGGGCTTGATGCTGGGAATAAAAGGAGGGGGGTTGCAAAGGGTAGGGAACCGAGAAAAGCCAGCATTCCTGAGGCAGGCTGGCTTTCAACTTGTTCGGCCAGACAGAAATTTTCGAAATTGTCTAAAGCTAACAAGACTAGATGCTGAACACACACAGTGGGCAAGAAGTACATGAAGTCTTCTGTGAGTTTAGGTACTCAAACGCCCCAGAATAGTTAACCAGCTCAGACCCTAAATGCAAATTTGTAAGAATTCTGGAGTTATCTACAGTTTTTTCTCCAGTGTGTTGGATTTTTCTTCTCCAAGTCTGTGGCAGCTGGGGACAAAATTTCTGTTTGAGTTGCCTTAGGAAAATAGAGGTCTGTTTCCATCAGCCCTTGGCATCCTGTTTCCCAACTCAGGACTTCTGATATAGCAGTCTTCTAGACAGAACAAGAATACCTGCAGATGAAGAACCTCTAAGTCTGTAACCCATGTTGCCTTAAATATTTTAAACTGTCTAGCTTTTTATTGTTGTTGTTTAATGAAGAACATTGTCAATGGTAATAAAGTACAGCCACTATAGCCAAATATATACTAGAGTATCCAACTTTCTAACTGTAAAAAGCATGGCCCCAAATCTCTGAGCCAGCCACAGGATGTTAGCAGCTAGGCCCCTGAGACAAGACAATATTACAGGGTGTGGTGCTAGCCTGGTCTTCCCTAAGTGGAAGTAGGCCGATGTTTTACAAGACTGTGGAAAGTGAAGTCTACAGTGATTATCCAGGTTCACTTTCATTTCATAGATGAGAAACTGAGACCCTGGCACTCTGAGGGGAAACAGCTACTTTGACAGATATTGTCCCTGAATATGTGGAGTGCTATCAGTAATACTGCATCTGCTATTATGGACCAGTGGTTCTCAACTTGTGGGTGGAGACTCTCTTGGAGATCAAATGACCCTTTCACAGGGTTTGCCTAAGACCATCAAAAAGCACTGATATTCATATTATGATTCTTAACAGTAGCAAAATTATAGTTATGAAGTAGCAACAAAATAATTTTATGGTTGGGGTCACCACAACATGAGGAACTATATTAAAGGGTTGCGGCGCTAGGAAGGTTGAGAACCACTGCTCTAGATGACTTTTTTTGAGTTTGTATAGCTAATGTCTATGTGACTCTGGTAATTTACTGAACTGTTTAAAGCCTGCAGTAAACATGGATAGTAACATCATTTCATACAGTTTTTGTAAGAATTAAAATGTTTTAAAGTACCTTATATACTGCTTGCACAAGATGAAGGGGGGGGCTAATAGATATTAACCATGGTGATAATGCTAGCTATGATTTGGACCCAAGTAAGACTGTTTAAAGCTAAGCTTAAAGAAACTAACTTGTCCTTCCCTTGTGGCTAGGAAACTGAAGGAACAATGAGATACCTGTTACTGTAACAAAATAACTGAGACAAGTTGAAGAGCGGAAAGGTTTATTTTGGTTCACATTCTTAGAGTTCTCAGTCCATGGTTGGTTGTCCTCATTGCTTTTGGGGTTGTGGTCAGGCAGTGCATTCACATAGGGACACATGGTAGAAGAGGCTGTCCTCCTCAAGGTGGCTAGGAATAGACACAGAGCAACAGGATAGGACCAGGGTCCCAATATGTCCCTCGAAGGCACTTTTCCAATTACCTTCCTGGAGACCCCACCTATTAAAGGTCCTAGCACCTCCCAATGGTGCCAAACTAGAACCATATCTTAACACTTGGGCCTTTGGGAAATACTCTGAGCCCAAGCTGTAGCAGGGACTGTGACGTCAGAATTCAGACTCTGTCCCTCAATACTCATGAGTCGCTTCGACTCTTTTCATCAAGAAAATAGGCGAATTAAGTCCTTGCCACAGCTGCTGCCCATACACCCAGCCGGATAATCTCGTTTTGGCTGGCTTCCATTCAAGCGCGGTAGCTGTGGCATGGAACCCCTCAAGCAATCCTAGGAATGAGCCCATCCCCCAGCCTTTACCCTTTTCCTTCTTTTTAAACCAAACATCACAAAATACCTCTTCAGATAAAACTGTAGAGACATTGCTTGTTTGCAGAATCTCACAAAACAATACTTATCAAAAACTCTCTCACAACTTGCAGTAACAGGACTTGCCGTAAACAGTATGTTAAATATGCAGCATCGTGTTTACATATGCAAGCGTTATGATATAGAAAGAAAAGGTTCACACAATTTTGTTACTGTGTCAGATAAAATGATAGTTAGCATGAAGTATTATTGATGTTCAAACTCAGAGACAATAATCTCCGCATAAAACCTGTTGAATAGGAAACCGTTTTTCTGAAGACCACTATTCCAATTGCAATGCATTTATTGGAAACCCCTGTACTTAAGTGAGTTCCTTTGTGGTCTAGCAACTTGTTCCATTTTGCTTGTTGAGAAGCGGCAAGCCAACCTCCTCATTAGCATCTGAGTTTCCACAGTTGTGCAGTGCAGGCCAGTGATAGAATTCTGAAGTTCCAGAGGAAGGTGCTGAGGTCAGGGAGTCTTGTGAAGTTCCCATTACTGGGCCCTGAGCTCTGTAAAGATAACTTGCCAGTTGTGGGTTCTTTTGCTATTCTTAGAAGTCATTTTTAAGGAAGAATTGTTTTTTAAAATCACATAAATGATATCTCAATTCTTGTTCCTTAAAGTAAAATATTTAGAGAGGCTAAAATAAGCATGGTAGTCATTCAGCATTATTGGCTCATATCTTGCTTCTGTCCATTCTCTGAGTTCATTTTTAGAGTCAAGTTCAGCTTCCCTCTCATTCTAAAAGGGTTCCTGTCATTTGTGCTTTTGTAAAAAGATTTTCTGTTTTGATTATTTTGTTTTGTTTTTGTTTGTTTGTTTGTTTCTTGAGACAAGGTCTCTCTATATAGCCCTGCCTGTCTTGGAATTCTCTGTGTAAACAAGGCTGCCCTCAAAGAGATCCACCTGCTTCTGCCTCTCAGAGTGCTGGGATTAAAGGCAACTGCTGCTACACCCCACTTGTAGAAGAGTTGTATTACTTTACAGAACCATCAACTGTCCAACCAGTTTTTATGATTTCGGAAATCCAACAGCTGACACATGGGGGACAAGATCTTTAGACAAAACATCAGTGATTTCCCGTAGGTACCAGGGTGGAGGGGTGGATCATACTTAGAACTAGTGAAATCTTATAAAAGCTCCAATATGGTGGATAGCAGCTTGGAGCCTCTTGGTGTGAACAGGTTATGTGTGCTGGGAAAGTGTCTGCTTGGAACCTCCCTGTCCCCTGGAGGGCTCCTTAAATCCCTTCCAGAACTCCCATCCCCTGTCACACACAAAGAAAAATCATCTCCCCTCCTTTTAGCTCACCCTCCCCTCCCAGCTGTGAGTTCAGATGGCAAATCTGGATCCAGGGAAGCCCCGGGTATTACAGTGAGATATCACACAGCACAGCTGGCACCGTGCTCCTTCCCCATTTCACACAGTGGAGCAGGTTAGTTTGGTGGAGTTGAAACTTGCTGCACACTAGAGCAAGGGACTAGCCCTCAGTGTCTGAATAGATGCCAGTTAGACTTCTAGTCCCAAATGCAATGGAACGGGGTGAAATGTTGGGTAATTAATGGACCTTCTAACCTGGATTTGTTTCAGCATAATAACTTATTCTGTTCAGAAGTCCTGGGAAAAAAAATGAAATTGTGCATTTTTAGAATTACAAAGATTATCCCAGCCCTACTTGCAGTCTATTCAGTGTCTGAATATTGGTGGGTAAGGCAGGGTCAAGCAACCAGCGGTTTTGATACTTTGTTCGTTTCTCATTTTTAATCGCCAGATTCCGTTGTATAGTTTTAGGCTCGGCTTCATTTTTTTTTTTTTTTTTTTAGTTTTTATTCTGGGTGCCAATAGCCACCCTAGCCCACTGTCTGCACAGCTCCTTGCTTGTAGACCACTGTCTCTTTCCTGTCAGCCATCCTCTACACACAGAGTGACAGGCAGCCTGCCATGCCTACCTTTTTCTCATTCACTTTAACCCTCCATTCAAGAAGCTCCCTATAGCTTATAAACTCCATGAAATTCAAGACTCTCTAATGTCAGGGCTCACTAACAGGCAGCCTTATCTCTCCACTCATAGGAGTCTGGCTTAGTATACCCCAGGACCAGACATTCTTTGTGTCTTTTGTATGGCTATATTACTAATGGTTAACTCTGACTTTAAAAAACAAAAAAAACTTTTAAAACATAAAACATTTGTTCCAAGAAATTCAGCCTATATTGAGTTAAGTCTTTTTCTTTTAACCAGCACACACATAATGCATCATTTTAGATGGTTTAGATCATTTAGAGGTTCCTGTGCTGGCAAACAAAAGCAGGCATGGTCCTGGCTCCCAGGATCCCTATGCTCTAAGGAGAATATACACTGATGTGGATACAGAACGGAGACTAAGGCTATAAAGCCTGGGTTAAGGTACCAGGAGAGCACCTAATGATTGGATTTTTTTTTTCCAATTAGGAGTCCTTCCCCAAAGACATGTTTTGAGTTGACGAATGGTCATCTGAAATCTAAGGAATAGCACATGCCGGATCAGCAGATAGGAGCTCAGTGAGTGTGAGGCAGGGATAAAAGTGCCAGTGAGGCTGAGCAGAGAGAGCTGATGTATGGTGAGCTCAAACAATGGGAAGGACCAGAAGTGAATGGCTTCATGGGTCATGGTGGGAAGGGGCGTGTGTGCGTGTGTGCATGTATGTGTGTGTGTGTGTGCGCGTGGGTATGTGTGTGTATGTATTTGCATGTGCATGTGTTGTTGTTGCTATTAAGAGCAATGGAAAGCTGTTGGAGAATCTAAAGAAGTTTGAGTTGGGAGATGAACGGCACTATAGAATCCATACATTGGAGGAACCACAGAGGCTTACTGTAACAGCTAAGCTAAGGCAATATGCAGGCTGGAAGTGATGGCTGAGATGTACTGAGATGAGTGTGAAGAACAGAGATATCAGGAGTACTTAAGAGATAAGTAAACCGAGTGTGGCAAGGCTGTATATGAATAACGAAGAAGAAAGAGATGTTAAGGGTGGTTCCTGAGTTTTGGTCTTGCTCATCCACTAATTGGGAGCATGAAAGAGGCCCACGTTTATACAGAGAACTGAAAACATCAAAGAAGAGCCATCAGGAGCATTTGGTACATGGGTCTGCCAGTCCCTTGGTATACATTGGTAGAAAATGGCATCCAAGCTCTGGTGGTTTCTGAAACCCCTGCCAGACTTGCTCTTGGCAGATATTTCGTCTGTTTTATTGTGTATTACTGAGTCCCACTAAGAGGGTGAGTTCCAAGAGTGCAGACCTTTTCTTCTGGAACAGTGTATGGCTCAGAGTATGTACTCAAAAATAAATGTATGTGTGCATTTTGGTGGGGCCCAAATTTGCATATGCTCTGAGATTAGTGTGTGGGGGCATGAATCACCAACCTGGGCAGATGACTTTGGGAAACTCCAAGCGTTTGCCCCTCAAACAAGTCTTGTCCTTTCCCACTAGTAACCAATGGGATGTCAAGTTCAAGTTACTTGAGTGGGTATCTTTAAAAAAATTTTTCCCCTTATTATTTATTTTTTTTAAGATTGTAAGTTTCCCCTTTTGGAGAGGTTGTGGTAAAGCACAATATTGTCATTTACTGTTTATGGGACTATAAATTTAATTTTCAAAGTAGCTATTAAAACATAAAGCTTATTCCCTCTGACTGGGCAAACACTATGAAATAAAAAAAAGTGCAGATAAACAGATAATTACATTAAAATATCCATTCCAGCAATTTACAGCATCCTTGTTTATAATAGTGAAAACTCAAAAGCAACCCAAACCCTTATTGTTAGGAAAATTTGCAATAAGTTATACTTCCCAGAATGATTTTCCTGCAGTCACTGGAACAAATAGATCTGTAGATACTTACGTAGAATAGGTTGGTCATCTGAAGATAAGACAAAGTTGCTAATCAATGTGCATATTAAATAGTGAGGAAAAGACATGGAAGGATGCTCACCAGACTATCAACAGTGACACCTCCACACAGTAGAATTCATGGCAAGCAGGAAGGGACATTTTTACTTTGACCCTCTGTGTTGCCTGAAGCTTCTTGTTTATTGTTTTTATTAATGAACAAGGAAAAGAAATTCTATGTGCATTAGTTAAAATATAAGTTTGTGAATGCCTTTTAAATTTGAGAATGTTTTCACTTTAACAATTTTTATTTGTGTGACTGTATATGTATGCTCCCACGTGTCTGGGCACCAGTGGAAGCCAGAAGAGGGCATCATATCCCCTGGAGCTAGAGTTACAGGTGTTATGATTCACCCGAAGTGGATTCTGGGAACCAGACTCTGGGCAAGCAACAAGTGCTCTCACCCACAGACCCATGTCTCTAGATCTGAGAATATTCCTCGAAAGGTTACATCTCAACCGTTTTTGAAAACGTGTCTGGAAACTATGGTGGTATCTTAAGAACAGTGCAGAGCTTAGGATTTTAGGAGGTTTCTGTTAAAATGTACCTTTGGACTTTACTAGCTATGCACCATATATATAGGCCAGGCCTTTGAGGATTGCCACTGATAAACTTAAGAAAAATAAAAAAAGAACTTGTAATTGTCTTTTGTTTTTCTTTAGAGGTAGAAGGAGATAGCGTGTGATAATAAAGCACCCAGTCCTGAGTTTGACAGTGCAGGAGATGCGCAGTCTCCTTTGGTGTACTCAGTGAAGCCTGGTGCTTAGTTCCCCTTCCCCAGCCCAGCTCTGCATGTGTGGACCTAATTCTTCCTCCACCCACTTTCCTCACCCACACTTCTCTCCCAGTGTTCCCTGTCCCTTTCCTTTCAACTTCTGTCATATTTGCTCTCTTATCTAAGGGAATGTAGTGAGCACTGACAGCAAATACACTTACGGAGATTGCTTGCTTGGACATAAATTCTGATAAGATTGAGCCGGTGTGCTTCTTGTCAACCTGCTGAGTGGAACCGAGGCGCCTGTGCATTTGCAAACCCTCAACCGACCAGACTCCCATCAGTGGGGCACCAGGCCTTATACTCCCCAGTCGGGCTCCGTGTACCTGTTTACCACCTTGTGTGGATCAACGTTGCATTGCTGTAACAAAAGAAACTCAACTTGGGAAGTGAAAAGGTTTGTTCTGGCTCAGTGTCTTGGAGGTTTCAGCTCAGGGTTGCTTTGGGGATTGAGGTGTGACTGTGGTGGAACCAAGTAACTTACCTCATGGCAGTGAGATGGTTCAGCGGAGAGGAAGACCAGTATCCCTTAGTCTGTCATCTTTGATAGCATGGCCAAGTGGTGGAAAACCTTTACTTCCCCACCTCAGAGTTTTCACCATCTCAGGATGGTGACACATTGGGCACTTTGGGACATCCCAAGTACATATAAACAATAGCTTATGTCCTTTGAGCAGAACTTTATATGGGATGGAAGGGGAAATACCATTTAGCACCCCTAACCCCCACCATAAAGTCTTGATTCAAAGACAAAAAATGGCATCTGTATGGATGACATCATTTAGAAACTGTAATCTCTTTTCCCATTTAGTACCACACTGAATTAAGAAATATAGCACATTCTGTATGCACTTGGGAATATATGGCATTTGACTGGTGAGATACTGTGCCTTCATTGGTCTGTTTTCCTTGTACTTTAGGGTAGACGGCAGTCCCCACTTGGCACAGCAAAATGGTCTCGGAAAGTACCTGGTGGCGGGAAACAAAGAACCCCATCCCCTTCCCTCCTTCCCATGTGTTCTCATACCTCATCTGAAGTTTCCATTCTACCCTTAAATGACAGGTCTCTCCGCTCCCTTCCTCTTTCACAGAAGAGGCAAACTACAAATGGGTTTGCCAGGGTATGTAGCTGTAAAGCACTCAGTCCTCTAACTGCTTTTGCAAAGGCAGAGACTATCATGATAGCTTACATTTGTATAATTTCAATTCTCTCTAGAGGATTTCCTTTAACATTCTGGTCTTAGCTGACATTAGACTCTTGATTCAGATGAAATAAATCTGAAGGATACAGCTGATGGCTAATGCTCACTGAATGTCTATAATGTGCCGAGCTCTTTGCTTATTGGGGCCATTTATCGTTCTATTCTGAGACAGATAATGCCATTGTCTAATTTTCCACAGCTTAGAAATAACGCATCAGATCTCTAGAATGGGGAGAGGGTGTTAGGTTTGGAATGAAGGCAATGAAGCCCTAGACTTTAAAATTTTCAAAAGAAAATGACAGAGACAGTTGAGCATTAGGTGACAGACTGGGCTTAGGAAGGGTCCCAAGATGAAGGGAAGTCAAGAATTTGAAAACTTAGCCAGGTGTGGTAGCACATGCCTTTAATCCCAGCACTCAGGAGGCAGAGCCAGGTAAATCTCTGTGAATTTGAGGCCTTCATCTATGAGCAAGTTCTAGGACAGTCATGGCTATAATACAGAGAAACCCTGACTCAACAAAACAAAAACAAACAAACAAACAAAAGCTTTGAAAGGTTTCAGTGCTAAATTTGAAAGAACAAACAGGTAACCAGGCCATCCATAATCAGAGAATTTCTCATTTGAACTTAAACTTTTCCAACCCAGATTCTGCTGGTTCTTCAGGTCTTGCCCTAAAAAACCTCATGTGTTGATGTCCAGTGTGGTTTAGTGTGCAGAATAAAAGTCAGAAGCTAAAGAAAAAGGAAGATGGAACAATCTTACTTTAGAGATGAACTAATTACTACTTCCTTTCTCTCACGCCCAGCTGGAAACTCCTACTTCTCGTAGGGGTCTAGTGCCCGATGTCTACTTTGGGAGAGGAGCTTTGCCTGTTTAGGAAACAAGGTAGTTTTTTTTTTTTTTATTCCATCACTGATACTTATTAATTAGATATGTGCAGGTAGGCACATGAGTCTTAGTTTATATCCTCTGAACTTTCGTCCCTATGAACGACCAAAGCTAATCCCTATCATGAAGGCGAGCGCTAGAAACAAAGACCATCCATCCATCACTGGGTGCCTAGTAGATTCTGAGGACCAAGCACAGAAAGGTACAAGAGTGTTCTGGTATCTCCTCTCCCTGAAATTCCCTGGGTGTGTGCGGCAGAGCAGAGGTGAAGGCCTGTGGTCCGATTAGGGTATAGTGGGTTGGTAGATCTCTGGGAGGAAGCGCAAATGACGTTATTGCTCAGAACCTGTGAAGATCCGAAATGTTTTAAGCCTTGAGAGTGACAAGGGATGAAGTGACAGAGAGGCTCGTTCTCCAGGCAACAAAGCTAGCACTGACGTTGGTAAAGGTGACTGGGTCACTCCAGCTATGGCTTGCCCATAATAAGGGCATTCATGTAAGAGAAGCTAGGTGTGCATTTGGTAATCAAGGCCATCACCCGAGATCCCATTCTCTTCCCTCCGAGGGTTTAGAGTCGGCAGTCTTCAAAGTTCCCCCCAGAGCACCTTCTGGCTGCAACCAAATTCCCTTTCCTGACCCTCAGCAAAAACACATTCTCCTCTCTCAAGTGCTCTGTCTTTGCACAGAAGCTAACTGGAACTTGAGTAAGCTGCACCTATCAAATTACTCTTCAGCCAAATAGAGAAGTTAGGGATTGCCAGCGCCACTTCTTCTAACCAAAGGGGAGCCAGGAAGTACGCTGGACGAGGAGAGATTCCTGACCCTGTGCCCCTCAGAGTGACGGTGGGCAAGCCACAGGTCCACACACTGTCCATGTGCTCCTTCCAGGATCACATTTTTTGTGTAAAAGAAAACACTGGAAGGTGCCGCGTGAAGCAAAGGGTTTATTTAGAACATTCAAGCCACAGCTGTGAGGGAGGAGGAGTAGGGGTCATTTTATGTAAATGTAAGAATGGCATTATGTCTTCTTCGGCGTAAGGCCACAGTGGTTCCATTCTGCCAGGCCTGAGTTCTCAGAATCCTGCAGCTGGCAAGGCCAGCGGTTCTTTCCCACCAAACTCTTGAAGGTTTTATTCTGAAAATGTTCATTTTCCATTCACAGTTGAGTAATACGGCTAAGCACACCCCACCCCTTCCCCCGTGGTCTTCTGTTTTTCTGGGATGCCATCAGTAATTATCGTTGAACTAGATGATAGACATGTCCTGACTCCACCCCATACGCCCATCACCCACTCACACCGTCCTGCATAATTACCTTCCTCCCATAGGCTGCAGCCAGATTGGTTCCCTCCGAATTACCTTCCTCCCATAGGCTGCAGCCAGATTGGTTCCCTCCGAATTACCTTCCTCCCATAGGCTGCAACCACATTGGTTCCCTCCAGGCTCCCTAAAAAGCAAACCTTCCAGAAAAGAGGCTCGCCTCCTTCATTTTCTTCCTTCCTGAAGCAGCAACCCACCCCTGTCCCACCCTCTTCCCGCTTTTGATGTGTGGTCTAAAAACCTACCTGAGCCTTTAGGTTTGGCTTAAATTTCTTGCTTCTGCACAGTCTTCATACACAGCTTTCACCGCTGATGTCAAAGGGTAGTAGCACAGACTGGCCAGGACTTGACTGAGTGCCAGAGCCTGCCCTGAGCAGGGAGAAATGCAGAAGAAGGTGCCCATCATTAGCTAGCCTGGGACCTCTTAGGAGACCCTGGGCCAAAGATGAAGCGGTCAATGCAGAATCACGCTTCTCGATGAGAGTTTCAGGTTCTTCCAAGGTCAGAGGTGTTCCTCTGAACTTGACCTTTGTGTCTGTGGAAAGTCAGGTTACAGAACTAACTCCCAGCAGTCTCTTCTTCATAAACTGCAGTTTCTACGTGGACATTGTGTCTGCTGCACATGGCAGTAAGCTGCATCCCGGAAGTTAGTACACCATTTGCTATCATGATAAAATATCTCAATTTTCAAAACATGATACTACGCATACTACTGGCTATATGTAAGATGTCATTACATGGTGCAAACTAGTATACAATGTAGAATTAAATAAAATGGTGATGTGCTTAAGAAGAAAAAAAAAGGCCCATCCAGGAACCTGAAGGGATGGCTTGATGAACACAGGCTTGCAGGTTAACAGCACAAGCCTGATGAAGCTGAATTCAATCTCAGGAACTCACAGAAAGGTGGAAGAAAACCAAATCCACAGAGTATTCATCTGATCTCACACGTGCCTTCCCAGATGGTGGTGGTGGTGGTGGTGATTATGATGATGGTGATGATGATGATGATGATAATGTTAAGATAGGCTCAGTTAGCTGCCCTTTAAAGGAATGGCTCAGTCAGAAAGGAAGGCTTTACTGGCGAAGAGCTCTGCTAGAGAGAGCAAGAAGGCAGGATGATCAGTGGAGTCTTTGATAGTCCTTCTGCAAGGACACGGTAAAGTCAGTGTCAGTTGAGTATCGCTTGTCTAAAGTTCCTGGGATGAGGGGAGTTTCAGATTGGGGATTTCAAATTTGGGAACATTTGTATAGTCTTTATTGGCTGAATATCCTTAATCTGAAAATAAAAACTCTTGAGATGTTCTAAAATTAAAAAAAAATTGCTTTGGGTGTCATGTGGGCACTCAGAAAATTTTAGGGGTGCTGGGGACTTGGTTCAGTGGGTAAGAGAGTTGATTGTACAAGCATGAAGACCTTGGTTCAGATTTCCAGTATCCATGTAAAACCTAGGTGTGGCCATGCATTTGTAATCCCAGCACTGGGAAGAGTGGAGACATTTGCTGGGGTTCGTTGAGTACCAGGAAATGGCAATTTCCAGGGATAGTGGGAGACTCTGTCTCAAGGGAATAAGGTGATATGGTGGAGAGGAATAGACAAGACACCCCTCCTCTGGCCTCTATATGGAGTCCAGATATATGCACATCACACACACACACACACACACACACACATACACACACAAAGAAAAAAGAAAAAAGAAAAGAAAAGCAACGTTAGGCTTTCAGAACATTTCAGGTTTGGGGGTTTCCAGATGCAGGATGCTATCATGATCCCCACCTCAATGGCTGAGGAAAGAGAAACTAAGCAAGAAGTTCATCTAGTGTCTGAGTGAATAGCATGATTTGTGTCTAAATCCAGAGCCTGGAGAGTTACCCTTTCACATGTAGCCTATTTCAGCTGTTCTCTAAGTTCCCCTGGCTTCAATATCAATATCTCCTGGACATAGCTTTTCTCATTTTTCTCTTGGAAATCTTTTTGAAATGTAAGTTCTTGGACCTCACCTAAGTCCTGCTGAACCGGAAACTCTCTGAACTGTCCCCGTCCTTACAGTGATGTAACTCAGCCTTGAGTAGAGTTGCTCTTCACTAGCCCCACCCCCACCTTCCAAGGAATACCTCCTTCTAATGCAACCTGGAAGCATTCCGAGGTGCTGGCTGTGAGTAGTTTCTCACCACTTTATCATTCACTCTGGTGCCTGTGTGCCACCTAGTTCCTAGTCAAACTGTAACTAAATATCAGTGTATTCCGAGGAGTCATGACCCACAGAATGGGAACCACTGAATCAGACGATAGTCTGACTTTTAGAAAACGAGAAACTAGTTTTTCTCTTTTCTTTTTTTTCCTGCTTTTCCCTCCATCCCTCCTTCCCTCCCTCCCTCCCTCCCTCCCTTCTTCCCTCCCCCCTTCCTCCCTTCTTCCCTCCCCCCTTCCTCTCTTCTTCCCTCCCTCCCTTCCTTTTCCAAGACAGGTCTCCCTATGTAGACCCACCCAGCTGTAATGCTGCAGTAAAATGGTTGGGCTATCTGACTGGATCACAAATGGGAAACCACTTTTGGAAGAGCAGGGACCAGGGAAAACTGGTTTTAACTGGATCACTACTCTACTTCAACTGTGGCCTTATTTAAATAGAGTTCTTTTATTGGTATGGGTGTGTGGTTGTTTTTGTTGGACTGGTATTGGGTGTGTTAACGGACTGTGGATTCTGGGAAGTTTTTCTTACTCCTTCGCCCCTCCCGTCCCCCTTCCCCCCCCACACCTCCAGATCATCCCCATCCCCCTCCATCCCCCAACACACACACCTCCAGGTACTTAGGGCCCTTTCCTTCTGTATACTCCTCAGCAAGTGCCTGTGTCTTTGAGTTCCCAGCCAGTGGGGGCAAGAGGGCAACTTTTGTTCACGGGCTGCTTTTGTTCATTTGCATGTTTGTTTTTTTTTTTTCTCAAGTAGGTCACCTTTAGCATTGTCTCCTGCTCTTGCCTTCAGGGTGTCTGTCCTTGCTGGTCACAGTTCAGCACACAGAACGCTATGTGACTCTGTTTGCCTCCGTTACCCTCAAATGTGACTACACCACCTCTGCCCAGCTCCAGGACGTGGTTGTGACCTGGCGCTTCAAGTCCTTCTGCAAGGACCCCATCTTTGACTACTTCTCTGCCTGTGAGTAACCCCATTCTTGTTCTGCCCATGGTCCTAGGCATCTGCAGGCTGTCATCCGGGCCTAGGGGGTCATTACAGATCACTAATTGTCATCATGAGAAGAACCTGCTGGGCCATTGTCCGTTTATTTTTCAGATTAAACTGAACCTGGGTTGCACAAAGAGTTGTTCAAGGGCAGATGTTTTTATCCCATGCTGTCCCAAAACTATTTCAGGCAGCTCAGACATAAAAGACCTAGCGTGTCCCTCCTATACATTCCTCATACAGACCAGCTCTGAACCATGTGAGACCACCCCAGCTCACTGTCACACTTTGGATAGTGGGGAGCTATCTGCCTTCGGACAGACAACAGTGATATCCAGCACCTCCTTGACTTTAGCCAAGTCCTGCTTTTCAGTAAGGGTTGCCCCAGCTCTTGTCACTAGGCTCTCCTTCCCACATGCTCATTTCTAGCCTCTTTCCAGCATCAGAGGAACCTGGAGCCCCACAGTCAGCCTGGGGGTGATTAGACCTATAGAGAGTTTGAGGGTACAAACAAGAAGGCAGCCTGCTTGAGGGAAGGAAGTGGGCATTCTCAGATGAAGCAAAGGAAGGAAGGCATGGCTGTGGTTCCTGTAGCTCAAGTTTTACAGTAGGACTGGACAGAACCCCAAAAATCTCACCGAACCTCTCCACTGAGTCTGATGTTGGCACCAAAGGAATCTTTCGAAAGCAGGAAGTATTGGTCACCTGGTCGATTTAACAGCTTTGAGTTCTCTGTAGTGAAGGTTTGGCGAGTGAATCCCCACTGGAACAGAAGCTGAGGGTGGGCATTTTGTAAATAATGCAGACAGGCTTTGGAAACCGGGTGGTCCAGGGGCGTGGAGACTTATTGATGATTCCTGGCGGTTAGCCAGGACCTGCTAGTTCAAAGCCTACTACTGACTCGCAGAATCTGAATGCTGAGTGACTTGGTGCTCTCTTCTCAGCATACCAGGCCGCTTTGTCCCTGGGCCAGGACCCCTCCAATGACTGTAGTGACAATCAGAGGGAAGTTCGCATCGTGGCCCAGCGGCGCGGGCAGAGTGAGCCGGTGCTGGGGGTGGATTACAGGCAGCGCAAGATCACCATCCAGAACCGTGAGTACGGGGCAGAGGAGGCAGGGGAACTAGGGTTTTAGGAGGATGCAGACACTGGCCGGACAGGCTGAGTCAGCAAGGGATTCCCCTGATCTTCTGGGTCTTGATGACTGAATTGGTCACTGTGTTGTTTAAAGCAAGTGCCAGATTCTTAGAATGTGTTCCACTATCTAAAGCCACTTCCCTGGAACTTGGTCTGTGGATGAAAGGATGTTCTGCAGCCTTGGTTAAAGGTCAGGGTGCCACTAGTTCCTTTGTTTATTGAAATTCAGGCTAAGATACAGATCTGGCTCCTTTGACACAATTTTAGAAATTGTTCTCACCCCCCCCCCCCACACACACACACAGGTCCCTGCGGTCCTCTCGGTCACTCTTCAGGCCTATACCAACGGAAATGGGAGATAGAGGGCAAGTGGCTTCTTTGAGACCTCTGCATCCCTCGGTAGAGGAAACAGCACTGGCTTGGGCACAAGCCTGGGTAGGAGTCGAAGTGCTTCTACCCTCGAGCTGAGCAGGCCGGCCATTTTCTCTGCCTTCTTCCTCTCATCTGAGAGGGAGAGAGCCACACAGGATGGGGCCCTCCCCACACTGCGGTAAATATGAAATGCAGGCACAGTCTGGGCGCTGGGTCTAAAGCAGGCCCTTTCTTTGTACCTGACACACAGGAAGCAGCCCCCCAGCTGGCTTCAGGTGTGGTGGTTGTTCTGCACTTACAGGGAACATGAAATTGGGCAAGTACCTTCAGGTATGGTTTGCCTTCGGTTCTCTTAAGTGAGACTGGTTATAGAGCCCGTATCACAGAGAATTGTGACATAGTGTATGAAAATCACTTATTGGACAGTCAACGCGGAATGATGCTACATTATCTAGTCAGGATGTTTTTCTATATACAGGATGGGCCAGTGCCCCTCACTCCTAGCCAGCCATCTTGGATTACTATGAAGTTATAGAGACAGAACTCGGAGACTATTGTAATGAGCTTTATATGCTGTGTTTAAAAAAAAAGTATTTGTGGGGATGGAGAGATGGCTCAGCAGTTAAGAACACTAGTTATTCTTTCAGAGGACCCAGGTTCAATTCCCAGCACTTATATGGTAGCTCACAACAGTCTGTAGCTCTACTTCCAGGGAATCTGATTTACTGGCCATCAGGCATGCAAGTGATACACTCACATATGTAGCAAAACACACATGTACACATGTGGGAAAATAAAGAAAGCGAGCGCGGATGGAAGCAGCGCTCGGGACCCACAAAGGAGAAACACTGGCGGGTCTGCATGAGGATAGGGACACTGGTAGGACTGCTCCCCATGCCCCATGCTAGGGAGTGCTGGCACTCGGGGACCTGTAGGGCAGGAGACTGCCTGGCTAGGGGAGAAGGAGGTCCCTGCTCAGAAGGTGGGGCCGTACAAACGGCCCCATACCTGTTAATGAAGGTTGGTTGACTGACATGGCTTGGCTGTGGGGAGGCTCGATCCTTCCCCGGTGGCTGGAAACGCTGAGGCCTGCCCCATGCTTCTACATAGCTGGTTTAATAAGAGAGTGCTCACAGTTTTATGCTTTATTATTAAAAGAGTAAAATGAGAAAAGGAGATAGAGAAGTAAAGAGAAAAGAGAAGATAGAGAGATGAGGAAAGGCCATGACCACGTGGAAAGGAGAAAAAGAATAGAGAGACGGGGAGAGACGAGAGAGAGAGAGAGAGAGAGAGAGAGAGAGAGAGAGAGAGAGAAGAGAAAAGGGTGAGAGAGCGAGGAGGGCAAAAGCCTCCATTTATGGTGGGCTGGGTTACCTGGCTGCTGTTGCCAGGTAACCGAGGGGCGGGGAAAGCCTGGATGTAGCCAGGTGACTGCAGAGTCCAGCCAGAACACTAGGGTTCTGGCTACATGTGACTGATGGCCACATGCCCAACCAAGCTACAGACTGTGTCTCACACCATGGTTTTATATATATATATGTATGTATGTATATGTATATGTATGTATGTATGTATATATATAAACACAAAGTCAAAAATTTTAAAGGAAAAAATATTTGTAGGGCTAGAGAGCTCACTCAGTAGCTAACAGAACTCATTTTGTTAAACAGAGAACACAAATTCAGTTCCTAGCACCCACTTCAGACAGATCACAACCACCTATCTATAACTCCAGTTCCATGGGATCCAATGACCTCTTCAGGCCTCTGCAGCACTGCACTCACATGCACAAACACACCTTCCTGTGAATCCATTTACACATATACACACACTCAAATAAGATTAATAAAAATAAATATTAAAAAATATTTGCTGGTTGTAAGGGAAAAAACACACAGTAGGCTACTTATGGTACCCAAACAGTATAGGGAATTAGTGAATATTTTATGGCCATTTAAAGGGCCAATTTAACCATTGCTTCTAATTTTGTAACACTTAAATATGGTCATTTCACACTCATCCTGGTTTCCACAAGGTGGCCCTTGAACTTCTAGCCTAGGGACCATCTTCATTTCTCGTAGTGTCTGTATGCATCCTTAAAGACTTTGATGGCTGTACTTCCTCAGAATTGGCTCTGATCTGACCCCTGGGCTCACATCTTTAATTAGTCAGCCTCCTCTCGAGTGTCTGAAGGATGAGAACTCCCCGTGGAGAATCTGGAGGATGTCTCTGCTCTTGTGTGTATTTAATTGTGAGTGACACCTCTCACTACCCCTCCTCCTGACCACCTTTAGGTCACACCCAATCTTGTTCTCTCTCTCTCTCCTAAGGGAAAGTAGTAGTTTTCCTTGGGTTTTATTTCTACTTCCAGGCTCATCCTGACTTCCAAGAATTCTTATTTTTCTGACACTTTCATGTCTGAGTTTCTACCGTTTAAGAGGGTCCTGCCAAATAAAGTCATGGGTCGTCCAAATTCCTAACGTATCTGAATAGACTTGCCATGCTGACATTTCTCAGAAACTTTTTATGACTCCAAGTATTTATTGTTGGATCAGATTGGCAGTGCTCACTGAGCACTGTCATCATAGTACCTGGTGGAGGGTTAAGCTTGTTCATGGGGAAAGTGGTAGGTTTGGACAGTCATGGGGAGAAGAGCGTCTCGAGGACTGACGTAAAGGAGAAGGAAACAGAAGTCAAGCTCTGCCCCAGTCTTGCGTGACCTCACGTTTTTGTTTCAGTTCCTCTGAAGATATTTCTTGACAAACAGACAATAACGAGTTGCAGATATGCCCACTGACTGTGCAAGAGCAACTCCATGATGCTGAGGTCTGATCTCTACTTTCTGAGATAAGCTGGCAAGCCATGTCTCTGGGTACTTGACTGGCATTTAAACCTGCCAGGAGAGGGGCGGGCTCCTTTTCAAATCTCCCACAGAGTTTAACTTAACAATTTGAGCCATTTGGGCCTTAGTGACCATTGGTCAAATTTGCTTACATTGAACGTATATGTTAAACATTGGTTGATCTTAGTTGGGTAGCAAGTACTCACAGGAATGCTGACACTTTCCCTGGGTAACACTCTGAAAATACTGGGCAGATTTCCTGTGCTCATTCAAGTTTGAAGCTGTCCCTTAGAATACTAGAACAACATGTTCATCTTGGAATGGCAGGGGTCCAGGCTGTGGAGTTTTTCAGCCATTTTGGAGGAGATGGCAGGGCTCAGTGTTGAAGAGCATCAGTCTGTGGCGTGGATATGGGAGTGAATCCACCTGACTGAACACTCTGCATGTTGTTGGTACACTCCCTTAGCCTCTCTGTCTTCATTTTTCTTATCTGAAATATAGCTAAATAATCATACACTCTTCTCAATGAGTATTACATTTGATGGTAATTAAGCAGAAACCAGAAATATTAGTGGTTTGTTTTGATCCCATGTATAAATCGGAAACATACAGTCCAGACCTAGGTTTGTGGCTGTATTCCATTAAATCCTCAGGGGCCAAGTTCATTTCAGCTCACCCAGACTGTCGTCTTCTTTCTAGATGTCTTGGTTCTTTTTTTTTTTCCTTTTAAAATAAAATTCCTGTGGGTAATTGCAAAAAAAAAAGTTTATTTAGAAAATATATATTTGTAATGAAAAGAGGCTTATTTATCTCATCACTTTGGTTGCTGAAAGTCTAAGAGTAGATGGTGCCATTGGTTTGGTCTCATGAAGGCTCATGGCTGGGTCACCACCATGAGAACATCATCATAGAAGTTCTTACAAGAAGCAGAGCTCACATGGGGATTACAGGAGACCAAGGAGCACAAAGGATCCTTCTTCTTCTTCTGTTACAACCCATTCTGTTGTGAACTTACTGGGGGCTGTGTCTGTGTGTGTGTGTGTGTGTGTGTGTGTGTGTGTGTGTGTGTGTGCCATAAGAATGACTTTAATCTCTGCTCAGAATAGCACAACCAAGTGACTTAATTACTGTTCTAATTTCCATCCCTTAAAGATTCCACTACATTCCAACAAGGCCAAAGGGAACCATGGAGTCAGCTCAAGACACCCCAAGACCAAGTTCTCAGCACAAAGGAGATTTATTTGTCCTGGAAGGACAAAGTTCCGGGATAAGGGACAAAGACAGGAGGAGATAGAGGAAGAGGGAGACAGGGAAGGGAGCAAAGGAGAGGGGAGAAAAGGGGCAAAGGAGAAGGGAAAGGGTATTTGTCTCCCAGGGACAAAGGACTATCTCTGGATAGAGAGGAGACAGACATGACCCATAGGCAGATGGCCATTTATAAAGGTAAAATGGGAAACTCTGCGTTTTAATTGAACATGATAATTAGGTGAGACAAAGAGGGCTTTTTTTTTTTTAAAAAAAAGATTTATTTATTGATTTCATGTATATGAGTGCATTATAGCTTTCTTCAGACACCAGAAGAGGACATCAGATCCCATTACAGATGGTTGTAAGCCACCATGTGGTTGCTGGGAATTGAACTCTGGTCTTCTGGAAGAGCAGTCAGTGCTCTTAACCACCGAGTCATCTCTCCAGCCCAAAGGGGGCTTCTGGTTGGTGGACTTCTATACTTTGATAGCTGGACCTAGGTGGTTAGCCTCAGGATGAGGAAGTGACCAAATAAGGGAATGGACCTTGGTGGCTAGCTTTAAGAATGCAAGCTAATGGTTTTTAGTGAGTCAGAGGGAATTGGGGAGAAGGCCAAGGCCTGTCAGAGTCATGTTTGTGAGCTGGTTAGAGTTACTTCAGAGGTCACACTGAGGATTGAGCTTCCTACACATGAAACACACACTCAAAGTGTATCCAATCCCTAGCACCCAGGGAACAAAGTGAAAGAGATGAAAAAAGGAAAGGGTGTTCACATGCCATTTTTTAGGACACTTCCTGCTGAGTCACGTGGAAGAGAGGATGGGAAATATTGCCTTTTTCTACATGGTCTCTGTCTTAGTCTATTTTATTCTCTGTTATAATAGAGCTCCTGAGACCAGGTAATTATAATCAGTTGAAATGTACTAGCTTATGTTTCTAGAAGTCTGGTGAGGGTCTTATTTCTACACCATCACATAGCAATAAAAGAGAGCGGAAGAGGGGACCATACCTATCATTTTCTGTTTGTTTGTGCTTGTTTTATCGAGATAAGGTCTCACTATGTACCCCTGGCTGTCCTGGAACTTGCTATGCACATGGGTAGACCAGGCTGGTGTGGAACTTACAGAGATTCACCTGCCTCTGCCTCCCAAGTACTGGGATTAAAGATGTGAACCACCACTCCTAGCTATACTTACAATTTTAAATCTCTCTCTCTCTCTCTCTCTCACACACACACCCACACCCACACCCACACACACACACACACAGAGAGAGAGAGAGAGAGAAAGAGAGAGAGAGAGAGAGAGAGAGAGAGAGAGAGAGAGAGAGAGAGATTTTGATTTAATTTCCAGGGCACAGTCTATCAAGATCCTAGTCCCTTAATACTGATAAAATCACAATTTCATTTTAGAATGACTTTGAAAGGGAGCAAGCACTTATTTACTTAAACTATAGCAGCTGTATGCACAGCCAATGATTCTATGACCCCAGGAGAAGGGAACAACATCAGCGAAAGACAACTGGGAATCTCTACTTCACCCACATATAGGGATATATGGTGGGGTTTAAATGAGACCATGTATCCAGATCCTTATCAATTAATAGTGGGGTTCAGTGGAGGAGTTCTTTCATCATCTCCATCTATAGGAACAAGGGAAGGTATGAGGAAGGATCTTGGACCCTTTCTCGTGTACCACAGGCCTTCTTAAAAAGCAGAATTTGAGGTCCTGAAGATACCATGCCCTGGAAACTGGCACTTTCCCCTTCTGTCCTACATAGGAGCAGATCTTGTGATTAATGAAGTGATGTGGTGGGATCATGGAGTATACTATTGCACCATCGAGGCTCCAGGAGACACATCAGGAGACCCAGATAAGGAGGTGAAGCTCATTGTTCTACGTAAGTGTCCTACGGAGTGTCCTACATTCCTGGGCCAGCCATCAATATATATTGCCTGCGAAAGTACCTACCAATAGCAGCAAAGCCAGAAACAAACCTGTGTTACTGTCAATGGACTGGGAGCCTCTGATGGTCTTTTACTCAAGCTAAACTTTTATTTATTTTTGGCTAGTATGTCACTTGAACTTAACATCTAGGTCAATGGCTAGTGTCTAAGATACTGGTTCTCAATCTGTGAATCGAACAACTCTTTCACAGGGATCACCTAAGACCTTTGGAGAACACAGATTTTACATTACGATTTATAACAGTGAAATTACAGTTATGAAGCAGCAATGAAAATAATTTTATGGTTGGGGGTCAGCACACTATGAGAAACTGTATAAAAGGGTCATAACTTACGAAGATTGAGAACCATTGGTCTAGAGTGTTGGAGTAAAGACAGCCCTCTGATGATTTAGTTCCGCCCCTTTTGGCTTCTCTCCATGGCAGATTGGCTGACAGTGATTTTCATCATCCTTGGAGCCCTCCTTCTCCTGCTGCTGATTGGTGTGTGCTGGTGCCAGTGTTGTCCACAGTATTGCTGCTGCTACATCCGCTGCCCCTGCTGTCCTACCCGCTGTTGCTGCCCCGAGGAAGGTGAGAGAACAGAGTGGCAGTGAGTTGCTCCTGATGGTACACATGCCCTTTACCCCAAGCATCTCAGGTTAGTTCCTGGCTTTTCTGGGGTCTCCTCTCTGCCTTCTTCCTTTACAGGCTCAGAAGACTTGAGCTGTACCTGTAAATGATGCTCAAGAACTCTCTAAATTCACAAGGAAGGTGGCCGATAACAGGGTTTCTACCTATAAAATTCTATTTTTTTAGTAATCAGACAGAGTTGGATCATCTGTTTTAAAATGAAAGTTTTCCTTTTTGCGTATTTGAACAATTCAACTCTTCTCTCCCAGGTCAGAAGTAGAATAGAAAATTCCAGCACTCTAACCATGCCTTGGTCTTTTGGGCAACCTGTCTCCATCCCAAAGCTCTCTAGAGACCCCAGCCACCAGTCATCTAATTAGTTCATGGAAGATACTCATCATTCTTAAGGGCCCAAGGATTCTAGTAATTGTATTTCAGAAACCAGGGACAAGAACAGACTATGTATCTTATTCTGTTATAATTTCACAAAACTACTTAGAGATGGGATGAAAAGAACAGGGCAATAGGAAAGGTATTGAAGCATTAGTTCTCAAACTGAAGCTCACACTGGAATCATGTGGAGGACTTGGTCAGAATTAACTACTGTCCCCTCCCCAGCTTCTCAGCCAGTGGGTCTTGGGGAGTAGGGCCCAGGAATGTGCATTTCTTAGACACTCCCAGGTGCTGTTAATCTAGTGGTAGAGAAAGAGGAGAAAGAACAGAAGATCTGGCTCTTAGTATGAGCTTTTTGTGAACTGAAATTTCATCCTTTAAGAGAAACTTTGGACCAGCAAAATGGCTCACTGGATAAAGTACTTGATATTAAGCCTGACAACCCAAGTTCCATCCCTGAAATCCACAGGGTAGAAAAAGAGGACACACACACACACACACACACAAGAATAAACATATAATAAGATGATAATATATCCTAACATTTAAAGCTGCAGAATAGATGATAAAAGCAAAAGAAAGGGTGTTCTATAAAGTTTTTTCTTTAGTAACTAGATGGGAGTCAAATCAACTGTGTAACTGGAAGTTTTCTTTCAGTGTATTTGTTTTAAGTAACATTTCCTTTTCCCAATGATGTAAAATATCATGTGGTAGAACATCTGAGAAATTAAAAAAAAACAAAAACTAAGCCAAGTCCCCAGAGACAACGACTCTTGCCATCTTGGTCCATGTGGAGGAAGAAAGTCTGAAAGGAAAGCATGACGATTACTCATGATGACAGACACCCAACTTAATCTATGATGTCAAGGTCAGTGGTCTGAATCTGGTTTCAGGCCTATGCTCAAAGATTGCCTGGTGTTTACAGGAAAAGAGAAATAACTTTCATCGCATGTCTGTTCTATGTGTGTCCCTTGTCTCCACTTCCCCACTGACTCCTCATCATAGTCACCAAAGGCATATGTCATCACCACTTCACGGGCCAGGTCAGAACCGTCCCAGAGCTCAGAAGTCGCTGTCACTTGCACAGTGTTAAGCCTCTGTCCTGTGTCTGTGTGTCCCAAGTAGGGGCTGCTACAGCCTCTGCAGGCTAACTGGGGTTATATAAACTCTGTGAAGAGGAGGAAAAAGCAGAGGACTCAACATAAGGCTAAGGAGCTTCCTACCTCTCAGGGACCTTCCTGGAGAAGCCGCTCACATGGCAGTAACCCCATGTGAACTGAGATAAATCCTCACTGGAAGACTCCTTAGAACACAGGGCAGTCACAGCAGGCAGAACTGGGGCAAAGCTAGCAGGGATGATGGATGCATTCCATCAGTGAGCTGAGAAGCAAAGGTTTGGTTTCTCTTTGGTGGCTGCAGTTTGCTCTTTGAATAGAACTGATGAAAATGAAGGACACCTGGCCATAAGTTAAGGTCCTTGGACTTGATCAGATAAGTTCACTTTTTAACTTTCCTGACAAATTTGGGGAGAAGATGAATTGCAGTGAGGAGCAGAAAATGGTTACAGAGAGATCTCTGAATAGGAGAAATATTCTGATGTTGGTTTTGTTTGTGTTTGTGTTGTGTTTTGTTTTGTTTTGGCCAAAACAGCCCCAATAATGTTTACGAGCAAAGAACTGGAAGGGGATCACTGGAAGCCCCACTTACAAAGTTGGGTGATCCTGGATGAGTGTCTTTACCCTTGGAGGCAGCATTAGGTCTCTACCAGGAAAGAGCTAGCCTTAAAAGGCAAGAGACAAAACTGTGTAGGCAGCCTGACCTCTGAAGAGAGAGGTCACTACATGTGGAGGACAGTCAGTGTATGAGGGAGCCCACAGCCTGCCATGGTTTCTACAAATCAAAGCACAGAGCTAAAGACGAAGTTCAGTGGCTTTCATGAGAGCTCTGGGTTCAATCTCAGTATCATTAACAAGTAAATATGTCAGATGTGGGAAGGAAGCCTTTAGAAGGATGTCACAGATCTTGAACATCTCCCACCACAGCCCATGTCCCCAGCCAGTTCTCACCTTCCTGAGCTGTAACAGGAGGTTAGAGAGAACAATGAATTGGTGCTAACTTTTAGTACACCCAGATAATCCTCCAAGTATTGGTAAACAACTCTCATAGGACTGAAAGATGAAAGTTTTTGGAACTAAGCCTATTTTTTTGTTTTTCTACAAGAACTAGAGAAACTTCTCTTGTCTCTGAGTTACTGGCCTCCTTGTCCCCCAGAGAATCTCAGTATACAGCAGGAGAGAGTGAGGACTGGAGAGAGATTGCTCCAGTTACACAGACCTTGGTGATCTAGAACTATAGCTGTTGGCTTCCTGTGTGGTTGGTTCCTGTCCTTATCAAAGCAGAAGTAATCCGCTAGATGTTCAAGGGGACCTGAGCAACGGGGAGCCTAGGGGGAAGAAAGGCATGTCCAGTAGAATGTTCCCCCAAAGAAAGTCCGTCCTGAGGAGAATTATTTGAAGTCCCATTGCTTGGCTAGGGCCAGAATGTCTGCCTCTGCTGATGGTTTCCTGAGGCTAAAATGGCAAGAATTCAAAAGTGTTCATTCCCAAAAGCTGCTGAGGTGTTGGAGATGCGACTGGCTAGTGAGAAAAAGCAAAGGACAGAGAGGCCATGGGGTAAGAGGAGGGTAAAACTCATGCCAGCCTCTGTGACAGCAGAGAGGTGGAGGTATGGAATGGTAACCAGTCACGGGGAAGGGAAGTTGGAAAGTCTCTGGGGACCCTGGGGGAGAAGTATAGGTTTCAGAAGCATATGAAATGTTGTCATTTCTGTCCCTCGTAGAAGCCTTAAACATTATACCCTGGCTTTTCCCTCAGAGACAAAGACTCCGTATATGTGTGTTTCTCCTGGAGCTAAGACAGAAGAAACAATTTATTATGATAAAAACTGAGGGTCTCTACTGACTCACCTGCTGGGCATTCCATGGGTTTTGCCTCATTTAACAGCAGCAACTCTGCAAAAGATCTGTCTAGCCCAGAGACTCTGAAAACTCGCCCAGCTAGAGTAGCCCAGGTGGTTGAAGTCCATCTGGCCCTCTGAACCTTTGCTTAAAGAAGTCTATTCCTGGAGGCTTCATTTCTCTGAATTGTCTTGACTCCTCAAGCAGCCAGCTCCAAGCTGACAGAAAGGGCATCTGCACTTGCTGTGGGATGTTGGGCTGGAATACAAGTTCTGTGATCTCAACCTCCTCTATTTCCCACATTAAAAGACATCTCAAGGCCAGGCATGGTGGCTCCTCGGATAATCTCAGTTCTCAGGGGGTGATGCAGTAAGATCATTAATTTTGGTGCCAGTCTGGACTATGGAGTAAGATTCTGTTTCAAAACAGAAGAGCTGGGTGAGGAGAGAAGGATTAGCTTGCTATGCTGGCCAGTAGAGGGGCCTAATAAGCCCCTGCTCCTGTCTCCTTGGGGCTTGGAACGCTGTGGTTTGGTGTTAAGATGTGGCAACTCTAGTAGCTCCTTCGAGTAGTGCATTTGATTTCTTCCAGGGAGGCATGTGACTCATTAATGATGCGGGAGCTCCGGACACTTCTGGTGGCTCTGTGGCAACCACTTCCTGTTGTGTTAGAAGATGGCCTCTCAGTGGCCTCAGGAGACACTGTGTAGCTGACTGAGTACAGAATACCCACTGTATTCTTCCCTGTTCTTCTGGGCAGAGCCCAACTGTTTTACAGCAAACCCTGAAGTCGGTAGACTACCGGGGTGGAAACCTGTCACAGTTTGTGTAGCAAGCATGCATCTACTTCACGCATGGAGAGGCAGAGCCTTTGGGAGTCAAATGGTACTCAGCCACAGTCACCTCAAAATGGAAACTCAGGAACGAGAGCAAAATTTTAATTGCATTCCCTGCAGATTGTGTGTTTCAGAACAGCTGCACATAGGGGACTGAAATGACATTGCATAGACCCTTTGTGCTGCTTTTTTTTTTTTGCACTGTCCCCCCAGGAAGGGAGTATTTCCCTTCTATTTACCTGGCCCACCCCTAACTGGGGGAACCCCACCGCAGCAAGTAAAGGAGAAGAGTAGAAAGGATCCGCTACAACTCACTTCAGCTTTGTGTGTCCCTGGCCTTGTCCCAGGAGTTTTCCCCCACTCAGGGCTGCCGTTAGACCTGCTTAAGGGACACAGCATGGTCTTGTTCTTTCCCTCAGAACAGATGGCCCTGAGCTTGTCCTGCAGGCTCAATAGCTGCCAGGCTGGTTCATAGCCTCCTCTAAGCCTTTACCATGTGGGGTATGTGTGACCTGAAGTTTGATTGACTGCCTGTGCCCATTGGGTGATGTGGAGAACAAGTAACATGGGGACATGTTTTGAGGCTAGAAAGTTGGATTTTTTAAAAGTAAACTTTCCTGGGGTGTGAGAGATGTAGTCTTTAATAAAGAAATTCACTCCCAACCCCTTGCTAAAGACACAGCCCCTAAATTCTTGTTTCCGTGCAAGATAGGTAAGAATGGGCTCCAAGGAGAGAAGCAGCAAGCACAGACCAAGTAAGAGGTGTGGGACTCCCGCTGGCTAAGGGTCTGCATTTCTCCTTCTTCCCCTCCAGCCCTGGCCCGCCACCGCTACATGAAGCAGGTTCAGGCCCTAGGTCCTCAGATGATGGAAAAACCCCTGTACTGGGGGGCGGACAGGAGCTCCCAAGTTTCATCTTATGCAATGAACCCGCTGCTGCAGCGAGGTAAACTTTGCCAGAAAGTCATGGGAAGGGGAGGGCAGAGGGTGAGGGCAGAGGTACGGTCTGCCAAGGAGCATGCACACTAATGGGGTGTCTGTCTTTCGATGGAGGGTAGGAGGGAGTGGAATCCTGCTTACTAACGTGACATTTTGATGCCCTGGTTCCTAGGAGGGTATTTGGGACCAGCAGTTCAGTATACCCCATCCTTTTTTCCATTCAGATCTGTCCTTACGGTCCAGCCTTCCACAGATGCCAATGACCCAGATGGCCGCTCACCCTCCAGTGGCCAATGGTGTCCTGGAATATTTGGAGAAAGAATTGCGGAACCTCAACCCAGCCCAGCCTCTGCCTCCGGATCTCAGAGGCAAAGCTGGCCACCCTTGCAGCATGCTGTCGTCCCTGGGCTCCGCAGAGGTTGTGGAACGCAGAGTCATCCACCTGCCTCCACTGATCAGAGACCCACTGTCCTCCAGGACCAGCATCTCCTCACACCAGCAGCGGCTCAACCCTGTTCCTTCCAGACACTGGGATCTGAGTGAGACCCGGAGGCCTCGCCATCACTCTGATTTCCTCCGAGAGCTCCGGGACCGGGGGATGAGACCCTGGGCCCCTGGGAGAGGGGAGCTGGATCCCCATTGGAATGGGAGACACCACCGCTCTAGGCCCAGCGAGTCCTCTATGCCCTGGTCAGACTGGGACAGCTTGAGCGAATGTCCCTCATCCAGTGAGGCTCCGTGGCCCCCCAGACGACCAGAGCCCCGGGAAGGCGCCCAGAGACGTGGGAGACGCAGGCATCGCAGCTACTCGCCTCCCCTACCCTCCGGCCGTAGTTCTTGGAGCTCTGAAGAGGAGAAAGAGTCTCTGCCCAGGAACTGGGGTGACCAGAGACATCACCATCGCCACCGCCGCCGCCGCTCACAGTCTCCAAACTGGCCTGAGGAGAAGCCACCCAGCTACCGGTCACTGGATGTGACTCCAGGCAAGAACAACATGAAAAAAGGGAATGTGGAGAGGCGCTTGGTGAGCCTGGGGCATCCTGTGGAGGGTCGGGCATGATGCGCGAGGCTCCAAGGCCACAAGCTGGCACAGGCTCAGCAGAGTTTTCCTAGTTTTGCATAACTGTCCGGGCAGGCTGAGGCTTTTCTTAGAATGAAAGGGCCAAGTCAGTGCAGGGTACAGAAGAGGCCCAGAGCTTGCAAAGGGCCTTTCTTTTCTGCCCCAGTGTGGCTTCAGCCATCTTCTGGGCTCTTGGAGGCAGATCAGGTGGATTCTGCTGGTATGCAGGGAAAGAACTAAGGCTCAGAATGACTAAGCACCCTATGGTGGGGAGCTGGACCTCGGGTCCCAGGTGCAGTCAGGACCTTGACTTGGCAACGTTTCTTCTTACAGGCCAGGTTAGAAACAAGCAGGAGGAGCTGTGAACGCTGAAGTGTGCAGCAGCCGGGCTGTGTGTGAGGCTGAGGTCTTCCTGGTGTGCCCGGGAAGGCTCATCAGACGGATGAGAACTGACCCTGGCATCCCACTTATGAGTAACCCTTTAGAGTGCTGTGAACATTGAAGGTGCCAGTCACTGTTTAGCACTCTAAAGGGGAAACACAGTAGGATACATGCCTATAGTACCCCTGCCCCCCTCTTCCTTCCTTCCTTCCTTCCTTTTTTTTCCCCTTTGTTTCTCTTTTTTTAGAGGTATAATTTTTTTTTTAAATTCAGATGTGGTGCTGCAGCCTGTAATGTTAGCACCCAGGAGGCTGAGGCAGGACAACTGCCCCAAGTTCAAGGCCAGCCTGGTCTAAGATATCAGATGCTTTCGAGAAAGCACTGTGACTTTAAGGAACCGTTTGATAATTAACTCACCCAAGTGACAGCCTATACTTTATAAAAGTACTCCACTACTGCTCAAATGTAAACAAACTACTTACTCAGAAGCACCTTAAGGCTACCTGTGACCAAACCCTTTTCCTCATTTTCTTTTACTGAGAGACAGTCAGGCCTCAGGAAGCTCTGAGGGGAAGCCCCAGAGGAAGGCCATCATTTAAGAGCAGCAATCTCTTATGGGTTTTGAAGGACACAATTATCATTGTATGTGTGTGTGTGTGTCTGTGTCTGTGTCTGTGTCTGTCTGTCTGTCTGTCTGTCTCAAACACATGTGTGCAAAGGAACGAGCCCCTGGTGGCGGGGTGCAAACTGAGATAGAAGAGTGGAGCCGGGAAGACAGTGCGGCCCAGAGGGAAGGGGTGCTTCTGAAACCATCAGTGGCAACCGTGTCACTTTCTCACAAGTGTCCCGAGGACACTGAGATCATCCAGCTGTAGTGAGAACGGCCTGAGGTACAGGGCTGTGCACATTCTGATTATGTTCTCTACTCCACACAACAGCCCTATACTGTAAGGCCCATTTAAGTTAAAGATTTGTGTGCCAGTGGCCCTCTGCCCTGGTCTCATCCCTCACACATCCCTTTGACTGTCTCTGCAGAAGCTTAAGGAGTGACCTCATCCACGCATAATACAGTTGCTTCTCTGTGAGGTACTGGGTAGAATGAATCCTGTAAAAAAGCACAGAGTCTGTCAAAGCTGGGGACACTTGGAGTCACTGTTGCATGGTGACCTTTCTCATGTAGTGACTAAATATGCCTCTTCTTTTTAGCAGAAAAATATATATATATGATTTTCAAGTTTTTGGCTCCAACGTCTGAGCCCCATTTTCCTCCAACTTACTTTTTTTTTCTTTTCTTTATTTTCCTCCATTTAAAGTATGTAGCCCTTCTAAGCCTTAGAATCTAAGGGAAGGGTACAAGACGTTATGCTCTAGACAACAGAGCTAGTCCTGATTCACTTCGTCCTCACAAGACTCAGAAAGGTTAAATAGCAAGGGCAAAGAGCATAGCAATAGAAAAAGAACACAGCCCTCTGGTTCTCGAGCCTTCTCGGTAACCCACTGTTTCCTCAGACAGACGGCAACCACTGAGAGCCATAGTACTTTCTAGTGACTATGCCTTCCTGAGTTTCCCCAAACGTCAGTACTTTTTTTTTAAATCATCAAGATGTGCACAAGAAGTCATTCTACTGCCATTTTCATTTATAAAGTTGTCCTTGAGAAGCAAAGATCTTATCTAAAATAATTTTAAACCCCCCCCCCCATTGACTGGGGTCTGAGTCTGGTTTCTAGATATATCCCTGAATTGCATTAATCCTTCTATTTATATTCTGACACTGTCCATAGGCCCAGGACCAAAGCTTGAACTTTCAGATTAGTTCATTTTAAGGGTGTAGCTTGTTGCCTGTAGAGCTTTACTATTATGAAGAATCTCTGTGATGGCGCCGAGTGCTTCCTGCACAGGTTTCTGAAGGCATTGGAGCTTTCAACACTCCGCAGAGTTAGGCCACTAGATGGTGACTTGTGACTGTGTGTCACTTGTGGTTTCTTTGGTAAACCAGGCTTTATCAGCGACGGGTTTACCATAGCTTTTAAATAAAATATTCCGTTAAGATGCTTCATCAAATACTCAGAGAACTAGGAAACAAACTAAATATTTTTAGGCTCACATGGAGCCTTCTCAAGGGGAAAGCTTATTAAATATACACAAGCAAGTGCTTCTGTGCATGCAACTGCCTGGTAACCTAACATAGGTGAGATGTTCTCTCTGCTAGGTGCCCAGAGAAATACAGACTTATGCTGTCTGTGGGAGTGCCTGCTCAGCTGACGTGGGGTGAGCTCTCACTTCTTAGAAACTGTTCACGCAGTCAAATTGAAGTAGGAACTTCCAGCTTTCTACTCCAGTGGCTTTAGGCTGAATGATCTCTGTGTTTCTAGCCTCCTTCACTCTCTCTCTCTTTCCAATCTTGTCCTAATAGAATGAGTTCCAAGATACTCTGGCATCTTCAAAACTTGGCCCATAGACATCTATTCTAGTTGAGGAGAAATCCATAGTGTTTGTCTCTGGGCTAACCTGTAGTGAATAGCAGGTATTTTTTGTTTTTTGCCTTAAATTCTTTATTAATAAAAAAATGTTACATTTGGATCTGCCATCTTCAACTTTGAGCATATGTTGATCATGCCAGGTCTCCCTGAACAGAGTCCCTTTGTCTCTTCTCATTGTTGTCTTCTGTTGCAGAGAGCATGCACTCCGGAGTCTTTTGATTAGAAACCTTAGCCCTTAACACTTACTTTCCTGATAATAAGAAACACATTTTTTTTTTGAAGCAATGCGATGCACATACCTACCCAATATCCTTAGGACTGCTCATTACAGGAAAGGTGCCTTCCCTTCTCAAGTGAGATAGGGATCCTCTCATTCCTGAACTCCAGCTGTAGATTTTCAGAAATGTAATCAAATGACCACCCCCCCCCATCCTCACCCCCCGACCCCGGGCATGCATGGAAAAGTCTGAGAAACATATCAAATGAGAAAAGCAACAACAACAGAACTCAAACAGACCCACAAATAACAAGAGATCCTTTGAAGTTTTTTCGGGAAAAGTGTGAAAAATAATTCTAGAGGAATACTGAAGTACGAAGCTAATGAAAGGGGTGGAGAGGAATGGTTCAGAGTGTAGCCGAGAACAGAGCTGTCCTCCTGGTAAGTAGAAACGAACTGGGAAGTGGAAAGAAAGCAGGCCTTTTGTTCAGTCTACTGAAGACTTGGTGTTATTACAAAGACAACAGTGATAGGCAGAGCAAATAAGATTAAAAACTTTCAGAAAAAACAGTGTTGGAGGAAGGCCATTGAGAGGAAAAAGAATGGCCCCTCAAAAGGTCAAGAAATAGATACAACAGCCACCACATAGTGGGTTAGACCAGCTCACCTTGGGAGTTGCATATGTGGGCTATAGATTGAGCTGAATGTGGTTTTTGTGTTCTTGTTCCTCAGGAGAGAGAGAGCTCCCATAGTGGACGGAGTGTGGTCATTTAGTCTCCAGGCACCATACTGCTTCTTGGATCCCACGTGTCCTCAACATTATCAAGATTTCCAGCTCCTTGGGAGGACACTATATATCTGTGTCTCACAGTTTGGGTATAGATTCTAAGAATCAAATAGAAGTTTTCAAAACAGGTGTTTGTGGGATTAATAGCAAGTTTTCCTCTTGTTCATGATCTCTATTACATGATCTCTGACTTGTAAGGGATCCTAGCTAGGACAGGATCCCTCAGGAAGACAGTAGCCCCAAGTATTCAAGTAGGTCATGGAACTTGGGACCAAGACATTCTCATCGTGACAACTCAGGAATCTTTAAGAAGAAATCAAGCATGTTCCAGGAACAGGAAACCTATGGAATATTATGGGCAAATTCCCATGGGAACTCCCTGTCCTCTCTTGAACCTCCTGAGGGTTTTTCCACGTTACACATCCCCACCTGTGGCCCTGAGCATTCCTGAGTTTCCAGTTCAAGCAAGCAAGCAAGTGCAAAAATTCTATAGCTCTGTGCCTTTCACAGGCTGTGCAATGCAACTCTGGAAAATCACAGGGAAGCAGTTGTTCACCAACCATATTCTTGTTTCTTTTTTCTTTCTTCTTGCTCCTTTCCCCTACATTTAATTTATTTTCTTATATATAATAATATAATAATGCTAAAATCACTTTAAGTACTTTCAAGCGCCATACAGTATAAGAAAATTAATGTAATGGGCTGAAGATTCCATTCCAAATAAATACCTGCTTTTCTACCCTGAGTTTCTACTTCTATTCATTGATTTAAGCTTATCTTTCAGTAAAGCTCAGAGAAGGATCAGGCCAGGCTGGGTAGTTCCAAAAACTGTCCTTCTCCAGGACTGCTGAACTTTCAGTGTTTCCATGTCCCAAGCACAGCATCTAGGTGGGTTTTGTCACATACAGAGTTCCAGAAGGAAAGAGCTAAACCTTTCCTGTGTGTAATACGAATATTACTGCTTCCCATTTTCCATATAGCTTCTTCACAGATATACTTATATTTATGATTGATGTGTAGGCTTTCTCTGAGTAGACTGGAAGGAGATGGTTCTAACAATATTGATATTGTACAAGATAAGCAATATCTCGGTCTGTATGTTCATGACTTCAATTTAGAGTTAATTGTATTAACCCATCCATTTTTCCCATAATTAAAAGTGAAAAAATTGGCTAAATTCCTGTTTGGCAGAGATTATTTTAAGGATTTTTGAAATCTGAACTTAAATTAGGAAACATAAAAAAATAGCTAATGTAGATGTAAAAATGAGTAGTTTGTGCTACTCTGGTATGGAAAATACCATATCATACAACATAGACCCACTTTTCAGCTTATCTCTTAGCAATGTGTGTGTGTGTTTGTGTGTGTGTATGTGTGTGTATTAGATTCTTCTTTTATACAATACATCTCAATCATAATTTTCCCTTCCTCTCCTCCTCCTCTGACACTCCCCTCTTCCTGGGATCCACTCCCTTTCCATTTCCCATCAGAAAAAAGGCAGGTCTTAAAGAGACAACAACCACACAGGGCAAAACAAAATACAAGGCAAGGCAAAAAATAGCTCTCACACTGAACCTGGACAAGGCAACCTAATAGGAAGAAAAGAGTCCCAAGAGCAGGCAAAAGAGTCAGAGACACACCTGCTACCACAGTTAGGAGTCCCATGAAAACACCAAGCTAATAAGCTCAACATATACACAAAGGGCCTGGTGCAGATGCAAACAGGCCCCATGCTCGCCACTTCAGTCTCTGTGAGATCATATGAACCCTGCTTAGTTGTTTCAGTGGGCCATGTCCTCCTGGTATCCTCCATCCCCTCTGTCTTCTAAAATCCTTCAGCCCTCCCCCCCCCTTCTACAAGATGACATGAACTCTGAGGTGAGGGACACAGTGGAGACCTCCTATTTGTACTTTCTCCACATAATGTCTGGCTGTGGATCTCTGGATTTGCTCCTATCTGATGCCAGAGGAAGTCTCTCTGATGACAACTGTACAAGGCACTGATCTATGAGTACAGCAGTATATCATTAGGAATCACTTCATTGACTTTTTTTTTTCTTGACCAGTCATGTTTGGTTCTACCCTAGGTCTCTGGGCTAACCAGTCTCCAGTTTCTGGCCATCTAAGCAGTGTTAGGCCTGGGATCCCTCAAGTTAAATCAGGCATTGGTTGGCCACCCCTACAAGTTCTGTTGCTACCATTGTCCCAGCATATCTTTCAGGCAAGACAGAATGTTGGCCAGTGGTTCTGTGGCTGGGTTGCTACCCAGGTTTCTCTTTTCATAGCCTGCAGAGTACCTTCTCAAACCAAAGAAATTGGTCAACAACCAGTCCCACCACTAGAAGCCTTGCCTACCTATAAGAGATTGCCAGTTGAGACATTGTATACCCATTACTAGGAGTTCTCTAGGATCATCCTCATAAATTCCAGGAAGTTTCCACTGTACTAGGGCTCCACACTATTCCCACCCACCCCCATTCTAGCCATTGCTCCATGAATTCTCCCCCTCCATTCTTCACCTGATCCCTCTTGCTCCTGTCCCCATCAACCCCCAGTACACTCATAAAATCTATTCTATTTCCCTTTCCCAGGAGATATAAGTGTCCCCCCAGATCCTGCTCTTTAGTACCTACTTTGGGTCTATAGATTAAAGTTTGGTTATAATTTATTTAATCGCTAATAGCCACTTATAAATAAATAAATACCATATTTATCTTTCTGGGTTACCTCACTTGGGATGATTTTTTTCTAGTTCTATCCATTTGCCTGCAAATTTCCATTATCCAGTAGACTTCATCCCCAAGATACAGAGATGGTTCAATATATGAAAATCGGTAAATGTAATCCACCCCATAAGCACAGTGAAAGAAGAAAACCTACATTATCATCCTATTAGATATAGAAAAAAACCTGTGACAAAATCCAACAACCCTTCATGATAAACAGCCTGGAGAAAGTGAGGATACAAGGGATGTACCTAAACATAATAAAGATAATTTACAGCAAGCCTTTAGCCAATAAATTAAACAAAGAGAAACTCAATGCAATTCCACTAAAATCAGAAACAAGACAAGGTTGTACGCTCGTTGCATATCTATTCAATATTGTAATTGTAGTCTTAGCTAGAGCAATATCACAACTGAAAGAGATCAAGGGGATACAAATTGGAAAGGAAGAAGTCAAAGCATCTCTATTCAAAGATGATATGATAATATATGTAAGTGACCCCACAGCTGATAAACACCTTCAGTGATGAGGCTGGATACAAAATTAACTCCAAAAATTACTATCCCTCATATGTACAAGCAATAAACAGACTGAGATAGAAATCAGGGAAACAACACCTTTCACAAAGGCCTCAAATAATATAAAATATCTTACTGTAACTCTAACCAAGCAAGTGAAAGACCAATCTAACAAGAAATTAAAGTCTTTGAAAAGAAAAATTGAAGAAAATATCAGAAGATGGAAAGATCTCCAATGCTCATGGATGGGTATGATTTACAGTAAAATGTTCATCCTACCAAAAACAATCTACAAATTCAATGGAATCCCCATCAAAATCACAACACAATTCTTTATAGACCTCGAAAGGAAATTTTCAACTTCATATGGAAAAACAGAAGATTCAAGATCACTAAAACAATCGTGAACAATAAAAGAACTGTTGGAGGTATCATCATCCCTGATTTTCAAATTTTATAAATCTTGGAAATGCCATAAGACAAAACTCTGAATGCTACTAGAAGAGTGGGGAGCAAGTCTGAGGGCCTAAGCCTGGAAAACTAGTATAGAGTCAGGGCATCTTCATCTCCCAGTCAACAGAAGGTAGCCAATTGTTGATTCTTCCCCCTGGGCCTGGTGGAGTTACTCTGACAACCTCAAACAACAGGACCAGTGGGGAGTCATGCTGAAGAAAAGCAACCAAGGAGAGGCCCTCTGCTTCCACCCTCCTCCTTTTCTGAGGAGAGCTATTAGACAAGATAAGTCAGGAAAGCCCGAAGGTAAACAGGAGCCTCAGTCAGGAAAACCTCATTGTCCCTATAAGCCAAAGAATCTTGCCCTGCCCAGAGATACTGAGGCTGTTGGGTATAAGCAGGAAAACTGACCTACCAGCCTAGTCCTAGAGCACATTTAGAGGAACCAAGATTCTCTCCCCATTCACTGGCCCAGACAAACCTGGGTAGCTGGGGACACATCACTCTCGCTTAAGAGCTATACAACACTTGGCCAGAGAAAACCCTACCAGTCCCCCCAGAAAGCACCAGCTGATGCCAGTTAGAGACAAAGCAGAAGCGATAAATCAAAATGACTCTATAGGAGCTTTGAAATAGCTGTTGGATAGCAGGCAAAGACTTGTATAGGAAACAGAAAAGGGTAATTATATAAGATATGACCCGGAGCCTCAGATGAAATATACAAAATATAAAACAACAGCCAAAAAAAACCCCAACAAAATGAATACAAAAGGAAACCAATCAGTGGCAGCCATAAGGTAAGACGGATGCTGGAACTGTCTGAAAAGGGTTTCAAAGCAAACATTGTCAAAATACTATAAAAATCAATTTACAAATTCTCTAGAAACAAATAAAAAGGTAGAAAACCCTTAGTTTTTTTTTTTTTATTGGAGAAGAAAATTATAGGGGCTGGGAGAGATGTCTCTGCAGTTAAGAGAATTTTCTATTCTTCCATAAGACCTGAGTTTGGTTCCCAGCACCCACATCAAGCTTCTACTCCAGCGATGGAGGACTCAACGCCTTCCTCAGGCTTCTGCGGGCACTGATAAGCATACATAGACACTACACACACCACAGCATACCACACCACAGCACACCACACCACACACACATACAGGAAGGGTGGGGAAGAGAGGGCATTAATAAGCATGCATAGACATCACACACACCATACCCCCCCACACACACACAGACACACAGAGGAAGGGGGGGAAGAGATGGCATTGATAAGCATGCATAGATACCTCTCTCTCTCCCATGACAGACAGACAGACAGACAGACAGACAGACAGACAGACAGACAGAAAGATAGAGGCTAATAAGAGTATCCCATGTACAATTTTTTTTTCTTTTCTATATTTTTTTATTTACATTCCAAATGATTTCCCCTTTCCCAGTTCCTCCCTCCCCAAAAGTCCAATAAGCCTTCTTCCCTCCCCCGTTCCTCATTCAACCCCCTCTCGCTTCTCTGTCCTGGCATTCCCCTACATCCAGTCTTTCCAGGACCAGGGGTCTCTCCCTCCACCTTCTTGGAAATAATTGATATGTGAATTGTGTTTTGGGTATTCCGAGATTCTGGGTTAATATCCCATTATCAGTGACTGCATACCATGTGTGTTCTTTTGTGATTGGGTTACCTCTCGAAGGATGATATTTTCCAGTTCTGACCATTTGCCTAAGAATTTCTTGAATTCATTGTTTTTAATTGCAGAGTAGTATTCCATTGTGTAAATATACCACATCTTCTGTATCCATCCTCCATTGAGGGACATCTGGGTTCTTTCCAGCTTCTGGCTATTATAAATAAGGCTGATATGAACATAATGGAGCATGTGTCCTTATTGCATGCCGGGGAAGCCTCTGGGTATATGCCCAGGAGTGGTATAACAGGAGCCTCCAGGAGGGTCATGCCCAGTTTTCTGAGGAACCGCCAGATTGCTTTCCAGAATGGTTGTACCAGCTTGCAATCCCACCAGGAGTGGAGGAGTGTTCCTCTTTCTCCACATCCTCGCCAAAACATGCTGTCTCCTGTGTTTTTGATCTTAGCCATTCTGACTGGTGTGAGGTGGAATCTCAGGGTTGTTTTGATTTGCATTTCCCTAATGACTAAGGATGTTGAACATTTCTTTAGGTGCTTCTCAGCCATTCGATATTCTTCAGGTGAGAACTCTTTGTTTAGCTCTGTACCCCATTTTTTAATAGGGTTATCTGGCTCTCTGGAGTCTAACTTCTTGAGTTCTTTGTATATATTGGATATTAGCCATCTGTCAGATGTAGGGTTGGTAAAGATCTTTTCCCAATTTGTTGACTGCCGCTTTGTCCTTTTGACAGTGTCCTTTGCCTTACAGAAACTTTGTAATTTAATGAGGTCCCATTTGTCAATTCTTGATCTTAGAGCATAAGCTATTGGTGTTCTGTTCAGGAAATTTTCCCCTGTGCCCATATGTTCAAGGCTCTTCCCTAGTTTCTTTTCTATTAGTTTCAGTGTATCTGGTTTTATGCGGAGGTCCTTGATCCACTTGGAATTGAGCTTAGTACAAGGAGATAAGAATGGATTGATTTGCATTCTTCTGCATGCTGACCTTCAGTTGAACCAGCACCATTTGTTGAAAAGGCTATCTTTTCCCCACTGGATGGTTTTAGCTCCTTTGTCAAAGATCAAGTGACCATAGGAGTGTGGATTCATTTCTGGGTCTTCAATTCTGTTCCATTGATCTACATGCCTGTCAATGTACCAATACCATGCAGTTTTTACTATTGCGCTGTAGTACAGTTTGAGGTCTGGGATATTAATTCCCCCAGAAGTTCTTTTACTCTTGAGAATAGTTTTAGCCATCCTGGGTTTTCTGTTATTCCAGATGAATTTTTGAATTGCTCTTTCTAACTCTATGAAGAATTGAGTTGGGGTTTTGATGGGGATTGCATTGAATCTGTATATTGCTTTTGGCAAGATGGTCATTTTTACTATATTAATCCTGCCAATCCATGAGCATGGCAGATTTTTCCATCTTCTGAGGTCTTCTTCAATTTCTTTCTTCAGAGACTTGAAGTTCTTGTCATACAGATCTTTCACTTGTTTGGTTAGAGTCACACCAAGATACTTTATATTGTTTGTGGCTATAGTGAAGGGTATCATTTCCCTTATTTCTTTCTCAGCCTGCTTATTCTTTGAGTATAGGAAGGCTACTGATTTTTTCATTTTTCCTACATGCTTGAGTTGATTTTATATCCGGCCACTTTGCTGAAGTTGTTTATCAGTTGTAGGAGTTCTCTGGTGGAGTTCTTTGGGTCACTTAAGTATACTATCATACAATTCTAAATTTGACAACTTAGAAGAAATGCACTAATGCCTTGAGAACTATGTCTACCAAAATGAAATCTATGAACCAAACAGCCCTTTTACCACTAGGAAGACTAAAATTTTATTGAAACACTCCTCAAAATCTCCACAGCCTGAAGGTCTTACTGAAGAATTTGACTAAATCTTTGAGAGGGAGTTAACAACAGCCTTCTGCAATCTCTTCAAACAAACAAACAAACAAACAAAATAAAATGACTGAAGTGGAGGAAGCCATACAGGGAAGGCTGTGGCAAGCAAGTAAGCTTCCTGGAGATGCCCCACCATTTTTCATGGTTGCAATGGGTGAATCCTGGAAAGGCAAGGCCCCAGGAGCTTCATACCAGGATGGCTTCTTGCTACTGATGTGTTTTCTCATGTTTGTTATTGCTGTATTCCTCATTTTTCCTACATGATGCGATTGAGCAAAGACAGATCCTTTCTGTGTATAGTCTGTTATGATAGATTCCTGGGCATTTATTAGTCCATACTATTGGGAAAATTTCCTTCAGATCAACATGAAGATGAACTTTCATAGAATCAATGGTGTTTAAATATATTAATGATTTTATAGAATTCATGATTTGATTAAAATAATTTTAAGAAGTTAGCATAATTGATAGAAAGTTTAAGGAGATAGAAAGTTTAAGTTGCTTTGGCAGAAAGATGCAATAAAGTTAGAATCAAGAACAGAATGTGCCCCTTTCTCATAGAATAGTAAGTAAAGGCTGCATGAGAAGAAGTGCAGTGATCTTTCATGCACTACAAGCACATAAATTGTACTAGGAAGAAGAATAGGCTTGGAACAAATGAATGATCAAAGAAAAACATTCATCTAAGGATGAACATCCAAGGATGAGGCCACAGGTGTGCACTGTGATAAAGCAAGGCCAAGTAAAACGATGGCTTTGAACCTATAATGAGCTTTTAGAATGAAACACTGCTTTGAACTTATAATTAATATCCTGCTGTAACCCCCTCTGGTGTAACATTTTTATCTATGAGGTAATTTTTTCTCTTACATAGAGAATGTTTTTCTAAAAGGTTGAAAGCAAAAATAAAAGCTCAGTGTAGCTCTTTTCTGCTTCATCCAGTGTGTATATGTATGCACACACACCTGACTTTCTCTCTTCCTTTTTCTTTTTCTCCAGCTCATGAAGAGTGAATGAGCTCTGATCCTCTAGTGGCTTGTGGTGTCCGAGTTAAAGAGTAAAGTGCCCTTTGGTTGGTGGCATATATGTAGCAGAGGGCTGCCGTATCTGGCCTCCATGGTAGAGGAGGTGTTTAATCCTGTAGAGACATGATGCACCAGGGTAGGGGGATGGGGGGGTGCTTTCCTCTTAGAGATGAAGAGGATGGAGGATGGGGGAGGAACTCTAAAAGGAAGGACCAGAGAGGGGCATCATTTGGGATGGAAAGAACGAATGAAAGAATGAAAGAACGAAAGAAAGAAAGAACGATAGAGAGGGGAGGAGAGAGGAAGGAAGGAAAGAAGGAAGGAAGGAAGAAAGGAAGGAAGGAAGGGAGGGAGGAAGGGGATGAAGGAAGGAAAGGGAAGAAGGAAGGAAGAAAGCCAGAAAGAAAAGAGTAAAGAGCCCTAAGTAGTTAAGTTCCTATTTCTAATCCCCTGCTGTCAGCAGGAGTCAATTGCCAGAAGCCATCAGCTCTGGCCCCAGAATAGTAAATGAGTGTTAAATGCCAAACGGCAACATCTTTTGGTTTAGCCATTTCTGTTGACTCTACATCCCACCTCGGTTTACCTGGGTGTCAAAGACAGTCTTTGACACAAGAAGAGCAGGTAAAATCCCTCACACCAATTAGCAGCCAGAACAAATACAGAAAAAGACACAATGAGGCTCTGACATCTCTCCTGAACATAGATGTAAGTGCTTTTGTGAGTGAACTGATGATCTGTTGAATGTTTGAGGCAGAGTCTGGCTGTGTAGGCTGGCCTTGTATTGCTCCTCCTAAATGCTGGGATGTGGTCACCAAGCCCAGTCTCATGTATTTATTGTCTGTTTGCGCTTTCCCATTTGAGAACTATGTGTTCATTTCACCCTTCATTGATTGGACTGTTTGTTCTTTTGGTGTTTAACTGTTTGAGTTCTTTACATATTTAATCGTCTGTCAAGAAATAGTTGGCAAACATTTTTCTCCCATTCCGCCAGCTATTTTCATTGTTAACTATTGCCTTTACTAGGCAAAAGTTTTTAACTTCCTGTGATCCCATTTGTCAATTCTTGCTACTATGTCCTGAGCTAATATTGTCATTTTGAGGAAGTCCTTGTTTATGTCTGTAGCTTGCCTATGCTTTTGTTTGGCAATTTAAGGTTCCTTCTTACATTGAGGTTTTTGGTCCATTTTGAATGATTTTCTGCAGCATTTCCATCTTTATTCTCCGACATGCGGAATACTCAGGATGATAAAGTTGGGAGAGTTAAATAGAGAAGAACACCCAGGGGAAGTTGGAGGCAGAGAATGAAAAGTAGATTTGATAAAACAAAATGCATCCATATATGAAGTGGGGAAAGGCTCTTTCTTTGAACAAATGCATTTGACACTTTTTCTGAGAAGCAGTTGACTGTAGCAGTGTGAGCAGTGTGGTTTTGTTAATGGTGTTCTATTTTATTCCACTGTGCCCATGTCTGGTTTTGTGCCAGTTTTGTGGTGTTTTTGTTACTATGACTCAGGAGTATAATTTGTGATATCCCCAGTATTGCTTTCTGGTGCGTACATGTGAATTTCAGAATACTTTTTCTATTTCTGTGAAAATACCATTGGTATTTTGGTGATTACCTCCACTCTGCCAACCATTTTCAGTAATGTGACTTTTTTTTTTAACTGTATTGCCTTTCCTGACCCGTGAACATGGGACATCTTTCCAGTTTTTAGTGTCTTCATTTTTTTCTGTTTAATGATTTTCATTGTTGAGGTCTTTCACCTTCTTGGTTATCGTGTGTGTGTGTGTGTGTGTGTGTGTGGTGGGGTGGGGTGCAATGCATGTAGAGACCATAGGAGAATCACCTACATCTATCATATTTTTACCGTATTACTTTAATACAGGGTCTCTCACTGAACTGGTAGCTGACAATTTTAGCTATGTTAGTTGGTCAGTGAGCTACTGAGATCCTCTTGTGTCTGTACCACAGGGCTGGGGTTACAGGCATGTGTAACCATGACTGGCTTTTTATGTGGGTGCTGGGGATTCAAACCCAGGTCTTCATGCTTGTTGCACAACGCTTACCCACTGAGCCATTTTCTCAACTGTGATGGCTATTCCTTGTCAACTTGACTCCATCTGAAATGGACTGCAATCGAGAAATAAAGGGCACCTGTGATCCAGATCTTAAGGCTAGAAGACATAGGCTTCTAACCTGGATCTTGACATGGAGATCTTGAGGCATAGTGACCATAAAAAGCTTAGGCCCAGACAAGATAGTACACACCTTTAATCCCAGGAGATTGAGGGCAAGCAGATTTCTGAATTCAAAGTCAGCATGAAACAATTCAAGTTCCAAATCCAGTCATGGTGATACCTACCTTTGGGCTACACCTTTTGCTGGAGGCCTACATAAGGACATTGGAAGAAGGAAGATTCACTCTTCTTACTTATACTGTACTTACTTGCCAGCTCATCTGTTCGAACCTACTTCTTCAGGTTCCAGCTTATACAGAAGACTAGCTGAAACACCTAGCCTTGTGGGACTGAGCAATGACTAGATTCTAGAACTTCCGATTCACAGATACCCATTGTTGGATTAGTTGGATTGCACACTGTAAGTTATTACAATAAATTCCCTTAATATACAGAGACATTCCATAAGTTCTTTGACTTTAGAGAACCCTAATACACTAATCCTGTTTTTTAAAAAAAAATGTATTTTTCTCTTGATTTCAATAAAGATGTTAAGTGTAGTTAGATGAGTATCATTAGAAGTATCTCTGCACACGCATAATGAGAGTGATAAACATCTCTTTTTAAGATGTACTTGTGAAGATATTTTTTTTAGTATTTTTGTTTTGTTGTGTGTGCATGTTGTGTGTTATGAGTGTAGTATAAGCATGGTAACATGGGTGTGTGTACACACATGCATTTTAAGGTCAGATGAGGATATCTGCTGTCTTCTATCATGCATTTCCATATTACTTTGAGACAGAGTACAAAAAAGAAGCTCACCATTTTGCCTTGGCTGGGTAGCCAATGAGGTCTCAAGATTCATCTGCTCTACTACATACTGGGTTCACAAGCACACATGGTGATGACCGAATTTCCACATTAGTACCAGGGATTTGATCTCAAATCCCCATGCTTGCATAGAAATTGAACCCTGGTCTTCTTTAAAAATAGCTGGCACTCCTGAGGCTGGAGAGACGGTTCTCCAGCACTGACCTTCTCAGTGGTTAAGAGCCCACACTGCTCTTCATAGGACTCAGACTTAGTTTCCAATACCCACATGGTGGCCCACAACCATCTGTAACTCCAGTTTCTGGGATTCTGAATCCCTCTTCTGGCCTATGTGAACACTTGACATGCATACTGTGGACCTATAAATGCAGGCAAAATAGAAATAAACAAATCGGGCCAGGCGGTGGTGGCGCACACCTTTAATCCCAGCACTTGGGAGGCAGAGGCAGGCGGATTTTCTGAGTTCGAGGCCAGCCTGGTCTACAAAGTGAGTTCTAGGACAGCCAGGGCTACACAGAGAACCCTGTCTTGAAAAAACCAAAAAAAAAAAAGAAGAAATAAACAAATCTTTTAAAACCAAGATCACCAGCAAGTACTCCCAATTACTGAGACATCTTTCCAATTCTTACTAAAAAAATTTTTTTTTCATTCAGGCCCTATGTTGTAATTCTCTTTTTGTCTGATAATAGGATCTAGGAGCACTATAGCTTTATGAGCCATCTATATGAAGAAAGCTGTATTTACTAGCTAATTCAGGTAAAGATAATGTTCCCAGAATATGAAACCTGGTCATAACTTACCTGGTATTTCTCTGCTTACTTTCCTTCCATTTAACATGAAAAAAAAATTAAGGCTCTTATGCTGTCAAGCTGCCAAATGGCTTCTTGCGAATTTGAACCCATATGTTTGCCAAGGGTTGTGAAATATGCTTAACATAATTAACTCATGTCTTCAGGTGCCCGAGCTTAAAGGAAGGTTTATGAGCTTTGTCCTCCATGAAATTCCACAAACTAAGTGCAGGGTTTTGTTTTGTTTCCTACAGAATTATAAAAGCTTT
Source organism: Tokudaia tokunoshimensis (assembly GCA_036184795.1). NCBI lineage: Eukaryota > Metazoa > Chordata > Mammalia > Rodentia > Muridae > Tokudaia > Tokudaia tokunoshimensis. Next base: position 22,961,216 of record BTHU01000015.1, read on the forward strand.
TGATTTATAAGGTGATGATCAGAATTCTTTGTTTCCTTTCTACAGAAGTTGAAGAAGAGCCTTAGATAAACACCATCATTTTAGGGTTTAAATAAAACTCTGTTTGCCTCTCTCTGTCTGTCTGTCTGTCTGTCTGTCTCCCCCTCTCTCATTCTCCCAGCTAAGCTCCCTCTTCATCTTTTTCTTTCCCCTCTTCCTTACCCATTTGTTCATCTGTGCTCTCTGTTGACTGCCTTGCCTGTTTTTTTCCTCTCTCAGTTCAGTACATGGGTCTAATTTCATTCCCCTGTAACTTCTGCTTCTACAAGGGTTACCATGATGCCAACACACCCTAGTGATGCTGGCCTCTTCTTAATCACCGATAATTTCTTAGCTCCAGCTAACCAGCATCAATAGTCCTAGTAACACAAAGGTTTCTCATTAGTAGTTGGGGTATCTTGTTAATCACAGCTGATTCTTCAGTCTCAGCTAACCAAAACCACAGAATCTTCACAATCAAAATAGCAACAACCCTGATAAGAGTCTTTAATCTTCCCTCTGAAATTTCACAAGCCAGGCCTCCATCTTCTGCACTGTTCTCAACATTATCTTCCAAGTTCCTACACAACATCCCACAGAGCTCTTAACACAGAATGGATCTTCTTGCCCAAAGTTCCAAAGTCCTTCCACAGTCCTCCCCAAACATGGTCAGGTTGTCACAGGAACACTCCACAATGCTGGTACCAATTTGTCTTAGTCAGAGTTTCTATTCCTGCACAAAACATCATGACCAAGATGCAAGTTCAGCTTACACTTCCAAATTGTTGTTCATCACCAAAGGAAGTCAGGACTAGAACTCAAGGTCAGGATACAGGAGCTGATGCCGAGGCCATGGAGGATGTTACTTACTGGCTTACTTCCCCTGGCTTGCTCAGCTTGCTCTCTTATAGAACCCAGGACTACCAGCCCAGGAATGGCATCACCCACAATGGGCCCTACCCCCCTGGATCACCAACTGATCCCCACAGCTGGATCTCACCAAGGCACTAACTGGACTGAAGCTCCTTTCTCTGTGATAACTGGGCTCATTGACAAAACACAGGAACCATTTAGTGTCAGACCTAGACCATTTTTTTGACATCAATATTTCAAGAAAGCTTCTGGAAGGAAATTTTGCCAATGAAGTCAGCCACAAAATGGATGGACTTATTTTTCAGCCTATTGAAAAATATATACCCAGTCAATGTGCTGACATTTTGAAATGGAAACCTCCGAGTGTAAACTGTGGATTTTCGACTTAAAATAATGAGACTTGGAGGAGAAGGGTTGTGGTATGTTGGCCTTCTCTGTATTGGAGGTTATGAAAGACCCTTTGCACAAATCAAGGTGACAAAAGAACTAAAACAGTACAATGACAAAATTATAGAATGTACATTTGAAAACAACAGCTGGGTCTTCATAAGACAGAAATAGACAAGAGGCAATGTGCAATAGTATCTCCCACCCTGTCACCAAGGAGATGCTGTTTGAGTTCACTGACAGCTGTGCAGCAGCCCAAGGACAGAAGAAAAGTATTCCCTGAACCCTAACATGGAGCTTATACCACCCCCAGAGCAAAAAAAAAAAAAAAAAATACTGCACTGGCCAACCTAGTCCCTGCCTCTGACCTCATGCTCAAGAGGAAAGAAGAATGGGAACAAATTGTCACCAGAGAAGTTCCGCCAGCAGCTGACTTAGACAGATACAGACGTCCACAGCCAAACAGTGGATGGAGCTTAGGGATTCTTACAGAAGAATAGGAGGAAAGATTGAGACCTATGAACTCCACAGGAAGACCAACAGAGTCAACTAACCTGGACTCTTGGGGCTTTCAGAATCCGAACCATCAACCAAAGAACATAAATGGGCTGGACATATGTAACAGATGCACAGCTCGGTCTTCATGTGAGTCTTGAACAACTGGAGGAGGCTATCCCCAAAAGCTGTTGCCTGTATGTGAGATATGTTCTTCTAGCTGGGCTGTCTTGTCTGGCCTCAGTGGGAGAGGAGGCACCTAGACCTGAAGTGTAGGGTTGGTGGATACCCAGGAGGCCCCTACCCACCCAGAGGAGAAGGGGAGCAGGGAAGGATTGTGGGAAGGGGTGACTGGGAGGGGAGCAGTGAGCAGGATGTAAAGTGAACAAGTAAAAAAATAAAATAAAATCATATTTAAAAAAGAAAGAAATCCAAGAGTCTGGTACTCTAAAGACTATGTTGTTGCCAGTAAGGAAACAAAGCTTCCTATCTGAACAGAGCAAGAATGAGCTTACCTTTAGTTCAGATCAAGGACCTGCTTTCCCATAGGATGGCATCTGAGCTGAAGGACATTAGCTATGTTAAAAGTGGGTTGAGCTAACTGGATTTTTTGTTTGTTTGTTTGAGTTCAGCTTAGGAAACTGGCTACACGGCCTTACTCAGGCTACATCTTGCAACCTAAGTCTATTCACCTTTGTACAGGCCTCATAGTTTCTTAGGGACCACAGAAAACCTAATAAGCCCTCCCCTGTTGCCATACCAAATCTTTCTGTCACCCCCCAAAGAGCCCTCTACCATAATCTGTGGAAAAACTAAAAAGGTCAACAAGACAGAACAAAAATCATGTTTGACTTTTTAGCAAGTGTATTGGGTACAAAAAAGGGAGGTGGGTTCTTCTAGTGGCAGATTGCAATCACATGAAAGACGTCTGTGACCCGAATAAGTATGAAGACATCTCTCTCTCTACTAGCAAGAAACAAAGAAACTCTGTGGCAATATATATTTAGAAAGAGGATTTATTAAAATAGCTTTCAGGCTGTGATCCAGCTAGTTCAACAATGGCTGTTTATCAGATGAAGGTCCAAGAATCCCCAGTATGTTATTCAGTCCATGAGGCTGAATGTCTCAGCTAGTCTTCAGTATGTGTCAGAATCCCAAAGAAGTAGGCTCTAACACCAGTGAAGGAATGGCCTTGCCAGTGAGAGCAAGAGCAAGCAAGCAAAGAGAACAAACTTCCTTCTTCCGTGTCCTTAAACAAACTGCCACCTGAAGGTGTGGCCCAGATTAAAGGTGGATCTTCCCACCTCAAAAGATCACACCCCCCCCTTAAAAGTGGGTCTTCCCATTTCAAATGATTTAATTAAGAGGAAAAAAATCCCTTACAGGTATACCCAGCTGCTTGGGTTTCAGATAATTCCAGATGTAGTCAAGTTGACAACCGAGAATAGGCATCACACAGTGTCTGGGCATTCCAGTGCTCCTTGTGGCTAAAGCAAAGCAAAACAAACCTGTCCATAATACTATAAACACAGGAAGATCTCTGGACAGGAAGAAGATGGGAGTTGAGGGCTGCTCGGAGATCTTAGAATTAGTGCATGATGGTAAATTCCCTAGAGTTTCCCTTTCGTCTCCTCCATATACCACACAGGGTGTTAGTTACAGTGTTCCGTATGTACAACTGGAAACCACCAACACAGGCAGCCACTGATGTCCTCCATGTGTATTCTTGTTTTTCTTTGCATAGGTCCTCAGGCACACTGACATTACAAAGAAGAAATAGCTTCATCCTTTCAGAGTTTACTTAGATTGTTTGCCAGGTGACTCTAGAGCAGTTCATCTGTGACTAGAAAACCCCCACTACCCATGCCTCCAACATGCTACCCAGCACCCATGAATAGGAACAGTTCATCTGTGACTAGTAAACCCCCACTACCCATGCCTCCAACATGCTACCCAGCACCCATGAATAGTTAGTTTTCAAATCTAACTTGCAAGAAAATACACTGTTCTTTGCCTAGTGTGAGTTCTGGACTCAATTCCTTTGCATGCTTTTAAATAATTCTTTTCATGTGTTGGGTGGTTTCCTCACGTGCACACACCTAGTATCCTTTGGATCTCCCAGCTGGGACCCCATATAGATCTCTAGGATGCTGGCTGCCATTACAATGTTCTCTTCATGCTGGTGCTCTGGCCAATGAATTCCAGCTGCTCTGGTCTTTGTGAACTTATTTCAGTGCCTCCAGTGGGCTAAAAGTTCTCCCTCCTTATTCCTGTAAAGGTAGTAAACCCAAGAAGTTGTATGGCTTGTTTCTTTCACTCCCCATCTCAGGGATGACTGGCCTGGTTGTCAGGAATCCTGTGTCTTTAAACTTAGATTCTATCTAGTTGGTTTGTTTGAGGTGAGACGGTGAATCCCACTCCTGCTCTTTTATCTAGGCCTGAAGCCAAAGACTCCGCTTACACTTGGAAATGTGTTCTGAAGACTCTGCAATAGGAGTGTTGGCTATTAAAGCTATTTCAAAATAAACCCCAGTGTGAACAGAGGAAAAAAAACCTAGGGAGAGACACAAGCAAATGTGTGAAAGGGGCTTGTGGAAAATTATGAAGCTTCATATTGTAAGATACCAAACCTGCTAAGTACACAAAGGAATTTGCCATGTGTTCTGAGTAAAGATATTCACCATAATGGTGTTGCTTTTCTTGTGAAATGGTCTATACTTTAATGTATGTCCATATCTAGCTGATGCATTTTTGACATTTTTGTTGATTTAATTTTTTCTTTACACATTAGTATTAAGTCTGTGTGACCTTCTGAGTTTTAAAAACTGTCTATTTAATCTCTGAAAATGTACTCTATGTATACAATTTATCTTGATTGTGTCTCTACCTTTGTAACTCTTTCAACTTCTATTTAGTCTCTGAAAATGTACTATGTATACAGTATCTCATCTATACCCCTTTAACTCTTCCAATTTCCCTTGGAACTCCCAGCACATATACCTCCCAGCTTCCTGTCTGTCTGTTTGTTTATTGTTAACCCATTGAGTCAATTTCTACTGCGTTTATGGACCAGGCTGTGAGGTTTGGCAATGCACAGATCTTGGCTTCTGAACTCTAGCACATTTAGGGTCAGAGAGCTCTTTGTTGTAGAGAAAGGGGCTGTCTGTTCTATCTAGAATGATAAAAAACATCCCAAGCCTCTATTCAGTAGAGACCCAAAGCAATTGTGATAAATTAGTTAATTTCGATAAATATCTTGGACCTTGCAGAATCATTCTGTTGAGAATGGTTGTTGTAGTCAGCACGCCTCCTCCACCACACACAGCAGCTCCATCAGCTGAAGCACTTTCTCATGCTTCAGCAGATTCCATCCCTGTTTCAGAACCCTAGCAACCATTGATGTGTTTCTCAGCTTTATAGTTCTGCCTTTTCTACAGTCAGAGGAGTAAGCAGCAGGTGGCCTCTGGATATGGCTTCTTTCACTTAGCATAGTACAGCTACTGTTCATTTATTAGGTATGGATGCAGATCTCTCTATGAACACCAGTTCAGTTGTTTCTTCTCCTCCTTCTCCTCTCTCTTCTCCTTTTCCTTCTCCTCCTCCTCTTCCTCCTCCCCCTCCTCCTCCTTCTTTTTCTTTCTCCTCCTCCTACTTCTCTCAGCAACTGAATTAAATTTTTAATTTTGTTTATTAAATGCTTTAATAGGTGTGTAGTGGTCTCTATGAGATCAAGGAACTATTTAGCTAATTTGCCTATTTTTCAGTTGTATGCACTGTTTACATTGAAGAGAGTAACAAGAAAGTCACAGATGGATATGTTAACTATGAATGTATTTAAAGTATAAAATTAAATAATATATTGTTTTGCTTGTAAATACCTTATTGTGGCTTTAAGTTTCCATTTGTCCTAGCGACTAATAATACTACCTGTACTACCTGTCTTTGTTATGTGCTTATTTGCCATCTGTATACTCTTATTTTAGAAATATTTCTTCATTTTATTCCTCATTTCTAGTTTACTTACTTTATCAGTGTCAAGTTTAGAAGGTTCTTAACATATTATAGATACTTGCCCTTTTTACTGGAAATGTAGTTTTTAATTTTTGTTTTGTTGTTTGGCTTGTCTGGTATTTGTCTTTTAATAAACTTCTCATGAGTTTTCCAAAAAACTTTTGATGAAGCTTAACTTTTTCACTTTCCCTTTATAAACTATGCATGTCAACTCTAAAAACTCTTGGACTAAGCCTATATCCTGTATATTTCCCTCTAATGATTTTTTCATGAAATTGTATTATTTATTAATTATGTATAAACTTATGAATTCTGAGTTAATTTCTGTATCAAGTATAAATTTAAAGACATCTTTTTGTTGTGTTTGATTGTTTGGTCGTTTTTGAGAAGGGTTGTATATTTTTTTGATGTCTACTGAGCTGTTTTTGTCTGTTTACCAAACTTCAATGAGGTAACACAAAACTGGAGAATGTTGGTGAACAAACTAAGAAGCTCTATAGGTGAAATCTAATGGAGAGTCATTGGCTCTAAGAGTAAAGGCTTCTTAGTCTAGAGAGGCTTTTAAAGGTCTATGCAAGGGACTGCAGAAATGGCTCTGTGGTTAAAAATACTGGCTGCTATTCTGTTATTCTGACCCAAGTTTGACTCCCAGCACTTGCATGGTGGCTCACAACAGCTTATAATCCCATTTCCAGGGGGATCCTCTGGCTTCTAACAGTACCAGGAACACCTGTGGTATGCAGACTCATGTGCAGGCAAAACTCCTATACACATTCAATTCAATGTAAAAATCTAGCTGAGACTTCTTAGCAAAGGCACCAGAGGTTAACTTTGAATCACTCTGTCATCTATCAATATCATGCTATAATTCTCCAAATGAGTATTGCGATTTTTCTCCTCCTCTTTATGATTTGAAACCATGAAAAACTAGAATCTGCCCGCTGAATGTAAGTGTTGCAGCTCTGAATGGAAAGTTTTTCCTAATTGAAGAGTTGCAGCTCTGAGGGGAAAGATTTCCCCAGGGGAAGGCTGCAGCTCTGAGGGGAAAGGTATTGCAAAACTCACACAAAAGCTTTGTTGAGAAAGACACAGGGTAGCTGCCTCTGCTCAGATAAGAAGCAGCAGGAAAGTGGGCAGGAGGCGGGCTCATCTACAGCTCCTGGGGGTAGAGGGTCCAGGATGGATATTGGTGGGATTTTAAGTCAACCCTAGGGATTGGTGGGATTTCAAACTCAGGGATTGGTGGGGTTTGGTGAGCTTCAAATCCAGAAGTGGACTTGGACCTTTTACCCTACACAGAATCCCTGAAAACCAAAGACTTATAATTATTTGCCTGTCTTTTGTTACTTGTATTAATATTTTATTTTGGGGGTATATATTTTTGAGATAAGGTTTCTCTATTATGGAGACGAGGCTGGCCTAGAACTCACAGAAATCCCCCTGCCTCTGCCTCCCAAGTACTGGGATCAAACCCCAATACTCAACCTTGTGCTAGTGTTTGATTCTATAAAAGTGTCTCTTAATAAGTAGCCATGTCCCAGAACCATCTAGAGACATATGTTTGAAATGATGTACTTCTCATTTCTACGAAGAGACACAGTCTCAGGACTGGTTCAATAAAATACAGGACAATCTACCAGTGTGGCTGTAAATACAAGAAATTTTCTAAAAATGAACATTTTTAAGGATGACTAATGGACCTGAATTTGCAGAATAATAATTATTTCCAGTTAAATGCCCATGGGGTACAAAAAAAGGAGAATTAAGAAGGGCCTTTTAGGTTGTTAAGGTAGCCCAGTAAAGGCACTTGCAACCAAGCCTCACTACCTGAGCTGGATCCCCAGAGCCCACAAGGTAGAAGAGGTGAAGGGACTTTTGTAAGTTGTCCTCTGATCTTTGTATGCCATGGAATACTTGCCCAACCCCCCAAATGAATAAACAATTTTTTTTTAAAGTAAGTAAATCTCTTTGGTTTTCCTTATTCTTCTCAAAGCAGAAGATAAATTTATCAAGTCTCCCCCACCTCACCCGACAGGAATAAGAGGGTGAATGCTAAGGCCAATTTTAGGCCACACTTAGCCTGGAGGCAAGGCTGGACCAGAGGACTGTTTAACAAGCTTTCCTAACTAGCTTTCATTGGTCATATATTTACCTTCCCACACTCAGTTCCTCTGAGGCCCACCCATTTCTTTGGCATTAGCACGCAAACCTGAACCATGCTTGACTTCCATCTTCGTGTTATTGTGTAGAAGCAAATCCCTGAAAGAAACCATTTAGACAAGTTGAACTTCGTAGAGTTTAACTGAGCAAGGAACAACTCACAAACTGGGAAGCTCTCAGAAAGTCCAGAGAGGTGAGTTCAAGGTGTGGCCAGGTGGCATTTACAGCTAGAATAAGGGAAGTGAGGTACAGAGAATTGGCATTTTTCTGTTTGCACATGGTCTGATCAATTGCCTGACTGTGATTTGTGAAGTTTGGCAAAAAGTCAGCAATTTGTCATATTGCTAAACTCAGTAAGAAGAAAACAACGACTCAATTTAAAAATAGATAAAAGAGGTATATAGACAGTAAATTTGCCAAAGGAAACATCCAGTCATAAAATGAGATGTACATCTCACAATCAACATCATATGTCATTAAGAAACTGCAAATAAAAAAAAAAGATATACCAGCAGACATCTGTAAATTCAAAACGCTGAGGACATCAAATGCTGATGAGACTGTATTTCCCTTTCTACCTTCCTGTGGGTTATAGGTACATCTTTTCAAGAATTCTACTTTGATGTTTCCAGTATATCTCTAGGAAAAGGTTTTTAAAAAAGATTTATTTATATTTTATGTGTATGGGTATTTACCTTCGTGTTTTGTGCACACAATTTACAAGCCTGGTGCCCAAGGAAGCCAGAACCGAGCATTAGATCCCCTGAAACTAGAATCATGCTATGAGCTGCCATGTGAGAACGGAAAACTGAACCCAGACCCTCTGCAAGAGCAGTAAGTGCTCTTACCACTGGGCCATCTCATCAGCCCCTCAGTCTAGTTTTTCAGGGATTGTGGTAGCATCACTTGATTGCTGTTATATAGAATCTGGTGATGCAATACCATAAAAACATCTCTTTTATGTTATAAGAAACTAGATCTTTTGTTAAACCTCATAACCAGAATTAATAAAATACCCTGATGTCACTTAAGACTTAAGACAGCTAGCCTACTATATACTCAAACTATTTGTCTGACCTGACTATAAAACCATAATGTAACAACCAATCTTACTTGGCTTGGATTTACTTATTTGCCCATACAACCAATTTTAACATCCTAAGCTACAGTCTTAAACTATGTAGTCTAACATGCCCCTGCCATGGACAACATGTGTATCACTTGCTGAAAGCAGAGAATGCAGAAATTGAAAGCAACTTCCTAAAGTCTACTATAAAGATTGAAATCAAATATTTATGGATATTGGTTGATAGACAATGATGTTTGTTGTCTGGGTCAGTTGGAATCAGTTGGAGACAGTGACTTAATCCATTGTAAAAACTGTTAAAGTTTTCTGCCAAGTATCCTGTGTGATGCTTTCTATGCTGTTCAGTTAATGGAGAGAAGCTTTTTGTGAGGGAGATACAGATATCACTCACATACACAGACACATTCAACAGACAGACACCACTTACACACACAGCTCATGCAACAGACAGACACACATAGGGATAGACACACACAGACAAATGGACAAACATTCTTAAGACAGCCTTCAAGCAGACACAGATTCAGATGCATACAACAGATAGAGGATGGTAGGTACATCGTGAAAGAGAATTCAAATCTGGACTTGCCCTTGGTTACACTCCAAAGGGAAGGGCTTTTATTTATTTCCTTAGTGGACACTTGATGCCCTATTGGTAACTTGGAATTAATCGCTAATGCATTCTAATTGGTGAGTAGAATATATAAATTTGACTTTAAAAATTCAAATGGAATGTTTCTGTACCATTAGAAACTGATGACAGCTCCTGAAACTTCAGTGGAAAGACCTGGATTGTCCCATGAATCAAGAGAATTATGACCTGGCTTCAAGGTCAAGGCATTTTAGGTCATTGTGATTCATTTTCCCATAGGAGATGCTGTGAGAATTGAAGACAAGTGGGGTATTAAGCATTTTGCATTAGGAAGGCTAGGCACCAATCAAGTATAGCGCCCCCCCACACCTCTTGGCTCATTAAACGGCTGTTTCATGCACATACCCAGGTAATCCTTAGCTGTAGAAGACTCTAGACTGCCAGGGTAGATAGGAAACATTTGGGGCTTTGGGAAACTGATTGTTTACTAATGAGAGCAGAAGAAATCCAGAAGGTGCCATAGTAAGCAGGATGGTCCAAGGCCTAAGACTAAGAACTGTCACCAGAAGTAAAGTGTTCAGCACGAATCGCTGTTAGTCTCTTGAACTGTATCTGCTCCATCCGTCTCCTACCTCCTCATCCTCCTTCCTTCCATATTGCTCCTCACTCCTCCACTTCTTTCCTTTTAGTGTATTGGATCGCCCCAAAGCAAATGTCTACCATATTGAATACAAAGCTTTCTATCTATCTAAACTTTTAATCATTGATAAGACTATACTATGGTTTTCCAAATGTGTTTGTGTCTTCTGACATCGGTGCCTATTTTTTATGCTCTAGGCTAAAAAGGATTACTAAACTATTCTATTTTTCTTAGGTCCAAACAACTGAATAAGTATATTCGAACATATACTTGATAGCCATGTGGGAAAAATACACATAAACTGAAAGGCAAAATAGTATTTTCATTTAGTTCTTAAATAACAACAGTTAGTTACTATGGGATGCATGTATTTGTTAGGTATGGAACAAATTCTCTAACTCTAGAATCAGGATGGACAACGCCATCTTTGTTTTCTATTCTGCATAATTTTTTGTCTTGTCTTTCCTTTTTTTAAAAAAAAAATAGCAAGCAACAAAGCAACAGTTCTGTGATAAGTCACTGGTAGGAATATAACCTTACTCAGTGTTGAAACTGTGACCTCTCTTGAGATAGTGGTTTATATAATGTCCAAGTGATTTTGCTACTTTTGAAAATTCAAAATGTGCCTAGTACTATGACTTTGTCACAGTGGCCTCTTAGTTTCTTGGTACACATTTTAGAGAAATACTGAATGAATTAAACAGTAATTACTAACAGTTGGAATCAGATATAGACCAAATTTCATCTCACCATGTTTACTTTGGGTTTCACAAAGCAAATAGTCCCTTGAATTGACTGCCAGTGATTCACAGGCTCTATGAGTTTATGTAATGGGTTCAGTGTAGATTTTCAAGAGAAATAAGAATACTTCTGTACAATAGCCCTTACCTAAGGCAGCATCAGTGGTGTTCTCTGCCACAGTTGAGCTAAGAGGAATTCAGAGAGTGTTCAGGACGCTAGAAGAATGTCACATGACACAAATCAATGGTATATGAAGAGGCTGGATGGTTGAACAGTCTCCAGAGTTCGAAAATAGGGTGTTTTTAAACAATGGCTGGAATATTCTAGAAATTCAAAATCTGTTCTGATGGATGCCCCAGTTTCAGGTTACCGTCCTGCTACCTGAAGTGGGAGCAATGGCCTCCATTCCCCAGAGACAGCCTTGGGCTCTTGGTGAGTCTTTGACATCAGTCAGTTTTCACAAGCACACAAAGATAGGCATATGTACTAAGATTGGAAACCTCTGTAACTTCTGCTGGACACATTTTGTTTTTATAATCAAGAGAAATCCTCCTGTGTATTAGAATTTGTTGGTCAATTTAGAAAACTGCATGTGCCTTTATACTTTCCTACTGGCTTCAACAAGTTTATTGCCCAATTTGAGAAGCAGAAACACACGCCACATATAGTTTACGCACATGCCATCTATAAACAAGGGATGTTGATACACACTCCAAAGTGGTATAAGAGGTGGCTAGACTACTTCAGAAAGAAGATGAAGAACTAAGGAAGTCCAGGCAAGAGAAGTGTAGACAATGGAAGCAGGAATGATAAAAACAGTGAGATTTATAGCAAGTATTGCGTAGTATTTTGGGGAAATGATAGTAGTTATTGTAGCTGAGTGGATGACGCTGGAGGATGTAGGAGACGTTAAAAATAGAAAGTTGAGCATAACCAGGATGCTGCACTTCCCTGTCCTCTGGGGGCCTTTTGTTATTTTTTTTTCTGCTGAGTTTGTACAAAGCCTCAGAGTCACTCTCAACAGAGTTCTCTATGTAGCAGTTGGGACCAACATTTGAGATGTAGCCATTTGCCATTCCCGGTCTGGCTTAATGTTATGTGCATACACACTTTTTGCTATTGTTGTTTGTTCATGAATATTTTTAAAGATAGAGTTTTGTAATGCTTAGTGATCTAGAACTGAGTTGATTTTGAGTTGTAAATGCCCAGTGTCATGCTTTGGAGGCTTTAATGTATTAGTATACATTATTCAATAGGAAATTGGGGGCTTAGGAGATGTCTCAGTGGTTAAGCATGTTTAGTGAGCAAGCATGAGGATCTGAGTTCAGATCCACAAAACACATGTTAAAAAGCCAACCATAGCTATGTGTCTCCAATTCTGATGCTGTGGAGGAGGGGATAGACATAGGAGGCTTGCTGTAGCTTACTGGCCAGCAGCCTAGCTCCAGGTTTAATGAGAGCCCCTGACACAGGAGAAAAAGGTGGAAAGTGATGAAAAAAGACACCCAATACCCTGGCCTCTGCACATGCATGCTAGTGTGCATGCGTGCACACACACACACAGACACACACACAAACACACACAGAGAGACACACCAGCAAGCACATACAAACACACCAGCAAACACTCATCTCTCTCTCTCTCTCTCTCTCTCACACACACACACACACACACACACACACACACACACAAGCAAGCACACACAGGCACACACATACACACACACACACATAAGCAAGTACACACAGAGAGATACACATACCAGCAAACACACACAAACACAGCAGCAAACACTCATCACACACACCAGTAAGCACTCACACACACACACACACACACACACACACACACACACACAGGTGCACATACACACCAGCAAGCACAACTGCATACATACACAACACACATACAAATGATAATAAAACAATAAAGGAATGTGCATGCATGTACACATGGGCTTACACATATATAAAAGGCATTAACTGTCTTTCTCTACCACTCTTAATTTTGAGCCAGTGTCTCTCACTAAACCTGGAATTCTCTGTTTCGACTAGGCTGGTTGGCCAGGGAGCCCCTGGAGTCTGACCATCTCACCTCTACCATGGGTGTTACAGATAGTCACAGACATCCCAGCTTTTATGTAGATATGGGGAATCCGAACTCAGGTCCTGGTACTTGTGCAACAAATACTTCACCCACTGGGTCATCTCCCCAGCCCCCATGGTATCAAGGCCCCACAGGATTTGGTCCCTAGATTTCTCTAAATGAGTGTTCTATCTCTTGTACTCTGCTCTTACGGTGCTGTTTATCTGTCTCATCACATCATTGCTTGCCTAAGGATCTAGACACCAAGATCTCACCAGTTGTCAGTCAAGATGTGAAAGGTAACTTTGAGCATAGATATAGTGGATTGTTAAATTTTTTTTGTTTCTCCCTCAGCTAATTCAATGAATAGCACACAGTAGAACTCAAAATATAAATGATAGCATTTTTTTTTTAAACTTTGTAGTAATCTCACACAGGGATAATAGTAAAACATCAACCATTACCTTATCTGGTTCAATAAAAATGCTTTGTTTAGAGGATGATGCTAACCTTGAAGTCAGATGACTTCAAGGATGTTGTATTTGGCTTTAGGCATCATATAGCTTACTCTTAATTGCCATATTTCAAATAACGAATTTTTTTTTTATTATAAAAGAGCTATCATGGTGAAAAGACAGAGCTGTACCTTATAGAGAACTGGTACAAGAACTGCGAATGTTTCACTTGATGATCCTGAGTGGAATTCATACTAAAAGGGCACTCTCTCCAAACACTCAAATACCCGGAAGAAAGAGCTCTGCTTACCCACTTTGAGATGAAGGACAGAACCAGTACAGTGAGAAGGGCTTTGGTTTGTCTGTCTGATTGTGGTTCTGGATACTGCACGTAGGACCTTGTACACACTAAATAATTGCTCTACCACTGAGCTATGTCCACAGCTCAATAGCAGGAAGCTTTATAGGTGAAGCCATTAGTCAGCACAACGGTTCTTCTGAAACCAGGGTTCTGAAGAAACTACCACATGTTAAAATAATTCAGGGGCATGTCAGAGACTTTAACACAGAGGTATAATATTTAAAAGAGAATAATAATATATCTCATTTCCCAAATTTACTGTACATAAAAACTTTTATTCACAGATCAGTGTTAACATCTTTTAAAACAATTCATCAAATAGTTTTGAGTTAAAGCTTCTTGAAAATGAACATCTTCTAAAGGAGCTGGGACAGGTTCTTATCAGTTGTCTGGGAAAAGTAGATGGTGTTTCGACCTCATTTATGCTTTCTGAAATCTTAGTATTTAAATACTGACGTTTTTAAAGCTTGAGGAACTGGAGCAAATTCTCTTAAGAATATATTACATTATTAGCAATGTGCGATCCAACACGGCTATAGATGGAAACAACGTAGTAAAAAGAACAGAAATGAGGTCTTTCATACAGGGGTTGTGAATGTTTTCTCCTAGGAACACATGACACAGTCCTATTATTCCCAAACTTGTCCCCCAATCCAGGCATTACATGTGAGATAATATCTCTCAACTCCTTTCACACACACAAACAAAAACTCCACCTGCTCCGCCACTCCTGCAGATTTTAATAAGTTTCTCATGCAGGTCCTTGTTCATCTGTTGAATAGTACAATTTAGAGCTTCAAACCTAGGATATTAGTATTATCCCTTTTCCATAAGCAGGGCATTCCTAAGACCAATGGAGAAATGTAAACAAAAATTATGGGAAAAGTAAAAATACATAACAAAGAAGCTAAATAGAAAAAAATTGAAGGATTTTTTTCAGTTAGGTTAGAAAAACACTTTGTTATTGAAGATTTGCTGTTATAAGCAAAATAAGATGTAATAATAAGATAAAGCTGTCCCAGCAACACTGAAAAGGCTGGATGGCAAAGCTATAGTTAGTTTGGTAGACGGATGTTCACAGAAGAGCACAGCCCAGGCTAGAACAGGAGAGTCCTTTAGAGGGGTATGCAGTACAAGAGAATGAATAGTTAATATGCATTCCTGTGTCCCCATGATTCTGCTTACTCTCTCTAATTGTGGTTTCCAGGATCTGTCAGTACTGAGAAAGGTTGTTTGGATAAGTAGATAAACCAGTGTGGTAATCAGAAAGAGGTTTCTTCCATGTGTAGATAAAATGCCATTCTATAGTCTGCCATCTAAAATCATTTTAAATTTTCTAACTGACAAGCTAGCCTCTGGATTAGGTCATACCAAATGTAACACTTTTTTTACATCCTCATGAATGGCAAAGTTATATTACTGATAAAGAAAATTGAAATACCAGTATTCTGTAATTTGGGCCCTAAACCAACGTATCAACAAGTAGAGCTATAGGTTCCAAATACCCGATAAAGGAATCTCTCAAACTTAGCATACCCACGAGACTTATCTCTGCTACACATTTGTACTTTCATAGGCATTTGGAGATACTGGGTCAGCTTGAGAGACATTTCCTAATGTTTACTGAGTTTATCAATAGCCTGTAGGACATGGAGTCTTGGATCCTTCTTTAGAGATATACCTGAAAACCTTGTCCTACAATTGTCTCTATTGTGGTAGAAAAATCCACTCAGATAAATGCTGTATCCTTCTCCTAACCTGGTGAGAGGAAAAAATTTGTTGCTTGAAGGTAAGCGATGGCTGAAATTAGAGCCAGGAGTCAGTTATCCATCCAGTGAGTCATCAGAGACTTGTATTCTTGATTTCTAGGTTGATCGTATTCCCCTGGATGTGAGGAATCTGCTTATCTGTTGCCTCATGGATACTCTCTGACTTTAGAGGAACATAGTAGTAGCCCATGATGGAGAAGATCAGGCAGACCACCAGCAGGAGGCAGGAAAACAAAATGAATTCGGCCCACTGCAGGGAGAAATGAACCAAAGAGAAGATTATAGAGAAGCCTAATTTAAAAAAGGAGCTAGAAGTAGAGAGATGGGAAAATAGCTAAGGAATCATCACTTGGGGACTTTTCTTGGCAGAACACTAGGTTCACTGGCCTCTCCTCCCACAGGTGCATGGTGATCACTATTGCCACACACATATGTCTATTTCCTGGCAAAGGCTGTTATCTAAGCCTCGCATCACTGCTGGGGGAAGGGAGAAGAGGAAGTTGGAGGGGAAACATCCATGTGTAGATATGTGTAGACATGAGCTCCTGCTCTCCTCCGACCCATACCTGGACCAGGCCACTGAACTGTGCCACGACCAGCACAATGATATTCCCAACTGCCACTGTCAACAGCCAGGCTGCCTGGAGCACAGATTTCATGCTAGACGGTGCCTAGGAAGAACACATTTGTAAACATTCCGATTCCCTGCTCCATGAATCTATCTATGAAACATCGCCCACAAAGACTTTCATCTCCCACCTCCCCCACTATGTTCAGCTATCAAGCTGATTCACGGGATGGTAATAATACAGCAGTAAGAAGAAAGTGGATATCTTTACTGAATGTTTTCATGCATTGTACCATATAATTATTGCCACAACCTTAAGAGATAAGCTGCATTACTTTAATACTCTGAAAATACAACAAAAGTAAAAAGAACATAAAGAAGAGGAAATAAAACAGTCATAGAGGGATAATTTACTTGCTCTTGTTACACCACAGGTCATGCAGCCAATATTTGAACATGAGTAGTCTAACCCTATAACCCTTGGTCTTCATCTTATTTTTTTTTTCTCCAGAGTCCAAACAACACAGACTCAAATTCTGCCTTGTCATGATCCTGGAAATCAGGATGACTGTTCAGGGTCATGTGCAAGGAACTCATGAACCAAAGAGATGGAGGTCTTAGGATGTACGAGAATTAAAATGCAGTGTCTTCTAAGTGATGCCGCCATTTCTACTTGCAAAATCTTACCTGAGAATAAGAAAATTCAAGTCCTGTGACAGAGAACATGACCTCTGCTGCTGTAACCAGGATATACTGTGGTAGCTGCCATGCAATGGATAGTTTATTGGCTGGAATGTCTTCTGCCTTCCAGGCCTGAAGACCCTGATTGGTGATCTTAGTGGGAGAAAGAAGAATTGGACTTCTCAGTAATCATAAGCAGATACAGCTAACTCCAGCATTCTATGATCTAAATCTAGCCCCAGCATTCTATGATCTACAGTTAACTACAGCATTCTATGATTTAGATCTAACTCCAGCATTCTATGATCTAGATCTAACTACAACATTCTGTGATTTAGCTCTAACTACAGCACTAATATGATCTAGCCCTAACCACAGCACTCTATGATTTATATTGAACTACAGCATTCTATGATCTAGATCTAACTCCAGCATTCTATGATCTAGATCGAACCACAGCACTCTATGATCTACAGCTATCTATAGCGCTCTATGATCTACAGCATTCTATGATCTAGATCTAGCTACAGTTTTCTATGACTTAGATCTAACTACAGCACTCTATGATCTACATCTATTCCTTTCTTTTAGTTTCACTTCTCTGTTACCTTCAAGAGCTTAGACATTTCTACACAAGCCCAGCATTTTAAATTTTTTCTCGATAACACTACATTCATTTCCCTGACTTCAATCAGCTACAGTAAAAGTTCTTGAGATTAAAAAGTCTTTGATGTCCAAATACCTTTGGCTCTAAGTCAATAGGGCATTAAGTGCAAAATAATGAAGTAAAAGAATCTTGGCTTTTCTTTAGTTGAGAATTTACATATAATAGCTAGGAATCTGTGGTGTGTGTGTGTGTGTGTGTGTGTGTGTGTGTGTGTGTGTGTGTGTGTAAAAATAAAGGAGACATAGAGAGATAGGAAGGCAGACCAGCAGACAGAGGGAAGAGAAGTAGTTGTAAACTACTTACATTAGTGATCACAAACAAATATGTTGTACCAAAGTCTAGTTGACCTAAATTGAGAGAAAAGACTTTGTCTTCAGTTTCACAGTGCACTGCAGGATACCTGTGACAAGATGAGATTTAGTTAAAATAAACAGCATTGCTTAGGAAAACACTCTCATGCTCAGGGAAGAGGAATCTCAACTCTAACAAGGAAAGTAATGAAGCCACCTGTCTTTGAAAGCAGACCCTTCTGGGAGTGAGCTGCTTTTGTACAAGGTTCCTGCTTTGTTGGGCACTTGTTGTTGCCTTCTAAGTACATAAGAAATTCTAACCCCTACAAAAGACTACATAGATCAACTTTTGTATATTTCAAGCCCATGAACTTTCCTCATGTAAACCTTATGACTTAGTAGAATAGTATAAAACAGGAACCAGAAAGGAAATTCTAAATAATGAGGTACCAATGACAAGTACCAAAGAACAGAAGACAAAATCAATAATAAACCTGGTGAGCCTCACAGAGGTGGGCTGTATTAACTACATGGTGTGTTCATCACACCTACCATAGTCTCAGCTGACCAGTGCAGAAGTCAGATGAGCCTGAGGTAAGGAGGCAAGAATTAAAAAAGAAGCAGAAATCTTCCGATACCAGAAATTAGCACAGACATGCCTGTGTCCATCACCACAATACAAAAACAACATTTGAAAAAGATAAAAGTAAGATGTCTACAAAGGCAAGGCTCTTACTTTCCTCTTAGCACAGTTCTGTATTCAGACACTCCATAGTCTTTGCCCACGCTGAGAGGAGCATTCGCATCCAAGGAGATATTCATGTCTTTATGCAAAGTGTTAATAAACCTGGGGCAGACAAATCATTTACACATCAGAAAATCATATCCAAACAAGGACACCTGGTACTGTGTTGCTCATAACTCTATTCTAAGTGTGCAAAACAGTGGCTGGGTCAGGGACAAATAGACAAACAAACAAATTGAATGTAAGAAGAAACCACTAGCCTTAGCTTTCTCTAGGAAAAACAGACTTCTTTTCTAGAATATTAACTTATGACTGATACATACTCACCAGATGGCCAGGTGAATTAAAAGGAAAGACACACATGGCAATTTGACTTTCCTTTCTTATCTAATTTAGAAATACCCATTTTTTTTCCCTTTACTGTATGTATGTGTGTCTACATGTGTGTGTATGGATACTGTCTCTCAGGATGGCCATCTACCTTGTAGTCTGAGACTGTATCTCTCTCTGAGAGCTGAGATTACAGGTTCACACCACCACACTCAGTTGTTTATATGGGTTCTGTGACTTGACTTGGCTCATCACGTTTGCACAGCAAGCCTATTACCAAACTATCTCCCCAGCCATTTTTTTCTTCCTAGTGGTGGAATCTCTCAACTGAGATTTAAGGAAAACAATATAAATATAAATATAAGGATATAACATTTTATATCAACCGGTTATTTTTTTATGTAAGAAGTCCAGTTTGATTCATGTGAAGTTTAGAGACCCAGTCTGCAGAAGGCATTGTCCCTATATTTTAGTCATTGGAAATCTTGGGCCCTTCCAGAATCCTTTTTCTAGTATTCTGACCTTAAGTCCCCCTCAGAATGGGGTTTTGGTTCATTTCTGTTTTAATAATGCTAGTTTTGGTCTCACTCTAGAGGTAAAAACTTTTAATTTACCTGGCCATCTGGTAATTATCAGATTGGTAAATTACCATCTGGTAATTTATCAGTCATAAATTAACATTCTAGAAAAAAAGGTCCTTTTTTTCCAGGAGTAAATTAAGGCTAGTGATTACTTCTTGCATTCAAGTTCATTTGTTTGTCTGTTTGGTTCTGTCCTGCTAGTACTCTGAAAGTTGACTCCTAGCTCTTCCTTATTGATGCAGTAATGTCTGCCCCTGCTGTCCTGTCTTGTTTTGCTTCCTCTGTGCGGTTTGTCTTTTCTGAAGCCTTTCCAGCACAGAGCTTAGATGGATTTTACTTTTCAGTGAATTCATACTTTGCCTCATGATTTCTCCTCTACATTTTAAATAATAACTAGCTGGTCTTGATGTCCAATTCCAGCCACAAAGGGGAGGTGACCACCTTCCTATCTGTCTTGTGCCATCTGACAAGACCTTTAGCCTCATCTGGATTAAGAACCAACTCTTTTGATACCTCTGTCAATTTTGAAACCTATATTTTATAGGTCAGACATCCAACTACCAAAAATGAAGGTAGGAGCATTTGCTTACTTCTAAATGTTTGTCTGATGAACACAGAAATTTACAGTTATTTTGCTAAGAGTAAGATAAATGGATTACATTAGGTAGGAAAACCTTTCATGGTAGAGAACAGAGGGTCTCCACTGATTCAGGGTTATCTGCCAGGAGGAATCAGGCTGGCACATTTGTCTTTCACTGTCCTAGAAAATGCAACAGACAGCAGTGTCCCTGATTTTCACCCTTGCTCAGAACAAATAAAATGTGAGGCCTCTTTATGTGAAACACCCAAACCTGATGGCTGCCATCCCATTGGCTGGTTTGATTCCTGTGTCCTTTACCTGCAAGAGAGGAAAGCAAAAAGTCAGTAGGAGCTGACAGATGGAAACCTATAAGCAGAACGTTGCATTTTCAGGCAGACCCACGGTGACTTCTGAGGAGCCAGTCATCTTACTTCAGAACAGAAGTTGAACAATTCACTAACTTACCAGCATACTGGAGATACTTTCTCCATCCTCATGAACGACCAACTGGTAACAGTTCTTTTCCTCTACAAAATGCTCATTGTGGACAGACAAGTTGTTATACTTCAGATGAAGATGTAAATCTTGGCTTTTTGTTTCCAGGTGTAGTTTCGAATAGTGTGTTGTGTTCTGTAGGATGAATAACCTGTTATATTCACTTTCTGTGCCAGTGTAGACATTGCAATTTTATATCTTTGGTATATGTGACCTCATCCAATACTAGTTTTCATTTCCAAGACACTGGCATAAGACACAGAGGCATATATACGGACAAGGAGGTATGTTTATTATAATATCATGCAATAATAAAGGCAGAAGGGCTTAAGAGATGGCTCAGTGGTTAAGAGCACTGACTGCCTTTCCAGAGGACCTTGGTTCTATTCTCAGCACCAACATGGTGGCTTACAACAATCTGTAACTGCAGTTCCAGGGCATCTGATGCCCTCTTCTGGCCTCGGCAGGCACCAGGCACACACCTGATGCAGGCAAAGCATCCACACATAAAATTTAAAAATAATTTAAAAATAAATAAACATTTACAATAAACCCCGACAGGACTATACCTGTATTTATGTGGTAGGGATGCTTGCACTGCAAACAACAAAACCCAACTTTAATGTCTGTAAGTAAAAGTTTAAATGAACTATATTTAAAGGATAGAATATTATGCAATCACTAGAATACAGTGACCGGAGATTATTTAAGGACATAAGAAAATAATTATTTTCTTAATTAGTTAATTAATGTCATTAATTAATGATGAATGTCATTAAAGCAACCAAGGCTACTTCAGCTTATACAATTTCTCATTCATTTGCACCCATACCTCACCTGAAAAGAGCTGATGGACTCCACCAAGAGGGACTTATTTCTACTTCCTAGCACCGTCACCTCTATCTCACCATCTGCCAAGTTCAAGACTTGGAAGAAAATCTCTTGGGAAGCTGGCTGAGGATGAATCATTCCCTGAGAGACAGATAGAACAAGAACATGTACCTTAGTGCTGTCTCTGACAGCTTAGTCCTACTAGCCAAGACTACACAAGTTTATACCTCTGAAGAGCATTTGGCTTAGAAATCTAAAAAGTTAAATTTTCAGATTTTTTTAAAGTGGGGAAGACCCAAGTTCCACAAAGCAAGCACTAATGAACGGTAGGTAGCAAACATCCTTTTGTTGTGGTTTTATAGTTCTTTAACTAAAAGTGGCAGAAGAATTATGTGTATTGTTACAAAGGCACCGTATAAACCTTTGTTCCCTAAGTAGCTGGGTATTTGTGTCATGGAATTTCCTGAAAATAAACTCAGAATTACTCAGGTGGAAAGTGGAACTCATTGTATTGTTGCTCTCTTCATTTATATTTACCATGACTGTCCCATGAAATGACACTGTGGTGGGTCCCAGGGAATCAAGATTGAATATGTAAGGAAAGAGAGTGGAGCAGATTAGAAGCTTAGCAATCACTGAACTCACATTTATTTTTATCTCTACAAGTGCTGCAACTGCAAATGCCAAGCATGCTAGGATCATACCAACAGCCATTTTCCTGAGTGATCTGTGGAGGGAAAGGAGAAACCATTACATCTGCCCTTTTTTCAAAGGTACAAAGCCCAGACTCCTTAGCCTGTCTTTAAAGACTTTCTTATTTAATTTCAATTACTTTTAAAAGTATTTTCTAGAATTCTCCCTAAAACACCCTTTTACTCAAGTCACACTTGTTGACTTGCCTCTGTAATATACCACTTTTCTCACCTTTGCTTATGATTATGATTACTTTAGCCATTATGTCATAATATAACATCAAATATTAAACATAATTATACATATTAACATAATTAGATAAGAATTAAATATTGAATATAATATTAAAATAATGGCAATATAACCAGATTTGTTATAGACATCAACTGCTGTAATTCTTCAACTCATTTTCTTCTTTAGAAGTCTTCATTGGTCTGAGCATCAAGAAGGACTTGCTTCTCTGTTCTTCTATGGCATTTCCCTCTTCCCTTCCTAGGGTATTTACCAAAGATCACCCATGTAACGGTTGCCTTTGCCTGTGTTCTAGCTCACTTACTAACTAGTGAACACCTTGAATAAAAGATCTCTGCTTGATTTACATCCACGTGGAGCTTGGCCCTCGACTCCATACTCCCTGCTCCATAATAGTTGACAAGGGCATTTGCATGTGGTAAAGTGCTCATCTCTTGACTGTCACAAGTACATTGCTGTTATGTCAGAGATGGGAGGAGACTTGAACTGTTCCTCACAAAAATTTACAAATGATGCTTTCTCCTAAGCATGGGGCAGGCTACAGCACACACTAACTACCAATAATGCTGTACCCAGTCCTACAGGGTCCTTTCTTAGTTTCATAGAAATAGCAGGAGATTTGAAAGAGTTGGCTGTCATCAGAGCCGTAGGATTTGGTCCAGGAAGATAGATAGCCCAGAGTGTGGCACTATGAAGGCTGATGACTTGAGTTCAGTCCCCAGAACCCACATGGTAGAAGGAGAGAACCAGTTCCCACAGGCTTTCCTTTGACCTCCACACATTTTTTTTTTTTGTGGCACACACACAAAATTACCCCTTCCCCCACCTCACACAAAATAATGCAGGCTTCTTTGGAGAAACAGTTTTGAAGGACAAAGAAGCAAGGTGCTTTAGAAAGCTGATACCCCATACTTGTTGAGACCAACCCCTACATCATCGTACACTCAAATCTCTTATACTGGCACTCACCAGTTAGACCTAATTTCTACTTTTTCACATTGATAGAATTTTGTCAAACATAGAAAACTAGAAACAGATGAATGCTACATCAAAAGAAAACCATTGTATAGGAACATTGTAGCTCTGAATCATCGCCAAGCTGCACAAACTGAGTTGGTATGTAATGATTCGTGTCAGACTGAGCACTTACGAGAAGTTAATTCCGCACTTGGAGATCAGCCGATAAACGATGAGGTCAAACAATGGGATGAAGATAAGAACCAGAAAGGGATTTAGCACCTGCAACACCATGGTAACAAGGATCAGTACAAGTGTCCCTGTGTCCTGAATGACCTCATGCTCTCCTCTGACAGCATGCTCTCTCTCACGTCTCCACACATTCACCTTAGTAGGTAAAAGAGTCTATATTTCTCAATCTTCTTAGACCCAAGGCTCTACTTCCCTTGCAAAACATCTTAACTTAAAAATACATCAAGGAATAATTTTCATGAGCCTGTTTTTCTGTCAGTCAAATTAGGAATAATTTTCTTCCATCATCCCTTGTCTTTAGTTTCACAGCCTAAAGGTGAAAATAAGGGGCTAAATAAATATCCGGAAAATTGCCATCAGTAAGCAGAGATTCTGACTTTGTTGCTCCAACAACAAAAGGTTATACTTCATTTTTGTTTGTTTTGGTAGTTCTGGGGATCAGACTTAGGACATCCTGTGTGTCAGACAAGTGCTGAGCTACAGCCCTAGCTGTGGGTTTGCACTTTCCTTGATAATATTTCCAATTATACTATCTTGGCATAGAGAGAATAGTCAATGCTCACACTTTACCACATCAGTCTCTCTGGAGTTGAGCAGAACTATATCCTTTGCAAAGGATGTGAAAGAGAGGAGTAAGATCAAAGAAACTGCTTTCAGCATGGGCCTCCTCAGCACATGAGGAATACATCGGAGGATAGCTATTAACCCTGCCAGAGAGGAACAAACGAGGTAAAAAAGGAAAACCACATGTCAATGCCTACAGAGAAGTCTCCTACCTGCATCTGATCCGGCTGAAGTACAAAAAATCCCTGAAACATCATAATAAACTATAGTTAGATAATAACAGAAGACAAGGAAAGCCTAGGTTACCCAGCTTGATAGTAGATAAGAAGCATGTAAAGGAACATTCATCAAATCTTTTGTTCAGGATCTCTGACTTACTGGCAAAGGTATCTGGGCTTTGAAGACACTTGGGATGGTTTCTGACTATTTGCTAAAGATGGATGGACCCCAGGGGCTGCTTTTTGTGTATGGGTTAAGTATTCATTCTACAAAATGTTTGGGATTTGCAATCAAATTGTTGTGCTTGTATATAATGGAGGTTGGGGAAGGGGCAGTAAGGTTGAAGATTAAATGTGAAATCCACTTATGTTCTATACATGTCTCATCCATTAGCCTGAAGGTAATTTATTCAATAGTTGGCAAAAATTCTGTGCATCAAAGCTTTATGGTGTGAAAATGTTTGCTTTGTGATATCATTAGATCAATAGTAGGTATTTATTTATTTATTTATTTATTTTAGAACAATTAGGTTACAGATTTTTGGATGAGAGAGGTATTCTCCCTGAACTACACTTTGATTGAGAGTGGTAAAGTTGTATGTTTTAATTAATGTCATCACCATAGTCAGAGATAGAAACAACAGAAGGACAGGTGCTATGGTCAGCTTGAAGTTGCCCCCGATACATTATGTTCAACTTTCATGCCCTCCAGAGAATCAATAAGAGAACTGCAATGGTAACTCCTGGGTGACTAGAGGAGGGGAGAGGTAAAATTATGCTTTGGAGGCTCCTGGTGTCATCCACCCTGTCTACTTCAAAACTATCAATATAATAATCTAGAGATGGATGGAATAATTAACAATAGGGAATGGACCAAAAGATAGACTGGACCAAAGAATGAACATGGGGAAAAGAGAAAATAATGTTTATAATTGTCTCACTCTTTCTATAGTTATAGACATTTTCTAAATTTTTTCACAGGTCTCATGGGTCCCTTACTTGATCTAGTCAAAGGGATGGGAGAAGTTGTGTAGAAGCATCAATCAGACCTTTCTTGCCATGTCCTAAGACAGGCTCAAATGGAAGAAAATCATGCAGCCAGGCTTGCATTACTTCATCTGCTATCCTTTTAGCACATCATGAAGGGGTGGGTGAGTGGTGAGTGGGGGAATCTGGGTATTTCCTACCCTCCTCCTCCTGATTCCTAAAGACAAGACTAAGATTTTTCATAGTTATCTTTATCTTAATCTTTATCTATGGGCTTAATGTACATCTCTAATGATCTTAAGTCAATTTTGTTTTTTTTAATCACAAAGATTAAAGATATATGTAGAAATAAATAAAAAAATACTTTTAAACTAAATTAATTACAAATAAATTATGTACAATGAAGAATTTAACAGATGTTTTTGGAAACTTTTTCAACTCACCAAATCGCCATTCATTTTGTTAGCTTGCAGAGTCCACCGTGAGCCCTAGGGCAGACAGATTTTGTTATGAGATACCCTGTTCAAATGATAAGAAAGAGGATGAAGGAAGACATGGTTTTCAAGAACCACTATTACCTGTTGATCCAAAAGAGCCCAGAACATGGGCAGTGGAATATAAAGGAACAGTATCCTGGTCAGTGCCTTCACATCCATAATGAGATGCTTCTGCGGGAGGAAGAAAGAGCAAGAAGAACTGCCAGAAGTTCCAAATGTGCCTTTCTTGCTTAGAGTAAATATGGTCAAAACCAGTGAAAGAAGAGGGCAAATGTATATGTGTGTGTGTGTGTGTGTGTGTGTGTGTGTGTGTGTGTGTGTGTATATATATATATATATATATATATGCGTATATATATAGCATCATATATAACTGTACTCAGAAGATTTTTTTGGCTACTAGAAATTAACTACTTCTAAAACCTTAATGGTCAAGTAGAGGCAAGGAGGACCAATTAAACTCAGTTTGTCAAAAGGTAGGCTCATAAAAGAAAAGAATTTGAAAGATTTCATAGAATTTTGAGGTATTTCTGCAGTTTCCACTTACTGGGTATTTTTCTGCTGCCCAGTCTAGCCAGTGTTGTCGCTTTGGAATGTCCCCAGAACGGTTCCTGAAGCGGTTGCAGATAGCAAACTAGGGCAGAGACCAGAATCAGAGATAGACAAAAAGAAAAGTACCCCCGACTATCCCAATTCTTTATCCCTACTGTCAAGCGTGGACTTCGAATTTTATCAAACACTGAATTCCAATATCTAAGGTGTAATTTTTATCTTTTCTTGTTTCCTAATAGCATTATATATAACTGTACTCAGAAGATTTTTTGGCTACTAGAAATTAACTACTTCTAAAACCTTAATGGTCAAGTAGAGGCAAGGAGGAACAATTAAACTCAGTTTGTCCAAAGATAGGCTCGTAGAAGGAAGATGGTGGAGAAAAACATATGCCCATGTGTGGAGAACCATGCATTTAGCATGACGCCTTTCCTTTCTATTGAAAAAGGCAAGCAGGTAGGCAATTCATGAACTTACCCATATGCATTTGATAACTTGAGCCACTATGTTCCCTTCAGGAGGTGGTTTTCTGTACATCTTGCTTCCCATTGCAAACACAACTGCAGTTGAATCACAGACAGCATTCTTAGTTTCTCAGAATACTCAGTTGTCTGCATCAAATCTCACAGAGAACTGACTTTCACTCCCTAACTTCAGAGTAGCCAAGGGAAGATAGTGGTTAATAGTTGGGAGATATTCATGGAGACCTTCAAGGAAGAGCAGAGATAGAAGTCATCTTTGACCCCTCCTTTTTGTCCACATGTGATATGGTAGCAACTTTGGTTGATTTTCCTTTCCTGAATGCACAGCTCACCTCCCCTATTCTATCTAGAACAATTTCTACCCTTACATGTTAAAATGTCCATCAGCTTACTTCTCATTTTCTAGTCAGTTGCTTCTTTAGACTGACGCCAAATTAAAGTTTTCTTTTCCAGATCTGCCTAAAAATTCCAAATTCATAGCAGGAAAAGCCTTCTTAAATTCATCATTATCCTATTATCTATTGGAGAATTAATTATAAGTAAATTACTAATCATTTTATATACCTCAGCTGATTTAGTCTAACAAAATATGTACTACTGTTTCCATTTAAACACAAGTAAATTAGAGATTAAACAAGCTAAGCACCATGTACGAGATTTCACGGCTAGAAATTGCCATAAATAACATTTTAGTATGAGGCCTCTCTATTAAAAAAAAAAATCTATGCTTTCAGCATTAGTGATGGATAGTATTGTCAACTTGACAAAACCTAGAATCGCATGGGCAGGACCCTCTGAGAGTGTCTATGAGTGATTAGCTTAATCAGGGTAACTGAAGTGGAAGGGCCCACCCTACATGAATGGCATCATTTCCTAGGCTGGGCCATGACCAAATGCACCTGTGCACTCTCATGTCTCTGCTAGCTCATGGCTCTCTACAATGTTGTAAGGTGGGTGTAATGTGATCAGCTGCTTAAAGTTCTTGATGCCTTGACTTCCCTGCAATTGTGGACTGTTACCTGGAACTGTGAACCAAACTAACCCATTCTCTCTTAAGTTGCTTTGGTCAGGGTCTTTTATCACAGCACCAGGAAGCAAAGCTATACCAACCACTATGAAGAAGTTCATTCACACATTCTTGTACTACACACTGTACTTGACACTATGGGAATGTAGGGAGAAAACACATGGCTCCTCCCCTCAAAGAAGCTCTCACCCTATGACTTCTCACCCTATGTTTCATTACTCTTCTTTAGTGCCCTATGCTCTAACCACTGTCCATCATTTCCTGTCCCCACCCCCCAAATCCTAGTCTATCCTGTTAGGATTCTTCAGCTCATTATCTGTATCAAAACCCACATCTTTATTTCTTAGTTTTCCTTTTATTTGCAAAGTAGTTGACAATGAGCTAACCCTCCTTCCTTCCATTCCCCTTTCCATTCTCTTTCTTTCTCCTTCCTTTCATTTGTATTTCAGGGTACCTCTTTATAGCCCACTCTGGCCTTGAACTCACTATGTAGCCTAGGATGGACTTTTAACACATGATTCTCCTGCCTCTTCCCCCAGAGTGCTAGGAGTACAATGTGTCACTACATTTGGAGTTTTTATGCTTTATTTGAGGGTGTTTCTTTGCTGCCTGTCCTTCAAATGTTGTTGTGTCTTTAGAGTTTGACCCTAGGTCTTCTTTTTTGCCTTACCCTTATTTTGTTAGCATTTTCTATTTTCAAAGCTTAATTGCTACACCTTATAGATCCAGATCTGTGCCTAAAACTCAATTGTTTTTCTCTGGGCCCTAAAACAGTATTTCCATATAACTATTTGATGATGCACTTACATGACCCAAGAGCACCCACAGTACAACTTATCCCAAACAAATCCATCAGTATTGCCTTAACCTGTTCATCCTCACTATCTCAATTAATGATTTATTACCTAGCCTGTGGTTCAAATCAGAGCCCTCTATTCAACAGTGTCTTATTTTTTTCCCCCCGACTTCACAGATCCCATTGTACCAAGGCTTGCTAATTCAGAAGGGACCAAGATAGGTGAGCCAAGTAAGGAACCTACCTCAAGTACAAAATTTAAAGGAGCAAATGAGATCAATATTAGCCTTGCCTCACATTAACCTAATCACTTCTCCATAGTGCAAACCATTGAAAAAATTAAACACTACAAAAAGAAAAACCTAACAACTATTTCTTTGCTCAAAACTCTTTTTTACTGATTTTTTATTGTCTTCACAATGAAGTTTTAATTCTTTTATTGGCCTAAATTATTCTTTATTATTTTGTTTCTTGTGGTTTTTATTCTTTGTTGCTCTCTCTCTTTTGCTCCAAAGCCTTTGAACAACCATGATATCTCTCATCTAAAGACACCAACCATATCTTCTTTCAGTATGGTTCCTTCTTTGACGAACTGTTGCTCATCCTTGAGGTTTTATCTTAGAATTTTCTCTGTAGACAAACCCTTACAAACTCTAGAGCGTTCATCAGAGGCCTTTCTATGAGCTCCATAGTCTTCTCTATACTTCCCTGATTGTGATATTTACTATTCTATATGGCAAATCCTGGTTTATTGGTCTAGATTACTTTTCCTGTACTATATACAGGAAAATTCTTTGAGAATTTCCTCAATTCTCACCAATCACCAATATGGTTCCAAAACCTAGCACAAAATCTATTACATAGGAAATATTATAAGCACCATAAAATTCAGCTGCTGACTAACAAGGACAGATACCACCTATTTAGCATTATAACTCCAAAATCTTTTTTGAGCTTCATAATTGCTTTAATGTCTAAATATAATTACTGGTCAGTGATATAGAGAAGCTGCCATAATAATAAGTGTAGAAAACAAGAAAGTGCTTGTAGAAAATATTTAGCACTGAAGGGAAAAGGAAGCAGAGAGTATTTAATCATGGCTCTCCCGGAATACACTTGTTTGGAATTGGGAACCGTATTACTTTCAGTCTTTCTGGTAGAAAAGAATCAGACCAAACATTGAGTCTCTGGGTTCCCTCTCCTCTTGAGCTCTTTATGTGTTTGGACTGGATATATTCCAGAGGGGTGTCACCCAGAGGCTCAGAGTGAGACACATTTCCAGGTCAATGACTAGAAACAATCACACCCAAGCCTCCCCTTAGGGGACTTGCCTAAACTAACAGGCCCACATATCCCCTGTCTTTTCCAGGACAAGGTTCTCAGTGCTAAAAGAATGCCACTTGATCTAAGTTGCATTACTTCCTAACTAATCCAACTCCTCTTTAATTCTCTTTATTCAATGGGAAATTCTTTGGGAGCTTTGCAGAGCAGAGGAAAAAAAAAAAAACTAAACCTGGAAGCTGCTTTGAAATGCCCAGGCAATCAAAAGTAGCATCTACTTAACAGAAAAATAAGTATTAGATAACACAAACTAGATTGAGACAGAGGTTGAATTATCTTAGTTCCTTCCTTGCACATTTCAGCAATAAGCAATGGGCTTCAATCCTGACTATGCATAAGAATCACTTGAGAGTTCCAGGTCTTGGTGGCACACACATTTAATCCCAGCATGCAGGAGGCAGAGGCAGTTGAGGGGGTGAGCTAGGGTTAGGGGTGAATCACCTGAGATATTTAAAACTTTTAGGCACTCAAACTCCTGAATGACAATCCTACATGTACCCCAAGAATTGTTTTTTAAAAGGCTTCTTTGAAATTTATTAACTATGTGACTATAACACTTAAAAGGTGGTTTATGACACTGGAGAGATGGCTCAGAAGTTAAGAGTATTTGTTGCTCTTTTAGAGAACCTGGGGTAGATTCCTAGTACCCACATGGTTTCTTACAATTGTCTGTAACTCTAGATCCAGAGGTTCTGATGCCCTCTTCTGGCCTCTGTGGGCACTAAGCACACATGTGATACACAAATATATGCTGATACACAGATAATAAAAATTAAAAGTTTAATTTCTGATGTCCTTTATGATTTATCTTCAAAACCAAAGGGAAACCACTACAATGATGCTTGCCTGATAGGGTTAGTGGGAAGGTTCGATGAAATAGTAGAGTTCCTACATGATGCTTTCTATATGGCAGGGATCAATGGCTGTTCATATCCTTTACCACTACACTCACCAAGTGCTAGCACCATGAGCAATCCTGGAATTCCAAAAGCCAATGCATAGCAGTCTTCTCCAAAACACTTCACATCCCCTGAAGAAGACAGAAGGGAAGAGCGATTGTGAATCACAAGTCTGCGATATTTTACTCTATAAGGTCGGGCTTTTGGTGTAGGTATAGCTATCCTCTCCTCTTCCCATCATCTACCCCATAACCCTTCTTTTAAATCAGACCAATCAAAACTAAAAAAAATCTCACATATTTATAAGTCTGTAGGAAAGGAGAAGCTGGACCACCTAAAGCTTTGAATGGCTTTTTGGTTGGCCAGAGTGAAGCCCTACACCTTCAGCCCCACAGAAAGAATCCTAACCTCTCAGCATGGGTGTGATGAACGTAGAAATCAAGCTCCCTGCATTGATGGAGAGGTAGAAGACTGAGAAGTATCTAGTCCGTGCCTCTGCCTGCAATGAGACAGATCATCAGGGAAATGTGTCTCTTAGCTCCACCCACTCCATGTTAAAAGACATACAAAGCATCAGGTTCAGACTGTGCTCCAATGGCATGTGACCATCTCATTAGTTCTCTAATACAGTGGCTAGTTGACCCTAGATGCGCTTTTACTCATCTTCTAAACATAATTACAAGACCTGGGGGAAATTGATCAACCTGTCCTTAATACCATTCTTGTGTCTTATACATATTTATCATACTACTAATTTATTTGTATTAAATATTCATTTTATTCAGTGTATTGTGAGTATTCTTCAGGGTAGACATTTTATTCTGTAATGTCCAGTACCTAGAAAAAAAGTTAACATATATTAGACATTCAATAAATGTTTATTGACTGTATTAATTAAGCAAATTGCATTAATGAATGTATTTTGTGAAGTGTATGGTAGAACAGTAGTGCAGCTACTGTTGATCTAGGATGAAAGTAATAACTCAGGTTTCAGGGAGATAGATCTTTCAGAGAGTGCAAAAGGGAATCCGCTGGCCTAGAAGTGGCTTGCAGAAGCTTGAGGGTGAGTTAGCTATGTCTATGGGCCAACTACTAAATACAACAACTTTCAAGTGAAATTTTTAATAGGTGATCTATTACATAGGGTGTACTTCATTCAGGCACTTCAGCTCTTCCTGACATACTAGAACAATCAGTCCTTCCCCACGCTCAGTTTGTGGTGTGTGTTTTGCTCCTCCTTCTCTTTCCCATGTGCATGTACTTTCACTCTTCTAACTCCTGTAGTTCACTGTGCACAGAAGCTGGTCTGCTAGAGGTCTGTCATTTCTCCAATGTCAGCTGGCAATTAGAATCCATAAATCCCAGAATAAAGTATGCTAAATAACCCAAGTGATCTACATGGCAAGAGAAGCATAGGAAGATAAGACACACAGACAGAAAACAGGGACAGGAAGAGAGGTAACAGACCTTGTGTTATAGAGAAACGTAAGGAGGGAAGAGCTCACATACAGATTAGGGAGGGGAGAAACAGAACCAGGGTAAACAGCTATGGAAGAAGGAAGAGATTCATGAAGAATAGTGTGTGTGTGTGTGTGTGTGCGCGTGCGTGCGTGCGTGCGTGCGTGTGTGTGTGTGTGTGTGTGTGTGTGTGTGTGTGTTAAAAAATGAAGGATTTAGAAGTATTTGGTAGTTCAAGAATAGATTACTCCCTGTCCAATTGTCATATTCCTCAAATTTGCTCATTTTCATTTTGGTCATATATCCCCCACCCACCATTGACAGTGAAAACGAAGAGATCAGCCAGGCCAATCCATCTACAAAATGGAATTCTGTTTTAATATGACTGGCCATTCTCCCCTTCACAAAATCATCTCTGTATTATACTTCCAATTCCTAATGTACTCACCATATTCATTCTTAGGTACCACAAGTCAAAGTAAGGCGGCTGTTTCTAATCCTATGTGAAGTTTTACCCTCCATGAAGCAAGCACCTAACTTCCTATAGCTTTCACTTCTTGGACTCGGATTTAAACATGGTCATCCCCTACTATTTATGTATAGCTGTATATGATTATCTCCTTGGGTTTTGTTTGCTCATTTGCATTTTGTTTTGAGTCAGCATCTTGTGTATCCTGGGCTGGATATCTTTAAATAAATATGTAGCTGAAGAAGACCTGAACTTCTGATCCCTCTGCCTCCATCTTCCAAATGCTGGGATTATAGAAACGGTGCCACCACATTCAGTTTATACCTTGTTGGGGACTGAACACAGGGTTTTGTGGATGCTACACAAGTACTCTACCAACTGAGCCACATCCAAGCTCCCTTGCTACTTATCTTATTCAGTCTCTGCGCCCTCGTTTTTCAACCTTCCATCATATGACATGGCCACCTCCCACCCTGGTTACGTTCCTGTAACTGACCTTTAGTTTTCTCTATGCTGATGACCAGCATCCAGCACAGAACTCAGATCCCCAGACTGGACTTGATCAGTGGGATTAACTCAGTCTTAGCAAATGGCTGTTTGACAGGTTCCCCATTTTGATGCTGGTTACATACTCTTGAAATACAGAAATAAGAAGACCCTTACATGTTGCTCTTCAAACTGGTCTCCTCCAAAAGCTGCCACACAGGGTTTGATACCTCCTGTTCCCAGAGCTATTAGACTCAGGCCAACCAATGATAAGATTCTGAAATGGAGAGGCAAGGATGCTAGAACCATGTTGATACCAAACCAACTGTAGAGATGGGCTATAAAGATACACAGGAGAAAAAGAAAAGATATTCAAAGATAACATCTTCTTATCACATCTACCATGTGGGTCCTTTCTACTTGCCATCATCCCAAGATCTACTCATGAGAACTTATTATCTTCACATTGGAGACTCTGCTAAGAACTGTGCTGCTTAAAAGATTCAGTGCACAGTAGTTCTATTTGTTCTTTGCATGCCATCAAGTGGAAGAAGGTACTGCAGGGACTCAGAATCGAACACACCAGTTTTTAATATCTTATTTTTGTAATTCAGTTGAAAGATCTTATGGACTCTACTTTTGTATATGCTTACTAACTACAAAGAAAAATATTGAAATTTATCATAATAAGTAGGAATGTCATCAATAAGTTTTATGGAACAGTGATAAGAAGGTATTTGGTGTTTATTACTTTTCAAATGCAGTAAAAAATTTCAACTCAGAGTTTGTATATATGTGTGTGTTAAATTGGTTATATATATATATATATATAAATCTAACTATAAACACTGATGCCTGAAGTAAAGAGAAACAGTAAAATGGTAATATATAGAACTGCACATACATAGACATACCCTAAGCTTTGGCTGTGACTTCTCTAATATAACTAAATAGATGAGTAAGTGGGGGGAAATATAAAACTTTTTCTTACTTTCAAGCACATGAGTTTTTATGAAAAGTATACTAATTGGCTATTCTACTTGTCTTCAAATGTTTACTTAATAAAAACAGAGACCTGGTAATATAAGAAAGGATTCTGTTGTTTGTAATCCTTTTAATTTTAATAATTTGGCAGCAAAATTATAATTGGAAAATAAAGGAGAATCTCTGATGTAAAATGGAAAGCCACCTGTAGTGAATCTCTGAGACATATACCTGCCTAAGGCAAGGAAGGCGACTCAGTGGGTTCCATGATTTTACTCACGTATGTAGCATTTTTCCTCCCAGTATTGGTATGGCACCCAAAGACTTGAATACATGGCCAAGAACATACACCAGGGAGAGATAGATGATTGTCCTGTGAAGAAAGTTAAATCAGTCATTGTATTGTTCAGAGACATTAGGGTTCACCCTGTTCTCAGTAAACAGAGGAGTGGAGGAGAAGAGAATGAACTGGGAAACAGAAACAATGGTGGATGGCGTACACAAAGGAGGGAAAGGGAGTATGATTCTTCATCGGTAGCATCTGCTCAGAGGGTACAGATGTTTCTTTCCAGTTCTCTTCCCAGATCTCTCTCTGCTCAGCTGCGTGCTCAGAGCGACCCTACGTCTATACAGACATGAGAGGAAGTAGGTGGATTTGCAGCAAGCGCGATGATGTTTCAATCAGTAGAACACGATACCTCCACTTGCTCTTTTTTCTCAAGAAATGCCTCTTAGCTCAAGGGAGCAAGAGGAAAGATGAATGTCAAGTAACTAGGAGTGCTAATACAAAAGAATTTCAACAAGCATTGAGGTATAAAGAGAGTCAAAGGGATTTTAGGTTCAATTTGGGTAATGTGGACACTTGGGCTAACCATAAACCCCAGGGTGATTTCCACATAGATAGTTTACCAAAACATAGGGAAGTACAAAGGATTTAAGCTGTTCAGTGATAAAAAAAATCATGCAATTGGTAAAAGCTACCTGTTAATTTATTTTTTTCTAATAGACTTGAATAGCAAATAAGTAGCACATTATGGAATTCCAATAAAAAACATACGTAGAGCTCTGCACACTGACATGACACAATATTGCTTATCTTCCCTATGTGTATTACCATAAGTGGCATGTATACTGTGTATATTATCATACACTGGAATGCTAATGACATAACAAATCCTCAGAATTATATAGTTTGTATTTATCATTTTAAAGTATTTTATGTTGGTGTCAAATATAAAGAATGCAATAAAAGTGCCATGAAGCCCCTAGGGGTACCAGGAATCTCAACTTGGGGGTTCCTCATTCTAAATGTCTAATCTTCTTAAATTAGTTTTCTGGGGATGGAATCCTTATTGAAATAAAAAGAAGAAATAGAAAGAAAGGCAATAAAAAGAAATGGAAAGAAAACTAGTTATTATAAACCTCAAGGAGATGATGCTAAATTGTCATAGAGAAATAAACTAAATAGGGTGGAGAAATGGCTCAGTGGTTAAGACCTCTTGCAATCATTTCAGAGGTTGAATTCCATCATATTTGGTGGTTCGCAGATACCTGTAACTCTAGTTCCAAGGGACCTGATGCCCCATTCCTTGCCTCTGCAGGCACTCATCCACATGTGGCATTCTCTCACACAGACACACAGACATACACATAAAAATAATAAAACTAAATTCTTAAGATCTCCTTATACAAGAGTTGGGGATTCTAGGTGCCCATTTCCTCTTACATAGCTTGGATTCTGGGACAGTAAGCAGAGAAAGGCTTTTAGCAGTTGTTCAGAAAATCATTTCCTGACTATTTAAACAATCTTCCTAATGTAAATATTCTACCTCCAAGATTACATTGAAAACACACACACACACACACACACACACACACACACACACACACACACACGAGGGGGGGCAGTTAGCACAAGCATAAAACAGAAACGAGATAAGACAGAGATAAGAGGAGGGGACTGGTTTGAAAATATAAGTATTCCTTTTCCTGCATGGAGACAAGGCTGCCATCCCAGTTTTTTTAAAACCAGGAATAAAGTGTGATGGTGTGAATAGCCAATGTATTCCAGTGGACTGTAGCCATCGCTCTTATATTTTTGGTTGTGAGCCTAGTCTTTAACGACTGAGCCATCTCTCCAACCCATGTAGCCATCACTCTATTTGTGTGTGAGGCTTTCCCATTTATGTCCACACACACATACATATGTCTACAAGGGGGAAATTAGCCAAGTTTTAAATCATCCCCTATCTGAACGAGATATCAAGTCACTCCCCAAAGTGTGTTGTTTAAAACAAATATAAGACCCAAAGCAAATAAAAATCCTCTTCATTACTGTGAACACATGTTCTCAGGCTCAATGATGTTTTAGACAATAGGCTCAATTATAGAAAAAGACAGTGGTGAAAACATTTTAGGTGTCCCTTTTCAATTTAGAGACAATGCATATAAAACCAAAGTGGTGGCTATTGATGGCAGGCAGCTGGAGTTAGGATTGAGGAGGAGCAGCGTGCATGCATGCTGCTGCACCCTCAGAACTTGGAGACTCACAGAGTTGATTCAATGTGGGGACATAAGGAAGCTAGGATAAAGGACAGCCAATGTGAACAGAAATGTGCAATTGTAAATGCACACTTGGCATTTGAACTCCAGGTTCTAATACTCCGATTTGCTGTCTGCATATAGCTGAACTAGACACCTCCAGACGTGCTACGGGACAGTCAGTTTGTAGAAAGGGAGAGGTGAGAGTTATCACTAGGTAGAAATCTGACAGGAAAGAGTTAAGTAATGAAAAAGCAAAAGTGGAGGCCAATCAAAACCAACCCAGAAATATAACAGTAAGAGAATGAGGAAAATACACAATTAGAGAAAGCAAGGAATGATGAACAGGCTGAATTACTAAGTATAAACACTCAGACACGAACGCTGTCAGTTGTTAAGAGAGGTCTTCATCACTTTCTTGACAAATTTCAGTAGAGGAAAAAAGTGATTTGTAGTATTTCCTGTTGAATCTACCATGATTTGCTCTCATTAAAGCTATTTGAACTCTAACAATGTGAAAGCACATTAGATATAATTAATCTCCTTATGCTTGTGATTATTTGGACAAATAAGGGATGGTCAACAAACACTTAAATTTGGATCAGATTGAATTAAATTGTATTCTTTTTCATTGAAGTATACTTCTCTGTCATAAGAAATGATGATAAAGAGAGAGAAAATGGCTAATATATAGATGCTTTTTGAAAACCGTGGCAG
The DNA here is from genome assembly GCA_036184795.1 of Tokudaia tokunoshimensis. Lineage (NCBI taxonomy): Eukaryota > Metazoa > Chordata > Mammalia > Rodentia > Muridae > Tokudaia > Tokudaia tokunoshimensis. The sequence continues at coordinate 22,998,831 of BTHU01000015.1, forward strand.
TAGTTGAAGGAGGAAGAAAATAGGAAAAGAATTCAAGATTTTTGTTTGATTACTTGAAAATACTAGAAGCTTGTATGTGAGTCCAGTACAGGAGAAGATTCTGAGGGAGAATTTGAAAACTAGAGAAAATAGCTTAGGTAATGGTGGTAATTCTGTGAAAATTCAAGACTTTAGGGTTTCTATAGTTCATGTAAATTACACTTCAATAAAAGTAAGTTTAAAAAAAACTCAAGCAAGATTGAGTTAAGAGTACAAGTGAATAGTATTAAGTTTTCTCCAAAATAATAAGGAAGCTATTGTTCACCAAATCCTGAAATTTTACTTCTTCAATCTCAAAGGAAGTTATTCTAAAAATATAACTGCAGCATCAGTACTGAAGAGTAAGGGAGGAAAATAGTGTATTCTATAACTAAATGAATAGACCATGGCTTGTGTTTTCTGTTCTCGGTGTAATTCCAGAGCGTATCTAAACAAATTCAATGGTTACTACTACACAAGTAACAAATGTGCCCACCATGCCTCTCTGAAGAGACTGCATTTATATATTCACTATATGTGAATATACGTGTGTGTGTGCATACATATACCAAATTAAGATGTAAATTGGTTAATTTCAACTGTCAACATGACAAAACTAGAATCTCCTGGGAAGAGAGTCTTAATGAGGAATAATCTAGATCTGGGTGCCCTTTAGCCATGTCTATGGGTGTGTGTGTGTGTGTGTGTGTGTACAGAATGTTAATTGATGTAATAAAATGCAGCCCACTATAGGTAGAGCCACTCCTTAGGCCAACAGTCCTGAATATATTAGAAGGAAAAGCTAGCTGAGTTAAAACAGTCAAGGTGGAGTTTACTCTCTCATTGCTCCTGGCTCAGGGAGTGATGTAATTAGCTTCTTGAGTTCCTACCTTGACTTTGACAATAACTTAGGATTGTAAGTCATATAAGTCTCTTCCTCCCTATGTTGCTCCTTTTGGTCAGGATATTTGTAATAGCAACTGAAGTGAAACAAAGACAAGTTCTATCAAAGTGTAGGTCTACAAACACAATACCACACAGTCAAATTACTTCAGGAAACAATACATACTTACCTTTCACTTGGAGATTTTACAGGACATATTAACTTACTGGAGACTAAAAGAAGTTATGCACTAAAGAAACATTATTTTTAATGTTCCAAAACAATATAGAGTTTTTCTATACTAATTTTACCATACAAGCTTTTATTTTCCCACATAATTCATTATATCTTATGCAGTCACATTTTTAAAAGAGTATACTTTGAGATAGATAACTCAGAAAAATCCACAGATGGCAAATCCACAGAATATTTCTAGATAATGGATACCAAAAGCTTATCTTTAGCCCATAAAAATAATGGTTATAGAGGCCAATTATGACTTTATACCTTGTCTACTGCTTCTAGTTTTAGGAACAGGAGAACTAAACTAAATAGATTAATATTTTAACTTGTAAAATCTATATTAGATTCTAAAGAAGGAAGTAACAGAAAGGCAAAGACTGTAAACAGAGATGGTTTGAAGGTCTCTGACAAGAAAGGGCTGAAGATAAGAGATTGAAGGAGTTGGGGTGACTGAGTCTGGAGACATTGTGGGGAAAGTAGCAAATAACCAAAGTATGGCTCTACAAATAGAAATTTACCAGTGGATAACAATCTTCCCCCCACTGAGATAAAATAAAATTTTGTCTTAAGCTACAGAGTGGAAGACTAAAGGTAGGTCTTAAGAGGGAACTTTGGACTAAATAGACGTGAAAACATTGGGGATGAGCATGGGAAGAAGCAGATGTTCTGTGCTGTCTGTCCTGTAGAGGTACGTATCTGACATAGGCATGAATATTTTGTTGATGTTTTTTTGTTTTTGTTTCGTTTTGTTTTGTTTTGTTTCCTAGAAGATAAGATATTAGGAGTTCTGGGTAACTTTCTGGACAATGAACTTGTGAGGTTCCCAAGGCTGTGGCCTGTCATTATCCTTACTTGAATTTCCCCAGCCAGGAGTCAGCAATGGCTGCTCCCAAGATGGGAGTGAAATAGCAGAGGCTGCTGAAGGCATGGTAGACAGATGTGGAGGTGTCTTCATTCCAGTGCAGGAAGTACAGGAAGTACAAGGTCAGCACAGCTGGGTAGAAACAGAAGAAAACAAATGGGAGACAAAATAAGATAGGTGCAACAAAACGGTTCACAGAGAACTATATTTGATCTCTGGGCTCTATAGGTGATCCTGGCCTTCGGCACTCCTATTAGGGAAGTAACTGGATGATGACTGCCAGGCAGTAGAAGCAGAACCCAAGGGAACAGTGAAAGTAAATGAGGCATGCTGGCTACACAAATACAATACTCATCCCTTCAATCTCTGTGTACCCCTAGCATCGTTTAGACTGTGAGAAGTTAACACAGTGTTTCCTACGACCCTTCCTCCCCTCCTTCCCAGCAATAATATGGTTCAATGGGATGTACAGGATGAGAGCTTTCTCTGCTGTGTTCTTACTGGTTGTGCATTGGACTTGAGGTCCTTTTTCAATCTTAGCCAGCATGAGTTATTAAATAAAATTTTATGAGACATTTACTATGATGACCAAAGAAAAGATCAATTTATACTGAGGCAGAAAATGGGCAAAATGCATGAAAAGGAGGCCAGGCTGCTACAAACATAAGCAGAGAAGACTTTAGGGGCACAGAATTACCTTTCATGCCATAATAGGAAAATCGCTCGCAGAATTCATTCACCACAATGAAGGCGATGCTGAGTGGGTAGTTGGAGCTGCAAATTTTCTATTCAACGAAAAGCAAAGGTTGATGAATGAACATTTTCCACATTTAAACTACATGGTTACTCTACAACTAAAACATATCTTAAAATATACATATACAAAGTATTCATCATTTTGCCCAGGCTGACCTCTGTTTTAAGATCTTCCTGCCTTAGGCTCCCAAAGAGCTCAGGTTACAGGTGAACCCCATTATGTTTGGATGAACTCATCCCTAAATCACTGCCATCAGTTAGCATAAAGCAGTGGTTTCTTCATAATGTTGTCATGACATATGCAGTGGTCTCTTCATATGTTGTCATACTAATCATGCTTATATTACTGATATGAGAGTAAAAAGTCCAAATATTACTTTATCCTTTGTTAACATGGGACTAGCCAGACATTCCTTGATCAGGACTGCTCGTCTCTCCACAGTACCTCAATAAAAGACTATGGCTCTAGGCAAGAAGATGATCATAATTATTGCTAAGAATAAATTGAAAAGGTAGTCTTGGGAGCACATGATATCCAGGCAGTTACTATCCCACTTAGCTCTACTACAGGGACTGACTGGTCCCATCTGCATGGTCACCATTTTAGGGGAAATCTTGACAATTTGATGACTTCTCTTTCATGGCCTGCTAGATTCCAGCATAGAGCTCAAAATGGTGGCTAGACACTCCTAAATAAAAGCTGATTGATCACCTTAACTCTGGGAAGAGAATTCTGAAATCCTATGAAATTAAGGGTCGACTTTTTCTACTAGTATGCTTCTGAAATATTCCTTCTTAACTTTATTTGTATTTACGTAATATGAGTGTGTATATGTGAGAGTCTAAGTATGTGGGTGCCTGAAGAGGCCAGAAAAAGATGTTGGATCTTCTGGAGCTGGAGTTACATGTTGTTGTGAGCTGTCTGACTTGGGAACCAGGAGCCAAACTCTGGTCCTTTGGAAAAACAGCAAGTTCTCTCAACTGCTGAGCCATCTCTCCAGCAACAAGATTTTCATTTTCAAGCTGTGAATTAGAGTAACTGTGCTATCTCATGCATTATGTAAAATAATAAATATCACGTTTTATTTTAAATCTCTTTCCACAACAATAACTCCATTAACATGGAAAGAGGACGAAGATAATCTGTCTCTTGAGACATTCAAACATTAACATGAGATTTATATTACCTCTTATTTCATAGGTATGCACTTCTCTTTAACCAGCCTTAACAAGATATGATTAAATATATAAAATAAACTTAGTCTGCCTTTTACTCATGTTGATATGAATAAATCATCTTTTTACATACATGTTACTGCATGCTAATAACTTGATTGAAAGATGCAATGAATTGAAATTACTACCTTTGCAGCTCCCATCTTGAGAACTAAGTAACATAAAGTTTATTTAACATTAGCAGTGTACACTCTCACTAATTGGATTAACATGTAATCATTACTTAAGTCACACCAATACTCAACTCTGTGTTTTAATTATTTCAAAGAAATAAGAATCATACTGACCTTGTGATTGATACTAAAGCACTCAGCAAATTATTGGTTATTACTGTAGTCTTTCTACTGAGAGGATTTTACTATGATATGAGAATCGAACAAGGTGATAAATTTGGAAGTGCTTTAACAAGTATGTAATACAAAATATTATTCTTTGTTCCTCTATCTGACCTCACAGTTTAAAGTAGGGACACTTAGTAACAGAGAGTGGGTCTATTCTAAAGCTTCTGTTGGTGTCCAAAAAAAGAAGGCTCTTCACACAAGGGAAACTAAAGGCTGAGTTTTGGTATTGGTAAGGAAAGAACAATCACACACAGTTCTCCAGACAGGAATGCTTGCCAAGTCTCCCTGGACATTCAAAGTGCTTTTTCTCCCCCAGGGAATATGCAATGAAATAGAGCAAAACTCTGGGGCCCAACTGGAAAAAAAAAAATCTGGCTAACCCACCCTGTTGCTTCCTTCCTGAAACAGAAGAGACTAGAATTAATTTTCAGGTGAATTCTAATTCCTCGAGAGTAGTTTTTCTGCTCTAATACAGTTCAGCACAAAGTTCCAACAGCCAAGGAGGAACTTCAAAAGACTTACGTGCCTTGTTACTGTGCGCAGTTACTGTCAGAGACAAACCGAACTTTGGGACTCACCGGAGGTGACTTCTTCGGAGGGCTTGGAGGTCTGGGCAGCATCTCTTCAGTAGAGACAGGTGAAAAAAGCGTTTCCTTGGACTCATTTTTCTGGAAAGGATTCATGGCTAGCTCCTTACTCTCTCTCTCCTCAAGCATTTGGCTTCAGTAGGCTGTTAGGACTGCTGCCAGCCTACAGTGAAAAGGGGGACTAGGGGGAGGAGAGATGGCTACAGCAAATAGGTTTAACCCTGTGGGTGTCAGTTTCAGTGGCTGCCTGCCTCAGAGCAGAACTGAGAGCTATAGGAAAAAGAGAGGGTCAACACGCTGATTATGCCAAAGGTAAGGCATGGGGAAGTAAGAACAACACGTCACAAGTCACGAGATGAGAAGAAACAGTGCTAGAGAATTGATTAGGGTTATCTGTTTAAGAAAATTAACTCTGCAAATGAGTACTAGATAGTACTTAAGAATGCAGCATCTTGGCTAGGCATATAGCTCAGTGGTAGAGCATTATACCCTGCAGGTCCTGAATCTGATTTCTAATGATTTGGGGGAGGAGGGAAGAATACAACAGTTTATACACAGAAGGCTGATTTTAGGTTAATAATATCTGCCATTATTGGGCACTTATTATGTGTCATGTTAATGTATATGTGCTATACATATAGGTATGCATATATATACCTTTGGTTTTCATACATTTTACTGCTATCTTTATTATACTGAAATTGTTGTTCCAAGAAATCGGGAAACTTATCTAAAAAATCACAGGGTCAGTAAAGTGGCAGATCTGGAATTTTCACTATGCAGAAACAGATAGGAAAAGCAGAGATAGGTATCAGCAGTCAGTCTGCAGGCTGTGCAGGTATGGAAGTCACGGAAATGGAAACATATGAATGCTAGGAAGTCAAAATGCTTTGAAAAGAATGGAAAGTCATCACAAAACTGAATTTGAGAATAAGAATGATCTGGGCTTGGGTTTTCAACATCATAACAATTCAGCTAGAAAATCCTGTAAGTAAAAAATACAGGGCTAAAGAAAATAACAGAAAAAAAAGTTGGTAATGGCCCTTGCTAAAGTCACTCTCTGTATTTTCAATTTCTCTCTTCAAAATCAATTCATTCATTCATTAAGAAATAAAATCTAATGTGAGCAAAGATTATGAACCAGTTGCTTTCTAGGTATTATTGCAAACATTAAATGTTCTTAACTTTCAGTGGATGGATTTTATTCTGATTCTAGAATACTATACTTAGTCCCTTATTAGACAAGCAACTGGAATACACATTGTGACAATAGATACATTATACTCCACAATGAATTGAATATATATAAACTTGAAAATTTAGTACCATATATCAATTTTGTAAAAGTATTGACTTTCACTATGATATTTCCACACATGCATGTTATACGGTCTGAACATAGTCTCCTTGCATTACCTTCTTACTCCCCTTGTGTTACTTTTACTAATTCAAAGAGGTAAGAGAAGCATAAAAGAACCTAGTGCCCACCCAGCAATAAGTCAGAAGAAAGGGGGAAATATTGCCAAAGGCTATCAAGGACATTTTCTATACCTTAGGGTTACACCATGAGCACTAACCCACCAAGTCAGGCAATACCAAGATGACTGATTTCATTTGTGAATGCAAGAAAGGAAACTGAAAACAGAAGTACAAGAGAAAGAGGACAATGTAGGGAGAAAAAAATATGAGCAAATTAAAATACATATATGAAAAATTTTAAAATGCATTATTTTCTATGTTAACTAAGAAAATAGTAAGAGGATGAGGATGAGGATAGAAAAACTCTATGGCCTTATTTCTTACAGAATTCTTACACTACCAGTTTGAATGACTTTTCAGCAAATGAACCCTATCCCCCTAAACTTTAACTCGGACTTTGACCAGGTTCTCTCAGCTTCTATGATAGTCTTCATCTATTTTCTCTCCCACCAACCTTTACCCAAAGAGTAATCCAGTTTTACTTCTGTCTGTAGCATTAATGATTAATCTGTAGTTATTCTTTTAGGAAATATTGCCTTTCCTTACCTACCTCAGTTAAATACTGAATCTAAAGTAGGCAGGACTTTCTGGTCAAGTTACCTAGTAGAGGCACAAATGCAATGTAGACCTTATTAAGTTACTGTTTTCCCTTGCCTTGGCCTTGTACTTCTAGATGGCATTTACTTCGGAAGAACAGATGAAGCAGCATCCATATACACCAATTCATGCACAGCCAGAAGTCCCTGATCACCAAACTCCAGAGCATGAACTTTGGTTTTCAAACAAATTGCTATGAAATTTGTCTTTATGTGAGACAGGGTCTTACTGATCTCCCTACTTAGCCAAGGACGACCTTGAATGTCTCTGATCCTCCGACTTCTACCTTCAGCATGCTGAGGGCTGGGAGTTCAGGACTGAGCTGCCACTCCAAGTTTATGTAATGCTGGAGACTGAACTCAGTTCAGGGTTTTGTGAATGCTGAGCAAGCATTCTACTAACTAAGTCATAGCCCAAAGCCTGAAATTTGTCTCTTGGTAATGGCAATAAAATAACAGCATTTATTCACAGAATCAAATAATATCAGAGATAAAAGGAATCTGAGCCATTCCTTAGGTAAATTCAATTTCTCTGATGCTAAGAATCACTTATAGGAATATCATATTAAGAAGCTTGCTTATACTCTTGTTTCTGGTGGGTCAGCCTGAAGCAGAAGGATAAAAGTCTAAGAGATACATAAGAAAAAACATCTTTGACATAGAATGAATATAAACCCTTCAGAGACACAAAGAACAATAGAAATAGAAGAATCTGAATATCAGAATCAAACATAAATGAGAGAAAAAGGATATTTGTGGTGTGATATGACAGCAGGGAATAAAGTTTTCAGTTACTTGCAGAAATGAGCTCTAAAATAAGTTGTCAGAGAAGAGAAGCAAATATAAAATTAAAAGTAAATGTGTTTAATAATGTCCAAAATATAAAAATGAGCCCCACACAAAATTGTATTTATCAGCAACAAACAAATAGATAAGGGAACTCAGAATACCAATCTTAGTAACATAAGAAGTATCATGAGGCTTAGTAACATGAGGCTATCAAGCCTTAGTGAAAGAAAGAGAAAATTAAAGTCTTGAATAAACGGAGGCATAACATAGTCATGATTTGGAAGGTACATATTATAAAAATGTCAATAGTCCCTTGTACCTGTAGCACAAGATCCCAGTAGGTTTTTAGGAATGTAAAAAATGACTATTTGATTCTTACAATTCAAACAAAAATTCAAAAAGCCAGGAAGAACACAATCAACTTTGAAGTACAACTGTAGAGGATTTGAGCTGTCTAATTAATACCTATTATGAAGTAATTACAACATAATGGCCACAAAGATAGACAAGACAATCAATGGAGCAGAACGGAATTCAGAGAAAGACCCGCTTTGTCTTTAACAAAGGTAATCCTGCAGTGTGGGAGTGGGGGACAGTTATGGCATTTTCAATAAATATACCATTTGGATATGCTTATGAGAATAGTATTTTCTCCTTATACCAAAAAATAAGTCAATTCTTCATAGGTTGAGGATTTAAATATTAAAGTCAAAATCAAAGTTTTTGAAACCAAGAATAATAGATATGTTTGTAACCATGGAGTAAGCTAAAATTCTTGAAGACTATATAAAAAAATAAACCAATTTTTCATAGGTTGGGGACAACCTATGAAATAGGTAAGACAGTACATAGAAGGGATACTACTGGGCCAAAAAAAAAAAGATTTTGTAATTTTAGAGTGATCTAAAATTTTCGAGTGATCTATCTTTTCCTTTGCTCATTTTTCTTTATTGAATTGTTAACCTTTATAAATCTGTAAGATATATTTTAGCATTATTGATATTAACACTGCCATCCTTTGCCTTGCAAATGTCTTTTCTTTTGAATTGAATCTATGGGTTTTTGCAATTAAATATAACTTACAACATAGTTGCACAAATCACGAGCATACAATTCCATTTATGCTTACACATGTGAAATTCACACAGCTACCTACTACACACATAAGTTAAAAAAAAATACTCTCTAGCACTTCATTGCTGGAAGTTCTTCAAAGAATAATACCCATTGCTTGCCTTCTGCCTCCCAGGCAAATTCTCCTCCACCAGAGTAAGCACCAGTCTTTGGTCATTGTGGATTTTATTTGCTTTGTCTTAGTTTCATGTAAATAGAGTAACTCTGTTTGCATTTTCTGTTTCTTAATCCTATTACTCAATACAAAAGTGGTGAGATTCCTCTATGCTGTTGTTCCAAGCAAGATGTATACAAGAAGCAAATATAAAATTAAAAGTAAATGTGTGTTTAATAATGTCCAAAAAATAAGAATCAACTCCACACAAAATTGTATTTAATTATTAGCAACAAATAAATAGGTAAGGGAACTTAGAATACCAATATTAGAAACATAAGTATCATGAGGCTTAGTAGAAAGAGGCTATCAAGTGTCGTTTCTATCTTACAGATAAATTTAATTCATATTGAACTGTATTTGCACCTGTATAATTGATAACCTGTTCATAGATTTACTGACTATTTGGGAAACATCTATTTGTTCCTTTGACCATTTTTTATTAATCATCTGTAATTGAATTTTGGAGTTGGTTATATAGTATGGGCACATCACTTTTGATAGATACATTATGAACATTTTCTTGCACTGGGATGTAATTTTTTCATTTTTTTTCCCTTCTATTTCATCAGATTTACTATACAAATATATCACTTTAGTTAGCCATTCTTTTGATGAACTCTTGAGTGGTTCAGCTTTCATGTTGGCAATTGTCGACTTAGTTTAAACTGGAAACTGCTTCCTAGATTCACCTTCTCTGTGAGGCTCTAGACTTCACATGAGAGTCAGGAATTAGAAAAGAAGCAGCACATGCTACTGAGTGTCAGATTGGGCAGAAGTCGTGATTTGCTGTCAGTGAGCCTCGCCTCTCTTGATGAATCTCTAAGTGTAGGGCAATATATTTGCAGGACACGCTGCTTCTAAGTCTTTGGGTTTTTCCCCTTAGTCTCTTTAGAGTGTCTGTGATACTATGGTATATATACTTTAATTTTTACCCATGACTCTTGGCTCATCGCTCCTATCATTCTTATTTTCTAAGTCTTCTAAGTCACGAGATAATGTTAGGATATTTTCAACCTCCACAGCAAATCTTAGAAAGCAGTCTCTCTTCCTTCCTCCTCCCCCATTTTCTCCTTTCCTTCTTTTCTCCCTCCTTCCTTCTGTCTCTCCTCCTCTCCTCACACCTGCTTCTCACCAAGGCAGACCAGAGAAACTAGAATTTCACTCTGACAAGGAAGACCACAGAGGCTAAAAATGTACCTTAATCTTATCCTATTGTGCCTAGGGCAGGTCATAAAAAGACAGTCTTGTTTTCTTTGCATAACAGTAGGTCATTAGACCCTCTTAATTCCAGAAGAATTTGCCCCAGGCCCTTGGGGAAGAAACACTGAATAGACAGGCCTTGTTAGGTGTCCTCATCCAGTCTATCTGCAGCCATGTCTATGCAATAAAGTCTCTGTAGAATTAGAAAGGACGGGATTTGGAGAACATCTAGATTGCTGAACCTTGTGTGGCCAGGGAGGGTGTAGCCTCTCCACACCCCTTCCTCATACCTGAGCCTATCTATCACCTCTTCACATTACCTTTCATAAAAATATGCTTATGAGTTTGTAAACCACTGAAGCAAATTAATTGAACAAGAGGAGGGATTAGAGCAGCCTTTATTTATGGCCAATTGGCCTTAAACACAAGTAAAATAATGTAGTGTTTGAATTGACATCTGAAGTGGGCTCACATGCTGTGCGATCTGATGCTATCTGAAGCCGGTAGCATCACAAAGTGAATTGTATTAAAAGACATACCACTTGCATCTGCTGCAGAATTGCTTGCTTGGTTGCTGGAGAGAAACCCACTGCATATTTTGCGATCACACAGGGTTGTTTTGAGTTGAGTTTGACAGTGTGAAGACTACAGGACGAACCAAAAATCTTATTCTCTTCTCTTTGAAAAGTTTAAAGAATAAAAATTAATTCATTGAAATGAGGTTTAACACTGGGTGAAGCCAGAGGAAACCTGCAAAGAAGGGGAAGGAAGGATTCTAGGGGCCAGAGGGGTCAAGGATACTACAAGAATATGACCCACAAAACCAGGTGAGCAGAGCTTACAAGGGTTCATGGAGTTTGACACGAGAATAATAGACCCTGTATGAGTTTGAGGTCCTCTGCATATATATTATGGTTGTGTAGTGTGGTGTTCTTGTAGGATTCCCAACAATGGGAGTGGGGAAATGTCACTATTGATTATTTTGCCTGTGCTTGGGACCCTTTTCCTCCTATTGGGTTGCCATGTCCGGCTGTGACATGAGGTGCCTGGTCTTATTGTATCTTGTTATGCCGTGTTTGGTGGCTATCCCTGGGAGGTCTGCTCCTTTTCTTTCTTTCTTTCTTTTTTCCTTAGGGAAAAATAGGAGGAGTTGATCCAGGGGAGAGGAGAGGTGGGGAAATGGGAGGAGTGGAGGGAGGGGAAACTGGGGTCAAGATGTGATGTATACAACGAATAAAAAATAAAATAAAATGATGTTTAAATTGGGTGTAGTGGTGCATGAAATGGAAGCTGAGGCAGGAGGATCATGAGTTTGAAGCCAAACTGGGCTACATACTGAGACTGTCTCAAAACATGCCACCCCCTCAAAAAAGTCTTAAGAATATTTCATTTACAAGGAAGATAAAAGCAGGAGAAAAGATGAGCTGCTTTGATTATAGGATACTAAGTCTGGGAGCTAGCCATCCCAGATCATCCATTGTGTACTCATTTCTTGTAGTTAATAATAATAATAATAATAAAAAGGAATTACAGCATAACAACCTTGAGTAAAAACTTTATATTCTGAATTACTTTAATAACAAGATAGGAGTGTTTTACTAGTTACATTGAATATATGAATTTGCTTTAGTTAAATGATATTATGGTAGTTTTCGGCAAAGTACTGATGAGTAAAACAGAAAATGAAAATAAATTAATGGAGAGGGACTAGAGAGAAGGACAAATAGAGAAAGCACGAGAAAGTAAAGCCGGAAGATAAGCCCATAAATTACAGTTAAGGAAACAGCAGTGAGAACAGATGACATTGAATTTTTTTCATAATTGCTAAAATTTGAAGAAACCAAGATGTTGGTTCAATAGACAAATGGATAAACTATGGTACATGTAGTATTAAAAAGTAAGACTACTGGGGCCATCACAGAAAGCTGATATGAAAACAACATATACTGTATGATTCCAACTACAGGATACCAGGAAAAGGCACAGCCTATGGAGACAGTAATGTATCATATGATGTCAAGCCAGGAGTGACAGTGACGCATGTCTAACCTCAGCACCTGGGGCATGAGGCAGGAGAAGTGAGGCATATTCAAGGCCAGCCTGAAGAATGGGCAATGCACTCAAGACTTTTAAGGCACTGAAACTATGCTATGTTTAATACAGTGATGGATTTATGCTGTGACTGTACACATTTGTGAAAAATCTAGAGTGTGTAGAACATCAAGTATAAATCCTATTATGAACTATGGATTTGGGTGGTGATGATGTGCTAATGGAGAGCCATCAGTTAGATCAACTCTACACTCCTTTGGCGTGAGGTGGCAGGGAGGATCAGAGAGAAAAGGACTCTCCTAACTTTCTAACCAGTTTTTCTGGGAACCTAAAACTGCTTTAAAAATTAATAAAGGAAAAAAATAATAAAGAACCTGTTGTTTGGTAAATTTCAGCTATAACTAAATACTTGTATTTCCTTCAAATTCAAAAGTATTATAAATATAAATACCAAATACTTAATACTCAAATTATTTTCTTGAGAGCAAAATGTTATAAGAGATAACAAAACATCTATTAGGATAATTATTTAACTTCAGTTTTATATAAAGTGTAAATTTGGCAAGAATTAAAGTATGTTCACTCATAATTTAAGGAATATCAGATAGAAAAAGCACAACTACAATGAAAACCACAAACTCTTACTATAAATCAATTATTTTAGCATTTCACAATTTGGGACAACAATGTGGTAAAACAGAACAGTGGACAGAGACTCTGACTTGATCTGCAGTTTGTTGGTTAACAATACTTGGGGCAAGTTCTCTAACGTCTGAATCTGTTTTCTCATCTACCAAATGTGATAACATTTTGTTAGGAGTCAACTAAGATACCACATGAGACTACCAAGAAATAGTTGAAAATTCTGAATCACCTTTATTTTTTTCAGCAAAAGTTTTACATTTTCCACAAACATAGGAATATTTATTCTTAATACAAAACAGATTCTCACGCATCTCACAAATGTTTTCTCTATGGCTCGATATTGCTTCAGTCCTCACTGTCGCTTTCTGACTCACTCAGCTGCAAATCGCTTCCTAAAATAAAAATAACAAAACTGTTGAACTGTTAGTATTTAATAAATTCATTCAGTCTAATATGATTGCTTATAATTCAGCCACTGGTACACCAATCAATGCAGGAAGTAAAACCCACAGCAGCAAACTTCAGTGTTTCATATCACCTGGCATTTATTTTAGCTTTCTTTCACATACTGATGATATCATTTCCCTTTACACTGCTTATTACATCAGACTATCATTTTCAAGAGTGTAAATGTTAGTACCGAGACCTCCTGTGACGTCATACGGGACAGCGTGACAAGGCTATATACCCAGAATTCACTGGGCCTACTTTACCTGTGGTTACGTCATCATTCGTATATATTTGGGTAGCGCCTCCCTTCCTCTCTTTCTTTTTCTGCCTTTCTTCCGGCCAGCATCCTTGTCCGTCCCCTTCCCCACTAATAAAGCCCCATGTGGAATGGTTTGGCCAGGTGTGGTCTCTGGTGCCACTGCAGTCGCTTGCGCCGAACACATCAGTAAAAATTATAATTTTCTTTTACCTTCAGATGCAATGCAAACCATTATGGAACAGATGTCAAGAACCCTTAGACCAGACGTCATTCAGTGGTAGGATGCCTGGCTATTGTGCACAGGACCCTGTGTTCAGTTCCCAGTACCACAAAGAATATCTAAGCACCAAGCGCTTTTGTAAGTCATTTGTGTGCTTCATCATGGAGGCAGCATTTCAGTGGAGCAGAAAGACAGGAAACAAGTATCTAGTATAACGTCAGGTAGGGATAAGTCCTGAGGGACTGTGGAGAGAGGAGCAGAAGGTGCTATTGTCAGTACTGTATCTGGGAAAGCTTTATGAGAGGCAACATTTGAACAGAAATTTAAAGTAGAAAGTCATTAAACAATGGAGGCAGAGTCTAATCTAAGATAACAAGTGTAAATGCTCTAAGGCAAGTGTAGAGTGGTTGTGATTCTTTTTATTATTATTATTTATTTTTTTTGGTAATTTCACACATGAATGCAATGTATTTACATCATATGTACTTCCATCTCACCCCTGCAGCTAACTCTTCCTGGATGCTCTCTCCCTGACACTACATCTTTCTTCAAACTGCATATCTTCTTTCTCTTCTTCATTCTTCTCTTTTTTAAAAAATAGCCCACTGACTCCAATTAGCTCTGCCTGGATGTACCAGGGTGTAGAGCTGAAGCTTAGGTCACACTTCTGAAGAAAGCTCACTTTCCTTCTCTTAACATCCATTACCTGACAAAACAGGGGTGGGAGTTACATGATGTTTTTTCCTTGTAAAGAGGCTAGGGTGGCTAGTGTACGAGAAATGAGGAAGACAAAGATTGGGAATGAGGTCAGAAAGGTAGAAAGAAAGTCTCAGTAAAGACGTTTGAAACAATGAGAAAGCATGGGACAGTTTTAACAGGAACTAAGTTGAACCTGACTACATCAGTAACTACTCTGAGATGGTGTAGAGGAAACATGGACGCAGGAGAGAAGCCGAGTCTTTTCTCAGCTCGGACCCAGGGGTGCCAGGACAAGTGTCACTTCCTCCCCAGTGTGCTGTAGTTTAAGAGGTAAGGTGTATCTTTATTATTTTCATTTGCCCACTTTAGTGTCTGGAGTAGATGCATGGTGATTTTCAGTACTGGAAAATTCTGAAGGTTAAGTCTTCACACCATCCCTTCTATTCTTTCCTGGAATTCCTACTATTCGGTGTTTAATCTTTTCCATCTATGTTCCCTCTCTCTTAGTTTTTATTTTACCCTGTGTTCGGGGACAGCGCCTTCCATCTCACTAATTCATTTCTCACCCATGTTCATCTTGCCTATTTACTGATCTTTTTCAAAACACTCCCACAACCTGTTCTTCCAAATTTAATCTTTAAACATTTACCTTCTTGTGTGTGCATGCGTGTGGAAGCCAGAGGACAGGTCGTTGGTGTCACTTCTCTCTTACTCCCATGTGCGTTCTGGGGAGTTTGGTGGCAAGCCCCTTTACCCACTGAGCCATTGCACTGATGGTGACTTTTTTAAGTACTGGAGCTCAAACTCTGGGCCTTGTGCATGGCATGCAAGCGCTCTTCTCTCGAGGTCCTTGATTCTTATTCATAATATATTGGATTTTGTTTTATTTCTGCTTTCCTTCGTTTTATTACATATAGCCAGCTTGGTCTACAGAGTAAGTTCCAGGTCAGCCAGAGCTACATAATGAGACTTTGTCTTCTAAAAGGCTATATTTTCATATATCTTCCTTAGGATCACATAGATTTTTTTCCTTGTTTCAGAATTATATTTGCCCATTTTGAGGAGGAAGTTTCTCTCTCTCTCTCTCTCTCTCTCTCTCTCTCTCTCTCTCTCTCTCTCTCTCTCTTTTTAACTTTATAACATTCTTTGCTGGATCTTGTGATTGCCTAAACCTAGTCTACAGCCCCATTTACCAGAAACAGGTTTTACAATCGCATTTGAAGATCGCTATCTCTTGGAGATATGATAGGTCCCTTCAAGGAGCCAAGGAGGAACTAAGCTGTATAAACTATGGCTTCTGAAACTGAGCCACAGGAAGCATGCAAATAGTTACTTTTGTCCCTAGCCTCCATTCACTAGCTGAAGAACATCCACTATCTATTCCTCTTTCCCATCTTCCCCTGCCCTCACCATACATTGGCTAGCTTCCCACAGAAAGCGTAACTTTCCTGCATCATATCAAGCAACTTTGTGTTCACGTGCACATTTGCATGCATGTGGAAGCCAAGGACAGGTTCAGTCATTGTTCCCCTGTGCCATCCATTCACTGATGCTTTGGAGACAGGATCTCTCACTAGCCTGGTACTCACTAAGTTGGCTTCTCTGGCAGGCCAGCAAGCTCCAGGGATTCCCTTGTCTCTGCCTCATCCTACTCAGGTTTTGTTCTTGTTTTTATAAACATGGGTTCTAAGGATTGAACTAAAGTCTTCCAAGTGCCGTCCTAACTGAGCTACCTCTCTAGCATCTATCAAACACTTTGTGTGTGTGTGCTTGCATATGGAAGCTGGAACACAGTCTTGGTTGTTGTTCTTCAGATACTGGAATTTGCCAGTTAAGCTGAACTGACTGGGACTACCTGTCTGCCTCCCCGGCACCGACCACATGTTTTAAGTGGGTTCTGGAGGGTGAATTTATACTTGTATGACAAGTATAACACTTTACTGACTAAACTCACTCCCAACACCCATTTCAAGCATGTTCAAGTTAACCTTTCTTGAAGGTGTCCAAGCTGCTTACAACTACATCCTTTTAAACGCAAAACCAATACCCGTAGCAAATTTTTTATGTTAGTACTTCAGTTCTTTTCTTTAAAAAACATTTTTTTCTGCTTTTTAAAAATTATTTAGGGGCTGGAGAGATGGCTCAGCGGTTAAGAGAACTGACTGTTCTTCTGAAGGTCCTGAGTTCAAATCCCAGCAACCACATGGTGGCTCACAACCATCTGTAATGGGATCTGATGCCCTCTTCTGGTGTCTGAAGAAGGCTGCAGTGTACTTAGATATGGTTCACAACCATCTGTAATAACTCACAACCATCTGTAATAAGATTGGAAGCCCTCTTCTAGTGTGTCTGAAGACAGTTACAGTGTACTTACATATAATAAATAAATCTAAAAAAAAATTATTTAGGGGGAGGGGGATGAGATAGGGGGGTTATGGAGGGGAAACTGGGAAAGGGGATAACATTTGAAATGTAAATAAATAAAATATCCAATAAAAATAAAAGAAAAAGGAGAAAGTTATTTATTTTTATTGTGTGTGGGGGGGTATCTGTCTCCATGCAAGTTTGTGTACCACATTTGTGCAAGCTCTGGGAGACCAGAAGATGGGGACAGTTCCCTGGACATGTTTGTAGTCTGTTCTCCCAATGTTGGATCTCTAGATTTCACTATCTAGTCTACGTAAATCAGTGACTTACAGACAAAGTGGCAAAAACTGTCTTTAAAAAATATGGTGGACCAAGCCCTGGTGGTGCATGCCTTTAATCTCAACACTTGAGTTCAAGTCTAGCCTGTTCTACAGAGTGAGTTCCAGGACAGTCAAATCTATACACAGAGAAACCCTATCTTGAAAAACCAAAAATTAATTATAATAATAATAGTAAAAAAATGGTGGAAAGCAATAAAGGGAGACACCAGAGGTTGACCTCTGACCTCCAAATGCATGTACACACAAATGCATGCATACATGTGCATACATACACATATATACACACTATACATAAACAAATACCTAAGTGTCTTAGTTAGGGTTTTACTGCTGTGAAGTAATACAATGACCAAGGCAACTATTATAAAGGAAAACATTTCATTGGGGCTGGCTTATGGGTTCAGAGGTTCAGTCTATTTTCATCAAGGTGGGGGAACATGGCAGTGTTCAGGCAGGCATGGTGCAGGAGGAGCTAAGAGTTCTACATCTTGTTTCAAAGGCAAACAGGAGAAGATTGGCTTCTAGGCTGCTAGAACAAGAGTCTCAAAGCCTATGGCCACACCTAATCCAACAAGGCCATACCATCAAATAGTGCTACTCCCTAGACCAAACATATTCCAATCATCACATTCCACTCCCTGGCCCCCCTAGATTTGTTCAAACATGAGTCTACGGGGGCCATACCTAAACATAGCATAATGCAAAATACGTTCAGTTCAACTTACAAAGTCCCCATAGTCTATAGCAGACCCAACAATGTGAAAAGTCCAAAGTTCAAAATCTCTTCTGAGATTCAGCCAATCTCTTAACTGTAATCCCCAAAGCAAGACAGAAAAACAGTTAGGTATGTCTGATGTTAAAGTGATCTTCAGCTCTCCAATTCCTTTTTCATCTCTGTTGACTGCAACAAACTCCTTTCTCTTGGGCTGGTTCCATTTTCTGTTAGCAGCTTTCCTCAGCAGACATCCTATGGCTCTGGTATCTTGAACATCTTGGGGTCTTCAAGGCAACTTCAACATAACAGCTTCTTGTTCCAATGTCTGGGATCCACACATGATCTTCAGGGCTCCTCTAAAAGGCTTGGGTTACTTCTCCAGCTCTGCCCTCTGTAGCACTCTAAACTCAGGTTGATCCACTCCACTGCTGCTGCTGTTCTTGGTGATCATCCTATGGAACTGGCATCTCCAATATACTGGGGTCTTCCTCTGCAACTAGGCTTTATCAATAGCATCTCATAGGCTTGCTTCGTGGTGCCAAGCCTCCACTTCTTTGCATGATCCCTTCAGCCCTGAGCCATCAACTACAACTGAGGCTGTTATCTTCACCAATGGCCTTCCCTGGCCTCTCACAGTGCTGAGCCTCAGCTGCTCTCCATGACCCCATCATACCTTCAAAACCAGTAACACCTGAGTGACTTTTACATATTACCAAGTACAGCTTCAGCACAAGGTACGTAACCTTGGTTATCTCTGGAACATAGCTTCTTTGTGTTCTCAGAAAACACTTGCCAGATTTCACCTCAGTGATGCTGGTCTCTTCTTAATCACTGCTAATTTCTTAGCATACCAGCATCAATAGTCCCAGGAATCTCTTCTATACTTGACTCTACAGGCAGAATCACATGGTCAAAGCTGCTGAGTTCTGCTGCTTACTGGGGCTGGAACATGCACCCTTGTTCTATTATATTATCACTAGCTTTCTGTTTTCTAATTCTTTTACTTCCTAAGCTTAGCTGTTCTGGAACTTGTTCCGTAGATTGACCTTGAACTCAGAGATCTGCATTCCTATCTCCTAAATACTAGAATTAAAGGTGTGGTCTACCATGCCTGGATTTAAGCTTTTCTATATTTAGAATTTGCTGTGTCCCAGTCTGACCTTGAACTCAGAGATCTGCTTGCCTCTATATCCTGGAATTAAAGCCATATACCACCTTACTTGGACCTAAGCTTTTCAGGGTCACTATGCTTCAAGACCCAGATCAAAAACCTGTCTTTCATTTCTGAATTACAGTTCATTCCAAATTAAACAATAACCAGGTAATAATAATGCCTAACAGGGTATAACTATTCCTTATTCAATGGTAAATGCATAAACAAGTTTAGCTGGATGGGATCTTGCCACAAAGTCACCACTCCCTTAATCTGTTTATCTCCATGAATACAGGATTCAGCTCCATTTCACTTCCTGGTGTCCTTTTATTACCTGAACCATACATTTCATATTTTTACTTTTTGAGCCTGCTATGCTTCTTCAAAATGTTCTTCATGAGACTTAATTAGAGAACAAAGTCTCTGTTGGGCTTTCTTGACACTTCCTTTGTCAATGCAATTAATATAAATTTCTTTACCTTAGCCTCAGGTAGACTCTTCAGACAAGGGCAAAAAGTAGCCACATTCTTCACCAAACAAGAACAGTCTCTTGGCCATATATTAAAATTCTTGTCCTCTGAAACTTCTAGAGTCAGGCTTCTACAGTTCAAATCACCCTCAGCAATAACATCATTCATATTCCTGCAGAGATGGCTCATTAAGCCTCACTTAAAGCATTCCACTGCTTTCCAAATCCAAAGTCCAAAAATCCACGTTCCACACAAAAGCATGGCCAGTCCTATCACAGCAACACCCCAGTCCCTGGTACCAACTTCTGTCTTAGGCTTTTACTGCTGTGAAGAGACACTGTGACTAAAGGACAACATTTAATTGAGGCTGGCTTACAGGTTTGGAGCTTAGGTTCATTATCATCAAGGTGGAAGCATGGCAGCATCCAGGCAGGCATGGTGCAGAAGCTGAGAGTTCTACATCTTGTTCCAAAGGCAAACAGAAGACTAGCTTCTAGGCAGCTAGTACAAGGATATTAAAGCCCAGGCCTACAGTAACACACCAACACACCTAATCCAACAAAGCCACACCTACTCCAACAAGGCCAGACCACCAAATAGTACTACTCCCTAGGCCAAACATATTCAAACCACCACACTAAGTAAATAAATAAATAAATAAATAAATAAATAATAAATAAATAAAGCAATATAATTTTGTTAAGGTCTACCCTCTATTGTAAAAGAAATTGCAAACTTTGAAAAGTTTAAAGCAAGAGAGATGATAAATTATATTTGAATGACTAAAAGATCAATATGGCTAATAATATACATAGTGGAACAAAATGGCATTGACTGTATACACAAGACTTGCCTAAGATCAAGCCAGTCAAAACTTCAACATGAATATGCAAGGACCTCATAAAACCCCTCCCTAAGATGAGGAACTATTGGCAGTTGATGGCTTCTAGGGAAGGAAAGCTCAGTTATCTTGAGAGATTCAGCCCTGGAAGGTTGCCCTTGTTTCAGTGAATACAGTTACGTTCATACACATACTGGCAACATCAAGTGGACACAATAGTTAAGAAAAAGGGAGAACATGAAGTTTGGAGGAAGACCTGGCTTGATGGTCGGGGGAGAATTGAGGAAATGAGCTGAACTACAGTGGTAGTTGTAAAGATGGAAAGAAGTAGATGGATTTGGAAACTATTTAGGAGGTAGAAGTTGAAAGAACTTGGTGAAATATTGACTGTACAAAAAAAAGTAAGAGGGTTACTCAATCCTGGAATACAATTAGGCTTCTGGTTTACATAACAGAAACAAATATTGCCATTCACTAGGCAGATATACAATGAGCCAAAAATATAGGGCTGGATTTTGGACAACATGTATTTGAAGTGCCTTCTACTAAAGAGATAAAGCTAGACCTATCTGCCCAGGTTTCAGAGGTCTGCATGGAGATGGGTATTTGAAAGAGTTTCTCTCTCTCTCTCTCTCTCTCTCTCTCTCTCTCTCTGTATAGATATAGATGTAGATGTAGATATAGATATAGATATTGAAACAGGAGCATGAGGAGGTTATCTAAAAAAAAGAAGATATAATAAAAAGAAAAGGGCCCATGGAAAAGCTTTGAGGAGCCCTCACTCCACTGACAGTACATTTTAAACTTACAAAGGAGAAAAAAGGGCTAATGATTACAAAACACATAAATTAAGACTCTTCTTTAAATTTTAGCTCACAACAAACATGGCTGCAACTGAAAGTCCTGTTTTAGTTTTTATGGTTATGCATACTTACGTAAAGTACTCATTAGAAGGGTACTGTTGTCATTAAGTCTATTACAAGTAGCATCAGCATCTGAAGTCTGGTACTGTGGCCCGGCAGACAAGCTAGGATGCTCCGAGCTGTATTTCCCTGGACCCGAGGGAGAGGATTGGTCATCATCTTCAGAGTCACTAGAACTATCCTCACTACTTGAAGATGAAGAACTTTTGGAATCTGATGAACTATCACAACTACTCATCTGGTCCATAAGACTAGCTTCTGCCTTCAGTTCTGAAAATAATAATAGGGCAAATAAATAACATGAGGAAACACAATAACATATAAATGCATTAGCTTTTAAGAAGACATTGATAAGGAATCAATAAAACTAAAACACATTTTCCAGCATCTGAACCATTTATTTTAAAAATTCCTGTAGTGCACTGTCCAAGAAACTCTCTAAACATACAGTCTGTTCCTGTTGCCCTTGGTTACCCCTAGAGGTGGAAGGTGCGCATGCCCTTTCCTCAAGGATTACCTTTCATGGTATCAGAAGGTGACATGGAAGCTTCAATGGAGAGAAGCAACCAACAGCCTCACCCAGCTATCACACCCACGAACCTCATCAATTGGTGCAATAGCACTAACAAAGTAATAGTGGTACATACTCCTTGGTGGTAACCAGCAGCTCTCTAATTGGACTTATGACCCACACAGCCAGAAAGACTATACTTGGTACCTGAAACTTAGTTAACTTCTCAGTGCTAGTGAAGTCATGGTTACTGGGGGAGAATCTACAACCACTAATTTACTAAAAGACCAGCATAATCCCTAATAATAACACTCTACAACCATTTGTCCTTACATCCACAGGTAAGTGTAGTTTTCATCTCTCATCCAGGAAACTTCTTTTTGCAATTGACAAAGATCAAACCAGAAAACCACAACCAATCAAAATTCTGAATTGTAGATCCCAGTTCCAACAGATACATCTACAAAACATATCTGCACCTAAGACTCAGGAAACATTTGGGAGGAAGGAACAGAAAGATTGAAAGACTCCAAGATTTTACAATCTTACAAATAAATCAGGGAGTTTGCTGTGAGATTGTGTCTCCTAGTACCATCAAGAAGCTATACCCACAGAGTCTATTGCCCAAGTGTTACCTAAACAAGGATGACACAAATGAACATACCAAACTGGATAGAGGCTATGGAGCCTCAACTCTACACAAAGAACTATAGCCAGCTGAGGAAAACCAAGAACAAGAGAAATAGCCTTCTCCAGGGAAGAACCTACTAACTGGCTGTTCAGTGCCAAATGGTCATCCCTGAAAACATGCAGAAACATACATACATACATACACACATACATACATACATACATACATACATACCGACAGACAGACAGACAGACAGACAGATAAACACACACAGCAATATATGGACTAAACAGGTTACATTTAGTAATATATATGTATTTACATGTACATATATACATGCAATAGCAATTAGTGAAAAAAAAAAGAGGCCATGAATTTAAAGGAAAGTGGAAAAGGGTATATAGGAGTGTTTGCAGGTAGGAAAGGAAAGTAAGATGTTTTAATGAAATTATAATCTCAAAAATTAAAATAAATAAATAAACAAACTCCTTTAGCACCAAGCTGTATTTAATAATGGATTATGAGAATAAAAGCATAGATAACCAGTTGGGTATGGCATCGTAATTTGTAGTCCTAGCATTTAGAAGGCTGAGGCTGGAGAATACCAAGTTCAAAGAAGTATACAGTGAGACTTTTCCTCAAAAAGAAGGAGAAGCTCAGCTGTTAAGACACTAGCTGTTCTTCCAGAGGACTAGAGTGTGATTCCCAGCACCCACATGGTGGTTCACAACCATCTGTAACTCCAGACCCAGGGGATATCTGATGCCCTCTTCTGCCCTCTATGGGTACTGCATGTATGTGGTTTACAATTATATACGTAGGCAATATACTCATTGGTATAATAAGTAAAGTCACAAAAAAAAAAGGACACAGCAATATCTAAATCTAACTTTACATGTATAACAAATGCATAACAAATAATGAAAAGTTTAAATGTGTAAAAATACAAAATGCATGATTAGTTTCTTCCTTATTGCTTCATACGCACAGTGCAGTGCCATTCATACTTAAGAACTTCATTCTTTTCCCAACTATTCTAGAGGAAGCTTTGATGAAGCTTCCTTACATAGGTTTTCACCCTATTTATTTAAAGGGGATTCAAAATCTTAAAGTATTTTTGAAAAGCCAATTTCCATTATAACTTTGGTTGTGATATTTTTAGGACCAAAAAAAGGATAATAATGTTGGTGTCTTCTAGTGTTCTTAAAGTTCTTTTTAAGACACACAGAATTTACAGGGGGTGGGAAGATCAACCTCATTCTTCAAATAAGTGATTTGAAGCAGAGATACCAAAGGACCAATATTTAGGGATAGAACTAAGTTTGCTGATTTTCAGGTTAATATTTTTCCAGCATTCTATAAATAGTCAAGTTGTGAACAAGTTTTAGCCTAAAAGTGTACAAAATGCTTAGTCAATACACTGTCATATAGTACCTTGCCAGGGTAATACCATTTTAAGTTAGCTGATAATGCCAGACTCCCACTCTCTCTCTGGACTCACTGGCTTGCCACTTCCACCCTAAGTTTTTTGCTCCTGCTCTGCACCTGGATGGGTTAGACATCATCCAGGTCTCTTTGGTTGTTGTTGTTGTTGTTGCTGTTGTGTGCTTTGTGATTAATAATGAATAAATCATAATTCATTAGGGTAAAATGTACACAAAGATGAGTTTCAGCACAAATTACCCTGGGTATCTGTCACTGAGCAAGATCCATCCCCATAAACGCTCTAGTATGCCTTTCCTCCAGTCAGTAT
Organism: Tokudaia tokunoshimensis; assembly: GCA_036184795.1. Taxonomy (NCBI): domain Eukaryota; kingdom Metazoa; phylum Chordata; class Mammalia; order Rodentia; family Muridae; genus Tokudaia; species Tokudaia tokunoshimensis. The sequence goes on from BTHU01000015.1 coordinate 23,023,142, forward strand.
CCACCATTTTGACTTCTATTACCAAAGTTGTTGTCTGTTATTGAACTTCATATAAATGCTGTCACTCACATGTGACATTTTGTGTATGCCTCTTATCCACATCTTTTTACATATTCATTTGTATTTTTTAATGACTCTGCACCTCATTCTGCTCAATTATTATGATATCCATTATATAAATACAACATACATTGGTTATCAACTTTCTATTTATAGATATTCTGGTTGTCTTCCATTTTTAGTAGTAACAAGTTTGTGGTAACAAATAGGGTTGTTCTGTAAAGCCTACTGTAAATCTTGTGACATATGTATTCATATTTTCTGTGTAGAAAAGAATATGTTTTTCTTTAACCCATGGACCATTTAAAAGTATGTAAATTTCCAAGTGTTTATAGATTTTTTTATTGTTGCCTGCTATTGACTTTTAGTGTGTTTGTGTTATGGTCAGAGTATAGAGTCTTTATGATGTTGTTTAAAATAAATGGATCAAGGTTTTTCTTATAGCCCACGACATGTTTTATGTTACTGAGTACTCATTCCATAGACAGTTAGGGAAAAAAAGGTTCATACCTGTGTTGTATTTAGTAGATATGTTTGTATGTTTGTGTGTGTGTGTGTGGGGGGGGGTGAGCATGCACAAACATACATGCTGCCTGTTGCCCAGAGCATGCTGAGGAATTAAGTCACTAAGGACTGTAGATTTTTATAGTTCTGTTTTCATTGTATTAGTTTTATCTCATAAGTTTGCAGTTCCATTGCTAGACACATTGCTTTCTTGCTTAATAAATTCTTTAGTTATTATTAATGTACTTCTTTGTGCTAATTTGTTTTGTATCTGATATTCACACAACCACATTGCTTTAAACGCTTACATAGTGTATTCTTCTATCCTTTCACTTGAAAACTGCCTATTTCCTTAATTTCTTATAAACAGCACACAGCTGTATTTTGTTGTTGCAATCTCCATTTCACTAATTGGGTTAGACACTCACCTTTACCCTAGTCACTGGGTCACCAGGTTTGGCTGTGCCGTTTACTATCTGCTTCATGCTTACTTCCTGTGCATTTGATTCCTCTGTTTCATTTTCCTTTTATTTCTGGGGTATATCTGAATCTCTCATTTTTTCTTGTGTTTTATGTGTCACTTTACATGAATAATGGTAGATTAGCATACATGTCTTGCCATGATTCACTGTTATAAGATGTGAAAATCACTTACTTTAGATTCCTTTTCTTTTCAGGTTTTAAATATTATTGTCTTAAGTATCAGCATTAACCAAAAGGTTAACTTTTGCTTTGATTGTCACATATGATTTGGGAACATCATGAGGACAATCGTATTCTATTGCCCATTGTCTTTCTGTTGTTCTTTATCCCTAACTGATGCTCCCAAATTCCTTCTTGTTATCATTTAGGATTACTTCAGTTTCTATAGCAAATACTTCAGAGCAGCCCTATAGTAACAAGTACTTTTAGACTCCATTTCTGTAGAAGTCTGTTTCCCCTTTATTACTTGAGACTAATTTTGGTGAACACAGAGTTCATGACTTTCAGCATTAAGCAGTGTAGAGCCACTTCTGAGTTTCCAGTAAGACATACAATATCACCTACATGGTGTTCCTCTGTGTAATACGGCATAGCTCTCTTGCCTTCTGAACTTTTATCTTTGTCCTTAGGTTTCAGATGTTTAATTTATGTGTCTTAACATATATTTCTTTGGGTTTATCCTGTTTTGGATTTGCTCGATTTCTTGAATCTATGGGTTCACGTCAGTCAACCTGGGATCATTTTCAGGGATTATTTCTTCCAATTATTTTTCAATCCCCTTTTCTTTGTCCTCTGAGAGTTCAGGTGCCTCACCTCTTGGAACTTTAGTCACTTTGCAACAAATCCTTGGGGGCCTATTCCCTTTGCTTAAGTACACTTTCTGTTTTAGATCAAGTGAATTCTCTGTCTATTCTCTAGTAAGTGGGCCTTCCCAGTGGATTCGTGCTGTTATTTTGCTAGTTTTATAATTTCTATTTGAGCCTTGTTTAAAATTTCTCTTTAATTCTACTTTTTACTTGCTTCAAGAAAATTTATAATTGAATCACTTTGTGAAAACTATTTTAAGACCATCATCAGATAATTCTAACATCTATTTTCTCTGGGAATTACTATGGACATTTCTCTTTCAACTTGTGATTTTCCTGATTTACAATATAATATGTAACTTCCTGGTATATCTTACTTTTAGTGTGTATTCTGGGTGACAACTGACTTAAATCTTTTAGTTTAGCAGGCAGTCCTGGTTCAGGCCTAGCATGCAGATACTTGCCTGTTTTTGTGACAAATGACACTAATTCCAGACCTTTCACAGATCTGTTGTGGTTTTCTTGGTAAATCTCCAGCAACTAGAGCTCCCACTGGCAAACTTGACAAAGGAACTTTACTAGCATTGAAGCCCAGTTCCTGGGAAACGGAAGTCTGTGGCCTAATACAACAAAGACCTCTTCTAGGGTTGAGTGTGTGTATGTCTGTTCTCATGAAGGGGGAGGAAAGCAAACTGCTTCCCAGCAAGGTGCTTATTAAAGTAGGTGTCCCTTGTCAGTGCCACCCAGTCTCCAAGTGCCTTTCAAATGCAGAGAAAACTTTAAAGGCAGGGAGGCTGTCTGGGAGATGGAGAGGAATGAGCGTTTGTCATAGTGTGGTAACACATGCTCATGCCTTCTGTTCATGCATTTCCCAATGGAGAAGGACAATCTAGCGCAAGCACAGAGGAGCACTTTAAGACCCCAAGCACTTGCATAGCATTATTCCTTTTGCTGAACACCCTGCTTCCTGATGTCTTTGAGTGATATGGGAAATTTTAGGCCCTATCTAATTTCTTAAATTCAGATTTACAGATAACTCAAAGATGTAAATGCAAAAACTAATGCACAGAATTTCTAGTGTAATTTCTGGATATAAATTGGAAAGATGATTCGACCATCAGAGAGTAGTCAGTTAGGAGGCTGGAAAGGTGGCCCAGCAGTTAAGAGCATGCTCTTCCAGAGGACCCAAGTTTAGTTCCCAGCACCCATGTCAGGTAACTCACAACCACCTGTGGCTCCAGGTTCAAGGGATCCCATGTCCTCTTCTGGCATATGTGGGCACCTGCACACATGTGAGCAAACACATATTCCCACATACATATACATACACATAATTTGTAAATTAATCTTTTAAAAATGGAAGTTAATAGTACTATAGGGTCAATAAAGCATTTGATAGAATATAGTCTAAGGATGTTATATGAGCATCTCCAGGTAGGTAATGTTCCTTTGCATCTCTACATCTTCTAATTAAGGTCTGACACAGAAGTGCCATATGAAGGACCTTCTAGCTCTACCACAGACTCACTATTAAGGACACAATTACTTTCTAGAATTGTTTCACACAATGAATTGCTTTTAGGATCTAGTAGCAAGGAATAGAATGGTTCTTTGGAACCTATCTTTCGTTAAAAAAAAAATCTATTTATTATATTTATTTGAGTACACTGTAGCTGTTTTCAGATGCACCAGAAGAGGGCATCAGATCGCATTACAGATGGTTGTGAGCCACCATGTGATTGCTGGGAATTGAACTCATGACCTCTGGAAGAGCAGTCAGTGCTACTACCTGCTGAGCCATCTCTCCAACCCCAAGAATCTATCTTAATATACTATATATTAAGGTAATATAAAATATGCAACTTATATCTTTTATTTTTGTTTTGCTGTCCAGTAAGTGCAAAGTCAAATTCCATTTTAACTTTAATAACTAGCAAATATACTTTAAGATTTCCCTTTAATCTCTTAGTTTTCTAACTATATACATGTATAGGAATGATACCATGATACTATTTTGGAAGTAGTCATGAGATAAAATAAAATTCAATATCTGGAGTCTTGTTGATGTTCAATTATTGTTACATCAATATCCTAAGTGTAGCTAGAAAAAAAAAAGAGCTTTAAGTTCCTTCCCCTTGAGCATCCTATACCTCCCCAGAAATGCCCTCCTGCAAGAAGGGACACAGCAACAGAAAGAAACTGCCTCCTGTGTCTGTTGATTTGGAGGTGCCTTAGCCATCTACAACTGACTATAAACAACAAATTTCACAGGAAGATGCTATAAAGAACTGATGAAACACTTTTTTCTCCTAAATGATAATAAAAAAATGATGTGACATGAATATACCTACATATAGTAATTTATGTTATATCATTATCCCAGAAAAGTACACAATCATAAAGTATATTATGTTCTCACTAAGTCCCACTGTTAGTGAAAATTAACACTTAATATTTATGTAATGTTACTTACTTTATAAGTTGACATTATATACACTTAGATTTTACCTCTTTCAATATCATCCATTAGAGACATTGGAGACATTTTATCTTCTGATGGAGAATGCTGCACAAGGTTGGAAGTCCTAGGCAGATTCCACATTTGCTGTTGCTGTTGCTCTAGTCTGTATTGGATTTTGCTACTCCCTTCAACTCTGCAATTAAGAATATCAAATATCAAAAAGGTAAGCTAGAAATGTCACAAATTCAACTTAACTAAGTTACTGAACTTTATTACTTGTTATTTAGAAGCCTCTCCAATGACATTTAAAGATTAAAATGTTAATCCATTTAACAAATATGTATTGAGTTCCTCCTAAATGTGTGGAGTACACACCGGTCCATGGAGGGATGCAGTGGACAATGGCAAAACAAAGCAACCGCTCAAAGGAGCAGACAGTACACTCATAAATGAGTACAAGAAGGAGAAATTATATGTGCAAATTAAACTAAGCCACTTCCACATTTCCCACTCATAATTTTAAAACAGGCATATAAACAAAGGATGAGTCCACTTCAGAAATCATGGTTGAGGCCCGCCCTTCCCGTTTCCTGTGATTGAATCTTTCCAGCTTCTCCTTCCCGAAGTTTTAGCCCCTCATTTTCTCTCATTCATTTACACTCCCAAAAATTTTGGTTTACCCATTTTCTGGTTTTCCACATCGTTTCTTTTTAATCTAGTTTCTTTGCTAATGTTTCAGTCCAGAACTGTAAACATGCCAATCCTTGGTTGGAAAGATCTTAATATGTAACTCCTGCCAGCAAGGAAATGTCCTTGCAGGTTCTCAGTTAATATTCAAGGCATTAACCCCAACCTACCTTTACAATCTAAACTCTAATCCACTACCATTATCCTCCACTTTCCAATTCTTACACACAGGCATAGAGACAAATAGCTGCTCTGTTTAAAGAGTCTAATTCACCAGCCCTGAAAAAAATCGGCTATATTCCCACCTTCACACTTGCTTTATCTATTCTCACACCCTTTCTGGTCAGTTTAAGGGAGCCCGGGCAGCAGGGACATTAACAAATAGAGGTTCTCGGGTTTCTTCCCTCAGTTGAAGTTGGCTTTGGGAATGGCTACTTTGTAAACACATTTTTGTTAGTGTATATTAGCTGCACAAGATAATGAGCTTCACCATGGCATTTAATACATGTATAATGTGCTTCAACAATATCTATTCTTCAGTCCCACTCCCTTGCTTTCTCCAACTACAGCAACTTCTGTTTTAAAAATACATTTAAGTCGGGCGGTGGTGGCGCACGCCTTTAATCCCAGCACTTGGGAGGTAGAGGCAGGAGGATTTCTGAGTTCGAGGCCAGCCTGGTCTACAAAGTGAGTTCCAGAACAGCCAGGGCTATACAGAGAAACCCTGTCTCGAAAAACAAAAAAAAAAAAAAAAAAAAAAAAAAAAAAAATACATTTAAGGTAATTCTTAGGATTTTAACTTCCTTTGAAGTAACATTTTTCTTTTTTAAAAATTTATTTGTATTAGATTTATTTATTTTACTTTATATGTTTATGTGTCTGTATTTCTGTATTCTGTACCACATGGGTGCTTGATACTTGTGGAGGTCAGAAGAGGGCATTGGATCTCCTGGATTTGGAGTTACAGATGGTTGTGAGCTACCCTGTTGGTGCTGAGTATTAAACCTGGGTCCTCTGTAAGAGTAACAAGTACTCTTAACCACTGAGCCATCTCTCCAGCCCCAGAAGTAACATTTTCAGCAAAGTTTTTCTAAAGACTTTTATCAATCATGAACCCTCCCTTCAATTCTTACAGTAATTTTTATTTCTACTGTTTGTTAAGCTCTTAGAGCAGTGCCCTTATATTATCTGGCTTAAAATGTACCATTTATATCTAAAAGGATTTAAGGTGGATATATATATATATATATATATATATATATATATGCTGATTTTTAAATTAAATGAACTGTTAGTATGATTAAAATGTATAAAGTGTAGAAGTCTTAAGGTTAGTCTTTATTTAGCAAACTTTCCTTTCTGTAGTATGCCTTCCATATTCTAAGTACTCAATTTACTAATAAAGGTAAAGTTATTTTTGGATAGTGGATAATGTTTATGTTCAGTCCAATGATATGAAAATATCTACAATAGTATAAAAGGTATACTACTTATATACCTGGAAATCGTTTCAACATCACAAGGCAGTATGGTACGATCTTTTCACTAAGAATCATTACTAAATTTAAACTTTAAAAGACTTAAAGAAATTTTTAAATTTTTACCTTATATGTGCATCTGTTTGTGTGTGTACAGATCTGAGTGTGGTGCATGTACGTAAAACATGCATTAGTCAGGGATGCTGCTCTTTCACTCTCCATTCGGTCTTTTGAGGCAGGGTCTCTCTTTGATCCAGGAGCTAGCACGTTTTGGCTAAGCTGGAGGCCAGCAAGCCCATCGTCCTCCTGGTTCGAACAGCTGCAGTGCTGAGATGCTGAATTCTCAGACACGGACAGGATGTCCAGCTTGTCACTTGGGTAGTGTGGTCTGAATTACAATCCTCATGCTTACATAACAAGTTCTCTTTACAGCTGAGCCATCTTTGTAGCCCCAATTAAAAAACTTTTTAAAAAACATCTCATAGCATAATTTGACCTAACCCGTTCATTATTTTTTCCTTAGAAATGTATATGTTGGTAAAATAATTTCTTTCAATGCAGCACCTACCTTGTTTTCTTCACAGTGATGTTGCTGCTGAGTTTTTCAAGGCGGCATTCCCCAGTATCATGGTTAATAATCAAAATGCATTCTTTTAAGTAAGGTCTCTTGGAACCTTTGAAAACTGTGACTGGTGGAGTTGAGCCCTGTTTAAGAAGTTATCATCATTACTTGAAATTTATCATAATGATTCAGTTGAGATGGGCAGAGAGTTCTTTTTGTACTGTTTTTTAATCCATGTTATATATAAAGTCGCTTATAAATGATTTAAACTTACTACCCTAAAACCAGCAAGTGTGGCTTGAAAATAAAAGTACAAAGACAGAGATAGTTTTAAAAGGCTGAGATCAAGCCAGACCTGGCTTCTACTTCTAGCTGCTCAGGAGGCAAAGTCAGGAGGGTTCCAAGTTCAAAGCCTGTCTGGATTACAGAATGAGTACAAAGCCAGTGAGGAAACTTAATGGGAGCCCATCTCAAGATAAACACTGAAAAGGAGGGCTGCGGATTCAGTTCAGTGGTACAGCACTTGGCTAGCATGTATGAAACTTTAGCATGTATGAAACTTTAGGTCCAAGTACATATGCACATGCGCACACACACACACACACACACACACACACACACAAGCTGAGATCTCAAACCTGCTATCACTGAAGAAAGGAAAAGTAATTATCCTGAAATAGTTAGATTTGTTCTATTTTCACTAGGCAACTTGGATTTAATCTAATCTAATCTAATCTAAAAATATTTTTACAGGGAAGGAAAGGGGACCTTTGAATCATATTCTCATTTTGAGACGATCAAGAAAATACCAATAGAGACCAAATCTTATTAATTCTCTTGAGGGATAACAACATACACTTAATTAAAAATTGAAAAGTTCTTTTTTAGTAATGTATAAATATTGATTCAAGAAATGAGTTAAACTTTAGGATTTTTCTTTAAAATGTACCAGAAGGGAGTGGTAAGAGAATAATTACTCAGTAACAGTTAAGTTTTCTATTATGTCATTCTTTATAAAAGGATAAAGAGAGAATGAGGGGATGACTCATTTGGCAAATGCTTGCCACAGAAGCATGAGGACATGAGTTCAATTCCTAGCACCCACATAAAAAGGAGTACACAGTGGTGCGTACTCATAATCTTAGAGACAAGACAGGCAAGTCTCTGGATTTTGCTGGCCAGCTATCCTTGCCTAATCTGTTTATCTAAAAATGTAAGGTGAATGGCTTCTAAAAAATGAAGTGTGAAGATGGCCTCTGGCACATGTGTGTGCGCGTGCGCGCGCGCGCACACACACACACACACACACACACACACACACAACTAAAGAAACTCAGCCCACTACTATTATTCTTCAAATTTCCTTATTTTTGTCACTGCCACCTCCAAACATGAAGAAATTTTTATATTATTATTCTTAGTCTCACATGTATAATTCCTAAACATAGTTCACCTGATCACAGCTCACAAGTTCTCACAGTCTCTGTATTTTAAGGAAGTTTATAAACTTTCTTCTTTATCAAACTGAACAACATTTCTAATGTTTAAAAACAATTTTAAAACTTATTTTATGTGTTATGTTTTGCCTATATACATGTTTGTGCACCATGTGTATACCCAGTGTGCAGAGGTTAGAAGAGAGCATCAGATCTCCTGGAACTGGAGTTACAGACAGTGAGCTGCCATTTGGATGCTGGGAATTAAACCTGGTTCCTCTGAAAGAGAAGTCAGTGCTCCTAACTGCTGAGTCATCTCTCCAGCCCCACCATTCCTAATCTTTAACTTTGAAATTCTGCTCATTTCCTTAAAGTACCAAGTAATTGTAAGTATATGAATTATCTTTGCCTCAATATAACTACTGAATACTTCCTACATGTCCATATTCACCATAATCCATCTTGGGGACTCAATCAACATTTCACCTAGATTACTGCCATCATTTTCTCTATTCTCTTTCCAATTTTGTTGCTAATTATGTTAATAGGCAAGTCAAACTTTATGTACTCAGGATAAGAGTCATATTCTATGGGGTCCTTTGTGATGTTTTAATTTCTTCTCCAACATGGGGTCTTTTGTGATGTTTTAATTTCTTCTCCAACACTCTAAATCAGAACAATACATATCTGGTTTGTATGTGTGATAATTTGTGCCTTGAATATTTGCCAAAGGCCTACAAATTAGAGTCTTGTCATCTACTGAAGTGGTACTATCAAGAAATGGTGGACACTTAAAGCAGTGGAATCTAGTGACTGTCTTCTGGTTATTAGGGCTAAACCCCTCAGGCTTGTGCTGGAACTCCAAGCCCTCCTCTTACTCTCTTATTTTTATATTTATCTATTACAGTTGGAACATGAAGCCACAGGTTTGTTTTTTTTTCTGTCGATGTATTCCCAGTGTGATGTGCAATAGATCAACTTGATCATGAACTGAAACCTCTAAAACCATGGTCCCAAGTTACCCTTTCTCTTTACAAGCTGATTATTTCAGGGGCTTCTTATATTAATGAAAAGCTGACTAACTTAAGCAATAGGTACCAAGAAGTGGGGTCATTGCTATGACTACAGTTGACAATGTGGTAATACCAACAGAAAAATGAGATAGGAAAGATGCTGTTGGGTGAGGTTTGAGATAGAAATTCTGTTGAGAATTGGACCTGAAGCCATCCTTGTTATAATACACATGAGAAATATATGCCTATATTTTTTGTCTATTCCCTGAGAATTTGCTGGAAGCTGAGCTTAAAGGCAAGTTTATTAATGGAGGAAGTTTCAAGGCAGCAAATACCTAGATTACACCATGAATATTACTGGCTGCTTTTGGAGAGATTTATAGTGCGAACAAAAAAGATTGGAATATACAGATTTGGAAAACCTGCAGTTTAGCTAGAAACAGAGCATTAAGAAAGAGCTGTTGCTAAAAAGATTAATAGTACTGGAAAGAAGTCAAATGCTTTGTACCTGATTAAAAGGAAAGTCACCTTGGGGGCACCTTTGAAATTTATGAGATCATAGGCATTAAGAACTTGGTGATGTAAAGAATGCAAATTTGTTTCAAAGATTTTCCAGGGATTTCCAGGATTCAAAGACTTTTGACAAGAGATTTCCAGGGCACCCTGCTCACTTAGGACTGCTTAAATTGATGAAGAACTCAGAGGCTGTGGGTACCTCCATGATATACTATAGCCTCATCGGTAGGATCTAGGCTTTGTCCACATAAAAGTTATGGGATCACGTAGGATTCCAGTGAGATTTCAAAGGCAAGTCTGGGGGAACAGGTAGTGTCAGTGTCGTGGCAGGTCTGAATCCCTGCAAACAGCCCCTGACAGGATGAGACACAGAGAGAGTAGTGAGAATGAAGCTGGAACTGCAGTGGAGACCCAGAAGGGAAGAAGGCCTGAATGTGGAATGCCTACCTACCTGCCTAGGGATAGTGGAATCAGCAGAGTCCAGAAGTGTGGCTGTGTGGGATGCAACCATCAAGATTGTGGGGGGAAGGAGTTGCCTAAGCCCTTGGAATCCAACATCCTACGATGATTTGCCCTGGATGCTGAGCGTGAAGATTTAGAATTTAATGTATATCTGCTGGGGCTTGATCTCATTCCTTTCTGCTGCCTTCCTGTTCTTTCTTTTTACACCAATTAAAACATGTAACTTTATTTTTTATTTTTCAGACTTCACAGCTGAATGTGTCTTGTGTCTCAGAGGGGACTATGGACTTTTTAATATTTTATACTCTGGGGACTCTTTGAAGTGCACTAAAGGTATTTAGCATTGAGAGGTAGATTTGAGTCTTGGAGACCAGAAGAGGATGTTTACAGTTGGATCTGAAATGTTCCTGAAAGGATCACGTATTGAAGGTTTGGTCCCTAGCTTGGTGCTATTGGGAGAGGAGGAAGACTGAAGAGGGGAAGCCTTGAGGAAGGTTTTTAGTCACTGGAGGATAGTTTAGAAAGAGATTTGAGGTTTCTGGTCTAAGCTATGATATAAATTTTTATTTTATTTATTTTTTGCTATGACTAAAACTAGAAAAAGTAATCCATAAGTTAAAGGAAATCTTTTCCCTTTATAGACTGATTATCACAGGCCTATGTGGCACAGTAGAGATAATTGACTTAAAGTAGTCAGCCAAGAGGCATACTGCAAAAGAAAATATAAAGTACATGGGAGAACAGCTTGTTTGAGAAAGAAAACGAGATCTGGCATCCAGCATCTGTATCAGCACTCAAAGGGCATTCTCTCTCTCTCTCTCTCTCTCTCTCTCTCTCTCTCTCTCTCTCTCTCTCTTTCACGCGCACACACACTCACACTCACACATACACTCACACACACATGCATACACTCAGACACACACATGCACACAATCTCACACACATGCATACAGATACATAAAATAAGAAAAAAGTTAAAATAAAAATATGGACTTGCTAGGGGCTGGAGAGATAGCTCAGTGGTTAAGAGCATTTGCTGTTCTTCCAGTTCAATTCCCAGCAACCACATGGTGACTCTCAACATCTGTATTGGGATCTGATGCCCTCATATGGCGTGTCTAAAGAGAGTAACAGTGTACTCACATACATAAAATAAATAAACTTTTAAAAAATATGAACTTGCTCACATTTCTCTATTTTAAAGAATTTTAAATGTTTTAAAATCTCTGATCTGAAACAATGTTTTGTTACAAACTAAAAGCCATTTTCACAATGAAACATGCTTTAAGATGTGAGCTCAAAAACTCTTAAGCGTGAACAAATGAATCAGAACAGAATCCCAGAATATGGGAATGAAGCCATAGTAGTATTAAGCAAAGGAATTTAGTTATTTATGTATAATTAATTTTAAATAGAAATAGGCTATATAAATGTATAATGTTAAGTTAATATTAGTTAAAGATGTTTTGCAGTAAAACGTTGCATTAACAAAACTTAGGCATCTGGCCAAGGTGGCAGAGAAGAGCAGTGGGAAGAAGGGAAGGATCCTAGGAAGAACAGAAAAATATCCCTAACACCCTTCTTATATGATTTTATGAGACCTGGAGAAACATCGCTTTCATAAATAACAGAGAGTTACAGATTTGATTACAAATAACAGGAAAGGGGAATAAACACAAAATAAGGATACAAATTGAAGCCGGGCGGTGGTGGCGCATGCCTTTAATCCTAGCACTTGGGAGGCAGAGGCAGGCAGATTTCTGAATTCTAGGTCAGCCTGGTCTACAGAGCGAGTTCCAGGACAGCCAGGGCTATACAGAGAAACCCTGTCTCGAAAAACCAAAAAAAAAAAAAAAAAAAAAAAGGAGACAAATTGAAAGATAACTGATGTTTGGCAATACTAATAAATAATATAAAAGGATAAATAAGGCAGGTTAGGAATATAGCCTGTTCATCGATAGAGTACCTGCCCTACCATTTGCAATGCCCTGAGTTCAACCCCAGAACCAATTAAAATATAAAAGTTAAGGAGGAGCAGGATAGTGCCTGATAAGCTCTTCTGGTCATCTCTCCCTCTAGACACACCAAGCTGAAGAGCTGTTCATACACTCTCTTCCATGGAGCTGAGGAAACAAAGTGAGAGCTCACCCTACCTGTTTTTAGTATAACAAAACAAGAGCACACACTGAAGCACACAAGAAGGAAAGAATTGCCAGAACCACCTGCACCCCAACTGTAAGCAATCCTGCAGAGAGAAACACACCTCTAGCTTTGGCTAAGGAGAAAGTCCAGTCCTCAGACTTAAAACCAACAGCAGGCCCATCCTAGTGAATCACAGTGTTAAGCAATGCGCCATGAACCCTACCACATGGCTAACACTGGGACTGAACCCATGGACCTGTGTTAGGTCAAGTAGCTGCTTGTTTCATTTCATATCTCTTACAAGGTCAGTTGACAGAAAGCAGAACTCTTCTCATTGGGGAGCAGAAACTAAAAGCTGGAAAGGCTTTGTTGAAGAGCACAGTGCCAGACCCACCACAGTAAACAATTCAGTAAAAACTGAAGGCCTTGAGTTCATAGAAACTCCAGATTGGCCCTAGCATCAGGTACAGACCTGTGTGTGGAAGGAATTAAACAGTTTTGAATGCATCTGTTCTATGCACAATGTGGACTTAGGCTATAGTCCTCTCCACCTAAGGTACAGGGTTCTATAGCTGCAACCCAACTGAATAACACCCTTCATAGCTAAGAGACTGTCTTTACCACCTAACTCCATCCTCAGGGAGCCTAGATATCACAAGGCCAAAGCTCCTAGACAAGGCTATCAAACCTCAGATGTGGCTGAGATTTGTGCCCTAGTGGGACAGGCTTGTTTTTTGATCTGCATCATCATCAGCTTCACTGTGAACACCTTGAGGCTGTATATAGGTCCTTGTAGTTGTGTGACTCATGTCATCTAGCTTAATAACACCAATGTGGGTGGCCTGTAGGCTGCTGTCCCAAACACTACCCCAACCTCAAGCTGTAAAGCTTATTTCAAGACTTTTCTCAGTGGGAACAGGACATAATAACAAGCATAAGTTGTAATTTTGTTGTTGTTGCTTGCTTGTTTGTTTGTTTGTTTTTATTTTGTTTTGCCCTGGAAATTAGTGGTGGTGACACCTGACACTGGGTCCCATTCCTAGGCCTGTCTGTGAACAACCACAGTTCCAAGAAAAAAAACATGCAATCTGCTTTTATTGGACCTCACTTTCAGCCAATAGCAGCTAAGACTGTTGTAGTAGCTCTGGATCACAAGTTCACTACAGTAAGCAGTCCACAGCATCTTAGGCCTTGGTCCTAATCAAGAACTGTGCTGGTGAGGCACAGGCTCATAGCTGACTTAGTGGGACTGGTATTCACAGGTATCACATAGAAACCTACGTTCAGTCTATCCACAGTGAGTATCTAGAGTCAGGTAGAATCTTCTTGTGTCCAATGACAGTCTACTATATATGAGGCAATCAGGCCTACCCTGGACCCAGGAATATATTTGTAGGAACAGATAAAGTCTTTCCTGAACTTTGCTATTTCTTTCTGAACAGAACACCAATGGGGTATTTAATATAAATCTGGGCTAAGATTGCCTTCTAGTATTGAAATAATACAACTCACCTACAAACAACTTCTGGAAAAATCTGGACTTGGGCACCATCTAGTGTTGAAATGGTGGGAATGAACACGGGCTCAGAGAAAAGAGGAAACATGTTTAGAATTTATGCAGGTGGATAAGGAGAGTCAAATTAGGAAGTGAAATACTTGACAGATTGGTTAATGGCTTGATGATGTTACACACCACACACATCACCAACTGTCATGAAGTAATGCATATTTATAACCCCAAAAAAGTGCTGGAAACTGACTAAGAGGGCATCAGTACAGGGAGTCCTCAGAGGAATTTAAAACAACTGTTTTAAAGACACTGAACAATCTCTCAATCTCAATGGAAACACAAAGAAATGGTTTAACAGTCTAACAGAAAAAGTTAAAAGACATGGGATCTACTTTTGAAAATAGCAATTCTTGAGCTGAAATTCACTCAGGAAAATTTAAAACGGCTATACTGGAGGTAACAATACCAGGATAGATTAAACAGAAGAAACAATAAGCTTGAAAATAATTGCAATGTGCACAACTGGCAAGAAACTGACATAGATTATGGAAGGAATTCTAAAATCTCAATAGTCAAAGCCAAACCCAAAACCCATTAAAATGATTCAATAATTTAATAATTTGAAAGATTCAAATAAGCATTTAGCAAAAGAAGAAATGCAAATAGCCAATAAGCACATGAAAACATGTTCGACATTGCTAACCCTATGAAAATTTTGTAAAATGTGATTATTGCAACTATATGGAAAACAGTTTAGAGATTCTACAAAAAAAGCAATAAAAACAAAAAACCTCATATACATAGATTTACCTTATGATCTGGCAATCTCAGTGCTAGATGGTAAACCAAAATAAGCACATTTCCTTCATCACTTATTTAGACTGTGATATTGTATTATGACTTTTAACTTCTCTGAAATGGAGATATGACTAGGTATGCAAAAGAATCAAATAATCAAGTGTTTTGTCACCCCAGTCCAACCTAACTGCCTCCGTGGGTCCACCACCTCTGAGGAATCTGTAGCTACTTGTCAACAACTTCCTTCTTTTCTACTTCTAGAAACAAATAGATACAGAATAGAGGACAGGAGACTAAAGTACTGGAAACTAGGTAGCTCAGATGGAGAAGGAAACTTTGGGAGAAGCCAAGGAAATAATTTCAATCCCCTCTCTACATAAACTGTGGTAATTCTCCACTATACAAAAGACAAAGCATTCTCTAGCGTGACCTATGAGTCTCCAGCTCCATGATCTGATTCCATCCTCACAAAGGCTTTTTTGTTTGTCTCACCTCATGCATTCTTTACCATAGTCCCTCGAGATACTCTTACTCTCAGCTTATCGGGAAAGACACAGCATTGTGAGGGAAGACAACTCTGCCCGAAGTCTCACAGAGTGGAGCAAGGTTTTTATTGCTGGTACCCAGACTCTAACGCCCATGTCTCATTCCATCGGCATGTGTCACAGTCACGAACTTGGAATGACAATAGCAAGACCCCATTTTCTCAAATGATCTGAGTTTAAATTGAACTTCTTTCAATAGAACATAGGTGACACATATATTTGTGTGTGAACTTTATAACATTGTTATATGTTAGGCAAAGATTACTTATAATTGAATAATCTGTGTTTATATGTAGCATGTACCCATGGTTACATGCATACAATAAAGCAAAGCTAAGTAGAAATAGCTGCCGTTTTAGACCAAGAATATTCTTCCTTTATATCAAAATGGGACTTAAGAGCAAATTTTGTAACTTGGTATCTCTTATTTGAGGGGTTGTTTCTTGGAATAAGAGGGAATCTGGATTAGAAGAAATAAGATCTCACTCATACTTGCCTTCTCTACAAACCCCTTCACCTACTTTGTTAAGTGAGCAACTCTGTTTTAGTGGTATTTGTGATTATCTTCTTTAGCCTGTCTGATGTCTGGTACCTCAGTTGCTCTGCCACATCAGACACACAGTCATCATCCCTAAGTCGTACATGTTCAGTTATCTGTCCAGCAGTTTCCCAAAGGTTTAGTCACGACCCACAATTACGTCTTTCCTGTCTTGGAAATAGCTCACCCACACCTGTTTGTCACAGTACAGAGGCAAAAAAGCTCCCTGAGGAGTTTCTTCTTTCCCCTCCAGAAAGAGACACATTGATATCTCCCCTTTCTTGGCAAAGCTAGAGAGAAGAGTTGGTATTCCTGGTTTTGTATGTTCTCTTATTTGTGGTGTCTTCTAAGGAGGATATAATTCTGCCTTTGAAAATATTTACTTATGGGGCTGGAAAGATGGCTCCTTAGTTAAGAGCACATACTGCTCTCAAAGAGGACCAAAGTACAGTTCCTATCTCCCTTGTTGGGGGTTCTCAACTGCCTATGATTTCAGCTCCAGGTAATCCAATGGCCTCTTTTGGCCTCCACTAATACCTCCATTTAAGTGTATAAACACACACACACACACACACACACACACACACACACGTATACACTAATACACATAATTTTTTAAAATTAAATTAAATCTTTAAACAAATGTTATTGTAGTTCAACTTCATCTCCTACGGCATATCAGAAGTCTCAGAAGGAACATTTTGTCTGTTATTCCATGTTTAACATTAGTGGTATCTGTGCTTGTTTGCTAAGTGGGTACAATGTGCACTCTCCTTAAAACAGTGCGAAACAGGCTGGACAGGCAAGAGCTCACTGAGCCTCTTAGAACGCCACGTTCCTCTATGTCCTCTTAGCCTCTCCCTTCTGTGTGAAAGAAGACTCACTGAGAACTTGAAACTTGCAGATGTTCAAAGGGAAGCCCAGGAGAAGAGCAAGCCCCACCCTCCCCCCACCTGCCTGAGGAAACAGAGAGCTCCCTAAGCAAGGCCAGTTAGAGGAGGTTTCAGATGGCTTAGGAAAAAAAAAGCAAGGACCCTCACTATTGCTTGCTAGGTAACTCTGCGGCAAATGGGCGTGAGCAGATATGATCCCTGGGATGGAATAAAGTAATGATATGGTCAAACAATAGGATTGTAGAACTCAGAGGACCTGTTCTACCAGTTACTTATAGGAGAGAAAATGCCCCTCTCTGGGCCCCTTCCTTCTAGTTAAAGCTAGAGTGGCAATACCTACTTTTCCAGGTGATGAACATTAAAGTCCTTGAGCCAATGCCTGGCATGGAGTGAGAAGTGTGGAGGTGTAGGCTATTGGATATGGTGAGCCACGCACCCTGCAGGAATAGAGTCCTGACTGTCATCTATTAGCTCTATAATTTTGGGCAAATTATTTACTTCCTTTAAGCCTTGGTTGCCTTCTCTATTACATAGGAGTATGCTCCTGGTTTTTGTTGTAGAGAGTCGATAAAATTAAGTGGGTAATACGTAAAACTCACGAAGCACAGTATGTGACACGATGGATGTTTGTTATCATTAGCATTTACTATTTTTAAAAATGTTTATAAAAGAGCTTAGTATTTAACTGGTCTACAGACTTCATTTTTATTTGTTTATTCTATTTGGTAATAGAAAAAAAAAAAGAAATGGATTTTAAAATCTACCTTATCAAAAAAACCTATCAGAACCCGAAGTTATTCTTGCTTTTTAAAAATGTTTATCTATCTATCTATCTATCTATCTATCTATCTATCTATCTATCTATCTATCTTTTTCAATACAGGGCTTCTCTTTGTAGCCCTGGCTGTCCCGGAACGTCCTCTATGTAGACTAGGCTGACCTTGAACTCACAGAGATCCACCTGCCTCTGCCTCCTGAGTGCTGGGATTAAAGGTATATGCCACCACTTCCCAGATAATCATTTTGTTTTTTAATTATGAGTGTGTGTAGGTATGCACACATGAGTGCAGATGCTTGTGCAGGTATCTCTAGCAGACTGAAAGGTGGTAGTTACTTCTTTTTCTTTTCTTTTTTTTTTTTTTTTTTTTTTTACATTTCAGACATTTATAAGCCATAGAAGAGTTGCCATAGCAAAGCAACAGAGGGGATGAAACAGGATGTTTGAAACTGGAAAAACAGATATTCTGTACGGCAAGGGCGGCCCAACTGGAGTCCTGGTGCAGACTAACCATCACTGGGTAATACTACCACAGCCTGAAACGACACAGCAGCGGTCCCTACTGTGAACTTAAAGCTTTTGGTCACTTTTATAATGAAGTGGCTGCTTTTCTCTGAGTGTCTGGGGATGGGGAGGACATGAGAGGGATCTGAGGGAAGGGAGCAGGGAGGGCTGGAGGCAGGAAAGGGGGGGGTGGACAGTATAACTATTTATATCAAAAACTTATTTTTAAGTAGTATAAAAAATGAAAATAAAATTGAATGACTCATTCAGTTTGTTCCTTAACAGATACCATAGAACAAATAAGGTTTTATGCTTCCAAATAAATTCCCAAATATCATAGAATCACCAGAATCTGGGAATTTTTCATAATAGAGAATTTCAAAAGGTAGTTTATCTACGACATAAATTGATTTTTCATTTTCTTCAGTTCCGAAGGAAGCAAATGAAAAATATTCAATAAGAACTCCCATATGCATACAAAGCTCTACCTTAAGAAAACCTTCAGAAGGCTGGGCAGTGGTGGCGTATGCCTTTAATCCCAGCACTTGGGAGGCAGAGGCAGGAGGATTTCTGAGTTCGAGGTCAGCCTGGTCTACAGAGTGAGTTCCAGGACAGCCAGAGCTACACAGAGAGACCCTGTCTCGAAAACAAAACAAAACAAAAATAAAAAAAAGAAAAAAGAAAATCTTCAGAAGCAGCAACTGATTCCATCTGACATAATGGTGGGGTCTTAGAAAGTGATATTGAATTATAAACGTAAAAAAAAAGAGAGCAGACTGGAAGATCAAAACTGCTATACCTCTAACCCTGACAAGCCAGCTCACTGATCCATGATCCATGTAAGACAATGTAAACTGGCCAACTCCAGACTACTCCCAACAACAACAAAAAAAAATTAAAGGCAAGATGTCTCAAAAAAAAGTCCAGTTTTTAAAATATGTAACACAAAGTTATGGAGTTGGTTTTTCCTATAACTTTTTTATTTTATAACATGAAGTCAGCATTAAATAAAAGAAAAACAAAACAAAACAAAACTCTGGATAATAAGAAATTTCTAACTCAAGGACTGAACTAAGAAAACTTGTATTTTATGCAAGTAATATTGGTTGCAGTGTTTGAATACATTTAAAAACAGAGAAAATGTTTGGGTAAGGGATTCAGAACCTAGAACCTGGACCTGAAGAGTCCAGGTCCTCACTTCAGATTGAGCATCCCTAGTTCAAAATTCAAAAGTCTGAAATGCTACAAATCGTAAATCTTTTCAGCTCAAACATAACACCTACATCTAAAAAATTCTACATCATAAACTGTTCCATCTACTGAGTTATTGTAAGTAATGCATAAATTTTTTTAGCTAAGTATATGGAAGATAAATTTTTTATTTTAGATGTAGGATCTATCTATGAGATATTTTTTTATATACTTGCAAATATTCCAAAATTAAATAAAAACTGGAAGGCTTAAACAAGTATTGTTCCAAGAATTTGTATAAAAGATATTCATTGTGTATACTTCTAAAATATCTCCCCCCCAACTATAAATCTTACCACATTCTTCTTTCTTTAGACTTATTCCTAGTATCAATACAATGAAGTACAAATTTTAAATTTCAACAAAATATATACTTTGTAATTTGGTCCCAGCCTATGTTTCAGTTTCTACTCCTTTAATCTATGCTCACTATATTTTACTGTAATGAGTTATTTACTTCCTCACCTGTTCCTTTCAGCAGTAGAGACTTGTATACCCTGCTCTGCTTGACTAGAGTATTATATTTCCTGTCTATCTGTCATTTGTCTTTCAAAAGCACAGCTCAATTACTGATTGTTTTAGGAAGCCTTTCAAGATTTCGTTGGGCAGAGAATTTTGTTCTATGTAAGTGCATACAGGGAATTTTATATATGTTCCAACTTATATATTAGCTATTTGTTTACATGTCCATTTGCAATAACAAATAAGGACTATAAGGCAAGAAACACTATTATTATTATCATCCCTAGTTCAGAGTATAAAATCTGACTTAAAATAGGAATTCTATAATTATTATCCCTATCACTTTCAATTGCTATGATATTCCTTGGAACCATTAAATGAATTAAAGTATTTTAAAATTGTTTCAGCCAAAGTTGATTTTGCTTCATATGTATAATACTTTAACCAGCCATCACTATATGAATGGTATAAATATTTTCATTGATATTTAGTGGAAATCCTTTAGAACAGACCTCTTTCATCTTCATATAGAGAACTACTTACTTCTATATTTGGAAGAGTTATTATCACCTGTTCACCTTTGCCAACTTCAAGATTTCCTTCACAAGAGGTATCGATAGAAGCAGGTTTGAAGTCATCTAAAAATAGATACAAATATAAATTTTTATAGCATAGAACAATGTATTACTCATGACTGTGAACAGAGACTGACAGAAGCAACTAAGAGGATTATTTGGGTTCACTGGTGGTTTTGTTTGTCTTAATTGTTTTTGTTTTATGTGTATGAATATTTTGTTTCCATGTATGCACATGCAGGAGCCCAAGGAGGCTAGAAGAGGCCAATGGATCCTCTGGAACTGGAGTTAGAGATAGATGTAAGTGCCATGTGGGTACTGGGAACCAGACCCAGGTCCTCTGGAAAAACAGCAAGACCTTTAATGGCTGTCTCTTGGGTCACTGTTTAAAGAGAACAATCCATCATAGCAAGGAAAGGATGACAAAGGCCACACTGGTCAAAGACCCATGGCTATCAGCATCATCAAATCCTAGTTTAAATTAGTGTGTTTTCTGATATTTATTCACAATAAAGCTTTACTACTTTTAGTGTGTGGGCCCACTTGAATAGAAGACCCTTCTGTAGTCACTACTTATTAACTCATTCTGTGACAATAACAAATGGTGTCACTGAAAACAGGATATTTGCTAATTATTAGCCCTTACATGGATATGAATTATAATGCTGGTGGTAGCCCAACTCCAAAATTAATTCTAACGAGTTATTGAAACTCTATGTATTAAATCTTTATTGCTAAATGTTGTCATTGTTACATTCAAGTAAGTTGCATGCATTAGAACGTCTCATACATAATTGAATAGCACTCATAAAAACTAATGGTGGCTATTATTTATTCTTTACCATGTTCTAAATACAGTGTTAGGTTTTTTAGGTTACCACAACCTCTCTAGGAAAGAATCCAAACGGTAGATATTACCCTTTTCACCTATGAACATATGGTTGAAAGCTTAAAGGATGTTCTCAAAGTCAAATTGCACACAGGTTTGGTGAAGTTCGGGGTTCACAGCCAGGCTTATCTGAAGCATTAGTATAAAAGACAGGCAAGATTTATCCCATATTTGAGACAAAATAATACTGTCTCTCAAATAACAGTGGCTTGAGTGTTTTGTGTAAATTAGGTCCACCTGCTCTGCATAAAGGTCAAATTCTATATTATATAGTTTCCATCCTTCACTGAGTTATTGGGACCGAGGGTCACACTGGAAATGGACCTGTTCTCAAGGATAATGGCAGGTTTTGTTTAAATAAACCTGAAAGGATTCTGTGTGATATTATACTTAATTGAATGACGGTGGGGGAGACGGTACATGTTTTAAAGTCTTCTGCAGGACTAAGCGTGGAGTCTCAGCTGTGCACCCTGGGCTCGTTATTAGGCACTGCCTTTCTGCACATGCTTATTGTCTTTCTCGTGGCTCGATTATCTGACTCTGATTTGGAAAATATGTTTTCAACATTCTAAGAACTTTTGTAAGGCCGGGGATGTAGCTGAGTGATAACTTGCCTAGTATGTACAAGGCCCCGGGTCTGAGTTCTAACCCTGCAATTAAGCAAAGAACCTATAAATAAAAGTCTTAGAAACACCTGCAAGGCACTTTTTCAAAAGTTGTATTTCATTCATTTAATTTTTGACTTGTATCTGTAAGAAGAGAATGTATACCGAAGCTGTAAAAATAAATACACTGAGGGACCTGAGAGATGGCTCAGGAGTTAAGAGCATTGGCTATTCTTGCAGAGGACTTGGGTCATTTTCAGCATCAGCCATCAGTTAACCATGGTTAACTCCAGTTACAGGGGACTTGAGGCTCTCTTGCGGTCTCTGGGGGCACTGCATAACATGATGCACGTATATAGACTCAGGCCCACACAGATACATAAAAAACAGATATATCTATCTCTACATAACTTTTTCCTGTAATCTTAAACCTTGTATCTTGAAAAACAAAATATCACTGCATACCTGAGAAGGAAGAGGAAAAGGGCATGGTACTTGGGAAAGGGGCCTTGAGAGATCAAGATATGAACAGTATTTTGATATGAACAGTATTTTGCTTTAGGGGAGAGAGAAAGAGACAGAGAGAGAGACAGAGAGAGACAGAGAAACACACACACACACACACAGGGAGGGAGAGAGAGAGAGAGAGAGAGAGAGAGAGAGAGAGAGAGAGAGAGAGAGAGAGAGAGTGAGTCAGTCTAAGGGCTGCACAACACTCGCTGTTGCATTATGGGGAACCCTGGATGGTAATCCAGAGCAAAATAAACAAGGGACACCATTGAAGTTATGTTGGTAAACTTCTCACATTTATTCCACCCACACATGCTATTTTTGCTTAATAATATCTTTTTTTATAAAGCTTAAATACATCAATGGAAGGTTGAAACCATTATTATAACTAGACCGTCTACAATTTTAACTTTGAAGACTGAGTTTTCAATGGGTGTTTTTCAGAATATAAACTCTATAAGGAAAGGGACAGAATGGTGGGGGAATGTGGGACAATGACACAATAAAGAGGAGCTGGGCTGCAGGAAAGATGTGAAAAAAATCTATAATTTGTCACACACACACAAGAGGTCACGACTCAGTGATGTTTCCCTTATGCTCTAGAATTCTGAGGTCTATTATGCAAAACAGAAGTTTTACATACAAAATTAAGTTATATTTTTCGTAGTGGCATCTCATTTAATTACTAAAACAAAAAGGCTTCTTATAACCTCTTTTCCAACAATATTAAAGATAACTTACTAAAATGGATCCCAGAGAACAAAAAAGAAAACCAAAAGGGTGGAAATCATTGGGAGGTAAAATTTTAAAGAAAGTAAAAAAAACAAACAAACAAACAAAAAAAAAAACACCTTTCAATTTTTGATAATCAGTAATTACTTAGCTGACCATGAAATCTGAGATCTAAAAGACTGAGACAGCTGACAACCTCTCCCCAAGAACAAATTAAGTGGGAACCCTCATCACCCAGAGTGAGGACCAGTGAAAATGGTGAAGAATTGTCCTCGTGGCCTCTTAAACAGCGCTTTTGTCCTGCATTTGTTCCTTTGTTCCATCTGTCTGTCACCTTTCCAAACTCTGTATCATCCACTTGTCTCACTAGTCTCCACAGCCACCCCTGCAGATCCTCCCACAAAACTTCCTCTCCTGTAAGTCCTTAAACCCATCCAGGGCTCTCCTACACCGGCGGGATGCCAGGTGCCTGCAGAAGCTGACAACTGGGTAGTGGATCACTCTGCCATCTGGTCTCCCTCCCGGGGAGCAAAGAGAGGACAGAGTTACAGAATCCCGAGGAGTCTGTCTCCAGACCACCCTCCTATCCATGGAGGAACCCGGGTACCCCGGACAGTCCGCACTCACAGCGCACAGTGTGGAAAGCACAGCGCGGCTGCTTCTCGAAACTTTCGCCTAGTTTGAGAACCTGCTCGCGACGGTCCAGGTATGCAAGCCCCGCTGGTCCATTCATCCTCGTCCTCTGCCTCCCGCTCGGCCTTCACCGTCCCCGGCCACAGCCTTCTGGAACAGCTGCACTGGCCGCTAGCCTGAGCTCGGAGCCCGGGCGGGCTCCAGTCACCTCCAAACGCGTGGGGCCGCCCCTTGGAGCGCCCCGAGTCTTGATTGGCTGTCTGGAGACAGTTGCCCCGCCCCTCGCCTCGGGCCCCGCCCCGCCCCTGACCCCCATCCCCGCCCCTAGCCCCCTTCCCGCGTCGCGACGCACACAGCTCAGCGGAGGCCGCCACGCTGTGGTACGCTGTGCGGGTCGGGCCCTGAGGTGGACGAACACGGGGAAGAGATGAGGTAACTGACCTGAGATGGCGGCTGGGATGGATGGAGGCCCTAGGGGGGCGGGGAAGCTAGGACGCCAGAAACCTAGGGAAGAACGGGCTGGCGGAGCCTGGTAACGGGAGCGTGGGCCTCCTCCGCGCCGGGCCCGCAGGTCTGGTGTGGGAATGGACGCCTGAAGAGAGGTGGCGGCTGGGCCCAGGCCTGTGGCCTCCTGAGGCCTAGCTGCTCCGAGGCGGTTCTGGAACCCCAGCCGCGCCCCCTCAGGTGGAAACCTCTGGAAGCCGCGCACTTACCGTTGAGGGCCTTTTTTTCCCTTTCTTATTTATTTATTTACTTATTTATTTTTATTAAACCTTTAAATACACAGGCTTTTCCCGCCCGGTTAGGACCTGAGGAGAGGGCGTTTCCGGCGGGGGGAGACCGAGAAGCATAGGATTCGGAGTAACTGACCGCCCTACGTTTCTGGCATTTGTTTCTGTGGTATTGATTCCTGGAAGCAGTGAAGGGCACACAAGGCCTTGGGACTCTTGATTCCTCAGAGATCAGTCTAGCAACAGGGTAAGAGCATTAATTGATTGATAATTGTCTTTTTTTTTTCTTCTCCTCTTGACACTTCACAAAATTGTTATGGAGAAAAGCGTTCATTGTATTAGAGGAGATTCAGAGAGAGTATATGATGAGTTGCTCCCTCAGGTGATTTTTTTCAGGTTAATTGTGTGATCAGACTATGCTTTCACCACTTCTACCCTAAATAGATTTGTCAATTTATTTTTCCAGGTGGGTGCGTGATTGTTGTTGTTATTATTATTATTTGCCTTCTACTCTTTAAAGATACAAGGAGACTGTTCTATGTGATATTTATGCACGAAGATTCTGAAGCCAGAATCTCTGAGTTTGTATGTCAGCTTCATACTCTCAATGTGATTTTGTGCAAGCAAATCAAACAAATGTGTTTATCATTAGAATTGGGGAAATAATAATAGCTTATGTAAAAAATAATGCCCGTTCCTTAGAATTGTTGAGATGGTTAAATGAGTTAATACATGTAAGCAAGTAAAACAATACACAGAGCTCTCTAAATAATTATTTTGGGTTCAGCCCAAAGGTGAATGCCTTCTAAATTTTGAAGTCTAGGGACAGAATGAATGACTATTATGTTCACAGATGAAAACACTGATTTAGAGAAACCCAGGTGGTTGACTTTGTGGCCATCTAATGTCAAGAGAGACTTGTTCAGTGACACAAGTGAGTGAATATATACTTTCACATTGATTTTTTTTATTACCATAGTGTATAAAATAATTTGCAACCTGAATGGCCATCAGTGAAGGGGATGTTTAAATGTATTTTGATGAATTCTTAAAAAGAACAGGTAGAATAATGTAGACACTGGAAAGAGTAAGATAACATGCATTCTCTAGGAAAGTTTTACATCTTCTACATGAATAGTTTCAGTGAATTTGTCAATTAATGATTTATGTTTGACTCAAGAAGAGGGTCTCACTGTAGTTCTGGTTGTCTTGAAACCCACTATGTATAGTCTTATACATATAGGTCTTGAACTCACAGTGACCCACCTGCCTCTGTTTCCCAAGTGCTGGGATTTAAAGGCATGTGCCACTATGTCCAGCTAAGTTTTATTTTTTGTTAACTGCACAGTTGAGATGATTGTGGTAACTATTTCATAATCCCATTGTAAGAATAAAATAATGCATTAAAACTCATTTAGCACAGGTATTACCTAATAATAAATATGTTATCTTTATTAATTAAAATATGTTTTATATTAATGATACTATTGAGCTTCAAATACTTAGGACTTAAAGTTTTGGTAAAAAAGTTGAGGTGTGGACTTTTTAATTTTAGAATTGATGCACTGTAAGTAATTTTTAACTTAGTTATAATTTCATAACATTTCTCAGATCTAGTATGTTGGGGTTTTCCAAACCATCTCCAGGTTCAGTGATTAGGTGGACAGACTTACAGGACTCAACACATATATTGACTTATTTGTAGCTGTAATTTATAGTGAAGATACGTAAAGCAAAGGCAGTAAAGTGAAAAGATCATATAGGATACATCCCCAAGAAACCAGGCACGGGCTTCCAAGATCCATTTCCAGTAGAATTACAGGATACACATAATTTCTTAAGGAAAACAGTTGTGACCACACCTGTCAAGTATTTTCTACTAGAGATGCCTATTAGACACTCAGTGGCCAGAATTTTTACTGGTTTGTGTTGAAAGATTGGTTCTTTATGCCAATACTAAGAGGTAGTGGAGGTCTAGTGGGAAGTAATTATATCATTGGGGTCACCATCCTCAAAAGAATTGATACAGTTAGTTTAGATAGTCCTTAAGAGAAGATTATTATAAAAAGGCCTGTCCCCTCCTTAGTCTCTCTCAGGTATTGTGTGCTATATATCTTCTATTCATGCTATCATACCATCTGTAATATGGGAAAGCCAAGACAATTTTCACCAGAAGCCCAGTGCCTTGACATAAGGCTCTTGAACTTCCAGAACCATGAGCCAAATAAACCTCTCTGAAAATGTCTTAGATATTAAGTATTGAAAATCAAACAAAGCATATATCAGAATTTTCAGAATCTAAAAAGAAAACAAGTTTATTTCCACATCCATTATATTTATAACAGTTTTGGCACGGTGATCCAAGCTTATAAGAGAACAATAAAAATCCTTTTGAAATCCACATTCTAGATACTAGCCAA
Source organism: Tokudaia tokunoshimensis (assembly GCA_036184795.1). Lineage (NCBI taxonomy): Eukaryota > Metazoa > Chordata > Mammalia > Rodentia > Muridae > Tokudaia > Tokudaia tokunoshimensis. The sequence goes on from BTHU01000015.1 coordinate 23,050,126, forward strand.
TAGCCAGCCTTGTAAAATGACCTTTGAAGAAAAAGCTGTACTTAAGCGTGCCATATCAACTCTTTGTATAGTTTCTCCTGTATGAAGTCTATCCTAGAATTGTTGCATAGAGAGAGTAAATGTGAAGCTGGTGCAATTTCTGATTCTTAATATATTTGATCTTTTTTAAAAATTATTATTATGTTTAAGCATAGGTGGTAGAAAAAAATGAAGCCAGCAGGTACAGACCCAAGGATCTTGTCTTTAGCTGCTGAAGTTGCGAAAAGTCCTGAACAAAATGTCCCTGTTATATTATTGAAGTTAAAAGGTAAGAAAATACTTTTATAGTTAGGAAAGACATTAAGTAAATATTGGTACTGTCATGACACAGTGTTAGCATTCTAATTTTTTTGGAGAAAACACTGTGGAATAACATTTTCTTTTTTGCTATATTTTTAATGATAACAATATATAAATACAAGTATCTTTTAGATGAGTTGAGCAAAAATAAATATATCTTATTTTCTTTTTCCTTAGAAATAATAAACAACACCCCTTTGGGAAGCTCAGAGTTAAAGAAAGTCAAACAAGATATATATTGTTATGACCTCATTCAGTATTGTCTATTGGTCCTCAGTCAAGATTCTTCTCGAATCCAGGGTGGTTGGTCTACAATTTCCCAGCTTACACAGATACTAAGGTAAAGTGAAGCAAATAGGATAGCTTGTTTTAATTTTCAATAATTCTTTTTTTATTTGTCTTTCTATTAAGAATTGGAATCTCAGGGCTGGAGAGATGGCTCAGCAGTTAAGAGCACTGATTGCTCTTCTAGAGGTCCTGAGTTCAATTTCCAGCAACCACATGGTGGCTTACAACCATCTGCAACGGAAATCTGATGCCCTCTTCTGGTGTGTCTGAAGACAGCAACAGTGTACTCACATAAAATAAATAAATAATTCTTTAAAAAAAAAAGAAAAAGAATTTGAATCTCCTATGTGTTTAGGTTGTACATTTCTTTCACACTGTATGCTATTGTTTGTAACTTCAGGTGCAATTGATTATCCTAAGGTTTCTTTAACATGATCATTGTCGTTTGTTTGCCACTTGAGTCCCAATTAGCTAATATATTCTTTTTATACTCAGAAATATTTGAAGAAATGAATAAATTAAAGCTCTGTACCTTGGAAAACTTATAGTAGAGATTGAATAGCAGTGATACTTGATATAAACAAAATAAATAGGTGACAGAATGAAAGTATATAGTAAAGAACTATAGAAGAACAAGTATAGAAACTTCATTTCATTTGTAGTGATATAGCTATTTTAACTGTATATTCATTAGGGAGCCCAAATCCTGCACATGAAATTTAAAAGCAGCATTTACTTTTCTACTGCCATGTTAAAAATAGTAAGATCAAAATGATTTTTTAAAAGGTGATAAAGGATAAAGTGTTCTCAGTACCTGAGTTAATCTTCTTTCCACTTGCATTTGATTTTATAAAATTTATTATTTTACATTATGTGTATATGTCAGTGTCTGTATGTGGGTATGTGTACATGAGTACAGGTTCCCATAGAGACCAGAAGAGCATGTGGGTTCTGGATTTGAGCTCTGGTATTTTGTAAGAACAGCAAGTGCTCTTAACTACTGAGCCATTTCTCCAGTCCCACCCCATTCGATTTTAAATGAACTATCCTCACAGGAGAGATATCTTTCATACATACACTATTCTGTCTTAGATCTAACTTTCTAAACTGCTTAATTCTACTTTGTTATTACATAAAGGCCTAATTAAAAGTATGTAGTTAAAACAAAAGGTTAAATTTATGTACTACTCTTTTATACTTAATTTTCAAGATTATTTCAATATTGATTAAACATAAGTAAATAAGTACTTATATTTTTGTTTTGATGATATATGCTAGCTTGTGACAATATTGATTATTAATGCTGTCTTTCATATAGATATGCTCAGTAATTAAGTTTAAGAACTAAAGAGAAAATAAAAACTTGATAGCAAGTATTAGCCAATGAGGTTTTTAACATAATCAATTTGTAATTGTCATTGTTTATCAGTGTGTACACATTTTGTTGAAAAGATTTAGACAATAGTGATTACTTATACTAATCTACCTTTGGGTTGAAGACTCTTTGGTATAAGACTACTATATAAGTACTTTTATGATTGATATTTCTGAATATGTTCAACTCATATTCAGGGATTAGCTTTAATGTATAGTTTTAGGAAGGTAAAATTTCTATAAAGCTTTTTCTTTACTGTATATTATAAAATGTTTCTACTACAGGTAGGTTAACATTTTTACTGTTTTCCCTTCTGATATAAGAAACAAGCAGATAATTTGTGGGTCTTAAGATAGAGGAATTGGTTTGAAACTAGTATGTTTGATTTTCATATCTTTCTTCCTTGATAATTAACCTCACCCTAGGTATTTTTAGCTATTACATTCTAAATACATCAGTTAACAGAAATTAGCATGAATTAAACAGTCAAGGTATTCTTTGCCTTTAGGGTGATAGTAGCCAATTCCCTGAAAACTTCTCTCATTTTTCTTGATTGTTAACAAAGTTATCTTTCATGTTCTTTTGTTCTCTTTCCTTCTCTCTCTCCCCTTTGTCCTCCTTCCTTCCCTCCCTCACTCTCTCCCTTCCCTTGACCTCTCTCTGGTTTTGTTTTTGTTTTTGTTTTTTGAGACAGGGTCTCACTGTGTAAACTTGGCGGATCTGGAACTGATTATGTAAACCAGGCTGGCCTTGCACTCACAGAGATCTTCCTGTATTTGCTTTCTAGGGTGTTGGATTAAAGGCATACACCTTCACCTAGGCATATCTTTCATTTCTTAAAGAGCCAGCATACTTGTCTTTAGGATTTGTGAACCCTGGAACTAAATGCAAGCAAGGTCCATTTCACAGTTTAGTTCCTTAGAAAGCTGAAATTTTCTAGCAACTTTTTAATTGGCTTGTCAACAAAAGAATGACACTTAAGAGTCTCATTAAGGCACAATGCCTATGGAAGTTTGAATATTCAAATGATATTTATTATTAACACAAAGGTGTACTCTTATTTCAGCCATTGCTGTGTGGGCTTAGAGCCAGGAGAAGATGGAGAAGAATTTTACAAGGAGTTACTTCCATCAGCTGCTGAAAATTTTCTTATCCTGGGGAGACGATTGCAAACATGTTTCATCAATGCAACTAAGGTATGTGTTTAGTGTTGTATAGCCAAATAATTTTCATTCTTTTTTTTTTTTTCCTGAAACAAAGTTTCACTGTATAGCTCAGGCTAGTTTCACATTCATTGTATAACTTTGCAGGTCTCAAGAGTCTTAGTCCTTTTGCCTCAGCCTCCTCAGCACTGGGATTACAAGGATGTATACCATATCTATCCCTTCCTAAGTTGTCCCCTGTCATTTTTCAAATACGCTATATCTGGCTGAACATACAAGTAGAGTGGTGAATTTAAACATCTTTAACTAGAAAGTATAACCAAGAACTTAATCTTCACATTAGAAAATTTGCAAATGTTAGCTAAAAAATACTGTATGATTTTTTTCAAGAGTTTGTCTTACCACTTAATTTGAGGAAACATGCATATATACTTATATCCATGGCATCACTTCTTTTCAGACTGTTACAGCTGTTTCAAACTTTTAATTTCTGACACTCTAGGCTAGTTAGACCATAGCTTTTATTTTTAAATTGACACATAAAGTTGCACATACTTTAAGAGAACTATATAATATTTTGATACCTTTATATTTTATGTAATTTTGTATACAGAGAAAGAGAGAGGAGGGGAGGGGAGGAGGGAAGAGGAGATCATGGAGAAAATGATTCTTTGCCTTATCAAGCACCTATTTCAGATTGAGGAGCTGTTGGACAAAATCCAGGCCTTGTGTATGGAAATCAGTATTCTAGTATCCAAGAATGTTCTGCATCTAGTCTACTTTCTGTAAAGAAGTGCACATCAGTACATCAGACTTTGAAAATGTAATCTGTGACCACACCTTAGAACAGCAGCAAATGCCATATTATTTTTTGAATTTGTAATAAGGCCTTTTCCTAAGCAAATCTTTGAAGACCTGTGTTCTGCCACTCTTAAGTGTTCAAGCCTATTAGATCTATTTTCATATTTCATAGTGTAGGACACTATGTTTTTACTATATGCTGTATAAGCAAAGAATCCTGCCTAATGAGAAATAATTAGGGATTTACTTGGCACTGTTGCTTATTAAGGTAGTCATGTCCTTTATCTGTGGATGGTATTGGCAGCTTCTGCTTCCATTCTTGTGGATGACTAAATCAATCATATAACTAACTTATCAGTCTCCCATCTTGGTGCCCATTCTTCCTCTAACAGCATGACTTGACCTTAAGTGATTATCTTCAAGATTGTGCTCACAGTCAGGCCTTGAGTGTATTTGTGCTCAGTCCTCAGTCCTAACTCTGAGGGTAGGAATAGAACCAGAAGTTGAGAATTTCTTCATCTTCAATTCTTTTTCAGTTAGTTTCATTAAGCTAGCCTAGAATGGCACAGCAGAGAACTCAGATTCCAATTTGAATACCAAAGACTTCTCATCTTCATTTATTGTGAACGACCAATATTGTGATTGGAATCAAACCCGGGTCCCCTGAAAGTGCAGCCAGTGATCTTAACCACTAAGCCATCTCTCCACCTCCTTAATTCCACTCTTACAATTTTTTTTTATTATATGTGGTAGCTAAACAACATTTATATGCAGTTATTACATTATTGGACTTACATTTATTTAAAAGGAGTGAGATTAATATCAAAACATCTTTACTCCTCTGTTTATTGCAGCACTATTTACAATAGTCAAAAATAGTAATAACCTAAATATCAGCAGTCAATGCATAAATAATGAAATAAAAAGGACAGATTTCTGCCATTTGTAACACCATGGAAGGAAGTGAAGTAGGCCAAACCAGAAAGTAATATACTGTATGAATTCAATGACATATAGAATCTAAAACAAGCTAATCTCATAGAAGTTGAGTCTTGTAAATTGGTTACCAGAGGCTAGAGATAATAGAAGAAAGATGAAAGAAAGCTTAACAATGGGTATTTTTTTTTCTTTTTGTTTTTCGTGACAGGGTTTCTTTGTGTAGCCCTGGCTGTCCTGGAACTCACTCTGTAGACCAGGCTGGCCTCAAACTCAGAAATCCTCTTGCCTCTGCCTCCCAAGTGCTGGGATTAAAGGCGTGTGCCACCACTGCCTGGCTAACAATGGGTATTTTGTAATATTTAGATAATTTAAGGTATTCTGTGGCATGTGGGATGATTATATGTAATAATGGTAAACTTTTACTTTAAAAAAAAGTACTTGTATTTTGAATATTAAAGAAATTAACCAATAGTTGTCTCATTATTCTGACATTCATATAAACTCAGTACTGTTGAGAAAGCTGCAAGCTCATATAGTTTATAGCAACTCCTAATCAGCCATTAAGAGAATTATGGAAATGGTTCATGGTCTTAAGACTTGGGAAGTTGATTCAATAGGACTGCTCAGTCTCAAGCCAGCCTGGGCTACTGAGTGAATTACCTGAAAATCAGCACAAGACAGATATATTTACATATATGGCATAATCATAAATGTAATGTGCATAGGAAAGAATAGAACATGCCAATTGAGATAGAAAGATTTTTTTCCCCCATTTTTTCCTTCCCTGTGTCTTTTCCTAGGATAGAGCTTCACTCTACAGTCCAAATAATGTTAAACTCATAATCTTCCTGCCTCAGTCTTCTGACTGCTGGAATATAGGTGTCCATCATTACACCTTGCTAAAAGGAGGCTTTTTGTGAGAGAAGTATTTCTTGACCATGAGTCAGGAATAAAATGCTTCTTGTTGAGAATAGTGGTATATGTCTTTGATCCTAGCATTCTGTAGGCAAAGGCAGGTGGATTTCTGGGAGTTTGAGCCAAGTCTGGTCTATTTAGAATTCCAGGTCAGCCAGGATTAGGTAGTGAAACCCTGTTTCAAAAATCAAAACAAATAAATATGGTAGCTCACAATCTCCTATTATTGACACCCTCTTCTGTTCTCCTCAGGCAATGCTTAGATGTGATGCTCATATATACATGCATGGAAAAACACTCATACATATTAAAAACAAAACTAATGGAATTAAAAGAGAAATTTAACAATATGGACAATATGCTAGTTCAAATATAAGAAATATTGTTGGCAGAGGATTTAACTCAGAGATCATATTTTCTATATCTGGAATTTTGGGGGCCATTAGCCTACTTGAAAGCTTTCAAGCAAATTTTTAAGAATTTGATAATTTGCGGGTAGTATAAAATATGGTAGGACAAATATTAGATGTTCTGGCCCAAGCTACATACTAGTTTTTTAAATCCATATCAGAAGACAAAAATACATATTCAAGAACTTTGAAATGTTTTAATGGCAAATTTTGTTAACGTGTCAGGGGTTATAAATTAATGATTGACATCAACAAGCAGGCTTTTAAAGTATAGTTTGGACATCTAGAAATACAGGGTCTTTCTTTGAGATTGACAAAAAATTATGATGCCCTTTCTCATTGTATCTTTGGATGAAATTAGAAAAGCAGTTTACTAGACTAAGGAATCATAGTTTAATGTGACATGTTTTATGTTTGGTGGTTTTATAGGGAAAGACAAGTTATTTAATGTGTGTTTTTTTTTTTGTTTGCTTGTTTTACTTTTTAACAGTTGCTATCAATTTTATGGGACAGTAGAAACATTCAGGATCTGGATAGGTTTATACAACTTTACATTAAAGTTATATAGTCAGTAAATGACAGACATAGCCAATGGAATCTGTTTTGTCTCCTGTTGTGGCACTATTCCCACCTTTTCACAAGATTAGTTTCAACAAAAACCATTGTTTATTTACTTGGTATATATTAATGGAACATTTACTATACATCAGAATTGTAGACAGTTGTAGAGTTGCTTTATTGGGGTGCCATGCCACCTGGCAGGAATTTGATATCGACCAATGTGAAGTTCCTCTCTTCATTTTCCACTGTCAACCCCTAATCGAGTTCAGTGTTGGGTCAACACTGTCCCCACATCCTTCTGTACCTACAACAACAGCTTCAAAAAAATGAAATTTTAGACTAGCGCTAGTATTTAACTCCTGTAGTTGCTTGCCGTGCAGGATACCATCTTTTTCCGTTTTCTGTGAAGCTTCACCAAGACAGGGTCACCTCAGGAGACCTTCCCGTGTCCGGCCACGTGTTCAGGTGCCAATCTGTAACTGCCCACAGTTAACATGGAAGGAGTTACCTGGAAGGGAAGCTGGGGATGTATGGGAAGGCGGTGAAAAGAGATGAAGACCAAGGCAACATTGCTGTTAAAGGTCTCAAAGTTTAATGGAAAACTCCAAATATATAGGCAGGGAAAACCCTTCCCCCAAAGGCTGGAAGCTTCTCCACAGGTGGCTAGTGTTTTTCAGGAAACTGCAGGTGCTTGGAAAACCACCGGCTTCACCTTGGTCTGAGCGCTCCACCCCAGGTGGAGGGGGTTATGGCTAACACAGCAGTTCCCGCTCAAAGGAACTTCACATTGGTCGATGTCAAATTCCTGCCAGGTGGCATGGCACCCCAATAAGGCACTCTACAGACAGTGAATTATAATGGGGAGTAAATCATATGCTCTCTGCTCTCATAAAGTATTATAGAGTAGAAACTTAGAACTGAAAAGTTCTATTAATAATGCCTTACATGCTTACATTTTCATATTACCAGGGCTTTTAACCTTGGCTATATAATGAAGTCACTCACCTGACTGTGAAAATACAGGTGTATGGACTTTAGCTTTGGAAATTGAGATTCTGTATATTTGGATATGTGCAGAGGGGTAATTTAAAAGTTCCACAAGTCATTCTGATGCATATCAAGCATTAAGTTCTAGTGTATCCATCTGTAATTCTTAAGTTACTTACTTTGTTTTTGTTTTGTCTGAGTAATTACTATGAATTAGGAGCGTTCATAGACTAACACAGGTTGCACAAATGAAGAAACAAAGCTCAGAAGTTCAGGTACTTTATAAATAGCCAAGGAATTTGGAAATCAAGTCTGTTGACTAGAGAGGTCTTTTTTTCAGAAAAGTAGATTAGAAAAGTAAATTGTTTTTATCTTTTATATTAAGGGTGAAGAGCAAGAAAAATTACTACATTTTTTCCAAATTGTGACTGATTCTCTCTTCTGGCTATTGGGAGGTCATATTCAACTCATACAGAATGGTAAGAAAGAAGTACTACTTAATATGACTAATATTATGCAACATTTGCTTTATAAATGCCCAATTAAAGGAACTGTTCTTGATATATAACTTCTATGTTTAGAAAATCTGAGAGATTGATTTAAATTTAAACTTTAGGAAAGTAATATTTTTAAATTAGTTGTATAAATTAAGCTTTAGATTTCTAGAGAAATCCCCATGTACAGAGTCAATAGCGTTTCACTCATATTCTGAAAGGACAGGCTGTTATAAAATTTTACCAAACTTTAAAATTATCTCATTGGATATTGTTTTACATTGAAAATTATAAATATATATTAATTTTGTTTTCATAAGACTAAAGCTGTGCTCTTTTATGATAATCATGGCACAATTCTTACTCTTTAAAAAAATTTCACATTACATAAATGCTATCCCATGAGGTTTTTTTTTTTTCCAGGTATTAACACTTGAGTCTTTAATTCTACATCCTTTCAGAATCATTCATGCATGTGAAGAGTCACATAATTTTTTAAGTATAAAAAGCACATTTCTAGGGATTGTAATCCATACCATTTACCACTTACAAATGAACTTGAATTGTCTTGAAAACCAGGTGTAAAGGAAGCAATTAAACTTTATCAGTATTAAAAGGACTCAGAAGCCAACATAAATAGGCTTCTACTAGGACTGGTGAACTGGCTCAACAGATAAGGAGAGGAATTTTTATTTTAGTTTAAAAGGCTTCTACTAGCCAAATAAAGAAAAGTTGAGCTATAAGTTTAATACACTAGCTAAAAGTTGTACAGTTTTAACACACCAAATGTTGCTGTTGAAGTCTGCCAGAGAATACATTATTTTTGAACAAAAATGAACCTAAATCTAGCTTTTATTCTTCCATATACATGAATGAAATTTTTCTCTATGTGAAAGGATTCCATTAATTAATGAAGACACGAAAGAGTAGCATCTGTTTTGCAATCTCTCATGAATAAGCACATGTAGGAATTAGCTGCCCATGCCTGTCAACATCTTTAAAAAGGGACAGCTAAACACTCCCAATGTATTATCACAGATAAAATTCAGAACCAAAATTTCAAGCCTCCATCATTTCATCCTCTAATGCCAACTACCAAATTAGAGGAAATCAAAGAAACAAATACACTCCAGGAATATAATAACAGAATTAAACCTGCAGAAGCTAGAGGACAATTTACATGGTTTTATTTTCTGAATAAATTACAAAGAAAATCAAAATGGAAGAATAATTTTTTTTTTAATTCGAAAGATAAGCATGTTCCATGGATCTTACTAGAATCTTAATTGAAGCAAATTTTAAAATTCACAAAACACTTATAGGTTGAAATACTTATCTGGCTTCTTGATGAAATTAAGAGATTTTCGTTAAGGGATATAGTGGTTACGCTTTTTTGTTTATCAGTCTTGTTTTCAGGCTATGTTGCAATGTTTATGGATAAAATAATCTGATGGCCTAGATTTGTTTCAATCTACAATGAAAGCAGATGAGAGTGTAAATAAAACAAGTTTGGCCATGAATTGATGGTTAAAATTTATTGACTTGCTCATGGGGATTCATTACATTATCCTGTCTGTTTTTAAGTATCTTTAAATTTTCTATTACAAAAAAATTAAACAAATTGATAGGTCCTTTTCCAACAGAGAAAAAAGATAATTTATGAGCTACATGCCATATGATTTTAGTAAATTTCTGATTATTTCTAGAGTCATTAGTAGAATATGACACAAATAGAAAATTCCTTATTGTAGTTACAGGGGTTTAAGAAACAATGTAAAATAGAACTATGTGTTTTCCATGCCGTTATAAAATGATATGTAATGAATACTTGGGCTATAAGTATAAATGAAGAACAGGTGTTGATGTGGGAAAGAACAAATAGAAAACTACAGTAGTGTTCCACGGGCCAGCTTATAACGTATCTGACCTTATTTTTAATTATTCTTGTCGCTCAACTGATGTAAGGAACAGAAACTGACATTTATTGGGAACATAATTTTTTCTAGAACATTATACCTTAGCCTGTTAAGAGAGTTATTTCTAATTTCACAGATGATGAAATGAAGATTATGGGAGGGTGTCTTAGTTAGGGTTACTATTGCTGTGGTAAAATACCATGACCAAAAACCTCATGAGGAAGAAAGAATTTATTTGGTTTATATTTCCATATCATTGTTTATCATTGAATGAAGTAAGGGCAGGAACCTGGGCTCAGGAGCTAATGCAGAGGTCATGGAGGGATACTGCTTACTGGCTTGCTCCATTTGACTTAACTCAGCTTGCTTTCTTATAGAAGCTAAAACTACCAGCCCAGGAGTGACCTCATCCATGATGGACTAAGCCATCCCACATCGATTACTATTTTTAAAAATGTCCCTACAGCTTGATCCTTTGGAGGCATTTTCTCAATTGAGGATTCCTCTTCTCTGACTAGTCTAGCTTGTGTCAAGTTGACACAAAACTGGTCAGGACAGAGGTTAAGCAACTTATGTAGGCATTGAACACCCAAGTTTTTGTAACTGGCTAATGGAACCTAAAAGTTATAAACCTAGGAAAAATTTTTATTCAGTGAAATTCATTGGTAGAAAAAAAGATTCAGATTTATGAGATGTTATCTTCAATTTAAAAGAAGTAAAAATACAATTTTAGCTTGGTATTTATAGATGACCCATTTGACTATAACTAACTTCATAAAAATGGAGTAACTCTTACTTATGGCCATTTAAAACTGCCTGCATCTATAAAAATCTTCATTATAGGGAATTCAATGCCAGAAGTTTAGCAGAAATTATCAAACTTTCATTTGATTTAAAAAAGACAAATTCTTACTTAGGTTATTATAAAATCTTTAACATTTCTTTTTCTCTCTATTCTTCTAGTACTTCAGAGTGATCATTTCTTACACTTACTGCAAACTGACAATGTTCAAATAGGAGCTACAGTCATGACTCTGCTACAGAATATACTACAGATCAACAGGTGACTTACACAATTTTTAATCAGAAGCATTACTAATTTTATTACAGTTTGTCAAAATCTACATATAACTTATACATGAAATTTAAGTTCTCTATTGATTGACTTTTAGTAAAAGATAATATAAAATACTATAAAAGATTAGAAATTTGTTATCAAATTATAATCTAAAAACTATAGAAAATTTCAGGCTTAGAAAGAGAATTGGTGTGACACCTAAAGAAAAATATTAGGATCACAGTAAAAAAGTTTACTTACATATTTAATAAGCAGCAAACTAAATATCATAGTATATGCTAAAAAAATAGTTTAAAAGAAGTAATAGGTACTTCTTGGGATCCAAACAGAAAGAATGTACTTAGTGTAATTACTCACTATTTCACTTGAATATGGATTTATTCATCAGCTACCATGGGCCACAATTACTGTGTTTCTCCTATTGTTTACAATGTTTATTCAGATATAATCTTGTCTCCAATGAGTGACAGTTGAGTATCGAGACAGAAATCATTATATTTTAGTATATTAATTTGCAAAGTTGATGTTATATACAAGTGTTAAGAACTGTGTTCTAACCAAACTGAGTGAAGATGTATCCTGGAGAAGTTAAAACCCAAGATGAAACTTTGAAGATGAGTTGTCCAGGGAGGATGAAGAGAAAGCAGATTTCTAGTCAGAGGTAACCACATAAGCAAAATTCAGACAAGAAAGAAGCATTATGCTGAGGGTGAAAAGGAGTGAAGATTTATCCTGCTAGGATTTAAAGTTCAGTATCAGTTATGGCCAGCACATTTTGAAGAGACTTACATTATGAAAAATTGATAAATGTTAAGCATTGTATAGGCAAAAAAAATTGAAGATTTTTTTTAAGTAGATGAATATGGGCCAGTTACATTTCAGTATTATTACTCTGGTTACTAATGGAGAGAAGATGAGAACAAAACTAGATAAAGAAGACAATTGGAAGACTGAGGTATTCTAGGGGTGAGACACTTGCCTTGGATGTTAAATATCCTAAGTTTGTTTGTTGCCCAATAGTGGGGAAAAATGAGGAAGAAACTATAGCAATTCAAGTAAAGTAATAAAATCTTGGCAATGGTAATAGGGAATATATTTTTTTTTAAATTAAAGTCACCAGACCTTTATTTCTACTTTAGATTAAAATAGAATTACGAAGGTGAATTTACTAGACCATTAGTGGAAAAGAAAAAGACAAATTATGAAGGATCAATTCTCAATAAACTGAACATGACTCAGTGTATGAATGAAAGCCTGGAGTGGGGTTGGGGAGAGTAAGGTTAGGGTAGTTAGCTTTCTGTCATTGTAACAAACTACCTGAGATAACAGATTTATACAAAGAAAAGGTTTACTTTGGCTCATGATTTTGGAGCCTCCCAGTACATGACTATTTGCCCTCTGGTTTGAACTTGTAGAGAGGCGGTGTATCACAGTGAGAACAGGTATCACAGTGAGAAGAACAGGTAGCAGGGCAAAGCTACTCACTTGATAGCCATGAAGTAGCAAAAAGAGAGAAAGGAACATTCCCCTAATGATCTCCAGGCCTTCCAGTAACATCCCACTCCTTAAACTTTCAGACAGTTCCCAATAGCTCCTTCCTTGAGACTGAGCTTTTCCCACATGAGCCTTGGGAGTACATTCGAGATTTAGACTATATAAAAAGCTTCACAGCTGCCCTGAATTAGTACTAAGTTTTTAGGATGTGGTATAGCAGGAAAGTTTGAGTTCAAGAAATAAATAAAATATAAAAACAAAAACAACAAAAAGAAAAGAAATAAAGCTGATAATCTAGAGAAAAACAAGATGCCTAAAATTCACAAGGCAGAATACTAGGAAAAAGAGTTATATTAGAGACCTACAGAGGGGAATCTCTTTAAAAATGCAGTAGAGTACCAATCAACTTATATAAAAGTACCCATTTCTTTCAAATACAGGGGAACATTTTCTAAAAGGCATATCCAGTGCCTTTAACTCTCAATAAACTTAAGAGGATTTAAATAACAAAAAATTGGTCTATAAGTGGAATGAGGTTGGATATGAGTGATAAGCAGATCTCTGAAAAGTACCCAAATATGTAATAATACACCTAGATAACATGCAAGACAAACAAGATATTGAAATAAAAATTGTAAATTATTTTTAAATAAACAGATCGTGAAAATAAAATAATTTCTGAGGTACATCTTAATTCAAACAAGAATTAGGAGAAATTTTTATTTCATATATATATATGAAATAAAATATATATATAATCAAATATATATATTCATATATATAAAGAAAATCTCAAATTTTGACATTAATTCTGCTATAAGTAAACTAGGAAAAGAAGGGAAAACTAAACTCTAAGCCAAAAGAGGAAAATAATAAGCATGAAAGCAATCAATAAAGTCAATGAAAACAATAGAAAAAAATAAGAAACCATAAGCTGAATCTGAGAAGATGAATGAAATGAATCTACAGCAAAAGTGATTAGGAGAGCTGCCAGCAACTTATGTAAAAATTTAGAGGTATCGTATCATTTACTGTCATTTAAAAATCACAAAGGAGTAATATGAACAACTTTATGCTATAAACTTAACAAGTTAGATGATATAGACAAGTTCTGTTTCAAACACTGCATTTTTCAATTTGTTTTTCATACAATACTGAATGAAAAAAAGAAGTAGAAAGGAAAGGAACATGACGAAGGTTTATTGTAGATTTATGGAGAGCATGGCCAGAGGTAGGGACATCTGGAAGAGCCCAGAATGAATATGACTCTGAGCCATGTGAGGAGGAGGAGGGGGAGGGAGAGGGAGAAGGAGAGGAGGAGGAAAGAACCAGGTACAGCAGCCAGGAGGCCTAAAGAGTAGACAAAAGGGCCAGGTGGGATTATATAGGAAAGGGCAGCCCAGCCCCTAGGTTGGAGAAGTTTGGGGTAGGGGATGGGGTATGCCAACTAAGAGGGCCCTGTAACAGGTATCTACTGAGGAATGCAGAGAGAACCTGGCAGCCAGCATCTGCTTTTGAGTGTTACATAGGCATCTCTGCCATTTGTCCCAGGCTTGAAACCTAAAATACATTTTGATTTTTTATTTTTTTTCCTTTTCAAGATAAGATCTCTCTCTCTGTGTAGCCTTAGCTGTCCTAGAACTCCAGGTTGGCCTCAAACTCAGATATCCATCTGCCTCTGTCTCCCAAGAGCTGGGATTAAAAGCATGCACTACCACCACCACCACCACCTGCCTGGCTTGGTCAAGATTTTTTGCCTTTCCTAGTTTCTCTCAGGTCCTCCCTACCTCTCCCTAGAACCTAGCAAACTTTATGTTCTTTTTCTCTCTCTTTAAAAAAAAAAAAATCAAGAAACACAAAATCCCACTAAAACACAGAAATTAACATAAAAACAAACAAAAGTCCAGTAAAACAAAAGCCCAAACAAAACGTACACAATAGTAATGCAAAATGATAGACAAAAAATGCCAAAGGAAATAAAATGTTCTTTATAAACTAAGCACATGTATGTCATTTAATTTTTGAATCTTAATGCAGTCTTATGATTTGTCACCTCGAAGGCTTTGAAGCACTTGTTTAATCTTACAGGTTTTTTTTTTTAATATTCAATTTTATAACAAGTTTCTCTGAGAGGAAAGGAACCTTCATTTACTTTATATTCTCTATTGGACCTAATATGGTTCCCTGCCCATATCTGAAATGTTAATTGACTTAATATGTTAGAGTCCAAATTCTTAGAACCAAGTTATATGCTTTAAAAGGTGCCTATCTTCATGGACTAGGCCACACATAGGGATTTAAGTTTTAAATTTGTTGTGATAACCATGTATGAATTATTAAATATGCTTTTTTTTTATTCTGTCCTATTAGTGGTAATTTACTCAAAATAGAAGGAAAAGCCCTGCATTCTATTTTAGATGAAATTCTTTTCAAGCTTTTATCAACTCCTAGTCCAGTCATAAGAAGTACTGCTACAAAGCTCCTGCTAGTACTGGCTGAATCCCATCAGGAAATTTTGATTTTACTGAGACTAAGTGCCTGCTATAAAGGTAGGACACACATATTTTCCTTTCTTGGTATTCTCAAAGACAAAAATGTATTGACAGTTTATAAATGATAAAATCCTTATATTTTGAAAAGTTAGTAAGTGAACTGTGCATACAAACCTATTACAACATGTGCCATTTCAGATGTCACTATATGATCAACAGACAATATGCATATTGTGTTGATGGTGTTATAATAAATCTTTACCCCCTTTCTATTTATATTGAATATAGCAAATAGTGTAAGAAAATAATGACCAAAGATGTCTATGACCTTATCAAAATTATTCTAAAGAAGAAAATAGAATTACGCATTATTATCAGTTAATAATTAACCCCTCACTTTTTTACTGCCTTTACTCAAAAAATATATTTCTTATATATATGAAATATATAACATATCATATAATTATATAGCATAATTTTATATATCACTTATGTGTGATATATAATATATTTTAATATATATAACATGTTTGTATATATCATAAATATATATATCACATTCAAACTCAAACACATTGATTAAAAAGTTATAAATCTTGAGAATAAATGACTCATTGTTAACTACCATTCTTATGTGAGAGTGTTAATTTAATTGAACACTTACTGCTTCTAAGACTCTTCTCCATACTTATAATTAATTTTTATAACATTCCTTTAGTATATTGGATATTCTTATCTGTATAGACATGGAATAAGAGGCTTGAAAAAAATTAGGTTATTTACTAAAGACTGTGGTTTCCCAACTACCATTCAAAATTTTATGTTAGCTTTATGTTGTTTCTTAAGCAATATTATTTATATTCATATAATAAAATACAGGTTTTTAGTTCATTAAATATGCTTAATATAGAATGCCTCATGGGACTTTTAAATTTGTAGGGTCTGTTTAATTACTAATCAATTAAACATTTTAGTAACTTTTCTTATATGTGTCATTAATATAGATAATTATTTTATATATTGCAAGAAAAGAGATAGAATAAGCACCAGTATTAGACCTCTAGCTGTTATTATGCCACACGTACATTTTTTCAATACTGCAGCTAGATTTCTACAGAAATGTGAATGTCCATTCCAGGTATGGTGGCATATACCTTTAATCTCAGCACTTGAGAGGCAGAGGCAGACAGATCTCTGTGAGCTCAAGGCTAGCCTGGTCTACATAGTGGTGTACTAGGACAGCCAGAGCTACACAGTGAGCTCTGTCTCGACCCCCAACTCTAATAAAAAAGCAAAAACAACAAAAAAGTAAAATTGACCTTAATATTCCTCTCCATTTCTTTGACTGATAAAATTGCAGCAGCGGCCGGGCGGTGGTGGCACACGCCTTTAATCCCAGCACTTGGGAGGCAGAGGCAGGTGGATTTCTGAGTTCGAGGCCAGCCTGGTCTACAGAGTGAGTTCCAGGACAGCCAGGGCTACACAGAGAAACCCTGTCTCGAAAAACCGAAAAACCAAAAAAAAAAAAAAAAAAAAAATTGCAGCAGCAGAATTTACTCAAGTTTACTAAGATAATTTGCAGTTCTAAGTGTTGCTGAGAACTTGGATCTCAAAGAATATATAAGGCATTCAAAAATCCATATGATGGCAGCCCCAGATGTACAGTAAAGGCATTTTTTATTTGCTTATTTATATGTATTTTATCACGTGCTTTAGAATCAAAGGTCACATTGTACCTTTTATGATACTGTGATATTTGGGAATTAAAATGCAGTGTCCTAATGTTAGAGCACTTCTGACTTACCTTCAAATTATCGATGTTAGTGTAAGAAAAATTGATTAATAAAACTTATTAATAGCAACTAATAATAACCTGCTTAATTGCTTCCACAAGGTAGGCATACATAGATGATGTGTTTATAATTTATTTTCTTAAGCATGTTTCAGTTTAAGGTATTTGTGCTGAAAAGAAAACAAATTCTTTTTTCTCTGACCTACTGCATTTTTACATTTAGATGTCACAAGTGAGGGACATAAAAATGATCAGAACAGAGGAAGATTGGAAAGACCTCAATATAGAAATCGTTGAGAAAAAGAAAAACTGTATACTTAATCATCTTGTTATATTTATTCATTTTCAAACAAGACTTTAACTTCATTAGTACTTAGATAACAAAAAAATCTTACTTTATTGATAATTGTTTTGTTTTGTTATTATATTTCAGGACTTAGAAGTCTGCTAAATAAACAGGAAACTCTTACAGAATTTAGTCGAGAACTTAGACAGCTCGTTGATCTTTTAACCCCTAAGATCCATCAGGAAGTAGAAGAACAGGTATTATAAAAATAATTTGTGTGATATTTATAACTGTATTGAACTTTGGTTCTCCTTAAATATGCCTCACTTTCCATCTCTTAACACTTTAAACAAAATATTATTCCTGCCCAGTAGATTTCAATTTCAACATAATTTCAATCTCCCTTTTATATCTATTTATACATTTGAGCAGGTTAATTTTTTTTTTCAGGATGTCTCATGAAATCCCCTATTTATTTACTCTTTTATCAGTAAGCCATTTAAACTTCATTTTCATTAAAAATATCTCTCATTTTACAAACTATATATGGCCACCTGTGGTGAGCCTTCTTATTCATTGATACAAAATAATGTTTCCTCTTTTCATAAATTATAATAAAATTATGTTTGAGATGTAAGAGGTTTTATTTTATCATACTTCCTCAACATATACTCAAAATGGAGGCTCCAACTAACTTACTTCTGTAGAAAGAGACTTTTATGATTTTCAGGTGAGGCTTTAAAATAAATATGAAAAATAGAGTCTAAAATAATAAAATATATTTTTAGAGTAAAAGGAAATGAGATTATTATGTACCTAAAATCCTAAACAAATGGTAATTGAAAGGAAGTGCTATTTAGGCAAGAGAATGAAGAGAGACATTTGGAAGGAAGAGAGTAAAGGAAAAGAATTTTACTTCCATAGACTATTTTCAACATTATACATGTGATGAACAGACTCAAAACAGCATCCTAAAAGTTTACAGAATTAAAATAGATTTGCATTACTATACATACTTAGTTAACCGAACTTACATAGCCTAAGCCTAATCAAGTTGATAATTCTAAATGGACTGGATCAATGGCACAACAATTAAGAGTGCATACTGCTCTTGCAAAGGACCTGAATTCTGTTGTCAGCACCCATATTGGATGGCTCAGAAATGCCTGTACCTCCAGTTCTAGAGGGATTTGAAACCTCTGCCTTCTACAGTTGTGCATGCACACACATACACATAATTAAAATAATAAAAATAAATCTTTTAAAAGTACTAAACATTAGCAAGATAGTTCCCTGGCCATGGTGGCACACATTTAATTCTGGTGCTTCAGAGCCTAGGGCAGAAGGATCATAATTTTGGGTCAGCATTGGCTATCTAACAAAATGTAGTTTCAAAAACTAAACCCAACAAAACAAAAGACATTAGCTCAAAAGAGATAATGAAAGATTAAGGCAGAATTGTGAAGTTCTTGAACAGGAAGTAAGATCAGATAGAGCTGACTAGACTATCTTGAATATGTTCTATATATTACCTGAGCTTAACATATTATATCTGGAAAGTGAGATATAGTAAGTATACTTGGACCTTCTGGGCCTGATGAACTTCATGTTTCTGGTTACCCATCTGTCTCGAGATGATGATTAACATTTATTCTGGCCTGGTAAAGATAAACTTTAAAGGTAAACTTCTCAAAAAGACTTTTCTAGAGATGTATCAAAATTATTTCTGGTATATAATTTCAGAAACTACATAAAGCAGCTTGCTTGATTCAAGCCTATTGGAAAGGTTTCCAGACCAGAAAGAGATTAAAGAAGCTTCCGTCTGCTGTGATTGCCTTGCAGAGGAGTTTCAGGTAGAAAACCAAATTGTTGGTGGAAATGATGATCTAGCTTTGCATGTAAATTTGTAATCCTGCTCACCTACCCAAAAAAAAAAAAAAAGAAAAAAATAACAATATAAGAGTGTTACCAGACCACAGTTAAATGCAAGTGGGGGAGGGGAGTATTTGTGTGTGTGTGCGTGTGTGTGTGTGTGTGTTTTCCTTTCTTTTTACTTTCCTAATGTGTGTTGTTTTATTCTTGTCTTTATTCTGTTCCATAGTGTTAATGAGTACCAACTCTCAAGTACCCAGGTACCCTTTCAGAACAAAGGGCATAATATGACAAATCTGATGGAATCCAATACTCAATCCTGTCCACTTCCTATCCAGGTTTGTGGGCCAATCCTGAAGAGGGAGCCAGTGAAATTTATATTATTAAATCTTCAAAACCAACAGTACTCATAAGTGCTCATATATATAATTATATTTGTGGATACATAAAGATTAAAGATGTTAACCAAGATTTCCTGAGTAAATATGACATGGGTAAATGTGATCCTTTAGATATAACAAAACTATTGATCTCTACTTCGGTTATATTGAAAAATGAAATACTGAAGATATGGGTCACTTTCTGATTTGACTAACTTAGCCACTTTCTTAAAGGTAACAGAACAAACCATAGCAAAAATAAGTTTAAAAATTAGTTAACATTGATTATAAAGTAGAGCCATTCAGAGAGGATTTTATTTTCATTCATCATTACTTAAAGCTAAATTTAACTCACTAAAATGAAACTGGCATATTACAGAAGTAACCTTTAAAAACTGAAACCACACTTTAAATAGCTGCAGCTGCATTTCTGTTAAAAAACATCTAAAAATATCTGTGTTCAAAATTGTCACACAGTCATTCTGTCTGTGTTATTTAGTGGATAGCCTATAAAAACTTTCTTCTAGACAAATTTAAAGAAGTATTTTTACTTTTGGGCATGAGTATAATCAGCAAAGAAAGTATCAAGTTTTCAAACATTGTGTGTGTGTATGTGTGTGTATACACGTACATATACAAACATAGAGGGGTGGAAATGTGTGTGTGTGTTATGTATGTGTATATTATTTTACATATGTAATTATATGAAAGTATCCCAAAATTGTGCACGTGTGTGTGTGTGTGTGTTGTGTATGTGCATATATGGAGAGAGAGAAAGTAACAAACTTGAGTTTGTATCTGACTTCAGCAACTTATTGACTAGTTATTGAAATTTTAGCCTCAAGTTTCAAATCTAGAAAATAGAGATGTGACTGTGTTTTGTAGCACAGGCCAGTAATCTCACCTACTCAGAAAACTAAGGCAGGAAGAACATTTGTTTAAACCCATCCTGGATTACAGAATGAGATCAAAGCTGCTACTGCTGGACAATTTAGCAGAGACCCTGTCTCAAAGGGTATAAAGAGGACTGGATATAGTTCAGTAGTAGAATATTTGTCTAGCATGAACAAGACCTTAGGTTGACTTGCCAGCAATGTAAAAATTAAATAAATGAATTACTAAAGTTCATGTGCCTCTTAGGATAATTTAAAAGGTTTTAGTATATGGCACTTTAAAAATAGGATTGAAAAATATATATAATTTCTGCCCTTAATACATACAATTCTAGAATAGGGTTTAGTTCAGTGCTAGAATGCATAGTTAGCATACAGTCTAATCACTATACTGAAAAAAAAAATCCAAAAAACAAAAATCTCAGGATTGTGAGTTCATTTATTTAGAAGTGTATGTACAGAATCTAATTAATATTCTTATCATTCAAAAAATTTCAAGCTAGCATACAGAGTAATGAATTTCTTTATAGCATTTTCACACATACATGCTGTTAAAAACTTTGTTTTCACTCCATCACTACCCTCACCATCCTCCTTGTCTCTACCTCTGGCTAGTTCTCTTCCCTACCTCAAGTAGTCTCCTTTATTCTGTACCTCTCCTTAAGATATCATTTTCCTCTCACAGTCCTCTATTCATTAAACATACACACAAAATTTAATATAGGTTCTGCATATTTGTCTAAGGCTATCTTTATTTCCAGTTCTCTTCACTTTATGCAAATTTCATGGATTTGTTTTTCTTTATGGCTGAATAAAACCATTCTATGTATGTACATTTGCTCTATCCTTCCATCTATTGATAGATATGTAAATGCCACCATTTCTTAGTCACTGTAAAGAATGCGTCAATTAATGTGGATATATAAATATCTCTATGGTATGTTAACTTACTTATTTTGTTTGGAGGTTATTTTGTTTGAGGGTAGTATTGTTTTATTTTATTGAGACAGTGTCTCATGTAAACCCCCTCACGGTTCAAACTCCTAATTTGCTTTTTGAAGTATTTATTTTTGTTGTTGCTGTTGGAAGAAGAAAAACATATTCTTGAGACATGCAAATTCATCTAAGTAAAATAATTAGTATATTCTCTTCTTCTACATTTTCCTGGTTTTCCTCTATGGGTACCTAAAAATATTTTGATTGTATATACTGAATACTAATACTTTTGAGGCATTCTGACATATAGGAAGTATCAAAGACTAGGTTGCAGTAGTTAAAAACAATTTGATAAATAGCAGAAAATGTAGAAATTGTAATGAAATAAAACATCTTTGAATACAGAAAACTTTGTAGCCAGTTATAAAACAGTGTATATTTAGTAAACAGTTGAAAAAAATACCTATATCTGGGGATAGACTAGATGGCTAATTGGGATAAGGATGTCTGCCATCCAGCCTGAAGACTTTTAGATACCAGGACCAGCATGGTAAAGGGAGAAAACTGACTCCTTAAGGGTGTCCTCTGATCACACATGCTCCATGACTGACAAATGCACAGAAATAGAATGCATGGACACACAGAGACAATAAATGCAATTTGAAATTAAATTTAACAAAAGGGAAAAATAGAGGTCTGGAGAAATGTTTCAGCAGTTAAGAATATTTGCTACTCTAGTAGAGGACCTGAGTTCAATTTTCGTTACCCATATGGTGGCTCGTACTGCATCCCCAACTCCAGTGTCAGGATCTAACATCCTAGTCTGGCCGCTATAGGCACCAGGTACGTATGTGTTGCATATGCAGACATGCAGACAGATAAACGTAAAAAACATTTATTTTTAATTTTTTGTAAGTATTGAACGTTTTGCCTGCATATATGTCTATGTACCACATGTATTCCTGGTGCTTGTGGTGTCAAGAATAGGGTATTAGGTTTTTTTTGGACCTAGAGTTATACAGTTGTGAGCCACCATATAGGTGCTAGGAATTTAACTTGAGACTTCTGAAAAAACAGCTGGTGCTCTTAACTGTAGAGCTATCTCTCTTGCCACCATAAATCTTAAACAAAATGAAAAGAGAGAAAAAGAAAGAAAAAACCAAAAAGTTGAAAGTTAGATATAATTATACCATGAAGTGAAAACCACTATTTGAAATTGTAACGTTTTAAATTAATTTATATTTCTATATAAATTAATATAATTTTAGTATAGTTTCTATTCTTATATGTATATAAATATGTATACAATTTTTTTGAGGTTTTTTTCTTTTTTTTTTAAGATTTATTTATTTATTTTATGTATATGAGTACACTGTAGCTATCTTCAGACACACCAGAAGAGGGTGTCAGATCCCATTACAGATGGTTATGAGCCACCATGTGGTTGTTGGGAATTGAACTCAGGACCTCTGGAAGAGCAGTCAGTGCTGTTAACCACTGACCCATCTCTCCAGCCCCCAAACAGGCTTTCTTTTTATAGGACTGTCCTTGGAACTTGGTACACCAGGCTGGTCTTAAACTCAGAGATCCACCTGCCTCCCAAGCACTGGGATTAAAGGTGAATGACACCACCACTTGGCATATTCTTCTATATCTTCATTTTATTTTCATCTAACACTACCTGTCACTTAAGTTTTTGCAAGTTTTCTATTTTAAAAATAAAATTCCATCAGTTAAATGACTCAATGTTTCTTTATTCAATCCACTATAATGAGATACATTTCAGTTTGTTACCACTGTAATACTGTGCTACAACATTCTTGACCATGCCTTTATATATTTGGTTATTTCAGTAAGAAAAGTATTAGAAGTGGAATTGGCTGGTCTGTATTTTTTTTTTAGCCTTTTTATTTGTATTTAAAATATTTCTTCAGATTTTTGATATATTTATCCAAATATCTCTAGAGAAATTTATATATAAGAACAATGCGTTTCATTATACCCTTGTCTTAGTTAGGGTTTTACTGCTATGAACAGACACCATGACCAAGGCAAGTCTTAAAAGGACAACATTTAATTGGGGCTGGCTTACAGATTCAGAGGTTTAGTCCAGTATGATCAAGGTGGGAACATGGCAGCATCCAGGCAGGCATGGTGCAGGAGGAACTGAGATTTCAATATCTTCATCTGAAGGCTGCTAGTAGAATACTGCCTTCCAGGCAGCTAGGATGAGGATCTTAAAGCTCATACCCACAGTGACACACCTACTCCAACAAGGCTACACCTTCTAATAGGTGTACTCCCTGGGCCAATCATATCCAAACCATTATAACCCTACCAATGCTAGGAGTTACTTTCCAGAACATTTTTGTCTTTACTTGTTTGATTACTCTTGAGATCAAGATTTTTCATGCATTTCTTGCTAGATATGGTTTATAAAATTGTATGTAAGGAACTTATTCTTTTTCTTTCACAGATCTAAACGAACAAAGATGTTGTTGGAGCTAAATAGGCAAAAGGAAGAAGAAGACCTCAGATTAAGATTGCAACTTCAAAGACAGAGAGCCATGAGGCTTTCCCGAGAGTCACGCTTGAGCATGCTTGAAATAATTCATCCAGGTGAGTAATAATATAAATTTTATAAATGTAAGAATGTTAGAATATCTTAAACCAAGTTTTCCACTTACTGGGCAATTTCTTTTCTTTTTCTTTTTGTTCTTTTTATTTTTATTTATTTTTTTAATCTTTTTGCCTTTCTCTCTTTTTTCTTTCCCTAGAGAAATCATACTAGATTGATTTTAAAATTTACAGCTTTTCTGATTCACACCTATAATTTTATTTTTTTTTACTTTCAGATACATGTGTTAAACATAAATGTTTATAATTAAAGATAGTGGCCAGTGATATTAAAAAAAAATCTGAAAGAACTCCAGTATGTCATCTGAACTTCATCCATACTAGATTGATTTTAAAAGTTTCAGTTTTTCTGATTCACACCTATAATTTTATTTTTTTACTTTCAGATATATGTGTTAAACATAAATGTTTATAATTAAAGATAGTAGCCAATGACATAAAAAAAAAATCTTGGAAGGACTCCAGTATGTCATCTGAACTTCATCCATTCCCTAGTATAAAATCTGTGACATCTTCTTAACCTTTGTGGCAGATGAAGCTGAATTAATAAGAACATGTTGTAGTGGTGTATCTATGTGTGCATGTTCATCTGTGTGCATGTGTAGTGAGTATACATGTGTGTATATGGCTAGAGGTCAGCGTAAGGTATCTTCCTCTATCCTTCTCCAATATAGTTTTGAGACAGGACCTCATATAGTCTGGGCCCGCTTCAATATATAGCTAAAGATGATCTTGAACTTCACCCTCCTGCTTCTACCTCCCAAGTGCTCGGATTACAAGTGTAGGCCACCAATTCTGACTTTATGCATTGCTGAGAATTGAACCCAGAGCCTCATGCATGCTAGCAAGTACTCTTAGCAACTGAGCAATGTGTCTATCCTCTCATAGGTTTTTCATCATTCATTCACTTCCCTTTTTATTACTCATTCCCGAGAACATTCACTTGTTCCCTCCCTCCTTTTATTTTAAATAGATTTTCCAGAATTCGTCCTTTCTCAATTATTCTCACATTGTCCAGCTTGATGTGTCCTGTCCATAACTATACTGTCAGCTATCAGCTATCAGCAAAATGCTTAGCACTCTCATTCCTAGCTTTTCATCCTACTTTATCTCCTACACAGCACTAAGCATTCCTAACTAGCACTGCCCAATAACACATTTATGTTATTGAAAGGTTCTGTCTGTATCAACCAATACAGTAGCAATAGCTAGAAGTAGCAATTGAGTATTTTAAATGTGCTACTGCACTTGAGGACTTGTGAATGTTTAATTTTACTTTATTTAAATCTACTTAGTAGCCACATATATGTAATGGTTACTGCCGTGAACATCCTTTCCATTGATTCCGCATTTCATTTAATGGCATCAAAAATCTGTTCAGTTTTATTCAGCATTCTTACTTTTTCTTTGTCACTCTTCTATATCAGGTCAGCTATTAAATCCAATTAGTTTTTTTTTTAAATATTATTTGTTTTTATTTATATTAGTATACTATAGATGTCTTCAGACACACACCAGAAGTGTGAGTACATCAGGTCCCATTACAGATGGTTGTGAGCCACCATGTGGTTGCTGGGAATTGAACTCAGGACCTCTGGAAGATCAGTCAGTGCTCTTAACCACTGAGCCATCTCTCCATCCCCCCAATTAGTTTTTAATACTCTCTCTAAGATGCCTTCTTTGTATTAGCCACTGGTGCTGTGTACTACAGCTTTGTTCTTTTATTTAACTACTGTGAATACTGGGCTTTATGCTCACTAACTCCACAGTCAAGGGAAGCTTTTTTGTGTGAATAATCATAAGTTTGGAAACACACAGTAGATTTTTTTTTTAAAGATTTTGTTTATTGTTCTAAGTACACTGTAGCTGTCTTCAGACACACCAGAAGAGGACGTCAGATTTCATTACGGATGGTTGTGAGCCACCATGTGGTTGCTGGGATTTAAACTCTGGACCTTCAAAGAGCAGTCAGTGCTCTTACCTGCTGAGCCATCTCTCCAGCCCCACAGAGTAGATTAAAGAGCACATAAATACATTTTGTTCATCTCCCCTGGTCATCCCAAATGCTTTCCTACATGGATTCATGATTTTTTTTGTTGTTGTTTTTGTTTTTTTGTTTTGTCAGATTGTTTTTGGTACTGGCCTTTTATCCCTTTTCTCTTTACTCTGGAATGACAATATTAAAAGTTCTTTTTGGAAAGAAACTGCATATTCTAGGAAAGCTTTACTTTCTACAATCTTAGAACTATTATGAAATGAAAGAGATTGGCAAATTAGTGTGAACAGTATTGAAAAATACTTTTTTAAATCATTATTACTACTGTTGTCCTAATCTCAGACCTTAAGAAACATAGCTGAGTATGTTATAATAATGTCTGTCATCTCTTTAGGTCAAGTGGAGAAGTACAATAGGGAAATGGAAGAGAAATCAGCATTGACTATCCAGAAACATTGGAGAGGGTACAGGGAAAGGAAGAATTTTCGCCAACAGAGGCCATCTCTCACAGAGTATAAAGCAGCTGTCACACTTCAAAGAGCAGTGAGTCTGCTGTAGTATACACAGCTCTATATAAGGAGGCAAACAAGTGTTCAAAATTGACTTTGCTGTTTACCAAATATAAATCTGTGATCAAGCCCGTTCGCTTTTCTGAGCTTATTTTCTTTATAAAATAAGAACCTAGGACTGGAAGTATAGCTCGTTAGTTGAGTACTTCCCTAGCATGTGCAAGACCCTAGGCTCAATCTCTAGCAGCCTAAATTCAAACAAACAAACAAAACAGTAATAACAATACTTATTTGCCTCTGCTCAAGCTGATTTTGACACTAAATCCAAGTACTGCCTTAAAATCTTGTATGCCATTTACTAGATTGCAACCTTGTTATTGTTGCTTATTTTTCTCTCCTATTTGGCCTGCAAGTTCCTCAAGGATGGGAACTAAGCTTCTTATATTGGTGTCAGCTCTCAACAAACTTGATATGAATGGATATTCTGTCTTTTATATACTGTTATATACATCAGAATCAGATTACATATATGAGGATTCTAAAGTCTAAATTGCATAGTCCTATGCAAATGTATATTTTATTTGATTCTTTTAAAATAATCAAGTTACAGGGAAAGTACTAGCGATAGAGCATATAATTAGAACTCTTGAATTGTAGAATGGTATTCATATGGTAGTTTTCTTAGGGATTATTTATGCTAAGTCATATTATATTGGAAAAGCATAGCACAGGGCTTTTTTTTCACTTAGTAACCTTTTCCATCTAATACCTACTTCTCTTATACATCATTAGGCCTCTATTAAGATTTCAAGTCTGGGGCTGGAGAGATGGCTCAGCGGTTAAGAGCACTGACCGCTCTTCCAGAGGTCCTGAGTTCAATTCCCAGCAACCACGTGGTGGCTCACAACCATCTGTAATGAGATCCGATTCCCTCTTCTGCTGTGTCTGAAGACAGCTACAGTGTACTCATATACATGAAATAAATAAAATAAATCTTTAAAAAAAAAGATTTCAAGTCTGAAAGCATGTAGCTTAATCACCTTTTTTGTAGGTTTTACTGTTAATTTTCATTTCTTACCATGATAAATTTTGAGCACTCAATGTGGGTTAATATTTATAAGGATGTTTTAATTTTTTAACTTGTGTGTGTGTTTGTGTGTGTGGGTGTGTGCACTTGAGTGCTAATGCCCTGATGCCAGAAGCATCACAGTGTCTGAAGATAGTAGTTGTGAGCCGTGGGTGCTGAGAACCAAACCTGGGGTTTTCTGCAAGAGCAGTTTGCAGTCTTAACTGCCCAGTTGTCTTTCCATCCTTATGAAGATATTTCTAAACCATCAAAAACCAGTAGAATAAATACTAGGGAAATGTGAAGAGTGATCTGTCTCTTCCTCCTCCCTTGTGTTGTTATATATGTAACAAACCTGATATTTACCCTGAGCTAAAGAGAGTGACCCAAAGCAAACAGAGAATAGCTCATTTATATCCAGTTAGAGATGCTTCCTTTTAGAGATATTTGCCTTCTTTGTGATAGCTACCCAACCAGATTGATTTGTGGGAAAGCCTGTGGTGCATGCATATATATATATATATGTATGTATGTATGTTTTACATATAGCATCTTAGGACTTCTACAGCTGTGATAAAAACATCAACCATCCGTAACAAGATCTGACTCCCTCTTCCAGGGTGTCTGAAGACAGCTACAGTGTACTTAGATATAATAATAAATAGATCTTAAAAAAAAACATCTTGACCAACTGCAACTTGGAGAGTAAAGGATTTATTTCATCTTATGCTTCCAGTAACATCACTGAGGTAGGGAAGTCAGAGCAGGAACTTGGAGGAAGGAACTAAAGCAGAGGCTGTGGAGGAATGTTGCTCCTTAGATTAATGTTCAGCCTGCTTTGTTTTTTATAACACCCACTAGCCCAGGAGTTGCACCACCCATATTGAGCTGGTCCCGCTCACATCAGTCATCGATCAAGAAAATGTTCTATAGGCTTTTCCACAGACCTTACTGGTAGGGGCAGTTTTTTCAGTTGAGGTTTCTTTTTCCAAAATAACTTTAGCTTTTGTCAAGTTGACATAAAAACTAGCTAGCACACATAGTTATGTTTTATATAACTTGGATATAAAATATTATTTTATATTTTATAGTATAGCTACATGAAATTTAAAATAACTGGGATTTGTGATCTGTGTTATATATTCTATAGCAATTTTTTTTAGTGGTTTGTTTAAAGAAAGAAAAGAAAGGAAAAGAAAAGAAAAAAAGGAAAAAAAAAAAAGCCAAGCATTGTAACATGACCTCTAAAGGCTAAGGCCAGAGAATCCCATGATTCCTAAGCTTAAAACCATTCTGGTTTATACAGCAAGTTCTCATTTCAAAGAAAGAGAGGGAGAGAGGGGGAAATAATTCATCAGCTTCATTAAAAGTAAATAAAAAGTAGTAAGGTTATCCTTTACATTTATTTGTGTCTTAGGAACAATTGGTTTTTTAGGTACTTGGCAACAAAAGAAAAGCTAAACCATTCTACCTTCTGTTTCTTTCTTGTTTTGTACAAAAGCCGGAACCCCTCTTAAGACTGTGTCTCACTGTGCCCCCCAGGTTGCTGACCTTGAGCTTAAATTATCTTTTCTCACCCCTGACTACTAATATTATAGTGCACTATCACACCTAATTGAGGCAGTGTATTTTTTAGTTGATAAAAGTAGAAGGAAAAAAAATCCAAAATGATATGTATTAGATTACATCTCTAATCCAGACACTCAAGAGATTGAATCAGGGGTCTCAAATTCAAGGTCAACCTAGACTACATAGCAAGTTCCAGGCATTCTTGGGCTACATAGAAAGACATGCCCCCAAATAAAGGAACACTGAAAACACTTCAATAATTAGACTTCTTTATTCTCATAGACAAATTAAAAGTTCTTGATAGTGAGTGTTGCAATGTTAGAACTCAATTTGAATTTTACTTTTGAATGTTTTTAGATTTTTTTTTCTTTTGTCACCTTTTTAAAAAGCAGCAGTAGCTCAGAAAGAGAGTTGGTCTCTAGATCCAGAAGGGTAGATTGACTATAGAATACTAATACACAGTGTTACACACTCATCCATCACTAATCATCTATAAAAAGAATTAGTAAAACAAACCATTGAAATCTTTAAAAGCCAAAAACAATTACAGAGAATAA
Source organism: Tokudaia tokunoshimensis (assembly GCA_036184795.1). NCBI lineage: Eukaryota > Metazoa > Chordata > Mammalia > Rodentia > Muridae > Tokudaia > Tokudaia tokunoshimensis. The sequence goes on from BTHU01000015.1 coordinate 23,079,871, forward strand.
TAAAATGACAAAGTAAATAAAAAAAAAATCAAGGGAGTTTTTCTGATTGAGGAATAGTGTTAAGTTCTCATCAGAAGGTTGTAAACCCAGGGTGGTACTAAAATGAAGACTGGAAGAGAAAGGAATGTGTAAAAAAAGAATCTCCAAACAGAAGAATGAAAGAGTCTGTTTTGCAGATAGAAGCACCATTCTAATAATGAGTATTAAGGGACATTTTAACATTCAAGGGATCCACCCAACCCTCTTTCTTCTCAGCTTTCAGGCTTATGACTGCAGATGGTAGAGTGGAAGCATTTTCTTTCGGAACTATGTAGTCTATGAATAAAGTCAAAATTTACTAACATTGAAGTATCCTAACAAAACAACTTGATTCATTAGTCCTATGCTGAAATGCTTAGTAGATGAGTCCTATGCAGCAGCTCAGCACATCTAAATAGCTTTTTAGTGTTCAGCCGTATAGGCCAAAGGCAAGTATAACTGAACATGAGGAAAGCTGTTTGATAGAAATAGAGAATTTAATACTTAGGGATGTACTTCAGAGAGTAGAGCACTTGACCAGCATATATGAGGTCCTACATTCAATCCCTGACCATGGGGAAAAACAAAACAAAACAACATATTTAGAGAGATGTTGCAGGAATTAGAAAATAAGATTTGTTTTTGATCATTTCCTCTGATAAGAGAATACATGATACAACATGTTTAAAAGGGAAAAGGGAAAGGTGGGGGTATGGAGGGAGGCAGACCTGGGTTGAACAGTTAAAATTTACTAGAAAGCAGGATAAATGAATATTACCCATTGGGGAAATCAAATACATAAATATTTAAAATCAAGAACAGAAAATACAGAGGAGAGGAAACCAAAAGAATTTTCTAGAACATTGGTAAATGTCTACTACAGTAACAAACATTTATTTCACATTTCTGTGAAATACATTGGTAACAAAGAACTTAGCAGCAGCACTGGAACTGAGAAATCTTGAGGTAAAACTGTGACATGTCTGAGAGAAATGATTTCCAGTAAAAATTGTGTGCTCACTGAAAAGGGAGTTAAAAAGAAGACTAAAGACACTTACATAATCACAGAAGCTCTTAAGCCAGTGGGAAAACCAAGAATTCAAGAATTACAGAGAGACAAAATGAGAAACCAAGTAATTGTGCAGAGACTGCAGGATGAGCTTTGTGCCAGATGGAGAGAACAGGTAGGTTAGAAACCCCCAGAAAATACATGTGCTACAATATCTGATATATTAATGCCTTGACAATTAGAATGAAGTTATAGAACATAATCAGAACTAAGTATGTAGAAAATCAAGCACATGGAGAAAAGAAGTGTTAATTTCAGAGAAAATATGCAAGGAAGGAAAAGTAATTATAATATGTGCTTCAGAATGAATAATAGCTTTACCTACTGTTGTTGTATATGTATAATACCAGCAGTCAGGAGCTGACTCAGCAGAATTACAGGTTTGAGACTATTATAGCCTGTGTCCCCTCCCCCCCAAAATAAAACTACCTCACTTTTATGTAATAATCATTATATGAATATTACTTTTACTGAAATTATGACATTAATTATGTTGGGTGGATTGTACATGGGAGTATATGTAGTAAAAAGTAAATCCTTATTTCTATTCAAGAAAATGTTTAATCTGAGAGAAAGAAATCATGGAAATCTACTGATGGAGCCACTTGAAGGGAAAAAAAGTTAATGCTGTTAATGTTGTAAAACTGACCCTTTAAAAAATAGAAGCATACTAGCCAACTTTTTTCTGGAAAGGACCAGCTAAGGAAATATTTTAGGCTTTGCAAGCTATATAGCCTGTAATAGCTACTTAACAGTTGAAGCACAAAAGCAGCTGTAGATAACAGTTAGACTGACAATAGTTAAGCAAGTATAGCCAATAAAAATTTATAGACATTTGAGTTTTGACTTACACATACTTTTACATGTCACAAAATAAAGTTTCCTTTTAAATGTTTAGCCATGTAAAGTGAAATAAACAGGTATTTACTATATAGAAACAGCCTACTATTTTTGACCTGTGACCTTTGACTTGCCAATCAGTGCTTTTAAAACAGTACATAATTTTGGTGAAAATAAAAACATGGGAGAAAAATTGAAGAATTGCAAAGAATAATTTTTCTGCCAAAATTATATAAGTCTATTATGAAAGACTTGAGAAAACATTCAGAAAATTTGCTTTTATCAGTAGTCTCATAGCTTAAAATTTTAAAATGTTTTATCATTACCAAGTCTTTTCTTAACGTCTCTTTTGTATTTGGAATATTGTAAAACATGTAAAATTAGGGTCCTTGGTTTTTATTGGCATAGAGCATGTCCTATAGAAACCTTTGGTTTGTACAGAATCATAGAGTTTATGAGGAATCAGAATTGAGATTAGAACTCAATGCTTGTTTCCTTTTATATGCTCATTTCTTACTGCAAACATGAGCACTTCATATGAACTCAGAGACGGTGGCTGCACTGATAGGACCTGTACATGTTCAAGCCAGGTGAAATTCCATCACTGAGAGTGGAAAGTGAACATGGGCCCCATCCGTAACCAAGAAATTAGTTGGGATTGCTACCTGCTGATAGAGAGAAAATTAGTGAGTGTCACTGGGTATATCAGTCATACTCCAGGAGAGACTCCATGCCTAGGAGTAGCTGGCCAATTCAAAACTCCATGTGTTTTGGTTTTGTTGTGTTTTATTTTGTGGGCTCTTTATTATATTTTGTTTTGTTTTCTTACTGGGTTTTTTGTTTTTGGTTTTGTTTTTTGAGAGAGAAAATATGAGAACATGAAGTTAGGTAGAAAACTGGAAAGAATCTAGGAGGAATTGGGGAGGGGAAACAAAATATTTAAAAATTTTTAATAAGATATATATTTTGTCTAAATGTGTAAAGCCCTAGGTTTGATACCTAGCACCACATATAGTTTATGCCAGGATTTAGCAGGTAGAAACGGGAGGACCAGATAGGGTTATCACTGGCTACTTGTTCAAGGCTTGTGTAAGCTATATGAGGCCTGGCAAACCAAAAACCACAGTAATAGAAATATTTAGGTATATTCTTTTATCTTAGTGTTTTCTGTTGCTACAATGAAACACCATGACCAAAAAGCAATTTGGGGAGGAAAGGGCTTATTTATTTGGATTAGCTTCCAGGTCATAATTCATCATTAGAGGAAATCAGAACATGAACTCAAGGAGAGCTAGAACCTGGAGGCAGGAACTGATGCGGAAGATATGGAGGGATGCTGCTTACTGGCTTGCTCAGCCTATCTTATAAAACCCAGGACCACTAGCCCAGGGATGGCACAATCCACAATGATCCCTCATTGATCTAGTTGAGAAAATGTCCTACAGCTGTATCTCATGGAGACATTTTCTCAACTGAGGCACCTTTCTCTGATGACTCTATCTTGTGTCAAGTTGACACAAAGAGCAGCCAGTGCAACTGACCCCTTGTCAACTTGACACACAAATCACAAGCCACAACCCTTACTTTCTTGTTCATTCCCAAGATCTAAATAACTGTAAAAGTTCCACAATCTTTACAAATTCAAACACATTAAAATTTTGGTTCCTTCAAAGTATCCAATCTCTTTTAAAATACAAAGTCTTTTAACAGTTCAAAGTCTCTTAACTGAGCTCCAGTAAAATACTTTCTTACTTCAAGAGTGGAAAAACAAAAAACAAATCAGAACAAAACAAACAAACAAACAAAAAAAAGAAAACAAGGCACAGTCACAATCAAATCAAAGCAAAATCAAACTCTAATTTAATGGATAGATCCAATGTTTGGGATCTATCCATGCTCTTCTGGACTTGGGTCATTCCTCCTCCAAAGGGCTTGTGTCACTTCTCCAGTTCTGCCCTTTGTAGCACATAGCTTGTCTTCTAGCTTTGGCTGCCTCCACTGCTACAGCTATTCTTTTGTGATCATCTCATGGCACTGGTATAGCCAAAACACTGGGGTCATCTGCTGCAACTGGGCTGCACTTTCACAAATAGCGTCTCATAGGCTCTCATAGTGCCCAGCCTCAACTTCTCTGCATAACCCCTTCAGTCCTGGGCCTTCCTGGCCTCTCAGAATACCAAGCCCCAGCTGCTCTCCCTTACCTTTTCATGTCTTCAAAACCAGTACTACCTGGTTAATTCTTATACAGTACCAAGTCCAGCTGCCAACACGGGGTACGCCTTTGGCTATCTCTGGAACACAGCTTCTCTGAGCTCTCAGAAAACACTTCCCAGAAGATTTTACCTCAGTGATGCTGGTCTCTTCTTAATCACTGCTAATGTCTTAGCTCCAGCTAGACAGCATCAACCAGTCCCAGTAATGAAAAAGTTTCACTTTACTAGTTCTGGTATCTCATTAATCACAGCTAATTGTTCAGCTCCAGCAAACCAGAACCACAGAATCTTAAATTAACAGCTTTGAGTCTTCAATCGTCCCTCTGAAATTTCACAGGTTATGCCTCCATCTTCTGCTCTACTCTCAACATTTTTATCTTCTAAGCTCCTACAGAACATCCCAATGAGGTCTCAACACTCACTATCTTTTCTAGTTCCAAAGTCCTTCCACAATCTTCCCCAAAACATGGTCAGGTGTGTCACAGCAATACCCCAATATGCTGGTACCAACTTGTCTTAGTTAGGGTTTCTGTTGCTGCAACAAAATGCAAGTTGGAGAGGAAAGGGTTTGTTTGGCTTACACTTCCAGATCATAGTCTATCATTTGGAGGAAGTCAGGACAGGAACTCCAGCAGGACAGAAACCTGGAAGCAGGAGCTGATGCAGAGACCATGAAGGGGTGCTGCTTACTGGCTTGCTTCCCCTGACTCGCTCAGTCTGCCTTCTTATAGAACCCAAAACTACCAGACCAGGGATGGCACCACCCACAATGGGCCCTCCCCCATTGATCAGTAGTTGAGAAAATGTCCTTCAGCTGGATCTCATGGAGGCATTTCCTCAACTGAGGCTCCTTTCTCTGTGATGACTCTTAGCTTGTGTTAAGTTGACACACAAAACCAGCCAGTACACCTTTTTAAAAAATTAAGTGTATAGTCTTATACGCTACTAACATGGCGGGAAAGTGATGTGTGCTTAGTAGAAGCCAGACTTCAACTGGTAGTATTAAGCATATTTGCAACTTACAAGTATTTTCAACTTAAAATGGACTTATTTGGACATAGCCTTATTAGGGGTGGATCTGTATAGTTAAAAAATTATCATATTCCTTTATTTTGTCACAGTCTCATTCCCCTCCTCATGCATACTCAGAGTTGCCTAATGCAACCTTGGTGTTACTGACTTCGATTATAGGGAAAGGAGTTCTATTATGGGAACAGAATCAAAAGCTCTTCTTTTCCTCCCCCCCTCCCCCCGCCACTGCACTCCAGGTTCTTAAATTCCTAGCAAAGTGCCGTAAGAAAAAGAAACTCTTTGCCTCTTGGCATGGACTCCAAGAACTCACTGATGCACGCAGAGTTGAACTGAAGCAACAAGTGGATGACTATGTCAAAAGACATCCGGTACGTAGGTTTCTGTGACGAAATACATGTTGCATTAATCCATTAATCCACTGCATGGTCTTTACCATCAAAGTAGTATCTCATATATATTCACACTGACTGTTGGATGCAAGTTCCATAGACTTAGTAAACTAGAACTCTTCTTACAGTTACAGGATCCAAAGGTATAATTGGTGGTGAATGGGGACTCAACTTGAAAACTGGTTATTTCCTGTACTGTGCCAACAAAACTTGTGCATTGCTTCTTTTATAATAGTCCTGTAAGATCTTGTCTGTTTTGAATCTTTTAATAAGAATATATATTGTCAATCAATGACTATTCATTCTTACTTCCATATGCTCAAACACATGCATAAGAATTTATATTCACTAATCTAAACACATCCAATTCTCTGACTGTGTGGGCACAGTGATACAGAGCGGGTGCTACCTGCTTCTTCCCTCTGAGTTTCTGACCACACTTCTGCACATCTTTGAAGGACATTTCTGTCTGAAGGACTCAACCATTCTTGTGATTATAATCAGCTATATATCTGCCTTCTTTTTTTTCTTTTATTCCCCATGTTTCCACACTTGTCAAATTTTATGGAAAAACTGATAGTTTATACATTTTGATCAAAATTCTAACTTTTCTCATTTGAACCAACCACTCTTAGTATATCAAAGTCCTACTCACATTTTGTTAGGATTGTGCTAATGCTGCTTGTGTCTAAGTTTGTTTCTTCCTTTCTTCTTTCCCCTCCTCATACAAACACAAATTTCTACAATCTAAAGTCTGAGCCTAAAAGGGTGATTCACATTGTTAATCCTGGCACTCGGGAGGCAAAAACAGGCAGATCTTTGTGAGTTCAAGGACAGCCTGGCCTACAGAGCAAGGACAGCCAGGACTAAACAGAAAAAGCCTGTCTCAGAAAGAAAAAAAAAATCTGTAGGGTGACTGTGTTAAAGGTTTGATATAATACTTTTAGGTAAACCTACCACTTAACATTTTATTCTTACAGAGCCTTTCCTCCACAAAATGTTAAAGCAGAATACCAATGTATCTTTGTCCATACGTGAACCTGATAATCATTGGAACAGAGCAGTGATAGTAAATTGTAGAACAGAGCAGTTGGGACCTACAGGCGCAGGGATAACCGAGCATAACATCGCTTGGGACTCAGCCAGCTTGTGTGCTCCCTGCACCCAAGAGCTGGGCAGTTCTGTGGTCATCTGTGTACCAGCTCTCAAAAAAACCACATGGTCATTTCATTAGATGCTGAGAAAGCATTTGACAAAATTCAGCATCCTTTCATGTTAAAGGTCTTGGAAAGATCAGGAATTCAAGGCCCATATCTAAACATAGTAAAAGCAATTTACAGCAAACCAGTAGCCAAACTCAGTCTAAATGAAGAGAAACTTGAAGCAATCCCACTAAAATCAGGGACTAGACAAGGCTGCCCTCTCTCTCCATATCTTTTCAATATAGTACTTGAAGTTCTAGCTAGAGCAATTAGAAAACAAAAGGAGGTCAAAGGGATACAAATTGGAAAGGAAGAAGTCAAACTATCCCTATTTGCAGACGATATGATAGTATACTTAAGCGACCCAAAGAACTCCACCAGAGAACTCCTACAGCTGATAAGCAACTTCAGCAAAGTGGCCGGATATAAAATCAACTCAAGCAAATCAGTAGCCTTCCTATACTCAAAGGTTAAGCAGGCTGAGAAAGAAATAAGAGAAATGATACCCTTCACGATAGCAACAAACAATATAAAGTATCTTGGTGTGACTCTAACCAAACAAGTGAAAGATCTGTATGACAAGAACTTCAAGTCTCTGAAGAAAGAAATTGGAGATTTCAGAAGATAGAAAAATCTTCCATGCTCATGGATTGGCAGGATTAATATAGTAAAAATGACCATCTTGCCAAAAGCAATATACAGATTCAATGCAATACCCATCAAAATGCCAATATAATTCTTCATAGAGTTAGAAAGAGCAATTCAAAAATTCATCTGGAGTAAGAGAAAACCCAGGATAGCTAAAACTATTCTCAAGTGTAAAAGAACATCTGGGGGAATCAGTATCCAGACCTCAACCTGTACTACAGAGCAATAGTGTTAAAAACTGCATGGTATTGGTACATTGACAGGCATGTAGATCAATGGAACTGAATTGAAGACCCAGAAATGAATCCACACTCCTATGGTCACTTGATCTTTGACAAAGGAGCTAAAACCATCCAGTGGGAAAAAAAGATAGCCTTTTCAACAAATGGTACAGGTTCAACTGGAGGTCAACATGCAGAAGAATGCAAATCGATCCATTCTTATCTCCTTGCACTAAGCTCAATTCCAAGTGGATCAAGGACTTCCACATAAAACCAGACACACTGAAACTAATAGAAAGGAAACTAGGGAAGAACCTTGAACATATGGGCACAGGAGAAAATTTCCTGAACAGAGCACCAATAGCTTAATCTCTAAGGTCAAGAATTGACAAATGGGACCTCATAAAATTACAGAGTTTCTGTAAGGCAAAGGACACTGTCAAAAGGACAAAGCGGCAGCCAACAAACTTGGAAAAGATCTTTACCAACCCTACATCTGACAGACGGCTAATATCCAATATATACAAAGAACTCAAGAAGTTAGACTCCAGAGAGCCAAATATCCCTATTAAAAAATGGGGTACAGAGCTAAACAAAGAGTTCTCACCTGAAGAATATCTAATGGCTGAGAAGCACCTAAAGAAATGTTCAACATCCTTAGTCATTAGGGAAATGCAAATCTAAACAACCCTGAGATTCCACCTCACATCACTCAGAAAGGCTAAAATCAAAAACACAGGAGACAGCAGTTGTTGGCGAGGATGTGGAGAAAGAGGAACACTCCTCCACTGCTGGTGGGATTGCAAGCTGGTACAACCACTCTGGAAAGCAGTCTGGCAGTTCCTCAGAAAACTGGGCATGACACTCCCAGAGGATCCTGTTATACCACTCCTGGGCATATACCCAGAGGCTTCCCCTGCATGCAATAAGGACACATGCTCTACTATGTTCATAGCAGCCTTATTTATAATAGCCGGAAGCTGGAAAGAACCCAGATGTCCCTCAACATAGGAATGGATTCAGAAGATGTGGTATATTTACACAATGGAATACTACTCTGCAATTAAAAACAACGAATTCACGAAATTCTTAGGCAAATGGTTAAGAACTGGAAAATACCATCCTTAGTGAGGTAACCCAATCACAAAAGAACATACATGGTATGCAGTCATTGATAAGGGGATATTAACCCAGAATCTTGTAATACCTAAGACACAATTCACATATCAATAGATTTCCAAGAAGATGGAAGGAGAGACCTCTGGTCCTGGAAAGACTGGATATAGGGGAATACCTGGACTGAGAAGCGAGAGGGGGTTGAATGGGGAACAGGGGAAGGGAAGAGGGCTTATGGTACTTTCGGGGAGGGAGGAAATGGAAAAGGGGAAATCATTTAGAATGTAAATAAAAAAATATAGAAAATAAAAAAAAGAAAGTAAATTGTATAACAATATTTAGTGAGACCTGTAGAAGAGGTTTTCATCATTGTTTAAATCTTTATGAAATATCATTGACTCTTTTTGTCATACGCACCACATTGTTAATACCTCAGTATTATGGAGTGTTCAGCGTTTATTACAACTATCCATTTCTATTGTTGTAGGACTAAAATAACTATAGATGAATTAAATGAATAGGTATGATAGTATCTCAACTAAACTATTTTTAGTGGCTTGTTTGTTTATTATTTATTGTCTAGGCATCAGAAGACAACCTGTAAGCAGTCCTCTCTTTCCACCATGTAGGTTATAAACATCAAATTCAGGTCATCAGGCTTGGTAGCACATACAGCCTTTACTCACTGAGCCATCTTGCCACTGAAATATATTTTCTAAAAATAAGCTTTTGTTTTTAGTTTGCTGATCTTTGTTTTGAATAATAGTAATAACTTATAGTCTTTGTAGCATACTGAAAATTAAAATATATGGAAACAATAACATAAAAGCCAGAAGAAAAGAAATAAATATATGATTTAAATTCCTGTGTATAAATTAGTATGGTATCACTCAGAATTAAATTGGTAAGTTAATAGTACATAATACAAATCCTACAACAATGAACAGATAGGAAAAAGTTAACAAAGGAAATGAAACAAAATCAAAAAATATATACTTTAATTAATCAAAAAGAAAATAGAAAAAGGGAATGTATAAGAAAGTAATAGAACTAATAGAAAAAAATCAAGTAAGAGATTGAAGCATGATTATATTACAATAAATATAAATGGTATGACTCTAGTTAGAAAAAAAGGTTTTCAGAGTAAAATTAAAACTAAAATCTGGACGGGAAAGATGACTCAGCAGTTATAAACGCTTGCTGCTCTTTAGAGGATCCATGTCCTGTTCCCAAGACCCACATCAGACGCAACCAGTTGTACGTTCAGTATTAGGGATCCAACAACCTCTCTTGGCCTCTGTGGGAACTGTACACACATGGTGCACATGGAAACAGGTACAGTACACGCACATACGTAAAATCACTTTTAACAGTAAGGCTTGGTTATGTATTAATTAGAAAAGAGTTTTTTTAGATGGAAAAGTAAATGGAAACAGTACTGTCATAAAGTGTCATTTAATCAAGAGAACATAAAATTTCTAAAGCTTTATGTACACAATACAGACCTTTAAAATACACAAAGCCAGTGTGGATGAGGCTCGTAAGAGTGTTAAGTGAAGTAAGCCATATATAAAGTATGGTTCCACTTGTACAAGTTGGATGGAGTTATCAACTGATAGAAACAGAAAACAGAATCATGGTTCCAGGAGCTAAGTACACATAATTTCTAGAGGTTCATGTAAGTAGTACAATAGAAAACTAAAGGAATTGCAGACCTATTTATAGAAAAGCAGAATTTCAATCCAAGTTCCATATTGTGTACAAAATTTAACTCAAAATGTATCAAATCTAATCAAATGTATGTCCTAAAACTGTAAAACTTCTAGAAGAAAATATGGCAGAACATTGTGACATTGAATTAGTCAGTGATTTTTAAAATATCCCAGAAGCCAAAAAAGAAAATTAATAGATTGACTTCAAAATTTAAAACATGTGCTCTTCAGAACTGTTAAGATAATGAAAATAGAAATCAAAAGAGTTAGAAGAATGTTTTGCTATTCATCTTTTTACATACTAATCGATACCAAGAATTTTTAAAACTAAACAGTAAGAAAACACATGATCTATTTTTTAAATGACATAAAGACTTGAAAAGACAGTTCTTCCAAAGAAAACATACAGGTAACAAATATATGAAAAGGCACATCAGCACCCATTAGGGAAAATAATAATTAAAACCACAGTAAGATGATCCACACCTATTAGAATGGCTAGATTTTTAAGGATTGAAACACTGAGTGTCGACAAGCAAATAGAAGAAATACTGCTCAGATTCTCATAAGAATGTACAAGTAATTTGATGGTTTACTAAACGTATATGAATCAGGATGGAGGTATCCCAGAGCTTAAGAGTGCTTACTACCCTTTCAGTGGACCTGGGTTATAGTCCCAACATCCATGCTGAGTAGCTCACAACCACCAGGAACACCAATTCTGGTGGAAGTGACAGCCATCTGGCCTCCACAGGCACCCACATGCTTGTGTATATATATATGCACATGCAGACACACACAAATAAGAATGAATCTTTAAAAGCATTTAAAATACCAGTATATGCAGGACCCTGCACATATCCAACACTGCAAAAATAAAACCATAAAACCTAAAAGATACTGTTTTAACAATAGTTACTTATCTAGATACATGAAGTACATTTACCTTGTTGTGTAGCTTTAACCATCATTTTATCTTTAGACTTATTTTCCCACTTTTGATTAAACAAAATACCTATCCCCCTTTGACTCCTGACAACTACCAGTATGCGTCTGAATTTGACTAAGTATTTAACATGAAGTCATATCCTTTGTACACAATTTATTTCATTCAGTATAATGTCTTTAAGATTCATTCAGCCTGTAAATTGTGTCTAAATTTTTTTCTTAAGATTGGAATGAAATTCCACTGGGCATATTCCACAGGCAGAGACAGGTAGATCTCTGTTTGAGGCCTAGCTGAGCTGTGTAATAAGATACTATCTAAAATAATAATATTTTAGATAACAGTTCATTGTCAATGTGTTGCATATTTTATTACTTCAGCAGTAGCATTCAAAGATTTTATTTCTGTTTTTGTTTGTTTGTTTGTTTTGGAGGGAGATGTGTTTCTTAGTTTTCCTTGGTTTGTCTCATGAAGTCCAAAGTGGTGTAGAGCTCATTCTGGAAGCTTTGAGGGTCACCTTAAACTTGTGCTTCTCCTGCCTTCACCTCCCAAGTGCTACCATTACAGATGTGCACTGCTATACTGTACAGTGTTATATGTCATGTTGCAGACTAAACCCAAGGACTCCCTGCACGTGAGGCAAGCAATCTACTGATGGAGCTGTGTCCTCAGCCAATTTTTGTTTTAAATGTAAATACGACTTGTATCTCATTGTCTTTTAGATTTGCGTTGCTATTATGATCAGATATTTTTGGTATATTCTTATGTATTTATTTACCATCTACAGAAACATATATTCAAGACTTCTGCCCATTTTCAAATCAGGTTGCATTTTTGTTGATGAGCTGAATGAATTCTCTGTATTCTGTTCCTTATCTGATAAATGATTTTATTATGTGGCCTGCCCTTTAACTGTGTCCTTTAATACACACACACACACACACACACACACACACACCCTTTAGTTTTATGAATTTTACTTTGCCTTTTGAACACAATTTTAGCTCTTTTTAGTTTTTTGGCCTCTCTTCTTTCACATGTATGCAAATTCCTATAGTCAAATGTTATAGTTTCTCCATATAAGCTCTGCATATCCTTGTGTATACTCTACCTCTAGGTTACTTACATTCTCTAATCAAAGTAAAGACTGTAAATTGTTGCTTGAGTGTATGTTTTAGAAGTTTATGTATGTATGAACTTAGTGTATATGCAGTATTTTCTAATACTTTAGTTCTTTGGTTGAATATGAGTGTAGATCTCATACATATGGAAGGATGACTGTAAGTCTAATGAATACCCCAGTTTGTCATTTTTTACTATGCTTTGATAAGGTCTGTGACTGAAAGGTAAATTACTATTAATAATTAAATACATTAGTATTTGAGAAAGCTGTGGTGTCAGAAATTTTATCAGCTTTAAGGGTAAGATTACTTCATTTTTATCCAAATTAATCACTAACATCACCCTTAAAATATTTGAGTAGTCTAAAGGATAGGGCCTTTTAGCTGACATATGTCTCTCATTCTGTTAAACCAAAACCAGTTATAACATTGTGGTAAGGGTGCATTTGGAGTAGGAATGGGATAAGAAATAACAATATTTCAAATGAAGTCCAAAACAAAAGGAGTTGGCCTCTCTCCTTTTCTAGACCCGTAACTTTACTAAACCATTTATACATTCATTGTGGTCTCTTAATCTCAGGGCCTCATTACTTACCATGTCTTTGAAGAAATGATGCGTGGAAACATACCAAAAAGAAACATGGAGGCCTAGAGAGATAGCTCAGTGCTTTAGAATACTTGTTGTTCTTACAGAGATTATTTTTGGATTCAATTCCTAACATCAACGAAGTCACTATCTGTAACTCCAGATCCAAGGGATCTGACACCCTCTTCAAATCCCTTCTGCGGGCATAAGACACACATGTGGTTCACATTCATACATTCAGGCAAAACTCATACATACAAAATAAAATCTAAAAATTTAAAAAAAAACTTGCCCATCTACATAATTATATAAAGTTAAGGTGTGGGAAGTTGTTATTGTTTAAATTCTACTTGGTTTGATGGATTCTTTTGTGTTCCTGTTGTGAGGTTGTTTGCATGCTTGTTCATTTCTCTTTTAGGTTTTTTGAGACAAGGTGTCACTATATAGCCCAGATTGATCCTGAGCTTAAGATTGTCCTCTTCTGCTCCTGTGTTGAGATTACAGGCATGAATCTAAAGCTAAAGCTATTTTTAAAGATAATTTAATACTTGCACTAGTGTACAAGTTAGATAAGAAGCTATAAGATTCTATTGATAAAATGGGAGATTGCTAAAAATTCTAGCTCTGCTATGGTGGGTAGGTAAAGCATATTTTGATACATAATGTCTTTAGGACAAGTTTTCTGTCCTGTGTTTTCAGGGTTCTCAGATGTCAGATGTGGCCAGCAGAGAGCTCCATGCACAAGCACAAGAACGACTTCAGCACTATTTTATGGGAAGAGCCGTAGAAGAGCGAGCCCAGCAACACAGAGAAGCTTTGATGGCTCAGATCAGCACCAATATTGAACAGCTGATGAGTATGCTCTACACCCATCTTTGTTTCATAAATGGAATACCTCTTGCAAGAGATGTGGCATCCAAAAACTTTAGAAGAAAAGTGCCACAAATAGTCTTTATTCTAGTCTTCTGGAAATCTTACATCATCCCAGTTTCCAACTCTATACTTTTTGTTTGTGTTTATTATAAAATCAAATATTTCAACTCCGTCAAAATTACTAATTTCAAACATGTGCTCTTCTAGACACATTCTGCCCAAAACATTTTTTTAAAGTTTTTATATTTTAGAATTAGATAATGACAGTAGTTACAATACAACGAACTTGTCAAAAATAACTATTAATGACATTTTTACCAAAGTTTCTTTAAGCTATCTAACACAATTTATTGTTTTTCTTTTAAGGGTGGAAGTTGCCAGGAATTGTGGTTGTTGTGTCACCCACATCTGTAGCTTTTCATTAGACACCTACCTTCATAGTTAGCAGTGACAGCACATTCAGAGTTAGAACCCTGGTCTGTCCTGACTATAACTAAGCTCCAGCTCTGCTGTTTCCAAGTAGCTGCTTGCCTGGCATACTTCCACTAACCCATTTACTTTCTGTTTGCTGCAGAGGCACCAAGTCTGAAGGAGACTGAAGGAAAGGAACCTGAGCAATTCCTAAGTAGATCTAGGCCTGTGGCAGCCAAGGCCAAGCAGGCCCATCTTACCACCCTGAAGCACATACAAGCACCCTGGTGGAAGAAGCTTGAAGAACCAGAGGATGAGATTGATGGTCCAAAAGATGAGCTTAGTATAGATTTAGGAACTTTATTTATTGGTGGAACCAAACCTCCCTAGAGAGTTACTGTGAAAGCTGGCAATCTTCCCTTTTAAGAGGTTGTTAGTTTTGCCTCTGGCATGCAGGAAGACTAGGGCTATGCCAGTGGCTTTCCAGAGCATCATCTTCATGCAGCACTTGGAAGCAAGAAGCAGAACATTGCCTACCTCACTCTCAGTTCTTTTCCCTGTCTCTATACCCTGTCTCTAGGCACAAACAGATTTGTGGGCTTTAATTGTGGGACAGGATTCAATGGAAAATTTTCTTGTTAATATGAAATTTCTTTTGTTTCTGTTTTCTAACTTAAAGTTGTTTTGTTTTTGTTTTTAAATAAATAGTGTTTCTGAAAAAGTTGTCAGGATTATTTCAATGTTTTACATTTGTTATTCAGAAATTCCATTATTTTATTAATATTGTATGTGTATATATATACACACATATATATTTTTTATTTATTTATTTATGAATGAATGACAGGTTCTCTGGCTCTTTGACCTTGAATTCCTGGAGATCCACCTGCTTCTGCCTCCCAGGTGCTGGGATTAAAAATGTGTGCCATACTGCCTTTATGGTTTTGACCTTGACAAAGTTTAGAAAAATAATTGGTCAATGAAATAGCATTACATTAAGAAAGACAGGAGAAGACAGAAACAGTAGTTTATAGTTCATATAGTAAAAATAATGTTTTTTGGGTTTTGTTTTGTTTTTTTTTTTTAAAGAAAGAGTCTCACTATATAGTTCTGGCTGGTCTGGAATTAACGAGACCTCACAGTTCTACTTGCTGCTTCCTCTTAGTGCTGGGATTAGAGGCATGTACCATCATACCTGGCCATTGCTTTATTTCCTTCTTAAAATGGTGAAATGGAAAATATGTGCAATTACTGCTTGTTTGTGAGTGTGTATGTGTGTGTGTGGGGGGATATTTACTCAAAATGTCAAAAGGGGTGTCTAAGCTTGAGTTACTGGTAGCTATGAGGCACCAGACATTGGGACTGGGAACCCAATAGGTCCTCTATAAGAGCAAGTGCTCTTAACTACTGAGCCATCTTTCCAGCCCCCATACACTGCTTTTCAACAAAACAGCCTTTAATTGGCCACTTTTTTCTAGCTTGTGACTTATTGGTATATATTATACTTGTGGTATATATACTTTTTCATATATATGTGATAGTTACATGCAACTTATATTTGACAAATATTTGAATAAATGTTAAGTCGAAAATAAAGTATTTTATCTGGAAGACACATTGGTGAGAGGCCAGACTACTCCATCTTGGAACTTGCCTCCATCTTAAAAGAAAGCCTGAGAACTTGGCCCCCAGCTGAACTCAAGCTGCACCCAAGTACCAGGAAGGACCCCACAGCTTGTCACTCCCTACCTACTTCCTAGCAACAGTTAATCAAAGATTAGTCTGATTGTTTCAGATTACTTTCAGAGCCGTTAGTGATTGTATATGGTCTTGCTTCAGAGCACCCACCTGTTCGGCTTACCAATTAGATGCTTGCCAGGCTGGACCCTTCCTCACTTATTTCCATTTCCTATAAAATCTTGCCCGAATGAGAGTTCGGAGCTGCCTCACCAACTTGTCCTGTGGGCCGGTGATGAGTAAGCCCAAACTTGTAATAAAGAGATCCTAATGTGATTACATCAGAAACGCTTCCTTGGTCGTCTTTTGGGGTTCACAAATGCTTCATGGAACAACATTGGAAAGCCTTGGGATATCTATATTTGGTGTAGGGGAAGATGAAGGTATAGCCTTAAGAGGGAATTGGGTAACAATAAATCAGAAGAGCAAGTCCATTTCTTTTTGTTACATGTTTTTATTCTTCGATAGTTCACACATGTATGCAATGCATTTTGATCATGAATACTCTTATTTTCCTCTCCCTCTAGAAAACTCTCCCAGCACCCCTGCCCACTTTCATGTCACTAAAAATAATAACACATTGAGTTTAATTAGGGTTGCTTTCATGTGTATAGGTGAGGGATTATTTACTGAATCATGGGAAATTTACTAGTTGTTGCCATACCCCTTAACATCTGTATTTCCATATCCTTTTCCACTTAGATTTTTCTGCCTTATTTCTCCACACACATTTCTAACTCTGCACCTAAAGCCTTTCCATCTCCAGTATTCCTTCTCTACTTCAATATTACATGTGTGCTACAAGATAGGACACTTTTTGCCTTCAACTTTTCCTATTAGTTGGGAAAATGGTCGTTCTTTTTTACAAGAATTAACTATCATTGTGTGCATATGATGTGTGTATATGACTTCCATAGCACACATGGAGATAGGAGGACAACTTCTGTTTGTTTCTTTTCTTTCACCTTCACATAGATTCCAAGGATCAAACTTGGATCATGACATTTGTATGGCAAGAGGTTTACCTATGAAACCATCTCATGGGCCGATCATCTCACGGTGAATCTCCCAAGAGAACCTGAGTGATGCAAACTTCTGTGGTTTCATAATAATATTCAAATATCTTTCAATAAAATTCAATTTCATATAGGCAACATGCTCCTTGCCTATCAGTTCTTATCACCATCCTCAAATAACCACAAATGTGCTGCCTGTACTGACCTCTCCCCCCCATCTTCACTGTCATTTTCTGTGTTAATTCCTATTTGCTTTTGAGAGAGACAAAGGCTGATCCACTCAGCAGCCCTGGCTGACCTTGAATCACCATGTATAGACCAAACTGGGTTCAAACTCAAGAGAGCTAGCTGCCTGTCTCTCTGACTACCAAGTGTTGGGATTAAAGGCTTGTTGGGATTAAAGTAATGTGCACTACAAACTCCTAGGTAATTCCTGAATTACCTTTTACTATCTCGGCCTCTCAGAGCCAATGTGCTGCAGTAGAATTGCAGTTCAAATTATCTCTAGTCCATTGATTTTTGAAGGAGCTTCAGGTCAGCTCAGCTCTAACCTCTTCACATTTCCTCCGTTTCCCTTGTGATCACTGCAATTTTCTGTGAATGACCAGTCTAGACCTACCCAAGAGAAGGTGGAGCCACACCTACTAGATAATTTTCTAACTTCTTCAGTAAGGAGATATAATTATCCTAAAACTGAAGCATTTATTTTAAGGTTAAATGTACATAAGTATACGAGAGATAAAGTTTATTTCATATCCTGGCTCTGTCCCTCCCCCCAAAACTGTGTATAAATCAGTCTTTTGAAGTTTATTGCATCACAAATTGAAGATAATCACACATTTCTTACTGATTCAAAGGACATCGCGTAGCCTCCTGTATAATATTCTGGGACCTGGAGATACAACTGAGTTCAAAAGAGACAAGTCACGGGATTTCTTATAACAAACTAGTTATGAGACAGTAAGATAAATCAAATAGTTATATTAGGTGGTAAAAGATATAGTAAATATAGGGTCCACAATTTTAAATGAGCAGCTGGGAGATGCCTTACTATGCTACTACTTGGGCCTCAAAAGGTTGTGTTCATTAGGATGAGATTGCCAATCTAGTGGGCTAAATGAGATTCAATAAATTCATTAACATTCTTATGAAAAATGTCTGAATCATTAGGAGTTAGCTGGGTTTCTGCTCCTCCGCCTCCCTTTTAGGGTGAAGGAGCTCTTGATGAGTGCTGTTTCTTGTTGGAGCTCCTCACTGACTCCTGACAGAGCCTGAGCCCTTAAATCTCAGCTTGCTCATCCCAGCTAAAGGGCCACTTCCTTAGGGGACCTTTTCAACTCTTCACTACAGTTTCTTACCCTCACATCCTGAGTGATGCCCTTTGATGTCAGGTTGCAGTCGGAGTTCCGTTACTCAATTGCTGTTTGTCTTTGGCTAGTCTTGTTTTTAATTTGCATCGGAAGGACCAAAGTTTCAGGCTCTGCTCCGGGTGGGTTCTCACACAATCCCAAATATTAGCAGCTGGCGCCCCTAGTCCGAAGTCTCCTCAGAAGCCAAGGCCATAGTCCTTAGCAGGAACAGCGGGAGGCAAGAAATTAGGGTAAACCGGAACTTGCAACCCATACAGCAAACACCTGATCTTTGCCGAATACCCACCCCTTCCGGTGTTTTCAGGCCTTCTGGGATCTTCTTCCGGGTCACACTCCACCATATGATTTCCTCCCTGCATGTCCTTCTTAGAATCCATTGGCTCTGTCTTTAAGGAAGTGGAAGGCTTTAGGGCATTGGTTGGTTTCTGTCAGTGTGACGCAGTTAGTTACAAACAAGGCGTGCCTGATCCCCATGGTAACGCCCTGTGCGCAGCTCCGATAGGTAGACGCCTTAAACCAGCCTTCCTTCTCGCGGTGAGTGGCTGGCTCCCAGGGCGGGCGTGTTGATGGTGGCGCTGCGCTTGGGTTACCCGAGCTGACGTGGCTTAGTTTGGGCGGGGGGCGTCCGGAGGTGTCCGGGACGGCCACCTGCAGGTGAGTGGGATCCGCGGGGAGCTCCGCAACGGCCCTGCCGCGGGCCACGGGCCAAGGGCTACGGGACGCGGCGCTCAGCCAGCCCGGCCGCCCCGCCCCTCACCTCACCTCCGGGCTCCGCCGCCGTCACCTGCCCGCCCTAGGTGGTCGCCCGGTGCCCACCGCCGTACTCGGCCCGGGGACACAGACACCCGGTCAGTCTGCCGGCAGGGTCGTTTCTCCCCGGGGAGTCCCGGAGGCGGGCGAGCTGGTCAGCCCTGCCTGCACGGCCCTGTGTCCTAGCGGCCTGGGGAACCCAGCCTGGGCACGGAGCCGGGGACGCTAGAGGCAACCTGCCCTAGCCCTGTGCTCGCTCTGGCCGTGAACAAACTTAGTGTTGCGCTGTCTCCGTTACCGCTGTCGGAGGCCCACGAGTGTTCCTGCTAATGGGTCGGGAAGATGAGGGAGAGATAGATGATCCAGGAGGAAGGGAACCTCGAAGGGAGTTCTGGAGGAAAAAAAAAACTTTGGTTTGGCCGTGTGTTCTGGGTTTGTAGATGCGCAGCAGGAATGCAAACAGGAGGGCGAGCCCCAAGGCGATTGAAGGAAATATTTGACTGGTTTATTTAAAGCCCCACAGTTGGTCTGTGGGGAGAGGACAGTTTTGAGATTGGAACAGATATTTAAAATCATGGATAAACACGTTGACTTTTGGAAATAGTTGGAAGCTCTCCAAGCACTTAAAGGAACGGATTTCCAGATTTGAGCAAGATGGACTGTTGGAAGAGTTTATAACAAAGTGTGGCAGCCTTTCTAGAAACATGAGTTAATAAGGTTTGGATGATCAGAATGACCGTAAAGGGACAGATTCAGGAAATGTTCTGTTAGAAAAATGAGACGACTTGGAGTAGTCACGGGAAAAAAATTGAAGATAACTCAAAAATTCCAGAGGTTAAAAGTATACCCAAGTGGTAGATCTCTTGCTTCCAGGCCGCCCTGGCTTGAAGCATTGTGTGTTGATTACACTGCTTTTACTTCCTTGATCCTGGTAGGACCATTTAATGCTTTCATCCTCACTCTGGTTACATTTCTTTGACTACAGAAGTAGTTTCTGAACATTTTTAATTGCATATGCTATAGGTAAAACATCTTGAACATATTCCTCATATATTAAGTAGATTTTATGTTAATTTGGATAGTGTAAGAATACCTCTGAAAATACATCACAGATTATAAAATATACAAAAGTACAAGAGAATTAAAATAAAACAAAAGAATCTGGCACACAAAGCTCACAACAGAATTTGAAAATTACATAAAAAGCCTCTCTTGGTTTCTCAAGATGATTGTCAACATTTCTGAGTATTCCCAGGATTTTTTAGGGGGTGGGATTTCCATTCAACTGTAAAAGTAATCATCTTTAGAAGATCTTCCTTTTAACTTTCTGATTGACTTTTAAAGTTCACTTCTTTTTCTTGACACCCCAACCCATTTGGATTAAAGAGATATTGCTATTATGCTTATTTATAAAATATATCATTAACTTCTCTTGGTTACCTACTAGAAATAAATTATTTGTGACACATCAATGCACATTACTTACTGTCTGTTAGTAATAACCCAGACTGGGCTACATAAAATCCCCTTGCCCCCTTTCAGGGCTGGGACTCAAACTCAGAACCTTAGGCATGTGAGGCAAACATTCTATTACTAAGCTACATCCCCAGTCATGTTTGAAGAATACTTTGTGAAGTAATGAAAAAAATGAGAAATCCTCTTTCTTATTTTAGGGTCAATTATATGTGCTTTTTTTGTTTTTGTTTTTGTTTTCAATCGTTCCAGATATCCCTGGCTGTCCTGAAACTGGCTCTGTAGACCATGCTGGCCTCAAACTCAGAGATAGATACCCATGCCTCTGCCTCCGAAGTGCTGGGATTAAAGACTTGGGTTGCCTCTGCCTGGCTCAAGTATATGTGCTCTTGATCAAAGGAAATTCAAAACCAAAGGGTATAATGCAAAGCACAATTCTTACCTCTGTCTCCATTTCCTACTCCAGAAATTCTGTAAATGATTTGCCCCTAAGACATTCTGACTGCCAGTAGCACATTCTTCCCTCCCATGGGAGTCATAATACATCTTTTTGCCACTTTATATTATACAGCAGCTCTGAGCTGAACGTCTGAATCATGAAGGACTCAAAATAACGTATTGTGACTATTCATATGCTAATAGTAGAAAGTCCTGAGTTCAATTCTCAGCAACCGTCTTAGTTCACAACCATCCATAATGGAATCTGATGCCCTCTTCTGGCATGCAGGTGTACATGCAGACAGAACAGAACATAAAATAAAAAAAGTTCAATGCCATGAAACTTCAAGAAACAAATTATTAAAAATACCATGTAAAATTGCTGTCAGTCTCTGTATAAAATATAGATGGAATATTCGTGATTTTTTTTGTGTGTGTTTCAACTTAGTTCCTCTTCCCAACATGGTTCTTTTATCTGTGTATAAAAGTATTTCAAAATCTGAAACCAAGAATTTTGACATAGTACAATCAATCTATATTGAACATTTTCAGTAAACATGAGAATAAAACACTACCCTGCTCTTTCAGGCAGCTATACAGCTTTCCCTTGTAGAAATTAAAAAAGAAAATACAATTAGCAGCCCTCCCCTGATGGGCATTTAGGTTGTTTGCAGTCATAAGCAGTCAAACACTGCTGTGAGCACGTCTTTGTTTCCTGTGTGCTTATGTCTGTGGGAGCCTATGTGTGGAAAAACAATTTACCTGAGGGTGTACTACCGTGAATTGTTATTTTAGCTTATATACTAAGGAAAATAAGGTCACCCACATCACTGTTAATGTGATCACCACACACACACACACACACACACACACACACACACACCCCTGTTTTCATCCTGGATGAAGAGTGTGGGTTGAAAGAGTTACTCAGAAAAGGGGGTGCCTTTCGTATGTCACCACCAGCCAAGAAGTTTGTAGAATTGTGTTAGTGGACAAATAAATTGTCTGCATCTTAGTTTACTCGTCTTAAAATTAGAGCTATTGATTGTATCTTCTTTTTAGTGTTTTTGGATAAAATTAAACAGTGGAGATAAATATGTTCTATGTAAAGGCCTGGAGCATTGCTTGGTAGGCAGTGATATGTATATATGCTATAGGTACCATTTATTTCTAAGTTAGTAAAAATCAGGGGGTTTTTTGGATTATGAAATGTTATTTTTGCTTGTAAAGGTCTATCCTAATCTCGAATATGGATTTTCTAGCTGTTGTAGCAATACTGTCCTATTAACTCTTCAGCCTGGTTGTAGATCACTTTGAAAAGTAAGAAATTAAAACCACAGAGAGCCAATCAAATATTCACGAGATGAACATGAGTGTCTCAGTGACTTGTGAGCATGTGATTCAGATTTCAAAGAAAGGGATAGGAGTGCGCACACAGAGGCATACACTTCTGTTGTGTGATTATTTTGCTTCTATTTCTGTACATATTATACTATGGTCTCTGTGGTTAGGGATGTGCCATCTATTTCTTTATTTGTATAATTCCTAGTGAAACACTATATACCAGATACATATTTTTAAATTAATAATTGTCAATAAACAGTGAAGGGTTTGAGAAAAACTTCTTAAAAATTTTTTTGTTTGTATTTTATTTTAATTTGTATGGATGTTTTGCTTGTATGTATGTCTGTGCACTAAGTATGTGTCTAGTGCCCCTGGAACTGGAGTTACAGATGGTTGTAAGCCACTGTGTGGGTGCTAGGAATCAAATGCATGTTTTCTGAAAGAGCAACCAGTGTTCCTAACCACTGAGCCATCTCTCCAGCTCTGGGCTCTTTATTTGACTTCAGATAAGTGTCAGATCTTATGGCAGGGAAGGTGTGGCAAGCGTGAACTTGGAGAGTCTGTTTCTATTTGCCTGTTTTATAGAAGTTTGGCCTGCACGTGGAGCTCTGTTTTAGTTTCCTGTTTAGTTGCTCTTTGTGACTCTGGCACTTTACAAAGTGACAGCCATCGCTTTTTCCTTGTGTGAACTTACCACAGTGTTTTCCTGTTTGCTGATCTTACAAGCATACTTGCCATTTGTGTTTTGTGACGAGCCATAGAGAGGGAATCATCTCGTTCCATTTAGCTTTCATGCCCTTGGATTCCGAGCCTTTGAGCTATACAGAGCTCTCAGCTGTGTGAAAGATGCCTTTCATTCCTTAGTTCCAGTTACAGAAGACACGCTTGGCTCATGGACTCACATTAGTTGCCTTTAAGTGGTCCTCGATATTCTTCATCCTGAGATGAGGGAACCGGCACTGACAGGGAAAATGACTTAGGAGCTGCTAGCAGAAAGCTGCCCCTCAGCTCCAGGACAGTGCTTTTCTGCCATGCCATCCCCTTCACATCCACCTCTAGATTTTCTTCAGTCAGCCCATCTTATCTTTTAATGATAATGTGCAAGGAGTTTAAGGTATAGTGTTTCGGGTGAGTATGTATACACATGCCCGCACCCTAACACGCTATATTTATTTCTTTAAAAAAGCTATAGTTTCAAAGCAGTTGAGGAATCCTGAGCCTGCGATTTCAGCATTTTTTTCTCCTTAATCCTAAAAGTAGTATACCACAGGGCAAGCTGCCCTGAGAAGTAAGTGCATGCGGGATGGGCAGGCATGCAATACAGTGAAATTGGGGAATCCCAACTAAAAGTGATGGAAAGCAACCAACTAATTGTTTATAGGTCAGGTTGTATAACAAAGCCTGGCTTTAAGTCTGAAAACTCCCTTAGGAATATGCTAATTACCCTAAACTGATTACTACCTACTGCCCAAATCCCAATATCATATACCATATGGACTATACAGCTATCAATAAAAACTTCCTAATGGATGGCTTTAAACATAAACATACGGTTTTTAAGTTACCGTAACAAATATAACTTGATCATTCTAGAAGCCTTTCCATGTTCCCTATCCCATTTATAGCCCCTCTTACTTTCTAAAATAATCATTTCTTTATGGTTTTTTTTTATAGTTTTATTATCCAGATTGGAATCTTGCCCTTTTAAAGCTTGATACATTTCCTGTCTTTTCCCTTTCACTTGTGTATTGAGGAACGTAGGTCCTGTGGAGTTGGACACTGTCTAGAAAGTTCAGAGTGTTCCTCTGTCCTCGGCATTTTCTGCAAATGGTAACAGGATGGGTGGCGTGATCTGAGTTTTTATCCTTTGTCAAGACTGGAGAAGGTGGTTATGTTCTTTCATCACGAAAGTCATAATGTCTGGGCTTTGCTGTGTTCTCAGCTGTTGACTGATCAGTATCTAGATCCATACATTCATTAGGTTTTTCAAAGTGTTAGAGTAGTCATCTACCCTAACCATGACTACCCCAAGCAGGACCAGCATAGTTGTTGAGGACCATGGCTACTCTAAGCATTATTACCCTGAGCAGGAATATGCAAATTACATTTATATTTCTCCCTTCTGGGAGTTTTCAAAGTCCAGATATCATTTAAACACAGAATATAAAATTCACCATAGTTTGTAGTACTATATATACTTCAGTTCCGTTTCAGTATTTTTTCTGTCACTGCATTAATATTATTTTATAGAGTATATGGACTGGCAAATGCCATTCCACTCACTGTGTAATATAATAGTTATAAAAGCAAATTAATTTTAGTACAACTCCAGATTTACTTATAACTTAAAAAGATTAGGGACTGGAGAAATGGGTAAGTAATTAAAAGCACTGGCTACTTTTTGAGAGGACCTGGGCTTGGTTCCCAGCACCCATGTGGTAGCTCACAACTGCCTGTAACTCCAGGGATTCAAAGACTGTGTGCTGGCCTTTGTGGGCCCTGCATGTACATATGTAGATGCATAGACTAGACATGCACACAAGCAAAGCACCCATACACATGAAGGAAAGATTTTAAAACTTATAAAGATTAATTCAGAGATATTGTATATTCTTTTTCTAATGTCTCTTTACGTGAGCATTTACATGGTTTTCAAAACCCTAAGTGTTAGTACAGGGCCATTAACTAACTACAGGGAGAGCTCACTTATATTTCACCGTTTTCCCCACTGGGGTCCTTTCCTGTTCCAAATTCAGTCTGACACCCTGTTTGGATTTAATCTGCACAGTCTCACTTGCCCTAGCCTTTGGTTTGCTGTTGCTTTGGTGTGCTTTACTTTGAAGAATGTCGGAGAGGAGAGGTGTTTTTAGAATGTCCTGTTTTAGGTTTCCCTGATATCTGCCATAACCTTGGGTTATGGGTTTGCTGGAAGAGGCCTACAGCGGTAAGGTAATCACATCAGAGGGCTGTTATATTGTGACAGTTGACAGGCACATATAGCCAGGTGAGGGTGGAAATAAGATCAACTTCTTAAGGCGGATATTGTTATGTTAATATTTTGGAATTAATGTGTAAGGCAGTTTGTTCCTTTTAATATTTGTTTGTCAGTGTGGACTAATAGATACATTTTTATTTGGATTACAGTTCTCTCTTGTGGCTTTTGTTAACTTATTTTGTGAATTTAAAAAGTGTTATTGTTTAAATAGTTGTCCATTTTATTTTATGTGTGTGCACATTTTGCCTGCATGGATGTCTGTATACCAACTGCATGCAGTGCCCGAAGAGGTCAGAAGAGGACATCAGATCCCCTAGGACTGGAGTTACAGACAGTTGTGAGCAGTCACGTGGGTACTGAGGGGCAAACCCTGGGCCCTCTGGAAGAGCAGCTGGTGCTCTTAACCTCTCACCAACTCTGCGGACCCCACTGGGAGGGAGAGCTCCTTCAGGTTGGCTTCTTGTCATGTGACCCACGTTTTCCAGTTCTTCCTTCCTGTCACTGCCTCGTCTTACAGCTTCTCTGAGTAACCTACCATTTCTTCAAACAGGAGCCTTTTATGTATCGCTGTGTTTGATGGGCTTATATCGTTTTCAAGAACTTGAACCTTTTGTTATGGGCATGTGGACTGTTGGCCTAAAGCTACTTGTCTTCTCCGAAATGTCGTTTCTGTTTTTGAGTTAGTATTGCTGACCCTGTGAAATGAGTTGCAAAGCGCTGCTTCCTGTCTTCTGGAAGTGATATAAACTTGGTATTGTTTAATCCTTAGTTATTGTATTAACTCAGTTTCATTGTGTGTGTGTGTGTGTGTAGAGGGAGGGAGGGAGGGGAAGGGGGGAGAGAGAGAGAGAATATGAATACATTCCATTGAATGTATTCATATTCTTTTGCTTGAAAGTTGGTAGCTTGTACCTTCTAAGGAATTGGCTCATTTTACCTACTTTTATGAATTTATGGATGTAGGAATGTTTGTATTTTCTTATTTCAACTTCCCCATTTTCTCTCCTCTCTTAATGTATGCCAGGTCAATACTGATGTTGTGATGTCAGTTAAAAAATACTCATGCTTTATTGTCTTTATGCTGATCTCTTCTAAGAACTGCCTTTGTTTTAATTTTCTATTTTCTGATTTATGTTCTAAGCTTTTTTTTTCCTTTTTTCTGCTTATGTTGCTTTTTGTTTCCTTTTCCTAATTCCTTGCAGAACAAGCATGGGGTACTGCTTTCAGCCACTCACTAATATAAAGATTTACAGTCTATTCTGAACAGCGACTTCACTGAAATCACATGGTTTGTCAGGAAAGCTACGTGAAAGAGCAGGAGTCCAGGACACATGAAGAGAGAAACTTCGCTGAATCCTGGCGTTTAGTTGAAAAATCAGAAAAAGATAAATCTAGACAAAGGAAAACTTAAGATTTTTGCTTATAAATGGAACTAGGATGAAAGACAGGGCCTTAAAGATGGCCTTTAAGACTTACTTGACTGTTATGTCTTTGTCTTCAAGGATTATCTTCTTACATTTGATGTCTCACATTGATTCAAGTGACAGGGCTTATAATATGGGACCTGCGTAGGACAGATCTGCACCGTGCACATTGGCTCCACACTGCATTCAGCGTGTCCCGCCGTCACAGTTGCCTTGCTTCACATAGATGACATGGATACCAGTGTCTAGTACCTGCCTGCTTTGCGAATGCTCTAACCACCTGTGTCTGCCTCTACTGATCCTTGCGGTTTCTTTTCTGTTTCACCTGCAGAGATGCTGAGCCGATTATCGGATTAGCAAATAGTGTTTTGCATGAATTATCAGGAGATTGACTGGACTTTGATGGCTTTCTCAGAAGCCATAAGTAGCTCTGTTGCATCCACACTGATAGGGCTCACATTCCATGCTCTTCTGAGGAGAATAGCTTAAGCTAGAGGGGTGTGAGCAGCCTCCCTCGTGCCAAACAGAAGTGATGACGTTTACCAACAAAAAGAATCACAACTCCATAAATGATCCTTTGCTGAGGATTGTTAGCCAGAGAGCTGTGGGGATGGAACCACATCTAGATGAGCTTGGAGAGCTCTGTTGTCTGCTTAGCCTGCTAGGATCGCTGTCCTAAGAAGTCCTTCTCCTTGTCTCCCTCCTTGGGAACATAACTCCTGTTTCAGGGGAAAGAAGTAAAGGAAACATCTATTCACTTCTATAAATTCACCTTCCACTTTCTCTTAGTTTACATTGTATTTCTGACCCTTAAGGAATCAGAAGTCCATTAGCTTTTTGAAAGGCAAATGGTTAAGGAAAGTTTATTTTTATTTTTTAAATAATATCTTTCATTTATTTCATTTGCTTATTTTGTTTGAGACAGGGTCTCATGTATCCCAGGCTGGCTTCAAACTTGCTATGTAGCTAGCCAGAGATGGCCTTGGACTCCTAATCTCCCAGCCTGTGCCTTCATGTCGGGATCGTAGGTGTGTGCTGCCACGCTAGTTGGTAGAATGTTGGGAGCTGAAGGCAGGCCTTAGTGCAGTCACACAAGGCCTTCCCTTCCCCAGCTAAGCCACATCTCCAGTCCGAAGCTCACCTTTAATTTTAAATGTTGGCTTCCTCCACTTAATAGTATGTAATCCTTGCCTCCCTCCCTCCCTCCCTCCCTCCCTCCCTCCCTCCCTCCCTCCCTTCCTCCCTTCCTTCCTTCCTTTCTTCCTTTATTTTCCTCTTTGATAAAATTAGGTTAGTAGTACTTTAAGTTCAACAAAATACTGCATTGTAATGCTAAAGATAACAATTTATTGGATTACTTAGAACTCAGTTTCTAAAGAGAGGAGTTGGGCAAAAGATGAAGCAAGGTTGTGGGAATTTCTGAGAGTGTTTTTCCCTGTGTGTTGTTTTGTTTGTTTTTGTGTCAATATTAGGAATTACCCCAGAAAATTGTCATGGAATCGGACAGTAGCGTAGCAGAGGACGCTCTGCGTCGCCTGGCTGATGCAGAGAAGTTAATTCTGGAGCTAAGAGATGTTATTAGTCAGAAGGATGCTCAACTCCAGCAGAAGGATGAAGCTCTGCAGGTATTGTTGTTTGGCTCAGTTGCTGAGCACTTGATAAAGACCGCTCATTAGCTTAGGCGCTTAGAGAATCTGATTCTTATTTCTACGTGTAGCTCATTTCCTGCCTTAAACAAGTTGTGTGTGCTAGGTAACTGGTGAATTCGAATTTATTGTCTTCATTGCTCCATGACAGGAGGAAAAAAAAGCTGCTGAAAACAAAATTAAAAACATAAAACTCCACGCAAAGGCCAAGATCTTATCCTTGAACAAACAAATGGAGAAAATGAAGACACAAGGAGGGGCAGCTGCTTTGCCTCCAGAAGCCCAGGTAGAGGAGCTCTCCAAGGTATGAGGACAGGCCACAAACATGGCACCTCCTGAGCCCCAGTAGAGAGAGCAGATCTGCACTGAGCACAGACAGCTGTGGTGGGAAGAATGCCTCCCTTTCCTGTGGTTTGCTTTGCCTGAAGGCCACATGGGGAGAGCAAAGGCCTACCCAAAGTGTGGGCTTGGGCTGTTGCCCTGGCCATCAAGAGTTTTAAAGGGCTGACTGGAAGAATTAAGTCCTGAAGAGCACTGATAACTACAGAGAGGAGAAGCATGTGCTTCGCAGATGAGTTTGATTATTGGTTAGAACATTAAAAACTATGATCTCTAAGATTTTACCCCTGCTCTCAAATCCTTTCATTCCTTAACTAATGTAGATTATTCTCTATTCCTATAAGCAAATAATGGTAGGTTAGTGTTTTGTGAACTGTGGCCTGACTTGCCTGGATCACCCTGGTGTCCTTGTAACAAGACTCCATAGTTTATGGCTGCCACCACAAAGCAGTGTCTAATCAGGATGCAAGGGACCAAGGAAAGCGGTCCTTAGAGAAGCACAGCTTCGCTCAGGGCACAATCTCTTCAGCTTTCCCTTCAGAGCCACATGCAGGTATCAACTTAGAGAACAGCAAACATCAGGTTTTTTTGGAGTATTTATGCAAATTATTCTGAGGCAGGTGTGTCACTACGCACTAGTTTCAAGTCAGCCTAGACCACCATGCAGAGGACATCATTTTTTTCCTTAATTTGTCTGTTGCACTCTTTGACTACTATATAATTATTCTCAGAAATGTTAATTCATGGGGTGGGGCTTTAAGTTCGGAGTCACAGCCCCTGGGGGCCATTATTACTTCCCAGTGCCTTGCTGTTCAGAGAAAAGTGCTCAGAGGACATTACCTTTCCTTGTTTGTACTGGGGATGTGGCTCAGTGGAAAAGCAGCCATGCCCTGTGAATGAGGCTCTAGACTTAGACCGCAGTATAGCGGGAGCCCGAGCAGGAGGAGAAGCAGAATAGAATTGCTTAACATCTCAAAGTTGATCCTTTTCCTCCTTTATGGTTCCTATGGTAACTCTTCCCCTGGCTGTGGCGGCAGGCACTGACTTTTTTCCTTTCCAGGTTTGTCAAACCTCCCTTGAGTCACGCTGTTAGGATTTAAGTTGTTTCGTGCTCTGCTTTTCATCTTAGCTCCCCTCTTCCATAGCCCTCAGGCCTTGTGTGCCAGCATCTTATACCTTCATTTCCTCTCCCTGTTAAATAAAGGACGCCCAGTTATTCCCAGTCAGTTCCAACAACCCTTTAACCACCGTATACTTAGTGTGGGGCATTGTGGGGGTGGGGAGGGAGGAGAGAGAGAGGGAGAGGGAGAGGGAGAGGGAGAGGGAGAGGGAGAGGGAGAGGGAGAAGGAGAAGAAGAAGAAGAAGAAGAAGAAGAAGAAGAAGAAGAAGAAGAAGCAGCAGCAGCAGCAGCAGCAGCAGCAGCAGCAGCAGCAGCAGCAGCAAGGGACGGAGGGAGGGAGGGAGGAAGAGGATAGAGATCAGAGGCGGGAAGAAGGTGTCAGGTCCCTTGAAACTGGAATCTCCGGTGTTTGTGGGACCCTGGCTTGTTATGCGGCTCTGGGATTCACAGCCTAGTCCTCATAGATTTAAACTGTACTCTTTCCAGAAATCCATTGCTCTTTGTTAGTTTTTGCCTTGCTCCGGTCGATGGCTTTCTGTTTGTTTCAAACAGGTTTCTCTGTGGAGTCCGGTCTGTTTCGGCCGTCTACACCAGGCTACCTTATAACTCAGATCCTCCTGCTTCTGCCTTCTGAGTGTTCCTATCCGGTTAATGAAACTGTAATGAAATGTCTCTAAAGGACTAGTAGTGTGAAAGATGAAATATGTGTGAACAACACTTTTTAAGTAAGTGACTTTATCACATTTTTCAGCATGGTAAAAGTTCAACAGAAGAAGAGATGATAGAAGAAAAAAGACATGAACTCCAGGAGAAGGAGAAAATAATTAGCAGTTTGCAAGCCCAGCTGGACCAGGCACAGTCAGAACAAGCCTTGCAGGTAGGAGTGAGTCACCTCATCATTATTAACAAATCACTAATGAATAACGGACACAAATATGGTAAATGCTTCTTCTTTTTTAAAGATATATCAATATTAAGTTCTATTTTGTATATCTTAATATTACAGTAGGTAGTAACCAATACTTAATAATATATGACACACACTTATATTTAAAGTTAATTTACATATGTTTAAATATATTTCTAATTTACTAGTACTTGAAAGACAAAGAATGGCCTGAGTTCCAAGTTTGGTTTTTCTTTTGTAAATGCTTCTTTATTTACATAGTCAGTAGCTACCTCCCATCACTGAGCCCTCCTTGTCTGTCCCTCCCTCCCTCCTTCCCTCTCTTCCTTCCAAGTCTAGCAGTTGAGTTTGCAGTATTGTGTGGCCCTCTTGCTTGCATTTGTATGTGCTCAGTGGATTCTTTCCGTATATGGTTCATATGTCTTCTGAAACTTGAATTTCGTGATTGACAATTACTGCCCTGCTCCAATGTTGTCGGTTTCTTCCTTGCAAGCTTCAGTTTCTGCCAACTTTTATGTTTGGTCTTTGCCTTCAGTATTTATTATTTTTATCGATTATATTTTTGATTTTTTTTTTTAGATTTCTTCTTTTTCTTTTTTAACTCAAGACATTCTGTTTTGTGTTTTGTTTTCTCTTCTGGGATGAGTTTTCCTTTATATCAACTTTCTGATGAATTACAATTTTTTTTTGAACTTTTCTAATTCTGATTTTCCTCTCAGGTCCTGTACACTTTTTTAAACATTTTCAACTCTGAATTAAGTTCTGATTTCTTTCAGCATAGTGTTCTTCTCCCTGGTCTCCATGATGGTTTTTCGACAAGATCTCATCCTGTAGCCCAGTCTCCCCTTGAACTTGTAGCTGTCCTCTTATCTTAGTCTCTGGGGTGCTCAGATTACAGCACGAGTTACCATGGCTGACTTTTAATGATACTACATAATTACTCATCCTATCTTAAGTGTGAATGGCTTTGCCTCCATGTATGCACTACATGCATGCTTAGTGCCCATGCAGGTCAGAAGAGGACATCAGATCCCCTGGAGCTGGACTTATAGATGGTAGTGGGAGCCAAACCTGTGTTTGTTGCAAGAGCAACAGGTGCTCACGGCTACCGAGCCATTGCTAACCCTTTGTATGCACTAATCTTGGGGTATTTTGACTAGATTCCCTTCTATTCCTGTTTTTGTGTGAAATTGTTTTTCTAAACATTTAGATTTGTTTTAGGAAAAAAACACCATAGACTTCTGTTTGGTGGCTTTGTACTCACATATATGGGAGCTAGAGTTCTCTGATTTGTGGCCTGCCGCCTCCCACCCTTCACTGATCTGTACCAGCAGGCACAGCAGTCATGGCCAAACGCTGGAGGCCACTCACTTTCCACAGCAGGTGGATATCTAGGCAAACTGTGGAATGTCTACATTACCATGTTATATACAAGTACAGCAAAAACAATCATTTAAACTGCATCAACTTGTTGACCTCAAGTTGTATACACTGGGCATTGTGCACACACACTGCCTTTCCAAATCCTCACTTGAGAGGCTGGAGAGATGGCTTGGTGGTTAAGAGCACTTCTAACTGCTCTTGTAGGCGACCTAGGTTAGGTCCCCAGCATCTGCATCAGGAGGTTCACAACCACTTGTGACTCCAGCTCCTGAGGATCTGATCGATGCCCACTGACCTCTGCGGGCATCTCTATACCTGGGGTACAGAGAAACTCATGCAAGCACACACATGCACATAGAAAGTTTTTAAATCTTTTTTAAAATCTCATCTGATGTAACAGATAAAGTCATGTCATCAGTCATCAGACCAAAACAAAACTGTATCTAATAAAAATTAATTTATAATTCAACTTTAAATTTTACTTAAGCAATATTATTAAAATGAAATACTTTTGGAGGCATCACATTGTAAGACTTCTCTAGCCTTATGTGGTTGGTTAATACCAAATTATTCAGCATATTCATAGAGGTTCCCTTTTCCTCTATCTTACCTCTATTCTGCTTTCTGTTTTGAGCTGGGTCTCACTATGTAGCCCAGGCCTGTCTTGAACTTTCAGTCTTTCTGTCTCAACCCTCTGTTTTTGAAATTTCAGGCACACAGCACTATACTCAGCTATTATTCCTAGTGCTGCAGCTGGAGCCCACAGCCTTGACTGTGCAGGGCAGACAGCCTCCCAGTGGAGCTGGAGCCCACAGCTTTGACTGTGCAGGGCAGACAACCTTCCAGTGGCTACATCTCTGTTCCTCTTCATCTTGATGTCACTCCTCAGTTTTCTCTAAGTGTTTTTGCATGTCCATCTCTAACAATAGAGCCTTTGGCTCAGGTTTGAGACATCAGAGGGTCTAGATTAGCCCTGCCATCTTCATCTTTCTTCCTATAGAAGTCCTGCATTTACCTATGGCCAAAGTATGGGAAGTACCACTGCTCTTCTGTTACTGGCTGCTGTGGGTTCTCACAAATACTTGTTCACTGCTTTGGATTTTTCCTATTCCCAAGACCATCAGATGTAGCTCTGTCACTGTCCCCTTTCTCTCATACAGTCTCTAATGCCAAGCAAATCCAGATTTCCATGGTTTACCCTTAACGTGTTTATAGGATATCTTCCTACTTACATTGTCAATATGGTCCGCATTTTTATGTTCACTGTTGAGCTGGTCTGTTTCTTTCCTATGTGACCATCCAAAGATATTGAAACCAGTGTTTCTATTGCTTCTATCTTCTTCTGACAAATTTTAGGAATTCAATAATATTTTAAAAATTAGTATATGGAATTCTTTTTTATATTAAAGTAGAAATTAGAAGGGAGTACAGTAGGTATTCAAGACAGATGAGAAAGTCAAAGAACTAAGACTGCCAACGGCTTTGCTTAAGAGAGTATTTCCTCCCTTTAGCTGGATAAGCGTTCTGCAGAGATGGAAGAGTTCATCCTGATGAAACAGCAGCTTCAAGAGAAGGAAGAACTCATCAGCACTCTGCAATCCCAGCTCAGCCAAACACAGGCGGAGCAGGCTGCCCAGGTAGGACCTTCACTAGAAAACAGTCACGGGGCCCAGAGTGTTAAGTGTGGCAGGGCAGTCCCAGCAGTCACTCACCAAAGCTTGGTAGATGAAAGCATGACAGTTAGATGTCACACTCGGAGGGCGAGAAGAGTGGGATGTGTGGTAAGTGTATGGTGAGTGATGATACGTATCTTAACAGGAAACACCAGAACCTCTCAGAAAACACTACTTATGTTGATGACCTTGCCATAGCTTTATTGATGACTATTTTTGTCTCATAGTTCCAGATATTTCATTTTAATAACACACAGAGATTGTGTGTTAGTAGTGGGCTTGGGCTGAATTCAAAAGAGACTGATAGAGAAACGAAAACAAGTACAAACTAGTAGCTCCATTCTTTCCATAAATTAAAATCTTGTTAGGATGATACATCTTAACCTTAAGTTACTCAGTGAACATGAAATAAAGAAGCAGTAAAGGATATGCAGCTCCCTGCTAATGGCTCTAGGATGTACCATTCTTCTTCATACTCGTTTCTGAAGCCAGAGCCAGCCGGTTTGCACTGGCACCCTCATCTCTGTTTTTCTGTTTCTTTTCTGACAACCTACCACATGGTTCTCCTTTGAGAATGCTTTTGGATCATGACACATTTTTAATCCCTGGAGGGTCTTTGCATATGGCACATAACTGATTTTATCTATCAGATACATTGATAACAGAGGTGTCTTCTATCTAGGAATGGTCAACAGTTGTATAGAAAGCAAGAATCATATATCCAGAAATTAATAAATTTATCCTATTAACTTCTGTTGGTTTTTAAATGTACAGCACTATATACAGTGTAAGATAGGAAAATGTTATGCATTTTTAAATTGCTTGAAACAAAGGCAATGAAGACATGTATACATTAACAGATTCATCATGGAGCAAGCCACTCCAAATAAAATAAGGCCCAGTGTGGTGGCACAAGCCATTATTGTGGCATTCAGAAGGCTGAAGTGTACAGATCTCAAGTTTCAGACCAGTGACTGCTACATGCTAAGTTCCAGGCCAGCCCAGGGCTGTACAGTGATGCCCTGTCTCAAAAAGATGATGAAAGTAACATTAGCATCAAAGGATTTTTGAGAGAAAGTATTTTGTGAACATGGCAGTTTTAGAAGCTTACGTGGAAAAGATGGGGTTTAAACAAAACCCAAGAGATAGTCAGTTCTCTAGCCAGGCAGTGCTCTTGAGTTTGGGAGAAGAGTTGGAAAGGCAGAGAAGAACAGTGCAGTACATTAAGGGGAAGCCGGCGGGGAGAGGCAGCTGGCCACCATTCGGGAGGTGCTGTGCCTCTGTGAGCTCACCCCGTTCCTTAGGCAAAGCAAAGCCTCGAAACCAACCGGAACAAAGAAGCTTTGTGTTTCCGTTTGTAGAGTATCTTGAATGAGGTGCGTGAGCTTTAGTCACTCTGTCGCGGGCCCGAGGTTCTAGGGCTGTCTTTGAGCATGCTTCTCACACTGAAAGGAGTACCGGGGTTAACAGAATCTAACTTCTGATTGATTTTCTGATCTTTTCAGAATCAAAACGAAAACAACTCGTGAGTATTTAAGGCATTTTTAGTATCCATGAAAATTTCTAATTAAACTTGTGTATGAGTTGATTCTGAGTCTGAGAGCAGGCTTTCTCTCGTGACTGGAAGTTGCTGCTGGGCCTCTGGCTCTCCCAACATCCTCGTCCTTGCCACTCAGAGCAGAGGTCTAGGGAACCGCTCTCTGTCAGTGCTGAGTGCCCGTCGTTGCAGAGTAGGCTGTAAGAGTTGTCTGTGGAATGCTCTGGAGTGTAACTTGTGTAGTTTCTCTGGTGTGTGTCTTCAGTTGAGTTCCATGCAGCAGGTGGTCCGAGAGAAAGACGCCCGCTTTGAAACACAGGTTCGTCTCCACGAAGACGAGCTCCTTCAGTTAGTAACCCAGGCAGATGTGGAGACAGAGCTGCAACAGGTGTGTTGCTCAAACTCCGTCGAGTTACTGTCATTTTGGTTAACGTTTAATCAAGACTTCACAGCCATTTGCCAGCCACTACCCTTCCCCACTGCCCTCCACGCAGTCGCATTGCAGTCCTTGGCTTCTTATTGGGGCCCTGTCTTTTGTTGCCTGTCATTTTTGGGTCCTGACCTTACTTTCCCTTTTTCCTTATCTGGTTGGAGCTTGGCACTTTAAAGCTGAGCTTGCGTGGGGATCTAGGTGGGGTGAGCAGTGGGCTGGCTTCTCTTTCATTTGCTCATTTATACCTTCCATTCATGCTCTAAGCCTGATCCAAAACTTTAAATTGATGAAGTCAGTTTTGTAGTTTAAAAAGAGAGAGGTAAAAATAAGTTTGAAGCAGCAAAGTCTTTTTAAAGTATTTTTTAAGATCATTGAGTAGATACTAAAAATTGACTTCATCGGTTTGGAGTTTGCCATGTACTAACTCACATAGTTTGTACTTAGAATGTAGAACCATGTAGCAATGAGAGGTGCTTTAGTGGCACTTTGTTTGATCTGTGTTTGATGTATGTTTGTGTATGTGTAGATGCATGTTTATGTACACAAGTGTGCATACACACATGTACATGTATGTAGAGGTCAGAGGACAACTTTTGATATCATTCTCTCCTAAGGAGCCCTTTGCCTAGATTTTCCCCCCTCTGAGATAGGGTCTCTCATTGGCCTAGCTCACTAATTAGGCTAGGCTAGGCTGCCCGGCTAGCAAGCCTCAGGAGCCCTGTTTCCACCTCCTCTGAGCTGGGATTTCAGGCTTGTTCCACCTGGCCTGGGTTTTTATATGGATTCTGGGGGTTGAACGCAGGCCCTCATGAGAATTTTGCCAATCGTGCCTTCCTTTCCAGACTCTCATATGTTTGTTCTTGAGTGAAAACTCATTCTGCATTCTAAGCAGTCTTTCAGAATGTAACACATGGGGCTTCAGAGTACACTGCTTTGAAAAATAAAATATTGACGATATGTATATATATTGATTATTTATTCAATAGCTATTTTTCAAGTGCCTTTCTTGTGATTGAAAACAGAAGAGAAATGGTTTTTGCATATACAGATTGCTCTCTTATGTAGGTAAGAAATGCATGTCACCTATGCTATTTAGGGACCAGACAGGAACTATATATAACTTGGAAAGTGAGTGTGTGTCATTTTATCTTGAGTATATTAGGTTCCCTGATTCAGGGCCTTGCTTACATTTGGGTTTGGTCATTGTCACACTCTGGAGAAGGCATTTTGGAGATTCTTTTGCTGCTGGATGGGCCCTGTCATCCTGGCGTCTACTCTTTATTCTCTGATCTTCCATGCTCTGAAAAATAGCCTCATAGGTACATGTGACATTTTGAAAGGTAGGCAAATAATAGTCGTATTTATCTGTAATTATGCCTAAAATGTTTTCTTTCCAGAAATTGAGGGTGTTGCAGAGGAAGCTGGAGGAACACGAAGAAGCCTTGCTGGGCCGCACTCAGGTTGTGGACCTGCTGCAGAAGGAGCTTACTTCAGCAGAACAGAGAAACCAGGTACCATCTGTGGTTTCTGCCTACTGCCTGCCATGGGCAGGGTCCATTCGCACGTTGTCAGACAGCAGGTATGAAAAGCCTATGAGCCTTC
The DNA here is from genome assembly GCA_036184795.1 of Tokudaia tokunoshimensis. Taxonomy (NCBI): domain Eukaryota; kingdom Metazoa; phylum Chordata; class Mammalia; order Rodentia; family Muridae; genus Tokudaia; species Tokudaia tokunoshimensis. The sequence continues at coordinate 23,117,456 of BTHU01000015.1, forward strand.
AGAGGCTTGGTGCCGTCTGTGCTTGACTGCGGGTGACACAGTGGTGACACAGTACTGCCTTTCTTGGGCCTTCCCGCTGCCATTTCCGTGGCACTCTCCCTTCACCACTGATGGTCTAGAGTCTTTCTCAAGACTTTCTATTATCGTCTAGTGAGTATCTTTCCCATCACTGTACCCCTGTCCGACTCGAGTGCTTCTCGTGCCTTGTACATGGTCTCGGCTTTGCCTATCTCTGTTGGTCAACTTTCAGCTGGAGTGAAGGGATCCTATAATACAATAGTCCCTTCCCTTGCCTTGCTCTCTGTGAATCTCCCTTCTCCCTGGGTTGGTGTGTGTGTTGGCATGAAGAGGGTTATCTTCATGCCCTGGGAGCAGCCTCCTGATTCCTTAAAGAACTGCTCTGTTTTCTCAATGACGGTGTCTGCAGAGCCTTGCTGTCTCCAGCCTTCTCCCATTTCCTCCCCTGACTTTTTCTCAATGCTAACTCCAACTGCCTTGGCAACCGGTAGTCATGTTTCTTCCTTGGCTCTCTGCCTGAAGTACCATTTTCCTTGCCTGGCTCATTGCTTCCTTTTTAAAGTTTTAGACTATTTAGCTGTCTTTAAAAGAAAGGTCACCCTAGCCCATCCCTCTCCCCTTGAACGTTTTCTGATATTCCTCTGGTGCCTGCCCTCTGTGCTTCTATATGATGCTCAGCCTGCTTCAGTGCCTGGACCCTGAGTTCCTCCAAGGCATGGACTAGAGTGATTTACTCACCGTGAATTGAGTCCAGAGACTGTGCTGGTGCTACAGACAAGTAAGGAGAAGACAGCGTGCTTCCTTCCCTGTTAGAGAACTTCCCTGGAGTGTGTTCTCTAACAGGAGAGGCACAAATGAAAACATATCCATGCAAGGCAAATATGAATGTGAATGGTCCAGAATATCTGGAAAGCAGACATGGAAGGTGTTTGTTACTCCACAGGTTCAGGGCTCCTAGGAGGTGTGTCAGGATGCTCCCCAAATGAGAGAGTGCAGTAGTTGTGGATCCTGATGTTTGGTGGGTTTTTTTTGTTTGTTTTAGGTTCTTTCACAGCAGCTACAGCAGCTGGAGGCTGAACATAATGCTCTAAAGAATACCATGGAAACAGAAAGACAGGAGTCTAAGATATTGATGGAAAAAGTAGAACTTGAAGTGGCAGAGAAAAAGTTATCCTTCCATAACCTGCAGGAAGAAATGTATCAGCTTCAAAGACAGTTGGAGCGAGCAGGCCAAGCCCGGGCTGACCTGGAAACACAGTACAGTGCTCTCCAGCAAACACATAAGACAGAAATGGAGGAGAAGACAGCTTGCATTTTGATTCTTCAGAAGAATGAGCAAGAACTGCACTCTGCCTGTGATGCTCTAAAGGAGGAAAACTCGAAGCTGCTTCTGGAGAAGCATGAACAGGCTGCTGAGTCAGCCCAGGCCGTGCAGCACCTGGAAGGTCAGTGTGTAGCTTTTAAAGCCACACCTCTAGCCCCTTAGTGGATTGTACTTCCCACCTTCAGGGCTCTGTTAGAGGCAAGCTCAGAAGGAAGGCATCTCCTGTGGCGTGGTCTCCTCATCCCTCTCAAGTCTTAAGTCTCAACATTGTCGGCCCAGTGCTAAACACTGCTCAGCCGTGGTCTGGGCCCTGAGGAGTCCTGTGTAAAACACAACTGATCAGAAGACCACAGTGCCTGCCGTGCACAGAATGGAATGTGTTTCTGGAAATGTCAGGCCAATTTAGACATACAGACTAAATTGCAAGTAGTCATCCGTAAGTCTAAAGCCCTATCTTCTTGCTTTTGTTATGGGTGAAAATTTCCTTTTAAAGAAAACTTTGTCTCTCAGCAGGTTTTAAGAAACATTTTAAAATGTTATTAAAATTGAAAATGACTCTAAAAATTCACCATTTTAGGAGTTTATAAAAAAAAAAAGTGCAACTCCCTGAACTCTAATAGTCCATGTCATCAGCATTTTTAAAGTGTCCATGTGGTACTGACAGATAGGAATGCTCATGCCCTCGGAAAGAGTTTAGGAAGAAGTAATTTGTAAGCGAGTACCTCAAGGTTGGCTTTCAACCAGAAAGTTTAGAAAGCATCATGAGGGAAAGGGGAAATATCTGAGCCCATTGTCCTCATTGTCCCCTTCCCCAAACCATGGTCATTTTTAAACCCTGCTGGAGACTCTTGGTGGGCTCGTACGTAATACCTTAGTGGAGCATGAAGACTATAAAATAAACCACCAAAGCCATTATTCTTTTTTTTTTCGTTTTTTTTTTGTTTGTTTTGTTTTTGTTTTTTTGTTTTTTGTCTTTTCAAAACAGGGTTTCTCTGTACAGTCTTAGGCTACCCTGGAACTTGCTTTGTAGACCAGGCTGGCCTCAGAGATCTGCTTGCCTTTGCCTTCTGAGAGCTGGAATAAAGGTGTGCCTGACTCCAGCAAATCCACTTTTAAGGGGTAAATGAAAAATGATTATTTTAAGTGTCTAGGCCTGTCTTTATTAGCATGTTACCAATTATGCGTGTTGATGGCATTCAGAGAGAGAATTCATACATGCAAACAGTGTGTTCACAGCCTCCTGCCGTCCTTCCTCGGCCTTCTTCAGACTCCCTCTCACCTCCTCACCCTTCCAGCTCCCTAAGAATCCCTCCTCTTTCTGAGACTTTTTCACTTTAGTTCCCGAAGTGGAGATGGACTGCGCAGGGTCCCCGTCCAGTCCTATGCAGATGACAGGATTGCGTTTCGCCTTGTGACTCTGTAACGCTCCATGTGCTTATTTTCCTTTGAAGGAAGTAGTTTACTGAGATGTTCTTTGATCCAAACAGTAAAAAATGTAGTTGGCACCCTAATCTTAATTAGGTAGCTGAACTAGTAAAGTTCATCGAGATGTAGCCATATCGATTTCAGACTTGAGCAGACCTTACTTCTGTGTGCTTGTCTTGTTTTCCTCAGATATGTATGTTTGTTTTCTCTTCCTTAGATCAACTCCAGCAAAAATCTAAAGAAATTAGCCAATTTGTAAATAAACCAAACTTGCAAAAACATGAAACAGCATCTCAGACTTGTTTACCAGATGTTTATAATGAGGACAACCAGGTAATTAAATGTGAATTTCTCTGTGATCTATATGCATTTACTGTATTGAAGGGCTCTAATGAGTATTACAGAGAGTGTAAATGTGCATTTTCTACCTAATGAAATACTTTTGGGGGATGACTCTATCTGAATACCCTGAAAGGCATTAAAGTAGCTTCCTGATGAGGACAAATAACATTTGTGTTTACTAAGACATTTTCCATCAATTCAGATAGATAGATACAGTTTTATAATGAGTGCTCATGACCCTCCCTCCCGATAGTATGGTAACATTGACTGTGTGTATTTGTTCTACTAACTGTTCATTTGTCCCTTTCTGTCCATCAGTTCATCTTAATGTTTTATAAATGTCACAGTAAGCTACTGGCACCAGGACCTTTTTCTCCAGGTATTTTAGCATGTGTATTGTTTGATGAGAGTTCAGTATTTGTTGGTAGTTGAGGGAGTCTTCTTTTTCTCTTGAGATAAAGTTTATAATCCATTAAATGCATAAATCATAAGTATACTATGAGTGTTTTGTCAGACACATTCAGCTATGGTAGCCAAACTCTTAATAAGGTGTAACATACTATCATCAGCCTGCAAAGTATGTTCGCAAGTGGGAGAACATATTCCACTTTCCACCATGATTTCGTATGGTTTACTTATAAATATAATCATGGAACATGTGCCCTTTTTTTTCTTTTAAATTGCCATTGTAGAGCAAAAGCAGAGGTTAAAATAAAAAGTAAACAAATGGTTGTGGTCCTGTTCCAGAAAAATTTTATTAGTAAAAGCAAGTGGAAGCCTCCACAATCTTCTGATGCCATTCTGTGTAAGGTGCTGCTGCTAAGTTTCCTGACGGTGTAGATGGGGATGTATTGTGCTCATGTGTGTGTGTTCACAGGTCCTGAGGGTGCAGATGGAGATGTATTGTACTCATGTGTGTGTGTTCACAGGCATGGACATACACCTGGTGATGGGTTCTTACAACTCTTGTGAAGCTAGTTATATCATTCTATCAGCATGTAATTCTTGCTGACTATAGACCTCTGCGTTGACAGGTTTAGTTTGGTTTGTCTTCATCACTTTAAAGATCCCTCCTCAGCTGTCTTGTCCGTCAAGTTCTGTTTAGATAGAAAATCTCTTTTTAAAATTTCTTCTGCTTTTAATTTTTCATCATTGGCTTTGAACATTGGGGTATTGATAATCCAGGGCCTCATTTTCACTGAAGTTCCTGTACTTAGAATTCATCTACTCTGGTGAGTCTCTGCATTTCAATTCTGCATTAATTTGGGGAGCTGCTTTCCATTAGATTATTTTTATGACTCTGGCTGTCTTGATGTACTTATTTTAATTCTAGCATCTGTATCAGTACTGTTTATTGTGGCTTGTATCTTCTGGCTTCCTTACATGTCAAGTAATCTTTGTTCGCCAGATATTGATTATATATATTCACATAAATAACTTGAAACTTTAATGGAAGTCAGTTGTTACTTGAAAAGAAAGGTCAATCCACAGCAAGTTTATTCTGTAATCTTGTCAAGGAGGGAGGTTTGGTAGCTGAGCTCTCCTGAGATACTCGTCTCATATTCATGTGCTGCTATGCAGCCTGCTGAGAACACATGGGAAACCCTCTGCACAGCTCCTATCTGGCACTCTCTTCTGTCTTCTCCTGAGTCTTAGCAGGATCCCCTTGACTTAAGGGCCAGCCAGGCTCTACCTGTGTTACCCAATTTGGGGGCACATGGCCTAGAAACTCATTTAGGGCATTAAGTTTACTTACACACACACACACACACACACACACACACGGCCTGGAAACTCATTTAGGCCGTTAAGTTTACATACACAGACACACATGCACACACACGCCAGCCTGCCTGCACCAGCATATTCTTAACATAGTAATCTTCTGAGGGCTATCACTTTAATTACAGAAACCATGTAATGACATACTCTCACCCTAGTCTTTATACTACATTTGCTGCTTATGTTAATTAACATTTTAAATTTTAGCATACAGTGTTAACATGTATGCATTGAACTGTTATGTGTATTTAAAAAGCATCAAGGAGAAAATGTTGACATATTTACGGTGTCCCAAGTTCTTTTCCTCTCTGAGACTTTGCTTTCCAACTAGTACCATGTTTTTCTAGAATAACCAGCATATACTTGTAGTCTGGACTATTAAAGAAAAATTCTCTTGGTGTTAGCTAATATTTGCATTTTGTTTTATTCTTGAATGGATTTATTATTCTGTATTGACACCTTTTCATTAACGACATTCAAAAATATAATTTACAGTCTTCTGCCTTACAGGGCCCCAGCAGTTCTTCATATGATTGTTCCTACAGATGGAAGTATCGTTTTCTCACTGAGCTTTAAAAGATCTTTCTCTTGCTCTTTGCGATATAGTTATTGTGGTTTTCTTTGCAATTTTCTTCCTTTTGTTGCAGCTTTTTTCTTTTTTTTTTCTTTTTTGCAGATTTAAACTTGTGTGTGAGAAAAGTGTGGCCATCTTAAAATGATTTTTCTGTGTATTCTGTTCTTCCCTTCTCGGATGCTCCAATTAAAGTATATTTCAATATTGTCCTACATGTCCTTGAGGCTATGGTTATTTTTCTTCAATAATCAGACTAATCAGTTTCTCTTGATCTGCCTTCAAGGTCACTGCATTTTTTTCTCCATATTCTTCTATCAAGCCTGTCCATTGGATTTTTCATTTCATATTTGTGATTTTCTATCCTAGATTTTTCAAACTTCTTCATTTTCTAGAATTTGTTTGTTTGTCTTGAACCTAAAGTTCCTGTCTTTTTATTATCTTTAAAGTTTCAGCCAGACAGACATGGTAGCATAACCTTGTAAGCCCAGAATTTAGGAGGTAGAAACAGGACATCCCAAGTTCAAGGCCATCTTGGCTGAGTGAGGCTCTAACTCAAGACAAAAACCAAGGGGTAGGAATTTAGCTCAGTGGGAGAGGGTTTGCTGAGCCTGCAAAAGGTCCTGGGTTCAATCCCTATCACCACAATATAAATAAGTTCTTGTTTGTTAATCCAAAGTTTGCATCATTTTGTGATTAGTCTTTGTTGGTTATATTTTTTTTTCTTGAGATTGAATCACAGTTTCCCGTTTCTCTCTGCCATGAGTGATTTTTGTATTGAGTCCTAGATACTATAAATGTTTCATTTGGATTCAGCCTGTTTTGTTGTTTCTAAACTTCTGAAGCATTCTGATGACTTTTAATGAGCAAGTAGCATGGACCCACACTGTCCACTCTGACCTGTGGTAGAGAGCCCCAAAACTCAGTTGGGTATTTCTGCCTCAGGTAATTGGTTTTCTGTTCATTGTTCAGCTGGAGGTTAGGTTGAATGTATAAACAGTTAACTCCTTGACTGACATTCCTCCTCTGTCTGGTTCCCTCACACTACAATTTTATTCCTCCCCAAGGGTTTCTTATTTTTCAAGATAGAATGCCTATAGCTATTTTATTGGACTTTTATTTGTTTTATATATTACAAACTAGAAACTTTTCTCTAGATAGAAGTCCCAAACCCTAAACATACCTCCTGTAGTTTCTGTGCAAACTCTATAGCCTAACATGGCAATTTCCATGGAATTGGATGGAAAAGAGTATAAAATAAGTCTCTAGTAGGATAAAATGTGTAAAAAGAAAAAAAAACCTGAAGATTTAATATAGATACTTGCCTGTCATTAAGAGAGACAAACATTCTGGATATATAAATTAAGCAGAACATTTTGTTGTAAGTGGGAAAAACCCAACGGTACAGCGTTAACAGTTCTTGGGGAAAACAGTTCTTCCGCCTCTTAAGAGGTCTCTCTTCCTGTCCATTTTCCTCCAGGCCTTGCTGCTTGCCTGGCTTTAATCAGATCTAATGTAAGGTGTTGCCTGTGAACTTTTAAATTGTTCTTTCATGCACCATTTACTTGGGCTTTCTATCTTTGAAATCCAGGCTTCTGCTTGGAATCAATGAACCAGATAAACCAGAAGCCTATGGGGTAGATTTTATTTCTTTTTCCATCTTCAGAATTAAAACCTTCTCCAAAGATTCACCAGGCAAAGGAGTAGATGCTGTTTCTAAAGCATCCTCATAGCTGGAGAACTTAGGAATGCTATACATGTTAGAGGGCCCTCTGGGCATCAGTGTGAGAGCTTGCGCTGGGGAATCACTCATTTGTTGTCTCTCTATGTAGGCAGTCATGGAGGAGACTGTCGCCTCTTTACAGAAGAGAGTGGTAGAGCTAGAGAATGAGAAGGGAGCCTTGCTTCTTAGCACGGTAGAGCTGGAAGAGCTGAAAGCTGAGAACGGTATGTATAAATAAAAGCTGGAACTCTGTCTCCTTCTCCCATAGGTGCTTCTGCTCTTACTGCTGTGCATATATACACGTAGCTGACTCTGCATGCTTAGACTCTCAGGCAGCAGAACTGGAAGCTATCAGGATAAAACTAATGCACCCTAAGTAGCTGAGTTCAGTGCTGGTGCTTCTATCAGGGCTTCATTTGCTGACATACGCTGTAAATGCTGAAGGGTTTCTGAATACTTTATATTCATCTGGAACTGGCAAAGGTATCTTCTAGGGAGTAAGACCAGAATTGGTCTCTACTAAGATGCTGAATTTTTTTAATAGGCAAAATGAAGACAGGAATGAGGTAAGAGAAATCAAAATAAGCTACAGGTTGGTTCCCAGTAGTCTCGTGCCATGTTACCTTCCTGCTTAGACTCCTCCTCGTGTCAGCCTTGCTCTGCACTGGTCAGCCCTCACCCAGGGAGGGCACTGTCTTCTTTAGGAACTCAGTCTTCATCCTGGGTTAAGTGCTTTGTGCTCCCACAACATCCTTTGTACCTTGACTGACGTATGAGGATGGTCAGCGTTTATCTTGTTTACTGTCAGCCCTCGGAAGACATGGTGTGAGCTCTTTAAGGGCAGAGAACTCTTTCAGTTTGCTTTACCTAAACTTAGTAGCACCTGGCAGATAACAGCTGCTGAGTAACATCTTGCTGGATTAAGCTGAGCACATTAGCACCTTGTTCTCCTGGACTATGTGAACCACTGACAAGAATGAAGCCATCTCTTGGATCTGTATTCTGTTCATTGTGTGCCCCTTGAGAACCTCCTTGGTTCAGTAGCATGTGGTGGTGATGTCTTACGACTCTCATTCATCCAGGAGAGTGGTGTTCACCCTTCCAAACACTGTGACCATTAATACAGTCAGTTCCTCATGTTGTGGTGACCCCAACCATAAAATTATTTTTGTTGCTATATCATAACTGCAGTTTTGCTACTATTATGAATTTAATGTAAGTATCTGATATGCAGGCTATCTGATATGTAACCCCAGTGAAGGGTCATTAGACCTCCAAGGATTGTGACACACAGGTTGAGAACCATTGATGTAGCACATCTTGACTACTGTGCTATGCTGTTCTGTGTACAAGTCAGAGGGGACATCACACAAACTTTAAAAAACTAGATCCAATTTTTTCATGTAGCTATTTTATAGTTTCCCACCTAGCGTCTATCTCAAAATTATGTGTTATTAAATGCATAATTATTAAAAATATTGCTAACATTGCCAGTAAAGCCAGAAATTTAGCTTATTACTTAGTCCATTTGAAGCACTTTTTTGATAGTTTATCCATAATCCTTATTCTCCCATTTTTGCAAGCAGCTTCTATCCTGGTCATGTGATTGTCATATGCTGTGCAGGTTTTTGTGATTTCTGTCCTCTGTCCCTTGGGGGTCATTGGCCTTAGTGTTCTCTGCCCTGGCTCTTCTGTCTGCTGTTATAAATGACCTTTGAGTTTCTGTCCTGTCCCTTCGATCTCACTTTGTGTACTGCCATTTCTACGTCTTTCCCAGGGGTCTGCAGTGTCTGAGCACAGCAAATGTACTGCCTTGAATTCATACATTTCATGAGTATTCTTCCTTGTCTGTGAGCCAGGCACTACTCTATGTGCCGTAGATACAGCTATGAACATTTTAGAGTGCAAGACAGTCATAAACATGTATAAAAAGAGCATGTTAGAGTAACAGATATTAGGATGGAGATGAAATCGAATCCTGCAAGTGTATCTGAAGTAAGAGAAAGGCAGGATTACAGAGGTCAGGCTAGGCCTCTCTGGGAACTTGGCATTCAAATGACTAAAGACAGGGCAGTCATGCAAAGAACATATTAATCAGGGACAGAACAGAACAAGTGTGATGTGTGAACGAATTTGATGTTTGCAGAACAGAAAGAAACTCTGAGTTTTTGTCATAGAGTGAAAAAAAACATAGCAATACTAGAGGAGGTTGAAGGATAAGACGAAGTCAAAACATGCGGGCTCCAGGTCATGATAAGGCATTGAGATGTTGCATAAAAACTAAATGCTCTTTCTTTAGTTTAATTTTTCAGAAAGAATTGAAGCTTCCTGGAGTATCTCCAGGATCAGTGCCCAGTAGTTTTATCTCCCAGGGTGTTGATACCCATGTGAGCGCTGTATGCTAAGACTGGGGTCCTGATCCCAGCTGTCTGTCTTGCCCTGCCATCTCTTCATATTATGTCATTTGTGTCCTCCTTTGGTCTTTGGGATTGCAATTAAAAGATATATCCCTTTTAGTGCTAACATTTAATGTCTGAACGTCTGTTAAAGAAGATCGGAACATTGTAAGTACAATTGTGCAAAAATGTACAATTCAAACAGTAGGAATGTGGATGAACTAAGACAGTAAAATTTCAGATGATAGCATAAATAACTGTTCCATGTCGCATGTCTTTGCATCTATAACCTTTCAAATATCACACCATTTACTTAGAACATGTGTCTCATGGTCATTATCATACTGCTTTCTATTATGTATGATATCTACTATGCTCTGTTATGTATGATATCTCTACTATGTTCTGTTATGTATGACATCTCATATTCTTTTGGAGGCATCAGTCTTATCTCCCTCAAAGTACTTAGCTTATTTCTTTTCTCTCCATTATTTTATGTATCTCAAGTAGCCTTGGTACAGCTATATCACTGTTTTTTCAAATGTTCCACATATATTCTCTAAAGAAACTACTCTTTTGACTTTCAGAAAAACTCTCCTCTCGGATTATTCTTCTGGAGGCTCAGAATAGAGCAGGGGAGGCTGATGGTACGGTCTGTGAGGTAAGTGGCCACTTAGCACAGTCATAGAGGGACCTGGCTCCAGCAGTTAACTGTTGACAGAGAATTATATTACCCATGGAGTGAAATGACATTTAAGAGAGTCATAGTGACTAGACTTAGTCACTCACTCATTTCTGAATATTTGAAACTCTTTGTCTTAAACCAACACAAGTACATACTTATATAGTAGTTACTTTTCTGTTGCTGTAATGAAACACCATGACTAACACAACTTAAAGAAGAGAGCATATTTGGACTTACAGTTCCAGAGGGTAAGAGTTCATTCGTGGTGCACAGCAAGCAAGTGGCAGGCATGGCTGCAGGAACAGGCAAGGCAGTGATCACATCCTTCATCGGACTCATAGAGCAGAGAGCGGGAGCAAGAAATGGCTCTAGGCCTCAAACTCTGAAAGCCCGCCTTTAGTGACGTACTTCCTCCAACAAAACCATACCTCCTAAACTTCCCCAAATGACACCACCAACTGGGAACCAAGAGTTTAAATACATGAACCTGTGGAGGAGAGTCTTATTCAAGCACCACAGCTCGCCTCTTGGTAGAGAGTAAACAAAATCTCTTGAATCTCTCATGTTCCCTAGTTGGTAATTTTTACTCAGGATTGTATTTCAAAGGAGCCTTTACAAAATTGTAGCGTTTGTGACCTGAAATTTGTTTATTTTGCTTTTCAATTTTAATTTTCTGTATTTGTGAGTTTATATATGTACATATATGGATGAAATATGATTATATCTACCTCATTTTTCCCCTTCAGCTTCCCCCCCATCCCTAGCTAGCATGTATCTCCCAGTTTCATGTCTTTTCTTTTTTTTTCTTTTTGATAACCCACTGAGTCATTTAGTATTGTGGATATGTGTATGGGTATGGGGTCATTCATTGTAGCACAGGAAACCTAAGAGTGGGAACACCCTCCAAAAAGAGTGATTCTCTCTCCCCAAACAGCCATCAAGTGCTAGTAGCTCCTTAATAACAGGTAGAACCTACAGAGCTCCTACACATCTGTGCTGGGATTTTCTCTGCCTTGATCTTGTTCAAGTAACCACAGCTGCTGTGGTTTTCATGGGTGTGGCAGCCATGTCATGTCCAGAAGACAACACTCCGGAGATCTCCCCCCAACCCTCCAGCTCTACATTCTTCCCACCCCTCCCTCCGTGACACTCCCTGAGCCTTAGCAGGAGTGGAGGGCGGTGAGATAAAGATGTCCTGTTCAGAGTCCCTTCTCGGGACCTTGACCAACTGAAATTTAATCTAACAGAGAGGCATCATTGCTTAGTATCATTCTAGTAAGTTAGTGTCTTTGTTAAGTGCATTATATTTAATTTGCCATGCTCTCTAATTGATAATAAGTATTTAGAGGTAATGTAGCTTCTTAAAAAAAGTGTTGCTTATTATATATTAGTCTATGTCTCTAGGGACATAGAATGAATACCATTTTAGACCCACAGAGATACAGTTTTACAAATTGGCAAATTCAGAATCTTCTACTTGAACCAGAAACCACCCAACATAGAGAAATAATTAGACTTGAGTCAAGAGATGATCTGCTAGTAGATTTAACTCTTGGAGGTAGGACAGATTTTTTTTCTTACCCTGCCAAGGCCTTAACTAATGGAAAAGGTTCACCTGAACTAGAAAGGATTTGTTGGCCTTATTAGAATTCTCCTAATTTATAGCTGGGGAGAGAGCTCAGTTGATCAAGTGCTTACTGTGCAATGTCGGGTCCTAACTTTGAGCCACAGAAGCTCTGAAAACCTGGACATGATGGTACAGGCTTGTAACCTCAGCACTGGGAGACAGAGAAGACAGATCCCTGGGGCTTGATGGCCAGTCAGGCCAGCCTGCTCGCGGAGTTCCAGGCCTTTCACAGAAAATAAGGTAGATGACTTCTGAGGAATGACACTGAAGTTTGACCTCTGGCTTCTACATACAGGTGTACATATATGTGGCCCCACCACATACATATACATATATACATAAACATTTAGCTTGCATTAAATGTTAATGCCAACAAAAATACCTTCATAGAAGTGCCTAGAGTAATGTTTAGCCAAAGATCTGAGTACCATGATCTAACCAAATTGCCATAGAAAAGCAATCATCAAACTGTCAGTGCCTTTTTAAGGAGCCATTGAGACCTTGTTTACAAAATGTCAAAAGTGACTTAACTTAGAAAATTGTAGTATTATAAAGTTACAAATGATAATACTTTGACTAAAAATAAATCTTGTTTGTCCATGGGAATACTTAAAAGTATTCCCTTAAAGGCTTGCCAATGATTTCTAGTGAAAACAAGCTAAAATGTAGCTTAAAGAAAAAAAAAATCAACACAGATAAAAAAGAAGGATGTCTAGTAAAACAATGAAAAACAAAAGGAGGAGAAAATAATTAGCAAACAAAAATTTTGAAAGGAGATTTTAAAACATATTTGTTGCATAGAAAAGCTGAGTGGTACTATCCCTTGAGATTGCAGATCTTAAACAGAGAAAGAGCCATAGGATCCAGCGGAATCGAGGGCAGGAGGCGGAGTGGGTAGGTGAGTGGGTGGAGGAACACCCTCATGGAAGCAGGGGGAGGGGGAAACCAGGAAAGGGGATAACATTTGAAGTGTAAATAAAGAAAATATCCAATAAAAAATATGTATGTATATATATGATATAATAATAATATTAGAAATGAGCCAAGGATGACTACTCTGCTCTTACTGGATGCAGTGCTTGAAGTCTTTGACAAAGTAATAAGAAATGAGGAAGAAATAAGAGACACAAATAGAAAGGAAGGCAAATTAGCCCTATTTACAGGTGAATTTATAATTAAAATGCCTTAAGATGTTACTAGAGAACTCCTTATTTTTGGTAACTTTAATTAAGGTAGTAAGGTACAATATCAAGAAACAAATGTTAGTAACCTTTATATGCGGTAATAGTGAGCATGCTCATTAACAAGCCAGGAGAAAACTCCCAATCATGATAACCTAAAAGTAACCCGGCAGACCCAACTTAGCTCTTTCCTGCTGAGCCTCTCAGCCTTGCCTTCTAGCCATCTTCATTTCTTTCTGTAAGCCACCGATCTGCTGAAACACTTTCAGGAAAACTCAGGGTCACACTTGGCTGAGATTCAGAAGGAGATTCTCACTATTCTCTCTATTCTCCATTACACTGTCTCCTGACTTCCTATCAATCCTGCAGCAGACTGCTTGCAGGATCTCCTCTTTCCAACACACGCCCACTCCCTGAGTACTCCACTTCTTGGTGCAGACTTGATACCCCTACCTCTTTTCCACAGCCCTTCTTAGCATTTCTTCCTAACCTGCCTCCCTTCCCTTCTGCCACCCACTGACCTACAGAAGCATTCTATAACAAAGATTCCACAGCCTCTACAGCTGCCTAGGGTCCAGAGAGAGCAACAGAAATCAAAGAACAGAAGACCCACCCTTTGTTAGTTAATAATTAAGAAAGTACCTCCCCGCCAGGCCTCTTCACCATAGACTCTGTAAACAGCAGGAGTCCTGTGCTCCCGCCCTGCACCCAAATATCTGGTAAAACATGACTCTTAAACTTAAATAGTTAACCAAATATCTTTATTATATAAAACTCCCAATTACATAATGCCAATTTACAATGATAAAGTCTTATCCCAATATTTCTAAGCTCTCCAAAACACCAGGAATACATCTAAAGTCATCTGGATATCCACGCCTCCTTCCCTGCTCCCTCGACTGGTCCACTGAGCCTCTCTCTCTCTCCTCCCCTTACTTCTCTTAGCTCCTCCTCCTCTCTCCCCTCCAATCACTGGCCTCTCACTGCCTCAATGGGAATGGATAGGAAATACCTTGCAACACCACCCAACAAAGACAAGACCAGATATCAACATCAAGAAAGACCTCAAACATCGTAACTCCACATGCTCAAAAATACAAACATGAATATGCAAAACAATATGTTTCCACCATAACCCAGTTATATTAGGCCCTGAGATTTGTAATACATGTGGAAGCAGTAGACAAGGACTTCAAAATATCTATTATGAATATGTTCAAGGAATTTGAAGAGGATAATGAAGTCTGTAAAAACACGAAGAATTAGTTGAATAAAATAATGAAAGCAATTTGAGATGTAAAGGTAGAAATAGAATCGCTAGAGAAAATCCAAACTGAAATAAAACTATAAATAAAAAATTAAGGATTTCAAACAAAATTCTCAAAGATTAACCCCACCAACAGAGTACAAGGCAGAGAAGAGAGAATCTCGGGAGTTGAAGACAGAAAAAATGGATAGCTCAGTCAAAGAAAACACTTGTCAGCTTAGACTACTTTACCTAGAAAAAAAAATGTCAATTACAATAGATAAAGAAAGAAAAACAATCCACAATAAAAACAAATTTAAACAATTTCTACCTACAAATCAAGCTTTAATCTGAAGAGGCTAGTCATACCCAAGAAGACACAAGAAATAAATAATCCCAGTTCAGGACATCAAAGGGGAGCACACACCATACTAGTTCACCACATCTAAGGAAGGGAGCACACCATAACATCAAAAAACAGGAATCAATAAACACTGCTCACTGATAACTGTCAATATTAATGATCTCAATTCCCCAATAAAAAAGACTCAGATTAACAAACTAGATTAGGAAACAGAATTCATCCTTCAGCTACTTCCAAGAAATGAACCTCACTGTCAAGGATAGACATCACCTCAGAGTAAAAAGATGGAAAAGGATATCCCAAGCAAATGGACCCTAGAAGTAAGCAGGTGTAGCCATTTTAATATCTGATAAAATAGACTTCAAGCCAAACTAATCAAAAGAGATGGGGAAGGATATACTACATGCTCATCAAAGGAAAAGTCCACCAAGAGGACAGTTCTAAACATTAATGCATCAAACACAAAGGCACCCAAGTTCATAAAAAAAATACTGCTACAGCTTAAATCACATATTCACTCTCATACAGTGGCAGTGGGTGACTTCAATACCCCACTCTCACCAATATACAGGTCACCCAGACAACTTAGTTAAGTAATGTCATAAATCAAATGGACCTAGCAGAAACCTACAGAATGTTTTACCCAAACACAAAAGAATACACTTTCTTCTCAGGAGCTCATGGAACATTCTCCAAAACTGACTGCATACACAAATTGACTTGACACAAAATAAGTCTCAACAACAGATATAAGAAAATTAAAATAATACCCTGCTTCCTATCTGACTCCATATTATTTGAACAGCAATAAACAATAGGAAGCATAGAAAGTTGTGGAAACTAGGGCTGAGCCATGGTGGTGTACACCTGTAATTCCAGAACTTGGAAGGCAGAAGCAGGATGATTTATGTGAGTTCAAGGCCAGTTTGGACTACAGACTGCATTCCAGGACAGCCAGAGTGATACAAAGAGACTTGTCTCAAAATAATAATAATAATAATATAATTATGGTGATGATGATGGAAACTGAACAACTAGATGAAAACTGAGTTAATATATAAATTAAGACATTTAAAATGTTTCAGAATTGAATAAAAATGAATACTCAGCATACCCAAAGTAATGGGATACAATGGAGGCAGTTCTAAGTAGCAAGATCATAGCACTAAGTGCCTACATAAAAAACAGGAGAGAGCTCATACAAGTAACTTGGTAGCAGTTCTCAAAGTTCTAGAATAAAAAAAAATGTAACACCCAGAAAGAGTATACTGCAAGAAATAGTCAAACTCAGGGCTGAAATGATGAACTAGAAACAATGGCAAGAAGACAAAGAATCAATGAAATGAAGAGTTGGTTCTTTGAGTACAAACAAAAGAAAAAAAATCAACACAGATAAGAAAGATGGATGTCTAGTAAGATAATGAAAAACAAAAGAAGCAGAAAATAATTAGCAAACAAAAATTAAGAAAGATGTTAAAACATAGATGTTGCATAGAAAAGCTGACTAGTACTATCCCTTGAGATCACAGATATTAAATAGAGAAAGATCCATTGAAGAAGAAAATTCAGAGGAGGAAAGAACAGTGGGAGCAGCCCGGAAGAGCACAGCACTCCGGTTCTCTGCCCTCTGGGTATGGGATGACTTGACTCTTTAGTAGATACTGTAGCAAGTGAGGGGGGTGAATAAATATACAGGAAATGAAAACACGATGTAACGCAGAGGTGACATTGAATCCTGTGGTCGTGATTTTGTTTTTCTGTATCAGAATTTCGGTCTGTAAGGATGGAAACGTAAGACTGTGACCTGAAGTTATAGAGACCTTTGCCCAGTGCCTAGTACTGAGATCTATGGATTATGTATGGTCTCTGTAATAAAGGGAACAAAGTTATAAATTATTAAGATAGTCCTTATGAAAACTGTTGAGATTATAGACATGTACTACTATGCCTGGCATTTACATGGATGCTGGAGATCTAAACCCAGTCCTCATGTTTGTTCAGCAAGCACTTTTCCCAGTGAGCCATGCCCACATCCCTCAAACCCCTTTGTGTGCTTCTGTGTATGGTGTGTGTGTGTGTGTGTGTGTGTGTGTGTGTGCGCGCGCGTGTGTGCATGTGTGCCTGTGCCTGTGCCTGTGCCTGTGAAAACCAAAGGTCAGTGTCAGATTTCCTTGGTCACTCTCCACTGTAGTTTTTGAGACAGGATTTCTGAACCTAAACAAACTATGTCATGTATCTCACTAGTTTTCTGTCCCAAGCAAACAAAAGCGATGACATTGAGGGAATAGCCTAGCACAGTCATGTTTGCCACATGGGTCCCTAATGTCTCGTCCAAGTGACAGCAGAGCACATCCTAGACTTCTTGTCCCTGGTAACGTGTCTGCATCTGGGTTTTTTTGTTTTGTTTTGTTTTGTTTTTTGTAATCTACATGTCAGTGTTAATTTTTTTTTCAATTTTACAACTTTCTTATTCAGTAAATTGCTTAGGAAAAGAAATATAACATAGACCTTGGAGTCTGGGTATTTAATTGTCTGTTGCTGTTGTTGGTTTTTTTTAAAAACAGATCTTAGAAGAAATAACTAGGCATGTTAACCTAAGAGAAGAATGTTCTTTTGTATGGAAATATCTAGAAAATGGATTGCAAGTTTCCTTGGGCCCTTTTGACTTGAAAAAGACTTCAGAGTGGGGCTGATTGAATTATGGACATTCGGTTTAGGAGATATCGAGTTTTACAGATTATTAACAGTTTTGTGGCTTAAAAGAAGTTTAAACCAGAAGGTTCTAAGTTTTAGGAAATTCTTGAACTGCTAGTTTGTATTGGGCTATTTGTAATGCTGTCTGAACTATTTGATTAACGCCTTTCTTGGTGTTTTGTTGTTGTTTTTTCTTTTTCCTTATTTTTTAATAGGTCAGCACAGCTGGTATTACTTTGCTCAACAGGAGTGACTCTTCTAATGAAGAAAGTGGACAGGACGTCCTAGAGAACACATTTTCTCAGAAACATAAAGAGCTATCAGTTTTACTAGTAGAAATGAAAGAAGCCCAGGAAGAAATTGCATTTCTTAAGTCACAACTGCAGGGCAAGAGGCCTGAGGGAGACTATGAGGTCCTTGACCGGAAAGAAGCGCAGCTGATGGAGAGTGAAGGACTGCCCTCAGTTTCATCGAGAGATGTCCTCTGTGTCCCAGCAGCTGAAGAGCAGCAGGCAGGCATGAAAGATCAGCATGGAACATCTGAGGCAGGACCTCTAAATGAGTCTGGAATGGAACTGAACTCCCCAAAGCTGAACGGCGGCATGGACAAATCCCTCTCTGAACCACAGGTCTCTCAGTGTCACCAGGGTGAATTGGAAAGGCTGAAAACTCAAGTTTTGGAGCTTGAGACAAGCCTTCGTACAGCAGAGGAAAATTTAAATGAGAAAGCAACGGAAATTAGCAGCCTAAGCCAGCTTATGGAAGAGTTCAAAGAGAGCGCCCAGGAAGCCCGGGGCATGCTTGCTGCTGTGTGTGAAGAAAGAGACCAGCTGCTTTACCGGGTGAAAGAGCTTGATGTCTTAGCAGAACTGCGGGCTCAGGTCCGAGAGCTGGAAACCAGCCTTGCAGAAGCAGAAAAGCAAAGAGGTCTGGACTATGAAAGCCAGAGGGCTCAGCACAACCTGCTCACAGAGCAGATCCACAGCCTAAGCATAGAAGCCAAATCTAAAGATGTGAAAATCGAGGCTTTACAGAGAGAGCTGGACGGTGTACAACTACAGTTTTCTGAACAGGGAACGCAGATAAAAGGCCTGCAGAGCCAGCTGCAGACGAAGGAGAGTGAAGTGCTAGAGGGAGCAGAGCGTGTGAGGGACATCTCAAAAGAGATGGAAGGACTGTCACAGGCTCTTTCACAGAAAGAACTGGAAATAGCCAAAATGGACCAACTCTTGTTAGAGAAAAAGAAAGATGTGGAGACGCTTCAGCAAACCATCCAGGAGAAGGATCAGCAAGTGTCAGAACTCAGCTCCAGTATGACGGAGAAAATGGTTCAGCTTAACGAAGAAAAGTTTTCTCTTGGGGTCGAAATTAAGACTCTGAAGGAGCAGCTCAATTTATTGTCCAGAGCTGAAGAAGCAAAAAAAGAGCAGGTAGAAGAGAGTGGAGTTGGGTCCAGCCCTGAATGTGGTCACCATGAGTCAAGCCCAGCGGGGCCGGTGAGTAAAGACGGGCTTCAGCAGGAACTGGAATGGCTGAAGAAAGAAAGTGAGCAGAGAAAGCGGAAGCTGCAGGCAGCGCTCATCAACAGAAAGGAGCTACTGCAGAAAGTCAGCAGGCTGGAGGAGGAGTTAGCCAAGGTGAGAGAGGAGTCTAGGAAAGAGATTCCCCTTGGGGAGAGTGAGAGGAGAAAACTGGAGGAAGACAGAGAGAACAAAGATGACCCAGAAAAATGTGGGACTTCAAAGTGGCGAGAAATAGAAGTTTCTTTGAAACAGACAATATCTGAAAAAGAAGTGGAACTAGAGGGTGTAAGGAAGGATTTAAAAGAAAAGATAGCAACAGAAGAAGAGTTACAGGCTGTGGTCCAACAGATGACTCAGGACCTGCAGAGTAAGACAAAGCAGATAGATTTGCTTCAAGAAGAGATCACTGAAAACCAAGCAACTATTCAGAAATTAATCACAGGTACCATGAATGCTGGGGATGGAGATTCAGCAGCACCTGTAAAAGAAACAGTGGTGGGCAGCCCACCCATTGCGGGTGGTGGGGAACACTGGAGGCCAGAGCTGGAGAGGAAGATAGTAGACCTTGAAAAAGAAAAGACACAACTCCAAAAGAAGCTTCAAGAAGCTTTAATTTCTCGTAAGGCAATTCTAAAAAAGGCACAAGAGAAAGAGAAACATCTAAAGGAAGAGCTCAAGGAGCAGAAGGATGCTTACCATCACCTACAGGAACAGTTTGATGAGCAAAGTAAGGAAAATAAGAACATTGCGGGCCAGCTAAGGCAACTCCACTGTCAAGCAAGGGTGTCTATAGACAGACAGCTCCCAGGCACTGACCAGCAGGCACCCGGTCTTCCCACTCAACGTTTAGAAGGTGTTTCACTCAAAGACACAGAGACTGCTTCAGAATCTGACTTAGACACAGCTCAGCCTTCTCACCCTGGAGAGATAGCATCTCTCCAAGCTGCTGTTTCTCTTGCCCAGATTCAGGCCCAGTTGAAAGAAATGGAGGTTGAGAAAAAAGAGCTGGAAGTGAAAGCTAGTTCTACAGCAAGGGAGCTGTCCAAAAAGTCTGAAGAAGTATTTCTGTTACAAGAACAGATAAATGAACAGGGTTTAGAAATCCAGAATTTGAAGACAGCATTCCATGAAGCCAAGGCCCACACAGAATGGCTGAAGCAGGAGTTGGAAAGCAGCCAGTTGAATATTGGTCTCCTGGAAAATCTGAAAACATTACAACCTGAACTAGATGCCCTGCAAAAGCACATAGGCCAGAAGGAAGAAGAGGTTAGCTACCTTTATGGACAGCTTAGTGAGAAAGAGCAGACCCTCACCACGGTACAGACAGAAATGGTGGAGCAGGAGCGTTTAATCAAGGCTCTGCACACACAGCTGGAAATACAAGCCAAGGAGCATGAGGAGAGGCTAAAGCAGGTCCAGGTGGAAATTTGTGAGCTAAAGAAGAAGCCAGCAGAGCTTGAGGAAGAAACTAACACAAAGCACCAATTACAGAGGAAACTGCAGGCTGCCCTCATCTCCCGGAAGGAGGCACTCAAAGAAAACAAGAGTCTGAAAGAGCAGTTGTCCTCAGCCAGAGATGCTGTTGAACACCTGACCAAGTCTCTGGCAGACGTAGAAAGCCAGGTTTCTGTTCAGAATCAAGAGAAAGATGAAGTCCTTGGAAAGTTAGCCCTTCTTCAGGAAGAAAGAGACAAACTCATTGTAGAAATGGACAGGTCTTTACTGGAAAATCAGAACCTTGGTGGCTCTTGTGAAAGCCTGAAACTAGCTCTGGAGGGCCTCACTGAGGACAAGGAAAAGCTGATGAAGGAGCTCGAATCGGTGAGATGTTCCAAGATCGCAGAGATCACCGAATGGCAAGAGAAACACAAGGAGCTGCAGAAGGAGTACGAGGTTCTTCTGCAATCCTACGAGAACGTGAGCAATGAAGCAGAGAGGATTCAACACGTGGTAGAAAGCGTGAGGCAAGAGAAGCAAGAGCTGTATGCGAAGTTAAGGAGCACAGAGGCGGACAAGAGAGAGAGAGAAGAACAGCTGCAGGGTGCGCAACAGGAAATGGAAGAGATGAAAGAGAAGATGAGAAAGTTTGCTAAATCTAAGCAACAGAAGATCCTTGAGCTAGAGGAAGAAAATGACCGGCTTAGAGCAGGCGCCCAGCCTGTAGGAGGAGCCGATGAGAGCGTGGAAGTTCTTATTTCTTCCAATTCCAGCTTGAAGGAGGAACTAGAAAGGATCACATTGGAGTATAAAACCCTTTCTAAGGAGTTTGAGGCTTTAATGGTGGAGAAGGATACTCTGAGTGCAGAGACTCGAAATCTAAAGCTTCAGGTAGAAGCTCAAATACTGAAACAAGCTAGCCTGGAACCCACTGAGGAATCTGATGAGCCAAAGGATGTCATCAAAGCGGTAGCACAAGCTGTGATGGGCAAGTCTCAAGAACAAGACTCTCTGAGTGAAAGTGCCAAGCCTGAAGATTCAGAAGCTATTCTCTTGGCTAACGGTGACAAGCCTGGTGTTAGTGAGACTTTCAGCTCACACGATGACATCAATAACTACCTCCAGCAGCTTGATCAGCTTAAAGGAAGAATTGCAGAGTTAGAAATGGAGAAACAGAAAGACAGGGAACTTAGCCAGACTTTAGAAAATGAGAAAAATGCCCTTCTGACTCAGATATCTGCAAAGGATAGTGAGCTAAAGCTCCTAGAGGAAGAAGTCGCCCAAAAAACCACACTAAATCAGCAAATCCAAGAAGAACTCTGCAGAGTTACCAAGCTGAAGGAGACGGCAGAGGAGGAGAAGGACGATTTAGAAGAGAGGCTGATGAATCAACTGGCGGAACTTAATGGGAGCATTGGGAATTATTACCAGGATGTTACAGATGCCCAAATAAAAAACGAGCAATTAGAGTCTGAAATGCGGAACCTTCAAAGATGTGTGAGTGAATTAGAGGAAGAAAAGCAACAGCTGGTCAAGGAGAAAACCAAGGTGGAGTCAGAGATACGAAAAGAGTACATGGAAAAGATACAAGGTGCCCAGAAAGGACCTGGCAATAAAAGCCATGCCGAGGAGCTACAGGAGTTGCTGAAGGAAAAACAGCAAGAAGTGAAGCAACTCCAGAAGGACTGCATCCGGTACCAAGAGAGGATCAGTGCCCTGGAGAAGACCGTCAAGGCCCTCGAGTTTGTTCACACTGAATCCCAAAAGGATTTGGATGCAACCAAAGGAAACCTGAACCAAGCAGTTGAACACCACAAAAAGGCACAAGCCGAATTATCTAGCTTCAAGATACTGCTGGATGACACCCAAAGCGAGGCCGCGAGAGTGCTAGCGGACAACCTCAAATTGAAAAAGGAGCTTCAGTCAAACAAAGAATCCATCAAAAGCCAGATAAAACAAAAAGATGATGACCTCTTGCGAAGACTGGAGCAAGCAGAAGAGAAACACCGAAAAGAGAAGAAGGACATGGAGGAGAGGCTGGATGCTTTACACAGAGAAAAGGCCAATGTGGAAGACAGACTTGCAGAGATTCAAGTCAGTCTGACCAGGAAAGACAAGGAACTGAAGGAGCTGCAGGACAGCCTGGACAGCACCTTGGCCCAGCTCGCAGCCTTCACTAAGAGCATGTCGTCCCTCCAGGATGACCGGGACAGGGTGATTGATGAAGCTAAGAAATGGGAGCAGATGTTTGGCGATGCCATTCAAACCAAAGAGGAGGAGGTCAGACTCAAAGAGGAGAACTGCCTTGTTCTAAAGGATCAGCTCCGACAAATGACCATCCACATGGAGGAATTGAAGATCACCGTCTCCAGGTAAGCAGGGAATCTGTTAACCTCCAGAGAGAATTGTGAAGGCAAGGAAAGGTTTTAAACTGTTTTTACTTTATTATCTCGTTTATTCTTTATTTGTTACAGAACCAGTGTTTGTTTTAAATTCCCTTATATCCTTGCCCTTCTGACACTTTTTGCCAGTTTTGTAACTTTTTGTTATAATGTGTATTACTATAAAATCACTGGCATCTTCCACCACCACCAAACTCTGTTAAGAGATGCCATGGGTTTCTCTGCCTTCCTGTTTCTATTTCTGGATTTCTTGACAACCTGACTACCCTTGTCTACTAGCTTACTCCCAAAGGGTTGCTTTAGTGCCCTGAGTGGTCTTTTCCTCTCTCTTCACCACAGTTGGCATCAACTGTACTCTCTGTCAGTTAGAAACCCTAACCCTAAACTCTAGAATATCACCTTCCAAGCTCAGGAACCAGCATTGCCTCTACCCTTAGTACACCTCCCCTTTTATTTCCTTACCATTTCTTTTGCCAGGATTACAGCTTTAAAGAAACCTGATGTTAGCTTGTCTGGAGCAAAGTAGAATAAAACAGTGGGGGTTGGGAGCCAATTCACTTTTCATATCTCAAACTGGGGATCACTAAAGTAAGGAACACACTTTCATGATTCAGATCTCCCTGCTGTATCTTTAATATGTTACTTTTTCTGTGTGTTAGATCATGTTAGTACACATGTATAGATAGAACTAAGATCTCTCTTAAAACCTTCAGTAGTGAATATTGACTGATTTGTAGATCACTTAGGTGTATATCATATAGTTAATATCTCTCCTTCCCTCCTTTTCTCTACCCTCTTTCAACCTCTGACCCCTGTCCCCCATCCCTAGGCTTGAACATGACAAGGAAATTTGGGAGTCCAAGGCCCAGACTGAGCTCCAGCATCAGCAGAAGGTTTATGATAAGCTGCAGGAGGAAAATCAAGAACTTATGTCCCAGTTAGAAGAAACTCGACAACTGTATCATGATTCTAAGAATGAATTAGCTAAGTTACAATCAGAACTCAAGAGTCTCAAAGACCAGTTAACTGACTTAAATAACTCTTTAGAAAAGTGTAAAGAACACGAAAGCAACTTGGAAGGAATCATAAAGCACCAAGAAGCTGATATCCAAAATTATAAGTTCAGTTGTGAACAACTAGAGACTGATCTAAAGGCCTCCAGAGAGCTAACCAGTCAGCTGCATGACGAAATCAATGTGAAGGAACAGAAGATTATAAGCCTGCTTTCTGGTAAGGAAGAAGCAATCCAACTAGCTGTTGCGGAACTGCATCAACAACATAGTAAAGAGATCAAAGAACTAGAAAACCTCTTATCCCAGGAGGAAGAGGAGAATGTAGCCTTAGAAGAGGAAAACAAAAAGACCCTTGAGAAAACCAGTCAGCTCACAGAAGCACTGGAAACCATCAAGAAGGAGAGCTTTGAGCAGAAGGCTCAATTGGATTCCTTTGTTAAGTCTATGTCCTCTCTCCAGGATGACCGGGACCGCATCGTAAGTGACTATCGACAGCTGGAAGAGCGACATCTCTCTATAATCTTGGAAAAGGACGAGCTCATCCAAGATGCTGCTGCGGAGAACAATAAACTGAAGGAGGAAATCCGAGGGCTGCGAAGTCATATGGATGATCTCAATTCTGAGAATGCCAAGCTGGACGCCGAGCTGATCCAGTACAGGCGGGACCTCAACGAAGTGATAGCCATAAAGGACTCTCAGCAAAAGCAGCTCCTTGAGGCTCAACTGCAGCAGAATAAAGAGCTGAGAAACGAGTGCGCAAAGCTAGAAGAAAGGCTGAAGGCGTCAGAAGCAGAGAAGCAAAGCCTACAGATGTCCTCTGATGCCCTGCAGGAGGAGAAACAAGGTTTCTCTAAGGAGATCAAAAACTTAAAGATGCAGTTGACAGCCTTGCAGGAAGAAGGTACCCTAGGTGTCTGCCATGCCCAACTGAGAGAAAAAGAAGAGGAGGTACAGAGGTTAAGTGTGGCTCTCTCCTCTTCTCAGAAGAGGACCGCAGATCTGGAGGAGGAGTTAATTTGTGTACAAAAGGAAGCTACCAGGAAGGTAAGTGAAATTGAAGATAAGCTGAAGAAGGAGCTGAAGCATCTCCATCACGACGCAGGGATAATGCGAAACGAAACAGAGACAGCAGAAGAGAGGGTGGCAGAGCTGGCGAGAGACCTGGTTGAGATGGAACAGAAATTGCTTATGGTAACCAAAGAGAATAAGGATCTTACTGCACAGATTCAGGCCTTTGGAAGGTCAATGAGTTCCTTGCAGGACAGTAGAGATCATGCCAATGAGGAGCTTGGTGACCTGAAGAAGAAGTATGACGCCAGTCTGAAGGAGCTGGCACAGCTGAGAGAGCAGCACGGCTCAAGCAGAGAGAGAGACGTTCTCTCCCAGGATGCCTTCTGCCTGTCCACCTCTGAGAACATCTTGTCCCGCCTTGAGAAACTGAACCAGCAGCTCACATCCAAAGACGAACAATTGCTTCAGTTATCCTCAGAACTAGAAAGTTCTCACAACCAAGTGCAGTCCTTCTCCAAAGCCATGACCAGTCTCCAGAATGAGAGAGATCACCTGTGGAGTGAGCTGGAGAAATTCAGGAAGTCAGAGGAAGGGAAGCAGAGGGCTGCAGCCCCTTCAGCTGCCTCCAGCCCAGCAGAAGTACAGAGCTTGAAAAAAGCCATGTCTTCACTCCAGAATGACAGAGATCGATTGGTGAGTGTGTGCTTCAGATCTGTATTTAAGAAGTTGGAGCCCTTCTTCACATGGATTTTTATTGCAGTAGAAAAGGGTAAATGTTTCTAATCTCCATATTGCTACACACTCCTCAGACCGTTTGGGTCTTAAGAGAAGTAGACATGTTGTTACCATTTTCAAACTTGAGGACTTTTCTTTGCACAGAATCTGCATTGGTTATAAGAGGACTAAAAGGTAACAAGCTGCTTTTGCACACGCTGTAAATGATTCCAGAATTTAAAGCAGATTAATTGGAGGAAAGCACAGGGCCAGTCACTCAGTGTCTTCACAGTGCCAGTTGAGCCCTTGGACATTCTCTAGATCAGGATAGCAAGGACTTAGCTTCTCTTAGAAGTATTGCTCAACCCTGACTTGTCAAGAAAGACATTAAATGTAAAGGGGATTTTTTGAAGTCAGTGTTAATGGCACATTCCTCTAACTCCAGCACCTGGGAGGCTGGTGTTGTGAGTGCAAGACAAGCTGAGATTATGTAGCTCACTTAAGGCAGTCTGGGCAATGTAGTGAGACTGTCTCAAAAAGTTTTAAGAATAACTGTTCAGTCAACAATTGTTTGCAGTTGAATAATTTCCTGGTTCCTCCGTCCTTCCAGTCTTTATTTTCCTCTACTGGAATTGGCCCAGAGGCTCATACATGCTAGGCAAGTGCTTTACACCTCTACATCCCCAGTCCTGTTCATTAATTTTGAAACAGATGGTTGCTAAGCTACTCTTGCTGATGTGAGTCAGGATCCTCTTTCCTCAGCTGCCTAAGTAGATACAATTGCAGACACACAGCACCATGCCTGTTTCTGCTCACTTGTTTCAAAGTAACTTTTTTCACAAATGGAGAAAGTTGGTTGGACAGATAACTTGTCTTGTGCCTGAGTGGTCCTTGGTGGTCCTTGGAGCTCACTGGTCAGCTAGCCTAGACTATACAGACAAGCATCAGGCCAATGAGAGACTTTCTCAGAAATAAATAAGAAACCCAACCCGTGCTTGCTGCCCAAGCATAAATACCTATGTTTGGATGCACAGCACACCATTAAAAACAAACAACCAAAAACAAATCCAAAGCGTAGCAGCACATCTGTGTGACACCAGTGTCACAAAGAGATAGGCAAGTCTCTGGAGTTCACTGCCAGCCAGTCAAGCCAGATTGGTGGTCTCCGGGTTCAGTGAACAAGTAACAGACCCTGTCTCAAAATATAAAGTGGAGAGAGCTATGGGAAAGACCTGATACCAGCCTTTGGCTGCATGTGCCTTAGCACTAACCCGTGTTTCTCACCCTTCCCAGCGCTTCGGCCCTTTCACACAGGTCCTTGTGGTGTGGTCTCCCCCAGCTGTAACATTATTTGTTCCCACAATAATGCTAATGATGTGAACCATAATGTAAATATCTGGTATGCAATCCCTAGGTTGAGAACCGCTGACCTACATACACATATATGCACACACTCAAAAGTAAATAAATAAAATCGTGTGACAGCAGAGGAGCATATGCAAAGTTGTCCCCAGGCACCCAGATTGCAGCAGATTCTAAGTTAGCTGTGCTCCATTCAAAGAATTGCTTCCTATAAGGTTATGCATTGTAAACACTAGACACTGTGTTTCAGTCACTCAGCCCCACTTGCACACTTCCTGTCTACTGAATGTTGATGAGCCAAGCCTTTTTTAAAAGGCCATTTCCCTATTTCTGTAACTTGCTGTTACTGGTTTCTATAACTCGATACTTGGTTTCATTCCATCTAACCGTCGAGGTGTCACATGTCCGTCCGTTCCCCTTCAGCATCCCAGAATAAGCTCCTTTACACTCAGCAGATACAGCAGTACTACTCTCCAGTAGATGATGAATATACTCCTGGATAAATTACTCTGGAACTCTTTCTTTCTTATGACTGCCCTCCTTCAGAACCTTGTAACTGTAGAGGATGGGCTAGAAGAGAGGGTCCCTCCCTCGGCATGCCACTCAAGACCTTAAGATTTGTCCTCATCTTCTCAGCCTCTTACTTGTTCTTAACACGAAGGCCACCAAGCCCCACCTCCTCAGCACACAGAGATCACAGCAAGCAATCCTGCCCACACGTCTTCCTCATCTTCCTCGCTGCTTCCTGTGGTGGTCATTCCAGAGCTGGATTCTCTCGCCACACTCCCCAGTTGCTCCTTCTGCCTTGCCTTCCTTCTTCCTGAGTACTTGTCTTAGCATTTGTCCCATGTTCCCTGCACACAAGTACCTCTACCACTGAGGCATCTTGCCTCACTTTATCTTCTGATTCCATTGGGTGTTTTTGTCTCTGCCATCATGTTCTTTTAGTTGATGTTGTTATTTCTTCAATATGTATGGGTATGTGTGTCTCTGCACCACATGCGTGTCTGGCGTCCTTGGATGACCTCACACTGTAGTTACAGATGTGGGATACCATGGGGGTGTTGGGAATTGAACTGAGGTCCTCTGGAAGAGCAGATAATGCTCTTAATCACTGAGACATCTATCCATACCTGCTATTATGTTCTTAATTTGTAAGAGATTCATTTTTTCTTATTTTTGTGTATTTTTTCTTGTCTCATGGGTGAATTGTCTAATTTGTGGTGCTTTGCTTTGTTGGTTTATGTGTACGTGTCCCTGAGGCATGACATGCAGGCAAGGGCATTGGAATTACAGGGAATTATAAGTTGCCTGATGTGGGAATTGAACTGGGGTCCTCTGGAATTGCAGCAAGGACTCTCAACTACTGAGCCATCTCTCCAACCTGTTTTGTTTTTGAAACAGGCTCTTATTATATAGAGGGGGCTGGCCTAGAAGATTCAGAGTAGTCCAGGCTGACCCCAAACTCAGTCTTACTGCAGCAGCCTCTCAAAGGCCAGGACTACAGATGTGTGCCTCCCTACTTGCCTCTGACCTCTGACCTCTTCCTCTAGTGAGGTTTCCTTGTCCTTTTTTATTGCTGCTGTAGTGTTTCTCGTGGCCAGCACTCTCTGTTGTGTCTTTCATCAGCGCAGCTTCTCCCTGCTACTTTGGTGAATTCCCCTCTCTCAGCAGTTGCTTTTCATCTCTAAGGTTAGCCGTTCTTTACATGAAGAACAATCCTTGTTTCATCTTCACATGAAGAATAGAATCTGGAAAGCCCGCGGAGGGACTTCCTGTGGATTCAGTGCAGTATGATCCTGTTGAGTTCGTTGATAGTGGTCCCGAGTTTTGTGCCTTTAGTTCCTCAGGGTCTGATCAGATCTTTGAGAGATCTTTCATCTCCTGGATAGAAGGAAACTCTCATCTCCAAACTTTGGGGGGGGGGGGGAGATGGGCAGGTATCACTTGTGGCATGCGTCATGTCACCAATCACAGTTGTTGCAGCTGGGCCTGGTAATTTCATGCTCTAGGGGCACATGTCCTTTTCCTTTTCCAGAGAGTAAACTGGTTGTTTGGTGAGGTTATCAGAAAGTCAGAACTGAGAAGGATTTAGCATGCAGTTGCTTCTGAAGCAGCTCTGTGAGAATCCTTCATGTCTTAGCTCCTGCCTCCCTCCAACCCATCACCATTTTTACCAGACATACCTGGTGCTGTTAATTCCCAAGCCCTTTGAAGATTCTGCAGAGTAAATTCTATTGGTGTTTGGCTTCTCTATCACCAGCTAAATATCCAGCTGTCACAGACGTGTTAAGTCAGTTACCATTATTCATCTGCTTTTCAGCCTCAAGTATGTCTCTGCTGACCTTTGTTGGCTTCCGGATCCCTTTGTGCATTTGGTGCTTTTTAAAAAGTCACAGGTGTGGTAGTATTAACGTTTCTGAGTGGGTGAAAGGTGTGTGTGTGTGTGTGTGTGTGTGTGTGTGTGTGTGTGTGTGTGTGTGTTTAAGGCTATTGTCTTTCCCAGATGTCCTGACATTATTTCTTCATCAAACTTTGAGTATTGGGAAAGAGTTTTAAAATAAAATGCAGTTTTGCTAAAGGCAAGTCCATCATAATATTCACTAACTTTGTGTGTGAGACCTATTTATTTTCTTTTTTTAATTCTTATGAGGAAAAGTACTGTAATTATCTTCATTTAGTGGGTGAGGGAAAGAGAGACTTAGGTGGTCTCACATCCAAGAAACAATAGGGTATCTAATTTTAGAGTCAGGGTATCCTTAACCACTGGGTGCGCACCCTCTCTATAGCGGACATCAGCTTAAGACTGGAGTCTAACAGGGATGTGGGTTAGGATGCGTGCAAGCCTACTTGCCTGATGCCTGAGTTTGATCCCAAGAATTGGGAAGCAAGGACAAAACAAGGAAGTAAGCAGCAACAGTAGCAACAAAGAAAACCTTGCAGGTGTTCATGCAAGAGAGATAGAGCGTAATAAGGGTGCAGGCCTAAACAGATTCCATCCAGTCATTCTGTAGGCCTGTCCGCTTCAGACCTCAGAGGCCTATGGGGTAGAAGTGAAAGGAATGGTTAGGCTGGTGACCTTGACAGCAGCCCCTTGGCTGTCTCTGGGCTGTGGGAAGGTGCTGACAATCCGTGGCACCTGTGGTAGGAGCTGCTGGTCAGTAAGGAGTAAGAAGCGAGTCACCCGGGGCTCTCCCTCTGATTAAAGCTGAAGGAACTGAAGAATCTGCAGCAGCAGTATTTACAGATGAACCAAGAGATGACCGAGCTCTGTCCGCTGAAGGCTCGGCTCCAAGAGTCTCAAGATCAGGCAAAAGCACTGCAGATGATGGAGGAGCAGCTCAGGCAGGAAAACCTCTCCTGGCAGCGCGAGTTGCAGCAGCTCAGGTAGGACTGTAACTTGAAGCATTTTATGTTATGTTATGTTATCTTAACGTTTTGTTTGGAAATAGTTACAGACTTATAGAATGCTGCAGAACAGTAAAAGAGCACTTGTGTGTGCTTCGCCTGGTTTCCCCCAGTGAAAGCCCCCATGCTACACACTACACGTCACACCCAGCTGTCTTTATGCACAGCAGAGAAGTAGCTGGTGTTCAGTAGAAGTCTCACTCTTTGAGAAAAGAAGTAAATAAAAGTAACAACAGCTCATGTTTACTACTTACTGTTCAATGTGTGCCACACTTTGTGTTTGATAAGTGATATGTCTCATTTAGCC
Organism: Tokudaia tokunoshimensis; assembly: GCA_036184795.1. Lineage (NCBI taxonomy): Eukaryota > Metazoa > Chordata > Mammalia > Rodentia > Muridae > Tokudaia > Tokudaia tokunoshimensis. Next base: position 23,148,011 of record BTHU01000015.1, read on the forward strand.
CTTACAGTATAGTCTTAAGGAATAACTAGTTTATTCCCATTTTATTGAAGAAACTTGGTGAGATTAATTTACTCAGGTCTCATACCTAGTATATGCAAGAGCCAGAGTTCTAAGTCCTTGAGAGTTGACACTGACTCTCTATTCTGTATCATGGGTCTGACTGCTGAAGGACCGTGATAGGTTCCTATACCCTGCATAGCCTTGCCATCCTCATCCATATCTACTCCGCATGCTGACTCCTACAGTTCTGAAGTCAATTCTCTGTGTGCTCATCGGTGCCCTGGGCTGAGTTTTCATGCCCATCTTGAACTGCTCTTTGCATTTGGAAACGCAGCTCTTTGCTCGGGTTCCGAACCCAATGCCGGCCTTTCTGTGAAGACACTGCAGCCCTTCCAGGAGGAGTTTCCCCTCGGTGCTGGAACAGCCTTGCTTTCATCAGCTTCCTGGGTGTTTCCACTTAGAGAATAAATTTCACTCCGATATGTATTAGTTTTACTACATCGCTGTTAGCTCATGAGAATGTTTTGAATATGGAATTCTTCTCTGTGTCATGAGTGTATGTGAGCCATTCTTTTTCTCATGGTATAGAATGGAGAAGAACTCCTGGGAGCTGCATGAGAGGAGGATGAAGGAACAGTACCTTATGGCCATCTCTGATAAAGACCAGCAGCTTTGTCATCTGCAGAGTCTCTTGAGGGAGCTGAGGTCTTCCTCCCAGATGCACATTCTCCCCGAACAGTACCAGCCACAGGTGAGGAAATCCGTCCATTTCTACTCAGGGTGCCACTACCCAAAAGGCGCAAGCCGCCTCTAACTGCCTATATGCTACCAAGAGGCAAGCCTCCTCCTGGCTTTCTCAGGGGTGATGCAATCTCTTCTAGAGGGAGGGTTTAAGTGTGAGCACTTTTAGAGACCATTTTAGTGACGTTTTGGTCCTGGCAGCCATCCCAAGAGACATCGACTTCCCTCGATGGGTCACAAAGCCTTGTTTATGAGACAGAACTTCTCAGGACCCAGCTCAATGACAGCTTAAAGGAAATTCATCAGAAGGAGCTGAGAATCCAGCAGCTGAACAGCAAGGTATGTGTCTCCTGCTAGACTGAAATTGAGTTTCTTTTTTTCTCTTCCTGAGATAAGATTTGACATAGGCACATACATGGCTTCAACATAACTTGAGAAGAAGTTTATATTTCTTACGAACAGAAGTTTATAAGAGTTGCATGTTTATTCCAGAGCAAAGAACACAGCCTACTTTCTCCTTGCCTTTGGCAGGTCTTTAAGAATTATTCAGAGAAACCCATACACTAAAAATACAGAAGCTTCACCCCATCTTCTCTGTTAGGAATGCGTAAGCATCTCCCGCCCCATCTCCCGTGAGCCATTGTCTTCCTGTTGCTCTCTGACAGGTCAGAGTGTTCTCAATAGCTCCCCCCCCCCACCCCCCAGTCCTGTACTCTTCTAAGAAACCTAGATAGGTAGTGTCTGCCAGAATTAGAAGTTCTTTTAGCTCAATAAGACGTGAGTCCAGAGGTCTACTTTGAGGAGAGGTGTGAATGTCTGAAATGTATGTTTGGGTTGGGGGGTGCACGTGTGCTATCACCAGGACTCGTCTAACATGAGCTAGTGAGGCCTGCTCAGTGTGTGAAGTGCTTGCCTCGAGACCCTGGTGGCTTCAGTTTGATCTCTGGATCCCACAGAGGAAAGATGGAACCAACTCCTGAGGGTTGATCTCTGTTCTCCACATGTGTGCTGTAGAATGCCTACACACATGAATGGGTATTACATATATAGGCACACACACAAAGCAACAACATGATTCAAAATCATAAAAATCAGGAGACAGTTTTCCCAGATGAGGAGAAAAGCCACAAATACAAGTAACCTGCTCCAGGTTTCGAGAGGCCATTCTGAAGTCAGGGCTTCTATACATGGAAAGATAGTGTGTTTGCTACACATAGAAGGTACTCATTAAATGTTAAGTTCACCTAACATTGAAATGCCAGAGACAGCATTGGCTTTGGATCCAAATGAATTGATGAAATAGCCAACCCTGAATTAGTTCTGTTTGGGAGCAGGGTTCTCCTCTCATCAACCTGTTTCCAGAAACCCTGCCCTCTATATCTCTTTGGCTGTGAAGATCCAGTGAACACCTTCCAGTACCACCCCAGGTCTTATTCCTCTCTAGTCCGAGGCTCTCTCTAGAAATCACCCCTATGACAGCATTTTAAACTGAAGTAGAGCTATTTATAGATGATAGAATAAGTCATTTTGGTAGATAACAGCTAAAAATTTTAAATGTTATATTGAAGTAAAACATAAAAGTAACAGATCGTTAGCATAGCATGGTACAATTTTATAAAGTAAAAAATGTGTAACAAGCACTCAAGATAAAAAAACCAGGGTGTTCCACATCCCCACAAGTCCCTCCCTAACCTCGACTGCCCACCCACTGGTTAGACAAGTACAGTCATTTGCTTGCTGAGTGTCTGGCCATGTTAGGCACTGAGGACTCCCACAGGCCTCTCTTGAAACCTCCAGTCATTTGAGCTCCTCTCACTCTCTCTGGGTCCCATCTCACTAAGGAACTAGAGCGACTTGAGTGAGAAAAAATCATGAGCTGTCACAGTGGTTTCTCCCTAAACACACAGCTTACAGGCGAGCTTGGTCTCTGGTTATATTGAGTTCTGGAGCTTGGCTTTTATAGTAATTTAAGCATGGACCCGGCCTACTGCCCTCTGCTTACATTCCTGGAGTCGCTTGTCCTACTGGAATTATTGTTAGGGGTTTCTGCTCATAGACCTTGACACCATTAAAAATAAAAGTTTTCTACTCTTTCAGAATTACTTTCCTTTTGTTGTTGAAACATTTAGACATTTTTCACTTTGAAAGAGACAAGCTGTGGCATGATTCAAGGGTAGGTAGAACTCAGGTCCTGAAAGCTCAGGTCCGTAGCCTAAGTGCACTGCTCACCGTGTCCTGGGGGTAGCACTTACCCTCTCCCCCACTTCAGTTCTCTCAGCTGCTGGAGGAGAAGAACCTCCTCTCCACCCAGCTCAGCGACGCCAGTCAGAGTCTCCGAGAGAACCAGCACCACTACCGTAACCTCTTCAACCACTGTGCCGTCCTGGAGAATCAGGTGCAGAAACTGCAGGCGGTAAGGCAGCGAGAGGCCGGGGCGCGACGGGAAGAGGGGCGTTACGGTGGTTATGGGTTGATGCCTAAGAAAAACGACCAAACAAATTCCTAATGACAGGAGGACAGAGCTCAGAGAGATGGTGGGAAAGTAGCTAGGGACTGTCCCTGCCCTCTGCTGTGGAACAGGGTTTCAGTTTGCAGGCATACAGTGTCTTGAGAACTTCCCGCATAGCTACTAAGCTGCTGTCTGTTCTAGGGGATACTAAATGGAGATGTTGCTCCAGGAGTGCCCCAGAAAAATGATGAAGTTAATGGAAAGAGTGAACCTGAGACCACAGGGAAGGAGCAGCCAAGGTAGGAGGAGCAGTATGTACCCTCCAGCAATCCCTGATGCAGAGAAACTGGGTGGTAAAGCAGAGAGGGTAATGGGAATGAATATGACCAAAATACACGTTATCTACACGTGTGGAAATGTCATAATGAAACCTGTCGTGTGTGATCAGTGTATGCTGATTTAAAGAAATTGGGTTGTAATCATGGTGGAAATAGAGTTCACCCTATGCACTTAATATGCCCTATCATCTGACGAGTGTCACAGAAGTAATGTAGAGATTGAGGGTCACACACCTAGCAGATTGTGCGAAGGAAGCAAGCAGCAGTTCTAACACAAGCGCTTATGCACACAACACTACAAAGGTCGCAGTTAAAACTGTTCCCACAGTCTCGCATCTCCCCGGGGGTGTCCTGCTCTGCTCGCTCTCTGTGCCTCCATGTTAGTCTGTGTGTCTGGAGACACATTTCCAGCCTTTGAAGGTGTATTAGAGACTGGGTTCTACATCAGCGATGCCCTTTGCCTTTTACCCAAGCTTTTCTGAAGTCCAGCAGCAGCTGTGCACCAGTAAACAAGATCTGAATGAGTTAAGGAAGCTGCTGGAAGAAGAGCGAGACCAAAGGCTGACCGCTGAGAATGCACTCTCCCTGGCCAAGGAGCAGATCCGACGGTAAGCTGCGGGGCGGCCCCTCCTGCTCACACCTCACCCTCCTGGCCTTGTTCCTGCACCTGTGCCTTTCTGTGGCCAGGCTCGGTGAATTTACGTGGTCAAAGGATGCTTTCATTGTCACCATCAAAAAGCAGGGCACCCTGGAGGTTCAAAGGCCTGTGCTCATAGGGCTCAGTAATATGTTTACCGTTCATATTACACAAGTAAGCTGTGAAGGTGTCTCACTTTAGCCCAACAACTATGTGAGGTACATGTTGGATTCTTGTGTGTCTGTGTCTGTCTGAGGACGTTAGATGTCTTGGTTTATTATCACTCTCTACCTTATTCCCTTGAGATGGAGTATCTCACTGAACCGATATTTGCCATTGTTAGTGACCAGCAAGCCTTCAGCCATCCTCCTGCCTCCATAGTGCTGGGCTTACAGGAGTGCAGAGTCAGGCCAGCTTTCACATGGGGGCTGGGGACCTCAGTGCCGATCGTCATGCTGATAACCCAAGCACGGTTGCTCACGGGGCCATCTTCAGGGCCCCAGGTCAGAACCAAATAGATGCATTCTCATTACCTTATACCTGATACCCAGACATTTGGTTGGTTGGTTGGTTGGTTGTCTATTTGTTTGGTTTTGAGACACAGTCTCTGTGTGGTGCTGTCTGGCCTTGCACTCACAGAGATCCACCTGCCTCTGCCTCTCTGCCTCTGCCTCCTGAGTACTGTGATTAAAAGACTGAGCCAGTACACATAGCTAGCCAACTGAAATTTTACAGACCATAACCTAAGGAAGAATAAAAGTCCCCTTAAGAAACAGTATGTGACTGATTTATGGACAAACACACTGCCTAAGCCTGACCTTCCCCTGACAGTCATAGGCTTTGTTGGTACCTTTATTATTTCTGCAAGGGCAAGCCACTGTGTCTGATGTCTCTTCCCTCAGAACAAATGGCACTGGTGCATTACTGCCTTCCTGCAGTGCCTTCCCCAGGGAGCAGGTCTTAGATGAGATTTCTTTCTTCCCTGTCCAGTATATTTACAGCTGCCATGTTTTCAACACCTGTCTAGGTAGCTTTGAGCCTGGACTCCGCAGGGGCACAGTACAGCGAGGTGTGGTGACCTTGCAAAGATTTCCAGGCCTATTTGCTCATGGCCGCTTCCTTGCCACTTATGAAATTGTTTAGATATATGAAGCCTGGCCCATGAGGTTAACCCCCTCATCTGGACAACTTGAGACAGCTTAGTCAGGATGACTGGGGACTGTGTCTGAACCACGTCAATTAAGGTTAGCCCCTCCACTTTCCTCCTGTCGGAGAGCAGAATGGAGAACAGGGTGACAAACTGAGTATGGGCCACCTAGACCCAGTTCAGATCAAGGCGTTTCCACTCTGCCGAAGACTAGAGTGACCCACAGAGAGAGGTAGTGTTCAGCTGGTAGAGTTCCTGTGTGGGGAAGAGACATGCAGAGGAGAGGAGCTGCATCCGTCGCACTCCAGGGAAGACGCGTGGTTTTGGGCTGATGAATGATGGGCTGTGGCCTTGCCCCGTTGTCCTCAGAGGCCACTGAGCAATGGCAGTGTCTCCTTAAGGGAGAATTTCCAAAATGAAGTAATAAACCAGTCAGCAGAAAGTGAAACGGAAAGCTACCAGGGCTTCTCAGAGCCCTAAAGAGTTTCTTGAGTGCTTTTGCCTGTTATACATTTAAAAAGAAAAAGGTGCCAATTGTGGCAGTGCCTGCCTGGAATCCTAGCCCTGGGAACAGAGCCAGAATTGTAATTTCAAGGCTAGTCTAGGCTGTATAATAAGTCTCTTCCTCTAAAAAAGGAGCAAGGGGAGAGAAGAGAGGAGAGGGGGTGAGCCTCTGAATCAAGTGTGCCATAGAGAGGGAATGAAGAAGACGAGTCACAAAGACAAACAGGCATTGGATTCTGCTTCCTGCCTGCTGGTCATGCCATCGTGGACAAGACACTTAAGACACACAAGCCCAGCCTTTGAACTGGAAGCACTCAAGCCAGCATCCTAAATAGGCAGTGCCCTTTACTACTGTGAGGGCCAGGACCATGGGGAGGAGCCTTTACTGCCGGTCCCCTAGGCCACCTTTCTGGGATGACTGGGAAGAATCACAGGCAGGGGACCCATGCCGTATGTTTTTCCTCAACACAGGTTGGAACATAGTGAATGGGATTCTACCCGGACTCCCACCATTGGCGCCTGTGGCTCTCAGGAGCAGGTGCCATTGATAGATCTCCCAGGCAGTAGCTGTCGAAGGGTAAGAGGAGGACACGGGGTGGGCTCAGTGCTGTGGGGATGGGCTTCAGGTGTGGAGGTGGGCGATGGTGTAGGTGTCCAGCCACTGAGGACTGTCTCCCTACTGAGGATGCCTCTCTACTTAGAGGATGGGATCAGGATTACCAGTGTGGGGAAGAGCTCTGATTTCCCTGTGTTTCATTTGTTCATGCATTTCAGACCCGGAGCAGTGCCGGATGGAAGCGGGTCCTGCGTTCACTCTGCCATTCCCGGACCCGAGTGCCACTGCTTGCAGCCATCTACTTCCTAATGATTCATGTTCTACTGGTTCTGTGTTTCACGGGTCACCTATAAACTTGACCACAACTCTCGAACTTGTAGTTCCTTCATCTCTAGGGTCAGGATTGTTGATTCCACAGCAGCCTTCTCACTTTCAACCTATCGTCCTCTTCTTAGAAAGTGCCTGTGAAAACAGAGCGGGCCGTGAGGCCTGCCGCATCCACTCTCCTTAAACACTTGTGCTGGGTCTGAGCAGCTTCCCACATGTGCTGCACTCACTGCTTCTTCAGATGTTGCAGATCCACATCCTGTGTGGTCTTGTAGGATGCTGAGAGAGGCCTTGCAGCCACGCCAACAAGAGGGTCCAAATAAACAGTAATCTGGAATTCAGTATCACTTTTCTTGGTAACCTGCTTTGTCTTGTTGCCTGTATTTTCTCCTGCCTCAGGAGGAATGCAGAGTTGTGGGCAGTGAATACATTGCCCCATAGGACATGTGAGCAGTCCTCAGAGACTCAGGTGGGAACTGGAAGGCTCCCAGGCTTCAGTTGTTGGATCTCAGGGAGGAAGGCATTTTCTTCCTGCCTGTTCCATCGGGTTTGTTGCTGTGGATTGTCAGGACTAGACCCCATCGCTTATGCCTTCGGTCACATGTAGACTAAGGTGTTAACTGGCCGGTGCCTTTCCTTGCACCAGAAGGCAGGAAGAACTGGTGATGGACAGCAAGGTTGAAATTCCATAGTCCTATTTTCTGGATGTGCCTCCATAGGGGTCTTAAGATGGTCCGAAGGCCAGTGGGGCCATGCCAAGGTGAACTCTTGTCAGGTCTGAGTACCACATCACAGCTAGCCTCAAGAGCTACTAAGCTGCTGCGCTGTTGTGCTGGGTTATTCTGTCTCCAGCGCCGTTGTCACCCACCTCTGGCAACAGGACTGAGGCAGTGGAGGGAGAAGGCGAAGCTCCTGAATCCAGACCTGAGAGCAGTGGCCAGGAATGGAAGGATCCCACTGTGTCGGTCCTCCCCTTTACGGACATGATGTGCTCCCTTCCTGTTCTCACCCCCTCAAGAAGAGAGAACTGCTGGGCTTGCTGATCAGCCCTTTGTTCTGTGATGATTAAATTTTAGTCAAAACATCCCAAAAACTTTCCTCAGCTACTGTAAAATAATAAAGTTATTTTCAGAATAAGGAATTGTGTGAGACTATCTGTTGGCACAGATGTTACATGCCCGTGTTTGCACACTATGGGAAGGGAAGGATGGAGGAGTGGTTACTGGAGTAGAAAGTTCTGAAACTCCTTCATCTCACTGGCCAGCATCACATGACTGTGAGCATCCTTCTAGCCTCAGCTGCTGGAGCCGAAGGAGATGAGGTACGGTTTAGAAAATCCATCCTGAGATGGGCTTAAAAGAGCAGAACCATAGGATGTGAATTCGTGAAGCCTTGTGTATAGTTCTGAGAAAACTCTGAAAATATTAGACCACCAAGTATGGTGGCACTAGCCTGTAATTCTAGCACTCAGGAGGCTGAGGCAGGAGGAGGACCGTAAATTCAAGGCCAATCTTGTCTACATAGTAAGTTCAGGCTAGCCAGTGCTACATAGTAAGAGTGTCTCAAAGAAGCAACAAACGGGCTCCTTGAGCACAGTGCAGGAGGGACGTTTGAAAGCTCGGGCGGGTTGGGTCGGTGTCATGCTCTTACATGCCGTTGCTGCCTGGGGAAAGCTGGCCCACTGTCAAGGCGGACGAGGATTGATGGGAACCTGTTCTCTTTGGCTTCAGAGCTGTGCTGTTCCTGAATTCAGCACTTTACTGCTCAAGGGATGTTTGTAACAGGGAAGGGAGTTTTCTTGCTGTCATCACTGAAATTCTATGGTTCTCCAGACAACTGCATTGCATTGCCGTGTGGTGTGGTACAATGTCTAGCCCTAATTTAAGGTTACCCTTTTCTACATATTTCTCTACTATAAAATAGCTTTATTAGAACAAATAAAGTGTTCCAAGTCTAGCATCCACTGGGAAGTGACTTTAGAAGCTTTCTGTTGCTACAGAATGTTCTCTTCTCTCTAGTTTCACCGACCTGGGACCCCTGTGGGGTTCATTCTCTGTAAGCCAGGCAAGTCAGAACTCCACAGATGACCAAGATAAGGAGAGCCATGGTCAGATTCAAAACCAAATTCTTAGTAGGATTGTTTTTCAGCCAGAGATCCTTGGGACTTTATTTGCATTGTCTTTACTGCCCCAGGTTGCCAGAGGAGTCGTGCTTGGGGGCAGGGGGAGGCGGTTATTTGTAAGGCAGCCAGTAAAAGCACAGCAAAGTTCTAATTGGCCTTCACATCAGAAAGGGTCCATTTCATTGGCCCAACAAGTCACCTGAGCATGTCTTGACTTGAAGCTAGAAGGGGAGGGCTGCAGATGGTAACAGTGTTGAGTATGTCAGAGTTCACCACATCTGCTTAGACAAGGCCAGTAGTCAGATCTCTATCAGTGAGCTCAGACTCCACACAGCCTCCCAGCAAGCTAGGGAGTTTTCTCCCTCCACATCCTACCTTTCTCACGAGTTATTCTTCGGATATCAGTTATGTGTGAGCCCCAATCTTAGGTACTGCAGATGAGGAGGAGGAGTGTGCTGGGATTAGATGTTTGCTACCACACCTGCCTGCCTTGTTCTGAATTCTTTTACTCTCTTAGATGCAACTGTCCTGTGTAGGACACAGAGCAGTCCTCCAGCATTCTTGATCGTGTCTTAGCTGGTAAGGGATGTGTCTCCACGGTCATTCTTACAACTTTCCCGGGACCTGAAAAACTTTGCAAAATACTAGACACAGAAACACTTAACCCTTTTACGTACCCAAAGTATAAGGAACTGACTGAAACTTCAGGAAGTAGCTGTGAGGACAGTGTGGCAGGAAATGACAGAAAACCTGAAAACGGAACTGAAGCAGCTGCTCGGTTACTTGCCCTAAGGTGGCAGCCGCTGGAGGAGACGCCTGGTGTGGCCGAGGAGAGCCGAGAAGAGCCGGAACTCTAGGAACCAGTAAAGGTGGGTGCTCTGAGCTGGGGGGATGGGGAGCACAGGGAAGTAGGGAAGAGAAATCTACATAGCACTTAGTCCCTGTTATGGGAGGTCGTTGCTAATAGATGTTGAACCATTGATAGTCATAAGGACTGTGCGCAGTGATTGACAATGAGCAGGGAACAAGGAAATGGCCTACACCCAGAGGACCCTAAGCCCAGCCAAGGATGCCCTGGGTTCTGTTGATGATCTACGCAGCCCACTCTAAAGGGCTGACTGCCCCAGTGTGCTAACCTGAAGGAGACCCACGGAGGATGACAAAGTATGCCTTTGTATGGCCTAGGCAGGGACACAATGCACATGGGAAATGAAAGGCAACGGGATTTAACCACCAATGGACACTGGTGCTGAGCCAAGTGCTTTTAGGGGCCAAATGCAAAGATGATTGTTCAGCTGGGGTAGCTATGTTTGTGGAACTCCCAGAGTGTTACAGAGGGAGCTTTGGATCAACTGTTATTTAACATTGGGGAACAATATCACAACAGTCAGTGATTTGCCCAAGGAAGTTAATATTGATGGATTGTTTAGTCTTTGGCTAAGTAGTATAGACTCTGTGTCACATGACAGGCAGGTCCTACAGGGGCTGTCATATTACTGCGGGGTCCATGGATCTCTTGACTATGAATGCCATAAGTCAGCCCTGTCATCAGGCATTGGATGTGCCTGGCATTTATTGCCCGTCTCCAGCCTCCTACTTTAAGTTAGCAGCTTTCTTGATTAGTGATCGACAGTACAAGCATAGTAAGTTATTTTGCTCTTAAAAATGAGCGTGAGAGGTTGATGGGAGAGACGGACTGAGACCTGGGGAATAGGGCAAGATGAGAACTCACTGCTTCCTCGTTGCTCGTAAATACATTTGACTTCTCCTTTCCAGTTTCCTTCTGTTGCAGAGTAGCCCGAGAGCCAGGACATGGCAAAGTGAGGCCTTAAGGTTGTGGGTTCACAACCTTATAGGTTATCTTTACCTGTCCTACCCCCTATTAGTAGCTATCACCAATTGGGGAAGGCACAGGTGTTCTTAGTAGCTCACAGTGACTCTGGCCTCACCCCTTCTCCAGTTGATCCTTACCACATCTTTATTTAACCTGTCTACCTCAGATTTCTTTTAGAGGTTATTATAAAGTATGAGCAAGGACAGAGGCTTCCAGGTGGGTATATAAAGTGGAGACTTGGAGCCTAGATGGGCAGAGCCTTGGGGGTGAGGGGGTAAATGCGTCTCCTTTGGGAGAGAGCAATGAGCACCAGGAAGTTCTTCAATGGTGGTGGAGGCACCTGACAAAGGAGGATGGGCAGAGTCTTTGAGCCAGGAAATCCCAAAGCCTATCAGGGCAGATGGGTGTTGTCCCTTGTTACCTCTCCTCAAAAACCCAGTGTGACTGGACAGTTCTTCCTCTCACTCCTTTGGCAAGACTCAATAAAACGCAGGTGTCCAGTGGAACAATGATTGACACCCAATCTAACTAGCATTCTCCCAAGACTTCTGAAACACTTAGTTGGTAAATCTCACAGTGTTTCAAAAAGAGGGACCTGTTACATGCTAAGTTTGAACACATGTCTTTAAACATAGTTGGACATTTAATTAATAAAGATAAAGCCTTGGTATTTCCTTTCTTAGAAAATTGAGGATTCCATTCACTTAAGGTTTCCCCAGGCATCAGCTAGTGTGGGTAGTTCAACCAGTTTGTCCCACGATGACCTACAGCTGTGCAGTGAGTGACCAGTCAGTCCTTCAGTGAATGTGGGGCAGTCTTCCACAGACAGAGTGAGCATTTTTCAATGTAGCTAAGCAGATTATAGACAGGAGGGACACTGGACTCATTTGTGCCCTGACAGCTAGAAAGGAAACCATAGAGAAATCTGAACTGCCACAGCAATCCTGCATAGGTGTTGTATGACCACTGGTCACCCCTACAAGCTGTGGACATAGTGAACAATCCCAGCACTTTGACAGACATTGTCTTGTGTTACCTATGCCTGTACTAACTTCTTTCCACATGTGGGTGGGCTTGGACCATATTGATTTAAGATAAGTGGGACAAGAAAGATCAGAAAGAAACATTCCATTGCTCACACAGTCAACTTTAGCATCCTTACCTGATTATTTCCATCATCTGTTACCCACAGATGTGGAAGTCTGTAGTGGGGCATGACGTATCGGTTTCCGTGGAGACCCAGGGTGATGACTGGGACACAGACCCGGACTTTGTGGTGAGTAGGGAAGTAACTTTGCTTGGACAGTGAAGTAGTCAGGAGCATCTCAGCCACTGATTTTTGACTGGGCTTAGAGAGAACTGTCTGAGATTAAGACAGTCTTTATGGTGGGGTGGATTGGCAGAACCATTAGCTTTCATTAGTAGGAACGCGTGAGAGCTGGTGTTGAGCCTAGAAGGGATAGGTGTGGGTCATTTGACAGTGACATTAGAGGACTGGGCCACTCTGTGTTGAAAGAGGAAAGTATGGGTGATTCAGAGTAAGCAAGGCCATGTCAAGGATCACTGGTTTAATTTTAATTTTCATGTGGCTTTGAGATGAGATAAACGCAGCCTTGAGTGAGAGTAAAGGCAAGAAGAAACATCTAATACAGGGGCAGAGCGCTCGAGTGTGTCAATTGCAAGGCACCCTCCAACAGAGCACATTTCTCGCTGACACTGTTGCATGCTGTCTTTTGTAGAATGACATCTCCGAGAAGGAGCAACGGTGGGGAGCCAAGACCATTGAGGGCTCTGGACGCACGGAGCACATCAAGTAGGTGCCGGAGAACCTGATGAAAAACCTACAGGCTGGGGGCTCGGGGGTGCAGAAAGGAAATAGCCATGGCTGTGAATCTTTGTATTTATTTATTGATCTAGACTCTGTGTGTTCCTAGTAGTCCTATGTCTTCATGTGTTTTCACTTTATCTCTCTCATCATCTACATATTATTATCTATCTTTGATATATAACAGCTATGTCACTTTGGGGGTGGGGGCAGGGCTCATTGTATTAATAATCTCCCTTTAATCAGACATTGGGTAGCAGAGAAGTGGGCATAAATGCTGAAGTTCTATCATGCTATTTGTCTGTCTGTCTGTCATCTGTCTATCTATCATCTATCTATAATCTATAAATTATGTATCAAATGCCATTTCATCTAAACTTTTACAGAAGTGTAGAACATGTGTAGGGTGGCTGCCAATGGGCTGAGGAGACTTCAGTGCTGGGTGTGGTCGTACACACCTTTAATTCCAGCACTCAGAAGGCAGAAGCAAGCAAATCTCTGTGACTTCAAGGCAGTCTGGTCTACATGGTAAGTTCCAGGCCAGCCAGGACTACACAATGAGAAGGCATTAGTAAAATGTCAAGGAAAGGAACTCCCGCATAAATAGTGTATTGAGAACAATATCAGCTTTCATCCTGGTACAGAGACTTGAGACACAGTTTGCATTTTGACTACTTGATAGAAATTAGGAACCATTAATATTAATGTACAGAAATATGACATTTGGAGAAGCTGATGACTAATTCCATTTTTAAAATGATGTTTAATCTTCAAGAAAACTTTCTTTTTTTTTTTCTGAAAGTAATATGACAATGTAGCCCAGGTAGTAAAGTTTTACCTGGTGTGTATGAAGTCCTGTTTGTTCCCAGCAAAAAATAAATTAGATGTGGGGGTTGTGCTTATAATACTAGCACTGTATGGTTGAAAGAGGTGGCTGTGGAGGGAGTAATGGATGCCCAAGGTCAGAAGTTCAATACCGAGGCAAGCCTGGGTTACACTGCATGGATTATAATGTGTTAGTGATTAACTCTGAGCTGCCAATAATGCATTGGTGTTTTACTAGGGAAAGAAATAAAAGCACTTCCCTTTGTCTAACCAAGAGACATTCTAGATCTAAATTCTCTACTTCATGTTCTCTGTGTCTTTCTTCCTCTGTCTGCTGTATGTGTCTGAATCTGTTGCATTGATTGAAGACTAGATTGTGAATCTGTTTGTCCCCATGTCGCTATGTGTCTGTCTGTGTATGACAGTTGTGTGACTGTGGGCCTGGAATCTGTACCTTCCTACAAAAAGCTCTGCTCTGTCTTTATTGAACAGCATAGAAAGCATCATATGGGGGGAGGAATGATGGATACTTAACAAAAATCTTTAACAGAGTTTAACAAGCAATAAAATCACGGGCTCCAACTGACCCAGATAATAAATATCATTGTTGATCAACCAATATCCACAAATGGTGGCTTTCAACCTTTCTGGCAGGTTTTAGGAAGTTGCTTTCAACTTCTGCATTTGCTGTTTTCAGCAACTGATTGATATACATGCATTCCTGTGGGTCAAGGGCCTGGAAGAGTATGTAACTTAAGATTGCAGCTGTGCATTACCTTTGGTTGTAAGAACTGACCACATGGTAGGAAAATCTGGTTGTTACATTGTTCTCTTAAAGGCAGGTTTAACAGGCTATCAGCCTTACATGTTAAGTGATTTCACCATATATTGTCAACTTTGGTTATGAGGTCCAGCAAAAGATTCAATATCCTAGGATTTAGAGGGTGTTTTTAGAATATGGCATCACCACAATACATGAGACTGTCTCAAAAAGAGAGAAGCAAATATGAGTATATCTAGGATTTTCTATGAAATATTGTACTTGGCCACTGAAAGATTCACACCGCCCGTCCATAGACTAGTCAGGATCATCTAACCAGGACTATTGGTTCTGGGTAGCACCAGGCTGCCATATTTTAGGAGCAAGACAAATACAGTGAATGATGTGATAAGGGTGAAAGTCAGAAAGTCATGAATCAACACTACTAAACTTGACAGATTAAGATTAAACTTAAAGATTAAGACAATTTTCCAGGGGCTGGAGCAATGACTTAGTGGTTAAGAGCACTGACTGTTCTTCCGAAGGTCCTGAGTTCAAATCCCAGTAACCACATGGTGGCTCACAACCATCCGTAATGAGATCTGACACCCTTTTCTAGTGTGTCTGAAGACAGCTACAGTGAGTGTACTTTACATATAATAAATAAATCTTTGAGTGAGCAGAGGTCCTGAGTTCAATTGCCAGCAACCACATGATAGTTCACAACCATCTGTACAGCTACATACAGTATACTCATATACATAAAATAAATAAATAAATCTTTTTTTAAAAAAAGGCAATTTTCTGATCCATTCCCAACTCCTCCTCCCATACGCTAGCAATATTTTAGACTCATTTCCCCCTACATTTTAAGAAGTGTCAGTGATGCTCATACTGCAGCAGCCAGACTTAGGAAACTTAGCACATGTTTGTATAGGTCTGGACTGTTACTGAACACGGTGCAGACATAAATGGTTTGATGTAAATAGCCATACGAAATATTATTTGTTTGTTTGTTTATTCATTTTTATATGTATAGGTTTTTTGTCAGTGTGTGTTTATGTACCATGTGTGGCTCTGTTGCCCATGGTACAGTTCCTCTGGAGCTGCCATTACAGATTGTCGTGAGCTGTCATGTGGGTGCTAGGGATCAAACCCAGGTCCTCCAGATGGATGGCCAGTGCTTTTAACCCCTCAGTCATCTCTCCAGCCCCAGGTGAATGTTACTCTTAAACAAATCAAACAATTCTGGAAAGTATGTAGAGTGACAAAGAAAAAGGGCAGGGACAGGGAGCTTCCCAGAAGCTTCCCCGAGAGCTCACAGATGAAGAAGGTCAAAGCTCTTTTCTTTGCTGAGTGAAGCCCCACGCTCTGGTGTTCTGGGAAGTGCTGACATGCGAGAGCACAACCATGGTGCCTTCCCTCCAGTGCCTGTATCTCCTGTGTTAGCCAGGGCTAGGACCTTTTAAGGACGACTGCTAAAACTCTGCCACAAGCCCGTGGGAAGAGGTTGTGTTCAGAAGATTTTGATTCAGTTCTGTCATTACTAGCAGTGAAAACTTAGTCACAGCTAATGTCTTAGTGACCCATTTTATAAATTCATGGGGATAATGACAGCTACCCTGGAGGTTCACGTTTAGAATTTAATGAATAGTACACATGAGTGTCTGCTGGCCCTTAGTACTACTTAGCACTTTGGTTCTATCTATACACTGTTAATGTAGATGGGTTTTTATCTGATTTCCATCCCCAAAACCTAATATGAATGTGCAACAGCTGGTACCTTCCTTCTTCCTAAATGGTTTTTACTCAAACAGCTATATTACATACCACTGTACACATCATTTTGACACTGTGGTAACTCTGCATATCTCCTTGTTAACTTATCTGGATCTATATCCACTATAGTAAATGTTGGAGATATTTCCACAAAAGTTTACTCCATTCCTATTTGTTAAAGGTGCAAAAGCTTGGACTCTGCTGGGTGGCTAGGTGGCCTTGGACAAATCTTTTCTCTTCTCTGATCTTCAGCTTTCCCATCTAGATCAAATAGCCTTCCAGGGGGCATTTCAAAGTAAAGTCGGTAAATAGTCTTTGGATGGTCCCACTAAGCCACCTTCATAGCCAAGTGGAAATCACCAAGCCCCTGGGAGTGGAGGGGAAATTGGAGAGGAGAGTTCTTGCCAGACTGAACTGCCTCAGAACAGGAAAAGGAAGTGACTGTGCTTCTTGGTAGGCGCGATACCCGCCCCCCTCACCACTGTGTTTCTTTTTAGGTCATCCTTGAATAAATTTAGTCTGGGGATGGCTTTCTAAGTCAGAGACTAGCTTAAGTGACTCTACCGACTCTCATCAGTTGTATAGAGAAATGACCCCACTGTCAAAGGCTATTACCCTCTGTCGTCTCCATGTTTGTCCACGCCTGCCTTCTTGACTACCCTCAGACAGTAATCCTTAAACTCTCTGTGGGAGAGGACAAATGCTTTGGTCTGCTGTTTTTCTATCATCAAATGTGTTACCCAGTAATACTTTTGTGTCATAAAATAGAGTTGATTGAAAAACAATGAGAAGAAGATACAAACACAATTTTTATTTTATAACCAACAGATACAAGATCATGATGTAAGACTGGTGTCCATGCTTCTACACTCAAACTTTTAATTTTTATCTTATTTCATTGTGGAAAGGGAACAGGTCAGCTCCTGGGCTGCGCTGTGAGCAGCATTACACTGGAGAAGGCCTTTGTAAATAGCTGTACCTGCTTCAGCGGCTTAGCCAATACTTGTATCCTACTGTTTTACACAAAGTGGAAATGAAAATAACACAGTACTGAGTCCTGTCCAGAACCTCAGAGGGCCAGGGCAGGGTGCCAGCTCCCGGGGCAGTAAAGAGAATAATTTCACCACTCTGCCACATAGTCCTGACCCTCCTTACCTCGCAGGGTCATCCTGTGAAGAGCCATGGCTATACCATGAGAACAAAATGTCTCATTATTGAGCTTGGCTTGTCATGCTGTTGTGCGTGTCTATTACAGATGATGAAGTCATTCTGATAGCACAGAAAAGTAAAGTATTCATTCTTGATTTTAACAATTTGTCTAAGGATATAGACACAATATAGACAAATGATAATTTGAATTCAGCTTGGTCTGAGTCTGTGGGCTGAGTACTTAGCCACTATGTCATATTGTTTTTAATAAACACAATTTGTCATGTTCACTATTCTCTTTTGGAAATGGAATGTGAATTCCCGTGATCAACTGTCCCCTTTCCCTAGGATTGCTCTTCTCTTTAAAGCCTCCAACTATATTATAGTTTGGCTTTAGCAAGAGGTCACACTGCATAGACTCTCCTGAGGAGGACATAAAAGCTGTCATTCATTTAATACATTCTATTTTTAAAAGTCAGTGTTGTTGATCTGTAGGAATTATAAATCAATAGTTGAGTGAATTTTTTTTAACTTGCATTTCTTTTTTTTTCTTTTTTTCTTGTATTTTTTTTAATTTTATTTTCTAAGTTTTTTTTATTTACATTCAAAATCATTTCCCCTTTCCTGTTTCCTCCCTCCCCGAAAGTCCCATAAACCCCCTTCCCTCCCTCTGTTCCCCATTCAACCCCCTCTCACTTCTCTGTCCTGGCATTCCCCTACATCCAGTCTTTCCAGGACCAGGGATCTCTCCTTTCATCTTCTTAGAAATCTATTGATATGCGAATTGTGTCTAGGGTATTCTGAGATTCTGGGTTAATACTACAGGGAACCACCAATACAGTGAGGACATAGATTTCAGTCACCACTAGCAGTCAAGTGTGTCTCTGTAGTCAGTGTCCCTTGCTGAACACACAACACTGACTTACTTTCCATCAATGTAGGGTCATTAGTTGGGTCTCTCTAAAGTTTCAGTAAATAAATAACAAAGACTGTTCATCTTTTTTTTGTGTGTGTTGGTTTTCTTTTATTTAGCATGTTTTTGAACTCTGGCTAGAGCAATGTATATGTTGGTCTTTTATTTCTTGTTACTGTCAAAAAGTATCTATTGTTTAGCTACATTACCATTTGATTTATTCATTGTTCCGTTGCTAGATATAAAAATCTATTACAAACGTATCATGAGGGTTTGAGCACAATTCTCTTCTTTGACATATATTTTTATATTTCCCAAGGTATACTTAAAGATCTAATGCTTATTCATGGAGTCAGTGTGTGTTTACCTTTTGAGAAACTACCAATCTATTTTCTAAAGGGAAATGTGTAACAGTTCATTTCTACCAGAAATGTATGGGTTCCACTTGCTCTGTGTCCTTGTCAACACTTGTTATTGTTGGTAGTTTGAATGTTAGCCACTCTGTGGGTATGTGGTAATGTTAATTTGTGTTTCTTGGGTGAATAAATTTTATTTATGGCATTTTTCATGTGCCATCCATGTTTCTTCATCTATCTTCTTTCTGAAATGTCTGTTCAAATATTTCGTCACCTTTAAAGTAGTTATCTTTTTATTGAGTTCCCTGTATATTTTCGAAATAGATCTTTTGTAAGATTTTTATTTTTTTAAATATTTATGTGCCATATGAGGTTGAGATTAAGGTTCTTTTTCTCTATAGATATCCGTTTGCCAAACACAATCCAAACTCTATCTTTTTCCCACTGACTTAGCAGGTTTCTTTGACCTTCTGTGTGGTTGACTTCTGGACTCTGTTCTGTTTCGTTAAGCAATGTGTTCACCCTGACAGCATACTACCACACTGCAGTGGCTGTTGTAGTTGTGTGCTAAGCCATTGAAATGGAATAGACCTCCAACCATGTGCTCCTTCAAAAGCTTTTTCTTCTATTCCAGGATTCTATAATTTCATACATTTAGAATTAGCTAGTCAGCCTCTGGGGGAAAAAAAATGCCTGTTGAGAGTTTGGCTGGGAGTCCCCTGGAGATGTAGGTCATCTAGAGGGACAGTAAACATGTTGATAGTATTGAGTTTTCCAATCTATAAACCCGAGGCACTCCTCCACTTATTTAGATTTTCTTTTTGAGTCTTTTCAGAAGTATTGTTCCATGTTCAAGTCTTAATTCATATTTTGTCAAATTTATCCTAAAATATTCCATGTTATGTCTTCACTAGGACTTAATTTTGACTTTCAGTTTTCAAATGTCTGTAGCTGGCAGATAGAAATGCAATTGACTTTGATATATAGTGACCTCGTATCCTGAAATCTTAGTCATTCTGGTAGCTTCTTTGTGGAATATTTAGGCTTTTCCAAACATATGACCATATTGTTTGTAAATAAAGATTTTATTGTCAGAACTGCTCTGCTTTATGCCTTTGTTCCTCCTGTTTCACATCTGAATTTCGCTAGGTTTGCTTAAAGCAAAGACTTAAAGCAGAGACAGTGTGTCAAAAGCCTCTTAGGTGTGACACTTGTCATCCTGAATGCTTTCCTGTATCCCTTCCATCTGTACACTGTCTCCATATGTGAGATCTTCTGTGTCCTCGGAGCCTAGCAAGGCTTCACACTCGAAAACTGTTTAATTGATATTTATCAAATAAAATGATTCTATATTAAGAGCCACTCAGGATGGATTCAGCTATATTGTAAAGAAATTTATAAGAAGTTAGATTTTCAGTTGGGTGTGACTACAGCTACCTATAATCCTAGCACTTGGAGGTGGTAGGAAAGTCGAGAGTTCAAGGTCATCCTTGGCTATACAGGGAGTAAAAAGCTATCCTGGATTGAAAAGACTGCTTCTCAAAAAAATGAAAACAAAGTAAAATATTTTGTACTTTTTTTTTCCGTCCACAACATTTTCATTCAAAAAATGTCATCTGTTGGTACAATCCTCTGACTGGCATGCTGTAATTCAGTAAGTGGTTTTGCATATTTTCTCAATTGAAAATGTTTGTCCCTGGCCCTTCTTTTCTCATTTGAATCCCTCAGTTGGGACCTCACACAGTCATTCAGAAGCTCCTGGAGCTGGGTCCTTTCCAGACACAGGCAGCCCTGAGGCTGCTGAACTGTCCTTGTATCTTTGCTGTCCCTGCTGCCCATGGGGTCAGGTGAGGCATGGGAACACAGGGTGCAGCCAGCGCTGGGATCGAGTTCATCTGATTCCTCGCCAGCTCTCTAAAATTAACCGTGGCTAAAGCTGAAAGGCTTTTTAAAAGCCCTCAGTGAGATTATCGCACTAGACCAGCAGATGGGTCTAATCTTCCATGAAAGGAGGAGGTCTCTCCTGTGACATGACCACTCTGCCTGGAATCAGTTTCTGCTGGGTTTGAGTTAGTGGAGTCCCAGGGACAGTAACAACCCCCATTCCCTTGCATACTACAGAAAGCTGGGTCTCTAAAATTTAGAGTTCTCTCTGGTCTAGATGTCTCTATAAGGTCCCAGGGGTCTTTGTGATATTTACAAATTTGTGAGCCCTTTTCATCATTTGTTGGTCCAGCTGCTGAGCTGTCAACTCTTGTCTTCAGGCTACACAACCTGAGGCTGTCTACCCTCTAGGGTCCTACAGCCACCGTGGTAGTAACGATGAAAACGAGCTTAAAGTAAGCAAGAGGAGAGGGTGTCCTCTGCCGCCTCCAGTGCCATGTGCTTGACAATCAATCAATCAATAAATAAATAAATACACAAATACTAATGAATTTACTCCAAATTACATTTTTATAAGCATCTGTCTTAACGACTTCCATTACATTATTGAAAGGTAGTATTTCAATTTTCGAAGCTATTTTCCAAGTCCTGGACATACAGATTGGTTTTGCTATTATCTGTAATGTTTCAATCATTAGACATCAAGTTTTGCCATATTTAAAGTTATTTGGGGGGGGCAGACTCTTAGAACAGGAATGTGTAGGTTGAAAGTTATTTGCATATCTTTATGTTTCTTGAGACAGAAACAGGTCTTTTCAGAGAAAGAACAATAACCTCTCAGTTGTTAGTATATAGGAATTGTTTGTCCTCTGATACACGAGGTTGTGCTAGTGAGAAAGATAAAAGATAGCGGACCTTGACTTCTAGAGAGTGTAATCAGGCCACATTGGTTGTACCAACCTCTTATTCTAAGCCTGTCAACCTGATATATTCAGGGGCTCAGAGTTTTGTACAAGGAATCTCCATTTTCTGAGAAGCAGTCTGTTGACCTCCCTGACTGAGGAGAGTCTCAGGAGTGTGGTTATTTGCAGCATCCACCAGCTGAGGAACAAAGTGTCGGAGGAGCATGACATTCTCAAGAAGAAGGAGCTGGAGTCGGGGCCCAAAGCGTCCCATGGCTATGGGGGTCGGTTCGGAGTGGAAAGAGACCGGATGGACAAGGTGAGTAGGGAGGAAGAGCCCCTTTAAAGAAAAAAAATAATGGAAAACAAATTGACTTGATTGTTGATACTTTACAATTCATCCTAAATATTGTGTCCATGGTGTCCATTTAGACTTTAATGCAGAATGTCTTTGTGATGTTTGTATCTTTTTTTTTTCTCTCCTGATCTCAACACCCAAGATATAGAAAAAGAGTCAATATATTAGAATAGCTGGCCTGTTTTACCTCCTGCTATACTTGACCTCTTATAATGGTTAGTTTTAGTTGTCACAATCTGGAACCACCCGAGAAAAGAGCATCAATGAAGGATTATCTGGATCAGGTTGATCTGTGGACATGTCTGTTGGAGTTGTCTTAATTACTTTAATTGATGTGGGAAGACCCAGCCCACTGTGGGCAGCACCATTCTCTAGACCTGTGTTGTATAATGTAAGGACAGCAAGTTGAACAGCAAGGCAACATGCATGCATTCTCTCTTTGCTCTTGGTTGTGGATTTGAATGATTCCTTCAAGTTCCTACCTTGACTTCCCCAAGATCAATGACCCTAACCTGGAATTGTAGTCAATAACACCTTTCTCCTTGAAAGTTTCTTTTGGAAGGGTGTTTTACCTATAGTAACAAAAAATGAAACTAGGTCACACTTAGACTGAGAAAGCAGGGAGCTTTAGTGGAGAAGGAAAGATAGGCTACAGAATCATTTGTTGCCTTTAGATGCTGTGTATTCTGTCTGTATTGCAACATCTCTTATCATTTTCCTTATTGCAGTGGTTCTTAACCTGTAGATTGCAACCTGTTTGGGGTTCGCATATGAGATATCCTGCATATCAGATATTTATATTACAATTTTTAACAGTAGCAAAATTACAGTTATGAAGTAGCAATAAAATAATTTTATGGCTGGAGGTTAGCACAACACAAGAAACTATATTAAAGGGTCACATTGTAAGGAAGGTTGAGAACCACTGCCTTACTGTATTATGTGATTATTTGTGTATGGATGATATATGCATGCGTTGTGCATGGTGCATGCATATGTGCATGGTGCATGCATATGTGCATGGTGCATGCATATGTGCATGGTGCATGCATATGTGCATGTGTGGGTGGGTGGGTTCAGATGTGTGTGCACAAGGGGAGGCCACAGCAGGATGTCAAATGTAATCCTCTACAGCTCTCTGCCTCAGTGCCTTGAGACAGGATCTCCCACTGAGTGTGAAGTTCATTATTTCAGCTAGGCTGATTGGGAAGGGAACTCCCAGAATCCACCTGTCTCTGCTTTCTCATACTGGGCTTAAAGGCTCATGCAGCCAGGCCTGGCTTTTCTTGGGGGTGTTAGAGATTTGATCTTAGGTTCTCATGTTTGCAGAGCAAGGATTCTGACCTACTGAGTCCCTCCTCAGCCCCTCAGCCCTTTAGTGATCTTTCATCTATACATTGGAAAGTTCAGAATTCACTTCTACACTTGATCAAAGATACCTGGTTGGTGGAGAGAAGACATCAGTTGTGGTATCTGGTCAGTGCCTCTGACAAGGCCGAGCTTTGTTCAGTGGTTTTGCTCCACCCAGGCCCTGTTTAAGCTCTTCCCTCCCTTCTGCTCTGACTCTTTCTTCTGCCTTCCAGTACAACCCTGCAGGTTTCTGAACAATGGTGTTATCCCCCATCATAGGTTCTTTGGAACCACTGCCAGAGGCTACATGTCTGACCCAGAGTGGAATTTCTTGTATCCTGACATCCATTTGCCATCTCTAGCTATTCCTTAAGGTCATTCTGATCTTTTGCCTGCTGCACTCCTGATTTCCCTTAGAGTGCCGTGGGCCACGAGTACGTTGCTGATGTAGAGAAACACTCATCTCAGACTGATGCCGCCAGAGGCTTTGGAGGCAAATATGGAGTTGAGAGGGACCGGGCAGACAAGGTAGGTGACAGCTTTCTCCCTCAACCATACTCCTTAAATTATGCCGGGCCTTGCCATCACCCAGCAGAGGCCACCAGTGTTTGGTAGTGGTCAGGTCTCATGACCTCTCTCTCAGCAGGTTTGTTGGTGCTGATGCAGGGGGAGTATGCTGAACATCAAATCTTCCGTTTACATTCATCAGGGCTCCGGTTGAAGAACAGCTCTGGCCTAGCATAGGAGAGGCCCAGGTCTCATCAGCAGAGCATCATTTGGTCACTCACAGGCAAAGATCATTAAACTTGGAATAAGACTTCCTTAAGGCATTAGCAGAGAGAAGAGAGAATTTCCAAAATAAGCAACTATGCCAGTCCATTAATTAGGATGGCAATACTTTGATAAGGTGGAGAAATAAACAATAACCTATGTAGCTGGAGTGTTGCTAGAGCCTCCTGCGTATACCAGGGAAATTTTAAAAGGGAAAACACAGTACTGAGTGAGTACAGGCTGATACAATGGGAAGAGCAGGGCTGGTGGCTTTTCGATGCTTTAAATTATACCTTATGATATCGGACTCTGAATCCTCTTTCATGGTACAGGTTGGAGTCTCATCTGAAAGGGGAAGGGAGATGGGAAGGGGAATCGAGAGGAGAAGGAAGGAGCCGGGCAGAGAGATAAAGAAGAAGAGATGGAGGAGTGAGGAATGGGGTAGGGAATCTTCATACCTGGATAAGAAGTGATGATGATGATGATGATGATGATGATTGCCAGCAGTTGTTAATTAAGTAGGACTGAATCCAAGCTGCTAAGTGCTAGGATGGTAATTGTTTGGAGAAAATACAGCCAAAATCAAGAAAATTCAAAATATGCTGCAAAAGAAAGAAAAAGCATAGAAGACACGCTTAAAGTCAATAATGTCATGTGGCACATGTAAGGTTCTATAAACGAGAGAGAATTTCCTGCTAAGTCTTGGCTCTGCCTGGTCCTCTTTGCCCAATCCCTTACTGTTAGTTGTTACTTTACAAGCACAAATTGTATCACCTAAGCAACCCATGTGTCTGGAAATAGACTAAAGGCTGGGGAAGAAGCTCCATTGGAAGCGTGCTAGCCTGGGGTCAGGTTCTACCCCAGCACCTCATAAACCAGGCACGTGGTACATATGAACACCCAGGAGGAGGCAGATGATTAGTCGTGCTAGCTCCCCTTCCACAGGTCCATTTGTCCATCCAGTAGAATCACAGGATGAGAGCCGATGCAGCCGACCACTCATGGGATTCACTGCAGCAGAGCTAGTGCACGGCACGCAGAGCCAGAGCTCCCTGCATAGTGAACAGGCATGCACCTAGAGAGGCAGTCTGCTCCCTCCCGAAGAGTCTGGCCTTATAGACTTGTTAACAGGCTGTGGAGCAAAGCTTGGCTCCATTTCTCCATCTAGAATTGGTCTAGGCGGGATGCTGTTAGTGGTTATGTCATTTTAAGTAACAAGGGCCTGACTGGGTGAGACCCTGGTGGGGACCTTTGAAATTGCAGAGAAGAAAACCCACAGACTTCACAGGGCCTCATTTTCAGTAGCCCACAGAGTCGTGGAAACTGGGAAGAAGTAGCCTCCTGGCATGGAGTTTGCCCAGTCAAACCTACCTTGTGGGTTATCTGTGGCCACAGGGGGTGAGGAGGAAGTTGGCCTGCTGGCTAGGAGTATCACAGTGGCCTGCCAGGGGGTGCAGAGGGCACAGCAATAAGAGGAGTTCTTCTGGTGTGGAGTTCTGAAGTAAGTTGTTTTGGATCTAACGTTGCAACACTCAGGGATTAGCCTGATCTCATCCAGGACCTCTCCCTAGCTATCTACTTATCTAAGAATTAACTTATCTTCTGTCTTCCCTCAAGTTCAAAGTCATCCTTGCCTACAGAGAGAGTGTGAGGTCAGTCTAGATATAGGGGAGCCAGAGAAAGAGGAGGTGGTGTGAAGAGAGGGAGAGGGAGGAGAGGGAGAAGGAGAGGGAGAGGGAGGGGGAAGAGGGAGAGGGAGGGGGAGGGGGAAGAGGGAGAGGGAGGGGGAGAGGGAGGGGAGGAAGAGGGAGAGGGAGGGGAAGAGGGAGAGGGAGAGGGAGGGGAAGAGGGAGGGGGAAGAGGGAGAGGGAGAGGGAGGGGGAAGAGGGAGAGGGAGAGGGAAGGGGAAGAGGGAGAGGGAGATGGAGAGGGAGAGGGAGAGACTAGTTAGTTCTGAAGATGGGAAACTGGCCCTTACTTAGAAACCCATAGTTACAGAGCAAATGGAAGCACAGCTTCCAGGATATATTAGGCCTTAGAACCCCCAAATCTGCGCCTCAGAGCCCCGTGAGGGCATGCTGAGACCAGTACAGTTGAGCAGGACTGAGGTGAGGAGCCCAGATGCACACATAGTCTTTAGTTACAAGGTTGTGAGGCTCACTTAGGGAAAAAAGTGCAGATTCCTTGCGTAACTCAGTGCAGATACTGAAGATACCTCGCTCTGTTCATTTGTTGTATTATTCCAAATGAAGAGAGTCCACATCTCTCAATTTACTGTTGTGGTGGGTAAGACTCATTTAATATTATGTCAAAGAGACCAGTGCTGAGCGACCTTAAGAAACACTCCCAAAGCTAAACAATTACAACCAGAGAATCAGGATTGGATCTACACCGGTCTAGTGTCCAGGTGGTCTAGTGACTGCTTTGTAACAGTTTCTACTTTAAGCCTGCGAGCCTTGCTGGGGGTCCCTAAAACTGCCTCTGGAACTGAGAAGAAAGTAAGGCAAACCAGAGAAGGAGAAGATGAGAACCTGGATAATCATTTCTCTTTTCCGTCTCTCAGTCAGCGGTGGGCTTTGACTACAAAGGAGAAGTGGAAAAGCATGCGTCTCAGAAAGGCAAGTGCACAGAGCCTTGGCCATGGCTGGCCAGTCTCCCTGCCCACATCTACCCCCTGCAGCTTGTCATAGCTCCCTGCCTGCAACTCCCCTCTGCTTTGGCCGCCTTTCAGTTCCAATTGTGAGAGGACTTCTTTCTCAAATACATTCTATGAGCTTGATCAGTCTGTCTAATCCTTTCTTTTCTAATTGAAAAGTAGAAGATATAATATTTCTTTTTTCTTTATTATCTTTAAAACTTAACACAGTTTAAAATTAATCATGTCTTTGTGAATAATAAAGAAAAAACATTTTAGCTATATTCTTTCTACCATCTATATTATTGTTGCCCAGTATATTGTTTATTTCTGAGTTTTAAACCTGATAAAATATAATGATGCTGGGCACAGTGGCACATGTCCTTACTCCTAGCACTTGGGATGGAGAGGCAGGTGAATCAAGGCCAGCCTAACCTACATAACCAATTCCAGGACAGTTGGGGTTGTGTAGAGAAACCTAGTCTCAAAAGACCCAAAATGAAACAAAGCAAAGCCAGATAGATAGATAGATAGATAGATAGATAGATAGATAGATAGAGACATTAAATATGACAAAGATTATATATACATATATATAATAAAACCAATGAATGCTTAAATTTCTTATATATATATAACCAATGAATGCTTAAATTGGGTAACAACAGACAACTTCCTAGCTATTCTTCACATTTTATCATTTCTTCCTGCTGTTTCTATTTTTCTTCTTGCTGAAATGTTTCCAGATCATTATTTTATAGACTAAAATAACTTTAAAGAACTTCTGCCCCACCCCTCAGGCCCAGGCCTTAAACTGTATGGTTTTCATCATGACTTTCCCTTCATTATTTTGAAAATATTATTTCATCATTTTTTGGGGTCTCTAATGCCAGCCGAGTTATCAATTCTTTTTTTCTCTCTCTCTCTTTTTCTTTTCCCCCTTCTCTTTTCTCCCTCTTACTCCAGCCCACTTGCTCTGGCCCCCTCTCACTATGGCCAAAGGTTTTTGTTTTGTTTTGTTTTTAATTTGTTTCTCCTTACAGATGGTTGTGAGCCACCATGTAGTTGCTGGGATTTGAAACTCATGACCTCTGGAAGAGCAGTCAGTGCCCTTAACTGCTGAGCCATCAGCAGCCCCAGTTATCATTCTTTATAGATAATGTATCTTTCTTTTTAAAAAAAAATAAAAAGATAAAAGTTAAGCCAGGCCTGATGGTACTGATCTTTAATGTTGGCTGCTTGGAAGACTGAAGCGAGGAAATTGCAAGTTCAAGGCCAGGCCGGGCTAAGCAGTGGGTTTAAGGCCAGTATGGACAATTTAGAGAGTCTTAACCTCAACATTAAAGGGGGCGAGGAGTGTAGGTCAGTCACAGAGCATTTGGGAGGTCTTGACCCACCCAACTCTGCCTTCTGAGTTCTGGGATCAGAGGCGTGCACCACCATTGCACACCCCAATTTCTTTTTCTAAGATCTAACTCCACTTTTCTAATTTTTATCAATTGTTTATCTGTTCTAAAAACATATAAAGTTTTGACTATTATTTTGCTTAATGTACTTATACTTAATATGGGCTTCTTTCTTTTTTTTTTTTTTTTGAGATAAAAACCTAGGCAGGTGATTTTGGTTCAAGGAAATCACATATTTTTCCCCCACAACACAACTTAATGCTGCCCTTGACCAATTCTATGTATATTTCAATTTTAATTAAATTAAAACGTTTTCTAATTTTCCTGGTGAATTTTCTCTGACTTATATGTTGTTTGAAAGTTATTTGAAAGTGTATGTATGTGTGTATATATATATATTAATCATATTGATCATATATCTCAATTCTAATGTTTCGATTTAGTCTTTGAGAGTTGCAAACAATGTATTTTGATTATACGCTTTCCCTTCTCCCATTTCCACCTAGAAATCCTTCCTTCCTACTTTCCCACCCCCCAACTTCATGTTCTTTCTCTTTCATGAAACAAACCAATAAAACAAACTACACCACACACACACACACACACACACACACACACACACACACAGAACCCACCTCGTGTTGGCCAAATATCCTGAGTAGGAGGTCTGCAGTAGAGTGTGACTACTAAGCTGAAAGAACATATTTTTGTTTCTTATGCATTGAGGAAATTTTCCATATCATTTTATTGATATTGGCCTTTAATTTTATTGTGATCAGAAAATGATTTCCAGTATTTCAGTCTTTTGAAATGTATTAAAGGTTCGAACATGGCTCTCTCTCTCCCTCTCTCTCTCTCTCTCTCTCTCTCTCTCTCTCTCTCTCTCTCTCTCTCTCTCTCTTTTTCTGTGTGTGTGTATGTGTGTGTGTGTGTATGCGCATGTGCATGTGTATATAAGTGTTCTATGTGCACAGAGAGAGTATCTTGTATAGTTTGGGATGCAGTATTCCTAAGAGCCAGGTTTAGTGACAAAGGTAGTTAGATCTTATATGACTTAATTGATGATGTTTTTTGTTCGATAGGTTTAATTCTTCAACACTGGCTGTATATTTACCTATCTGTCTTACTGTTTCTACTAGACTTTGCTTCATGAGTTTTGGTGCTGTTAATAAATTTGATGCCAGTGCACTTATTCCTGGTGGACAGAGCTTTTCCTTATAGCACTTCACTGTGTCCCCCTTGCCTGTTAGGTTACTCTCTCTCTCTTGAAGTCTACTTCATGTTGTGTTCTTGCTATTTTTCTTAGGCTATTTTTCCCACATGTAAACTTTCTTTGTGTGTCAGTACACAAGCATGTACTTGCTCATGTGTGTAGAGTCAGTGTTGGGTGTTTTCCTGATTGTTGTCCAACTTAACTATTGGGGCTGGGTCTCTTCCTAAACCTGGAGAACACATATTTTACAAGACCAGCACTCAGGCACCCGTCTGTGCTTTAGAATCCCAGGCACACAATATCACATTTAGTTTTGTATCCAGTGCTTGGAACCCAAACCCAGCTCCTCATATTTGCATGGCTGACTCATCTTCCAGCAGCCACCATGTGTGTATTTTCTGAGATCAGTATTTAAGTTAATGTCTTCGCTTAGAATTCCTGAGTTCTATAATTGAAAACAAAATTACATTCCACAATTGAGTACAGGACTAGAACTCCAACTGTTACTTGTAAAATGCCCCCTTGTCAAATACTGAACAGGCTACAAGATCCCTTGACATCCCCTGTACCTCCTTTTCAGCTTGCATACCTACCCCTACCACTCTTGTATAGATTTTACAGCCACAGATCCTACGTCCTAATCCCTATTCATTACATTTTGTCTTGAAAGCGCTTAGGGTTTCTGTGACTGGCTGCTCACAATCACACTCACACCCCACCCCCACCCCCGCCCCACAGACATAGCTCTGACTCTCCTGTTTCTTCCTGGAGCCAGGATTATTTCCTCTCCCTTCCCCTCCTCTTCCTCCTCTTCTTGTACCTGTTCCTTCATTCCCCTCCTCCTCCTCTTCCTCCCCCTCCTCCCCCCTTCTCCCCCTCCTCCTCTTCCTTCTCTTCCTTCTCATCTTCCTCTTTCTCCTCCTCCTCTTCCTTTCTGAGTTTCACTACTTAAAAAATTATTGTATTTGACTGAGATTTCTCTGTTTCAATGGGAGTGGAGACAGAGCACACACCTCATATGCCTGCTTTTTGTCGCAGAGATCTCCTCTCATGCTCTCTATACGTAACCATGCCTCGAAGGAGGGAAAATGTTGAGATGCTCATTTGGGATGGAAGTGAGGGTGTAGTACGTGTTAAAGTAGATCACCTCTATGTTAAAGTAGCTCACCTCTCTCCGAACCTGGAGCCCCGCCCTGACCTATCACTCTGCACTCCTTTCTTCAGACTTCCCTCTCTGGCGTTTCCCAGTGGGCCAAGACTAGCTTCTCAGGCCTTCCTTGTCCATTGCAGATTACTCTCATGGCTTTGGAGGCCGCTACGGGGTAGAGAAGGATAAACGGGACAAAGCCGCTCTGGGGTACGACTACAAGGGAGAGACGGAGAAGCACGAGTCTCAGCGAGGTAAATCGGATTGGGACGAGGGAGGTCACTAGGTCACACAGGGCCCTCTTTCTTTCTGTTTTGGAAGCTGACTCAGGGTCCCAGAATACAGAGGCAGATGAGCAGAAGAGTGGCGTGAAGGGGGTCAGCACCGATGGAGTGGACAACGGGATTGGGAGTAGGGCAGAGAAGGAACAAGAAGGAAGGGTATTGGGAAAGGGCTGTAGCTAGGCTGAGCGATGGGCCGAAGTGAGTCTCATAGGCCAGTCAGCCTCAGGAAGGACTGCACTTTCTTCTAGGACACAGCAGGAACAGCTGAATGGCTCACCTTATGTTCCTATTTATTTCCTTGTATTTTGCCTTGGCAAATTACTATTGCGTTTGGTTCTTTCCACCCTTCTTTCTTTCCTCCCCCAACCCTTTTTATTTTCTTCCCATCATCCATCTCTCTCTCTGACCTCTGACGTTTCTTCCTCTTTCTCTGCCACCTTCTGTATTCCTGTCTCCTAATCTTCGCTGCTCCCTCTCCTGATTCCTAGCATTTTAATCTCCCGTTTTCACTCTCAGAACTTTCTTTCCCACAGATTATGCCAAGGGCTTTGGTGGCCAATATGGAATCCAGAAAGATCGAGTGGATAAGGTAAACCCAGGACACCATGGTCTCAAGGGTGTCTCTATGGTAAAGTGGGTACAAGGGAAGAGAGAAGCCAGGAGCAAAATGGAACTCTTGGACCTGGGTTCTGAGCCTGGTGTGCTGGGCTTCAACACCTAAGGAGCATGAATTCTATACCCTGAGGTTTAAGTGAGGGTAGGGTGGTTGAGAAGAATGATAGACACTACGTTTACCAAAAAATCAGACATGATGTTTCAAGCTTTTCTTAATCCTGTCTTAAGTTTCTCCCTGTTCCACACCACTGTCCTGTGTGTCCACCAGCTTCTCTTCCTGCATAAGCAAGGACCTTGCTTCATTCTAGGTAACTGGGCTCAGAAACATGAAATTCAAATGGGGAAATGAGCCCACCAGTAGAGTTCTTTATCCTTCTCTCTTCCAAGAGATAATATTGGAGCCCCCAGTCCAACTGTTGCTTACCACATGGCTACAGATACCTCCCAGGGTGGTCCTAGGCACCAGGACTGTCTCATGGACCACTGCCCTCTTGCTTCCTCACACTGTGAACGCTGTTGTGCTTGCAGAGTGCTGTTGGCTTCAATGAAATGGAGGCCCCAACCACGGCGTATAAGAAGACAACACCCATAGAAGCTGGTCAGTCCTCACGGTACCCTTCTCTGTGCCCTTCAGCCTCCTTTCTCTTCTGGCTTCCTCTCCTCACAGACTACCCCTTGTATGCCCTGAACAACTGAGACTAACCAAGGAAATGAGCTTCCTGCTCTCACCATTTCAGATTCTGTCTCCTAGAAGAGTTAGACCAACTGGATGGCAAGGGGGGTGGCATTAGGGGAAAAAAACTGAGGGTCAGAGACACACCGGGAAGAGAGAGGAACTGCCTGGAAAAGACAGAATAGGCAGACCCTTGAGATGAGACATAGGATGATGTGGGTAGAGGCACATGGGTAGAGAAACATGCTTGTTCAAAGACTCATAATTTTGAAAAGACTAATGGTCCTTCATCACAGGGAATCTGGGCTTCAGTGCCCTGGGATCCCCAGGCCTTGTGACTCTCTCACTACCTCTGTACCTTCCCCTCCAGGGGTGACCTCCTCATCTTTTCTACTCCTGCATATTTAGCAGATCTCTCTCATTTCTATAAGTACCATCCCCTCTCTCTCCACTCACAATCCAGGACCCCCTTAATTTTCCCTGTCTGTGTCTGCAGCTTCCAGTGGTGCACGTGGGCTGAAGGCCAAATTCGAGTCCATGGCTGAGGAGAAGAGGAAGCGAGAGGAAGAAGAGAAGGCACAGCAGATGGCCAGGCAGCAACAGGAGCGAAAGGCTGTGGTAAAGATGAGCTGCGAAGCTCAGCAACCGTCCGTGCCTGTGAAAGAGCCAGAGGTGCCAGCCCAGATGCCCAAGAAGATCCTCACAGAGGTGAGTGCCTGGTTATCGGGGCCCAAGATCTCTAAACAAGACAGGTGTCTAAGAGGCCCAAGTGATAGGCATAGATAGATGGACAGACAGACAGACAGACAAGGCAGACAGACAGATAAGGCAGATGTATTTCTTATTGAACCAAGTCTGTTATACTTGTCTTTGCAAAGATTCAGTATGTGTATTTGACCCCATGTAGCAGAAAGTCAAGAAAAAAAAACCAACAAAGTCACCAAGATTTATAGACTCTACCTGTTTGAGTTTAAGATGACAGGTCATAGCTGCAACAGTAGTCTTTGTTGCACCAACTAAAGATAGAGGCACTGTCACCATCAGTGTGGGACCCATCTTGAGGATTGTGTTGTACTGGACTAGCAGAATGGATGGGTGGTTCTTGGTAAGTATAAGAAAGAACAGCACCAGGGAGCCAAGCAGCTCCACAGCCTTCTGTGCATGGCCCTCCAGGAGAGAGTGATCTCCCAGCAGTGCTTCTGAGCATGGAGGTGAGATCTCCAACTTCTCTCTGAAGGGGAACATCTAGGAGCGCACAAGGCATACGATCAGTGGAGCAGCTGGGACAGAAGCCTTCCAGGTGCCATTTACACCAGGGAGCCAGACAGCTCCACAGCCTTCTGTGCACAGACCCTATCAGAAGAGAGTGGGTCTACCAGGAGTACAGACACAGGCTTACAGGCCCACAGGAGGGACAAGCTCTAGTCAGAGACAGCAAGACCAACTAGCACCAGAGATAACCAGATGGTGAAAGGCAAGTGAAAGAACCCTACCAACAGAAACCAATGCTATTTGGCAACATCAGAGCCCAGTTCTCCCATCACAGCAAGTCCCAGATACCCCAACACACCGAAAAGCAAGAGTTGGATTTAAAATTGCATCTCATGAGGCTGATAGAGAACTTTAAGAAGGACATAAATAGCTCCCTTAAAGAAATACAGGAGAACATGGGTCAACAGGTAAAAGTCCTTAAAGAGGAAACACAAAAATCCCTTAAAGAATTACAGGAAAACACAAACAAACAAGTGAAGGAACTGAACAAAACCATCCAGGATCTAAAAATGGAAGTAGAAACAATGAAGAAATCACAAAGGGAGACAACTCTGGAGACAGAAAACCTTGGAAAGAAATCCAGAGTCAACAACAGAATACAAGAGATAGAAGAAAGAATCTCAGATGCTGAAGATACCATAGAAATCATTGACTCAACAAAGAAAATGCAAAAAGCTTGTAACCCAAAACATCCAGGAAATCCAGAACACAATGAGAAGACCAAACCTAAGGATTATAGGTATAGAAGAGAGTGAAGATTTACAACTTAAAGGGCCAGTAAATGTCTTCAACAAAATTATAGAAGAAAACTTCCCTACCCTAAAAAAAGAGATGTCCATAAACATATAAGAAGCCTACAGAACTCCAAACAGACTGGACCAGAACAGAAAGTCCTTCCGGCACAGAATAATCAAAACACCGAAGGCACTAAACAAAGAAAGAATATTAAAAGCAGTAAGGGAAAAAGGTCAATTAACTTATAAAGGCAGACCTATCAAAATTACAACAGACTTCTCACTAGAGACCATGAAAGCTAGAAAGATCCTGGCAGATCTCATACAGATCCTAAGAGAACACAAATGCCAGCCCAGACTACTATACCCAGCAAAACCCTCAATCACCAGAGATGGAGAAACCAAGATATTCCATGATAAAGCCAAATTTACACAATATCTTTCCACAAATCCAGCCCTACAAAGGATAATAGATGGAAAAAGCCAACACAAGGAGGGAAACTACACCCTAGAAAAATCAAGAAAGTAATCTTCTTCCAACAAACCCAAAAGAAGGTAACCACACAAACATAAAAATAACATCAAAAGTAACAAAAAGCAACAATCACTATCCCTTAATATCTCTTAACACCAATGGACTCAATTGCCCAATAAAAAGACATAGACTAACAGAAATATTTTTCATGTAAATCTTCAATTTTATCAGAAAATGTTTATAAATCCTCTTTCAATTAATTTAGTAATGTTTTTATATCTACCATTTTATCTGTATTATTTTCCATGATAATCTTCAATTTTAACATGTTTTTCTATATATTTCTTCAATTTTATCAGAAATATTTTCCATGTAAATCTTCAATTTTATCATAAAATATTTTTACTTCCTTTTTCAATAAAATTAAAAAATAAAAGAAAATAAATAAAAATAAAAAGAAAGAACATGGTAAGTAGATGTAGTTAGTGTAGCAATTTCTCCTTCTTCAGATCTGGCCTCCAAAAGAGAATTACCTACAGCCAGAGACTGAGCCTGAGAGAAGCAGAAGGGAATGCCCTGTGCCCTCTCTGCCCACGAGGCAGTCTCCACTGCAGAATCCCTTGGAGGTAAGCAGAGCCCCAGAGAGTCTCTGTCCCCTCCTCATCTTCTCTCCTCTTAGGCAGGAGGGCTGTATAGGGTGGTCACCTACCCTGTTCTGCATACCCTGGTTTTAGCACTGGAGTCCAGCATTCTGGAATCTCTCCAGTCCTGAGCAAACCTGGGCAGCTGGTTCCCCTAGCTGTGGTACCCCAACAGTGTTCTTTTGGTTTGATGTTCTCCTGGTTTTCCAAAGACTCCACCATGCTTTCCCCTCACACCTGGAGCTTCCCTCCTGTCTGTCGCTCCTGGGTGGGTGCTTTGAGAGGGGGAATGTCTTAGGAGTCTGTGGATGAAGAACAGACTACTCCCAAGGAAGGGCTTCTAAACTGCAGGGAAGAGTTGCTGGTGAGGGTGTTATCAACCTCATTAAACCATCGTTCAATCCTCCTGGTCCACTTGCCTCTCCTCAGGACAATGAGGAGCCCCCAGCTCTGCCCCCTAGAACCCCAGAAGGCCTCCAGGTAGTGGAAGAGCCAGTGTATGAAGCAGCACCTGGGCCTGAGCTGGAGCCGGAGCCAGAACCGGAGCCTGACTATGAGGATGTTGGGGAGTTAGATCACCAGGATGAGGAAGCAGAGGGAGACTATGAGGATGTGCTGGAGCCCGAGGACACCCCTTCCCTGTCCTACCAGGCTGGTGAGTGGATTGAATGGGGAGGTGTAGGGTTATGGGTCCTGTGGCCTCTGGGGAGGCAGGACTCTTAGGGAGTCGACTGGGCTTACCCATGCTGTCGCAGGGCGGTTGTTGCCAGGGCAGGAGGGATGCCCTGGGGCACTGCTCTAAGGGTGGGGAAGCACAGTGTGAGGAATGGGACAGTCAGAGCTGGCTTGGGAATTCTCAGACATCCAAGGAGGCTGGGACTGTCTGGTTCTCAGGCTCTTGAACCCCCAGGTGCTGTTGGGAGCCGGAAGAGCTGAGAACAGAGTGGGGACTCACAGGCTGGATCTAGCCAGGGCTGAGGGGAAAGGGGGGAGGGGGCGTTCTGGCTGGATCCCTTAGGGAGAGTTCTTGGCTTGATGGTGGCAGGGGCTTGAGTTTGGCTTGGTGGCTGTTACTTGTCACAAAGAAGCCTTCTATGGGAGATTAGACTCTGTAAGCAAAGGCATTCTCTGTGGCTCCCCAAGGCAGGTCCTGATAAGAGGCAGTCCATGGTTTTAAGGCATTTCTTGTCATGGCGGAAAGTGGATGAGTAAAACCGTACCCCATTTCTCAGGGTGGGCCTGAGATTAAATACCTTTTGCAGGGAGGAATGTCTGGGAAGGGGAGTTTATTGGTTAAATCCCCTAGGCCTTTAGGTAACTCATTAAGTGGAGATCTGTCTTGAGCCTACTTGACCTGTGGTCATGTCCTCTACATGTGGAGGGGCTTGGGGCGTTGCCCTTATATAACTGAATGTCAAAAATGTATGGAAGGCTGTGGCCTCGTACCCAGGAACAGGCAAAATGCCTACCGTTCCTTCAGGGTCACCG
Organism: Tokudaia tokunoshimensis; assembly: GCA_036184795.1. Classification (NCBI taxonomy): domain Eukaryota; kingdom Metazoa; phylum Chordata; class Mammalia; order Rodentia; family Muridae; genus Tokudaia; species Tokudaia tokunoshimensis. Next base: position 23,184,121 of record BTHU01000015.1, read on the forward strand.
GGGTTTTGAGCCTTAGCTCAACTGAGAACAAGACTATCTTTCACAGTCCTACAGGGAGGGGAAAGCAGCTCCCAAATTTGATCAGTTTTGGGGCAGCAGAGTAGGAGGAAGAATTTCCCCTCTGTCTGTTTCCCCACATTGATGTTTACATTTCTCATTATTCAGGACCCTCAGCTGGGGCTGGTGGTGCAGGGATCTCTGCTGTAGCCCTGTATGATTACCAAGGAGGTAAGTTTGAAGCCACTGGAAGGGTCTGGTACCCCTGGCAGCCCATGATATGAAGGAGAAGGGGTGGGTTCTGAGGGTCAAGAAAGGGCACAGAAGACCAGGCCTGTTTCCTTCCCTGAGGCTTAGAATGGGCACAGAAACATACAGAGGAATTCCTGCCTGGCCATCCTAATGTCTCCTCAACTTCCTCCCCAGAGGGAAGTGATGAGCTTTCCTTTGATCCAGATGACATCATCACTGACATTGAGATGGTGGATGAAGGCTGGTGGCGGGGCCAGTGCCATGGTCACTTTGGACTCTTTCCTGCAAACTATGTCAAGCTCCTCTAAGGACCATCCCATTGTCTTTTAACTCCCCCTGTGTTCGAAGCTGTGCTGCCTCCCTCTTCCCACTCCATGGTACTGCTGCAAGGACCTGACTGAACATCATGGGATGCCTGAAGTTCTGGCAGTGTGTCTCCTGCCTCTTTAAGAGCTTTAGGTAGAACTTCTTGAGGCTTGGGCATGGCGGGGTTAGGGGGGATGGGGGGTAATCTCTCTGTTCCTCTGTGTCCACTCTTCCCTGGGGTAGCTCATGAAATCATCTTGCAGTCCTGCCTCCTTCAGCCACACCCCAGCTCTGCTGTCCTCTCTCTAGAGTGCTGGGATTCCCTCACCCCTGCCCTGGGGGCCAGCCTAGAGGGGAGACTCTTCCTGGGCTGCCTGATTCGCCCTGTTGTGCTTTTGCTTGTTTATCTTCCCTTAGCAGAAAGATTGGAACTGCCCTTCTGTTTAGTCCTAAAACTGAAAATAAAGTAAGACTGTGGCTTAGCTTTGTACTGGATTAGTGGTGCTTTTAGCGCAAGGCTCTCTGGCCCTGATTCTCCATTCCTCTCACATTTGCACCCAGAAAACTCCCCCTAGTCTGGCTTATCACTGCCCACACCCTATGCTGTGGAGGTCAGGAGCTAGGCCCTTTTTATCTGGCTGTACCTTAGCCCCAGTCCTAAACAGACAAACCTGTTGCCTTAGTTAAGGTTTCTAGTGCTATGATAAAGTACATGACCAAAAGCAGCTTGGGGAGGAAAGGGTTTATTTCAGCCTACAACTGTTAGGTCACACTCCATCACTGAGAGTCACTGAGGGAAGCCAGGGCAGGGATTCAGAGCAAATACCTAGAGGCAGAAACTGAAACAGAAGCCAGGGAGGAGTGCTGGTTACTGGCTTGCTTCCTATGGCTTGAACCTTCTTTCTTATATACCCAGAACCATCTACCCAGGGATGGTTACCACCCACAGAATTGCCTGCAGGGCATTTTATGGAGGCATCTTCTCAGTTAAGATTCCTTCTTTCCCAGATATGTCTAGGTTTGGTTTGTGTCAAGTTGACAAAACCAACCATCATACCTGTGAATGACAGCAATGTGGAATAATAGGGTCAGGTGACATCCAGATTAAGGTAGTTCAGTCTCTGCGGGCTTTAGCAGTTGTATGAGGTTAGTTTCCTACCTGGGAATATATATGACATGTGTGCTTGAGCATGTACGTGCACGCATGCGTGTGTGCATGTGTGTGTGTGTGTGTGTATGTGTTCAGGTGTACATGTGCATGTGTGTGTGTGTGCAGGTGCACTTGTGTGTTCGGGTGTACATATGTGTGAAGATGTGTTTGTGTGTTCAGGTGTAGTGTGTGTGTGTGTGTGTGTGTGTGTGTGTGCAGGTACACTTGTGTGTTCAGGTATACCTGTGTATGTTGGCTAGAGTGCAATGTCAGCTGTCAATCCTTATGAATATAGTCTGCTTCCTGTTAAACAGGATTTGTGTCTGACCTGGAGCTCATCAGTTAGGCTTAGCCAGGGAACCTCAGGGTTCCTCTTGTCTCTGCCTCCTCAGCACCAAGATTATCAGCAAAAACTATCACATCTGGCATTTTACGTGGGTTCTGGAGATCCAACTTAGGCCCACCTGCTTGCTAGGCAAGCACTTGACTAACTGAGCCACCTCCCTGACACCCTGGCAAATGGTGATTCTCTAAGAAGAAGCACAGATTAGAGGGTTGGAAAAAGGAAGGTTGCTGCCCCCCCATGCCCTCCCCCCCCCAAAGACTAACACCAAGGGAGAACAAACTCAAGTGGGTTAAGAATGTCTAGGGGCTTTAGGAGGGCAAGGATCCCTGATACCAGGACAACTGAATCCCATGTCCAGAAAGGGATAGATGAACAAAGTTCATGAGACTTCTGTGTGTCCAGAGCTGGAGTAGACAGGAAGAGATGAGGATATCCATGTAGCCATGATGAGCAAAACATGATTCCCAAGCACAATACGGGGCTTAGAGAGAAGTGAGCTTAAGCAGTCCCAGCAAAGATGGGAGATCCTGGCGTACAATTCAAGTGAATGTCAGGGATTGAAGTTGGGCATCATTGGTTGACATGTTAGAGAAGCCAAGGATCTCAGCAGTATTGGCATTGGTCTCAGCTCCTAAAAATGGAGGGGGCATTGGGATGGAGGATCTATAATTAATGGCTGAGACTGCAGTTGCCTGGGACCTCTTAGAGGTAACCCCACCTTTCTAGAGCTCTACGCAGTTCAGACTTTTTTTCACTGGCCTTTCTTCAAGACAAACATTGCTGGATTTTTATGATAACTTTGATGTTTGCCAGTGAATCACAAGTCTGTCTCTAGACCTAACTCACAAGACTTACTCACTTAGTCTTTCTGTGCGCAGAGCAGCCTTTATTTCCCAATAGAGAAAGACATTAGGTTTGCTGTTGTATGGAGATAAGTCACCGTGGATACACAAATCCATGTTCTCCATTTCAATTTGATTTGGCATCATACATGCATTAGACCTGTGCAGTGGTGGTGGTGTGGCTTTAAACCTATCTCTAGTTCTCACCTTGCTTTTCATCTGACCTTTCCTTTTAAGACAACTTCCTTCTCGAGTCCCTATGCTGCTGAGGCTACAGGTCATTTGGGGCTCAGTTCTGTAGCTTATCCCCTCCACAGCCAGCTGCTTTCTACCTCTGAGTTGCCTTTAAGGATGCTGTTCATCGAAGGGCTCTGCTCATGGATGTCTTCTGGTCCAGGCTCTATGCTCACAGTACATTCCTCTCCACTTTCTTCAGCTGCTGTATAAACAGAATCCACGTGGATTCCATCTTGCTTCTGTCATAGGTACCCACTACTCATAGTGCTCTCTGAAGCTTCATTTCCTTAGTCAGATCATTCATCAATCGAGCATCTCAAAATGGTCTCTTTGCTATGTCTGCCCTCTTCCCACAAAGTGAGTGTGTCTCTAGGGACCAGGGAATGCCTGGGGTATCCTGATTTACTTTAACACAAATAGTGAATTCCCTTATAAAAATGTTTAAAGATGTCAATCATCTAAGTACTGCTCTGAGATAGGAAGGGGGGGGGGAGAGGGAAGTATCCACACCTCAATGAGGTGGGGGATAGATGGGGAGGTCCTGACTGTCTCCTTGACCAGGTGGCCTGGAGCAGTACAGCTTAAGGTGGCAGAGCCCTGTGGCCTCCCTGCCTCTCTGCTGCTCCTGGCTCAAGTAACTGAATTTGGGATTTGTTTCCATGGTCTGTAGTTTCTCTCTCTCTCTCTCTCTCTCTCTCTCTCTCTCTCTCTCTCTCTCTCTCTCTCTCTCTCTCTCTCTCATAAAACCCCAAGAAGCTTTGAGAACCCCATTCCACTGTTGGGAAGAACCAGATTCCGAATGCATGGAGCAGAGACCTGGAGAGCTCCCTTCCCTTTTGCCAACCTCATTGTTTAGCCATCGTCAGTTACTCATCTTCACTGAGCAAAGCCTAAGAGAACACTCTAGATACACTTTTAGGAAACGATGACTCGCACAAAAAAAAAAAGTTGTGAAATACGAACCAAGCTGTACAGATTAGGAATATGTAATAGCACTGTGTACAGATTAGGAATATATAATAGCACTGTGTACAGATAAGGAATATACAATAGCGTTGTGTTAACAATAGCATGTGAGGAATACAGCAGAGAGTGAGCTTGCTTTCAAAATGGACTTTGCAAAGGCACCAGTTGTATCTGCATCACCTTCTTCATCTGTGCCACCTTCTTCATCTGCATCAGCTTCTTCGTCTGCACCAGCTCTGAACTATGGTCAGAGAGACAGATGTCCAGACAACAAACTCACAGAATGGTGAGACTCCTTCATTATTTGGGTTCCTGGCTGACTGCTTCCCTGTGATGCCTGCCTTCCCTTCCTTGTTTTTTATTAGCTTGAGAACTTCTAGGGTTGCTGGAAAATGGCACCAATTAGGAGAAGATGACCTTGACTTGAGATAAATGACTTTCCTGGTTTCAGGTTTCCCTAAAGAGGGCAGGGGAGATATATTACGTTGTGGTCCAAGGACACAAAACCATATTAGGTAGATCAGCTCCATCTGGCTCTCAATTTAGCTTCATCACATGTTTAAAACTTATTTAGTAAATGAATAAGAGTTGTGTTGACTTATGCTGGCCATGTAAGGTCAGATTTGTCACAGTGAAAAGTGAGCTCATCCTAACTTACCATTGCTGATGTAGCATCCTTTCGGACAGTGGTTCTCAACCAGGAGCTTCTTTGCTTCCAGAGAACTTTGGCCTTTCCTTCATTTTAAAGAGTTTTTTTTTTTTCTTTTCTTGATGTTGCCAAGACTATACACAGCAAACTGTTTTGCTTTGGCTTGTGGTGTCCTTGAAACTGCTGTGCTTACCCAGTGTGGTCCATTCTCTTGGGTTGCCTTAACCATCTGGGCTTTGATGCAGTAGAGTGACTAAAATGCCCTGAATTGTCAAGACCAATCAAGCTTCAGAACCTTCCAGTTGGATTGCCTTCATCTGGGATATCCTAAGGTCACTGTACCTCAGACGCTGTCCCTGTAGCGCTTGCCCTAAGAACTTGAAGGTGTTTGTAAAGTGCACAGCTCAATGTAGAAGCACCAGTCTATGCTCGTTAATAGTTTCCTTGTTCTCCAGTCAACTAAGAACTTGGGTTTGTTTATCAAATGACCTTAAGCTATTAATTTTCTCCCCAGACTTGTCTATTTTAGAAGAGGAAAGAAAAAGATGAGGCAAAAATGTGGTGCGTTCATACAAGCTATAGCTCAAAAAACAAAAACAAAAAAACCCCAAAACCCCTAGTGTCCTACTGTAGTTGCTAAGGCCTGAAGGACTCCACACATCCTCTAGATGTGCAGTTTTCAGAGTGGCGCCCTCAAATCACATTGTCCTACTTTGAATAACTCTGAGAAGCCAGGAGCAATGGTGTACAAATCTTTAAGAGTGTCTGCCCCGTGGTCGGGCCCTAAAGGTGGACACTAAGCTCTCCCGGGCCTGCTCTTGGGGCTGGGACATGCTGGTCAAACGAATCGGGTCAGTCTTATGCTCCACGACGTTGAAAGGGCAGGTTTTCAGGTGTTCAGACATTGAGGTGACTTCATTAAACTCCCAGGTCTTGATTTTTGAGAAGAGACTGCTGAACTGCCAGATCTGCCAGAAAGAGAAGCTCGAGGTGAACATGGGCAGGGAGTGCTGAGTGCTTACAGGCAGAGTGGGGAGGAACTGTGTGTGAGAGGAGTCTGTACTTCTTGTGTTCAGCTTCCCAAGTGCCCAGCCACTGCTAGGGCATTCATATTTCCCTTTCCTGCACCTAATGCCTAGCACCTTGCTGATTAATGATCTTCCCAGCCAGTTTCGTAATTGCTTGTGATGCCTAATGTCAAAACAATTGACACACACCTTCCCCAGCTCCCCTATGATTGACACACACCTTCCCCAGCTCCCTATGATTGACACACACCTTCCCTAGCTCCCCTATGATTCACACACACCTTCCCCAGCTCCCCTATGATTCACACACACCTTCCCCAGCTCCCCTATGATTGACACACACCCTCTCCAGCTCCCCTATGATTGACACACACCCTCCCCAGCTCCCCTATGAGTGACATACACCTTCCCCAGCTCCCTATGATTGACATACACCTTCCCCAGCTCCCTATGATTGACACACACCCTCCCCAGCTCCCTATGATTGACACATACCTTCCCCAGCTCCCCTATGATTGACACACACCTTCCCCAGCTCCCCTATGATTGACACACACCTCTCCCAGCTCCCCTGTGACTGACACACACCTTCCCCAACTCCCTATGATTGACACAAACCTTCCCCCAGTTCTGTGATTGACACACACCTTCCCCAAACCTTCCCCCAGCTCCCCTATGATTGACACATACCTTCCCCAACTCCCTATGATTGACACACACCTTCCCCAGCTCCCCTATGATTGACACACACCTCTTTCAGCTCCCCTGTGATTGACACACACCTTCCCCAACTCCCTATGATTGACACAAACCTTCCCAAGCTCCCCTATGATTGACACACATCTTTCCCAGCACCCTTAATTCTAGACACATAGTTCAAATCTTGATGACTAGCACTCAGGGGCTCTGCTCTGGGACTTTTGAATGAGACACCAAAAGCTGATTCCTTTTTCCTTCTGTGCTTGAACCAGGAGGAAGCTGGGGTCCCATGAGCCCCCAGCAGCTACCAGGGGTACCTAGGAAGAACTACCATAGAATGCAGCCAGCATTGCAGAAGTGAGGACAAACAAAGGTCTCTGAGCTACTCCATTAAGCCTTACCTGAGACCATTGCCATTGGAGTTTAAAACTATATAGGTTAATATAGTTCTTCTTATCATTTATGCCCTTTTATGTTTGTTTTCTAAGACTTAAATTTTTAAAATAGCCTAACAAACAAGAGTCTTGTTAGAATAAAAGCCCCCAAAGATTTTGGTGAGTATGGTGCCCAGTCAAACATTGATTTTTTTTTCCACAAGGGCTGGTATAGCAAAGTCACCAGTTTTGAGATTCTGGGGTTAGATATGCCTTTCAGCCTGATTGCTCTACCATCATAGTTTGATCATCATTCCTATGCAAGGAAAGTTTTCCTGAAATCTTAGAAAGTATTTGATTTGGGAGTAAATATGAGCAAAATAATTTTTTTTGTAGTTTGTAAATTGAATTATTGACATCTAGTTGAGAAAAGCTATGCTGGTCTTAGGCATGCACCTCGAGTTGGCACATTGTTCTCGCTAATGTGTAACACTAATGTTTTTGGTGGCAACTGGTGTTTAACACATGGATACACGCATAGATACATAAGTGAGTCTTGTAATTATTTTTCTAGGAAGACTGCATATGGAATAATTAAGGGAAAATATACAGAATAATTTGGACATAATCAATAAAAATATATACAAGCAACTCTACTTCCTCCATACCAATTTAGGAACATCTACCTATTAGGGACAAACAGAACAATGGCATTAATGACCTAAATAGACATTGTATATTTAGGGTGTATATTTAGGGTTCATATTTTCAACACATTTGCTATGAGAAAAGATACTACAAACACCTTGGATAAGATAAATTAGGAGTCTGACTTCCGTAGAAGTTGTAATTCAGTGACAACAAATCAATTTTAAAAAGGAACATGGTTTAACTGAAGGAATAGATTATTTGATTTATATGGTGTAATGTTTTATATTAAATAAGCAATTTGGCTATGAGAAATCAATGAACCAAACTCATATAATTTTAAAAATAAAACCTGTTTTTTAAAAGCCTGTTGGCATGAGCCTAAGATGAATTTGTCTATTAATTACACCAATCAGAGTCCAAGCAGGGGGCAGAAGGTACACTCAGGTAGGCATTTTGTTTTGTTTGTTTTGTTTTTTTGGTTTTTGTCGGGGAAGGGGGATGATTTACAAATCTGAGGCAATATCCAGAGCTCTCAGCCCTTGCATGGAAAGAGGGAGGCTGTTCACCAGACCCACAAGCAGTCGAATGAACAAGTCACTGGTGTGGCCACCTTCAGTGGAGGGACACAGCTACTTCATGGTGTCTTGAGGGAGAGAGGTGGGCACTCTGAGGAGACCTTCAGCACTTCCCCTCCTGAAACATTCACAGTGGATCAGCCTAACAAGAAGCTGGAGGGCAAGGGAGCCGGCTGAGACTAGCTGCAGAGGTAAGTCTCTGGGATAGACCAGGCTGGAGAAGTATGGAGAAGAGAGTCAGTATGGAATAAGTGAGCTAATGGAAGACATTCAAGGCATATAACAGACATTAACATCTATGCTGCCGAACATATGCTTGTATACTATGTTTTCTACTAGACCGAGCTCCTTGAGTGAGTCTTATTTTTAGCATCCTTCCCAATTCCTGGTACAGCACTTGTCCTCAAGAGAACTCTTAATACATATTTATTGAATGAATGAATGTTCACTTGCCTGATTGTGGACTTTCCAGGAGGTGCCTCCATGAGAATACCTCTTCTTCTTCCATTGTAAGAGGACCATCCCTCTCTCTTGCAACAAAGTGGCACAGATGCTTCTCATAAGCACGGATACCTGAGACAGCTGGGACAGACTGATGCTGTCCAGAAACCCTGCAATGTACTGTAAAACTTCCAGGGGCAGGTTGGTTAGAGAAGTCAGGCTTTTCCCATCATGGCCTGAGAGACGGTCGCTCTTCCGTTTCTCACTCAGCTCCGGAACAACCTCTGGCTTAATGGCAAAGGTCTTCAGTTCCTGACTATAGATCACTTTTGCTTTTTGTCCAGGGGGGCGGAAGTGGTTCTGAACAAACGTACATCCCAAGTAGGCGAGGGGGCATCGATGTTGGAACCAGCCGTTGAGACAGGACTGAATGTCGGTGTGGACATTCTTGAAGTGCAGGGGAAATTCATCCCTTCGGAAGAATTTGTTGCAGGTAAAAGTAAAAGCTGAGCTGCTTTTGTTGTGTCTTCTGGTCACACACTCACTGTGGAGCTCCACATGCAGACCCCCGGGTTGGGCAGTGCCTAGGAGGTCAGCCAACACTGTCTCTGAGGAAAACTGTTCTGGCTCAAAGTTGTATGTTTGGGTGGCAAGGTCCATAAAGAGTCCATCGATGCTTCTGGACTCAGAGATGACGTGGCCTTTAAGTTCTCTTTCCAAAGCACACTGGAGAGTGGTCTTGATGAGATCGGATTTGGGCAGGTCCTCCACAGAGACGCCCAAGTCGGAAGTGTCCACAGCCTTGTGTTCACTTGGTCTGCACCTCAACATGGCATCTCCCAAGCGAGCTCGCTTCCCGCAGTAGCTCACGGGAATTTTGAAGGTATAAACCGTCTTCACTTCTTGAGCCTCTAGATTGCCATAAACAAAGTCTCTCTCCTTGGGCGTACAAGCAGGCATCTGCCCGAAGTGGATGAGCATGCGCCCATTGTGCACCAGATACATGTTGTAGTCTTTGGCATCCACAGCTGTTTTCAGTCTTTCCAGAACACCATCTTGCCAGGGAGCAAGCCCTGTCATCTCCATGGTAGCGGGAAGTTCCTGGGGCTTCTGACTTTCCTGTGGTTCTCTCCTTTCGGCAGAACCCTCTGCATCCCCTGTGATACCATCACCAGAGCACTGCTCTTTCCCAGTCGCATTGCCATTTTTGTCTTCACTCTTCCCCAAAGAACCTGTTAAGACAGAGGCTGCGTGCTCCTTGCTGAACATACTTTCCCACTTGCCAAACTTGTCCAGGTCCATCCCTTCTTTGGTTTTTGCCAATGCATCTCGTTCCTCCTGACTGAGCTCCATTTGCCCGTTGGTTGCCAGCAAACAAGAGTTTGGTACTAGCCGGGCATCCACTCCCCCGACTGCGCCCCTAGTCTCCTCCCAACTGGTATCACCATTCGTGGCTGGCTCCTCCTCGGTGGTGTCTCTGGTTTCTGGGAAAAGCTCTACCATTTTCAAGGATCTGAAGAGAACCTTCTGGTCCTGGAGGGCCAGGGCTGTGTCCAAACACTCCTCACTGGGGGTCTCTTTCATGATGTTCTCATGAAGGACTGTTTCTGAGTCCACATTTGGCCAGCGGTTCCATTCCATGGAGCAGCAGACCACACTGGCGGGACACACCTGCAGGTGCTTGGCCAGTTTGTGGCGTGCCATGGAAAGCGGGCAGCCATACTCAGAGTTGAGGCACGGAACCTGTTCCAGAGGGCAGAGGAGTGTATGCTCTGACTCTTTGCACATGTGGAAGGTAGCGCCACAGAGCAGATGGCAGCTTATCACCAGGCAGGAGACACTGGGCTCCACCGGAACATGGCAGTGGCGGTTGATGCATCCTTCACAGTGGCTGTGCAGCGTAGGTGGAGGCCTGCGTGCCCTGCCCTGGATACAGTGGGGACAAAGGCAGAGAAGACAGGTGAGCGAGGGAAGGGAATGGAGTGCACTCCCGAAGTGGGTTTTAACGCACTTACCTTCTGTCTCTTTAAGACTGCAGTGGCAAATTCAATGCAGCGCCAATTGGAAACACAGAAATTCAGAATAGTCTTTTTAATATTTTTTGCTATGTAAGTGGTAAGTATGTTCAAAACAGAACCCAAAGATTGGACTGTGCTAGGCTACATTTGACAACTGTTTTTTCTTTTCAAACTATGTATTATGGGTGATTTGTAATACATTTCCTTAGGGTTACTATTGATGTAATGAAGATCATATCCAAAAGCAAACTGAGGAGGAAAGGGTTTATTCAGCTCACACTTCCATATCACAATTCACCATCGAAAGAAGTCCAGACAGGAACTCAAGCAGGAGAGAAACCTGGAGGCAGGAGCTGATGCAGAGGCCATAGAGGGAAGCTGCTTACTGACTTGCTCCTGAAGTCTTGCTCAGCCTGGTTTCTTATAGAACCCACGGCTACTAGTCTAGGGATGGCACCACCAGTAATTAAGAAAATGCCTTACAGCTGGATCTTGTGGAGGAATTTCCTCAATAGAGATTCTCTCCTTTCAGATAACACTAGCCCAGGGGTTCTCAACCTTCCTAAGACTGCAATCCTTTAATACAGTTCTTCATGTTGCAGTGACCCCCAACCATAAAATTATTTCATTGCTACCTCATAATTATAATTTTGCTAAACATTATGAATTATTAGGTAAATATCTAATATTCAGAATATCTTATATCTGACCCCTACAATAGGGCTGTTTGAGCCCCAAAGGGGTCATGACCCCTCTGCTCTAGCTTGCTTCAAGTTGACCTAAGACTAACCAGCACAATCAACAATAAGATTTTGTACTTTGTTTTTCAGACACAAGACTAGAACTTTTCTTAAAATAATTCTGGACATTTCTTTATTGAATTCCAATTCACCTATATTTCTCATCACACTTATTACTTGTAAATAATCTCTTCTAAAGATAAAAAAGAGGACATGAAAAGTGGAAAGGGTGGGTGTGGGATGAGAGGGGAAGAGTAAATATGATCAAGGTGTGTTGTATAAAAGGCTTTAAAATTAATAAAAATATTATTTGAAAATTCCTACCTACAGTCATGAAGCATGCATTTATATAGTTTCTGGAGTTTCTATTTCATTTTTAATTCCCGTTTTGATCTACAATGTACTAAGATTATATTTTGTATATAATTTATTTTGATGCCAAAATAATATTTATTCTTTGCAAGCTTTATGTATGTATGTATGTATATATGTATGTATGTATGTATGTATGTATGTAACATATCAGTATGTTGTCATTTACCAGCAACCTATTCCAGAGGACATTATGGGAGGACAAGGACAAGTCTAGTTTTGTTCGCATTTCCCTCTCTTGCATCTAGTATGGGACACAGGCCACTGTAGGTGTTCAATATCCTTCCTGAATGAAGAAACTCAAGCCATTAAAGTTATTACTGGCTTTTTTTTATGTTTTATTTCTATTGACATTGCATAATAATTTATTATATATACTATATATGTGATATATGTATACTATATATGTGTGATATGTATATCACAATGTCTAATGACTACATAAGAATAATTAATATTTCTATCTTATCATTTATTAGTTCTATGTGTTGAGCAATTCATCTTCAATTTTCACTCTAAATCTTTGCTCACAAATCTTTCTCATCTTTCCTTTTAGTCAGTGTCTGACCCTCAGTAATGCAGTCACATCTACAGTAATTTGCTTGGGCTCCAGAATAAATAAAGTTAGACCTGAACCTCTCAACAGTGAAGCTCCGACAGATTCCTGATACTTACCATAGCTTCCCCACTTTTGGCTTCTTAACTCTAGGAGAAATATGAAAATATGAATTATTAGTAAAGGGAAGTGTTTAGTTATTTATATGATCAAGGACCAAAGAGACTTTACATAGTCTCTAATTTTGCTCACCATATTGGGTGAGTTGCCCTAATTTTCAGTCAAGAAAACAGAGACTTTAAAAGCTAAATATCTTATCCAAGTTCACTCATCCATTAAGTGTGGAGCTAGGTTTCCAAATCAGAAATGCTGGCCCAGGCTCTTTGCACTGACCCACACATCTCCTGATGGGTGGGACCTATTCCAACTATGGAGTCTGTGACTTCTACTTCTTGCAACTTTTCCTCACTGTCTACCTTCAATTTCCCATACAGCCCCAAACTGTATGTCTTCCCATGGGGTTTCGTGATACTGAGAAAACAGATTGATGTCCAGCTTGGCCTTGGGTGTCCCTATCCTATGCTATTCACCTAGTGTCTTCAGCTGTGCTAGAGCTAGGTCAGGGCTCAAATCCCCCAGACTCTAGAAGCGGGGTACAGCAGGGACTGTGGCAACTGGAACAGAAGCTGCTCTGCCTTTAGATTAATTGAGGTTACCCAGCTCTGGTTGCTTAGTTTTATGAGGGAATGTGTGACCAGATCTTCTGGGTTTTCCAGAGAATGTGGGAGACAGATTTCTGTGAGTTTAGTTTAGTGAACTGCCTAGGAGGCTGACCACATAGGTCTCTCCCCAGCTTTACAAGGTCAGTCAGTAGCTATGAGGCCTTGGGAATTGTCTAAGTCAGGGTTTCTATTCCTGCACAAAACATCATGACCAAGAAGCAAATTGGGGAGGAAAGGGTTTATTCAGCTCACACTTCCACACAGCTATTCATCACCAAAGGAAGTCAGGACTGGAACTCAAGCAGGTCAGGAAGCAGGAACTGATGCAGAGGCCATGGAGGGATGCTACTCACTGGCCTGCTCTCTTATAGAACCCACTACCACCAGCCCAGGGATGGCAGCACTCACAATTGGCCCTCCCCACCCTGCCCCTTGATCACCAACCAAGAAAATGCCCCACAGCTGGATCTCATGGAGGCACTTCCCCAACTGAAGCTCCTTTCTCTATGACAACTCTAGCCTATGTCAAGTTGACACACAAAACCAGCCAGTACAGGAATGTTACATAGCATCTTTTAAATCCATTTCCCCTTTCTGAAGGAGAAAGCTAACAATACCTACCTCACAGCACTTCTGAGAGGGAGAAATGAGTTAAAGATTCGTGACATTTTTAGAACAGTGCTCCTGTAACCTACACATTTGCTCTTATACAATTAGTATTTTCTATTTCATTATAGTGCAAAATATTTTACCACATGATATATCAAAATATCCTCAGAGTTTTGTCCTGTCCACTAATTCAATTTAAAACAACATTTTATTTGGGCAAAACCAAAGTATACAGGCTAGATCAGATGTGCAGGCTGAGTTTGTAACAGCTGGTCTAGAGAGTCAGCAAGGCAGTTCCAGCTGTGTGCTCATCTGGGGCAGAGTTGGAAGGTGGGTGCTCCAAAGTCAGAAAAGTGCACAGTCTTACATATTTTTATTAATTTAGAATTTGGCAATTTGTTGTGGGTAATTTCTCTTTCATTAATTTTTTCAAACATATACAAAAGATGAATTATCATATACAATAAGCAATTCACTACACACGACTATAACAATTGTTAGCATCTTGCCATTTTTTGTGCCTCCTCCTCTTGAATAATTAGAGTCATCCGATATGAAAATGAGATGCTAATGATGCTTCATTCCTAACTACTTCTGTTGAAGGAAATATTAAAAAGAATTGACCCAGCACGGTCCTGCAGTAATATCATCAATCAATGGGCCACAGAGCTCCCACAGGGCCATCTCACTCGGTGGTCCCTCTGTTAGCCATCTGTCTGGCGCCCCCCACACCCAGTTCATCTCGATATCACACATCCCATGGTTAGCCATCTCAATATTTAATTATCTGGAAAAATCATGACTCTTAAAGCTTAATTAACCAATCAGATTTATGTATCAATAATATCACAATTTACAAGATGTCAATACAACAATATCAGAGCCAATTGATAATGATAAAAACTTTATCACAACATTTCTAACCTTGTGAAATCATAGCTACTTGTGGCTGGAAAACGCGATGCAGGTACATATCAGCAGCCATTTTGGATGCTCTTCCTACTCCTCTCTAGAGTTACTCTCTCTCTCCAACTCTTAGCTCCGCCTCCCTTTTCCTGTCCAATCACAGGCCTCCCACTGCCCTAATATGATTGGACAGGGAAAATCTGGCAAAAACTTCAGTGTGGACCTTTTTCTCTAGAGTTAATGGTACCATCATCTAATCCAAGAAAACTAAACCAATGTCCTAACACTGGATATGTGTGTGTGCCTACACACACACACACACACACACACACACACACACACACACGAGACAGGGACTCACTATGTAGCCCTGACTGTTCTGGAACTCTCTGTGTAGATGAGACTGGCCTTGAACTCACAGAGATTGCAAGTCTCTGTCTCCTAAATTCTGGGATCAAGAGTATGCACCACCACACGTAGCTTAGCAGCAGAACTCCTGTAGTACCAATGTATTGAACTTAGGGACATCCTCTTTTTTTTTAATCTTTAGTTTGTAATAAACCATGACACCTTTAAGGAATTTTTATGATGCCTCTCTATGCTTTTGTTTATGTGTCTACCCATCTGGCAAACATTTGTTGGCTGGACTGTGTCAATAATGCCCGTGAGCCTCACAGAGTGCTTTCAAACGGAGTCACAGGACGCTTTGACACTTATAGACCTATAAATTTGCACTGTTCTATATGGTAGTCAGTGGGATGTGGCTGCTTCAGTTTGGTCAAAATAAAATAAAATAAAATAAGTAAATCCTCCTTTATGCCAGCCATGTTTCAAGTGTTCAGTAGCCACGTCTGCAGGTAGCTACTCTGTTGAATGACACAGAGTGAACATTCCCATTTTCATGGAGGATCCTATTGCACTGTGATATTATAGAATCTGACTGCAACTCTTGTTTGTGTGGGGGGAGAAATACTGGAATTATACCCTCAATACATGTCCTGGTTTTTGTTTGTTTTGTTAACTTGACCCAAGCTACAGTCATTTGGAAAGAGGATCCTTAACTGAGAATAAGCTACCATCAGATTGCCTATTGCCTTTAGGGCATTTTCTTGATTGATGATTTATATGGGAGGGACCAGCCCATTATGCATGGTGCTACCCTTAGGCAGGTGGTATCCTGGGTTGTGAAAGAAAGCAGACAGAGCAAGTCAGGTGGAGCAAGCTAGTACGCAGCATTCCGCCATGGCCTCTACTTCAGTTCCTGCCTCCAGTTTCCTATCTTGAGTTTCTGGCCTGACTTCTTTTCATGATGGACTGTAAACTTAAAGCTTAAGTAAACCCTTTCCTCCACAAGTTGCTTTTGGTCATGCTGTTTAGAACAGAGGTAGAAACCAAACTAAGACAACATACTTTCAGTCTGATTATCCTGCGCCTTCATTCCAGACCCCACGGAGCTTACTGAGTACTCCTGAAGGAGGACCATCCCAGAGTGCTCCAGTCTCCTGCCACCCAGGAGACAGGTAAGAAGCTGCAACTCAAGGCATCAAATAGGCTCAGGGCCCAGTAGTACAAAAGCAGGACAGAGCCAGGGGGAGCTGGACAGGGTCAGAGGGCTAAAAGGGTTGGGCTGTGTTGTGGGCTGAATGTTATGTCCACCAAAGTTTTTAATGTTGCAGTCTAATCACTAATACGAACACATTTGTGGGTGGAACTTTTGGGAGAGTATAGGGTCATTAGAGCAGAGTCTTCATGAACAAAATCAATGTCCTTATAAAAGGGGTCTGCGAGAAAGAACCCTCATTATTTCTGTCACATCAGCACATAAAAACAAGATGGCTGTGACCCAGCATACAGGCCCTCAAAGCACAGCAAATCCACCATAATCTTGACCTTGGACCTCCAAGTGAGAAATAAGTTGTTGTTTATGAGTTACCTAGCCTCTGGTGTTTTGCTATAGTAACCAAAATGAGCTATGATATACTGAGACAGAATAAAGTAAGTTCTAAGAACACTTCCTTGTGTGTAATGGTCCATCTAACTGTTTGACACCCGTTTAATGTGCAGGCTGACTCTTGCCACATTTGAGATAATTCATTCCTAAGGGGGAAAGTCCATGGTGGATTTAGTGTGGAAACACTTAAATATTAGACTAAGAAATCTGGAACTATTTGGTACACAATAAGAAAGTATTTTATAGCCGGGCGGTGGTGGCGCACGCCTTTAATCCTAGCACTTGGGAGGCAGAGGCAGGCGGATTTCTGAGTTCGAGGCCAGCCTGGTCTACAGAGCGAGTTCCAGGACAGCCAAGGCTACACAGAGAAACCCCATCTCGAAAAACCACAAAAAAAAAAAAAAAAAGAAAGTATTTTATATTTGATTTGGGAGCTAACTGGGATGGGGTAAAAGGGTCTGGAGTTGGAAACTTCTGTAGAGACTATGATGTAGTTGTGTAGGTGAGACTGAAGATTCTAGAAACAGAGATGAGGCAGACAAGAAGGAACACAGGGGATGATCTGGTTTGTTCCTGATTGGAGATGTGAAAATCAGTTAAAGTTGATACCAAGATTTTAAACCAAGAGGAAGGAAGATTGGATATGCTTTTTGAGAAAAACAGCAATCTATGAAAGAGCTATTTGAGGAGGCAAGATGAGTCCAACAAGTCTGGTATAAATTGTTCAAGGCAATGGCAAGCTTGCGATGAGAAGAGGAACTTGGATGCAGAGCTATCAAAGTGGAAACTACCCAAATGAGAGAAGAAGCTCTAAGTGGGAAATGAGAACACAGACTAGATATCTGAGACATGAAGTATTAATACCGAGCCATGTGTGACCGCTGTGGGGACATTAGGAAGAAGGGCATCCAGAGGAGAGACCAGAAGGTTGAGTGAATCAGGACTAAGTTGTCACAGATATAAAGGAAAGGGTGAGTTAAGCCACCTACACTACCTTGAAGAATGGCAGCCGTAGCCACATGATGCTTATGAGCAATCCCCAAACAGCAGTTCTGGCATTTTGTCTGTGCCACCCTCACCCATTTGAAACTTGTGTTTGATAAGAGGGATGAGGCACATACTTTGATGCTGACAGGATTGCAGCCAATCAGGAGGAATGACACCATCTGCTTCTGGCTCGGAATAGCAGCCAACCAATAAGGACAGAGTATGGAAGACTCTGGATCCCTTCTGACTTTCAGGTAGAAAAGAGCGAGATCACAAAGGGTGTGAGGACATGCAAGGACACTACCAACACCAGGAATGCCCAGCATCATGTTAGCAGCGAACTTAGTCATGATACTGAGCTCTGCTTCTGGGGAGAGAAGCAGAGTCTAGCTAGTTTCTTGGACTCCAGGAGTGAGAACTCTGCTCAGCAGCAAGGATGAGCTTGGCTGCAGGCACTGTGATGGGCTTTAAGCCCAATCTTCCCCTTAAGTGTTTTGGAGTATGGTTCTTAGGAACCCTATACTGTTCTTAGGAATCATATAATATCA
The DNA here is from genome assembly GCA_036184795.1 of Tokudaia tokunoshimensis. Lineage (NCBI taxonomy): Eukaryota > Metazoa > Chordata > Mammalia > Rodentia > Muridae > Tokudaia > Tokudaia tokunoshimensis. Next base: position 23,202,043 of record BTHU01000015.1, read on the forward strand.
CTTTGTTGTTCTCTATCCCTGTGAAGTTATTTGAAAGTATCTCTTTAAGAGAAAATAGTGCATGCTGTCAACAAAGATGCTCCTCACTTCCTTTTTAAATATTTGTTTTCTTTTTTAAAAATATTTGTTTTTTAATTGTTTTTTTTTAAATATTTGTTTAAATATTTAAATATTTGTTTGCAGGAGCCAGGTATGGTGGCATATACCTTTAATCCCAGCATTTGGGAGGCAGAGACAGGTAGATCTCTGTGAGTTAAAGGCCAGCCTGGTCTATATAGTGATTCTAGGGCAGTGAGAACTACAAAGAGAGACCCCGTCTAAGATAGATAGATAAGTAGATAGATAGATAGATAGATAGATAGATAGATAGATAGATAGATAGATAGATAGATAGATAGGCAGGCAGGCAGCAGACAGACAGACAGACAGACAGACATATAGGAAGGACCTAGAAGGTTTGGGAACAGTAGTTTAACTAGTTACTGGTTGTGGTAGTTTGCAGACCACTTAAAAAGTGGGAAGTTGCTAAGCCAGGGGAAGGCAAGAAGAGTAGTGGCCCCTAAGGCTTTTAAAGCAAGGTCCCCACAACAGAAGGAGCAGTTTTGCCTGAGAACTGATTAAAAGTCTAGTTTGTTTCTGACCCCAAATCTACTGAATCAGACCTACTGACTCTCACCAATTTTATGGAAGTTCAGATTCATGAGTCATTAAACTACAAGCAGCTTTTTTCGGTGCTTAAAACACAAGGTATAGACTGCCAGATGGGTAGGAATAAGCAGAAAGGCTTTTATTTTTCTTCTTGAGACAGTCTTGCTATGTAGCCTAGGGCAGCTGCTAGGTGAAGGGTCTTCATGAAAGACCTAGAGCGTCAATGGGCCATGCTATCTGTGTTCATATCCATAACTGCACAACTGCCAAAGACCAAGCTCTGTGACCCACCCCCCATCTGCTCTAGTATCATGGATATATAATCAGCTTCGCTTCTTTTTCTTCTACCCCATAATTCATCCTTTCCTAAAGAAAAGAAATACTACTTATAAAATGATGTCATCACTCCTCAGCTTAGTGGCTTTAACCATTTCCAAGACAAGGGAGAGACTGTCATGCCCTTCCTGTGACTAACAAGGCTCTGTGTGAACTCTCTTTGTCCCTTTCACCTTGGCTTTATGTCCCTTGCTTTGACTTTCACTTATTCTAACTGGGGACCTGCCCTTGCTCTTTCTATAAGAACCATGCCCCCCTTGTCTCTACTTGCATCATAAGCTCCTTCCTGGTGTTTGTATTTCAGTTAATACATTACCTCTGCAGAGAAGCTTATGTGAAAATTCTGGTGCCAGGCAAGCCAATCAGTGCTTCTGCAAATTACCCAAGTACTTATCAACTATCTCAAAGGCTAATCTATTCATCTATTGAATGAGGCTCAGAACCTGAGGTGGTCTCCTGAGGAAAAATAAACAACATATCGTATAACATAAAATTATTCCATTTTTAAAAAGTACTTCATGTATGAGAAGAATATTTTGCAGACACCTCGCTAGCCCATTGTATCATCTATATCTGTAGCCCTTGTCTGGTCTTTCCATTTGCAGTTCCTCCTTGCTCCAATGCTTACCAACTACGGATGGCTTAATAATCTTTAAACCCTATTTTTTAAAATCTTACCTAACTTTTTAAAGAATAGGAATTCTCATCCTTTCTCCAACAGAACACCACAAAGCATTTCTTAAGTCTTGGAAGACTGCAGATAGCTCACTCAGGTCTTTGATGTGTTGTGTCTAGTGACTCCCATTGTCACTAGAAGGTCTGGAAGTCACAGGGGTAACTCAGGAAAGCTCTTCCTTTCCTAGGGTGTAGTTTATTACTTTTAGTGCTTATCCATATTGCCATAGTCATTAAGAACAAGTAGGGAGATGTAAATCAAAACAACTGTGAGATTTCATTTTACCTGAGTCAGAATGACAAAGTCCAAGACAATAACTGATGATCGATACTGGGGAAGATGCAGGGAAAGGAGGACCCTCATCCACTGTTGGTGGGATTGTAGCCTCTCTGAAGATCAGGGTGGAGAATCCTGGAAAAAGCAATAAATCTACTATAAGACCCAGCAGTGATGCTGTTTGGTGTATGCCCAAGGAGCTGACATCCTACTCCTCCTAAATACTTGACAGCCCATATTCATTGTTTCTCTGCTCACGATAGCTAAGAAATGGAAACAACCTAAATGTCCTACAAGTGACAAATGGAGAATGAAAATGGGGCACACGTGCACTATGGTTTACTACTCAGCTTGAAAGAAAAAGGAAGTTATGAACCTTGTAGGCAAGTGGGTAGAACTAGAGACATCACATTGAGTGAGGTAACTCAGACCCAGAACGACCAAAATCTCATACGCCCTCTCATCTGAGGTCCCTAGCTCTAAATGTTCAGATGTGAGAATGTAACCTGAAGTAAGTGCAGGAATCAAGGAAGTGTGGGGTAAAGAATGGGGAGCAATAGAGAGGCAGCAGTGTACAAAGGGGGGGTGAAAAATGGAGGGGGCTTTAATTAGAGAAGGGGAGGGAGATAAATACAGAAGAATTGGGGGGAGTAAAAACTGTAAGGGTGTCTGATCAAGTTAAAAGGAGCCACATTATTAGCTATCTACTTTAAAGGACCTACAATACATGTAACTCTGTATATAAATATATATAATAAATAATATATTATATATAATATATTTTCTCATATAATATAGTAATGTTATAATATAATAAAACATATACTTTACAATATAATATAAAATAATATACTATAATAATATACGTATATTATTATAACAATATAATTATATTATACTATATAAATATAAACATAAATGTACAAATATAAAATATATATAATATAATATATAATTATGCTATTATACAACTACTAAATTATATAATTATTAAATTATATAATTATAAAATTATATGATGCAATATATGACATATGTTATAATATGTAATATGTGATCTATCTATCTATCTATCTATCTATCTATCTATCTATCTAGTTTAAATGAAATTTTCCCATCTGGATTAGCAATGCTCCTCAAGAGTGACAGACTATGTAAAAAACCAAAAAAACCCAAGACTAGGCATGAGAAGCCTTCCTTTGAATTGTTGGTCAGGGTTATCCAGAAAACTCTCAAGGCTATTATAGGCTACTGCTATTGTCCTTGGTTGCCCCTAGAGGTGGAAGGTGTGTCCCTGTTGCTGAAGACACCATGACTCACAGAGAAGTGTCTCTTTCAGCCCTCATTGAGGAAACTTCTCTTCCTGCCTTAGTTACCTTTCTATTGCTGTGATAAAACACCATGACCAAGGCAATTTATAAAAGAGAGGGTTTCCTGGGGCTCACAGTTCCGGAGGGTTAGAGCCCACAACCATCATGCCAGGGCGGCAGTTAGTCAGGCAGGCAGGCATGGGGCTGCAGCAGTAGCTGAGAGCTCTCTTGTTGAGGCTATAACCATGAAACTGAAAGAGAGAGCTAACTGGGACTGCATTGAGCTTTTGAGACCTCAAATCTCAGCTCCAGTGACACATCTCCTCTAAAAATGCTACTTCTCCTAATGCCACTACAGACATTTGAAGGATTAGCAGGTGTGGCCTCATAGGAGGAGGTGTGTCACTAGGGGTGGGCTTTGAGATTTTAAATCCCCATGGCAGACCCAGTCTTTGGCTTTGCTGCCTACAACTTACAGATCAGAAGTGAGACTCAGCTACTGCCCCAGCGCCGTGCCGGTCTGCCTACCACCATGCTCCCTGCCATGATGGTCTTGAGCTAAAAACTAAAACTGTGTGCAAGCCCCTAGTTAAATGTTTTATTTTAGAAATTGCCTTGGCCATGGTACACCTTACACCAATAGAACATCAATACAACAGTCACTAAGACAGATGGAGACTGTTACAAACAACCACAACTGATCAGAACACAGAGTTGTAGAGCCCGGTCCCACATGACACACCTATAACACAGCTCCTGCACCCAGGGCTCAGGGATCATCGTGGCAGAGGGAGCAGAAAGATTGTAAGAGCCAGAGGAATGAGAAGTTCGGCTACAAGACTGTAGAAATGTCAGAGAAATTATACCTGTGAAGTCTCACCAACATGGCTGTTGAAACAGGCCCTGAAGAAGGAGAACAGCAATAGATGTGCTTACATGGAAGGCAGAAATCTTAGGAGACCCTAACTCGAGACAAAGGACTTTGGCAACTAAGGAATACTGAGTATGGGAGAAATAATCTGCCCAAGGGAAAGCATACAGGTGAGTTATCCAATACTAAGTGGTCATCCCTGAAAACATAAAACACAAGTAACATCACTATATGAACTGAACAGGCTGCATTTTTTATATTTGGGTATACACATGTACATACATCTGCATACTCATGCACAGAGAGAGAGAGAGAGAGAGAGAGAGAAGGCAGGAGAAAAGTTTTCAGTCCCTTAGGTAAAGGAAACCTGCATGGAGTGGGAGACACTTGTGTGGGTCTGACTGGGAGCACACACTGAGTGCTGACAGAATAGTCACCAGGACTTGTTCTTCAGAACACCTGCAGCTGTTCTGCTGTTCAAAGATGTCTGAGCATGCAGACATCTCTGGACCAGGCAGAAAACCAGATTTCTTCCGGGATGTCTCCAACTTCAGTGCACAGGCCATTTGCTGGGGCAGTCTTTGTACTAGAGTTCAGTGGACTGGAGGGAAGTCTGGAATTTCCCATAATCCCCAGACAGGGCTGACAAGTTTTACCTCTCCAATTTTCCAAGGCAAACCTGAGACTCCGAGGAGGACCGTGTCTTGTGTGCACCCTAACACTCTCTGCTTGTAGTTGCAGGCTGTGTTTCCACTGCTCCTGGAGGCTAAGTCTGCATAAATGCCAGCACTACACAGCTACTACCTGAGTGGAGGTGGCCAAGGGTGTGTAAAGAGCTTAGATGGCGCCAAGGGGACAGAGCCTGGGAGGTTGGAGGAGATGGTTAGGAAGTGTCATCGGGCAACAACACATAGGAGGTGTATTTAAATCAAGTAAGAAAGAATGAAATTAACAGATGATTTTAACATGTTTTACTCTGATTTTAAAGTCAGTGACAAACAGTTTTGATGCCAAGGAGATATTTTTAAGCAGATGGTCCTTTCAGTGCCCGTCATATGGTCTGTGACTATTCTGACTCCCCATGTGGCCAGCCCTCACAATAATGATTGATTTCCGTTGAGCTTCAGCGAAAGTGGCAAGGTTAAAGGGCAAAGAGCAAAGGGCAAAGGTATTTTTTAACTCCTAACCCTCTCACCATCCAGCTGGTCATTCAGTTATTCATTGTTCACCCACTTCCCTGCTATGGAGACATTTGACTCTAGAGAAAGAAAATGTGTAAAGTTAACCATTAAATCCATCTCTCTACCCCTTGAGATTTTACCTCACCTAGGCATCTCAGGATAAATCACTTACATGGTTCATGGGCTTCTGGGCTGGAATACAAGCAAGCTCACCACACCCTAACATACACTGAGCTTCCCCAGATCCTGTCAGCTTTACCTTCTGCAGTCCTCACCTCTAGAAATCACTCTGTCTTTAAAGCTTTCTACTCACTGGCTTTGATTCTCATTGTCCACACTTATACATTGACATCCGTGTTATAACCCTCTGTGGTGCTGGCTCATAAAATATTTAACTGGGGTGGGGGTGGGGCAATTGTCAGGTTGTTTGTCCCCTGGGTAACTTCTAAGCTAACATACCCAAGCCTCATAAGGATGGCAGCCCACCATACATTTTTGATTCGTTGCCATGGAAACCCTGGCAAAATTAAATGCCACAGGGAACTGACTGTGCCTAAGCCAATAGGTAGGAAAGTAACATAGACTTCTGTATAGACTTGGGGTTATTCCTGTACATTGGAGGCGATAGTGGGTTACAAGAGGGAGTTAGATGTTAGGCATCTGAGCAGTCGCTTTAGATCTCCTTTGACTCAGCGTTGATGGCTCAAACCCAAACACCTCAGATCCTTCTCTGTTCAAGCAACTTCCTGGGATGACCTTAGCTGAACTTTAAACTAGAGAAATATAAGGAAATAAACAGGGCCCATTGCTGTTGCTAATTATTTTCATGCACATAACAATATATAGCAGAGGTTATTAACCGGTGGATCATGACCCCTTTGGGGGTCACATATAAGATATTCTGCATATCAGGTATTTACATTATGATTCACAACAATAGCGAAATTACAGTTATAAGGTAGCAATGAAATAATTTTGTGGGTGGGGGGGTCACCACAACATGAGGAACTGTATTAAAGGGCCACAACGTTAGGAAGGTTGAGATACAGTTATTCCAGGAGCTAGGAGTAATCTTTCTGCCTTTTAAGCGTTTAAAACCATGGATGTCTTTCATCCCTTCACTTTTGCTGCTCTGGGTGTACGTGCCTCCAGTTGGTCACAGTTTTGAGTTCGGGTGCCTAAGTCTGTGTATGATTTTCAGTTTTCACTTTCATGGCTGCGGTTTTTTTTTTTTGTTTGTTTTGTTTTGTTTTGTTTGGTTGTTTGGTTGGTTTTTCATTTTTATTTTTATTTTTTATTTTTTATTTATTTTTTTGGATACAAGAGAAGTGGGCGGGAAGGACCTGCCTTGAGGCAGTTTTATTAGGCGAAACTGGGTTTCAGGTTGCAGGCAGAGTGTGAGCCACTACTGCTATCACCGTGGTACATTAACCCGCGGTGTGGCTCGGTAGATGGAATTTAAGCCTTGTGACCATGACTTGCAATTAAAGCAGCAGAGGAAAAGCATCGCAGCGTTTCTGGACTAACCCTGGGTGTCTACTCCCTTCCTCACCACATGCTGCCTTCCCCTGACACAACTTCGTGAGTAAGGTAACTCTGAACTGCTCTGGTTGACTGTAGAAGAAAAACCTAAGCCGGCAGAAGACTGCTGACATTGCAAACTGCTCTAGGATTTTAAATCTAAAACTGTTTACACATGGCCAGGGCTTTCCAGTACCAACCTTTCCCCCCACCACCCACAGGTAACAAAGTTTGTTCAACAACCCACGGTCACAGTACAAAGGTAACACACAGCAAGTCTCAGCCCGGTCCACACATTATCATCTGAATAACCTGGATCACACCTGCCCGTGTTTGAAAATCTTACCGAACCGATTCAAGCTGCCTCAGCATCCGCAGCTACCTGCCCTTTGCCGCAGGTCTGGGGGAGGTGTGTGCCCCTGCTCCTGCTGCAGAGCTCCCGAGTTCTGTTGGAAAGGCAAGCGAAAGGGAGAAAACGTCAACTGACATAGTTCAAGTGTTTCAAAGTTAAAAATAAAACTATATCACAGAGCAACGTGACCGGGCTCAGCTTACGACTTCTTCGTCTGTAGGTTATCAACGCTCAGTGTCTAAGTGCTAGAGGGGCAGAGGCGAGCCCATGGAAAAGTAGCACTTACACCAACCCCGGGCTTTCTTTCACAGAGGAAAGAGGAAAGCCCTTTGCAAGAAGGGTCAGGGCTAGGCCAGCACAGCCCCAATCCTGTGTGTGCCGTGGGCAGGTCCAGCTGTGTCCAGGAGCTGGGGGAGAAGCAGCTGGCCTCCTGTTCTAATTATAACCCTGTGTTCCACCCAAGCCCCTCACTGGCTGAAGTAGCAAGTTGTGCAAGTGACATAGTTCCACGCTCCTGCTTCTCCCGTTTCTCCTCATGACAGGTTAGCATCTGCTCTCCTCTGGCTCCTGCCTTTCCCAGGTGGCGGGGAAAGGGAGACACCAGGCAGAGAGCAAGTCCAAAGGAATGTAATAGAGGTGGTAGGAGGCTTGGCTATCATTTAGTACAAGTTCCTCTATACAGATGAAAAGACACAGGATCAGGGAAGGTGAACTACTTACTCATCCATCACCTCAGGCTTAGAGCTTGAAGAAAGGTTTCTCATAGTCTGGGATTCTTTATCTGATCCTTCTCAAAATAGCTCTTTCAACTTCTTTGAAAAAAACAACGTGAATATTGTCTACTGCATGCAAACTGTTCTGTCTAGCTCCCTTTTTGAATGTGGGTGTATCTTCAGAAAAAAAGAAACGTGTTTAAATTCTGCTGTGATGAGCAGTCTCTGAAATTCCCTCCATCCGGTTCTCCCATACACACTTGTTCATGTGGGCAAACTCATCTGGGTGAAAAGCCAGACGATAGAAATGATAACATTTTCTGTATGTGCCTTGCAGAACTTCCCTGACTTTGTAATAAAGTTTTCTTGTGGATTCCTTAGGATTGTAGATGATGCCTCAGTCAACGGAGGTATTCTCATTTCCTTTCCAGACTGTTGGAATTCTATTTTCTTCCCTCCCCCTGTGACTGGCCTGGAGTGTCCTACACTCAGGGAAACAGGGGCTGCCCTGACTTGTCCTAGACAGCCCTTCCTTCATTGGTAAGTTGATAAGTCCCCTGTAGAACTTTTCATGGATGAGTACAAGTTCCCTCTGAATCTTTCAGGCAGCTTTTGGCAAGTCAAAGTGGGGAATTGGTAGTTAGTTCTCATTTAGTGACTGGTCTCATCATGAAAGGCTGTGGACTTTTACCAGATGGTTTTTCTGTACCTCTTGTATTGCATTGATTGGTGTTTCTATACTGAACCAAACTTCCATTTTTGGGTAAGCCTCATTTGGCCTGGTACATAGCTTTGTTACTATTGCTATGATGAAACACCATGACCAAAAGCAACTTGGAGAGGAAAGGGTTTATTTCTTATTTAATCAAATTAGAGTTTCTTCCTTGATTGTTTCTCCTTGTGTGATACTAGGGATTGGACCCAGTGGCCCGCAGTGGCCAAGCACTGTATTACCATCCCCAGCTTTTCCCCAATTGATTTTAATTTCTAAGTAGAGGGGCAAGTGATGGTTTCTTTAAACTCTGCTGTCTATGACTGAGAAGGGCTATCTGATGTGGCATTCATTCAGTTAAGACTGTTTTTGTGCTCTAGCATGTGCTTGAAAAGAATATGTGTCTGTGTGTGATATTTTAATTCTCTGAGAATTCATACGGTGTATTTTGTTCATATTCACCTTCCTCCTGTCTCTTCCTCCCTTACTCACCCTCTCCACCCACCCAAGTGTGAATCTCCCTCTTCTTTTGGAAACCCCCATGAAGTCTAGTTTGTGTGTGCCCTCCTACTCTTGGGTGTGGGTCCTGCCCTTGACTGTGGTTTCATATAACTCAGGCTGGCCTCAGAATCACTGTGTACCTGATGATGACCCAGAACTTCTTGGCTTGCACATGTGTGCCTCTATGCTCACTCTGGTATGGTCCTGAAGTTGAGCCCAGTGCTCTGAACATGATAGGCAAGCACCAACTGAGCTCCGTCCCCATTCCCAAGAATGTGAATTCTTTACCGCTGGATCTGGAGACTGGCATCCATCCATTACATTGAGCTCCTTAATTTTGTAGCTAAATGTTTTCCATTCATATAACATTGTCATCTACTTGGACTGCTGTGTGACGATTCTGTATAGTGATTTTATAATTGTTCAAGTGGTTCCAAACTTGTGTTAACATTTGCTTCATTTAGATTGGGTAGATGCTAATAACTGTATATAAGCTCAGAATTGTATATCTCGTGAAGTAATCGTCTCTCTTAGTCATGTTCTATACTGCTCCATTCTCTATCTGATACCATACTTCCCCTGGATGTTTCACTTGGCGGGCAGTGTGATGTGACGCCTTCCTTTCCTTTGCAGGTATCTGCACGGATCACTTCCTGCTGAGAGCTGAGGTAGGAAGGTGGCAGACCCTGGGGTGCGTGTACTTTAGTTTTTATTCATTTCAAAGCAAACTCCAGTTTTCCTGAAGGATCATGTTGTTTCATGTCCACATTTTTGTGATTTTCTCCTGCTGTTCATTTCTAAATTCATTTCATTGTGCCTGAAGAATATATTTTTGTTAGTCAATAAATCTCTTATTGATAAGATGTGAATTTATTTTACTGTGTTCCTAGACTTTTGTATTAAAAAATAATAAATTTGAGAGTTCATTAGAATACATATTTCAACCTGTGTCATCACCCCACGTTTTTTCAGTCTCATGGGTTGGACCCAAGGTCTCTCTCACATAAGCTAGAGCAGCACAAGTGCTTTTCCACGGCACCACACCTTCAGTCTCTTTCTCTGCATTCAAATGTTTATGGCCCAAATTCACAGGAAATTGGGCTGTAAGCAAAATCATTTTATCCATTATTTTTCAAAGCAATTCAGTCTTTTTCTAAAACCAGTTTATCACATTTCACTCATTATTTACAAAGCAATATGTGAATCTCTTTTAAAATGTTTTACTTTATGACTCGGTGGTGATTTGAATATTCTTGGCCCATAGGAAGCCCCACTATTAAGAGGTATGACCTTATTAGAGGAACTATGTACCTGTGGAGGAATGAGACCTGTAGCATTGAGGTCTCATTCGTATGTGTGTGTGTACATGTGTGCGCATATGTATGTGTGTATGTATGTATGTACGTATATATGTATGCCTGGTCAGTGTGACACAGCCTCTTCCTTGCTGCCTGCGGATCAAGGTGTAGAACTCATGGTTACTCTAGCACCATGTCAGCCTGCATGCTGCCATGCTTCCTGCCATGATGATAATGGACTGAACCTATGAACCTGTAAATTAGCCCCAATTAAATGTTGTCCTTTCTAAGTAGTCTTGATCATGGTGTCTATTCACAGCAATGAAACCCTATTGAAATGAAAGACAGACTCCAAATGCCTTTTATCCAAAATCTTTTCCATTTCATTTCACTATATTATTTATTGAGAAATTCTCATTTTATTACGTGTATTGAAAATGTTTCTGGTTCTGCATGGTTTTTGTGGCTAGAAAAGGTACTGAGTACCTTTTAAAGGATTACTGAGTCTGTCAATTTTCCTAGACATTGCTTCCTCAGAAATCTGTATCTTCCTATGTTGGTTCCTCCAGCCCTTCCTCTGTCTGGACTCTCATATTGTATTAAATTCAGCGGCAGTGGTGATTTCCTTGAAAACTTTGACTAGAAATCCCCCATGGAAAGCCTTCAAGCTAAAGGGTAAGAACAAAACAGAAGTTAACAGCCTCCAGTCTTTAAAAGTAAATGACCCCCTAAATCTGTTGTCTCTCTTGTCAAAAGTTTAAGGTAGTTTGGGGGAGGGGAACTTTGGAGTCTCTTCCCCTTCAAGGAGGGATCTCTCCTGCCAGTCCTGTGGCTGATCATGCCTGCTGACCTATACTAGGAAACAAAAATAGATTTTCCATAAAAAGGAAAGTAATGCTGACAAATAGAGACAAGAGATTGAGCCAGACATAGTGGCGAGTACCTTTAATCCGGGCACTCAGGAGGCAGAGGCAAGTGGATTTCTGTGATGAGTTCGAGGCTAGCCCATGTCTAAAAATAGAAACAAAGAGAGCTGGGTTTTAGCTCATCGGTAACAATACTTACCCACCACATGGAGTGCTTTCGATCTTCAGCATTGTGGGTAGGGAAATCAAAGAAAAGAAGAGACTCTTTTTCCTAAATAGTCCGGCATTTATTAGTACTCAGAGATGCAGCTTCGAATCTGAGGGACCTTGGAATCCAGGTTATCTCTTAGCACACAGACTTACCACTGGATCAGCAGAGGATCTGAAGGAGGATCCCTGTGATGGCTAAGACCTTGTGAATGATATGGAGACTGTGGAAGAAAGAGTGCCCATCTCACCTTCACCAGGAGAGCTGTACATATATGACTGGATCTATGTTATAAGCATCAGAGCACATAGAAGCAGAAGCCATGAACCTCTCCAGTGTTGGGGGGCAGGCACACCTGCATTTGAGACTCACTCATGAGACTCTGTGAGTCTCACATTCATTCATGTGAGTCACCCATTCATGAGACTCTGTGAGGCTCGAAGAGTCTCATGAATCAGAGGGCCTGAGGGTTGGGACAGAAGGGAGCTATAGGACACTGACAGTAAACAGTGAAAGGCAAGGTGGACTTAGTCTTTGTTGTAAAGATCTGGCCTGGTTGCTTTAGTGCCTGTTGTCTGTTGTTCTGGAGCAGGAGGAGAGAGGACATTGAGATCTGTTATTGAAGAAGCCTTCTGGGGCTTCCTCTGGGTGAAAGCAGCCAGACTTTAACCCTGGTGTTCTCTCCAGTTACCGTGATCATGCATGAGAGCAGCCAATAGGAAGAACAATGAGGACCAGGGCTGGAACCCCAGAGAAGGAAGAAGGGAAGGGTCTGTGCTTGGAGTGTGATCGGGGTTTCCAAAATCACAGCGGCCTGGGAATGCAAGGTGTGATTTGTTTCTGTGAATCAACTAAGAATGATGGGGGCTGGAGAGAGGACTTTGAGTCTGGATCTCCAGAACCCATGTAAAATGCTAGGTGATCTAGAGGGAGCTGGCCAGCCAAACTACCTGCGCCCGTGAGCTCTGGGCCCAATAACAGACTCTTTCTCAGTGAATAAGGTGGAGGGTGATGGAGAAAAATTCCTTAAGTCAACTTCAAGCCAACATACATGCATGCACATGCATGCACACATATGCTTACACACATGTGAATATGTATACATACACTAAAAAGAGTCACTGATACAGAGATTCAAATAAAGAACATAATTAGAAAACAAATAAAGGACATAAATAATAATAATAATAATGTCCTTTTTATATTTATATACTTTATGAATGTGTATTTTGACTATGTATGTGTACATATATATGCAGTGCCCAAGGAGGGCAGAAGAGGGCAGTGATTTCCCAGGACCTAGAGTTACAGACAGCTGTAAGCTGCCATATGGATGCTGGAAATCAAACTAAGGTCCTCTGGAAAAGCAGCCAGTGCTCCTAAGTACTGAGCCACATCTCCAGCCCCCTAAAGTCCTTTTTCAGAACCATGGGAGGTGTGATGAGAATACAGCAGATAGATAGTGAAAGTGGTGCTATTGAGCCCACAGTAGATACTATTATGAGCTATATAGAACTTGGTCCAGAAGGAAGGGCATGACAATAGTGCAAAAATTAAAAAAAAAATTAAAAAAGCCTTAAGAAATGACAAAAATGGAAAAAACCCACAAACAAACAGAAGCATATACAGTCAAGTGCCCATTTAGAATCAAAGAAGAAAACATCCAGATGTCATGGCATACCCTTTAATCCCAGCACTCAGGAGGCAAAGGCAGGCAGGTCTCTGTAAATTTGAGGTTAGCCTGGTCTAAAGAGTGAGTTATAGGACAACCAGGCCTACATAAGGAGGGAGATTGTGGTGGTTTTAATATGCTTGGCCCAGGGAATGGCACTATTAGGAGGTGTGGCCTCGTGGGAGGAAGTGCATCACTTTGGGGGTGGGCTTTGAGATCCTCCTCCTAGTCATGGGGGAGCCAGTCTTCTCCTGTTTGCCTTTGGATCAAGATGTAGAACTCTGAGCTCCTCTGGCATCATGCTTGCCTGGATACTGCCATGCTTCCTGACATGATGATAATGGACCGAACCTCTGAACCTGTAAGCCAGCCTCAAATAAATGTTGTTCTTTATAAGCGTTTCCTGGTTCACAGCAGAAAAACCTTAACTAAGACAGAGACCTTGTCTGAAAAAACAAACAAACAAACAAACAACAATCCTCCAAAAAGAAAAGGAAATAAAGATGTTATTAGATACACAAAGGTGAAAGCACCCATTGTAACAAACCGGCTCTGAAAGAAGCATAAAAGGACCCTTTTTAGGCAGAGAGTGAATAGCAGCCAGAAGGACTTGGATCTGAAATGCAAACCTGTGGTGATTAATCTCAGTTGTCAGTTTGACACCTGGGAAGGGGAAACCTCAACAGAGGAATTGAGGAATCGCTTCCATCACACTGGCCTGCTGATGTGTCTGTGAAGCATTTTCTTACTGCTAACGGATGGAGGAGAAACACTGTGGGTGGTGCCATCCCTGGGCACGTGAGCCTGGGTTCTATAAGAAAGTTAGCTGAGCTTTTCCCAAGATGACACCATAAGAAGAAGGAAGCTCCTGTCCCTGTCAGAGCAAAAGCCAAAGCCAAGGCCAAAGTCAAAGCCAAGGCATTGAAAATCAAGAAGGCAGAGCTGACAGTTGTCCACAGCCACAAAAGGAGATCGCCTGTCACCCATCTTCCTGTGGCCTCAGACCCTGCTGCTCTAGGGGCAAATATCCAGACAATATAGGACCCAGGAGAAAGACAGGAAATCCCTCAAACCAGGGAGTCAACCATGAATGAGACAGAAGCCAACACACTTCTGTTCATTGTGGATGCCAAGGCCAACAAGCCAGCAGATCAAACAGGGTATAAAGACACTCTGTGACACTGATGTGGCCAAGGTCAATACCCTGATGAGACCTGGTGGGGAGAAGAAGCTGTGTGCTCAGCTGGCCCTGATTATGATGCTCTGGATGTCAGAGACTGGAATCACCTATACTGAGTCCAGCTGGCTAATTCTAGATACACATTTTCTTCATTAAGAAAAAAAAGATAGCCAAACAAGCTAGAGAAGAAAGCCAGTAAGCAGCATTTCTCCATGGTTTCTGCTTTGGTTCCTAGCCTGACTTCCCTGCTGATGGACTATAGCCTGTAAGCTAACATAAACCCTCTCCTCCCTCTCCCAAGTTGTTTTAGATCAGTGTTTTATCACAGCAACAGAAAACCAAACTAGAACAATATCAAACTACTGCATCTCAAAATTAAGAAGACAGACATCCCACTTAAAAAATGAACAGAGCTGGGCGGTGGTGGTGCACACCTTTAGTCCCAGCACACAGGGAGGCAGAGGCAGGTAGATCCATGAGTTCAAGGCCAGCCTGGTCTATAAAGTGAATTCCAGGATAACCAGGACTGTTACATGGAGAAACCCTGCCTCAAAAAGCCAACACCACCAACAACAAGTGAGCAAAAGATTTGAAAAATATTTCCATGAAGAGTATTAAAAGGTATGTGATGAGAGATTAAGAATTTGGAACCTCATAAACTTGGGCAGAAATATAAAATGCTTGTGGTATTACAATTACAATCTGGTGATTTCTTGAAAAGTTTAACATGAATTTGCTGCATGATTCAGCAGTTGCATTTTGAAATCTACCCAAAGGAAATGAGAGCATGAACCCACGAAAAGATGTGCACGCAACTATTCATAGCAGCAGTGTCTGTGAGCCAGACGCTGAGGACAGTCCACATGTCCTTGTACAATGACTATACAAAATGTAGTATGTCCACACAGAGAAATGCTACTCAGCAATAAAAAGGAACAAGCTGCTGACTCATTTTACATCAAGGAGAACTCCAAAAACATGATGAATGAAGATTTGTGAAGATTGTATGGCAAACTCATGAGAGTTCATTATTATCTTTGCTCTTTTTTACATTTGAAAATGTCTCTATATAATAATGTCTCTTTATAATACAATGTATATGTAACACATGCATGTATATAACATACATAATATAATTATATATAAGTGTCTCTATATAACAAAATGCAGCCTTTAGCAATTCTTTTACAGAAACAGAAGGACAGACTCAGGCTGAGGTGAAGCTTTTATGATCTACAACTGTGCTCTCCAGGCTGAAAGAAGTGGAAAGAGGCTTCTGTGTGCTCAGATTTCTGGGCCATGAGAGCTGAACTCCCAAAGGGACTGACTATAAACTTCAGTGCATTATAAACAGTGTTAATACTAAGAGCTGATTGGTGGGTATAAAACTTTAACCCTTTATTTTACACTTGATTTTTTAAAAAGATGTATTTATTTTTATTTATATGAGTACATTGTAGCTGTCTTCAGAAGAGGCCATCTGATCCCATTACAGATGGTTGTGAGCCACCATGTGGTTGTTGGGAATTGAACTGAGGATCTCTGGAAGAGCAGTCAGTGCTCTTAACCACTGAGCCATCTCTCCAGCCCTTTGCACTTTATTTTTATTGATCATGCAAATAGCATCAGATTTTAGTGTAGGTATATCAGTGATGGTACCAGACTGACTGAAGACCTGTTTTGTCAACAAACAATACTTAACAGAGATCATTCACCAAGACACAATGAATGTGATAATAGAATGTGTAATAATTCTGACATAACAATTATTCTTAAGAGGAAATCAAATTTGACTTTCCATTTGGCTCAAACCCAGTTGTGATAGCCTAATTATTTTAGAACATTGACCATATGTTTCCTGTTTTTGGTATGTTCTTTCCTTATTTGGAATTTATTTCTACTTGTAGATATAAAGCTACTCATGTAAAATGGGTTTAGCATAAACTCAAGGCTCACTTATTGTGACCCTCTGATTCCTATATAAAAATATGTTTATAATTAAACATTCCACTTTATGTTAATCAGTTCATATGTAACAAGTGTCTATAATGGTACTCTTTTCTTTTTTTTTTAATTATTTATTTTATTTTATTTTTTTTTAATTTACATTCCAAATCATTTCCCCTTTCCCGTTTCCTCCCTCCCCGAAAGTCCCATAAGCCCCCTTCCCTCCCTCTTTTCTCCATTCAACCCCCTCTCGTTACTCTGTCCTGGCATTCCCCTACATCCAGTCTTTCCAGGACCAGGGGTCTCTCCTTCCATCTTCTTAGAAATCTATTGATATGTGGATTGTGTCTAGGGTATTCCAAGATTCTGGGTCAATATCCCCTTATCAGTGACTGCATACCATGTGTGTTCTTTTGTGATTGGGTTACCTCACTAAGGATGATATTTTCAAGATCTGACCATTTGCCTAGGAATTTCGTGAATTCATTGTTTTAAATTGCAGAGTAGTATTCCACTGTGTAAATATACCACATCTTCTGAATCCATTCCTCCGTTGAGGGACATCTGGGTTCTTTCCAGCTTCTGGCTATTATAAATAAGGCTGCTATGAACATAGTGGAGCATGTGTCCTTATTGCATGCATGTAAAGTCTCTGGGTATATGCCCAGGAGTGGTATAGCCGGATCCTCCGGGAGTGTCATGCCCAGTTTTCTGAGGAACCGCCAAACTGCTTTCCAGAGTGGTTGTACCAGCCTGCAATTCCACCAGCAGTGGAGGAGTGTTCCTCTTTCTCCACATCCTCGCCAACAACTGCTGTCTCCTGTGTTTTTGATCTTAGCCATCCTGACTGGTGTGAGATGCAATCTCAGGGTTGTTTTGATTTGCATTTCCCTAATGACTAAGGATGATGAACATCTCTTTAGGTGCTTCTCAGCCATTAGATATTCTTCAGGTGAGAACACTTTGTTTAGCTCTGTACCCCATTTTTTAATAGGGTTACTTACCTCTCTGGAGTTTAACTTGTTGAGTTCTTTGTATATATTGGATATTAGCCCTCTGTCGGATGTAAGGTTGGTAAAGATCATTTCCCAGTTAGTTGGTTGCCGCTTTGTCTTTTTGACAGTGTCTTTTGCCTTGCAAAAACTCTGTAATTTAATGAGGTCCCATTTTGTCTATTCTTGATCTTAGAGCATAAGCTATTGGAGTTCTGTTCAGGAAATTCTCCCCTGTGCCCATATGTTCAAGGTTCTTCCCTAGTTTCCCTTCTATTAGTTTCAGTGTGTCTGGTTTTATGTGGAGATCTTTGATCCACTTAGAATTGAGCTTAGTGCAAGGAGATAAGAATGGGTCAATTTGCATTCTTCTGCATGTTGACCTCCAGCTGAGCCAGCACCATTTGTTGAAAAGGCTATCTTTTTTCCACTGGATGGTTTTAGCTCCTTTGTCAAATTTCAAGTGACCATAGGAGTGTGGATTCATTTCTGGGTCTTCAATTCTGTTCCATTGATCTACATGTCTGTCACTGTACCAATACCATGCGGTTTTTAACACTATTGCTCTGTAGTACAGCTTGAGGTCTGGGATACTGATTCCCCCAGAGGTTCTTTTACTCTTGAGAATAGTTTTAGCTATTCTGGGTTTTCTGATATTCCAGATGAATTTTTGAATTGCTCTTTCTAACTCTATAAAGAATTGAGTTGGGATTTTGATGGGGATTGCATTGAATCTGTGTATTACTTTTGGTAAGATGCTCATTTTTACTATATTAATCCTGCCAATCCATGAGCATGGCAGATTTTTCCATCTTCTGAGGTCTTCTTCAATTTCTCTCTTCAGAGACTTGAAGTTCTTGTCATACAGATCTTTCACTTGTTTGGTTAGAGTCACGCCAAGATACTTAATATGGTTTGTGGCTATTGTGAAGGGTATTATTTCTCTTACTTCTTTCTCAGCCTGCTTATCCTTTGAGTATAGGAAGGCTTCTGACTTGCTTGAGTTGATTTTATATTCGGCCACTTTGCTGAAGTCATTTATCAGCTGTAGGAGTTCTCTGGTGGAGTTCTTTGGGTCGCTTAAGTATACTATCATATCGTCTGCAAATAGTGATAGTTTGACTTCTTCCTTTCCAATTTGTATCCCTTTGACCTCTTTTTGTTGTCTAATTGCTCTAGCTAGAACTTCAAGTACTATATTGAAAAGATATGGAGAGAGAGGGCAGCCTTGTCTAGTCCCTGATTTTAGTGGGATTGCTTCAAGTTTCTCTCCATTTAGATTGATGCTGGCTACCGGTTTGCTGTAAATTGCTTTTACTATGTTTAGATATGGGCCTTGAATTCCTGATCTTTCCAAGACCTTTAGCATGAAAGGATGCTGAATTTTGTCAAATGCTTTCTCAGCATCTAATGAGATGACCATGTGGTTTTTTTCTTTGAGATTGTTTATGTAGTGGATTACATTGATGGATTTCCTTATATTGAACCATCCCTGCATCCCTGGGATGAAGCCTACTTGATCGTGGTGAATGATCGTTTTGATGTGTTCTTGGATTCGGTTGGCAAGAATTTTATTGAGTATTTTTGCATCGATATTCATAAGAGAGATTGGCCTGAGATTCTCTTTCTTTGTCGGATCTTTGTGTGCTTTTGGTATTAGTGTAATTGTGGCTTCATAGAACGAGTTGGGTAGTGTTCCTTCTGTTTCTATTTTGTGGAACAGTTTGAAGAGTATTGGTGTTAGGTCTTCTTTGAAGGTCTGATAGAATTCTGCACTAAAACCATCTGGACCTGTGCTTTTTTTGGTTGGAAGACTTCCAATGACATTCTTCTATTTCTTCAGGGCTTATAGGATGGTTTAGATGGTCTATTTGATCCTGATTTAATTTTGGTACTTGGTATCTGTCAAGGAAATTGTCCATTTCCTCAAGATTATCTAGTTGTGTTGAATACAGGTTTTTGTAGTAGGATCTGATGATTTTTTGAATTTCCTCAGTTTCTGTTGTTATCTCTCCCTTTTCGTTTCTGATTTTATTAATTTGGATACTATCTCTATGCCCTCTGGTTAGTCTGGCTAAGGGCTTATCTATCTTGTTGATTTTCTCAAAGAACCAACTCCTCGTTTTGTTGATTCTTTGTATGGTTTTATTTGTTTCTACTTGATTGATTTCAGCCCTGAGTTTGATGATTTCCTGCCTTCTACTCCTCTTTGGTGTATTTGCTTCTTTTTGTTCCAGGGCTTTCAGGTGTGCCATTAAGCTGTTAGTGTATGCTGTCTCCCGTTTCTTTTTGGTGGCACTCAGGGCTATGAATTTTCCTCTTAGCACTGCTTTCATTGTGTCCCATAAATTAGGATATGTTGTGTCTTCATTTTCATTAACTTTCAAAAAGTCTTTGATTTCTTTCTTTATTTCCACCTTGACCAAGTTATCATTGAGTAGAGCATTGTTCAGCCTCCATGTGTACGTGGGTTTTCTTTTGTTTTTGTTGCCATTGAAGACCACCCTTATTCCATAGTGATCTGATAGGAGGCATGGGATTATTTCTATCTTCTTATATCTGTTGAGGTCTGATTTGTGACCAATTATATGGTCAATTTTGGAGAAGGTACCATGAGGTGCTGAGAAGAATGTGTATTCTT
The DNA here is from genome assembly GCA_036184795.1 of Tokudaia tokunoshimensis. NCBI lineage: Eukaryota > Metazoa > Chordata > Mammalia > Rodentia > Muridae > Tokudaia > Tokudaia tokunoshimensis. The sequence goes on from BTHU01000015.1 coordinate 23,221,944, forward strand.
TAGCTCTAGGATGAAATGTTCTATATATGTTAGTTCCATTTGGTCCAAGGCTTCAATTAGATTCACTGTGTCCCTGTTTAGTTTCTGCTTTCCTGAACGATCCATTTCAGAGAGCGGGGATTCCTATATAAAAATATGTTTATAATTAAACATTCCACTTTATGTTAATCAGTTCATATGTAACAAGTGTCTATAATGGTACTCTTTTCTTGATAATTATTATTTAGCTAAAAGTGATTTTGTAAAGCATAAATTATCAAGAGGAGCTTGAAATGTTGGCATTTCAAAATCATTTATTCCTAACTTCTTTATAATAATATTAAAAATAAGATTAAATAAAGGAGTGGGGTTGGGGGTGGGGATAGACCAAATAGGCTACATATCATTTTGAAAGGTAAAGTCTGTGAAATGGTTGGGAGATGTGGCTTAATGCAGAAGAGGCCAACCTGGACTCTCGTATCCAAAGGAAGCAGCCACAGGAGAAGGAGACATTGAGAGTCCAAGAAATGGACTTGCAGTTTCTGGCTGTCTCACCACGCCAATTCCCTTCCAGGGAAACCAGGCAAGTCAACACATACATTTAGAACAGTCTAAGAAGATGGACAGATTAGAGAGGGCATGGGGACTGGGGAGCAGGACTCAGGGGAACTGGCTTCCTCCTGTGGTGTCAAATGCCTGCTGGGACTGCACATGTTGCCCAAGTTGTGTTGCTGAGGAGTTTCAGGAGGTTTTCTCCTCATCAGGGGTACCGTGGGAATAGAAATCAGAGGGCCCAAAACACTTCCAGTCAGCTTTAGCTCAAATGAAAATTTAAGAATGAACCTAATGGGGGAACGATGGCTCAGGAGAATGCCTTCACTCACTGTGCAGGAGGCTCTGGGTTAGATGGCCAGAAGAGAGGAAGGATGGATAGAAGGGGTGGGGTACAGGGGTGCAGGGAAGGGGGTAAGCATAGGTCAGTCTGGAGGAAAAGCAAAAAGCTCAGGGACAAGTAGACGTCCCGTTACAAATTAATTCTAAGCAAAAGTCAAATTATTTTTCAAGGCAATGTGGCAAGAAAGATCAATATCTTGGTAGTTTTAGCCATCTGCATGTATTTAGCATATATTTCTCTGTGTGTATCTATCTATATCTATATTTGTATCTATCTGTATATTACAACTCCCAATTATATCCTAGGGAAATTCACTCCATGTGGAACAGATTTCTTTCTGGAACTTAGACATTCGCTGCACATCATCCAAAAACCCAAACCTGATTTTCCATCAGCACAATGTCCATGGCATGTCATTTGCACACCAGACAAGAAGATAGACTCTGGGCATGCACCACCCCAACCTGCCTACAGTCATTAGAGGTCTAATCAGTTCATCAGCTTTACAGCAGGTGTGGTCTCTCCATGTACTTCTATTCCCAGAGGCTTTGCTTTACACCGAGAGAATACGTAATGAAAAAACACTAAAAGCATTCGCACCAATGTAAATAAATCGCAAAATGTGTTGCCTTAGATACAGTGCTGTGTTGTGCTGGCGTGCTCGGCAAAGGCAAAAGACAAACAAATCAGTGAAAAAACAAGTAGTCTAGTAAAAAGGAAGCGTTGTTGTTGGTGAGGAAGAAGATGGGGTTAGTCTTTGGAAAACTCACTGAAAAAAAACAGTTGAACATGTTGGAAAAATAATAGAAGATTAAGATGTGACCATTTATAGCATATGGTAAACATAATGCCAACATTGTGCTGTGAGTGATTACCTCATGCACCATTACTTCAAAATAAATCTAATACTTAAGAATACCTCTGAAACCAGGTGTCGGGGCTCAAGCTTTCAACCCCAGCTCTCAGGGATGTCCTGGATTACAACAACAGCAGCAGCAGCAGCAGCAGCAACAACGAAAGGTATCTCAGTGAACTGTGTAAGTTGCATGTGAAATAAACTCTACAACAGGGCTAATGGAGCCGGTATGATAACATATACCTGAAGTCCCAGTTAGCTGGGAAGAAGAAATAGGAGAACGGCAAACTCAAAGCCCACCTAAGTTCAAGGCTAGCCTGGGAAACTTAGGGAGACCCCCATCTCTAATGAAAGAGGTAGAAGAAGTGAGAGAAAACTGGGAATTGAGCGCAGAGATAGAACACTTGCCTAACAAGTGCAAGGAAATGGATTCAACGATCAGTAGGTAGGTGTCAGCCGTCATTACCATCAGGATAGAATTTGATTCTAGTCAACGTCTCAACACTTTTGTGAAGCATGACAAGCTGACTACCACTCTGGTAGGAGAAATTATCAAAGCATATGATAGATGTCTTCTTTTTGAATTAAACAACAACAACAACTCACTTTAACACTTGGTAGGCTGAGACAGGATCATGAGTTCAAGGTAAGCCTGAACTACATTATGAGACTGGGATCCCAAAATTTTTATGGTCCATTTTGAAAGGAGTTAAGAGTGCTTATATATATATATATATTTTTTTTTGAGACAGGGTTTTTGGTGTATCCCTGGCTGTGCTGGAACTTGCTCTCTAGACTAGGCTGCCTTCAAACTCACAGAGATCCATGTGTCTCTGCCTCCCAAGTGTTTGGATTAAAGATGTATACCACCAAGTCTGGCAAAAGTGCTTTCTTATCTAATTAAACCTCATATAGAATGGGGTTTTTTACTAGTACATAAATCGAGACATAGTTCAGTTCACTGTGACTTTCTTCTACAGGATGGATAAGAGGTGGAAATGTAAATTTAAGTGTGCAAACATAACGCACTTCATTACTAGACTAGACCACCCAGATGGCTTTGATTTCAGAGAACACATAATTCTCTTTATTAGAAAATTTGGCAAAATGTAAAAACGGATGGAGTTATCTTGCTGAGTGGTTTTGCAGGTCATATTCTGAGACCTTCCCTCTGTCTTCTCTGTTTTCTTGTCTTGCTTTCATTCTCAAACACACTTTCTTGAGCTGGAGAGAGTGCTGATCTAAAGAAACAGAAGCAGGCCAGTGGGCCAGATTCAGAGGCTGGGCAGACTCCTCCCCCCAACCCTGACCCCAAGAAGGGCTCACATTCCCCAACCTAGGCTACTTTAAAGAATTTAGAGGCAGCCAACCTTCAAACATTCAAGAGAACCCAGACTTGGCCAGAACCACCTCCTAACCTAATAGACTCATGAACTATAACAGATGCTTATTATTTTAAGCCAGTGATGTCACTAGTAAAAATCAGCAGAGAACTGGTGCATAATTTAATATCCACCATCAAGAAAGAAAGCCTTTGTTTTGGTTCACTCAGTTCTCAGCATGTTTCCCAAACCTGGATACATTCATAATAAGTTTTCTGGGGTTCCTATACAATTCCTAGTCGTGTAGAGTGTGAGGAGTAGCGAGAGCAACCATTCATTTGACCCATTACATCTACCACATCTGCAAGTCCTTCTGGAGAGGCCTTTGCTTTATGTTCATCTTACACAGAGTGGATGAGAGGTAGAAAGACCATATAGATTACCCCAGTTCTGTTTGGGTGGATTTTACAAGGGAGAGGTGGGGAGAGAGGGGGTATTGCTGTGGAAATGTGGGTGGGGGATGGAGATGTAGCTCCATGGTAGATTACTTGCCTACTTTGTGCAAGGTGCTGGGTTAGAATCTCTGGTCCTGCAAAAACACAAATGAAACAATTAGACCAGGTGTTGTGCCATACAACCTGTTGAGGCAGGAGGATTTGGCATTCAGGCCTAGCCTGTGCTACATACTAAGACCTTGTGGAAACAGAAGGAGGAGCAAGAAGGGGGGGGGAGAAGGAGGAGGAGGAGGAGGAGGAAGTATGTTTGGAAGGCAAAAGCAAAAGTTCAAGTAAACATTGAAGGTTTGCAGAAAAGGCATTGGACGAAGTTAAGCATTGCTTCGTGGCAAAGTTCTGTCGCACTAGGAGTAGATGGATCATATCTGAAACTTATGAAGGTGCTATACAACAAATCCATAGAATACATACCAAGTGAAAAAAACTAAACAAAAACAAAAGAATTTCCTCTAAATCATCTTCCTACTTCAATACAATGCTTGAAGCCTTAGCTGGAGCAGCAAGACAATGCAATACAAAAAGGCTAAAATAGAAAAGGAAGAAGGCCGACTATCTACGTTTACAGATGACAGGAGTGTAGTGGCTGTTCCTCGTTGTCAATTTGACTATATCTGGAATGAACTAATCAAGAATTGGAAGGCTCACCTATGATCCTAATCTGGAGGCTCAGAGATACAAATTTCTGACCTGGATCTTGGCATGGAGATCTTGAAGCATAGTGGCTGTGAATTCCCAAAGATTAAGACAAGGAGATCTCCGAGTTCAAGGTCATCTGGGATTAATGGCGAGGTGGCACATGCCTTTAATCTGGGCCACACCCTCTGCTGGAGACCTATATAAGGACATAAGGAAGATTTACTCTGACTCTTCCTGGCCTGCTTGCCTTGTGGGACTGAGCAACTGCTAGATCCTTGGACTTCCATCCACAGCTGCTGCTGACTATTGTTGAGTTGGATTACAAGCTGTAAGTCATCGACAAATTTCCTAACTAGATAGAAACTATCCATATGTTCTGTGACTCTAGAGAAGCCTGACTAATACACATGAGTATACTTAAAACAGATTTAGCAAATACTTCAAAGTTGAAGGACACAAGATCAATACACAAAAATCAGTGGCTTCTTATGTTCCCAAAGTAGACTTTTAGGGAAGGAAGTTAGAGGGCAAAACCTCATTCATAATAATTCCATAAGACAGACTTTCTAGACACAAACAATCAATTAATAAAAGACCTCTACAATGAAAATGGAAAATGGAAAGCTGGGAAGTGGTGATGTACACCTTTAGTCCCAGAACTTGGGAGGCAGAGGCAGGTGTATTTCTGAGTTCAAGGCTACCCTGTATGTAGCCTGGTCTACAGAGAGAGAGTTCTAGGACAGTCAGGGCTATACAAAGAAACCCTGTCCCCCCCCCAAAAAAAAAGAAAAAAGAAAGAAAGAAAGAAAGAGGAAATCAAGGATTCTACTAGATAAGGGAGAAGCTTTCCATAGTACTTGGTTGGCAGAATTAATATTGTGAAAATGGCTATATTAAAAGGAACCTACCAATTGATTGCAATTCTTTTTTTTTTAAGATTTATTTATTGTTTGTACATGAGTACACTGTAGCTGTCTTCAGACACCAGAAGAGGGTATCAGATCCGTTACAGATGGTTGTGAGCCACCATGTGGTTGCTGGGAATTGAACTCAGGACCTCTGGAAGAGCAGACAGTTTTCTTAACTGCTGAGCCATCTCACCAGCCTTCACTGCAATTCTTATAAAAATTGTGATGTAGTTCTTCACAAAACTGGAAAAAGTACGAGAATGTATATGGCACCATAAAAGACCATGGAGAGACAAAGAATCCTGAGGAGAGATTACAGGTGGAGGTATCACCAAATTATACTACAGAGCTATAGTGACAAACATGGCCTGGTGCCGGCATAACAACAAGGCAGGTAGACAGGGGACCAGGAAACAAATCAAAGCTATGCCCCTCCCCTTTTATGGAAGTGTTAAAAGCACACAGGTGGGGATAAAAAGCTTTTTAACAAATGCATAGCAATTCTGGATGTCTACCTGCAGCAGAATGAAATTAATTCTATATTTTTTTACCCTAAACAAAAGCCAAGTAGAACGTGATCCCCAGATGGCAGGGCATATATGATTTATCCGATCCTCAGTCAATTACGGCTAGAGACACATACGGTCTGGTCAATTATAGCAGTAGCATATGGACTGCTGTATGCACAGTCTAGACCCCTACCCACTTTCCCAGGCTTTGGGAGTCTGAAGCTAACACTAGCAGATTCAGCAAAGAAGTTAACGAACCAACTGGACTGGGGTAGGTCCCTCATCAGGACTATGCTGAACCCATGATAGAATTGCACAGTAGGAACTGCACAGTAGGAATACTGTGTTTACCCATAAAATGGTTACTGCTTATCTCCCACGGGCAAGTGTTGACCTATGTCTGGTGACTCGGAAACGAGTAAAACACAGTGATTGGCAAGTAGCTTAAGCCTGGGGAACTTAGCCTGGGAAATCTGGAAATATAACATCGGACCAAACTCACTACCAGATGCTTCTCTTTTGCGCCCCTGTTTTGACTCCCAAGTGGGATGTTCTGTCTGTCCAGAGTTCTGTTCTTTTTTTTTTTTTTAAAAAGATTTATTTAGTATATGTAAGTACACTGTAGCTGCAGACCTCTTCAGACAGAAGAGGGCGTCAGATATCATTATGGATGGTTGTGAGCCACCATGTGGTTGCTGGGATTTGAACTCAGGACCTTCAGAAGAGCAGTCAGGGCTCTTAACCGCTGAGCCATCTCTCCAGCCCCCATTCTGTCTTTTCTTATTTCCTTCATTATGAATGGAACCTGGTGACTTGTATTCTTAAGTATTTTTAGACATCTTAGGTCCCGTATTAATGCCCATTTCTGTCCTGCCTCTCTCTTACCTCCCACCTTAGCTATTATTAATCCCCTGGAATGCCCATTTCCAGTCCTGCTTGATGGGTTTCATTCTGGGCATATTGTGTGTGTGTGTGTGTGTCCATCCTTACGGTAAAAGACCTTGCATTTAAATGTCATTTCTTAATTATGTAACCAGCATACCTGGGAGGAATAGAGAGCATCTAGAGACATTTGTACCTCACTCTGGCTACCCAGGCTGTTAAAACAAGACACTCCAGGGCATTTGACTCCCCCCTAGAAATCTCATGCTGGAAGGAAAAAGTTGAAGCGTGACAGCAGCCAGAGTAGCTCCTCTACCCACAAAGATTCCACACCGTGTGGACTACTGATCAGACCGCTTGACTGGAGAGACAACAATGGTTCCATGACAGGCCGAACCACTCTGTTTAGTTATGAATATCTTTGTCTTCTCTTCAGAGACACTGAAGATGGACCTGAGGCAAATCACTGACTCGCTTCATACCTCTTCCCAATATTGCCACATTGAGTAGCTCTCCCATTTTCTGCTTTTACCTACTCCTTGTTTGTTTAATTGACAGTTAATTGTTTTCTAAATGACAGATTGGCTAAACCTGATTTAGTAAGGCTATCATGGCACAGGTTCTGACCCTCAATAATTAGCAGTATCTACCATCATCACCCAGACACACATACTGATGCTTCTTCTCCCCCTCCCTCTATCCTTCCCTTTCTCTCTCCCTTCTTCTTTCTCCCCATTTCTTCCTTCCATCCACAAACACATGCTTAGTGTCTTGTGCAACTGTGATGGGAACTGGCTTCATTATTGTTTTTATCTCACGCTTCCCGTCTTGTATCAAGCCTCCAAGCGGCCTTCTAAGTTCGTTTTATGCAGCCTCATTAGCGCTATTTAAAGTTTTAGATGTGCCCTTCAATAGGCAGTCTAATCTGAGAATTTCAACATGGATTTAGCCATTAGAGTTTGCTAGGATGACGATTAGGCACATGTCCAAGATTATCTCTACTCTTTACCTTGTACATCTTTATATGCATTCTTTTGGATTTTCCAACTTTCTGTTCTACTTTATACTTAATTTTCTCTTGCTCCCATATGGTACATTGTGTGTAAGGTACATGAAAGCTTTAAACTTTCATTATTTTAAAACCTGATTTTACAGACCTACTGTCACCACCCAAATACACACACACACTGGTGTTCCTCCCGCCCTCTCTGCCTTCCTCTCTCTGTTCCTCCAGCTCTTCCTGTCTTCCTCCTGTCCATAAAAGTTTGCTTAGAGTCTTCTGCAACTGCGATGGTCAGGAACGCTATCATTTTCCCCCAAGCATCCTACACTTGATCTTAGCCAAAAGGCCAAGAAGCGATCCCCCACAAGCATCCTACTATGTGGCTATCATTTCTCCCCCAAGTATCCTATTCTGTCAGCTGTCCAAACTGCCTCCTAAGGTTCGATTTGTTTATTTTCATTTTTTATTTTTAGTGTTAAAAAATTGCTCACCCTCTCGCTATTCCTTTCCAAAAATACAATACCCCCAGCTTTCAAACATTGAACTCATGCTTATATGTAACCTTTCATGTTATTTTTGCTTCTATTTTAGATCAAGCTTGCTTTTATGCTCTTTGCACATTATTATTATTACTGCCATAAATATTTATTTAGGTTTAGTCCTGTCTGAGTTCTTTGATCATTGTTCTTTCTTTCATCTCTTTGTTCTTTCTGATGTAGACTCAGAAGTCTACATTACTTAGTGAGGGTCTGCTAATTATAATTTCAAACTCTCTTCAAACATCTTTATTATATTTTTATTCTCAGACAATAGGTTAGGTAAGTATAGAATTTATTAATTTATTTGAAAAGTCTTCTAGTGGTTACAGTTTTTATCTCCTTTGGAGATAATTTTGATGTCTAGTTGATTTTAATATATTTATACTTTTCCCACAATTTATATGTCTATCTAAAAGTATCTAAGCAAGACTTATTTATATTTATTGTATCTATGTTTCATTTTATGTCTTTAATCTGAATGCAGTTGAATTTCAAAATCCTGGACATTCCTAAACTCTATTCTGAGATTAGGATGCTTTGCTCTGTTTTTCAACTGCTGTCTGCTCCCCGGCTTCCTCAGCTTCACCCTGTTTAGCTACAGCCTCAGAAGTGTGACATGTGGATTTAATGACTTTGATAACTTTTGCTGACCTTTAATTTTGTTTTCTCCAGTGTCCTCTCCCTACCACTCATAATCTAGCAATAAGGAATCTAGTTGTTGTGGGCTAGCTTTGTATGCAAGATGCTTCTCTGTCACATAAAGAATTAAAGGACAAGAAATTTGTAGTCCATCACATACACGATTTATCTCAGCAGATAGCATAGAAATAAATACAATACAAAAAGCCAGAGTGAGCCCCCTGTATAACACAGGGGATGGGGGCCAGAGAAGGAACATTGTCTCCTTCAGGAGAGTGTGGGTTGTCTTAGGGTTTTACTGCTGTGAACAGACACCATGGCCAATACAACTGTTATAAGGACAACATTTAATTGGGGCTGGGTTACAGGTTCAGAGGATCAGTCCATTATCATCAAGGTGGGAACATGGCAGCATCCAGGCAGGCATGGTGCAGGAGGAGTTGAGAGTTCCACATCTTCATCTGAAGGCTGCTAGCAGAATACTGGCTTCCAGGTAGTTAGGGTGAGGGTCTTAAAGCCCACACCCACATCGACACACCTACTCTAACAAGGCTACACCCTGTAATAGTGCCACTCCCTGGGCCAAGCATATACAAACCATCACTGTTATAGACTTCTTAATAGGGTGTGGAGCAAAGCTTGGTTCTATTTCCCTTTTCAATTGGACCAGTCAGGATGCATTTAGCTGGTTAGGTCATTTTAAATGATAGCAAGAGTGTAGACCTTTGAAATTCTCCTGGTGAAGTAAGCTCTCCAAGTCCACCAGGTCTTGTTTTCAGTGATTGACAGTGCAGTTGGGAGAGGGGGGAGTTAGTCAGCTGGTAGGAAGTTAGCCCAGCCAAACCCATTTTGAGGGTTATCTATGGCTGGCAGAGGTGGGGAGTTGGCCTGCTGATTGGGAGTTAGCCTATTGGCTTGAGAGAGAGAGAGAGAGAGAGAGAGAGAGAGAGAGAGAGAGAGAGAGAGTCTCAGCAGTAAGGGGGAAGTGAAGTGGGTATGGCCTAATGTTGCTTATGTTATAATGTTAATTTTGGTCTCCAAAACTTCTTACACGTGTCTGCATATAAGGCACCAAGGGACCTTGCTCCCAGTTGGTTCTGATCAGTAAATAAAGATGTCAGCAGCCAATGGCTGGGCAGGGAAGACAGAGTGGGACTTTTGGATTTCTCTGGCTTGGGACAGATAGGAGAAGAGAGGAGGCAGATTTGTCCTTACTTGGAGGCAGAGGGATCGGATTTAGAAGCTACAGAAGAAAAATCATCCAAAATGTAGGTGGAAGGGGAAAGTGGCCCTATGTGGGGGAGCTGCCCAGGACAACAAAGATGAAACACAGAATTAGGTGTCAAGCCAGGAATATCAGAGGGAACTATGTGATAGTCACAGAGGGATTAGAAGTGTCCAGCCATTGAGCTAGCCAAGGCACATAAAAACTAACTGGTGTGTGTTTGTGTGTGTGTGTGTGTGTGTGTGTGTGTGTGAGTGATTTGTGGGTGGCTGAGCACAAACCACCAGGAACAAAGAGTGGTTTAACTAATTTACCGCAGAGGCTGGCAGATTTCTGAGTTCAAGGCCAGCCTGGTCTACAGAGTGAGTTCCAGGACAGCCAGGACTACACAGAGAAACCCTGTCTCAAAAAACAAAAAACAAAAAGAAGTTCTTAGAGGTCAGTTTGCCCTCCTTCCTGGATGTTCTCTACATCTTGATGGGTTTGGTCTAGAGCCCCTCTCTCTTGATCTATACCTACCATGTGTTCAAAGCCAGGAATTCAGGTACTTTTCTCCTTTCTATCAGTTTCCACCTTATTTTTTGAGACAAGGCCTCTCTTTCATTGAGGCTATCTAGCAAGCCCCAGGAATCCTCCCAACTCCAGCTCCCTAGTGATGGAATTAGAAGTGCTTGCTGCTGTCTGACTTATTGTGTGGATGCTAGGGGGGAACTCACGTCTTCCGTTCTACTGAGTTCAGTCAGTCATACCTGCAGGAAAGTTGACTGATTTTGTTGGTTTGATCATGTGAAGGTGACCACAGCTGTAGTGAGTTCACAGAGTGCAACAGCTGTGTCACGTCCAGAAGACAGTATCTCACAGCACTGCCCACCATCCTCCTTACATTCTTTAGCCCCTCTTCCTGTTTTCTGAGCCTTGGTAGGGTTTATATTGATGCCCCTCTTAGGGTTGAACACTCAACAGTCATCTGTTCCCAGCGCTTTGACCAATTACGAGTCTCTGCATTAGCTACAGAAAGATGTTTCTCTGCCAAAGTTGAGAATAAAATTAATCTATGGGTCTAAGGATACATTTTTAATGGCAATTTAACATTTAGCAATTCAACACCAGTAGTTTCCTCATTGGGACCTACAACCTCCCTATGTGTGGGTTTATGGCGAGGTCTATGATACTGATATTTTTGAGAAGTAGCTTCGGGTTTAGTTTTGAAGACTTAAAAAAATTGGGAATAAATATTGAAGATTTGATAGCATAGTTTAGGTGTAGCAGGACACAGACCATTCCTTTCAATGCTTTCCTAATGTCTTCCTTATTACAACATGGTTCACTTAATAAAGTAAGTTAGTCTGCCATGGGCTAACTGTAAGACATTTCTCTGGCTTATTCTTTCTTCATTACAGTCTTGAATTATTATTAGGGTTTTTTAAAATATGTAATGTAATTTTCTCTGAACAGAACTTACATGGCAGTCCCGGTCTTAGCCTTCTGTATACATACTCATCCACACGATAATAGACTCTTACTCCTCTCCTCATATGATTTGGAGATACTGAGGGGGTTATGTAAGTTGCCCAAGATAGCACAGATATTACATTTCTAAACTCGGACCCAGGCTATGTAGGTCTACAGCTGAACTTTTAGTTTCCACTGAGACTATAAGTCAGGATTCCTTTGATAGTCCTCGTTTCTAGTAATTTCTCCCTGAGCAGTAGTCACAATTTAAATGAATAATTAATTTAGTCAATGTTTGTACCAGTATCTTTCAGAGCAGGAACCCTTCCACACTGCATCACCGACACACAGAGTCTAGTGTGCTGTTGATGCCCAATAATTTTCTAGTGAATAACTGCATAAAAGAATGAAGTGTTTCTTTCATGGAGTAATGCCTCCCTCTGGTGGCATTTTAGAATATTGTCATTTAACCACTTCCTAAATTCACTCCCTGTATCTCCACCTCTGTCCTTTTCCTTCCCCCCAAATAATGGCCATAATTTCTTCAGGATAGGATTGTCATCCTCTAGTAGGCTTGGTGAGATAAACTGTGGAACTAAGCACTTATCAGGCACTAATTTATGACCAGAAGTTGGTCAAAGCACATCTATTAATAAGTTCCTTGTTCAGAATGACCCCTCACGTGCTTTCAGAGCCTCCACTTCCAGCACCAGCATTCCAGGAATCTATCCAGAATCTCCAGTTCAGATCATGTGATCCTCAGGATATCATGCACCTGAGTGCAGAAATAGTCCCTTCCCTATCAACTGTCAACACAAAAGTGCAACTCCCACCTCAGAGGGAATAAGAGAGTTTATTCTGGAACAAATATGAGTTACTATGGCCCCAGGGACAAACTTAAATAGCTCTATATACTGTTTTGTGGTAGCAGTTTTACCAAGTTTTTATATTTACAGAGCAAAGAGAGCTATAACTTAAGACATTTTAAGATACCCTGGTGGAAACATCAGGTAGGGTTGGATCCAGCAAATCAAGAGAAACCTATGCTGTAGTTCTCAGATGTGGATAGCATGCTTTGCTTTTGGGTTGGTGGAAGCTAAGGGTCTGTTCGTACATTCCAAAAAGACTTACAAATAGTCACAAGAATGTGAGAGTTGTGTGACCAATCAAGTGGCAATTTAAGGGGCTGAGATAGCCTAAAATAACTCCGCACCGAACCAGCCCACAGCCTGGAATGTTTAACCCGGGCGTGGCCTCTACCCCACCCCACCCCTGTTATTTTAGTTCGCGTATTCGGCAAGGGTAAAGCAGCACAAATTACGCTCTACCAGAAATTCTTTTTTTTTTTTAAACACAATCTAAAGTAATTTTCGAAAAAACAAAAACGAAACAAAATACAATAGTAAAGAATAGATACTTTCCTAATCTATTCACATAAGGGCAGCTCATTAGCCTCATATTCAAACCAGAAATGAGTAAAAACAGAAGGAATGTTTTTAGAACAATCTACGAATGCAGATTCAGGTGTTCCGCTCCTTTTAACGTCGCCAGGACTCTATCCCCTTTTCTATTCCCTAGCCGCCAGCGAAGGCTGGAAGCCAGAGATCAGCGCGGGCTAGTCCTTCCCTTATTACTCTATGGTGGTCGGGTTACTCTAGCCATGAAAACTCTGTGGTTCCGGGGCGGGCTGGGAGGTCTGAATTTGAAGATGGAGGCGGGAAGATGGTGGCGGTAGCTGTCACTGGCCTGGGGTTCTCCCGTGCGGGAGGCCTACGGGACTGTGTCGTGTCCTGAACAGTCGAGAGGAGATTGTTTGCAATGAGTCTTCTCCGCCGGAGTAGGAAACGGCGGCGTTCATCGTCCGGCTCCGACTCGTTCTCAGTAGACGGTGATAGCTCTGTCAGTCCTCAGCTCTGGTCTAGGCCGGTGCTGAGTCCACCTCCCGGGCTGGGACGCCGCCGGAGGCTCGCAGGGACAGGTACTCGTACAGCGGGGCCGACACGGCCGAGGGCAGCAGGGGCCCGTACTCTAAAACGCGGGTTGAGATGGGCCCCGAGGGTAGCAGGGGCTTGCACTCCCGCACCGTAGCTGGATGGCCAGAGGGCTGCTATTCGGCACCGGCCTGGGACTCCAACCTTGGGAGCGGCTTCCCTCTTGGCCGCCAGCATGCACGGCTGATGGTGTTTTAGTTCACCACTGCCTCTGTAGATATGGGCGTTCTTTGGTTTGGGGGTCTTTACACCTTCCCAGAAACAACTTCCAAGTTGGCCAGATCCTGTCATCATCTTGAGGGTTTGCTTCGGATAATGTCCAGTAGTACAACTTCGTATTTATAAGTACCAAATTTCTGGGGGTAGTGCAGGATGCAGGCTGTTTGGACTCCAGATCAAAGCTTGAAGGCATTTGTATTGTTTCCTCAGTTCTTGTTTGCTGTTTTGAGATACGAGCTTGCTCTAGGTCAGGCTAGGCTCTGGTCTCAAACTCTTGATCCCACTTATTCGTAACTGTTGGGATTATAGGCCTGCACCAGTGCATTTCATAATTCTTTGCTCTTGGTTATGCAGACACCTCGGGACTAAAACGTAAACAGAAACTTATCTAACAGCTTTGTAGTGTTTAATCACTCATAGAGCGCCTTCTATCTCCACATCCGTACAAATGTTTAATAGCACACCTTTTTTGTTTGTGACTTTTTTTTTGTTTTTGTTTTTTTTGAGACAGGGTTTCTCTGTGTAGCCCAGGCTGTCCTGGAACTCACTCTGTAGACCAGGCTGACCTCGAACTCAGAAATCTACCTGCCTCTGCCTCCGCCTGTACCTCCCAAGTGCTGGGATTAAAGGCGTGCGCCATCACCGCCTGGAGTTGTTTGTGGCTCTTAAGAGTTTTCAAAATTACGTCTAGTAAATAAAATTTTGCTGGTATCTTTCTGTATAGGATCAGTTTTATATTAAGTCTCTAGAAGTCAAGATGTGTTTTAAGTTGGGTAGGAATGAATTCAAACAGACGGTTAACTACTGAACTTGTATGTTGGAGGTAATTAAATTGTTTTTGTTTTCCTGCAAGGGACCTGCAAGAGAAGAGTTTCTGATGACCAGATAGACCAGCTGCTGCTGGAGAACTGGGGACTCCCTAGAGCAGTTCTGGAGAAGTACCATAGTTTTGGTGTAAAAAAGATGTTCGAATGGCAGGCAGAGTGTCTTTTGCTTGGACAAGTCCTGGAAGGAAAGAATCTAGTTTATTCAGGTATTCAAATTTATGCAAACTTTTCACTCACGTTGTCATTGTGAACAATTCTCTTTTGGGTTGTTTACAGTTTTGAAACAGGTAGAGTGTCATCATTTGCATCCTGACATCATGAAAGTTCTGTTATGTGGTAGAGGAGGGACACAAGGACATTTGTAATTTATGTAGTAAACATTCTGCTGGTTTAACGAATGTATGTCTGAGTGAGTGTGTAATGCTTAATGAACGTGTGTCTGAGTGAGTCTTGTAAGAGATACCAGCTTTCCTCATTTGATCTCACTTGCTTTTAACTTTTATATTCCTAACTGAGCTGATCCGTGCAGGTTCATACTTACAAAACAATATGTCTAGTGCTTTATAAGACTTCTGTGGGTTTTCAAGGGCAACTTTGATATGTACAATTTTAAAACCCATGATTACTATAGTGTCTTAAGATCAAATATAAGATGCAATTCCCTTGTGTCAGTTTCCTCTGAAGTTCTGAGCCATCCAGAGTTTTTATAATACTACAAAAAAGAACCAGAATACCAACTAGGTAGATGTAAGTCCAGACTGTGGATTTAGACTAATTGGGTTTGAGAACTGCATCGTTTACTGGCTGTGTGGATTTGCAAATTGGAGGGAGAGTGGAGGAGGGGGATGCTAACTGACTTGGTAGTGCTGAGGGTTAATTATAAAAGCTTTGAACCGTTTGGCATACAGAACATATTCCAAGGTGCATTTAAACGATGGCACCAAACAGTAGTGTCAGCTGGTTGCTGACTGGAGGAATGCCTAGGCATCCAGTTTCTTAAATCACTTACAACTTTGGTCAGCAACTCACACAATCAAGACATTTTTATCTTAAATATATATTGGATCTGTGGACTTTCTGTCCTTGGCTCCATTACCTGGTGTAGCTCACCATCTTTCTTCTAGATCTGACAATACCCTTGTTAACACATTTATCTTTTTCTCTGGTCTTGCCCTGCTTCTCTAGACCAAGCAATCACCATAAATATGACTTTCCTCACGTGTTTCTAAGAACATGTTAGTCATTTTGCATTGCTTTCAGGATAGACCAAAAAAGTCCTTAGATGGTAGTATTATAAACTGCTTTTTTGTGTGACATTTAAACACTTAAAAAAAATCTATAGTTATATGTGTGTGTGTGTATACATATATATATGTATATGTGTATATATACATGTATATATGTGGGGGCTGTAAGTACATTGTGCACAGAGACTACAAGAGGATGTTAAATCCCCTGGAGCAGGAGTTAAAAGGCAGTTGTGAGCTGTTTGATACGACTGCTAGAATTCAAACTCTGTGTTGGGTGCTGGGAATCAAGCTTATGTCCTCTCTAAGAACAGCACACTTTCTTAACTGCTATGCCACCTCTGAAGTTCTAGCCTCAAACCAACTACTGGGATCTTCTTTTTTTTTTTTAAATCTCTTTATTTTCCCCTGAAGAACTTTGTACTCCAGGCTCGTGAAACCACTCACTTGTTTCAACATTCTAGACTTTCCTCCAGCTCTTTGCACAAGATATTTCTTATGTTTGGCATTCCTTTCCTCTGCTCATAGTTTTCTTTCCTTTCTATAACCTTCCTTACAGCTCCTCCCATTTCTGTTCTAGCGTTTATCTTATTATCTTGCAGGTGTTCATGCAGGAGGTTCTTAAAGAACATAGGATTGGTGCGGTACTCAGTAATGTTCATTAAAAATCCTCTCCATTTACTCTGAGATTATTTGGAAACCTAGTATAGAGTCAAAGGCATTTTAGGAGTTAAGGTTTTAAATACAAGTTGAGTCTTTAATGATGTATTAGCCCTAGACTCTGTAATACTGGGTATGACAACATTTAATAATGCAGTGTAGAGATGTTACTTTTTGCCATAATTTTCTGGAATAATCATGTTTTAGCTCCTACAAGTGCTGGGAAGACTCTTGTTGCAGAGTTACTTATTTTGAAGCGGGTTTTGGAAACGCGGAAGAAAGCGTTGTTTATTCTACCCTTTGTGTCTGTGGCTAAAGAGAAGAAATACTACCTCCAGGTAACAGTTTTTGTTGTTTGAAATAGTGAAAGGTTTGTCGTTGCTAGCATTGGTTTTACTCATTTGAAGGCGGTATAAAATCAAATGGAAAGTGACATTTCTTTTATTGCATGCAGTCTAACACGTGGGTTGAGATAGGCTTCGAGGGTAACAGGGGCATGCTTTCCCACACTGGAGCTTTAAAAACTGACTTAAAATTCTTAATAGTTTAGTGGGACAGTTGGGCATTGTGGTACAGGTGTGAGATTGGATCTACTTGAAATTCTGAGGCAGGAGGATTACCTGGGCAACTTAGTGAAACCCTGTATCAAAGAGTAAAAAGAAGCCTAAGGACATTATAGATCAGCACTAACAAAACAAACCCCAAAGAGGGAAATTTAAAAATTATTATTGTATAAAATAGAAAGGGATAGCAAATCAAAAGGGTAGCTTTGGAGATACTATATAAAAATGATAAACTGTTCATAGGAAGTAAAGAATAGCATGTAAAAATGAAAAATTAGCATTTAAACTGAATAGTTGAGCTAATAGATTGAAGTATGGAAAAAAGGCATGTTTAAGGAAGCCTATCACACTCCAACCGAGGATCACTGAGAAGACTTAGGGCCTGAAGGGAAGACTCTTGTGCTTAAGGGGTGCTCCAAGTCTGGTCAGACTTCTGTCTTGTTACATGAGACATCATTTTTGCTGATTATAAAATACTCCACTATTTTAAAGGCATTTATACAAATACAGTGTCCATTAGATAGGAAAAAAAAAAAGACATGTGATTTCTGCAATGAAGCAATGTGCTGTTGAATAGAAATCATTGTACATTGCCGGGCGGTGGTGGCGCACGCCTTTAATCCCAGCACTTGGGAGGCAGAGGCAGGAGGATTTCTGAGTTCGAGGCCAGCCTGGTCTACAAAGTGAGTTCCAGGACAGCCAGGGCTACACAGAGAAACCCTGTCTCGAAAAACCAAAAAAAAAAAAAGAAATCATTGTACAGACTGGTCAGTAATCTGGATTGTCATACCGTATTCCCAGGCACAACCTGCAGAGCCTCCAGGGTTTTATTTGTAAACTGAGGCTGTTAACTGTTAGTACTATAACTCAATAAACTCAAACTCTCAGAAGAAATTGATTAAATGAATCTCTCTAAAGTTCCATGGTTTTACAAATCTTTTTAACGGTTATTTCAGAGGCCAAATAGCCAACAAAGCTGGTCCTACTCAGGAACCTCCTCTCAGCTTAGACTCAAAGTAACAAAATAATGAAAGGATCCCTTTTATTGAGAAGGTATGCTAGTTAAAAGTTAAACCAAAAAGTTAATATCAATCCCACTGAACTGAACTTTTGAAAAATGTTCTTCCATCATACGAAAAACTAATCTTTAAGTAGGGTAAAAGTATTTTCCTTGTAACGTATAAATTTGTTCCATAAAACTTTTAAATACTTTCTGTTATTGAATTAAACATGTAGAACTTCAGTGTTTTTCAATTTTAAATTCTATAATTGCTGTTAGAACTTATATTATTAAAATATTTATTAAGTGACATTTCACTCTTTTTAATGGAAATATTTATGCTAAGCTCTGTTAATTCTAAGCATATTTTAGTATATGATTCTATTTTTAGTATGTGATTATACCATCTTTAAATACTTTTGTCAGTGTTATGGGGTAGAACCCAACTGTAACTTGTTACATTATAAGTTTCCATCTGTATTATTTCTTTTTACTTGATTTAGAGTCTGTTTCAGGAAGTAGGCCTAAAAGTAGATGGCTATATGGGCAGCACCTCCCCAACGGGACAGTTCTCCTCCTTGGACATTGCTGTTTGCACTATTGAGAGGGCCAATGGGCTAATCAATCGCCTCATTGAGGAAAATAAGATGGATCTTTTAGGTAAGAAAGTTAGAAAATTAAACAAGTATTTCCTGTTGCTGTTTTTGGTGGAAAGAAGTGAAGCTGTGATTCCTATATAACCTATATTATTGTTATCTGACATCTATTTTTGGAGGCAAGAATTGGTAGAGGAAATGTCAGGAACTTCATGTTTATGTGTTATGTTTTGTGTGTGTGTTTTTGTCTTTGTGTTCTTCATTTTGCTATCTTGCATTAAAATTGACTTTCATATTTATTATTTATTTATCTAATTTTTATGTGTATGAGTGTGCACGCAGCATGGCACATATGGGAAAGTTAGGGACAAATTGTGGGAATTGATTCTCCTTCTGGATGTGGGTGCTGGAGATTGAACTCAGGTTATCAGGCTTGGCAGTAAGTCCCTTACCCACTGAGCTGTCTCACTGGCCCTTGCTTGCATTTTTGAACTTTATAAAAGATAGGTTATACTTGAGCTTCTGTCACTTCTCATTGCTACTTTCTTGACTCAACTTTGCAGGAAGAGAAAGAAGTGTGCTAGGGTTGGACCTACCATCTACACAATTAGTAAATTTATGTGTTCATTATCATATTTTGCTACTATGGGCTCTTGATTAGAACTGGATTCTGAGGCTAACATTCAATAGACAAATGATAGTCACATAAACTGTTTTTATGCTTGACACTCTAGAAAGATGTTTTAATCTTAACTTCCTTGTACCTTAAGATCAGGTCCCTAGATAGAGGAAAATGATTGTAGTATCAGCAGATACTACAATCTATCAGCTCACTGAGAACCCAGTGAACTTAAAAACAGCAAAACCATTGTGATAGTAAAGATAGGAGGGTGAGAATCACTGACTGGAAAGGCAAGGTAAGACTGTTCCCTAAGCTCAGGGAGAAATAACAATCTCTTTGTAGCAGAATTTATCGAAGTAAGTTTATGGTTTTGTTTGTCTTTTTTGTTTTTGCCCACTCTATCCTCTTTATCTCCCAAATAAAAGACATAAAACCTGGTACTTTATTTACAAGCAACTGGCACTGTGTTGGGTAGGTTCTGAGCTATTCTAACCTATGTCCCAGCCGTAAGACCCATGTTACTTGCAGTCTGAGCCTTGCCCGACTTGCTCTGCTCCATGTGTGTTCTCAGGGTAAACTTCTCTTGGCCATGTGCTCCTGGTCTATCCTGCCCCATGGTAACCTTCTTCTTCCACCTCCTCTGTTCTTCCTCATGTGCTCCTTCCCTGAGACCCCTTCCTTAATCTCAAGTCCCAATTTCTTCTCTCTTGGGACACAGAACTCAGCATCTGAATGAATACATAATGCACAAGACCAACTCCAACGAGAATTGTCTTAGTACTTCTCATTAGTGACCTCATTGGGCTTTAATTATCTTGAGGAATTTGCTTTGCATGGTAGGCAGAATAAATACTTTTAGGAGAGTGGAAATATGTTGAAATAACTTGTCATATAATATGAATTGGAGATAGCTTACAGACAAGGAACATTGGGAAATTGAAAGGTCTTTATGAAACCTGACATTATAAAGACTTCCAGGATAAATGGCAGATTAGATGCTTTCTTCATGTGACAGATCAGGAGAAGAGTCAAAATAACAAAGGAGAGGCTGTATTCCTAGTAGGTGCCCTTTGGGAGTCAAAAGAGGTGACAGGATAACTACAAAGCCCACGGAAACAGTCATGTGACTAGAAGAGTAGAAAACCGTCTGAAGCATCCACCCTGGCTGCTGCAGGTAGGAGAAGTCATAGCATAACCCTGTAGGCAGTTTGTTTTCTCCTCTTTGAGTAGTACTGAGAAGGAACCCTGAAGGGACAGCCATTCACTAAGAAGAGTCATAGTACTGGAAGACTTACCCCTCAGTACATCTGCAAGTCAACTTAGAAACTTAAGTAGTTGAATCTTTTTTTGTTTTTTTGTTTTTTTAAATTATATATTTGCTTTATTTACATTTCAAATGGTATCCCCTTTCTGCATTACCCCTCCGAAAACCCCCTATTCCATGCCCCCGCCCCCTGCTCACCCCCACCCTCCCCCAAATTTCCTGACTTGCATTCCCCTGTTCTGGGGAATCGAGCCTTCACAGGACCAATGGCCTCTCCTCTCATTGATATCTGAAAAGGCCATCCTCTGTTACACATGTAGCTGGAGCCATGGGTCCCTCCATGTGTACTCTTTGGTTGGTGGTTTAATCTCTGGGAGCTCTGGGGGTACTGGTTGGTACATACTATTGTTCCTCCTACAGGGCTGCAAACCTCTTCAGCTCCTTGGGTCCTTTCTCTAGCTGCTCCATTGGGGACCCTATGCTCATTCTATTGGTTGGCTGTGAGCCATGGATATTTTGATCCACTTTCCATTAAGGAAAATTTGGTCTTCCTTCTTCTTGAGCTTCATGTGGTCTGTGAGTTGTATCTTGGGTATTCTGAGCTTTTGGACTAATATCCACTTATTGTCGAGTGCATACCGTGTGTGTTCTTTTGTGATTGGGTTACCTCACTCAGGATGATATTTTCTAGCTCCATCCATTTGCCTAATTTCATGAATTCATTGTTTTTAATAGCTGAGTAGTACTCCATTGTGTAAATGTACTACAATTTCTGTATCCATTCCTCTGTTGAGGGACATCTGGTTTTTTTCTAGCATCTGGCTATTATACATAAGGCTGCTATCAATATAGTGGAGCATGTGTCCTTATTACATGTTGGAGCATCTTCTGGGTATATGCTCAGGAGTTATATAGTTGGGTCCTCAAGTAGTGCTATGTCCAATTTTTGAGGAACTGCCAAACTGATTTCCAGAGTGGTTTTACCAGCTTGCAATCCCACCAGCAATGGAGGAGTGTTCCTCTTTTTTCACATCCTCTCCAGCATTTGTTGTCCCCTGCGTTTTTGACCTTGACCATTCTAACTGGTGTGAGGTGGAATTTCAGGGTTGTTTTGATTTGCATTTCCCTGATGTTTAAGGATGTTGAACATTTCTTTAGGTGTTTCTCAGCCATCTGGTATTCCTCGGTTGTGAATTCTTTGTTTAGCTCTATACCCCATTTTTTAATAGGGTTATTTGACTCTCTGGGCCTTTCAACAGTCAGTCACAGGTGTGGGAGGGACTCATGAATCCCTGTCCCTCTCTGCTGCACTATTTACTTTAGATGCATTCTGGAGTCTAGATAGTCATTCCCTTTAGCTAGATACCCACTGGTGAGCCCACCAGGGTCCATTGGCTAGTTTTAAACCCATGGCCAAGTTGTGTGAAGGAAGTGTTACTGAACCTCAAAAGATCAGACAGGAGCAATCACATCAGGGCCTTTAATGGAGATAGCTCAGGCTTAGGCCACTACCGATACACAGGATGGTTTTGGTGAAGAGGAACCCTGAACATCTATGGGGAAAGGCTTTATAGAAAACAACAAACATCTAATTGGAGTACTTCTATAACCTTTAGCATAATTGGCTGGTGCTGGGAGTCAAACCATAAACTTCTGCTTCCCTCTGAATTTGTGGTTATGAGGCAGGGGTGGACTTGTATCCTAGGGGTGCAGATTTGTTGTGGGGAAGGTAACCTTGAAACTGGAGTTAGACACACAGGTCTTGGGGGAATAACCTGGAGAGGTAGGTCTTGTTGGAGGGTAACTTGGAAACTAATGCTAGGTACTGGCCTGTTAGTTTACCTGAGTTCAAACTCAGGTCAGATTCTCTAAAATGGAGTCTGAACTTAAAAGATTTGGTCTCTCAATCACACAGGCTGCTCTGATTAAAACTCAGTGGGTCACAAAAGAAAAAGATGTTGCGTGGGAAATGGAGTCATAGGAAGGAGGAGGATTGAGGGGTTGGGGGAGATGAGAAAGGATAGAGTGAGAATAGTCAGAATAGCTCAAAATACAAAATAAAATGAAAAAAAATTTAGGGACACAAAGTAATGAAATGGGGAACTTAAGTATAGTTAGTATACAGGGTCAATGAAGCCAAGAGTTCTTTGACAAATAAGCAAGATTAATAAGTCAAATTAACCAAAAAAGAAAAAAAAGGAAACGTAGATTAATAAATTAGAGATGAAAAGGCCACATCATAACAGATTCCACTGATACCTGAGTCATTAGTGTATAATTTTTTTAATAAGTTGGAATATCTAGACTTAGTAGGTAAGTTTTTGGATTTATATGGACCTTCCAAAATTGAGTCAGGGTATAGACACCTAAAGACATCGCAGTGAGCCATGAGACTGAAAGAGTAGGAAAGTGTCTTCTAAGTTTTTTTTTTTTGTTTGTTTGTTTTTTTGTTTTTTGAGACAGGGTTTCTCTGTATAGCCCTGGCTGTCCTGGAACTCAGTTTTTTTTTCTTTAAATCTACCAGGTCTTTTGAAAAAGCTAATGCCAGTGGTAATCCCCTCAGATCCTTCCATAAAATAGAGAAGGGATGCTTCCAAACTCAATTCACAAAGCCAGTAATACCCCTTTACCAAAATCAAATAATGATAGAAGAACAACAGTAGTGAAAGAGAAAACTAGGTCAGTTTCTGTGAAAAGTGTAGATGGAGAAATCCTGAGCCAAATAGTTGCTGGTGAAATAAAAAAGTGAGCACACATAAGCAGGTTGGTTTCATTCCATGGATCTGAAGCATGATATGAGCAAATCAAGTGCAATACAGCACATAAATAGGATCCAGACCCAAACCATAGTATATGCAGATGCAGTGTTTGATAAAATTGGTATCTAAGATAATAAATAGCCTTGAAGAAACTAGAAATAGGATCATACCTCAGTGTAACAAAGGCTCGTATGACAAACTGTACTCAGTGTTATACAAAATGCTGAAAGCATCGCTAAGTTAGGAATATGACAAAAGTGTCCCCTCTCCAGTCTTTTGAAGAATTGTGCTTAAATTCTCAGTAGATCAGTAAGACAAGAGAAAGAAAAAGGATGTAAATAGAAATGGAAAATATCAAGTTATCCCTACTAGCAGGTTACATGAGTCTATGCTTAAAAGACTAAAGATGCTACCAGAAATTCTTAGATCTTATTCATGCTTTCAGCCAAGTAGCAGGATATAAAATTAGTATGTACAAATAGAGGTGGTTTTATTGCATACTGACAATGAACATACTAAAATCAGGCAGTTATCCCTATCTGTAGTAGCCCCAAAACCAAACCAAAAAACCAAAACTAAGGAATAAGCCTAGCCAAGGAAAGGAATTAAAGGGCCTTTACAATGAATATACTGAAGAAAGTAATTAAAGACACTTCATGTTTCTGGATTGGTAGAATTAATATTGTTAAAATGGTCATATTGCTGAACCCTGTCTACAGACAATGCAGTTCTCATAAAATTTCTAATGATATTTTTATAGAATCAGGAAAAATAAAATTCTAAAATTCATATAGAAGCATGATCTTGAGCAAAAAGACTCAATCAGCATACTTGACTGTTTTCATGCCATACCACAGAGCCGCAGCGACAACAACTATAGTGCTCGCACAAAAAAGATGTGGAGATGAGGTAGACTAGAGTAACCGCAAATAAATCCGTGCGGCCTACTCATGGGCTCTTGTCATCTAGTTCTTGGCAAAGGAACCTAAAGTGCATGTTGGAGAAAAGACAGTTTTTACAAGCACTACTAGGGAAACTGGATATCCACATACATATGAGTGAAACTAGATCTTTATTTCTCATCTTGTACAAAATTAATTTAAAATGAGTCCAAGATTTTAATGTAAGACTTGAAACTGTTAGAGGTCTACATAGGGAATTCAGTCACAAAGATAAAGGGCAATACTTCAAAATAGGATTCTGATGGCTCAAGAAAAGTAGAACTGACAAGATAGCCTCAAATAACACATATATGCCGCAAAGGTAACAATTTCCAGTGTGAAGAAGCAGCCTGTAAAATGGGAGAAAAATCTTCACCAGTTATATATGCACTAGAAGATTAAAACCCAGAATATACATAGGACTAAAAAAAAAAAACCCCAACAATAAGAATAAATGATCTAACTAATAAGTGGGTGAATGAACTCAAAAGTCAACGAATGGATAAAGAATATAAAATGAAGCCACAAACAAAATCATGGTTTTAGCCAATTGTTGGAATTGTAATCATTATTTTTACCAAAGTTAGTTTGACTTAAGACAAATCTCTCTTTTCGGTCATGTAAGATTTAGGTTAAAACAAACATTAAAATAGAAAAGAAACTAGTATGAGGGGGTGTGGGATGACAGGGTAATGGGGAGGTAAATATGTGCTACATTAGTCAGGGTTTTCTAGAATAACAGAATTTATAGAATGAATCTAGAATTACAATGACATACAGACTGTAGTTCAGCTAATCAAAAAATGGCTGTCTATGAACAAAAAGTCCAAGAATACAGAAGTTGTTCAGTCCGTGAGGCTGGAATCCTGAAGAAGTAGGCTCTAATTAATGCTAGTGAAGGAAGGGATTTGCTGCTTTCTGTCCTTCCATCAGCTTCCAGCAGAAGGTGTGGCTTGGATTAAAGGTGTGTCTTCCACATTAAGCTCAGGATTATCGGTTTGTCTTTCTACTTGAAAGAGCAGGATTAGATGTGGATTAATTTCAAATTAAGCAAAATCCCTCATAAGTGTGCCCACTATTTTCAGGTTTTCATTCCAGATGCATGAAGTTGACCACCAAGAACAGCCATCACAAGTACATTTTATGCATATATGAAAGTATTTAGTAAAATCAACTATGTTATATAATTCATATATACAAATAGAACACAGTATAAAAGTGAAATATAAGACTAAAGAAAGCATTGGCTCACAATAAATTTTTAATAATTTTGAAACATTTTATAAGTGCTTGGATTGGTTTGATTCTTCAGGCATGAGAGAAGGGCATTAAGATTATATGTTCACCAGTAGGGTGATACTAGTTATATCTTTAAAAAAAAATCCCTTAAAACCATCTTTTTCTTCTTGACCTTAATTCTGAGTGCTGTAAGTAATTTTTCAAACATAATTAGGCTATATTTCCTAATAGCTAAAATCACTATACTGAAAACCTGAGACGGGTACTTATTATCTATCCATTTCTACAAAATTACCGATTTAGAAGTGTGAGTGGTGACAGGTAATTTTCTCTGGGAGTGTTACTGGTTTTGTCAACTTGACACAAACCTAGACATATCTGAAAAGAGGCACTCAATTGAGGAAATGCTGCTATCATATTGTATGTGAATAAGCCTCTAAGGGTGTTTTCTTTTCATATTGTATGTGAATAAGCCTCTAAGGGTGTTTTCTTGATTGAAGGCCCAGCTCAGCATGAGCAGTGCTGTCTCCAAGCAGGCAGTCCTGGGATGTATAAGAAAGCAAGTTGAGCAAGCTAGGAAGCAGCACCCGGCTGGGGCTGGTCCCTGCTCCACTTCCTGCTTTTTTTGTTCTGGGCTTGAGTTTCTGTCGGACCACCTTCAGGGATGGACTGGAAGCGTAAGCCAAATAAACCCTTTCCTCCCCAAGTTGCTTCCGGTCATGGCGTTTATAACAGCAATAGAAAGAGACTAAGATACTGGCTTTGGTGGTTTTGTCAGCCCTGAGTAAGCTAATCACTTACTTTTTGTAATTAGTATATATGGTGATAGGATTGCTTAAGATCTGTAAAACATCTTAGAAGGAATTGACCACCATACAAAATCTGGCTTTTTCTATATGGTAGAACTTTGCATCACCCACAAGATCTTATTATGAGCCATTTGCTGTTAGACATGTGCTGCTAAGTCTCTGAATTCTTAGAACTGTGCAGTTTTGTAAAGGTCAATCTGGAAATCCTTGTAGGAATGGTGGTTGTGGATGAGCTACACATGCTGGGGGACTCTCACCGAGGGTATCTGCTGGAACTTTTGCTGACCAAGATTTGCTATGTCACTCAGAAATCAGCATCATGGTAAGTACCTGAAGTAACTGATTTTCTGATATTTGAAAAGATGTTGAAAATGAATCTATAAGAGTGAAAACATAAGATTTATAGGAATATAGTACCGTTTTCATGTGAACAAATTCATGGATAATAGTTCTAGTTCTATAAAAGTTCTCAACCTGTGGATCTTGACCCCATTTTTGTGGTCAAATGACCATTTCACAGGGCTTGACTAAGACCATCAGAAAACATAGATATTTTAATATTAAGATTCATAACAGTAGCAACATTACAGTTACAAAGTAGCAACAAAAATAATTTTAATGGTTGGGGTTCACCACAACATGAGGTATTAAAGGGCTGCAACATTAGGAAGGTTGAGAACTGCTAATTTAAAGGAAGTACTACTTAACTGATGTTAGATGACTTTTGCACATTTAAACTTCTGACTGCTCAATTTTAATGAATAGATTTTGATATTTTTATAATAGCTTAAATATCTAGTGCTTTATTTGTTACTTATACATATATCTAATTTAAGTAGCAAAGACTAGTTTTATAAAATGGCATTTTTCAGCTCCTAGAGCATAGTCTGTCAACTTTCTACCTTAAAAGTTAAAAAAAAAAATCTATAGTAGTATATCTCTACTTCCAGCTACTTACATTTTTAGTTTTATATTTTATATATTGATTTCTTATTTTAAAAATTTAAAAATAAATTTTATTGTTAGAGAAACTTGCAAAGAGAATAATCATCACACACCAAAAAATTAACCAGACCCAAAGTCTGTACATCTCAACAAACAATTGAGAATAGCCATTCATGATGGATTTTTACTCTTTCATTACCCAAAATATTTTTGTGCATTTGTTAGATTGCTTTCAAACATTAAAACATTTCTGACTACTAATTTAAACCACCACCAGAAACGACAGCTCTATGATAGAATTAGAACTAGAAAACCTTTAGTTTTATTCTCTTTCTTGTAACTTGTGTCCATAACTTTCACTCAGTCCTTCCTAATCCCCTAATAGCCTTTCTTGTTCACTTTTTGTACTGGCTGGTTTTGTTTGTCAACTTGACACAAACTGGAGTTATCACATAGAAAGGAGCCTCCCTTGAGGAAATGCCTCCATGAGATCCAGCTTTAAGGCATTTTCTCAATTGGTGATCAAGGGTGGGAGGCCCCCTTGTGGGTGGTGCCATCCCTGGGCTGGTAGTCCTGGGTTCTATAAGAGAGCAAGCTGAGCAAGCCAGGGGAAGCAAGCCAGTAAGAACCATCCCTCCATGGCCTCTGCATCAGCTCCTGCTTCCTGACCTACTTGAGTTTCAGTCCTGACTTCCTTTGGTGATGAACAGCTGTGGGAAGTGTAAGCTCAATAAACCCTTTCCTCTCCAACTTGCTTCTTGGTCATGATGTTTTGTGCAGGGAATAGAAATCTTGACTAAGATAACTTTCTACATTTTATTCTGTATATATGTTTACAATTATATATATATATTATATAAATACTATATAGATTAATATACTGGCTAGACTATGCATATGAGGAAGAACATACTTTTTTTCTTCTTTCTGAGAAGATTGTGTGACCTTGCTACGATTACACATTTCAAGGTTATCCTTTTTTCTATAAATTTTATAATTTAATTTTTCTTTAGAGCTGAATAGTATTCTTTATTATATATGTGTATGTACATTAAATTTTCATTATGCTTGTATCTGTTGCTGGACAAGAAGGTTATTCTTTGTTATTGTGAATAAAACATCAATAAACTTGAAACTTCAAATATCCATGATAGGATACTGAGTTCTCTGGGTGTGTGCCCAGAATGAAACAGAACTGTCAAATAGTAATTCTAATTTTAATTTTTTGAGAAATATTTGAACTGATTTCTACAAAGGCTGCATTAATCTGCACCTGTACCTCAACTAATAGTGAATCCTTTCCAACATTTGTTGGGGCTCAATATTGTTGTCTGATTTCTTGATGATAGCTATTTTGAGTGGAGTGAAGTGATATTTCAAAGTAGTTTTTATTTACATTACCATGATGGCTAAGGAAATTGAATACTTAAATAAATAGTTATTGATCATTTATCTTCCTCCCTCCCTCCCTTCCTTCCTTCCTTCCTCTTTTTTTTTCTTTTTAAAACTGTCTTTTCAGTTCATTTGCCCATTTGTTGATTGTTGATTGGTAGTTTTACTTCCTTGGTGTCTAATTTCTGCCATTCTTTGTAACTTCTAGATATCAGCCCCCTTGTCTCGATGTAGCTGAAGACTTTCCCCCATTTGTGTGCTTTGAGGATTGTGTCTTTGCTGTACAAAAACTTTTTTGTCATGTAGCCCCACCTGTGATACTTGGGTTTAGTTTCTGTGTTGTTGTGCTGTTCAAAAAGCCCATGCCTGACACATTTTTTTTGCCTTTCTACATAAAGTTATACATATGTATTTATTACATATAATTGAAACAGATAAGGAGTATACATCAGTATACAGGAGGATAGATGTATGCATATGAAAAGATAAAATCAATGATTGGAAGATAAATTCTACAAACTATTTAATCCTAGGACTTGGGAGGCAGAGGCAGAGAGATCTGAGTTGAGACCTGTCTGGTTTACATATCATCAAGTCTAGGCCAGCTAAGTCTGTGTAGCAAGACTCTGTCTCAAAAACAAAACAAAACACAAAACAAAACAAAAACCTGAAACTCTGAAACTTATAGAAGAAAACCCAGAGGATACCTTTCAAGATATTTGAGTAGGCAAAAACCTTTTATTTGATTTTATTTGTTTTGTTGTGTTTGAGACAGAGTCTAACTATTTAGCTTTGGCTGTTCTGGAACTTGCTATGTAGACCAGGCTGGTCTCTAACTTACAGAGATTCACCTGCTTCTGTTTCCTGAGTGCAGAGATTAAAATTTGTTCCAGGCTTCAAATAAAGTTGTTGATCCATTTTGAATAGAGATTTATAGAATTACTATATTGATTTCTTGCTAGGAGAAATTAAGGTTTTTTTCTTTTATATTTCCTATTCGCCTGTACCCACTTTCTTCCACCCCCTCCTGACCCCCCCCCATCCCCTTCGGTTTCTCCTAACCCACTCATCATCTTCCAGTTGTGCAAATAGGTTTCTAATTTTGCTTAGATCATTACTCGGTGTTACGGTGATACATTGTTAACGCAGCTATAGCATGTTGTGATTGCTTTTACCTTTTGAAAAGCCTATTTATCTTCTTATCCTATTAAATATCCCTATTGTTTGAGGGATTAGTTTTCTGTATACTGTGCTACATACTTATTCCTAACAAGTACAAGGGAAATATAACTAGAAAATGCCTACAATGTTTGGAAATTAAATAACAGATTTTGGACTTTTGTGTAAAACATGTAAAAAATGCTACAACTTAAGAAAAACAACGGAGTATATCAGTGAGAGGCTTAAGTAGGCATTTGCAAGAGAAGTTTCAGTCTGCACATGTGAAATGTCACAAAGCATCATTAATTATCAGAAATTACTTCTTCAAAAACTATTCCTGTAATCTCTCTATAATATTTATTATTAAAATGATCAACAGTACAGTTGTCAGGTGGTGACACGATTGTGGAACAGTAGAACACTCAGATTGTGGGAGTGCTACTTTGTTGGTACAGTCTCCCTGGAAACAGCTTCATATTATTCGTTAAATTTGAATATCTGTCAAGTAATCTGTGCTCTAGTAATTTTATACCTGGATCTGTACTCTAAAGGAACTTTAGAGTACAGATCTGCATTTGTATACCAAAGACCATGGCCAAGAATATTGTTAGCAGCACTATGTGTTACTTCCTGCATATTTCCTAATGTGATTTTCATTTGTTTTTTCAGCCAGAAAGATTCAGGCAGTTCTCTTTCCAGTGCTGTGCAGATTGTTGGCATGAGTGCTACTCTTCCTAATCTGCAGCTTGTGGCTTCCTGGTTGAATGCTGAACTTTACCATACTGACTTTCGCCCCGTGCCACTTTTGGAATCAATAAAAATAGGAAATTCCATATATGATTCTTCAATGAAGCTTGTGAGAGAATTTCAACCCCTGCTCCAAGTGAAGGTGAATTTTTACTGTTATATCTCCACTGTCAGTGCCTTTGTGGTCCTACCAAGCTATTAAGAAATTTTAACTGTATAATTAGAGGTTGTATAGGAGTGGAATATATATTATGTGTCTGTTAGAATCAATACTAAGCTAATCTGTTTTACCCTAAGCAATTGATGAGGATAGTGAGAAAGAGAATGTAATATGCTTTCAATTTAGATGACTGTCATTTCCTGTCCTATACTATAAACATTGAAAAATGGATGTTTTTCTAGTCAATGAGGAGAAGATTTCCTTATGGTTTAGTTTATATTAAATGTCATGTGGAACATTGACATTTGTTAAATGTAGAACTACTATATAGTAAGTATGATGAATGAAAAGATTATTTTTTTAAGATTTATGTATTTTTATTTTATGTGCATTGGTGTCTTGCCTGCATGAATGTCTGTGAAGGTGCCAGATCCCCTGAGTTTGGAGTTACAGACAGTTGTGAACTGCCATGTGGGTGCTGAGAATTGAACCAGGTCCTCTGGAAGAACAGCCAGTGCTCCTAACCACTGAGCCATCTCTCCATCCCTGAAGATTATTGTTTTAAGAGTCAGATAGATTTTCCTCTGATAATGAAGAGAGGTACACAAAATGTCTGAGGTAGTATTAGTTTAGTCATAAAACCTCTCTGAACTTTCTTTTTATCTACCAAGTAGAATAAAATACTTGGTTTTGGTAAGAATTA
The DNA here is from genome assembly GCA_036184795.1 of Tokudaia tokunoshimensis. Lineage (NCBI taxonomy): Eukaryota > Metazoa > Chordata > Mammalia > Rodentia > Muridae > Tokudaia > Tokudaia tokunoshimensis. The sequence continues at coordinate 23,253,149 of BTHU01000015.1, forward strand.
AATATGATGTGTGTGCATGTGTGTGTGTGTGTGTGTGTGTGTGTGTGTATGTGTATCACTTATAAAGTACTTGATAAATGAGAGCTACTCCCTGATCCCCCTGCACACATTGGCATTCTTCCAGCATGGAGTGACTTCCACAGGGCATTCCCAGAGACTCTTGGCTCTATTTGGAACATATACTTCCCATTGAGATAGTGTTTCTCTACCTTCACATCTGAGCTCACTTGTTTTCTCAGGGAAATCTCTTCTTTACATCTTTAAATCTCTATCAAATATGAAACTCTAAATATGGCAAATCTTGCTTCTAAAGCACATCATGTGGTGGTTTATTTCCTTCCTGTGTTTTTAGTGATACTGTAAATAAACTCCTTGCCAATTAAGACCTTGTTTTTATTCGCCAATGTATCTCCAGCACCTCAGGTTAGAGCTTAATAACCACGAGTTGAATGAATAAAAACTTTTTACCTGTCAGCATTATATTTATTGTAAATTTTCTTTATATGTATAAATTACATTATATTTATTGTATAGTTTATTTTTTTTGTAAATGATTTTTATTATGCCTTTTAATAGAAAACCTTTCTTATGAATCAGAATGTAGAATTTCAACCCACTGTGAGATGTTTCGGAGATATGACTGATGTGGCTATTTCTCTTTCTTTTTTTAGGGAGATGAAGATCACATTGTTAGTTTATGCTATGAGACCATTCGGGATAACCATTCAGTATTAATCTTTTGTCCATCAAAAAAATGGTGTGAGAAGGTAGCAGATATCATTGCCCGAGAGTTTTACAATCTGCACCATCAACCTGAGGGTGAGTGACAGGTAGCAAAGCACATCTCTATTCTGTTACTGTCACTGAGTGTCAGCCAGGTATTGTTGACAAAGCTGCTTTTGTGGTTCTAACCCTTTTCTGTCCTCTTTGTAGATAATGTGAACATATACTCAGGTTCATTGTCTTATTTTTGTGTTTGTATATGTGTATAGGTTCATTTTGGGCTCATGGGCTTTGAGATGTTCAATCTCTGGAGCCCCTAAGTTGTATGTAAAATTACACAGACAGACAGACAGACAGACAGACAGAGCCCCTAAGTTGTATGTAAAATTGCACAGACAGACAGACACACACACACACACTTTTTTTTTTCTTTTGGAGAAAATGACAATGTCTTTAATGTCTAGAGATAAGAGTCTAAAAGGAATCATACATGCATACATACATACATACATACATATACATGTAGATAAAATCAGCTTTAGTGTTGGATATTTTATGTATAATATAAAGCATTGTTTGACATGTGTAGCTTGATTTTAATTTTAAAGCCTAAATGTGTATTTCTGCATATCCATCGCCATTGTAATTACCATAAGACTGTTTCTACCACTGTGAAATGTGCTTTTGTGCTGTCAGTGTCCTCCCTCTGTCAGCTACAGGCAACCACTGACCTGTGTTCTATCACTTTAGATTGCTGTGCTTTTCCTAACAATTTCATGTAAGTGATGTCATAGAGTATGAGTGTATTTTTTTGTAAATAATTTCTTTCACACAGAATGATGCTTTTGTGGTCCAATCGAGATAGTGCATTGATGAGTCTGTTTCTTTTAACTACTGAACAGTCACTTAGCATGCTGCAGTAACAGTTACTACATGTTTTTACTAGTTATATGATAACCACTGGCCTCAATATTTTCCCTAGCATGTGATCATGTGTGGCCTTTGCTCATCCTGATATCTGGACTCTCTAAGGTGTCTCTGTCACTTGTCTTCTCTCCTGTGTTGGCACTTTTTTTTTTATGGCTCATATTTTTGTTGAATTCTGGACCTTTTAGATATAATATTATATTGACTCTAAATATTGCTTCCTTATTTATTTTTTTCTTAAGATCATACCTAGAATATTGAAGTTGAAAATATCTATGATTAAAGATTTATGGAATGTAGTTTGTAGGCTTAGTACTCAGTTTTCTTCTGTACCCCACCACTTCTCTCACTGTTACCTGCTCTTTGTGACTTAGAAATGAGTTACTTTGAAATAAATGATTTTTTTCCATATAAATGGGCTATTATCACTGAGACCTCTCTAAATCCCTAGGCCATTGTCTTTGCAGTGAAGTTGTAGAACTGCAGACAGTTGTAGGATATTAAGATTTTTTTATTACTTCTTTTGCCAGCAAGTGGCTTCATAAGAATAGGCAGTATTTTAGCCTGTAGCAAGTAAGCTTTGCTAAAGTTTGTACTGACTGCTATCACTGTAGCATCCCTGCCAGGCCTGTCCTACCTGGTTACCATGGTGTATACCATGTTAACGTATATGTTTATATTATGCCATGACAATTTGTACTCCTTAAGGACCAGAGTTCTGTTATTTTCTTACTTATACTCCTTAAAGATCAGAGCTTTGTTATTTTGATTTTAGTACTGGGTTCCCAGATTCTGTGTGGTCTGTTTATTTTCCACATTTTTCAAAAGCTGAAGCTTAAAATTTGGAGTTATCTTACTAAATTTTTAACCTTAAAAATAACTTCTTTTGGACTGAGGAGGTAGCTCATTTGGAACCATTTACTTTGCAAACACAAAGATAAGAGTTTGATCTCTAGAACCACATTAAAAACAAAAACAAACTGCAAGCCAAGACCTAGTGGTGTGTTTGTAATCCCAGCACAGGAGTAGTGACAGGTATTGTTGGCCATCCATCCAGGCTAGTGTGGAACTTTGCCTCAAAAATCAGGTGGACGTCTCCTGAGAGAAGCACTTCAAGTTGTTCTCTTATTTATACATGCAGGTGCACGCATGTTCACCTTTAAACACATGACCATACATAAATACACACAAACAAAGCATTTCTTTTGAAATAAATATGCTGATGGGGAATAGCTTAATATATATGTTTATTATCTTTAGCGAAATAAAACATTGTCAACTGTATGTGGTTTCTTAGAATTTTAAGAAAGGTTTACCTAAAATTAAAAACACATGAAATGTAAGATGCACATTAAAATATGTTTTTAATGAAACTCAGGAATCTAAAAGTCTGAAAAATTCTTTAAGAAGGTAGAGATGCTGTATGTAAAATCTTATTAGGGGAGAAGTAACACAAAGACAACACAAGAAGGTAACAAACCTGTGTGTGACTATTAGATCAGTGACAAAGGTGGCACAGGAATCAGTAGAGAACCAGGATCCCAGGCAGTGCTGGTGTGCGGGCTGATGGGCAGTGCTGGTGTGCGGGCTGATGGGCAGTGCCGGTGTGGGGATTGATGGGCAGTGCCGGTGTGCGGGCTGATGGGCAGTGCCGGTGTGCGGGCTGATGGGCAGTGCCAGTGTGCGGGCTGATGGGCAGTGCCGGTGTGGGGATTGATGGGCAGTGCCGGTGTGCGGGCTGATGGGCAGTGCCGGTGTGCGGGCTGATGGGCAGTGCTGGTGTGCGGGCTGATGGGCAGTACTGGTGTGCGGGCTGATGGGCAGTGCCGGTGTGGGGATTGATGGGCAGTGCTGCTGTGCGGGCTGATGGGCAGTACTGGTGTGCGGGCTGATGGGCAGTGCTGGTGTGCGGGCTGATGGGCGGTGCTGGTGTGCGGGCTGATGGGCAGTGCTGGTGTGCGGGCTGATGGGCAGTACTGGTGTGCGGGCTGATGGGCGGTGCCGGTGTGCGGGCTGATGGGCAGTACTGGTGTGCGGGCTGATGGGCGGTGCCGGTGTGCGGGCTGATAGGCAGTACTGGTGTGCGGGCTGATGGGCAGTGCCGGTGTGGGGATTGATGGGCAGTGCTGCTGTGCGGGCTGATGGGCGGTGCTGCTGTGGGGATTGATGGGCAGTGCTGGTGTGCGGGCTGGTGGGCAGTGCTGGTGTGCGGGCTGATGGGCAGTGCTGGTGTGTTGGGCTGATGGGCAGTGCCGGTGTGGGGATTGATGGGCAGTGCTGCTGTGCGGGCTGATGGGCAGTACTGCTGTGCGGGCTGATGGGCAGTACTGGTGTGCGGGCTGATGGGCAGTGCCGGTGTGGGGATTGATGGGCAGTGCTGCTGTGCGGGCTGATGGGCGGTGCTGCTGTGGGGATTGATGGGCAGTGCTGGTGTGCGGGCTGATGGGCAGTGCTGGTGTGCGGGCTGATGGGCAGTGCTGGTGTGTTGGGCTGATGGGCAGTGCCGGTGTGGGGATTGATGGGCAGTGCTGGTGTGCGGGCTGATGGGCAGTGCCGGTGTGGGGATTGATGGGCAGTGCCGGTGTGGGGATTGATGGGCAGTGCTGGTGTGGGGATTGATGGGCAGTGCTGCTGTGCGGGCTGATGGGCGGTGCTGCTGTGGGGATTGATGGGCAGTGCTGGTGTGCGGGCTGATAGCAAGGCTTTAGTTGTGTTACTTGTGTCACTTTGACAGTACTTTAAGAGATACTTAAGAAAGGAAAGGTTTATTTTGGCTCATGGTTTCATAGGGTGCAAAAGCAAGTGAATTGGGCTCCTTACATCATGGCAGCAGACAGGAAGCAGTTGGCAAGGGTGAGCTTTATTCTTTTTTTTTTTTTTTTTGGTTTTTTCGAGACAGGGTTTCTCTGTGTAGCCCTGGCTGTCCTGGAACTCACTTTGTAGACCAGGCTGGCCTCGAACTCAGAAATCCTCCTGCCTCTGCCTCCCAAGTGCTGGGATTAAAGGCGTGCGCCACCACCGCCCGGCTGTGAGCTTTATTCTTAAAGGTGTACCTCCAGTGACCCACTGCTATGAGCCAGCCCTATAACTTCCGAAGAAGAGTCAGTGCTCTTACCCGCTCAGCCATCTCTCCAGCCCCGCCCTATAACTTCCTAAAACTGCTACTGGACCAGGAATTAAAACATGAGCCTGAAGGAATCATTTTATACTCAAACCATAATAAGTGATGATAATCTGTCTTTTCTCCTTTGATTCCCTTCCTTTGAACATCATGTCTCTGTAAAGCCGAGCTCCCTAACTTTGGGATACATTATTAGAACTACTTATGAAGATTTACAAATTCTTGAGGTCCAAGTCACATCCCATCTTGTTTACATAGTAGTGGCCTGGGTCAGTGGCTTTAAAAAACCCACAGATGATAATAGTAGGTGGCAGTTTCTGAACCTGATCTTTATTTCTCTCATTACTTGGCAGGTAATAAATAGCCAATGAAGAAAGAGACTTGTATAGTTGGCAATTAGATTAATTAACTAATTAATGTGTGTGTGTTTGATAGGGTTAGTAAAATCATCTGAATTTCCACCAGTGATTCTAGACCAAAAGAGCCTTCTGGAAGTTATGGATCAGTTAAAACGTTCACCTTCAGGACTGGACTCAGTGTTGAAGAATACTGTGCCATGGGGAGTAGCATTTCATCATGCAGGTACTCCTTGTTTCTAAACTTGTATTAACATGTTTTCATGGACTGGAGACATGACTCCATGATTATGAGTACTTGTGGCTCTTGCAGAAGAACTGAGTTTGATTCTCAGGACCTGTGTGGCAGATTCTCTGTAACTCCAATTCCAGGGGATCTGATTTCCAGTTCTGGTCTCTATGAGCTCCTGCACACATGTACTGCACATATATTCATGCAGCTTCACTCACAAATACATAATAGAATAAATTTAAAAAGATTTAAAAAATCCTTACCAGACTTTCATAATTCCTTCATTTTTATATTTATATGGACATATTTCTTGTTAATCACACTTAATACTTATAGATTTTATTTTAAGAAATAGGATTAGTTAAACCAGAGTAAAATAAGCATTTTAAAAATGTTTCTGAATTGTATAGATATACTAGATGATGGAGTTTTAAAAACCACTATGAAAGTGAATTCTAAAATTTCCAACCTATCTATATGTTGTTTCCTTAAAATTTATGTTAGAATGAGAGTTTCTACTCAAATATGATGTTATCTTTTTATGTCAAATATTGGCATAGTCTCACATATATGGCAAAGTCAAATTTGTTTTAGGAATTGTAATTAAATTGGAGAGGACTGTAAAAAAAAAAGCAAAACAAAACTGGGTAAGCTGTCAACATTGTCAGTGTCATGACAGTCACTGAATGAAGTGCTTGTCTCTGATCATATGTGTTATGATTGTAATCACAAGAACGTTTTCTAAGATTGGAAATTTAATCTTTTCAGTTTTATTCAGCTTTTTATCATATATAATGTATACATATGATTTTAATGACAAACATGATACAATTTTAAGACAATTTTTTAAAATGTGTATGTGTAAACACATATCCATACACAGAAACACAGAGGTTGCTAATCAGTAGTATGCTTTTAAATTTAACCTGCTGTTTGTTCTCATAAGTAAAATGTTATTGGAACACATTTCCACTCACTTGTTCTGCTGCTGCTTTCATTTACCAAAAGCAGGATAAGGAGTTTCTGCAGAAACCACCAGTTTCACTTAAAACATAGGTAATTTTGCTGACTTATCTAAATGATGTCTAAAAATGGCAGATTGTACTCTTAAATACGTAGTGATGATGTTTATAATAAAAGATCTTTAACAACTTGTAGCTGACTCTCAAATCTGTTTATAAGTGATGCAGTGTATTGGTTCTGTGGTAATGTTTTTGGACCTGCATTTTATTTAGGTCTTACTTTTGAGGAGAGGGATATCATCGAAGGAGCCTTCCGTCAAGGTTTTATTCGGGTCTTGGCAGCAACGTCTACTCTTTCTTCTGGAGTGAACCTTCCTGCTCGTCGGGTGATTATTCGCACTCCAATTTTCAGTGGTCAGCCTTTAGATATCCTCACTTATAAGCAGATGGTTGGCCGTGCTGGCAGGAAAGGAGTAGACACAATGGGTGAGTTTGAATGTAGTTGTCGTGGCATTGCTCAGAGGTGTCTCCTTGAAAGTTTACTAGTACCAGCTCTTTCCTATAGTGATGTATTTCTTTATTGTGCAGCACCATAATGCCATCCTCTTGGATTGCTTAATGTTTACCATGAATATAATTTTTATTAATTATTGTTTTTATACTGGTAGAGAATTAAGATTTTTTGTGTTGTGTACAGTGAAATGATTCAGTGATATGTAAATAACAAGATTTATGATTTTATTAGCTCGAAGATGATATTAATTTTCTCTTTACTCCTTTTCCCCCTCTATTTTCAGTAGGTATCGTGCATGTGGGCATGGTTGCTCTTGCCTGTGCCTATGCATATGTAGGTCAGATATTGGATATGTTTTCTGTCATTTTCTCCCTTATTTATTTCAAAGTTTTTTATTTTTATTTTTTTTATGTATATGTGTCTATGATGGGGTATGGTATGTTGAGTGCATTAACAGAAGAGGGTAGTGGATCTCCTGGAGCTAGAGTTATAAGCAGATTTGAACTGGCCCAACATTGGTGTTTCTTTAATAGTAAGTCTTCTTACACATTGAGGCATCTATCCAGGCTTCCACCTTAAATTTTGAACCTAGAATTTGTCATTTCTCCAGCAAGTTCCTAGATTCTGTTTGTCTCTTTCTCATCAATGTTAGGTCTACAGATGCAAGCCAGCACATCTGGCTTTTATGTGGGTGCTGGAGGTATGAGCTCAAGTCTTCAAGCTCATATAGTTAGTGCTTTAGCCACTCCCTAGCCTCTCATATCTACTTTTTAGTGTTTAATCTCAAATCAAATAGGGTGCTATGTGCTCAGAAGTACTCTACTTTTTGTCTCTAGATTGATTCAGGTTCTAACTTTGCACTAGCAAGTAATGTTGTTATTATCAGCAATCCAAACACAAGCTTTGACTTAAGCAGTGAAATAGTTTTTGAATTAAATATCAATAAAGAAGCAAAAGTTGCTTCAGATCTTCTTATCCAGTGCAAGTCTAGTTGCTAAATGGTAGTAAGTGTACCACTCCTGAGGGAGTAGGATCTGGGAAATGAAGTCTAAAAATGACGTGGACTAAAGTCTCAGGCAATAGCCAACTTTATTCAGAGCATCAGACAATTTATAATCTTAGTATTAACAAGAGTCACCTGAGTAAAGTATACAACCACAAGGACAAACCTCACATGGCAAAGACCACATTTTTCCATAGAGGCATACAAACAAAGACTAATAGCCCATTGTAATGAATAACCTGGAGCAAATTTATTCTTATCTGCTACACTTGGGAGGGGCACAAAAGCATAATTTTTGAACAATTCCATGTCTTGAAAAAAGTGAAGTAACAAGATTCTCGTCATTTTCTTAGTGTTCTCACAAGTACTCTTAGATGCTAAAGACACAAGAGAAGAAATGGATAGCTCAAAGAAAATGTTAAATCTAAATGACTGGCACAAAACATCCAAGAAATTTGGGATACTATTAAAAGACTAAATCTAAAAATAATAGGAAAATAGGAGAAGAAACTCAGATCAAAGGCACAGAAAATACCTTCAACAAAACCATAGAAGAAAATTTCCCAAAAGAAAGGTCTATCAAGACATAAAAAGCATACTGAACACCACGTAGATTGAACCAGAAGACCATTATTAAAATACGAAACTTATATATGCAGACCTGTTAGAATTACCTATGACTTCTCACTGGAGACTCTAAAAGCCAGAAGAGCCTGGACAGATGTTCTAGACTCTTAAGAGACCACAGATGCCAGCCCAGACTACTATACCTGGCAAAACTTTTAGTTAACTTTTTTTTTCATATTTTTTATTAGATTTTTTTTATTTATATTTCAAGTGTTATCCCCTTTCCTAGTTTCCCCTCTGAAAACCCCCTATCCCACCCTCCCACTCCCTGTTTCTATGAGGGTGTTCCCCCACCCACCCACCCACTCCCGCTCCCCTGGCCTAGCATTTCCCAACACTGGGGCATCAAGCCTTCAAAGAACCAAGGGCCTCTTCTTTCATTGATGTCCGACAAGGCCATCCTCTGCTACATATGTGACTGTAGCCATGGGTTCTTCCATGTGTACTTTTTGGTTACTGTTTTAGTGCCTGGGAGCACAGGGGGTTCTGGTTGGTTAATATTGTTGTTCCACCTATGGGGCTGCAAACCCTTTTAGCTCCTTAAGACCTTTCTCTAACTCTTCCATTGGGGACCCCATGCTCTGTCCAATGTTTGGCTAGGAGCATCTGCCTCTGTATTTGTCAGACTCTGGCAGAGCCTCTCAGGAGACCACTATGTCCTGTTCCTGGCAGCAAGCACTTCTTGGCCTCCACAATGGTGTCTGTGTTTGGTAATTGTATATAGGATGGATCCCCTGGTGGGTCAGTTTCTGGATGGCTGTTCCTTCAGTATCTGCTCTACAGTTTGTCTCTATATCTCCTCCCATGGGCATTTTGTTCCCCCTTCTAAGAAGGACCGACGTATCCATACTTTGGTCTTCCTTCTTCTTGAGCTTCATGTGGTCTATGAATTTTATCTTGGGTATTCTGAGCTTTTGGGCCAATATCCACTTATCAGTGAGTGCATATCATGTGTGTTCTTTTGTGACTGGGTTTCCTCACTCAGGATGATATCTTCTAGTTCCATCCATTTACCTAAGAATTTCATGAAGTCTTTTGTTTTCAATAGCTGAGTAGTACTCCATTGTGTAAATGTATCACATTTTCTGTATCCATTCCTCTGTGGAAGGACATCTGGGTTCTTAGCAGCTTCTGGCTATTACAAATAAGACTGCTATGAACATAGTGGAACATGTGTCCTTGTTATATGTTGTAGAATCTTCTGAGTATATTCCCAGGAGTGGTATATCTTCTGTCCTCAGGTAGTACTACCTTCAGTTTTCTGAGGAACCACCAGACTGATTTCCAGAGTGATTGTACCAACTTGCAATCCCACCAGCAATGAAGGCGTTCCTCTTTCTCGACATCCTTGTCAGCATTTGCTGTTACCTGAGTTTTTGATCTCAGGGTCATCTTGATTTGTATTTCCCTGATGACTAAGGATGTTGAACATTTCTTTAGGAGCTTCTTGCCCATTTGGTATTCCCCAGTTTAGAATTCTCTGTTTAATTCTGTTCCCCATTTTTTAATAGAGTTATTTGGTTCTCTGGAGTCTAACTTCTTAAGTTCTTTGTATATATTGGATATTAGCCCTCAATTGGATGTAGGATTGGTAAAGATATTTTCCTACTCTGTTGGTTGCTATTTTGTCATATTGTCAGTGTTCAGGCAAAACTTTCAATAAAAATAGATGGAAAAAATAAGACCTTTCATGATAAAACCAAATATAAGTAATATCTGTTTACAAATCCAGCCTTATAGAAGGCTTTAGAAGAGAAACTCCACTAAAAACATTAACCACACCCAAGGAATAAATAAACTCAGATCAGCAAATAAAAAGAGAAAACACAGCCTACAACAACAAAATAATAGGAGTCAACAAACATCACTCAATGATATCTCTCAACATCAGTGGTCTTAATCTCTCCCCCAAAAAAGACACAGACTAACAGAATGGATTGGGAAACAGGATCCATCCTTCTGCTGCATCCAAAAATATCTATCCTTATAATCAAGGATAGATATCACCTCAGGGTAAAAGGATGGAAAAAGATATCATAAGCAAACTAGCAACCAAGCTGGTATAGCCATTTTAATATCTGACAAAATAGATTTCAAATAAAAAATAATCAAAAGAGATATGGAAGGATACTATATACTCTTTAAAGAAAAAAAAAATCCGAGGAGACATTGGCATGAACATTTATGCACAATATATAAGGGCACTCAGGTTTGCAAAAGAAAGATCATCCAGAAAGAAACTTAACAGAGAAATACTGGAGCTAATTGAGGTCATAAAGCAAATGGAACTAAGAGATATTCATAGAACATTTCACCCAAATACAAAAGAATATATCTTCTTCTTGGCACCTCATAGAACTTTCTACAAAATTGACCTCATACTTGAACACAAAGCAAGTCTCAACAGATCCAAGAAAACTGAAAAAACTTCCTATATTCTATCCAGCCATCACAGATTAAAGGTAGACATAACAAAACAACAGAAACTTTACAAACTCATGGAAAATGAACAGCTCAGTACTGAATAAAAACTGAGGCAAGATAGAAATTAAGACTTTTTAGAATTGAATGAAAGTGAATACACATCATACCCAAACATAAGGAACACAATGAAGGTGTTCTAAGAGGCAAGCTAAGTGCCTACATAAAAAAATCTGGAGAGATCTCATACAAGTAATTTAACAGCACAACTGAAAGCTCTAGAAGAAAAAATCAGACCCAGAAATTGTAGATAGCAAGAAATAAACACCGCTAAAATCAGCAAAAGAGAAGCAAACAACAAAACAAAAAGATTCAATGAAATAAGTTGATTCTTTGTGAAAATTAGTAAGATTGACAAACCCTTACCTAAATCTACTAAAAGGTGGAGAAAGAATATACAAATCAACAAAATTAAAAATGAAGTGAGGTATATAACTACTGACAACAGGAAAATTCAGAGAATCATAAGGATTTCTGGAGGTATCACCATTCCTAATCTCACGTTGTACTACAAGCCATAATAATGAAAATAGCATAGTATTGTCGCAAAAACAGATGTGTTGATCAATGGAATGAAATTGAAGACCCACACATAAATCTACAACCTATCTATGGATATCTTATTTTTGATGTCAGAGATACATGTTGAAAAAAAGAGCACCTTCAACAAATGGTGCTGGTCATATTGGATAGCTGCCTGTAAGAATCCATATAGATCCATACTTACCCCCCGCACAAAACTCACCTCAAATGAAATATTGCAGGATAAGGGCATATATTCTGAACCTGATAAAAAGAGAAAGTTAGGAATAGTCTTGGACTCATTGGCACAGAAAAAAACTTTTTGAACAGAACACTGTTAGGACAGGCAATAAGGTCAACAGTTAATGAGTTTCAAACCCCATGGAACTGAAAAGCTTCTGCAGGGCAAAAGACATAGTCACTTGAACAAATCAGTAGCCCACAGAATGAGGAAAGATTATTTTTACCCACTACACATTTGGCAGAGGGCTTATATCCAAATATATAAAGAACTCAAAACCAAGCATATAAACCAGATGTCAAGTAAACTATTCAAAAGTTGATGTACAGATTTAGACAGAATTCTCAAAAGAGGAAGCTCAAATGACTGAGAAACACTTGAAGTGTTCAACATCCTTGGCTATAAGGGAAATGGAAATCAAAACTATTTTGAGATTTTATCTTTTTTTTATTGAATATATTTTTCATTTACATTTCAAATGTTATACCCTTTCCTGGTTTCCTCCCTCCTAGAAAGCCCCTAAACCATCCTTCCACCCCGTGCCTCCAAGAAGATGCCCCTCTGCCTAACCTACTCCCACCTACCACCCCCCCCCCCTTGATTTCGCCACACTGGGGCATCTATTAATCCTTCATAGGATCACGGACCTCTCCTCCCACTGATTGACTACAAGGCATTCCTCCGCCACAATTGTGGTTGGAATCATGTGTACTCCTTGGTTGATGGCTTAGTCCCTGGGAGCCCTGAGGGGTTGATTCTCTCCATTTAGTTTGATATTGGCTACTGGTTTGCTGTATATTGCTTTTACTATGTTTAGGGTATGGGCCTTGAATTCCTGATCTTTCTAAGACTTTTTACATGAAGGAATGCTGAGTATTGTCAAATGCTTTTTCAGCATCTAGTGAGATGATCATGTGGTTTTTTTTTTGAGCTTATTTATGTAGTGGATTATGTTGGAGCCTACTTGATTGTGGTGAATGATCATTTTGATGTGTTCTTGGATTCAGTTGGCAAGAATTTTATTGAGTATTTTTGCAACAATGTTCATAAGGGAAATTGGTCTGTAGTTCTCTTTGTTTGGTCTTTGTTAGGTTTAGGTATAAGTGTAATTGTGGCTTTATAGAACAAATTGGGTAGTGTTCCTTTTCATATTCTTTCTTTTTTGTGCATTTGGTGTTTTGACTATTATGTAACAAGAGGAATTTCTTTTCTGGTCTAATATATTTGGAGTTCTGTAGGCTTCTTGTTTATGGACATCTCTTTATGTTAGGAAAGTTTTCTTCTATAATTTTGTTGATATTTACTGGCCCTTTAAGTTGGGAATCTTCACTGTCTTCTATACCTATTATCCTTTGGTTTGGTCTTCTCATTGTGTCCTGCATTTCCTGGATGTGGGTTAGGAGCTTTTTGCATTTTGCATTTTCTTTGACTGTTGTGTCAATGTTTTCTATGGTAACTTCTGCACCCGAGATTCTCTCTTCTGTCTCTTGTATTCTGTCTCTGTGATGCTTGTGTCTATGAGTCCTGCTCTCTTTCCTAGATTTTCTGCCTCGAGGGTTGTCTCCCTTTGTGATTTCTTTGTTGTTTCTATTTCCAGTTTTAGATCCTGGATGGTTTTGTTCAATTCCTTCACCTGTTTGGTTGTGTTTTCCTGTACTTCTCTAAGGGATTTTTGTGTTTCCTCTTTTAAGGGTTTCTACCTATTTACCTATGTTCTCTTGTATTTCTTTAAGATAGTTATTTATATCCTTCTTGATGTCCTCTATCATCATCATGAAATGTGATTTTCAATCAGAGTCTTGCTTTTCTGGTGTGTTGAGATATCCAGGGCTTGCTGTGGTGGGAGTACTGGGTTCTGATGATGCCAATTTGGTTTCTGTTGCTTAGGTTCTTGCCTTTGCCTCTTGCCATCTGGTTATCTCTGGTCTTAGCTGATCTTGCTGTCTTTGACTGTGGTTTTTCTGTCCTGTAAGCCTGTGTGTCAGCACTTTTGGGAGACCAGTTCTCTCCGGAAGAAATTTGGGTATGGAGAGCTGTGGCACAGGGTCAGCTACATGTGTAGGCAGAAACCGGAAGGATACTGTCCTAAGATGCTGTCCTCGGTTCCTGTGTCCTGAGGGCTCCTGGTGGGTACCTCTTGGTCCAGGAGATTGAGCAGAAGTGGTGAGTGGGTGGAGAGCTATGGTACAGGGTCAGCTCCAGGGGCAGATGGAAATTGGAAGGATCCCAGGCTGCTCCTCGTTTGCTGTGTCCAGAGGGCTCTGGGCAGGTCCCTTGGAGCAGAAGTGGTGGTCTTACCTGTACACACGGGTGTGTCAGCACTCCTGAGAGACCAGCTGTGGCACAGGTTCAGCTCCGGGGCAGAGGTGGAAACTGGAAGCTACAAATTTCTTATTGTTGAATTCCTCAGCTGGAATCTATACTTAAAAAATTCCTTTGGCCTACCTACTTAGCACTTCAAGTTTCCATTCTGCAGCTCTGACAAATGGGTCAGGTTTATTAGTTTTATAGGACTCACATATTTCAGAATTTGCTGTTATCTCTCTACTAAATAGAAGAAACTGTATCAAATAGCAAAAGCAACTTAATGAAACATTCAGCATATGTAATACAAACAAGAAAAAGACAACAGGGATTCCCTCTTCACCATACAAGTGAAATACAGCCCCTTTCCTCCTGTGAAAGTAACTGTCTAGAGAATAGAGTTAGGGTGGCCCACCTTTATTTTCATTTAAAAACCTAATACAGTAGACTGAATTATTATTTTTATTAATATGTACAGGAAATTACTGAAACAGTGACTTAATGTCTTCTACTTAAAGATGGCACTTATAGGTAGCAAGGATGCAGAGATGACTATATGCATCCCATGTTTACTTGAAAAGACTCTTCCACAGCAGTTTGATATTGGATTTCCTCATCTAGTTGAAGATTCACAGGAACTATCTAAAATCGGTGATTACTATTACAGTGATCCAATAAACGTTTTCTGGTGAAATTGGAGTCTTAACATAAAGGACACTTAAAGGTGGTATGCCCAGAACAACTTGTATCCTCTTGATATAAATTTCTGTGTCATCAGATCAGATGATTTACTATTACGAGTCCTTACTGAATCTAGAAAAGGTGCGGAATGATAGAAGAAACACCATATTCATCTTGATACTTCTTACAAGATTTGTAAAGATGTCTCATGCGATAGAATTTCATCTTTTTTGAACAGTATCTGGAGCTACCAGAAAACTTCCACATGATATTTTCAAGATCTAAGGCCCGTTCTAGGATGCTCTTTCTCTTCTAGTCACACTTACGAGGGACATAGGGGACGATGTATTTCACTTTCTCTCATTCTAGTCAGGAAACGTTTTCTACAGATAGACCATGGTCTGCATCAGTGTTTTGAGCACATCCTGATAGATAGGGCAGTAGAAATCATCATGTAGGACTTGGCGAGTGATGGGTGGCGGCCCTGAGTCTGAAGCTGGATGCTTGGAGAGAGCCCTGAAGGGGGAGGGAATCATGTCAAGGAGCAGCTTCCTCTCTGGGATTTCATTTTGGCAGTGATTTTCAGAGAATCATCATCTGTTCTTTCTCTGTTCAGAATAGTTAGATCTTCTACTATTGCTTTTATTTTTTTTAATAACATGAGAAAATTACAAAACTATACTTTATTTTGCTTTTTAAAATATCTTTAAGTATTTCATTTCTCCTATTATTAGATTCTGTTTTTTATGATAAAGATTTACATGTTAAATATTTCTGATAAAATTGAAGAAATATATAGAAAAACATGTTAAAATAGATAATTTTCATGGAAAATTAAGTAAAATGGTAGACATAAAAAACATTGCTAAATTAATTGAAAAAGGAAGTAGAAACATTTTATGATAGAATTGAAGATTTACATGGAAAATATTTCTAATAAAATTGTAGAAAATATAAAATAACATGTTAAAATTAAAGATTATCATGGAAAATTATACAGATAAAATGGTAGGCATAAATATATTTCTAAGTTGATCGAAAGTGGAATTATAAACATTTTCTGATAAAATTGAAGATTTACGTGGAATATAAAATTGAAGAAATATATAAGAAAAACATGTTAATATTGAAGATTATCGTGGAAAATAATACAGACCAAATGGTAGACATAAAAAACATTACTAAATTAATTGAAAGAGGATTTATAAACATTTTCTGATAAAATTGTAGATTTACATGAAACATATTTCTCTTAGTCTGTGTCTTTTTATTGGGGAATTGAGTCCATTGATGTTAAGAGATATTAAGGGATAGTGATTGCTGCTTCCTGTTATTTTTGATATTATTTTTATGTTTGTATAGTTACTTTCTTTTGGGTTTATAGGAAGAATATTACTTTCTTGCTTTTTCTAGGGTTTAGTTTCCCTCCTTGTGTTGGCGTTTTCCATCTATTATCCTTTGTAGGACTGGATTTGTGGAAAGATATTGTGTAAATTTGGTTTTATCATGGAATATCTTGGTTTCTCCATCTGTGGTGATTGAGAGTTTTGCTGGGTATAGTAGTCTGGGCTGGCATTTGTGTTCTCTTTGGGTCTGTATGAGATCTGCCCAGGATCTTCTAGGTTTCATGGTCTCTTGTGAGAAGTCTGTTGTAATTCTGATAGGCCTGCCTTTATAGGTTACTTGACCTTTTTCCCTTACTGCTTTTAATATTCTTTCTTTGTTTAGTGCATTTGGTGTTTTGATTATTTTGTGCTGGGAGGACTTTCTGTTCTGGTCCAGTCTGTTTGGAGTTCTGTAGGCTTCTTGTATGTTCATGGGCATCTCTTTCTTTAGGTTAGGGAAGTTTTCTTCTATAATTTTGTTGAAGATATTTACTGGCCCTTTAAGTTGTAAATCTTTGCTCTCTTCTTTTTTTTTTTTTTTTTTAATTTTCTATATTTTTTATTTATATTACCAATGATTTCCCCTTTCCTGGTTCCCCCCTCCCTGAAAGTCCTGTAAACCCTCTTCCTTCCCCCTGTTCCCCATTCAACCCCCTCCCGCTTCACTCTCTTCTATACCTGTAATCCTTAGGTTTGATCTTATTGTGTCCTGGATTTCCTGTATGTTTTGGGTTACAAGCTTTTTGCATTTTGCATTTTCTTTGTTGAGTCAATGATTTCTATGGTATCTTCAGCACCTGAGATTCTTTCTTCTATCTCTTGTATTTTGTTGTTGATGTTTGCATTTATGACTTTGGATTTCTTTCCAAGGTTTTTTGTCTCCAGAGTTGTCTCCCTTTGTGATTTCTTCATTATTCCTACTTCCATTTTTAGATCCTGGATGGTTTTGTTCAGTTCCTTCACTTGTTTGTTTGTGTTTTCCTCTAATTCTTTAAGGGATTTTTGTGTTTCCTCTTTAAGGGCTTTTACCTGTTGACCTGTGTTCTCCTCTATTTCTTTAATAGAGAGTTATTTATGTCCTCCTTGAAGTCCTCTATCAGCATCATGAGATGTGATTTTAAATCCAACTCTTGCTTTTCCGGTGTGTTAGGGTATCCGGGACTTGCTGTGGTGGGAGAACTGGTCTCTGATGTTGCCAAGTAGCATTGGTTTCTGTTGGTAGGGTTCTTTCACTTGCCTTTCACCATCTGGTTATCTCTGATGTTAGTTGGTCTTGCTGTCTCTGGCTGGAGCTTGTCCCTCCTGCAGGCCTGTAAGCCTGTGTCAGTACTCCTGGGAGACCAACTCTCTTCTGACAGGGTCTGTGCACTGAAGGCTGTGGAGCTGCCTGGCTCCCTAGTACAAATGGTGGCCAGAAGCTAGATTCTGTTTTTTTAATACATAATTTCTTACTAGTTTCTGAAATATGAACTGTTACAGTGATAGTGTGTATTTGTTTAAATTGAATTTTACATATATTTTAATCTATAAGTATTTTTAGAGATTTTTGTCTATTTGTTTTTTATAGTAATTTAAAGTATTTATATAGTATGTGTTATGATGTTAGGAGCTTTTGAACTGAGTTTTGTCATTATACATAGATAGTATTTACATTTGCATTTTGATTTGTAGTTTTCAAAGTTTCTCTAGTAATTACTTAGCTTTAATGATGCACCAGCCAGTGGAGGAAGAGGAAAGGCCTTTTCTCTAATTCTTTATGTTCTATAACTGAACGTGTTAAAGATTAATAGTCAAGAGGAATATAATCTCTATTTGGTCAGTGTTTTAAAAGTTTTTATGTGCACATAGGCTTCATAGGAAAGGAGTAAGGTCTGCTAAAGCTGTTAGGTGTGAGGTCTTATAGTTATTTTTAATAACAGCCAATAATGTGTGGAGAAATCATAAGACAAAATGATTGCTGTATTATTGTTGTTTGTCAGCAGTTTGTAAGGAGGTGCATCCTCAGTGAAGCTAAGGAAAGAGAAGTGTTATTTCAACAAGGTGGGTTTATATAAACATGCCAGTGCTGGCCTCTTTCTGTAGTGATCCTTGTGAGGAGACAGCAAGCGAAATATGTTTCCAAGGAACATGTGTGCCTTGTTTGTATAGAGGTAAAAGACCAAAAATTCTATTTATGTTTGTTGCTTCTCTGGCCTTCAGCTGAAAATAATCTTAAAGCCAAAGCAGCAGTGTGTTCTCCAGTAACATTACAATTCTGCACCCATAGCAACCTCTAGCGTCTCCTGTCTCCACTCAGCATTCTGGTTAACAGTGCCTTATGGACATGGCTTAGCACTGAGGAGATATGTGTTTTTGGTTGTAGGTGAAAGTATCCTAGTTTGTAAGAACTCTGAGAAATCCAAGGGCATGGCTCTGCTTCAAGGATCTCTGGAGCCTGTGCACAGCTGTCTGCAGAGACAGGGAGAAGTCACTGCTAGCATGATACGAGCTATTCTGGAGGTAGGAGTTCAGGAAATCACAGTTTACTCTTTTATACCTATCAAAATTTTAGTATGTCAAAAATATGAGTTGAATTTTCTTTAAGAACAAGATGGTTATGTTTTATAGCTTTCTCAAGTGTGAATCTGTTTCTTATATTTAAACATACATACATATATGCATAGTTCTTTAAGCTCTGCTATTAGGCTCTGTTAAGTTGATAAATATGTTCTATACATGTACACACACATATATACACACACATACACATATGTGCCTATGTACTATATGTATGAATATCTGGTTATTTTTGGAGTTGAAACAACCAAATGACATGTCTCTGTCTCTCTGCCTCTGTCTCTTTCTCTCTCTTTCTCTCTCTCTTTTTTTTTTTTTTGCCTTAATTCAAATATTTTATTACCTGGTTGTTTCTTTTTTTTTTTATTAGATATATTATTTATTTACATTTCAAATGATTTCCCCTTTCCTGGTCCCCTCCCCCTAAAGTCCCGTAAGCCATCTTCTCTCCCCTTCTTCCCTAATCAATCCTCTCCCACTTCCCTGTCCTGGTGTCCCCTACACTGCTGCATCAAGCCTTTCCAGGACCAGGGGCCTCTCCTCCCTTTGATGTCCAACAATGCCATCCTCTGCTGCCTATGTGTGTGGAGCCGTGTGTAACACAATGTGTACTATCTGGTTGATGTTTCTGTCCCTGGGAGCTCTGGGAGTACTGGGTGGCTCATATCATTGTTCCTTCTATGGCACTGCAAACCCCTTCAGCTCTTTGGGTCCTTTTTCTTGCTCCCCATTGGGGAACCTGTGCTCAGTTCAATGGCTGGCTGAGCGTATCCCCCTCTGACATGTATCTCTTTTTAACTTTTTTTTTGTAGTGTAGAGAATTGAGCTCAGCCTTGTGTCACTGTGTGTGTATCCCTCTACTGAGCTGTAACTGTGGCTTTACTTTTTATATATTCTTTATTGCGTTTTGTGTTTAAAGATGACAAAATGAACCCTTGTTCTACTCAGGTAATATATGGACATTAAAATCAAGTCAAGCTGTATAAGAAAATAAGCTTGTAGTAGGGCTGGAACTATGCATGCTTCTTATTCTAGCACAGTGGAGACTGAAGCATGAGCTTCACAACATTGAGACCAGCCAAGGTAACACACAATATAGTAACTTCATATTTTTCTGCCCTTCTTATCCTTCTGAATGGGATGTATTCAAGAGTATCATTTCCACACGTTCATGTGGAAGGGATACAGTATTATACTCACGGGTGTGAGTCATTACTGCCTCCTTTGTATATAGTTTGTATATACTAGTTCCCAAAGTTCAGTTTTTTTATTTACAAGAAAATGTGATACTTTCAAGGAAAATGTTACGTTGTCAGTTGGTGTCATCTGTGTTTTCAATATGTGATGACAAAATAAAGCATCTCTATATAAAGACTGAAGATATTTTAAGAGGATAAAGGCACTTTTGTTTACTTGATGTCCTGGGGCTCTACATATCTTATAAAAATTACAGAACTTTTCAAACATTTTCTCTCAGATAATCGTTGGTGGGGTGGCAAGTACGTCCCAAGATATACAGACGTATGCCGCCTGCACATTCTTGGCTGCTGCTGTAAAGGAAGGGAAGCAAGGGATTCAAGAGAATGTACAGCTTGGAGCAATTGATGCCTGTGTGGCATGGCTGTTAGAAAATGAGTTCATCCAGGTGGCAGAGCCCAGTGACGGCACAGGAGGTAAACACAAGTGCTTATGCAGAAATGCTCACTGTTTATATCATATTCACTTTTTAACATTTCCTCATAAATTTCTGCATGTTAGATGAGAATCTGCTTATTGATTGACAGAGCTGAGAGGGCTAATGTGTAGTAGAGAAGGGCAATGTTTACTTTTTTAACCTTTGCTCTGTATTCCCTACTCCAGGAAAGGTATATCACTCAACACATCTTGGATCAGCTACTCTTTCTTCTTCACTTTCTCCAACTGATACCCTAGATATTTTTGCTGACCTCCAAAGAGCAATGAAAGGCTTTGTTTTAGAGAATGACCTTCATATTGTCTACCTGGTAAGTTCTATTTAAAAACAAAACTATTCATTTATCTATTGATAGAACCTCACTGGGTAGCCAAGACTATTCTGGAATGCTTAATCCTCTTGCCTCTAGTTACTGAATGTTGAGATGCATGGGTTATTCCTGGTTTGCAGGAGGAATTTTTAATGTGCCTTCATTACTTTTCTGCTCACCGTGACACAGTACCTTGACGAAAGAGCTGAAGGAAGGAAGAGTTTATTTGGTCTCACAGTGGGGTTGTAGTTCATTATGAAATGGAAGGAAGAAAGGTTGAGGCACCAGTTCCCATTACATCCATAGTGTCTTTGTTAAGGTTTTATTGGTGTCTTAGTCAGTGTGGCTAATTGCTGTGAAGAGATAACATGAGCATAGCAACTCTTGAACAAACAAAGAGACCCCAGAAATATAATTGGGGCTGGCTTACAGTTTCAGAGGTTCAGTCCATTATCGTCGTGATAGAAAGCATGGCAGCATGCAGGCAGACATGTACCTGGAGAAGGAGCTGGAGAAGGAGCTGAGAGTTCTACGTCTTCATCTATAAGCAGCAGCCAAGTATTCCTTCGTTAATAAATCTGCTATAGCATTTCCTAAAGCCAGTAGACCTAGCAGGCCAGTATGTCCTCTGATAATGTCCTATAAAAATTTTTCTTTTTCTTGATTAAATCATATTTTGCAACTGAAGCAAGAGTGATATAATTTTGGAACTCCTAGATATAAGAGCTGTTTCTATATCAGGAAATAAATGAACTACATATTTTGAATCTGTATAAAGATTAAACTCTTAAGGTATGTGTTCAAGGGCAGTAATAACTGAAATAATTTCTGCCTGCTATGCAGAAATTTCTTTTGCCCTTTTAATAATTACAGGTCTATCTTTTATACAGACAGTTGAAGTTCCATTAGATGACCCATCTGTAAATACCAAAAGAGCATTGGAAATGGGTTCTGGTGCTATTTTAGAAGGAAAGATTTATCTCTGTTTCTTCTACAACTTTAATATAGGGTGTTGAGGTACATGATATTTGAATTATCCCATATAATGAGCTAATGCAATTCCTCAGTCATCTGCAATTTGAAGTAAATACTCCAATTGTTCCTTATTATAGGGAATGATAATTTCTTGCATTTCTTTGCCTAATAATTTCCTGGATCTTAACCTCTCTTTAATAATTAATTGACTACACATAAAAGGATAAGAAGATATCATTTTTACTTGAGTATGAAGGAGATAAATCCATTCTATTACACCTTCTTGTCACAAACATGCAGTAGGGGTATAAGATGTTTTAAGTATAATAAGGGACCATGTTTTTAGATAATTTGTTTTACTTTTATATCTTGTATCTTTTGTTCTATCAATTCTAATTGTTCTAAGGCTTCTTTTGTAAGCTGTCTTTTAGATTTGGGATGAGGATCTCCTTTAAGAATTTCAAATACATGATGCAACTCTCCTGTGGTAATTTTTAAATAAGGTCTAATTCAGTTTATATTTCCCAACAATTTTTGAAAATAATTAAGTATCTTTAATTTATCAATCCTAAGTTGCATTTTTTGGAGATATGATATATTCACTATGAATTGTTTTTCCCAAGTAATTTATTGGCTTGTTATGTTAAATTTTTTCAGAGGCGATAATTAATCCATGCGGGGTCTATACCTCAACCATATTTTTCAAAATTCAGTTAAATCCTTTGTTTTTTTTCTGCTATGAGGATATCATCCATATAGTGTAAGATAAAAGCCTTTTAATGCTTAGCCCTAATGGATTTTAAGGCTTGATCTACAAATTTTTGACAAAGAGTAGGACTATTTTTCATACCTTGAGGAAGAACCTTCCACTGATATCTTTGAAATGTCCTTTGAAAATTAAAAGAGGGAATGCTGAGAAGGCAACTCTTTGTGTATCATCTGGTTGTAATTTTATAGTAAAAAATAATTCTCTCGAATAGTTACTGGGGATGGAAGTTCTGGTTGTAAAGCTCCCATATCATGCATTGTCTTATTAACAGCCCTATGATCTTGTAAGAGTCTCCATTTGCCTGAGTTTTTATTAATGACAAACACAGGAGTATTCCATGGACTGTTAGATTCTTCAATATGTCCTAATTGCAGTTGTTGTACTAATTGTTCTAAAACCTGTATACTTTCCTGAGTCAGGAGCCACTGATTCACCCTCACAGGCTTATCATTGATCCATGAGATTTTATCTGCATATAACTCATCATCAGTCCCTATTAAAAATGCTGATCATTCCATTTTCCATCCATAATTAATTTTACTTTCATTTTCCCCAAGATAGCTCTTCCCCATAAGGAGAATGGCAAAGAGGAAGCAATGTATGGTTGAAAAGTACCCACCCTGTCTTCACATTCCCATGTCAGGACTTTTGAACTTTGAGCTACGTTGGAAGCTAGTCCCAATCCCACCAAAGTAGAGGTGGTATGAACTACAAGCCATGTCCCAGGCCAATCCTTTCCTGGAATGCAAGACCTGTCTGCTCCTGTGTCCAATAATCCTTGTGTCCAATAATACTTGGATATTTTTTCCTTCTACTTTTATAGTTTTTAAGGGTCCTTTGTCCAATAATTTCCTGAGCCCAAGCTACTACTTCTGTGGAGCCAAATCCTTCATCCCCTTTAGTTTGTTTTAATATTCGTTTGGGGAGGTGTATATAAGGGAGTAGTATTTTCTGAGCTACCCATTGGTTCTTATGTATTTGTATCATTTCTTTCAATGGCCTAATCATAATTTTTACCTCTCCCTGGAAATCTGAATCAATTACTCCAGGAAGTACTTCAAAAATTTTCTTATAATTTGAACTTTTCCCTATTATAAGACCAAAGGTGCCAGTTGATAATGGCCCTTTAAATTCTGTATCTGCTGATTGCACTCCCTCATAAAGAGAGAGTATATAATCCTTATCTACTGCAAGATCTAATCCTGCGCATCCTGGTGTTGCTCTGGGTAAGTTTCAGATGTTAAACTTAGGGGCCAGAGGATTCAGTTTACTTATACCTTCCTCTATTTCCCTTTTTTGCCCTTTGTTTTTATTTCATCGCAGAGAGCATGACTCTCACCCCATTTTTTGTCTCCTCACCTTTCAGAGGGGTTCCATCTTTATGAAACTTTGATTTATAATCCATTCCTCCAATGCTTTCCCTTCTTACACCGAGGACATAACCCCAGAAATTGGTTTTTCTTATTTTTATTTTTTTTTTGAAGTTTGCTCTTTTTTACAATCAAGGCTCATGTGTCCTTGTTGGCCTCAAGAAAAGTATGAAACATTTTGGTTTCTTCCTCCCTTAAGTTCTGAACACAGATGCTGAAATGTTGCCCTTGTATTGTTCCAGCATAGGCCATACCCTGGACCACTGCTGGTGAGGCATCTATACATGCTTTGATGTAATCTTGCACAGTCCCTGTTTTTCTGATTGGTCTAATTAGTTCCTGGCAGAGAGTATTGGCATTTTCCCATGCAAGTTCTTTTAATAATATGTCCGAGCCTTCAGAGGAAGGAAGCATACTGCCTAATGCCTCCTCTATTCTAGCAATAAAATCTTCATATGGTTCATCTTGTTTTTGTTTGATTTGCTAATACAGTTGTCTTACTATCAACAGGAGGGAGCCTTCTCCAAGCAGCTGTTCCTATCTTGTAGACTTCTTTCAATACTTCCCCTTTTAAACCAAGTTGTTCCTGGGGGGAGGCATAGTCTTCTCTACCCAACAGTATTGACATAGTAGGTTTATCCACTTTTTTCTTGAAGGCTAACTTCTGAACAACTTCCCTTGCTCTATCCTCATATTCAATTCTCCATACTATAAATTGTCCTGAGCTAAGAGTGGACTTTGCAGTCTGATACCAGTCATAAGGAGTTAGCCACATACTAGCCAACATTTTCACAACCTGTAAAGTGTATGGAGCACTTGACCCAATGCTCCTAACAGAATACCATAGTTTGTTAAGAGTTTTTAAAGGAAGAGCTTCCCATTTGGGTGTTTCCCCTTCAAAAACACTTAACTGGGAAACAAAAGTCCAAGTCTCCTTTTTGCCTGGCTTCTTTTATAGCCCCTAAAAATCCCCTGTTAATTGGCATTTTTCTTTCAAGTTTGGCTGATCCTGTTTTAAAAGCAAGAAGAGTGGTAGCTATGGCAAAAATATCATCTATTTCTGTCCTAGGAAGATTTTTATCATGAAAATGATCCCCTATTTTACCAGGATCACATTCTTCTACTTTATCATCTAATTCTTGGTGTTCCTCATCATTTAACCAATCGTCCCCTGGTTGTGCCTTGAGGAGATTAGTGGTAGATGAGGAGGTATTATATGACTTAGTTTTTGTCCTCAGAGGAGTTACCTCATCCTCTGAGGGTGCTTCTTCTACAAAGAATTCTATGTCTGTTTTTTCTGAAAGCAGGTCTCTAATTTGTACCCATAATGAGAATTCCTGATCCGGAATCTGTTTAGGGCCATGGCTTTCATAAAATCTCCTCATCTCTTGTCCTACCTTTTTCCAATTTTTCTAAAGACAGGCCTCCTTCCTCTGGGAACCATGGACTGACACTCAGTACAAAGTCACAAAATGCTGCCAAACTCTTTACCTCGACTTCCTAATGTATGACTCTACCAGGAACAAGCCTCTGTTTTTGGACTGTGAATGCCCCATGATTCTTACTTCTCACTGTCTTAACTCAATGTGTCTCTATCGAGGAGTCTGCAGCACTCTAATGAGGTCCTATCCTTACCTGAAAAAGTGTTCTTTTAAAAAAAAAACCAAACAAACAAAGGAGAGTGAAAGCTTACCTGCTACAACCCCCATGTTAGGCACCAGCTCCCACGGACCACCCCAGGCAGGTATGTGGGTCCCTGGGATGTGGTTCTCCAGGCCAGGTGGGTAAGGATTCCGTGGTGACAAACAGAAATAAACACAGAGGCAGTTTGAATCTGAGTGTATTTTGCAGCTCTCAAACAAGGGTTTTTATGCATAAAGAAACAGGTATTACAACTCTGAGAAGCTGTGTTCAGTGAAGCAGTCAAATAGAATGGACATTGTAATTATCATTTGGTACAGTAAAATACAAAATCATCTAACAGCTTCAAAATGGTTCATTCAATGAAGTGGCCCAGGTAAAATGAATATTGTAATAATCATTTAACACAGTAAGATACGAAATCATCTAAGGCTAGTAGCAAATCTCCAAGAACAAGTTAATACATTTTTATGATCAGTTACTATTTAACATCTAGTTCCTGCTTTACTATAAATCTTCAAAGCATAAATTTAAGCTGTTTTAATTCTTTTTACTTAAAGCTTTCTTAGACAATATACCAAAGCCTACTTCCAATGACACAGTGCAGCCATATTAAATCTTATTGTTGGGAAAGTTTTTATTTATCAATACTATCTTATACATAATTTATAAAGTGAATCATTGGTTTTCCCAGAGATAAGGTCATGGTTAGTGACTCCATCTCAAGGGATGGTCTTGTACCCAATATTCTTGATTAATAAGATCTTAGCCTAGGCTATCAGAAACATCTTGTAAATAGGAAAAAGAATAAAAAGATAAAACAGATAAGTTGCCAAGAGAACTACAGCTCAATAATTTTTCTCCAGCCAAGAGTTCCGAAACTGGTTCCAGGAGGTCTCCTTTTGAAGTCTATCACCTCAGTCTGTGAAACTTGTCACACAGATCCTATTGGGGTTGGTGTGGCACTGAGTTCTGTGGCCCTCCCCTAAGTTCCTTCTTTTCTTCCTAAATGTCTTTTTTTCTGAAGCCCAGGATAACCTCATACTTTCTAGGTATACTAGGTTGGC
This sequence comes from Tokudaia tokunoshimensis, assembly GCA_036184795.1. Taxonomy (NCBI): domain Eukaryota; kingdom Metazoa; phylum Chordata; class Mammalia; order Rodentia; family Muridae; genus Tokudaia; species Tokudaia tokunoshimensis. The sequence goes on from BTHU01000015.1 coordinate 23,279,609, forward strand.
CTGAAACTTACCAGGTTGGTCTCAAACTTTGTATCCTGATGCCTCTAAGCATTGTTATTTATTTGTTTTTATCCTTTTGTCTGCATTTTATAATCTTCTTGTTTTGAAGTCCTCATGTTCTAACATCTGGACACTTTAAAGGTGTTTCTTTGCCTCCATTCCCGGCCCTATGCTTAGGACATTTGGTTCTTTCTTGTTTGTCTTATAACTTTCTTGTTGAATTCTGGACCTTTTAAGTAATATATCAGCTTTGAGTGTTGATCCCTCCCACCCCCAATCTCTTCTTTCCATTTTATTCATTCTTTCTTGGAATTACATGAAACAGTTAAGATAATACCTTGAGTCAGACCTACTTAGGTTGAAAATGTCTGTGATTAAGCTGGGCGGAGGTGGTACACGCCTTTAATCCCAGCACTTGGGAGGCAGAGGCAGGAGGATTTCTGAGTTCGAGGCCAGCCTGGTCTACAGAGTGAGTTCCAGGACAGCCAGGGCTACACAGAGAAACCCTGTCTCGAAAAACCAAAAGAAAAAATGTCTATGATTAAATTGCATGTCATTAAATCAGTTTCTGTGGTAAACAACCAGTTTCCTCTTCCCCTGCCCTTCTCTCTGACTTTCTTCTTTTCTCTGTCTGTGCTTGTTCTATCAATGAGTTAATTTTGAATAAATGGTTTCTTATAAATATACTATTATCACAGATTTTTGTTGCAGCCTGGGGTGTTTGTCTTTACTATGAAGCTTACATTTATAATTTTGTTCCTTATGTAGTATAATGGGTTTGCTTGTTTTGTCCAGTGCTAAGGCTTGAACCCATGGCCTTGCACTTGCCAGGTAAGTGTTTTACTACTGAACTCCCCACAGCTCACGGCCAAGCAATTACTCAAGCTAAAGTGAAGCTGCTTCCTTTCAGGTCACACCTGTGTTTGAAGATTGGACTAGTATTGATTGGTATCGGTTTTTCTGTCTATGGGAAAAGTTACCAACTTCTATGAAAAGGGCGGCAGAGCTGGTTGGAGTGGAGGAAGGGTTCTTGGCTCGGTGTGTGAGAGGAAAAGTAGCAGCCAGAACTGAGAGACAGCATCGACAAATGGCCGTCCATAAAAGGTGAGCATAAGGAGCCTGCAGTGTTTATCAGGGCCGGGCATTATGTCCATATCCAGTTTACTGACTCACTCTGGTTTTCAGCAATATAAACATTTTGACTGACTGTGGTAAAATTTATAAATTTCTCTGATTTATTTAATTTACTGACATTTTAATTTTTCTTGTAACTCGTAATCTAGCAGTCATTATGCCTGCAGGTCTTCAAAGTCAAAGGTTTAACCGCTTTTCTTTTTTGAGTCAGAACTTCCATTTATGGTGGTTTTATCTGGAATTATACTTTGTAGCACCTTTAGAAGTAATCTTTTATCAGCTGGAAGGTGCTAAAAGATTCTCATGGGAAAACTATAGCACGTTAAGCTTTCAAATACAGTATATTTTCAAATATAGTCTATGATTTACATCATAGTAAAGTACAAATTTATAAGGATCTCTGTGCTTGGATTATTTGTGCCAATTTTGTGTTTCAAACCAACTCTGGATTTTATAATTAGATACTGTCATTTGGCTAAAATTCTATTCACCTTATATCCATGTATCAAATCTTCTACACTACATGCCATCCCATCTCTTAACCTAAGTAACTTATTGAAGTCAGTTACTAACATTAAAATGTGGGCACTTTTTGTTATTTTGGTGTTAGTTCTTAGCTATGGCTAAAGTATGTAAAACGTACTTTGTACACGTGATCCGAGTCTTGTTCCCAGGCCCTCTTTCCGTTTGTTACCCTTCCGAGGGTCATGGATCTTCTGTGGCTGTTTTGGTCTGTGTTGTTTTCAATGTGTGTTACACTTTCATAATAGTTATAAATTATCTCTTACATCACTTTTGATCATTTATTTTTAGGTTTTTCACAAGTCTTGTGTTACTGGATTTAATCAGTGAAATTCCCTTAAAGGAAATTATTCAGAAGTATGGATGTAATCGTGGGCAGATTCAGTCTTTGCAGCAGTCAGCTGCTGTCTATGCAGGTTAGTCAGACGAAGTGCTTCACAACTATCTAAGATTCTATGGTTTAAGCTGTTAAGATTTATTTTGAGCAGGGTCTCACTGTGTAGCCCTGGCTGGCCTGGAGCTCTCTATGTAGACCAGGCTGTCCTAAAATACAGTGACCCACTAGCCTCCTGAGTATTAGAATTAAAGGCATGTATCACCATGCTTGGCTTAAGATTATTTTCAAACAAAACAACAACAACAACAACAACCCTTCCATTTATTTAAGCCTCACTGAAATGTCTGCAGTCTTAGAGTCCCTAGTGTCATCATCAGGTGTCCTGCTGGTGCCTCTGGATGCAGCACAGTCTACAGAGAGCCATCATCAGGCTGTGCCTCACTCTTACTTATTTCCCTTCTGTTTCTTAGCAACCTGCTGATTGTACATTTTTTCTGTCTTCCCCTCTTCCCTTTTACATGGAGGAACAAAGTCCTCAATGAATTTCTTTCCTCTTAGTACTGATGAATAGATTTTGAGAAAGAAGCTGTAGATGAAGAGAGATTTGTGGACTCTTGACCTGACCAATCTAAATACCATGCCTTAAGAAGCACTCTTAAGTGGCACAAACAGGCAGATTCTGGGTCTGATTTTACTAAAGAATCTTTGTTAGCCCTTAGGAAGGAAACGCTGAGATACTAAAGGGTTTGCATCTTTATGTGTAAGAGGCATCTTCATGAATGTGTGTGCATGTGAGGAATGCTGGGTAGATGTGGGCAGAGGGTAGAATTAAGGGAAGCACTCAGCACTCAAGTGACTGGCCTCAGAGATCTAAATTGCATCTGGAGTCAGTGTTCTTATGGAGCAGTGACTTCCTCCATGGTAGGTACTTGGCTCTCATGAGCTCTTTATTTCCAGAGGGTGGGGCTGTGGGCAGGATAGCCTTTTTTTTTTAAGAAAATAGTAACTGGAATGTCACTCTTTAGTTTTTTTAGCATTTGAGGTTTTACATCCTTTGTCCAGGAAAGAGTCCTTCATCTGTTTTGTTACAGTTCTTTTAAAAGAAGTAAAAAAAAAAATAAGCAGAAAAAAAGAAAAAGAGAGAGAGAGAGTAGTGAGAAGAGTGGACTAGAATAGGGCTTTTGTTCTTTGTGTTATGAGTGGTGTGTGCCTCAGTATCCAGATGTTGTTCATAGGAGTAAGTGAGATGGGCCTGGAGAGAGGTGCAGAGTTCAGCTTCCCCAGTTCCCTTGGACAAAGCTGGGCACAGCAGGGTGTATCTGTGATCCCAGTGCTGGAAGGCAAAGATCCTAGGCTCCCTCTCTCTATGTACTTAGTCCAGTCAGTTGGTGAACCCAGAGTTTAGTGGGAGAGCCTGTCTCAAAAACTGAAGTGGAGTGTGAAAGGAGAAAGCCTGATTTCAATCTCTTTAATTGTGCACACATGAGCACACACACACAGGTATAATGCATACACATAAAATAAAACTTAAAAGAATAAATGAGATAACCTTTAATGTGCTTACTTTATTCTTTGCACACATAACTAGGGCTTTTAATATTTATTTGCTCTCCTATTAACTTATCCCTTGGCTCTGTCAAACCTTACATTCTGCAGAAAGAGCAAAACCAAACCAAATATGCACACACACATGTGTATATGCACATAAGTACTTACATACATGGAATATATATTTATGTATTTTTATAGATATATGTATGGAGAATTAGTCTAAAAGCAATTTTTAATTCAAGAACTATTCTTTGAGCATTGTAGGAATGATTACGGTGTTTTCTAACCGTCTGGGCTGGCACAACATGGAACTCCTGCTTTCCCAGTTTCAGAAGCGTCTCACGTTTGGTGTGCAGAGAGAGCTGTGTGACCTGATCCGGGTGTCCTCACTCAACGCTCAGAGAGCCCGGTTCCTGTATGCCTCCGGCTTCCTCACTGTGGCTGACCTTGCCAGAGCTGATATTGCGGAGGTGGAGATGGTGCTGACAGAGGCTCTGCCTTTCAAAAGGTAATGACGTCCATGCTTGTCTGAGGGCTATTAAGGGACAACTTTTCAACTTTAAATAATTGATAATATATTAAATATATCAAAACATTTTCCTTGTTGAGCATCTTAGGGCTTACTTGCTGTGCCAGAAAATGTGGCTCCCTTTTTCTCTTGAGGGTTACTGTCTGCTTTCTAGTTACACACTGTGTGGTTGGAAAGGCATTCATAACATGTCTTGGTCTCCCCTCAAGCTGAACATGAATAAGACAGTGGTGCTTGCCTCTGCAGTAAATTTGAATCCCATGCCCTCTCCAGGGCTTGTTTGCTCATACACTCTGCTTAAATGCTCTTTAGAACACTAGACCCTCACTCAGTTTTTGATGAGAGAGTTCCTAGACTGTGTGGAGGGTAGCAACACATTGAATGGATTAGACTAGCATATAATCAAGAAATAATTTAATTACTTTCTTTTGGAACACATTCCAAAATGAAAAGCTCAGGTAGAGCTGTTGGCCCTTTACTTTCAGTTACTAGCAATTCTATTTTGAGGAACATTAAAAATATTCTAAATCAGAATGCCCATCTCATTTCCAATGCAGTTTCTTCCCTTCCACTTATGTTAGGCCTGGCTTTTGGACTGAATCTTTTAACAAGCGAGGGAAGGAACTGGTTGTTACAGTTGCTAATTAATCTCCTCTCTAATTGACCCAGCAGTGGAAGCTGCGGGTCGAGATCATTGCTACCCACTCCAATGCTCTGGATTCCCGAATGAAAGACACTCTGCCTTCTATTTTAATATGCCCTAAATAGCTCAATGGCTGGGCCACTCCCAAACCTCCACATAGCCCTCCAATACTCAGTACATAATACTTATATAAGTATAATACTTATATAATATACAGTAATACTTATATAATACATATAATACATAATACTTATATAATATACAGTATAATATTTCAGTACATAATACAAGTTATTATGTACTGAAATCTATATTCCATCTTTGTTGCCCTAGACCCAGTGGGCTCTTACATGCTGGCTGTGCTCTCTCCTGCAGCTCTCAGGCCTGGGCCTTGCTCCTTTCCTGGCATGGTGGGTCTAAATCCTTCCTCCTCCCTTGGTACCTTGCCCGCAAATCCTAAAGTTCTGCCTCTGTGTCCTTGACCAGCCATCAGCCACCAGCAACTTTATTTACCAATTAAAACCAACTGGGAGCAGGGACCCTCAGCATCTTACATGCAGATTCTTACACAATTAACATAATACAAGTGTTAGACCAAATCCACAACATTACTGGTGTGTGACCTTTTACAAGCCTCTTGGCTTTGTATGTCTCCTGTATTTACTTTTGATTCATTTTAAGGTTTGAGGTAGGATGACATGGAAAGGGGCCAAAAATTGTTTTGAGTTGTATTTGTTTCCATAGCTGTTGGGTGTTGAATGTTGGCCTGTGTCCACATTGAGGGTCATTTTTTGTGGTGTTTTAAGTGGCTTTTTACTGCATCCTTACTAATGCTGAAAGAAATCACAAAGCTTTCTGTAATCACAGCAGTGCTATCAAAAGGCTCCCTAGTGAGTGTGGTGTTTGAATAAAAATGGCCCACATAAGCTCCCTTAGTCATCAGGGAGTAGCACTATTTGAGAAGGATTAAGAAATGTGGCATTGGAATAGCCTTGGCCTTGTTGGAGGAAACATGGCACTGGGGGTGGGCTTTGAGGTTTCAAAAGGCCATGCTGGGCCCAGTTTCTCTCTCTGCCTATAGATCAGAATGTAAAACTCTCAGGTACTGCTCCAGTGCCATGTGTGTCCCCATGCTCCCACCATGATACTAATGGACTAAACCTCTGAAACTGTAAGCAAGCCCCAATTAAATGATTTCCTTTATAAGCGTTGTCCAAGGTCATGTTGTCTCCTCACAGCAATAGAACACTGACTAAGACAGAAATGTAATGAGCCAGGTTTCTAGTTTCAGGGCATGGCTCTTTTGGGAATGAGTGTCCTCTAGAGGGATATGCCTGAGTTGGTGATAGGTGCAGAAACTGTAGAGCCTTAGCAGTGATAGTGTCTCATAATTTTTTTAAAAAATTTTATTTATTATTATTTGTAAGTATACTGTAGCTGTCTTCAGACACACCAGAAGAGGGTGTCAGATCTCATTATGGATGGTTGTGAGCCACCATGTGGTTGCTGGGATTTGAACTCAGGGCCTTCAGAAGAGCAGTCAGTGCTCTTAACCACTGAGCCATCTCTCCAGCCTTCATAATTTTTTTTATCAGTGCTCTGTTGTCAGCCAGTATATAGTATATAGTATATAGTATGTAGTATGTAGTATGTAGTATCTACTAGTCTGTCTCAACTGTCTTCTAAGCTCATAGGGTTTAGTGTGTGAGTTTGCAGACCATGATGCTTTTAAAGAATACATATATGGTTGTAATAGAAATTTTTGACCTTTTTTATTGCATTAGGACATTACACATTTGTATTTAAGTAATTTAGGGTTATATTAGGAATTTAGGCATGTATTATATATTTTTAAACAATATATCTTAACTTTCCTTGATAATAGTATATTAGCTAGGCCTTTGGTTGTTCTTGTGATATGAGTTATTGTATAGCTGTGGTACTTACAGGAGTGACTGTATGCAGCCACCATGCTCAGTGAGCTGACTAGCTGATACTTCTCATTGCTGTTACCTTTAGCAGTCCTCTCCAGTTCTCCAGTTAACTAACTAGTGAACCATGTTTTGATAGGCCTTACTATATAATAGCACAGCTGTTCTTGACATTATGACTCCGGTATCTTGGCCTCACTGTGATTGGGTTCCTCGCATGCAGAAACATGCCTGCCTGCTCTAGTTCATAGCTGGACAAATTCTGAAGTAGATGTAGGTTAAATGTCTTCGGCTCTAGAGTATAACTCATTCTGTTAGAGAACTAGGACTATCATAGAATTAGTGTTTTCATCTCCTTGAGAGGTGCCTCTGACTGACTACTCTAAATAGAATAAGCCTCCGATTTTCACAGAGTCTTTGGAGCTAAATATGCCAAGACATGTAGTAGCAATTTCTGAGGTGAAGAAGTTCAAGTATAGATATGTATGCTCAAAATATACTATAAATGACCTGCAACAACTCTTCAGGTAGGGAAGCCAGTATTCACTAAAATAAAATAAAATAAAATGAATTGAAAGTTCTTGCTTGTTGTCTATAAGTACATCTTGGGACTTACTTCTGTTTTGTAGTCAGGTTGATGTATTGATGCTGACATGCTTATGCCTGTTTTGAGTCTAGAACCATAATTCAGCAAAATTGTTGCTATCAATATCATATGCTTGTGCAGTGTATTGAGGATTCAACTACTTTCCTGAAATTGTTTTTCTTTTAAAATGTATTTTTAAAAATTATTGAATATGTATTTTTATCCCTTAAACTATAGAATATTGAAATATGTAAACATTGTAGAAAAACTAATTTGAGATAATTAACACAAATGTCATCCAATATGCTTAGCATTTCTTGTGTTGAGAGCACTTCCAGTCTACCCTCTTAGTGATTTCTAAGATGCAGCACCGTGTTGCACAATATGCTAAGCTATTCTTAATGGATGCCTAACATGGATTTAATTATAAGGAAAAATTCTAAGTGTAAAATGGAAGATAATTTACAAAGTAATTGCTCAGTACTTTTCAGAAATACCTATTGTGATAAACAGACCAAGGAGGCACTTCTAATTAAGACAGACTGGAGACTTAAGCAACTAAATACATTACTTGATTCCAGGTGTCATTAAAAAAAAGAAAGTGGACTAATTGGTTAAAATTGGCTTGTAAAAATACTAGGTGGGGGATAGAAACCATGTATGTCTTTGCCTAGCCTCCCTTTCCTTTTAGTATTTAATACATTAAAGCCCAGGAATACTTGTGTCCACACTGCTTCCAGTTCTTTAGCATTGCCTACAATATGCAGTTTTTCATGCTGTTGGGAATAATTCAGTGGGGAGGCCCACAGATCCTCAGAACTGCCCTCAGGAGGACAGACAACTGGATTGCATTTTCTCCATTGATCTGCTGGTAGAAAGCCAACTTTCTCATAGCCTCACCCATAGAAATATCACATTGTTAGAGATCTTTATTGTATCTCCTCATGGTTTACTTTGCAGTCATATAAATGTGAGTAATCCTGAATATCTGTTTGTTCAATTTTAGATCTTTGTGACTTACCTGACTAGGCTGGTGCTGCTGCTGCTTCTGCTGCTGCTGCTGCTGCTGCTGCTTCTTCTTCTTCTTCTTCTTCTTCTTCTTCTTCTTCTTCTTCTTCTTCTTCTTCTTCTTCTTCTTCTTCTTCTTCTTCTTCTTCCTCTTCCTCTTTCTCTTCCTCTTCCTTCTCCTCTCTTCTTCCTCCTCTCCTCCTCCACCTTCTTTTTCTCCTAAATAATTTATTTTTTAAATGGATTTGAATTTTGAGTCTTTTAGTTGATATGTGTGTTTCAAATTTTTTCTCACAATTTATCATTTTGTGCTTTATTTTTTGTTTGACAATTAAAAATTCAGGTTTTTTAAAATGTACATGTGAATGTGTGTGTGTGCGCGTGTGCATGCACATAAGTGTGCACAGTGCCCGTGGCAGTGTGTGTGTGTTCAGAGACTAAAGGAGGATCTCAGGTGTCCTTCTGTGTCATCCTGCTTCCTATTCCCTTGAGAGAGGGTCTCTCACTGAGCATGCATCTCTGTTTCTCACCAACAAGCCATAGCAATCCTCCTGTCTCTGCCTACCCGTCTAGAGGAGTCAGTTCCTGTCTTGATGGGTTTCTAGAAACTTCATTATGTACACATGTAAAAAGCGAATGTTCTGCTACTAACAGACTGTGTGGGGAGCCCAGCTAGGTATGTCAAATTTATCAACAGTACAGACTAGGCATGTTTGTGATCTGAAATGTATTTGTGTATGAATTAGGTTCTTTTCTTACCCTACTTTACACTCACAGACAGGGTTCTCCTTTAGTCTGCTATTTTTCAGGTGATTCTTTCTGGCTCAGTTTGTTTGTTGTAGATTTGCTTCATATACATTCCTATTTGTTTGTGTATGTGTGAACACTGATTGTACTCTTTCTCACACTCATACTTAGCTTGTCCTGGACGAGCTGCCTTTGTGTGTCTGCTTGTCTGAGATCCCATCATCTTTAGCTTTGGATCACTTTGTGTTGGTGATGTTTTGTGTACCACTCTTCATAGTAGTTGAGTTTTGCATCTGAACCAAATTGAAAATCTTTTTCCTTGAATAGATGATTCAGTCCTATTCATATTTATTGCAATGACTGATAAGTTTGCTCTTATATTTGATGTATATTTATGACAGTTCCTTGTTTCTTTCTCCAAGTTGGCTCTGCTTTCTGTTCCATTTGTAAATTTAGAAATTTGTGTTAAATTGTGTTCACACACTGCATGCTCTTGTTCTTGAAGGTTTTGGTGGTGCCCTGAACCTTGTACCCACTGACTGAGCAGCAGCTGTGAGGTTCCTTTCCTCTCTTTCCCTTGTCTGCCTCTCAGCGTCTAGCACTGTATGTTAGGTTTGCACCATTGCCCTAGCTTCTGTGGAGGTGAAGGTGGAAAGGTGCTGTATGTACCCTTGGGTGCTGAGATTCTGTCTTTCATTGCTGAGGTTTCCTACATATGTCTTTCTTGGATGAACTCATTCTTTACTGAGATTCCTTTAGGAATGCTTGGCTTACAAAAAAATTACTACATCTTCAAAACTATCCTTCTCTGACTTTAAGTGTTTGAAGCACTGTGTACTTAATATATAATCTCTGTCCTACTTGGCCCTCCAGAAAAGACCCTGTTAAGTTGCCTAGACTAGCCTTGAACTTGAAATCCTTTGTCCCAGCATCCTGAATTCCAGGGTGAGGCACCACAACTAGGTACTGTATTTTCTTTTATTGAGTTTTTGTTTTTTCTTCCACTCATTCTTGTTGCTTTGCATTGTATGTCGTCATGGGAAATTTAGTGGGAGCCAGACTCCTTTATCTTGTGAGTCATTTAATCTATTTGTAGTAGGATTTGGGATTTTTTTTCCCACATCTTTGAAGTTTAATGAATTTGTTAGCCATGTTATTTTGCTGTAATGAACTATTTTTAAAAAGTGGTTTCAGAATAACTTTGAATATATATTGATATTACTGTTTCTGCAAGTAGCAAATAGACTTAGGAGTCTCTTTGATGGCAGTTCTGATTTAGGGTTTCTCATGAGGTTTTAGCTAAGTTTATGGCTTGACCTTGGTCATCCAGAGGTTTGGCTGGGCCTTCCACCTGCACATATGATTCCTGCACATGCTGTCAGTTTGCTGCTTGATGCCTGCCACAGGACTGCTCCATAAGAGCATGAACGATGCAAGCAACAGCCAAATGCAAGCTGGGATGTCTCCTGATCCTGCCCTTGGCTTGCAGTTGTCTTACTTGGGGGGGGGGAGTGGGGGGGCAAACACTTGCTCCCTATTACTTCATGTGCTTGGAAGGAGGAGTCTCAGCCGTCATAACGTCACTTATTTTTGCCACATCCTGTCCTCCTATCATTCAGTTACATAATTGTTTGATCTTTTGGGGTTTAGACCGTTATCTTCCAGAAGAGCTCACTCTAGTGGGAACTTAGTTCTCTGTTAATTTTTTTTAAATAAGTATACAATCTTTATTTCATTGTTATAAATTTAGATTCCATGTTGATTTTTAAATTGATAGATTTCTGTGTTATGCTACTTTGCCTTATTACTAAAGCTTCAACTTAAAGGTTGTAGATTTTTTTTTAAAGATTTATCTATTTTATTTGTATGAGTACATCATAGCTGTCTTCAGACACAACAGAGGAAGGAATCAGATCCCATTACAGATGGTTGTAAGCCACCATGTGGTTGCTGGGATTTGAACTTAGGACCTCTGGAAGAACAGTCTGTGCTCTTTTGGTTTTTCGAGACAGGGTTTTTCTGTGTAGCCCTGGCTGTCCTGGAACTCACTCTGTAGACCAGGCTGGCCTCGAACTCAGAAATCCGCCTGCCTCTGCCTCCCAAGGGCTGGGATTAAAGGCGTGCACCACCACTGCCTGGCAGCAGTCTGTGCTCTTAACTGCTGAGCCATCTCTCCAGTCCCTCTTTGTTAGTTGTTAAGACTTAATTTTAAAATTAGATTTATTTATATATCATGTGTATGCATGGGTGTGCATATGTGCACATGCATGCATGTAGAAGTTAGAGGACAACTTATTGGAAGTGGTCCTTTCCTTCTACCATGTGAATCCTAGGGAATGAAATCAGATGTCAGGCCTGACTCCAAGCACTGTTACCCTCTGATCTGTCTCTCCACTACAGTGGTGTAGACCTATGGCAGGTTATTTGGAATATGCCCACTTTGGCATAACTTAGAGCCAGATGTGAGGCATATAAATGAAGAATGTTGGTTCACTTTTCTGGTTTCACACTCTTATTTCTGGATAGTCTTCCTCCTGAGTTGAGTCACAACTCCAGGTTCTTCCATGGTGCTCTCTGAGGGAATAGGTGAAAAGCCACTCATTGCCGTGTCTTCCTCTAAACTGCATCTCCTTTCAGGGCTTGCTGTCTTTTGCTCACCTTCTAGCCCTTCATATACTTTTTCAGGGTTTATATTGTGAGAGGATTTATTCTCAATAAAAAAAAATTTGACTCCCACTTTTAAAAAAAGATTTATTTATTTAATGTGTATGGGTAGTTTGCTTGCACGTATGTCTGTGTATCACATTCATGCAGTGCCCACAGGGGTTAGAAGAGGGTGTTGGAGTCACCGGGAATGCAGTTATAGATTGTGAGCTCTGTGTATGCCGGGAACTGAACTTGGGTCCCCTGGAAGAGCAGCCAGTACTCTTAACTGCTGTGCCATCTTTCCAGCCTTTAAGGCTGTTGCTTAAGAAGTCTATCTTAGTAGGGATTTCCTATATTATGCTATTTAAGAATTGCCAAACACCTGTACTCCCCAGTGTTTCCCTCTGTGCGTCCCTCATACCACGTGACAAGAATGTAGTTTAAATATCAGTTTTTAGTTCTCCTAGCTAGAATGAGGTTAGGGTTAGGGTTAAGTTTCGGTCTTTCCTTCCACCCTCCCTCCCTCTGTGCCTGCCCCCACTGTCATTTTAGTTTCCCAAAGCAACTGAAATAGAATGGGTTCATGTTGTGTGAATGAAGGAAAAGCATTAATTTTCCCTTTTCTCCTGTCCTTGAATAGTGCCCGGAAGGCAGTGGATGAAGAAGAAGAAGCGGCTGAAGAGCGTCGGAGCATGCGGACTATTTGGGTGACTGGCAAGGGCTTATCTGCCAGGGAAGCAGCAGCCTTAATAGTGGAAGAAGCCAAAATGATTCTGCAGCAGGACTTAATTGAAATGGGAGTACAGTGGAATCCGAATTCACCCTTGAGTTCTAGCACACTCTCACTGACCAGCGAGTCAGAAGGAAAGGAACACAGGATCAAATCCGAAACTAAGAGTTCTCATAAACGGTTAGCATCAAAGACCAGAAATAGCATGAGAGCAAGTGGTTCTAATGGTGAGCAGTGTCCAGATGCAGAGCGAGGCACAGATAAATGCCGAGAGCACGCAGACTCTCTCTGTAAGGTCCAGGGGAATCACGAGCTCCAGACACCCTCCATTTGTAGAGCAAGAACACGGACCTCTTTAGGTATAAACAAAGAAATGCTTCGAAAGTCTCTGAAAGAAGGAAAACCAAGCACTAAGGAAGTTCTTCAAACTTTCTCGTTGGAGAAAACAAGAAAAATTGCTTTGAGTTTTAGTTCAGAGCAGGTGAACAACAGTTTTATATCTGGGAGAGACAGAAAGTATCGGAAACAATCTTGGGGCAGTAGTTCCGTGCATGACTCTGGGATGCATAGAGATGGTTTACAAGGACAGACTATGTGCACATCTACTCTATGTGAAGACCCACAGAAATCCTTACAGGAACAGAATGTAGAATTTAGAAGTCCAGGGCTATTTGCAAAAAATGTATCTTTTTGTGCCAAAGAAAAATGCAGCAAAACCTCATTCCCTTTACAAATGCAGCAGCTGTGCTTAAGGAAGAAACCAGAAAGTAATGCTGCTGTGGAACATTCCATGGCAGGATCTCAGAATAAAAATGTGACTGGTCAGTCCCCTGGTGCTGCTGGAAACAGAAGAGGATTGGCTGCTCATGAGATAGGACAGGAAAATGAGGTGCTCACGGAGAATGACACAGAAAGCCAACACCAAGACACCCATCCAGTCAGGCAGTGCCTGGAAAACCACAGTGAGAAACACACAAACACTTTCACCAGACAGAAGACATTAATAGAGGGACAAGCTGATAGTTATATGGCCAGAGACTCAAATGATGTTACACCCATTAAATGTGAACGTATAAAGCGTAACAGCAAAAAACATGACTCAAATCCTTGTCGTCAGGCATTGGGAAGTAACACAGGCAGAACCGAGACACCTCAGTCAACTAGAGAACTTGGTCAAGCAGGAGGCCAGTGTGAAAATCTTCTAAATTCATCTGGGGTACAAGAAAAAACAGGTGCTTATGCAACAAATACTACTGAACATAGTCATGTTTCTAACCTAGCCTTCTGTGACTTTGGAGATAGCTTATACTTGGATACTCAGTCAGAGGAAATACTTGAACAGATGGCAACTGAAAATGCCGCTCAAGGAGCAAAAGCAGTAGGAATAGTGGAGGAGGGCTCCACCCCTCAGAATGAGCGCCACAGCCCTCCCGGTGACCAGCAGGTCCCAGGTGCAGCCAACACAGATCATGTGGACAGTAAAAATGTAGAGTCTGTGAAAGCAAACACTGAAAAGAACATCAATAGAGGAACTCCAGACAGCCTCATTTTCCATTCTCCTATACCTCAGGGGGAAAATGGCACTTGCCTTAAAGAGAATGAGCATTCTGTTACTGATTCCCAATTAAACAGTTTTCTTCAAGGGTTTGAAACACAAGAAATGGTGAAGCCAATCATACTGCTGGCTCCTCAAATGAGAACTCCTACTGGTGTGGAGGAAGAAAGTCTTCCTGAAACCAGTTTGAATATGAGTGACAGTATACTATTTGACAGTTTTGGAGAAGATGGCTTAGGACAAGGACAGTCACCTGATATAAAGACAAAACAGCCACTCCTTTCTGAAAAGACACCAAACCATTTCAATAATCCTCCACACCCACAAGAAGACCCAGTTATGATACCAAATGTGAGTGAACCTCAGGGTACTCAACAGCAAGTGGCTTGTCTCACTGCTGAATCTGTTGCACTTTCAGAGATAGGCTCTGTTCAGGTGACCGGAGCCTTAGACAATATGGCCGCACTCCATGTGCAAGAGAACTATAACCCAGTGACCCTTAGAACATTAGAACCCAGTGATTCTGTAGTGCTGGATAATGAGTGTCCCCAAGGAGAAGTGGTCAGAGACCAGAATGAAGAGTCCCCAAAGCCCAAACTCACAGAGACAAATCAAGATAATTCATTCGCTTGGTCAGAAGCATCATTTAACTTAAGTCCAGAACTGCAAAGGATTTTAGATAAAGTGTCTAGTCCTCTAGAAAATGAAAAGCCCAAATTGATACATGTAAATTTGTCTTGCTTTGAAAGAAACAGCACAGAGTCACATGAGAGACAGGAAATAAATTCAGATTTGGGGACAGTTCAGAAAACTTCACTTTTCCCCAGTAATGCAGTTAAAAGCAGGACCGAAGGGCTAGAGAGCAAAGCCAGGTATGGTAGAGCCTCATCTCCCTTGCCTCAGAAAGAAAGTGCTGCAGCTGATGACAATGGCCTCATTCCTCCTACACCCGTTCCTGCTTCTGTTTCTAAGCTAGCATTTCCAGAGATTCTTGGGGCATCTGTAAACTGTCAGAAAGCCAGCAGGGTTTTACAGCCAGGCAAAAGTTGTTTGTTTGGCTCACCTTCAGATAATCAAAACCAGGATTTGAGTCAAGAGCTTAGAGACAGCCTCAAGGACTATGATGGTTCTGTTGTAGACACGAGTTTTTTTCTGCAGTCTCAGGATGGACTGCCATTAACTCAAGCCTCATGCAGCTCAGAGAGTCTGGCCATAATCGACGTAGCAAGTGACCAGATTCTCTTTCAGACATTTGTGAAGGAGTGGCAATGCCAAAAGCGCTTTTCCATCTCTCTGGCTTGTGAAAAGATGACAAGTTCAACATCTTCCAAAACTGCTACCATAGGTGGAAGGTTGAAGCATGGTGAGAATTTTTTTTTTGAGAATTTTGTTAAGCTTTAATTCATTCTTCTGTATTGGGGTCTTAGAATATATATATATTCTATATATATATATATACACACACATACACATACATACATATATATATATACACATACAAACACACACACATACATATATACACACAAACATAAATGTGTATATATATATGAAATTTGGAATTATATGGATTAGAATATATATATAGTCAAATAAGTATATTCATTTAATAAGAATCTCTTAAATGGATATATGTGTATCTATCTAGTTGCTAATAATTGCCCTTCATTATAAGAAGTCTATGTAACATATATATTAGTGTAAAATAATATGTTTTGAATATTTTCACACTTTGATGGTACTAAATTTTTATTATTCATTAGCACTCACAAATTGCTCTTTACTTCCATTATAAAAGCACGCAGCAGATCAGTACTGTATTTCTCACAAAGTACATTATCTGAACTTTCTAGGGTTTATCTTGAGCATTAGACCTTCTGATGAATCAGTCTATACTGAAATGATGGTACCAAATCCTTACAGATTTGTGGGTTTCCAGTGTTGAACCTTTGGTCAAATGATGCCATGAACATTGTCTTGTGACTAGGGAATTGCTATAGTCAACTTGTCAGCCTGTTGTGGCAATCAGGTCTGATTGCCTACCACAAAGCTCTGTTTATGTGTTTGTTTAGTAAGTTGCTAGTATTTGTCTCATCTTCAGGTCTTGGAGCATGTGTGTTAATGACAGAGTCTATGTGCTCTTAGTGTATAGCAGTTTCTATTCCTAATTCATCAAGCATAATGGCAGGCTTCTTGTGGAGGCATTTAAAGTTCATTTAAAGTTAGCAAGTATGTATTGTCTTCCTATGGACCAGTATGTTTTAGGTATTGAAATTTTAATTGTAAATTAAATTGCTTCTTGACCATTGTAAAATTAAGTAGATGTTAATTTAGAAAAAAATATTGATTGGAGATATAAACATTACACTTAATTGTTCACAGTAAAACTCTTGGTGCCTTTGGTTAAGAGTTGGTGAATTTGCTGGAACGGTTTTATTTTGTATGTGAAATGATCTTTATTTGTTATTGAAACTTAGAAAACAGCTTTGTTTCTACTGGTTTCTCTTTAGTCATTAGATCTGTTTTAGGCAAGCTGTGGGACATTGTTTTCATTGTGACAGGTATCTTAATTGATGGGGAATGTAAAAAGAGCTTATACATACAAGCTGGGCTGGTGGTACAGGCCTTTAATCCCAACACTGGGAGGCAGAGGCAGGCAGATTTCTGAGTTCGAGGCCAGCCTGGTCTACAGAGTGAGTTCCAGGACAGCCAGGGCTACACAGAGAAACCCTGTCTTGAAGAAACAAAAACAAGCAAGCAAACATGACGGAGCTCATGCACACCTGAAAATGATCAACCAAACGATCCTTTAGAGCTCACAGACCCTAGGCAGGATGCTAGCTAGTCTCATCATCTTGATACAAACTGGAGTTACTTGGGAAACTGAACCTCTGTTAAGAAAATGCTTCTCTCAGATCGACTCTTGGTAAATCTGTAGGGCATTTTCTTGGTTAATGACTGAGGTGGGAACACTCAACCCACTGTGGGCCCTACCTCTGGACAGGTAGTTCTGAGTGGTATAAGCAAGCAGGCTGAGCTAGACGTGAGGAGCAAGGCAGTATAGTGCTCCTCTATGACCTCTTTAGTTCCTGCCTCAAATTCCTGCCTCATGATATACCGTCAGCAGTAAGCTGAAATAGACCCTTTCCTCCTCAAGATACTTTCAGTCATGGTGTTTATTGCAGCAGTAGAAACCTAACTTGGACAAGTAAATGCTGTTTGTTGTTCTTCACATGCTTTGGGGACAGTGTCTGGCTGTATAGCCCTGGCTGGCCTTGAATTTATGATCATCTTGCCTCAGCTTTCCAAGTGCTGAGATTATAAAGTATGTGCCACTGTGATGGTTTGGGGGTAACATAGTTTTCGTAGTTTGCTTGATTCTTGAATATTGGAAATTGTTTTGACCATTTTACTGTTCTTTCATTTAGTTAGCTCGCCACAGGACGTCACTGTTGAAGATGATGGGTTCCCTGTGCGTGGCTCTGATGGTGCTGTGGTAGTTGGACTAGCAGTGTGCTGGGGTGGAAAGGATGCTTATTATTTGTCATTGCAGAAGGAACAGAAACAGTCTGGTAAGTAATTGATGTTAGGTTAAGTCATATATGCTCTATGACATCTATTAAGGGAGTTCTTTTTTCCTTGTTTTTTTTAAATTATATTAGAATAATTTTTTAATATTGCCTAGGCTTTAGTTTTAGAATTGAAAATAATTATTCCATAGCTAATATATATAACAATCACGTATATTAATCAGAATGGATCCATCTTCCCCTCCCTTATCCCTCTGTTAGGTCCAAAGCAGGCCCCAGAAATGGCAGTGGTACTGACAATGTCCTGAAATGACAGTCTGGGTTCACTCAGGCTGGATTCTGGGTAAACAAAACCCCAAATTCATCATTCCTCAGAAATCTTGGGTTTCTGTTTGTAAGAAAAGCCAGTACTTCCTTTATTTGACCCCTACGAAAAGCTACCTCTGGTAATGGTTATCTATTGTCCTATTGACCCAAACAAGCCTGTGACAGATCAAAGTTCCCATGCTGGTTCCAGGCTGTTCTTGCGGCCATCTAGCCCCTCAAAACTAACAAGGCTTCCTCACTTTTTTTGCTGTTCTCTGTCCTGACAGCCAGCCCAGTAGTTTGGATCTCCAATAAATTTTTCCTTCTGTCTGTGGAGTGGTGTAGTTTGGTGGCTTCACTGCACTGACCCCTACACCCTCCTTATATTCCTTCTTTCCTCTGCTGTTAGGGACTGAACCCAGAGTCTTACACCTGCAGGACAAGTGTTCCTCTGTGGAGCCACACCCACGGACCAGAATAAAAGCCTTTAGAAACACTTCCTTTGCTCTCTACTGCCTGTTACAGACAGCCATTAACAATGGATTGTAGCAATTTCTGCTCAGTCTTTCTCTTCCTGTTCATACAGAGGTAGAACTGAGCTAGAGAACTATGGTCTCTGAATTGTGGGACTGTTGCAGGAGCCTTTGGAGGGTAGGACACAGTGTAGAAACACTAGGGTCTGATTATGTAGCTTCTTCTCAGGAGCAATCAGTAGGGAGGACATGCAGTGTCCTTTCCTCTTTGAGGATAAGATCCTGGGGTCTCTGTAGAGTGTTGTGTTGGCTGAGTAGCTACTTGAACTTCTTTTATTTTTGATACAGCCTTGTATGTCTCTCTTTAAACTTAATTTCTAAGGCTTCTACCTATCTTTAACTCTATTCTGAAAATAAAATTTTCTTATTAGAAGTCTTGATACTTAGAATTTTAACCCACACAATAAAATAGAGTATTATAAATCTAGTCCAAACCATCATTTTTAGATTATAGAGTACCTTATCACATCATTGCTATGACCTAAACAAGCAGTTATTTGGAATCAGATCCTTAAGGCTGTGAACCTTTCTCAGTCTTTAACACTAAACATTGCTGTTTCAAATGAATGAGTCCAATTTTTACATTAAGACTTTGTTTTTCTTCCAAGAAATTAGTCCTAGTTTGGCCCCACCACCTCTGGACACAACATTAACTGTGAAGGAGAGGATGAAAGACCTTCAGTCCTGCTTGCAAAAGACGTCTGACCGAGAGCGGTCTGTTGTCACCTATGATTTCATCCAGACCTATAAAGCCCTCCTCCTGTCCTGTGGCATCTCCCTGGAACCCAGTTATGAAGACCCCAAGGTTCTATCTTATATGTAATTTTGTATACTGCAACATTGTTAGCTTTTAGGAATAACTATTTACATGTACTTAGCCTCAGTGGTTTAACTTTAAATTTTCAAACAAGATGTCTCTCTGTCCAGGAATCTCATACACCCAGAATATATCACTGTGTACCAAATGCCTCTGTGGGAAAAAGCAGCAATATCATAAATTCTAAACTTTAGAGGTCATGTTCTTTCTCAAAGATGAAAGAGAACTTTACTTTTTGTTATAAGTTATGGATTTTTATGCCATGGTAAATTAGAAGTGAAATATAAACTGTTAAGTTTAAGAATATGAGAGCAGGAGTTTTCTAGTGTTAGTGAAGATGGAGGCAGAACACAGACATGTGTGAGTGTAGTTGTCTAAGGGAGTGTGCTCTTAGGGGCTCAGCGGCAAGTCACATCACTAGTCCTCAGAACAGTGTGGTACAGTAGAAAATGTGATGCTCCTTTCTGGTAGACTGAGCTATCAAGGAGGGAATAGCTTATATTACTGTAGTACCCATTCGGCACTTGAATGCCTTACCGAGGCATTTATTTAAAGATACGCCATTTCTCCCAGGTGTTGCTAAGAGAGATGTATGAAGTATACAGAGTGGAATTGAAAAATTATACTATTTTAACATTTTTTTTTAGCAAATAGTCAAATATATAATAGAATTCTTTTTTTCTTTTTGAATTTTAGCTTTGAATTTTTCTCCCTTTAATTTGATGTTGGCTATTGGCCTGCTATAATTGCCTATATTATGCTTAAGTATGTCCCTTGAATCCAGAATCTCTCCAAAACTTTTATCATGAAGGGATGCTGGATTTTGTCAAAGGCTTTTTAGTCATCTGAGATGATCATGTGTTTTTTTGTCTTTTTAGTTTATTTACCTGGTGGATTACATTTACCAATTTTGACTGTCCCTGTATCTGTGGGATGAAGCCTAGTTGATCATGGATGTTCTTTTTGATGTTTTTTTCAATTCTGTTTGCAAGTACTTTATTGAGTACTTTTGCATCTATGTTCACGAGGGAAATTTTCTTTGTTGAATATTTATGTTGTTTGAGTACCAGGGTAACGGTGGCGTCATAAAATGAATTGGGCAGTATTCTTTCTGTTTATTCTGTGGAATAATTTGAGGAGTATTGGGATTAACTCTTCTTTGAAAGACTGGTAGGATTCTGTGATAAAACCTTAGGCTTTTTTCAGTTGGGAGACTTTTAATGACTGCTTCTATTTCAGCATGGGTTATAGGTCTATTTAAATTGTTTATCTAATCTTGGTTTAATTTTGGTAAGTAGTACCTACCAAGAAAATTATTCTTAATTTATTAAAATTTTTAGAATTTTTAATCTTGTACATGTTTTTAAAGTATGTCCTTATGAGTCTTTGGGTTTCCTTGGTGTCTGTTGTTATGTTCCCCTTTACATTTCTGATTTTGCTAATTTGAATATTCTCTCTCCATCTTTTTATTTAGTTTGGATAAGCGTTTGTCTATCTTGTTGATTTTCTCAAAGGACCAATTCTTCCTTTCACTGATTCTTTGTATAGTTTTTGTTTCTATTTGATTGATTTCAGCCCTCAGTTTGATTATTTCCTGCCTTTTACTCTGCTTGGTTCTTTTGTTCTAGAGCTTTCAGGTGTGCCGATAAGTTGCTTGTATAAGATCTGCCTAATTTATGAAGGCACTTAGGGCTGTGAAGTATTTTCTTAGCAATGCTTTCATTGTGTCCTATAAGTCTGGGTATGATGTGTATTCATTTTCATTCAACTCTAAAAAGTCTTTATTCTTAATTTCTGTCTTGACCCATTTTTTCCCATTCAGTAGAGTTGTTCAGTTTCCATGAGTTTGTAAGCTTTCTGTTGTTGAAATCCAGCTTTAATCCATTGTGGTCTGATAGGATGCAAGGAGTTATTTCACTTTTCTTGGATCTGTGGAGACCTGCTTTATGACTGAGTATATGGTCAATTTTTGGAGAAAGTTATGTGAGGTGCTGAGAAGATAAATTCTTTTTGTTTGGTGTGTTCTGTAAATATCTCTTTGGTCCATTTGGTTTATAATTTCTGTTATTTGCAGTATTTCTCTGTTTAGTTTCTGTCTGAATGACCTGTCTTTTGATAAAAGTGTGATATTGGAGACTCCCACCATTAATGTATGAGGGTCAATATATGATTTAAGTTGTAGTAGTGTTTCTTTTACAAAATGTGTGCCCTTGTGTTTAGGGCATAGATGTTAGTATTTAAAATGTCATCTTGGTGGATTTTTTTCCATTAATGAGTATGTAGTGTCCTTCCCCATCTCTTTTGATTAATTTCGGCTTGAGTCTATCTTGTTAGCTATTAAAATGTCTGCACTAGCTTGCTTCTTAGGTCCATTTGCTTGGAATGTATTTTTCTGACCCTTTACCCCTGAGATAATATCTATCTTGATGTTGAAGTACGTTTCTTAACATCCTCCAGCAGAAGGATGGAGGGATCCCGTTTTCCTAGCCACTCTATTAGTCTAGTTTTTATTGGGAAATTGAGACTTTTATTATTGAGAGATATCAATGACCAATGATTGTTAATTCCTGTTATTTTGTTGTTGTTGTTGTTGTTGGTGGTGGTGGTGGTGGTGGTGTTGGAGTGTGTGTGTGTGTGTGTCTACTCTCGAGCACACCCTTCCCTTGTTTTGGTTTGCTGGTGTGTGATTATGTCCTGTGTTTTCATGGGTGTGGTTAACCTCCTTGGGTTGGAGTTTTCATTCTAGTACCTTTTCTGTAGGACTGGATTTGTAGATAGATATTGTTTAAACTTGACTTTAACATGTCATATCTTATTTTTTCCATCTATGGTGATTGAAAGTTTTGCTGGATATAGTAGTCTGGGTTGGTATCTGTTGTCTATTAATGTTTGCAGCACAATTGTTCAAGCCCCTCTAGCTTTTCGATTTAGTGTTTCGATTTAGTGTTCTGTAAGCTTCTTATACATTTATAGGCATGTCTTTTTTTAGGTTAGGAAAACTTTCTTCTATGATTTTGTTTAAAATATTTTCTTCACCTTTGAGCTGGGAATCTTTTCCTTCTTCTAGTCCTATTTTTAGATTTGGTCTTTTCAGTGTCCTAGATTTTCTGGATGCCTGAATCTGAATTTCTTAGATTTAGGATTTTCTTTGACCAATGTATCCATTTCTTTTATTGTGTCTTCAATTCCTGAGATTCTCTCTTTCATCTCTTGTATTCTGTTGGTGAAACTTGCCTCTGTAGTTCCTGTTAACATTCCTAAATTTTCCATTCCAGAATTCCCTCAGTGTATGTTTTATTTATTGCTTCTATTTTTATTTTTGGGTCATAAACTTTTTTATTCCTTTCCTTCAATTGTTTTTTCTTTTCTCCTTTGCTTTCTTCGGGGATTTATTTATTTCCTCTTTAATATCCTCCATCATCTTCATATAGTTGACTTTAAGGTATTTTTCTTGTGATTTAGCTATGTTAGAATATTTAGGGTTCGTGGTGGTTGCATAGCTTGGCTCTAGTGGAGACATGTTGCCTTGTAATTGTGCTCTTATTCCGGCATCTAGGCATCTGGGTTTGTGGTGATTTTAGCTCAGTTGCTGGTTTCTGGGTTTGTCTTTCTTGAGTAGACGTTTTGTTCTTTGGTTTTTCTTTCCTTTGTGTTTTCAGAGAATGTGTTGGCTATATGTTGCCTGTTTTACTGTCCTGTGCAATTGATATGAATTCAGGGTTTTTGTAAGTACTCTGCCACCAAGTTATCTCTACTAAGGATCTTAGCTTCTCTAAGGTTTTGTTTTGTGGTGGAGAGGACAAAGATTGCAGACTGACCTTTACTAGATAAAAAGTTATCTTTTAATTTTGATGTTCTGGAATCCAAACAAGAATATGGATGATATGAGTTTATCATTACAGTTATAGTAGCAATCTTGATTTAAATAGCACATCTCATTAAACCTTACACTACTTGGAATATTCCATTATTGGTTTTATTGCCCATAGTATTTTGATATAAAAAGATAAAATATTCATAAAAAATGTCATTTTTAAACAAGAAATGATAATTTGATGTCAGATCTTCTCATTCAGTACTCCCCTATAAACTTGTCTTTTGGAGACAGGATTTTTCTCTGTAGCCTAAGCTAACTCACCGTATAGTCCAGGCTGGCCTCATATTCACAGCATTCTTCCTGCCTCAGTCTCTCAGGCTCTAGACATGCTTTCCTTTGAGTGGTGTAGGCTCTCAAGCCTGCTTCAGAACGAGGCTGGCCAGAGCACTGCAGGGGTGGTAACTGAAAACACAATAACTTATGATGAACTTTCTGTCCTCCCCTTTAATGTAAAGTCCTTCGGATCGCTGTCTCGTTCAGGTGGCGTGCTGGCTTCTCGACCCAGATTCTAAAGAGCCAACTCTTCATAGCATAGTGACCAGTTTTCTCCCCCATGAGCTAGCACTCCTTGAAGGAATAGAGACAGGCCCAGGAATTCAGAGCCTGGGGCTAAATGTGAACACAGAACATTCTGGGCGGTACAGAGCATCTGTGGAGTCTGTTCTCATCTTCAACTCCATGAATCAACTCAACTCTTTGCTGCAGAAGGAAAACCTTCACGGTAAGAGCAGAGTATGTGACATTTTATGTTATCACTGGGGATAGTGCATACGTACAGTGAGCCACTCTGTGCTCACAGGTGGGTGAATTTCACGTCCCATGCAAATCCTTTGGATTATCTACTGAGGATGTCAAGGTTTTTTTGGTTTTTTTGTTTTTTTTTTTTTTGTAAAAGACTAGGTAGTAAATACTTTTGATTTGGGAATGCATGGCCTCTACTACAAGTCCTCAGTGTGCTGTTGATCAGTAGAACAGCAATGGTCATGTTAAAAGCATGCATCTGGTGCTCATTCAGCCATAATTTTCTGACCTCTGGCCTAATTACAATGATTTGAATTAGTGGCATCATATTCAGTGGTTGATAGTTATATATTTGAATTTTATCAAATGATTTTATTCATATAACAGATCTTTCATAGAATTTAAAAGTGAAAGCATTTCCTTTTTTAGAGCTATTAATAGTTTCTTTAGCAAAGGAAAGCCATGAGATTCTCTTTTTTTCTCAAGACACCATGGATTTGCTGAGAAGTCTGCTAGCCCAGGATAGACTTCTTGACTTGAGACATGTAATAAATGATATATAATAAAGATGATGAAGCGAAAAAAGATGTCTTCATTATGAGGAAGTTATACCATGAACTGACCAGAATAGCAGAGCAATGTGTTGAGAATCTAGGTCTTGACTTGGAGCTTCCTCACTTCCCAGACAGGAACCTGCTCCAAGCTGGTGAAAGTTGTCATGTGTGGATCTTAGAAAGTTGCTGTAAAGATCAATGAGAGGCCATAAATGCTTGTTATCACACTTGTTGCTATGCTTATTTTACCTTCACCACAAAGCCTGTTCTTCCTAGCACTGAGGGACAGGATTACAAAGACTAAGTCCACTTGTGTGTTCATAGAGGATGCTCTTCTGAGGTGATATTTGTCAGCAGCTTCTGTGTAGAAAGGAGGTTTTGTGTTTCAGCCTCTTAGCTTCTTTAAACCAGTATAGACTGACCAAGGAGAGGGAAGAGTAGCCCTGCTGCTATAGGGGCACTCCTGCGTTTGTGCTCAATAATGCTGAGTCACAGCTCCTGTCCTGTCTCTCTTCAGATATACTGGAAAACCTGTCATTCTTACTGTCTCTGAAGATCACACTAGAGTCTTGATTGGTAGCATTTTAGGCATTCATTAACTATTTGAATTATAAGCTGGGCATGGAGGCACTTGCTGTTATCCCAAATACTTGGAAGGCTGAGGCCTTATTACTATGTAGTTTAAAAGAATGGGTGATAGGGAGTGTCACATGTATTTTATATAATGTTAAGACTTTCCCAGTCATAGGACCTACAGAATTGTCACACATTGAGAAACAGGAAGATTTTGGAGGTAATGTGGGAAACTATTAAAATTTGTTTAGAAATAATCATTTTGGTGCTGGAGAGATGATTCTGAGGTTAAGAGTGCTTGCAGCTCTTGTAGAGGACTTGAGTTCAATTCCCAGCAACCATGTCAGGCAACTCAAGAACCTATAACTCCAACTCTAGAAAGTCCAACACTTTCTTCTGGTTTCTGAGGACCCATGTAGTCATGTGTACATACCTACACATACCCACACATAGACACATACATATAATTAAAAATATATAAAAAATGAAATCTGAAAAAAAAGAAACGATTTTTTCAAGATCTGTTTGTTATTTTACTGGTCTCCAGATTTCCTTTTCTTCTGCTCTTTAGATAGGTATATTCTGACAACTAGACTTTTCCCCATGGAGGGATGCTTAAGGTGACTTGGATAAAATAGTTTTGTTTCCTCTTGTGCATTAGTTATAGCCTTCTGAATGATTTGAGCATAGAATGTTTTCTAAGTCTTAGAAGAAATGTCTCTGTTAGTCCAGACTGCTCACAGGATTGCCAGTTTTCCTACTCGTGCACAGATCTGGTAGGTAGCATCTAGTACTTGAATGACCTACCCTTTGCCACCTTCCATTGGTTTGGGGACCTGTTCAGGAGACTGCGCTTGGGTTGCTGCTGTGGATTGTCCTGAGCTTCAGCAATGCTGAGGAGCCGATGGCCTCGATGACGATCTACCATTTCATTTCCCATTTTCTTTTTCAGATATTTTCTGCAAAGTGGAGATGCCCTCTCAGTACTGCCTGGCCTTGCTAGAACTAAATGGAATTGGCTTTAGTACTGCAGAGTGTGAAAGTCAAAAGCATATTATGCAAGCCAAGTTGGATGCCATTGAGACTCAAGCATATCAGCTAGCTGGCCACAGCTTTTCCTTTACCAGTGCAGATGACATCGCACAGGTAATATCCAGGAAAGAGAGACATTGGGAAGAACCTGTGGAGTTAAATAACATGTGTCACAGCTTATCTCCCTGTACAAATTCTAAAGAACATCACTTAGTAAAATGAAACAACTAAGAAGAATCATCGGGAATAGTGGTATAGTACCAGGCAACAAGTTGTATGTGTACTTCTGAGATAGGAAAGTTGTAAAGGAGACTTGCCTGTGGTTCCATAGATCGGCCTGCATCCAGGAGGCAGCCCTGGCTCTGCATTGGTGGTGGTCGCTCATGACAGGGTAACTGTGGCTCCACTGTGCCATTTCTCCCATAGGCACTCACCCTTCTGTGCTCCAGCATCTTTCTTCAGAGAGGCAAATTGGACATTTTTCTGAGATGTAAATTAAAATGGGACTTTTGTGAAATTTCTTTTTTAACCATAATTTAAGATTTTTATAGCTCTACTGAAATTTTGACAAAGTTACTCTTGTTTTATTTTTAATACTTTGCATTTTCTCTTTTTTCCATAATTTTTTCCCTGCAAAGGGTAGTTGGAATTTCCTTTTTTTCTTTGAGTGAGGGCGTTCATACCTTGGGGAGCACCAACTGTTTGGTGTTTTCTATATGCAATCCAGTAATGTAACACTTAGTAAATATCATAGACTGTAGAGCTTGACTTGTGGGTTTGAGTTCTGCCTTCCCCCGTTCATTACCTATCTACATGACCCTGGATCAGAGTAGTTAAAACATCAACTCTTTATGTCTCCGTTTTTTATCAGTGAAATGAGAGTTGCGATTAAAAATGTCTCATAAGTTTGTAGCAATGATATAAAGATATACTTAGTGAGCATCACATAGATGGTAAATGATCAATAAATATTATAACTCCTAATAAAAATGACCTTGTTGAGCTAGAGAGCTTTGTATTTTTAAGAACACAAGAAACTCTGTTCTTTCAAAACCTGTGCTTTATCTGTTTTGGAATCTTTAGTGCTTTCAGGGCATTCTTTGTTGGTGGGAGGGGGACCAGGGAGAGAGAGAGAGAGAGAGAGAGAGAGAGACAGAGACAGAGACACAGACAGACAGACAGAGACACAGAGAGATATTCTGAATTCTTTAGTCTTCAACTGTATACCCAGGTTACTGTGTACACAAGACACTTATCAAAAACAGAATATATGAATTTCAATACAAGTGGCATAAAACAAACATGGATTCGTGATTGAGAGAACCAAACCAGGTGAACCATTTCAGGTCTCATGGGGTTCCTGCCTGTATATGCCTGGTTTCTTGAGTGGGTGTTTGCTAACCACTCACTAGACCAAACATTAGGTGAGAGCAGACTTTATTTTTTTTTATTTTCTATAATTTTTTTTATTTACATTTCCAATGATTTCCCCTTTCCTGGTTCCTCCCTCCCCGAAAGTCCCATAAGCCCTCTTCCCTTCCCCTGTTCCCCATTCAACCCCCTCTCGCTTCTCTGTCCTGGCATTCCCCTACATCCAGTCTTTCCAGGACCAGGGGTCTCTCCTTTCATCTTCTTGGAAATCTATTGATATGTGAATTGTGTCTTAGGTATTCCAAGATTCTGGGTTAATATCCCCTTATCAGTGACTGCATACCATGTGTGTTCTTTTGTGATTGGGTAACCTCACTAAGGATGATTTTTTCCAGTTCTGACCATTTGCCTAAGAATTTCATGAATTCATTGTTTTTAATTGCAGAGTAGTATTCCATTGTGTAAATATACCATGTCTTCTGTATCCATTCCTCCATTGAGGGACATCTGGGTTCTTTCCAGCTTCTGGCTATTATAAATAAGGCTGCTATGAACATAGTGGAGCTTGTGCCCTTATTGCATGCAGGGGAAGCCTCTGGGTATATGCCCAGGAGTGGTATAGCCGGATCCTCCGGGAGTGTCATGCCCAGTTTTCTGAGGAACCACCAGACTGCTTTCCAGAGTGGTTGTACCCGCTTGCAATCCCACTAGCAGTGGAGAAGTGTTCCTCTTTCTCCACATCCTGGCCAACAACTGCTGTCTCCTGTGTTTTTGATCTTAGCCATTCTGACTGGTGTGAGGTGGAATCTCAGGGTTGTTTTGATTTGCATTTTCCTAATGACTAAAGATGTTGAACATTTCTTTAGGTGCTTCTCAGCCATTCGATATTCTTCAGGTGAGAACTCTTTGTTTAGCTCTGTACCCCATTTTTTAATAGGGTTATTTGGCTCTCTGGAGTCTAACTTCTTGAGTTCTTTGTATATATTGGATATTAGCCCTCTGTTGGAAGTAGGGTTGGTAAAGATCTTTTCCAAGTTTGTTGGCTGCCGCTTTGTCCTTTTGACAGTGTCCTTTGCCTTACAGAAACTTTGCAATTTTATGAGGTCCTATTTGTCAATTCTTAATCTTAGAGAATAAGCTATTGCTGTTCTGTTCAGGAAATTT
Organism: Tokudaia tokunoshimensis; assembly: GCA_036184795.1. Lineage (NCBI taxonomy): Eukaryota > Metazoa > Chordata > Mammalia > Rodentia > Muridae > Tokudaia > Tokudaia tokunoshimensis. The sequence goes on from BTHU01000015.1 coordinate 23,308,026, forward strand.
TCCCCTGTGCCCATATGTTCAAGGCTCTTCCCTAGTTTCTTTTCTATTAGTTTCAGTGTGTCTGGTTTTATGTGGAGGTACTTAATCCACTTGGAATTGAGCTTAGTACAAGGAGATAAAAATGGATCAATTTGTATTCTTCTGCATGCTGACCTCCAGTTGAAACAGCACCATTTGTTTAAAAGACTATCTTTTTTCCACTGGATGGTTTTAGCTCCTTTGTCAAAGATCAAGTGACCATAGGAGTGTGGATTCATTTCTGGGTCTTCAATTCTGTTCCATTGATCTACATGCCTGTCTCTGTACCAACACCATGCAGTTTTTAACATTTTTGCTCTGTAGTACAGCTTGAGATCCGGGATACTGATTCCCCCAGAAGTTCTTTTACTCTTGAGAATAGTTTTAGCTATCCTGGATTTTCTGTTATTCCAGATGAATTTTTGAATTGGAGAACAGACTTTAATGCATTGGCTATTGCCCAGGTCTTTGTTTTAAAACGGGGTGAGTTAATTTGTATACAAAAATTTCACAGTTAATTCTGAGACAAATTTAAGATAAAGAACTTTTACATAGATAAATGAAAACTTTGTGTTGTTCTAATGGATTGTTCATGCCTTCTAGGATTGTTTGTGAGTGCTGGCAATGTTCCACTTTCCTAGTCACTAATCTGTTGTGAATTTGGTTTACTGCTTGCATTATGGGTTCCCAAATTGCATGAGAATCCCACTTGTGAGCCGCTGAAGGTCCCTGCCCCTAGCTAGTTCTAATTGGTAATTAAGGTTGCCTGTGGCCAATGGCTGGTCAGGGAGACAAAGGTGGGACTTTTAGATTTCCTGGCAACAGAACCCTGGGAAGAAGAAGGATTTAGAATCACCATGCCAGGAAAGGAATAGGCTGCAGGCTTGAGAGCTGTGGAAGACAGAGCACCAGCCATGGAAGAGCCAGGAAGAGCAGCCCCAGGAGCCCCTCCTCAACCAGGTCTGGGTAGCAAAGATGGAATTTAGATCTTAATAAGAAATAATTCAGGAGTAGCAGAGGGGAGGTGTTAGTTAACTATGTGGAAGTTTGAGAGTAGCCCAACCATTGTGCTATTTAAAGCATATTAAAGTAGAAGGCTCTGTGTGTGTGTGTGTGTGTGTGTGTGTGTGTGTGTGTCTTTTATTCAAGAATGCAGAGCATTTTGGCAGGCAATAAGGAATGTGTCACTGACGGAGTGATTTGACTAGCAATAATTATTAATACAACACTTATCTGATTTTTTTCTCCTGTACTGTCATTCATATACCTATAGGGATTTCTGGATAAAATGTAGGCTTCTGTTAAATCTTAAATTTCAGAAAAAAAAATTACTATGTCTCATGCAGTTAAATTTAACCTTATGTTCCTATAATTTTACTTGTTAATATGGCAGCCATATCCATATGCATGCATATATTTATATTTGTATAACACAGAGTTTGAGTGTAAGCCTCAATACATGACATTTCTAAGATGCCAGCTGCTGCTACTATTTTGAAATACAACATATCCTAATCTTTGTCATTACTGGGCAATCAGAGAGATATTCTTCTTTACACTCTTCAGCCAATTTGTCAGGAAAAAACATCTTGTACTTATATGAATTGTTTCCACTTTTGGAATTATTATTGGGAAAGTAGTTCAAGATTCATGAAAAGCCATCCAAGGTATATAAACAAATGAATAAGTATAATAAATATGGTTCTGAATTGCCTAACTTTAAGTCCCTATAATTTGAGTTAGGGCTTGGTTGCATGGGATTCTTACCTGCATGGGCCACTCACTAGCCTTTATCGTTGCCACAATGGATTAGTCTCCTTCTTCGAGCTTTTATGTCTAGGAACTTCTATGGCCCAGTGTTATGGTGCGATTGGATGGCTTTCCTGATTGTCATATTGGTTAAATGCAGTAGCCATGCAGGTTGTTTTTCATGGGCCTATAGAGGAGTTCACAGTAGTCAGAGCAACCCAAGCCTCAGGGTGAGTAGCTCAGCTGTCAGTGCATGGCACGACCGTGCCTGCGCTCCTGTAACAGTCTGCTCAAAGCTCCCTGCCCAGGTACCATGAGAGGCATGGTCAGTGCTGCTGTTCACTAAGAAGAACATCCTTCCAAGCCCCTGTGTAAGGTTGTAGAGCTTATACTCTCAAATAACTTTAAAAACATAGTTTCTGAATGACAGTAGTTATAATTTGATTCTTGACTGAAAAAGTATTGGTTTTTGCAGGTTTTATTTTTGGAACTAAAGCTACCACCAAATGGAGAGATGAAAATGCAAGGCAACAAAAAGACTCTGGGTTCCACCAGAAGAGGGAATGAGAGTGACCGCAGACTGAGGCTGGGAAGACGGTTCAGCACTAGTAAGGTACTTGGGGGCACGCAGACATCATTATTATCCGGTATGCTTAGGTTTTTAGTAGAATTATGATTTGTATATCTATACAAACACCAAAAGTATTATAACTGAAAAAAATATTTCTTCAGTTTCAAGAAAAAATACATTTTCCATGGATTTGTTGGAAGACCCTTACTCCACTACTTTCAAAGGAATTTTACCAGTGGCCATCTGTGACACTGCATTGGTTGGAGAGAAGGGAATATGGGTTTGGTGTACTGATGTCCCATTGGGAAAATGGGGCTAGGAAATGTAGCTACATTGACTGTGGAGAGCTGTCTATTTGCACTTCTGTGAGATTTTGGCCCTGACCTCATTATGAGCAGTTCCTCTGCCCTGGAAAGTGCCACAGCTCTGTGTACTAGTCTGTCTGTTAGTCTGGCTGGTCCTTTTGCCTCCTTAGTTTCTATTTCTTAAGGACCATGGAATCAGAAACATCTGCTTTTAAATAAACACCTCCTGGTGTTCTTGATATGCAGATCCTGTATCAGGGCAAGGACAAAAATTACTAGGATGCCTCTAATCACTGACAGAATGGAGGAAGAAAAATACAAAGAAAAGAGATGCTGTAATTCCTGGGATGTGAGAGGGAGATGCTTCATGAAACTGATGTTCCATTGATTTTTTCTTTTTCATAGCTATAAATTTTCATATTGCTGTCTTATCAACTGTACTTACAAAATTATCATTACAGGAACTTCTAAAAACACCCAGACGATGACAGTTGTGGATATAAGATTTAACAGACTAAATTTTGAGATGTCTTTACTTATCCAAGAGACATTCTGATTTGCTATTGAATTTGGACAATATTCCAACCTTATCTTGGTATATTTCTTTCCAGGATATTTTAAATAAATTAAAGGACTTGCATCCTTTACCAGGCCTGGTATTGGAATGGAGAAGAATCAGTAATGCTATTACCAAAGTGGTCTTCCCTCTGCAGCGGGAAAAGCAACTGAACCCTTTTCTCAGAATGGAAAGGATCTACCCTGTATCACAGTCACACACAGCTACAGGTGAGGAGAAATGTGAGATATGAATTGTCCAGTTGTGAAAGCAAAGATTTTCGTATGTTATGTTTGCTTGTGATGACATGGAAACTCAAATTTGCATCCCTGTGAAGCTCCACACACAGCCAGACAGCACCTTGATCCTAGGAAGAGTCACTGGAGAGCTTCTGAAAGAGTGCTTTCTTTGGCACAGGATTCATGGGTATTTGAGTCTGTATTTGACTTGGTGTCCTTAGCTAATTTTATCAAACCTTTCACTTCTAGCTGGGTCTCTTGTAGGCCCAGGGACATCGGTATTGTCAACTGTTTCTTTTTACACAAATAGAAAAGAAAAGTGTAGGATTGTCTGGATCTCACATGGACGTCTTGGGATAGAGACAAGTGTAACTGCCTGAGGCCATGGAGAACCGAGTTCACCTGGAAGGAGAGCTAGGGCTGGAATAGAAAGGACAGGTGGGCGAGAGAAATAATGAGTCAAGACTCAAGACTCAAGTTTTTCTGATAAAGGCCCAGAGTTTACTTTTCAGTTCTGAGCTTATATAGGCAAAGACCCATCCTTTGTTTCAGCTGAGTTCTGTTGCTTTGTTCCTGCTGGATTCTTTTGCAAAGTAAGCTCAGTAGGCGGTTATTCCTCTAGGCTCTGGCAGGGAAACGCAATGCAGTGAGGCCAGAAGCTGGCTCCAGCAAGGGGTAAAAACCTTCTGGGGTTTTGCCAACTCAAGGCTGGCGGGGAGGGCACTAACTCAACTAATAGTCTACTGCAGTGTGCTGAGGAGGGAAGACTTTGCCTCCTTCTTCTTTGTAACATGAAATGAGTCACTAAATGAAAATTATGTTAAAGCTACCAAGAATTAAACACTTACTTTGTTACTATAAGCTAAGTAACAAGGATCTCAAGAAGTTTATTTAGGAAAATAATGTCCAAGCCATTTAAAATATTTGATTCATTAGAAGGTGGAATTATATGTAGTGACTGCCAGAGAGCCCTTTTCCATGAAGACTATCACAAAGCGAAAGAGTTAACTCAGGAACTTTTAAAAGGTCAGAGGCTGAGTTAATTCCTCAGACCATAAAGGGGAGGGGGAGACCGACCTAAGGGTGGGGACACATTCCCAAGGACTGACCTTTGGCCACCTACCTCATCCCCTAACAACCAATTAGTTTGAATGTAACACTGTTCTGCCAATCACATTGTGCTTAATGGCAGCGGCCCTGAGGAGGGTATAAAGGCTGGTGCAGCACAAGGGTAGGGGTCATTCTCTCTCTATGCAGAGCCGCCCCAGCATGCTGGATTTAATAAAAATTCCTCTTGTGTTTTGCATGGATTTCTGTCTCTGAGTGGTCCCCTCAGGGAGTCCAGTAAGTTAAGACTGGTTGATTCTTACAAAAGCAAGGACAGTAACAATTCCCCAAAGTGGTGTTTGGAAAAAATGCTCATATACTTTAAATCGATTCAGAGATGTAAAATACTATGCAATAAATAAAGACTTTATAAGAAATATAAGGCTTTAAAGAGGTATTTTTTCCACCCTTGGCTTTCTGTTATTTTTTTTTAATTTTTTATTTGCTATTTTATTTATTTACATTTCAAATGTTATCCCCCTTTCCTGTTTCCCCTCCGCAAAACCCCTATCCCACACCCTCCCCCCTGCTTCTATGAGGGTGCTCCCTAACTCACCTACCCACTCCTGCCTCCCCGCCCTGGCATTCCCCTACATTGAGGCATTGAGCCTTCATAGAACCAAGGGCCTCCCCTCCCATTGTTGCCAGATAAGGCCATCCTCTGCTACATATGCGTCTGGAGCCGTGGGTCATTCCATGTGTACTCTTCAGTTGGTGGTTTAGTCCCTGGGAGCTTGGGGGAGGGGGGAGGGGGGTTGATTGATATTGTTCTTCCTATGGGGTTGCAAACCCCTTCAGCTCTTTCAATCCTTCCCCTAATTCCTCCATTGGGGTCCTCCTGCTCAGTATGGTGGTTGGCTGCAAGCATCTGCATCTGTATCAATAAGGCTCTGGCAGAGACTCTCCGGGGACATCCATATCAGGCTCCTGTCAGCAAGTACTTGTTGGCATCAGCAGTAGTGTCTGGGTTTTGTGTCTGCATATGGGATGGATCCCCAGGTTGCGCAGTCTCTGGGTGGCCTTTCCTTCAGTCTCTGCTTCATTCTTTCTTTGTTACTGTATTGACTTTAGACAGGAGCAATTCTGGATTAATATTATTAATTAATATTAATATTAATATTTCGTGGCCCCATCCCTCAACTGGGGGCCACGTCTACCCTCTGGATACAGTCTCTACAGGTTCTCTCTCTACTTTGTTGGTTATTTTAGCTAATGTCATCCCTGTTGGGAGCCTCTTGCTTTCCTGGCATCTGGGACTTTCTGGTGGCTACACCCAGTTCTCCATCCCTCATTGTTACACACCTCTGTTCAATTTCCTGACCCTCTGTACATCTCCCCCCTCTCCTCCCACACCTGATCCTACCCCCCTTTTCCCCTCCCCCTCCTTTCTTCCTCCCTTGTCCTTTCTACCTGCTACCTCCCTTGATTATTTTTTTCCCTCTTCTAAGTAGTACTGAAGCAACCACACTTTAGTCTTCCTTCTTCTGGAGCTTCATGTGATCTGTGAGTTGTATTTTGGATATTACGAGCTTTTGGGCTAATATTCACTTATCAGCAATTGCAAACCAATGTGTGTTCTTTTGTGATTGGGTTACCTCGCTCAGGATGACACTTTCTAGTTCCATCCATTTGTCTAAGAATTTCATGAATTCATTGTTTTTAATAGCTGAATAGTACTCCATTGTTTAAATATAACACATTTTCTGTATCCATTCCCCTGTTGAAGGACATCTGGGTTTTTTCCAACTTCTGACGATTATAAATAAGGCTGCTATGAACATAGTGGAGCATATGTCCTTGTTATATGTTGGAGCATCTTTTGGGTATATGCCCAGGAGTGGTATAGCTGGATCCTCAGGTAATACTATGTCTACTTTTCTGAGGAACCTCCAGACTGATTTCCAGAGTGGTTGTACCAACTTGCAATTCCACCAGCAATGGAGGAGTGTTCCGGTTTCTCCACATCCTCGCCATCATGTGCTGTCACCTGAGTTTTTTTTATCTTGGCCATTCTAACTGGTGTGAGGTGGAATCTCAGGGTCATTTGGATTTGCATTTCCCTGATGACTAAGGATGTTGAACATTTCTTAAGGTGCTTCTCAGCCATTTGGTATTCCTTATTTAGTACCACATGTATTTGGTACTCCTTTGTTTAGCTCTATACCCCATTTTTAATAGGGTTATTTGGTTCTCTGGAGTCTACCTTCTTGAGTTCTTTGTATATATTGAATATTAGTCCTCTATCAGACGTAGGGTTGGTAAAGATCTTTTCCCAATCTGTTGGTTGCCGTTTTGTCCTGATGACAGCTTCCTTTGCCTTATAGAAGCTTTGCAATTTTATGAGATCCCATTTGTCAATAGTTGATCTTAGAGCCTGGGCTATTGGTGTTCTGTTCAGGAAATTTTCCCCTGTGCCCATGTGCTCGAGGTTCTTCCCCACTTTCCTTTCTAATAGATTTAGTGTATCTGGCTTTATGTGGATGGTTTTGATCCACTTGGACCGGAGCTTTGTACGAGTAATGAATGGGTCAATTTGCATTCTTCTACATGCTAACCTCTATTAAACCAGCACCATTTATTGAATATGCTGTCTTTTTCTCCACTGGATGGTTTTAGCTCCTTTGTTAAAGATCAAGTGACCATAGGTGTGTGGGTCTTCTGGTCTATTTTACTGATCTACCTGTCTGTCTCTGTACCAATATCATATGTTTTTTTTAACACTATTACACTTATAGTACAGCTTGAGGTCAGGGTTGGTGATTTCCCCAGAAGTTCTCTTATTGTTGAGAATAGTTCTCAGTATCCTGGGTTTTTTTGTTGTTCCCATTGAATTTGAGAATTGCTCTTTCTATCTTTGTGAAAAATTGAGTTGGAATTTTGATGGGAATTGCATTGAATCTGTAGATTGCTTTCAGTAAAATGGCCATTTTTACTATCTTAATTCTGCCAATCCATGAGCATGGGAGATCTCTCCATTTTCTGAGATCTTTGATTTCTTTTTTGAGAGACTTGAAGTTTTTGACATACAGATCTTTCACTTGTTTGGTTAGAGTCACACCAAGATATTTTTGAGAAACTATTTTTAAAGTAGTTTCTATCTACTAGAAAATTGATCATATCTGCTTCTAGTTTCCCAACATGTCAGTGCGATTGCTGACTCTTGAACAATGGTGCAGAGGTGAGGCTGAAATCATGGTCCCATGGCTGCCTCTCACTGGAGTAGACCTCTCACTGGTCCCAGTTGTCCTCGTTCCAGCCATGTCTCCTGAGGTTGGCTAGTGTGTCTGCTCCTGTCACCATGAGCCCTTGTTCATTCTGTCATAGGCTTCGATTTGTTTACGAGGGTGTTCCTGTTAGCACATTGTTTCTAGAGAACTAGCTGAACAAAGGGCACATTATTGTAGCTGATTATTTTCAGAAGGACTTTGTGCTTACTGTTAATCTGTGAAAATGTAAAAAACTTGAAACATAATCCCAGCCTAGCATTGTTGATTATGCTTTTAAGATCTTTTTACTATGTTTATTTATTGTGTGTGTGCATTATATATTTGCTTCATGTCACATTTGTAGGAGTAAGCAAGTGGACAACTGTGAGAGTCAGTTGTCTCCTACTGTGTGGAATCTGGAGATTTACCTTGAGTTGTCAGGCTAGGAAGCAAGTGCTTTTACCCAGTGAACCACCCTGCCAGCCCCTGCTAGACTGACAAGACATCGTTCTGAGATACAAGAGCTAACAGTTGGTGATTGTCAGGCTTATCTTTCTAATTGTTTTTCTTCTTGTTTTTAGGACGGATAACTTTTACAGAACCCAATATCCAGAATGTGCCAAGAGATTTTGAGATTAAAATGCCAACACTAGTAAGGGAGAGCCCACCTTCTCAAGCTCCAGGCAAAGGCCGGTTCTCAATCACCGTGTAAGTTTCATTTCTCTATATTGACATTATCCTTTCGAGAGTGTGATGGCTCTAAAGACCCTATTGTGTAAAACAGTGCAGTGGTTTATATTCCAGGCAGACCATTTTGTTTCTAGACGTCATCCATTTCAAATCCAATGATGGATGAAACTGGTTGATAGTAAAGGCGGCAGACCTGCACTAGAGTTAATGCTGCCACCATGGTGTGATTTGTCAAATATGGAAGTGCAGGGGCTAGCTATGCAAGCAGTGTCCTTTGCCCCCACATGCACTTGATAAGAGGAAGCAGCTAGATAGTTTTCCTTAGGTCTGGTTAGAGATTTGTGCAGTTAAGTGGGAGTGAGGTGACTCGGAAGCCGTTTATGGGGAGGCGATTACAGAAGTAGCTCCATGCTTTACTGAATATTTGCTAACAGGGCTCTAATGTCGTAAACTTTAAAGTGGGTTTCTGATTAGGTTATTTAGGTTTCTTATATAGACATACTATTTTTATTGGAAATCAGACCTTGCATGTATCTGAGATTTGTCATGTTCTAGCTAATGATTTTATTCGTACTACAGAGGACAAAATAAGAAGGTTTATGGGCTGCACTCTGGGCATGGAACACTGATGGAAGAGAAGGCCTCAGATAGAGGACTGCCATTTTCAGTGAGCATGCGCCATGCCTTTGTGCCTTTCCCAGGTAAGGGGCTCCTTGTTGCTATGGGGTTGTTTATAGGCACTGGGAAGTCCTGAATTATGAGTAGGATTCAGAGGTGTACATTTATGCTCTCCATCTTTCCTGTGCTAGATGTTGTGCCTGCCCAAGTACCACTGGGGTATATCTCAGAAGCTGCTGTGTGCTGATGTCTCTAAGCCTCTGCAAAATGTAGTTGATTCTGCCCATCCTTGATTGCCTTTACTTCTCTGTGGGCCTCACTGGTACTGACGTGTCTTTCCTCACTTGCCTCCACTGCCCTAGAATAGCAGGTGGGGGTTCCTGTCTGTGGTTTGTTTGCTCCCGAGGTTCTTGCTTTCTAATCATGTCTGCCTGCTTCCTTTTGCATGAGTGGCTGCCAGGCAAACTTCATCCTTAAATCCTACACTTGCTTGTCATCAAAACATCTGGAAGTTGTAGCCCAACTCCTAATTACCCTATGATTACTGTGCCCATTTCTCTTTCTCTTTTGCCAGTGGGTAGCCCAGGTAAATAAAATTGTTACAAGTTCTGTCAGAAATGTCTCTTCCATAATGAACTCACAATCTGATGAGATAATTTTGCTGACAGCTTTGTTTGGTAAGTGTGAACTATCAGCATACAATGTCCAGTCTAACGCAAGGAAGCCTCAGCGCTATGTAAGGGATTTTCCCAATGAGGACAGAGCATGGCTGGATTTAAAAGCCATTTTGCTCATTAGTAATTTAGTGTGAAGCATGCTCATGATTTGAAGTTTCCTAGTTGCCACATTGTACAGATTTTCCAAGTTCCAGTATTTGAAAATTCTCACCAGATCCTGCAGAGCACAGAGGCCTTTGACAAAGCAGGTTCATCTCTTTAGAAGGATCACTTGGAAAGATATACGTGTTTCTCACCCACATTAGTGGCGAAGGGATTTCTGTGTGTGTTCTGGCACTCATTTGATGCACAACTCCTTTCTGAATTCTTGCTAGTTCAGCTTGCCTGTCTCATAGGCCCAAACCATAGTCTCAGTTTCCTCAGATCAGAGGGAACACCCATCCCGCAGGGTGTCCGGAGGTGCTAGAATTCAGAAACCACAGTTATTCACCTCATCACCTCCTTCGTCAGTGACAGTTCTTCATTGTCTGTTGTTTATTTCATCAAATAATTACTATAGATTTGCCAGGATTTCTTTTGCAGGTATACACAGCTTTGGCTATGTGGTCTCTTGACTTTTACCTGAGCGTTATTATTCTGTATATACTTCTGTGTTTGGGCTTTTCACCTAACATTTTTATATTAAAGGCTTATGCTTATCAGCAATCCTAGCAGAGGCAGGAAGACTGTGAGTTCTAGGCTAACCATAGCTACATAGTGATTCCTTGTCTCAAAACAAAATAAGAAATGGGACTATAACCCAGTTTAACCTGTGTGTGCTCAGTTTGCACCATAGTCTATGAGTTTGTTTGCTGAGTCACAGATTAAAATCAGCCTAATTGTGTCAATGTCTGATTGTTGTCTAGTGGGCTCCTTTTGCTTCCCAGGAGTAGCATCTGGGTGTGTCTTGCACACTTACAGGAGTGTGTTGGGAAAATTTCTGGATCCTGCCATTTTAAGTGAAGAAATTTATCTCTGGCTATAGGTTTAATTTCCAGTCCTCTTATTGTGAGTGAAATTCAGCGTTTTGATTATATTAGAGGTTCTTCTATCTTTTAATTCAGTGAACTTATGTATAAAGTCTGTTATTGATTTTTAGCAACCACTCATCCTCTGTACTCTCAGTTAAAATACCTTTTCCTACTTTGATCATAATCTTTGTTTTTGTGTTGGAAGTCTTCTTATCAAGTTATTTGTAGTCCAAAGAAGCTTGTGTTATTCCTTTAGTATTTTTCCTCTCCTACTGCTAACTTGATTTTTTTTTTCACTGAATATCTTTGATATTGTTGAACCAAAGCACACTGCTTTGGGATGAGGCAACCCAATGAGGAAAAGGGGTCGCAAAAGCAGGCAAGAGTCAGAGACACCCCAACTTTCACTGTTAGGGGTCCTGCAAGAACACCAGGCTATACACCCATAACATATATGCAGAGGACCTAGGTCAGACATGGCTTCCTGACCTCTGCGAGCCTGCTTGAGTCCCAGTCATCAACAGCCATCTCTTATGGGTATATTCTATGAAATGTTTTCTGTTATCCTATTGTGTCTAGATTTTCTGTAGTGTAAAGGGAAACTTAAGTCTCTTACCGTAAGGAGCAGGGGAAGCATGAGAGAACTGTTGTAGATTGTGTGCTAGGTGCTGTGGGATACTGAGCAAGGCATCCACTGTCAACGGACAGATAATAGGGGTGGCTTCGTATATATTACATACAGGTGAAAACTTATAAACCTAAGGCACAGAAACAAACCTTATTGTACTTGAAGTAAGGCTTTAACTTTGAACACATGACCCTAAAGATATAAAACTACATTTCTGTCACCTTGCTTAATTGTAGTGTGGAGCTGTGCTAGCTTTAAAGGAGGTGTGCTTTTCAGGTGGTTTAATATTGGCTGCTGACTACTCTCAGCTTGAACTGAGGATCCTGGCTCACTTATCTCGTGACTGTCGTCTCATTCAAGTCTTAAACACAGGAACGGATGTGTTCAGGAGCATTGCTGCTGAGTGGAAAACGATCGAGCCTGATGCTGTTGGTGACGATCTGAGGCAACAAGCAAAGCAGGTGAACCTAGTGGGCGAGCTTCATAGAAACGAAAGGAATTCATTAAATGCTCACAACAGCTTCAGTTCAGGAATGATTTCTCTCTGGAACTTCAAGTCACATTCATTGGCCTCATGGTATTTATTAAACTAAGCTCTGTGGGCCACTTAGTGTCAAGAAAGACCTGTGTATTTAAGTCTATGCTGTGGCTAGTCATGGTGTGGGGTCCTCAGTACCATGTTTACCTGCAAGTGGCAGGAACAGTGAGGAAGAATGAGTGTTTAAAATCTCTAATCAGTAAATGTCTTAACAGAAAGTTTTATATTTTCTTACAGAATCTAGCCAAAGTGCATTGTATTGAAGGTAGTCTCTAATGGTTTTGAAAATAGAATTGGATTGTGATGGATGATGGAGCTTTGAGCTGTTCAGCAGCTGTCTTCCACTTTTGCATTGCGTCATTGTTAGTCACAGACATGGCAAAGGTCGTGTTACTATTTCCTGGCTAGATTACTAGCAACATTTCCTAACCACACACCCTGTGGGAAATCAGTTGCCATTTTCCAGAGACCTGCTGTGGGTTCTCTCTCATCCCAGACTTAGCTAGTGGGAAATGCTTCCTCTCACCAGTGCGGTTTAGCACCAACACCTGTTCCCACCGTTTAAAAAGCAGCTCTGCTCTTTCTTTCCTGAATCTGCATTTAGCAAGAGTCAAACCCTTAGTAATCCAGGGTTTGTAATTTGTAAACTTTCCTGTAATTAACTCTTATGGCCCAAGCTTGAGACAGGTGTCATTTATAGAAGAGGGAACAGACACAAAGAGATTTTTCACACATATTTAAGAGATTTGTTCACACATTTAAGTGGCGGAGTCAGGAGAAGTAGGGGGCATCAGTCAATATATCCGACTTCTGAATCCAGTTTTTCAGGAGGATGCTGTCTGTATTCATCAATGCTTGCCTGATTGAGCAGTGAACATGCTCGAACAATGTCTGCTCTGTCTCAACATGTACTGAGTGATCTAATCCCCAAGTTTTGTTGAGATTTCAGACCACACTAAGCTAAAGCAGACAAGTACACCTGGAATCACAACAAAATAGTTTTAAAAGCTGGAAGGAAGAACAAATGAAAGTTTAAAGTAAAAAAGCCCTTTTACACACTTTCACGCCCCAGGGCACAGCAGGCCGTGGAGGTGGTAGTGGGAAGTATCCTGAATTCAAGGTCAGTCTGATCTGCATAGCAAGTCAGGTCATCCAGAACTTCACAGTGAGATCCTATCTTAAAACAAAATTTTAAAATCCCACAAAATATTTAAGAGTTCCCCTAGTGTGTCACATTAAAATTTTTAGGATTTTGATAAGCATTTTATCTGATAAGCAAATTATCCTTTTTGTTGTTGTTGTTTGGTTGGTTTTTGTTGTTTTGTTTTGTTTTGTTTTGTGACAGTATTTCTTTGTTGGCTTGGCTGACCCAGGCACTCTGTAGATCTGTTTGGCCTCGAATGTAGAGGTCTGCCTGCCTGACTAAAGGCCACCACCGCCCAGCAGGAAGGTCTCTTTTAATATTTTATTTAAGTCTCATAATACAAATCTTTATGTTTTGGATGAAAGCATTTAGCTGTAAAGAGGTCAGGTGGCTGTGGCAAGATCATGCATGACTCCAGGCAGGACCTGCTATTAACTGTATAGCTTCCAAAATTTACTTCCTAGGTTTTATTTAATACTTTTTTAAAAGATTTATTTATTTTATGTATATGAGCACACTGTCACTGAAATACCAGAGGATTCCAGATGGTTGTGAGCCACCATGTGGTTGCTGGGACTTAAACTCATGACCTCTGGAATTGCAGCCAGTCCTCTTAATCTCTGAGCTGTATCATATCTGCCTTCATCAACAAATCCTACTGGCTTGTTTAATACTTAATCCAGATGAGTTTTGCATTTGTGGATGTTAGACTTTAGGCAGCTCTAAGTTGAAGATACTTCTTTCTAGAGAAGTCTCCCCTATTCTCAAACTGTTTGCTCCTGTCTTACCAGTGGGCAAGGACGGGAATGTCTGCAAAACTTTCTCTGCAGACTTCTAGGCAGTTCCTTAGCCGACACCACTGAGATACTCTGAGGAATAAAACCTGTTCTAACGGCTGGTGGGTAATTAAACACAGAAATCAATCTTCCTATTTTGACTGCTCTCCTCCTTATTCATATTCATTCTTTATCGTTGCACACACATGCAAAGTAATGCTCAAAGGCAGACCAGATGTTTTCTGGGTACCAGTTTCTGTGGGTCCAACCCACTAAAGCTGACCTAATCATTTCTTTGGTTCACTATGAAGTAAAAAAGTTTACCAAGGTATTAATTCTAATGAACACTGTATTCTTAGGTTTTGTATGGTTATGACCTCCAAGTTTCTGAGCGTAATGCCTCCCTTTCAGATTTGCTATGGAATTATATATGGAATGGGTGCTAAATCTTTAGGAGAGCAGATGGGCATTAAAGAAAATGATGCTGCTTGCTATATTGACTCTTTCAAGTCCAGATATAAAGGTAAGAAGTTTAAGCATCTTGTAGCTACTCACCACATTAATTAAATTAATACTACAGAGATGTTTTAAAATCTTTATTAATCAGAAGTTTTACCAGGAATTATTGAAGGCAAGTAGCATGTAGCTTACTGTCATTATTTATTAAGGTCAGCTTATTTAAATAAAGGCAGAGTCAGATGTAAGCAGGCCCACTCGCTATCTGTGCTGGACACTGCCCATCTCCAAAATGTGGATGTTGACTTGTATTTTGGGTTTAGATAGCTTTAGATTGATAGTAAAACATTTATTATTTGTGTTAGAAACTCAGAGTGACTGTCATGATAGAGCAGTTTACATTTAAATTATCTCTTCTTTTAAAAGCTTATCAAAATATAATTTATATACAATTAAAACCACTGTTTTCATATACATTCTTCTGTGAAATTTGAGAGCTGTATGTAGTCATATATTCTGTGCTTCAGCCAAGACACAGAAGATGGGGTAGAGGGGAGGTTTGGAGAAGCAAAAGCTGCAGTTGGTATGTAATATATGAGAGAAGAATAAACAAGCAAACAAACAAATAAGAAAAGGGTCTAATCAGCAGTCCCTTGGAAAAAGCCTGTGCTGATGAGAGGTTTGTATTGTTTTGTTGTTCTTTACAAGAATGAAACCATAGTACTCAGAAAGCCATGTATAAAGCAGTGTCAGGAAGAAAGGCAGAATGGATCTATGCAGAAGTGGGAGGCTCTGGGATGAAGCTTCTGTGCTTTGTAGATAACTCATCGTATTTGAAACAGTCGTGGGCCTTGTAGAAATAACACTAAACAGTAGACCTAATCCATGTGCTTACAGAGCTTCAGTTCTATACTTGGCAAAGAACAGTCAGTAGGAAAGAGAATGTATTTATTTCTCACCTTCTCAGGTCTTCCAAGCAAAGTGTCTACTCTAGTTTGTGGATTGATCCCTGTCTGTGACGTGGAGGAGAAGGGGAAAGCATCGAGAAGTAGTAGTGATCCTCTGAGAGCCACAGGGGAGAGCCACGTAACCCTCAGTGGACCCTGTTCACTGACAGAGGATTGAAAGATGGCTGAAAGTAGGCAGTGAGGCTTAACTGCAGTTACTGTTGGATTGACACACTTACTGTAGGTACTTTTTTTTTTAAGTACCCAATGTTTCTGATTTTTTTCCATCAAATTTGAGTAAAAATTGCCTTAATTCTTGCAAAGATAGAAGACTTTGTTCAAAATAAGTAAAAGTGATTAGAATCACAGCATGTCTTAGGTAATGCAGTGAGGTTTTTCAGATGCACCTACTTTCTGCAAGCTATATGTCTGTGTGTGGGTTTGGGGCTGTGCACATTCTGAGGCATTTTATAGATGATGTTCTCCACCCCCCAACTTGGAGTTGAAATTTAAGAAGTAGGAGTATGACAGAAAAATGATGAGAGGGAAAGAGATGTGGGAACTCCACATTCAGGAGCACAGGGACATGACAGCTGCAGGTAAGGCCTTCAGGGGTTAGAGTGGAGATGAATACAGATGATCCAGTCATGACAGTGTGTGACAGCAGGAGCCAGGGCTGCTGTGAGTAGCAGGAGCAAGAACAAAAGAAAACCAGGAGGCACAGTGGGATTTTGTTGTATAGAAACAGTGATTGACACACAGGATCGATTTTGGTTATAATTGTTTTTTGTATTTTCTTTTAGGGATTAATAATTTCATGAGGGACACCGTGAAGAACTGTAGAAGAAATGGCTTTGTTGAGACAATTTTGGGAAGACGTAGATATTTGCCAGGAATCAAAGATGATAATCCTTATCATAAAGCACATGTATGTTGAAATTTTTCTGAGTTTTAACATTTCAGTGACATTTAATATTCAATAAAGACTATAATGTTCCTTTAAGGAACTCCACATAATTGGAGTTTCTGAATAAACGAAGTTGGCCATTGCTTTTATAAGGAACTGTTGGAGTGATGACACTGTTTTGGGAAGGATAATATAAACATCTGGTCACTTAGTACTTCAGCGTGATACTTACTAGTTTTGGTGACCGATAGTAAGTAAATACTTTTTTTTCCAGTGCTGGGGTTAAACTTTTGGTCATAGTCATAACAGGAAGCATTCTAATGCTGAAGTAGATTCCCATCTTCATCCCCATTTGTCCTCCTTCCCTCCTACAACTTTGGAGAGAGCCTAAGTTGCCCAGGCTCACCCGTATAACACAGGAAAGCCTTAAAATTGGCATGCTCCTGCCTCAGCCTCCTGTATATCTAAGACTACGAACCTGCACCACCGCACTCAGCACAAAGTCCACTGCTTTCCACTTCCTGCTTTCTCACGTTACACGTTTGCTCACATTTTCCTGTTGTTAGGCTTGGATATTCTTAGTACTACTTAGTATTTTTACTGTTTTATTAGAGGTTATTAGTTATCCAGAGTTATTAACAGGGCTTCTTAAACATAGTGTTATAGATATGTGAAAACACTTGCTTAAATTGGTTTTAAACTGTAGGGAGTCATAAAAATATTAGTTATCTGCACATTTAAGCTGCTGCTATTGTCCGAATTTCCCAATTTTAATGTACTTTGTTCTGTCATCTCTCCATAATTTTGCATGCCAGTGTCTACTTTATAGCTTCGGTCTGGTATCCAGAGCTGTCAGGACACTGATGTGTGTTGGGCCTTAATAACAGCTGGCTTTTTATCACATCTTCACTGTCCAGCCTCTATACACAGCAGCTATTCAGACTGTTTATCCTGTGACTCAACTAGCCACTGTAATTGTTCCTCGTGGAAATGAAGGGATTAAATCTTAAATCATGGAAGAAAGCAAGCAATGTATAAAAGCATCCTTTCTGTATATCCAGTTATTTAGTTGCAGGGAGGAGATGTGTGTTGAATTCTTGAAGTCTATTCTAAGTTCAGAGTGCTGGAAACAAACAAAAGATAATTGGCTCTTTTTAAAAGTTGTAAGATTTTTATCGGAAGGACCTACCCCTGTGAGATCCTTCCTGTGAGCCATGAGAAAAATGTGCTTATCCTATGTCAGGTCTAAATGGTGGGAATACCCATCATCACAGTGTAGGGTATATCATACAACCCAAAACTTGATTGGTGTCTGGAGAGGGATTAGTATAACCCCAAGTCCAAGCTATTGTGGCAAAGTGACAATATAGTGAGGCCACCAGGAATGAGACAAAAATTCTCCACTTACTTGTTTTTCCCCAAGTATCTTTCTAGCAGAACTTTTTAATTTTTATAGGCTTGTTATTAATTTTCTACTTAACAAGCTGCTGTGATTGCTATCTGTTCCCCAGCTTAGACTCTGCCAGTCCCACTGCCTCGGCTACCACCGATTTTCCCGCCTTGTGTCACTGTCACGACTGTCTTATCTGGTTTCTTTTCTTTTCTACCAACCTCCCCACAAGATTTAGTCTCTTAAGAACAAAGACCAAATCTCTTTCCCCTTTTGTATCTCCACTGTTGTCAAAGATAGCAGGTTCTAGAGGTTAGGAAGTTCAGGAGCATGGTGCAGATATCTGCTGATTCATGGCTGAGAGCCTTCTTCAAGAATCAAGACATGGTGGAGGGTCTTATATGACAGTACCAAGCAAACATGTTAGCTGGGCCTTTCGTTTTCCTTAATTTTCTGTAAAACAGACAGCATTTATACTGCTTCAACTCCTTGTCCTGGTTAATTTTTGCTGAGTGTCAGGCATTGCATATGAAAGATTATGGAAATAATTTGAGTTCTTCTGATGCTTTTATTCCGAGAGAGTTTATGTTGTTTTTTTTTTCAAGAGACTAGAATGATCAGAAATATGGAATTACCTGGATGCTATTCCAGATACAGAAGGGTTTTGAAGCAAGACTGTTAATGCTAGATTATTTTTCATGTGTGTGTGTGTGTATAAAATGCATGTATAGTATTGACTTTTCGCTTTAACCTGATGGTTTACCAGGTCTTTGTCTACTAGTTGGTTCCTGATCCTGGATATGTTTCCTCAAGATCTTGTCAGCTTTCTACAATCTTCAGGTTGTTGCTTATGAGATCTGTTGATTACTTCAAGAGAAAGAATGACTTCCAATTCCAAGACTTTTTTGGTTTCTCCCTTTTTAAAAATTGCGTAGATGATCATGTTGGTCTGTGGACATGGCTGTAGATATTGTCTTGATTGTTAATTGATTAGGAAGACCTAGCCCATTGAGGGTGTCAACATTCCCTAGGCAGAGGAGGTCCTGAACTGAACTGTATAAGACAGGAGAAAAGAGGATGAAAGCAAGCAAATGAAGATCAATACATTTATTTTTTTCTCTGATGTTGACTGTTCTTTAAGTTCCTGCCTTGACTCACTCTTAATGATAAACTGTAGCTGGAATTATAATCCACACAAACTCATTCTTTAAGTTGCTTTTAGTCAGGAAAATAAACTATGTATAATGGCTGAGAAAGGCAGCAGTCAGTTATTCAGCCTACTACACAGAGATACATGGTATCACTTTCAGGTGGCACTCTGAAATCTAGTCACTCTTATGAGTTCACAGTAGTTTCATCAATAGTTTATCTCTTCAGCAGATGCTGAACATTCTTTAGAGCTGGGTATAGCATCTTCAGAGGAACTCTCCAGTAACACTGACTGCCTTTCTTAAAAGATACTCTTGCCATTTTATGAGCCATGTTGAGGCACCAGAACTAGTATTTATGAGCAGGTGGCACCTGGATATTAGACCAGTTGACTCTTAGGATGATCCTGGCAGCAGTTATTTCAGGGATGCTCTAATTTAATACTTGGAGATATAGGATCTACATTTTCTCTGACAGCTAATGATTACTTTCTGCCACCCATGAAAAATCTTGTCAGAGGACTTCAGACCTGCTGGCTAAACTTGTGTGGAACCAGGGAGCCATTGATATGGAAGATGTCCAACCTGAGCCACAAAGAATACGCCTATGTCTACTTAGAATTAGCAGTATTTTTAAGAATAAATCTTTAGAGTAAAGTTTGTAAACATATGCTCTCAGTGTTGTAGCTGTTATATATAGTAAAATAAATTTGATCTACAGATACATTCTAAGTTCAGATAGCTAAAGGATCCTTAACTGAGAGTTGAAGATTTTTAAACCAAATCAATGCAATCTTATGCTTAGTCTAGACTCATGTGGATGGCCCAGAAGGTAGGGCTGAAGATTGTTTCTTGTAGGATGCTGCCTACCTGCTGATGTCCTGGGTCACATTTCAAACTTCTGACTGAAGATATAACCACTGATCTGTGGGTACTGAGGGCAAATTGAGATCATCTTGAGACCTATCATTAAGCACCTGTAATTGTCATTTATAGGCTGAACGTCAGGCCATCAACACAACAATTCAAGGATCAGCTGCTGATATAGTCAAAATAGCCACAGTTAACATTCAGAAGCAATTGGAGACCTTCCATTCAACCTTCAAATCCCACGGTCATCGGGAAAGTATGTTCCAGAATGACCGAACAGGTTTGTCTATCAGTGAGGTACTTGGTAGCTCTAACATGGTGAAAATGATTGCATCTGAAAGGTGGGTGTGGGGAGGGCATAGCTTATATTTTATTTCTAAGAATCCTCAAATATTTTGGTACCAGATATCTTTATACTCTTGGAAATTATTAACGATACCAAAGAATTTTTATTTATATAGAAATAGATTATATATGCTATAGTTACCACATTGGAAATTAAAGAAATTTTTAGGCTTGGTTTAACATTTTAAGACAATAAATAATAAAAGTAAACCTTTCAAAAAAGAGGGAGCTGAAGAGATGGACCAAAGGTTAAGAGTGCCTACGCTCTTGCACAGGGCTTGGGTTCAGTTCCTAGCACCCGCATCAAAAGGCGCACAGTGGCTTTAACTCCAGCCCAAGGGAGCCAACACCTCTGACCTACTTAGGCACCTGTACCCACATACACCCACACCTGTACACACATAAGCACACCTTATTTTAACATAAGCAACATATGTTTATGAATGTAAATCTTTTTGGAACAGAAGAAAATTAGTCTGGAGTTACTTTATTTTTTACTTCTGTAAGCCTCTTTGATATCTGACCTATAGAAAGATAGATTCCTGCCTCTGCTTCTGTTAATCTGTGAGAGGTGATTAAAAAGGCACTGCCAGCAAAACCATCTGTAGTGCTGTTATGAGTTTGACTTTGCACGTGTGCAGGGATCCTCTGTGGCCCAATACATTGTACCTGGAGTAGGGCTCAGGCCCCAGGGCTTTCAGGGTGAAAGCTACTTAGAGAAACGGGTTAGAGAAGTTTCAGAATGAGCTCTTCATATCTTGTTTACTTCCTTCTTCCTGCAACGAAGTTATTGGGGATTTGAGTTTGCTGGCTAGGCAGCCACCAGTATTTTCTTGATAGTTCCAAGACCTGTGTGTTTTAAAATATTAGTTAAAATTTCAAGTTTCTCAAAATTCCTTAAGAACAAAACAAAACAAAATCTACTTTCCTCTAGTTTGCTGACATGCTGTTCAGTTTTGCTCTTTTTCTTGGAGCAGGATTGTTGCCAAAGAGAAAACTCAAAGGGATGTTTTGTCCTATGAGAGGTGGATTCTTCATCCTTCAACTTCATGATGAGCTTTTATATGAAGTGGCAGAAGAGGATGTTGTTCAGGTATTTTCTCAAGTGTCTAGTCTTATGTAGGCAGCAGACGGTGAGGGTCAGAATGACTGGTTCTTTGCCATGCACGATGTATCGGACCCTCTCTCTAGCACAGGCTGGCTGTGTAAATGTTGAATCCCTATAGGGAGAAAAGCTAAGTATGCCCAATTTCATACTGAAAGTAAGGGGATTCTTGATGCAGACATGTTTGTCTGAGGTCATTCCCTGAGGCTTTCCAAGTTCTGAACTTCTCATCAGTAAAGGGCAGTCTGAATGCCTGGCTCATTTCTGATTGTGTTTAAACAACACTGAATGCAGAGCACCAGTCTGTCTTATCTTTCTCTGTGGGTGAGTTGGGGAGCATCCTTTCATTGGAAGGAGTTTAGTAACCTCTTTTCTTTATTTGTAGGTAGCTCAGATTGTCAAGAATGAAATGGAATGTGCTGTAAAACTTTCTGTGAAGCTGAAAGTGAAAGTGAAAATAGGTGCCAGCTGGGGAGAGCTGAAGGACTTTGATGTGTGATGGTGCAGTTAACCAGGTCCCCAGAGCAGCCTGGTACAGATCATCCCTGAGAAAGCAGAGTCTGCGCTTTTACCTGCTCTCAAGTCCGATGCACTTAAATGAGCAGGTCTCTAGTGGAGCTCTAATGCATACCTCGGTCCAGTCCCTGTAGTGTCACAAGGTTTTGAGGGGAGATTTATTAGTTAGCCTCACTCTCAAAGAGTATCTATAAATTTGCCTTTCATAATTTATTGGAGCACTAAATAATCTCAGAATGTATGCTTGAAAAATGCACCTAGCACTTTGGGCCCTCAACTGTGTAGAATGTGAAGGAGTGGAGCTACTGCCTCAGGGCCATTTTTATTCCTGTCAAGGACTCCCGCACTCATGTAAGAGCTATGGGCAGTGCTCAGTTCCCGTCATTAGAGTTATGCAGTGTGGGTGATCTTTTCCTACAGTAAAAACTTCTGAAGTAGAATTTTAAAATCTCAAAATTCTATAAGATAGTAAGATGTATGAACGGAATCTAGAAATGAGTTTTCATGAGCTGTTGCTGCTTGTTCTTTTCCTCACCATTCCAACAAGGAGGGATTTGGAATACTCTTCAAATGAGCTGTTCCCCATGAGAGGTGTCTGTCAGCTTAGACATTGATTGCACTTGAACCTAACACTGCCAAGTAAGGAAAATGTCCCTTTGCTAGCCCCTTATTGCCTCTGTCTGTATTTCTGGTATGGAGAGAATTCCCAGGCTCAAAACATTGGATTTCTTTACTCTCAACTAATATACCTTTTTGCTGTTCAAATAAATTTATGAGAAACTTATTAATGTTTTTAATTTTTTAAAATCTATTTGGTCTAAGAGTATCAGAAACCTTTGTCCTTCATCAGAGGATTTTTGTGTGTGTGTTAATCATGATGAAAAGAGATACCTGCTTCATCAGATACAGTTGGATGGATGGGTAGCGAGGGGAAGGGGACAGAAGATGGTCCCAAACTCTCAGTCCTGACTCCTCCATTCTTAAATGAGTTTATAGACTTAAAGTGCCACCCCCTGCTTCATTATTCCTTGGGGAATTATATACCTATATAGAGACATATATACACATATATGTACACACACACACACACACATCTATACTGTGTTTCTCAAGAAGAAAATCTGTACTGCTCTCAGTTTCCTAGTGGGTTGAAGCCTGGTGAATCTGATTCTCCCTCCACACCCTCCTTAACACCCCCCCCACCTGTGTTTCAAATTCTAGATTGGGACTAGTGTGTATATCCTGTGTGCCAGCACAGCCCACTGTATACACCTGACTTTATACCACATAAGCCAGTCTTCAAGCTCAACCAAGCCCACATACCCTGTGCTATATACCAGCCTGATATGTCCTTATGACTAGATCTCATTATAAAGTACAAATATGAGAGACCAAGGAAGTATGCCCACCCCAAATCCACCAGTCTTAAAGAATTCAAGACATTTAAAGTAAAAACAACTCAACAACCTCAAAGAATGAGCTAAAGAGAAAAATGTCTGACAGATATTCAAGAAAACACTAAGATAAGTTCGGTTAAGATGACAAAGATAATTCAGGATTTGAAAGCTGAATTATACTCAGCAACCTGCAGAAGCTTCTCTAACATCAGACCTCATATTGGGATACAAAACAAGTGTGCAAAAATTCAATGGACTGAAATAAGTCATTGCACTCTATTGGCCACAATACAGTAAAAATTAAAGTTTGTGTTAGCCACACAAACTTTGCTAAACGATGAGTGGGGCAAAGAACAATGTCAATTTTTTTTAAAACTCCTAGAATTAAATGAAAATATAACAAAACCTCTGGACACATTAACAGCATTGTTACAAGAGAAATTTAAAGCTGTAAGTGCCTACATTAAACACTCAGAAGAAGGGGCTGGAGAGATGGCTCAGCAGTTAAAAGCACCGACTGCTCTTCCAGAGGTCCTGAGTTTAATTCCTAGCAACCCCATGGTGGCTCACAATCATCTGTAATGGGATCTGATGCCCTCTTCTGGTGTATATGAAGTCAGTGACAGTGTACTTACATAAAACAAATCTCCTTAAAAAAAAAAAAAAAACTCAGAGCACAAATGAATGACTTAATAATGTAACTCTAAATTTGGAAACGCAGGAACAAGCCAAGCCAAAAAACTCAGTAGACAGCATGAAATAAAATTAAAAAAAAAATTGGAAAAAAAAGAAATCGATGAACTGGAAATAAGACAATCTAAAGAATTAACAAATCTAATATCTGATTCTTTGAGAAGAAAAACTAGACTGAGAGACAGTTTCCCCAACTGAAAGAAAAAGAACACCTAACCTAAATGAACAGAATAAAAAATGAACAGGGAAATAACAGACACCAAAGATTACTTGAAAATCCTGTACTCCAAGGTGGAAAATCTAAAGGAAATGGACAAATTTCTAGATTCAGTCAAATCACCAAAATTAAACCAAGAACAGACCTATAACAAAAAAGAAAATTAAAGCAACGATATAAAGCCTTCCAACTAAAACAGATCCATGCCGTCTGATTCATAGCATAACTCTAGACTGTCAAAGAGTGTCAACAGTCAACCCTTCTTAAATTATAAGGGGGGAATATCCCAAGTTCTTTCTATAAAGCCAACATTACTCTAATACCAAAACCAGGCAAAGATAACAACAACCAACTAGGAAGAAAGAAAACTACAGGCCAATATTCCTGATAAACATAGAATCAAAATTTCTCAATAAATAAAATACTCACAAAGCAAATAGATTATCCACCATGAACAATTTGGCATTATGAGTAGTTCAACACATACAAGTCAATAAATGTAATAAATCACATAGTTGGACTTAAAAGACAATCATCTCAATAGATTCTGAGAAAGCTTTTGACAAAACACAATGTACTTTCATGACAAAGGCTAGACAGAGTAGCACTAGAGGCGATATAACTCAACATAATAAAGATATATATATATGGAACTCACATCCAATGTTATCCTAAAGAGAAAAACTTCTGGCAATCCATTACAATCAGGAACAAGACAGGGCTTCCATTTATCCCTGCTCCTTTTCAATATTGTACTTGAAGCACTAGCTGGAATGATAAAACAAAAGCGATACAAATGGAGGAGAGACATCCCCCTTTTTAGATGACATGATATTACACTTAAGATATCTAAATAATTCTACTGGAAAACTTCTAGAAAAAGTCAACAGTTTCAGAAAGTGTCAAGATACAGAAACTTATAAAGATCAATAGCTTTTATATACACCAAGGACAAATGCACAGTGAAATATCATGGACATGCTTGCATTCATAATAGGCTGTAAGAAAATAAAATACCTAGGAATAAATCTAAGGTATAGAAGGACTTTACAATGAAAACTTAACCTCTGAAGAAATAAAGACAATAGAAAATGGAAAGACGTCCCATGTTCATGGATTAGTAGACTTATCGTGAAAATGGCCGCTCTATCAAAATAATTTACAGATTCCATACAATCTCAATCAAATTCCTCATCTCATTCTTCACTGAAATAGAAAAAAACTATCCTAAAATTCATATGGACCCACCAAAGAGCCTGAATAGCCAAAACAATCCTGAACAAAAGTAACAACACTGAAGAGACTACCTTTCCAGACCTCCTTATATAGCAGAGCCACACTAATAAAAATGATACAGTCCTGACAAAACCAGACTTGCAATCCAATAGAACAAAATAGAAGACCCAGACATGCGTACAAGTATCTATAGCTGCTAATGAAGTGGAAACTTCTGGGCTTTTTTTGGGAAGTCAGTTATGACAAATGATGTTTTACTGGGCCACACACATGAAAGGATGTTTTGCTGAAGTAGACACATAAAAGAATGTTGCACTGAAGCAGACACAAGAGAAAGGATATGTGAAGTTTAGAAAGAATATAAGTATGACCTCAGACAGTCAGAGCTCAAGCAGTGGTTTGCCTTGCTCCGCCTTGCTATTCTTTGCTGATGACATGCATGTATTGGTTTACCTTACATTGCGTTGTTGAACTTCACTTGTGGTGACATCATAGAAACTCAACCAAGAACTTCTTGTGAGGTTCCTTTGACTTCTTGCCTCTTCTGCAGAGGACTTGGGCCAGTTGGGGAGCCTCTAGGTTTCTTATAGATTGCACTGACCTTGTGGATTAGTGTGTGGTGTCTGCTGAGTGAAGTGGACTGTAGTTGCTAAAGTGTGTTTGGTATTTGTCAGTAGATTGGACTGAGAAAAAAAGATTGGAATTGCCCCCAAAGAACTATTTCTAAACAGATCCACTTCCCCTGTGTCCTAAAACCTTTCTTTTCCACTACCTTTGGTGGGTGGTGGGCTAGAGGGAGGTTAAACCCTTATTAAAGTAGGCTGTAAAAAAATGATGCCTACAAGCTAATATGTGTCAAAGACACAAAAAGCATGCACTGGAGAAAATACAGCATCTTTAACAAATGGTGCCGAGGGAACTAGAAGTCCACATGTAGAAGAATGAAATTAGATGCCTATCTCTCATTTCACACAAAAACTAACTCAAATGGATCAAAGACCTCAGTGTGAAACCCAAAACAATGAAAGTGTTAGAAGACATCATAACCAGCACCTTTAAGATATGGCTGTAGGAAAAGACATTCTAAGTGGAAATCAATTTGCCAAAGAATAAAGGCCAACAATTTACAAGTAGAACTTCATAAAACTAAAAGGCTTCTACATTGCTAAAGAAACAAGGTGAAGAAAAAAACCTACAAAATGGGAAAGAATCTTTGCCAGCTAAGTATCTGACAGGATTTTATTGGGCTTGTGATCTGAATAGAGTTCTCAGAAAAAGGAACAAAAACAGCTAAGAAATACCTCTTAAAGTGCTCATCATTACTAGCAATTAGGGAAATGGAAATTAAAACACCTTTGAGATTTACCCTAATCAGAATGGCAGAGATCAGAAAAACAACTGACAACAAATGCTGAGGGAATGTGGGGAGTTAGGGAACCCTTGTTCACTGTTGGTAGGATGGCAGACTGGTCCAGCCACTCTGGAGATCAGTGTGGAGTATCCTCAGAATGCTAAAAATAAATCCCATGAGTCAGCTATACCACTCCTTGGCATGTACCAAATGACTTGGCATCCTACGCCACAGATACTTGCTCAGCTGTGTTCATTACTGCTCTATTCACAGAATAGTTGGGAGATGGAAACAACCTAAATGTCCTTCAACTGATGACTAGATAGTGCAAATGTGGAACATATATACTGCAGAATACTATGCAGCTGTAAATAAAAATGAAATCATGAAATTTGCAGGAGAATGGATAGTACTAAAAAAGATTACATTAAATGAGGTAATCCAGTTCTGTAAAGACAAACATCGAATGTTCTCATTTACCTGTGGCTTCTAATTCAAATCTTCAGACATGAATGTATAACCTGAAATAGCTACAGAAACCAAGGAAGTAGAGGGATCATTTTGTGTGGGGGGTGATAAAGAAGAAATAAAGTAATTTGAACAGGGAAATGTGAAAAACAAGGAGGTATGGTTAATTGGAGAGGGAAGGGGGGAAATGTCCGGAAAAGTCACATGGAATATTATCTATTTACCTAAAATTACATATAATAATATAGTCTGTGTACATGCACATATTTTAAAATGAAAATTTCCCATCTCAGCTGGTAATTCGTTGATTTTTAGCATACAGATAATGAATTTGCTGAGGAATCACAAGCAGTTTTACACACATACAAACACACACACACATATTAAGAATAAAATACTGAAGAAATAAAATATCTCTGAAACAAAAATTACCATTAATCACCATTACCAAAAATTTCTGAAGAAAGAAGCTGAAGATACTAAAAGGTAGAAAATATTCCACCTCCTTTGGTTGAAAGAATTACGAGTTCTATTAGCAAAAGCAATCTATGACTTCAGTGTAGTCCTTCAAAGTACCGATCACATTCATCACGGAATTAGAAAATTCATTTAGAAACACAAAGACCTTAAAACAGCAGCCTCAAATCATAACTCTAAAGCTGTAATGAGTGAGGTTCCCTTCCTGGGGAAGTGATGAACACAGAGACTCATCCTGCTCACAGTAAGTGAAGGCTGAGTGCTCATCCCCAAACCACCCCCACTGTGTGTCAGGGAACATTTGGTGGAGGAGAAGGGAAGACTTAAGAGTCAGCAGAAATGGGGAAAAACTGTAGTGTCTGTCACCTTCGGGGCAAGATACACCATTGTGATCCTAAACTCACAGCAGTGGTGGACGCCTACACTGGAGCTGCACAAGGATGGGCCCGCCAACAGGTTTGGATGAAAGAAGCACTTGGGGCTCTACCCATCAGTATGGAAGTACTTGCTACTGATAGATTCAGGGAGAGGGAGAGCCATTGCCCTCAGTTGCATACCCAACTGGTGACTCCAGGTTCCAAAGGGTAAGTCCAATCCAGTGCCACACAGATGACCCTGCTTAAAATAAGTGTGTCACAAAATAAAGTGAAAAGTCATGAATTGAAAAGGGACTAGTAGGGATGGGGGAAGGGAACATTCATTGTAGTGATGGTAGGAAGGTAACAAGCTGTGATGTATAGAGTGACCATAAGGCATCATATATGTGTATGAAATTGTCAAAGAGCAAATGAATCAAAGAAAAAAGTCCAAATCTAGAATTATGATACCTGATTTCAAGACATACTGGAGAGCTACAGTAACCAAAACAGTATGGTACCAACTTAAAAGCAGAAACGCAGGCTAAGGGACTAGAATAAGAAAACAAAAAAACAAATCCATGTACCTACAGACAATTTTTGACAAAACAACACTGGGGAAAAGAGCCTCATTATTACACTCTGCCTTGCTAAGTGGGTGTCTCCAAACAGAATACTGAAACTTCATACCTATGGCTCAGTGAGTATAAAAATCATCCACAAACAGAGCTTAAGACCTATATGAAGAAAATGGGAAACCGAAGGATATGGTAGAGGTCATGGCTTTCTGAATAGGACCCCAAACATGGCAGACAAACTAAAATTGACCAGTGCGATTGCATTAAACTGAAAAGATGCACAACGAAGTAAACTATAGGTGGAGTGACATTCACTAGCTCTTCATCTGTGAGAAGTTTAATGCCTAGAATATATGAAGAACTGAAAAAAGAAACCATTATCTTAAATTAAAGATGGGCAAATGAGCTAAAAACAGCCACTTCAATAAAAAAAAATGTAAATGGTCCACTAGTATATAAAAGAAATGTTCAATGTTATTAGACATCACGGAAATGAAAATTAAAATCACAGTGAGGTTCCAGCTTATACCAGCTACAAATAGTTGTTATAAAAAAATAAACCCAAACAACAAATATGCAGGTAAGGATGCAGATGGAAAAAAATGCACACATTTAGTGAGAGTGTGCATTTTTGTAGCTACTTTGGAAAACAGCGATTCCTCAAAAGCTTGAAAAACTGGAACTGCTATGTACCCAGTTATCTTCGGGTGCAAATCCAAAGGGTATGGAAAAGGCTTCCTGTATACCCAACCTTTATTGCACTTTTCACTATAGCTGAGAGAATGACCTTAGGCAACCATCAACAGAATAATAGACACACACACACACACACACACACCATGGTGTCTTATTGAGCTGTAAAACTTGAAATTCTCTCTATTGCAAAATAGATAGAACTGGAGGTCTTTGTGTTAATGACAACAGAAAGCCAGACACAGAAAGATGAGTATTACAAGCTTTACCTCATATGTGGAAAATTGAAACCAAAGAACTGGCCTAAAAGGAGACTAGTGAATACTAGGAATTAGCAAAGTGATCAGGGATGGTGATCAAGGGTATAGAAGTGGGGATAGATAAAGCAATGCAGTGTCTATGTGTAGGGATCAGTGAGTCCCATTATATACAGTTAATGTGTTAAACATGTGTGTGTGTGTATATTCCTAAAATAAAAATTATTTTGCAAAAAATAAGCTATTTAATTTCTAGTCATGATGAGAAATTTAATAATAGACAAATGACCTATACTAAAAATATGCATTCTATTTTTGATATTTGAGCCTAAGTCTTTATCCTTACTCCATTTCTAATCTACATCAGGGTAACCTGAGAAGAAAGGCTAGAGACTACCTTTTTTGGTTCCTTGATGAATTCAAACCACTTACATCCCTTCTGCAAACACTAATACAGAGTAGACCCTTCTAGCCAACCTCTGGCTTTTTTTCTCAAGTTGTCTGTTCTCTAGAAAAGGCTTCATTCATGTGAGTAATAAAAGATTTCACATCTTCTTCGAGTCTGTGGTGCCATCAGTCCTAGTATCCAAAACCAAATATTGTAGGGGGAGTGGAGAGGTCCAGGACTCTTCTTCAGGGGCCCTGTGACACAACTATGCCTCCAAATAGTCAAAATTTACAGAAAGTTATAGATAAGCAACTAAGAATCTAATTATACACAAATTACTTATAATTTAGGAATTCTATTTCAAATAAGATGTCATTTTCATGTTTCCTAGCCTTATGAAGTAAAAAGATGAAAGTTTGGGAGTAGATCAGGACAGAACAATGTGAGAAACAGGGTTGCTAAGCATTACTGGGGGAAAAGTCAGCAAAACTGGTAATAGCTAATAAGAGGCTGGAACAGACAGGCCCCAGTTCCGTAATCACACTCTTCTGGTTCAATGCTTTCTTTTTTATAGTGCTAAAAGCTAGAAGAAAATATCTCAGTGATTACTTACTACTAGTAAAATGGTCAATTATAGCATATTAACTTCACAATATAATGCACACGCGTTAAAAAGAATGACTGACAGTTTTTGATAGGGATACAGCCCCTGAGAGGCTCCCTAGGCTCCAGTACAAGGTTCCACACCTGCACACACAGATGAACTCAGTGCATTTAAAAGAAAGTGCATTCATAACTGTAACTTCAGATCCAGCAGTATCCAATGTCCTCTTCTGTCCTTTGCAGATATGAAACACACATGTAGTACACAGACATATATACAGGACAGATATGATAACAATTTAAAAAATATTAGGCAGAAGGAGGCAGGAGCAGGAGGATCAGGGTTTTCTGACTGGCTTGGGATAACTGAGACCTTGTCTCAAAACATGAAACAAAACTAAAACAAAACCCTCATGAAGTTGAGAAGGAAAAATGATGGTGGTGATAGAGGAAGAACTGGAGAGGAGGGACTTAGGGCAGATTTGATCAGAACACAGTATATGAATGTATGAAATTCTCAAATAATAAAAACAATTACATGAACTATCCCAAAAAGTTGAGAAAATAGCACTAAGTACAAAAGGCAGGTGGGGGGTGGGCAGCAAGGAAGGAAGGAAAGGAGGAAAGGAGGGAGGGAGGGAGATCACAAGACACAGACACACAAACATGTTGCATCTCTGAGATATGTTTGGATGGAAACAGCAAACCAGTAACATTTACTTTGTCTAAACTCAGGATGTTGCAGTTAGAAATATCCTTACATCTGTGGCTTACTTTCCTGTTGCTGTGATAAAATACCGTGACTGTGGACAGCTTAAAGAAGAGAACATTTGTTCTTGGCTCCTGTTCCCACAGTGATAAATCCATGAGAATAGCAGCATGCAGCAGTCAGCAGACTTGGTGGCAAGAACAGGAAGCAGAGCGCTCACAGCTTGCACTACAAGTCTAGCTCAGAACAAACAGGAAGTCGACAAGGCTTTTTAATTTCAAATCTGCTCCTAGTGAGGTGCTGCTGGAGGCCAAGTGTTCAAGCCTGAGACTATGAGGGACACCTCATATTCAAACCACAAACCTCACTCCCTGGTCCCAACAGACTCATGACCATACCATAATGCAAAATGCACGAACATCCCCATGCTCTTTCAGTTTTGATACTGTTTAATGGTGCAAGGTCTTGGAATTCCAAGACTCAAGGCAATTTATCAATTGTAACCCCTTACAAAAAAGCAGATTACATGCCTGCAACACACGGTGGCACAGAATATACAGTATTATTCCAACAGGGAGGAATGTGGGGCTCAGTGAGGAAGTACTGAAACAAAGCAAGACTGGAACCCAGCAGTTCAAACAAATAGCTGATAGAAGCTACAACTCCATGTTCTTTCAAATCTTTCTTTTGGGATGGATCCACTCATTGTGTGCAATTCTCCTTGGCAGATATCTCATAGCTTAGGCATTTCCACTGTTTTGGGGTCTCCATGGCAAGCCAGGCTTCATTTTCAACACCTTCACATAATGACCTCTCATAGCCTCCTGCCCTCTGAGGGTTTCAAGCAGGGACCACCCTACCATATGCTGCCTGCCACAGTGGCTCTTTTAAATCATGGAGGAAGATCCATGAATACCCCATACACTTGCATCTTCCTTGCCTGTAAGGCCAGTGACATGTGAACTACACTGCCAAATTCCACTGTCAGATTGGGATGGACCCTCCACCCCTTGAATCACATTAGTGACAGTGATTTTATTCAGTTGTTTCGAGGATCCAGAAAATGTTTAACTTTTCTGAAAGTAGTAAAGAAGTCAATACAGGGTATGAAAGAAGACTCTAATAAAGCAAAATACTGAGGAAAATAAAACCCTGAAATACTGGAAATGGAAATTCCAATAAACCAAATAAGAAGCTCCATGGAAACTCTTACCAACAGGATGGGTTAAGAAAAGGGCAGATTATGTTAGAGTTGAATGACAGTTTAGAGGAATTGTAGCAGATACAAACATTTGGGCTGGAGAGATGGGTCAGCGGTTAAGAGAACTGACTGCTCTTCCGAAGGTCCTGAGTTCAATTCCCAGCAACCACATGGTGGCTCACAACCATCTGTAATGAGATCTGATGCCCTCTTCTAGTGTGTCTGAAGAGAGTGACAGTGTAGTTATATAAATTAAATAAATTAAATAAATCTTAATAAAAAAAGAAGTTTCACGCCGGGCGGTGGTGGCGCACGCCTTTAATCCTAGCACTTGGGAGGCAGAGGCAGGCGGATTTCTGAGTTCGAGGCCAACCTGGGCTACAGAGCGGGTTCCAGGACAGCCAGGGCTACACAGAGAAACCCTGTCTCAAAAAACCAAAAAACCAAAAAAACAAAAAAAAAAGAAGTTTCAAAAAAGATACAAACCCTTGAGATCTATGGGACATCAAGAAAAGAGATCTATGGGATTAGAAAAAGAAGGATTTCATGTTAAAGGTAGAGAAATTCCTTTCTTTTTCTAAAAGATCTATTTTTTTTATTATGTCTATGTCTCTGGGTCTATCTGTGGGCACTTGTATGTCACAGCAAAAGTGCTCAGAGGCCAGACACATGGGATTCCCTTAGAGCTGAAGTTTCAGGTGGTTGTGAGCCACCTGAAATTGGATGCTGAGAATCCAACTAGGATCATCTGGAAGAGGTCTTAACTAGTGAGCCACCTCTCCACCCCTTTTCAATAAAGTAACATAAACATTTCAAAATCTAGGTCAAAAGATGTCCATTAAGGGGCAAAAGGGGCAGTCAACAATCAGTCAAGACAAGAAAATAACCTACCATGTAATATTCTCAAAACAATAAGTATACAGACAAAGAAAGGACACTGAAAGCTACAAGAAACACCATGTCACATATACAGGTAGGCCCATTGGAACTGTTGAGAGTCTGGAAATGACTTAAACTAAGAAAGACTACAACTGGCAATCAAAGCCACTGTACTGAGCAGAATTTTCTCACAACAAAAGGAGAAGTGAAACTTTCTTCAACAAACACAAGTCAAAAGAATTCATAACTACTAAGGCAGTTCAAGCAAGTTAAGTAAACTAGTCCTTTAGACATAAATACAACACAGTTGCATCTAATTTCATAAAACAAATACAACCATATGCAAAGATGCAGATTAGCCCCAACACAGGAATAGTGGGTAACTTCAGGACTCTACTCTCAACAATAGACAGGACAGCTACACCAGCAGTTCTCAACCTGTGGATCGTGACCCCTTTGTGGGTTGCATATTAAAAATTCTGCATATCAGAGATTTACAACTCATAACAGTATTAAACTTATGGTTACAGAGTAGCAACAAAATTTTGGGGTTGGGGGTCACCACAATATGAAGAACTGTATTAAATTGGTTGCAGTATTAGGAAGGTTGAGAACCATTGAGCTCGACAAAAACAGAAATATCTGAGTTAAAATGACTAAGTATCAAATGGACCTAACAGACATGTAGAGCACAATTTCCAAACACAGAAGAAAACACATTCTTCTCAGCAGCTCTAAAATAGATAATATATTATGATAAAGAGCAAGTCTTAATATAAGGTGGATGAAGATGCCCAAAACTATACATTGGAGAAAAAGACAGCCTCGTCAACAAGTGGTGCTGGCAAATTGAATGTCCACATGCAGAAGAATAAAATTAAACCCCAAACTATCATCATGTATAAAAGTCATTTCTTGGGGCTATATAGATGATTCAGTCATTAAGAGCACTTTATTTTTCTGGTAGAGAACACAGTTTAAGTTTCTAGTTCTGACATGGTGGCTCACAACTATCCATGGGCACACACACATACACACAATGAGTTTGCCTGCATATATATATGATGTAACATAAATGAGAAAAGGAAATTTTAATAGGTCAAAGGCCTTAATCTAAGTTCTTAAACTCTGAAATTGTTGAATAAAAAAGTAAAAGAAAATACTTGAAGATACAGGTGCAGACACAGGTTTTACAAAGAAGAGTCTAGTCTCTAGTGGCGATAAAGAAGTAGGACTTCACAAAAATAAAAAAGCTTCACTGTAGCAATGGAAACAGTTAACTCCATGGAGACACAGCGCACAGACTGGGAGAAAATTGTTTCCAGTTATCCATCTTGTCTTAGTCACACTGTTCTATTGCTGTGAAGAGATATCACAACCAAGGTAACTCTTATAAAAAAAGAAAGCATTTAATTGGGAGCTCACTTACAGTCTCAAAGGTTTAGTCTGTTATCATGGAGGAAAGCACACATTCTTAGCATTGCAGTAGTGCTGAGAGCTGCATGTGACACACTTGCTCTAAGGAGGCCATGCCTCCTAATCCTTCTAGACAGTTCCACTCACTGGTGACTAAGCATTTAACTACAGGAGCCCGTGGGGGCCAATCTTATTCAAACAACCACACACCTATATTAGTCACTTTTCTGTTGCCATGATAAAGCCCCATAACCAGGTAACTTATAAAAGGAAGGTTTTATTTGGATGTAACGCTTCCAGAATATTTTACCGAGTCCATCATGGCAGTGAGACACAGCAGCATGTGGCAGGCATGGAGGCAGGAACAGCTAAGAGCTAGCATCTTGAACTCCAGGCAGAAAGCATCGCGCAAAAACTGGGACTGGAGAGACACGTTGAGACCTAAGTCCCTCTATCCCCACAGACATAGTTCCTCCAGAAGCCACACCTCCTGAATTGTTTCAAGCAGAGCCAACACCTACTGTGTAGATATTCCTAGTGAACAAATATCTCTTTAACCCAGATAGGGCATTGACAACACCAAGAGGAATGAGTCTACCCATGTCCAGCCTAGGGAATCAGCCTTGGGGTTACTTACAGCAGCAAGCTGACTCTAAGGCCTCGTGAAAAGCCCAGCACAGATGAACACAGAAGCCGAAACCCTGGAGGTGGCTCAGCTGGTCAAAGCATCCCTTCCTTACAATGATTGCAGTTTGTACAGCCTTGAGGCTTGAGGAGGGAACCTTGAATATTACAACTTTCTGCAGCTTCCTGAG
Organism: Tokudaia tokunoshimensis; assembly: GCA_036184795.1. NCBI lineage: Eukaryota > Metazoa > Chordata > Mammalia > Rodentia > Muridae > Tokudaia > Tokudaia tokunoshimensis. Next base: position 23,343,276 of record BTHU01000015.1, read on the forward strand.
CTTGGAAATTTTATATACTTCCTAAGCCAGGCTTCAGGAGGGAAAAATTCAATACAGAGAAATAGTACACAACACTGCCCAATGGAGGATTAATATCTAGAATATTGAGAGAACTCCAACAATTAAACTAAAAATCAATCAACTCTACCAATAAATGTACTAATGAAATGAACAGGAAATTTCCCAAAGATTACATGCAAATAGCCAATGATCATATAAAGAAATGTTCAACCTCATTAGACATTAGAAAAGTGATAATTTTGAAAAAGCTGAAATTGCATCTCACCCAAGTCAGAATAACAGTAATTATGAACACAGTCATATGGGAGCGGCTTTACTCCTGGCAATGGAATGGGAAAGGAGCTCAAGGCTATCCTGGTCTCCATATTGAGTTCTAAGTCAGCCAGAACTATATGGTTGGAACTTGTATTAAACAAGCCAAATAATGAGTGTTGGTGAGGATGCTGACAAAAGGAGACTTTGGCAACATTGCAGGTTGTCACCTAAACATGCTGGTGGGCACGTAAACTGGCACAGCCATTATGGAAACCAGTATGGAGTTTCTCACAAAACTAACATTAGATCTACAATATGATATATATCACTCCTGCTACCCACAGGATTCCAAGTCAACACATCACAGAGAGTTTTGTACATCGATGTTTATTATAACACTAGTCACAATAACCAAGCTAAGGAACCAATGTCGCTGCTCAACAGTAGAAGAACAGGTAGGGAAAACATGTTTTCTCAGTGGATATAGTTTCAGCTACAAATGAGAATGCAGTTATACGTGCTGCAGAGATTGTTCAATGGTTAAGGCAGCTTAATGCACTTGCAGAGGACCCAGGTTTTGTTCTCAACATCCACAAGGCACACACAACTCTCTTGAGCTCATTTCAGGGGACCTACTACCTTCTTCTGGGCTTTGTGGGTCCCACCATGCACATGGTGCACACAGACTCACTCAAGCACACACACATAGCACATACATAAGCCTAAAAATATTTTAAGTATAAACTTTTTTCATTTTCAGGGCAATGGATGCAAGTAGAGTTAATTATATTAAGTAACATAAGCAGAAAGGCAAATGTCATATTTCTCTGATTTGCAGTTCCTAGATTTTATGTAGATACATAAAATCATATAAATATGACATCAAAAATAGAAGTAAATCTATTTAGGAGGACAAAGGGGATTAAGAGGAAGGGGGAAAGGAAGAAAGGAAATAGAGAGCATATGTTCAACATGAACTTTCTATCTGTGTGAAAAGGCTCCTATGGAACGTATGCTAGGTACTGTAAATATACACAATGAAAATTTAAAAGAAAACATTTAAGATATTTAAATAATGGCTGGGTTTCCAAACAATCCACGAGGCCCTCTTCTTCAGCCACAAACAGCTATTTATTTTCTCCGAGAGACATAAGATAATGCTATTGAAGTGCAAAATAATACAACAAATTCGAAATATTTTTATTTTTATAATTTTATTTTGAAATAAGCTCAAGTCTAAATAAAAGTTTCAAGAATGGTACAAAGAATTGTAATCAAGTGGGAAACCACACTCGAGTTTTGATAATTGCTCCATTTATGTCATGACATCTATGGCAAAACGTTTCAATCTATGATCATGTATTACATGCAGTTGTCGTGGATTTTGGCTTCCTAGATCTGGAATATCTGTCTTTCCTTGTCTTTTATTACATCAAACAAAGTTCCTATGGGGCACACATGTATAGAAATCATCCAGTTTAGTTCTATTTAACATTTCCACAGGATGAGACCCAGCTTGCATTGTGGCAGGAATGCTGTGTTCTTTTCAAAGACCGTACAAGATGTTGATTTGCCCCATTACTGGTGACAGAATTTTGGTCCTCAATAACAAATGCGGTATCTGCCTTGTTTTCTAGTGTAAATTTTTTTTTTTAATGTTTAACAGTTTTGAAGACCCTTGGAGATGATGTAAATCATTCTCTACTGAGATCCTACTTCACCCCATTAGTTTGAGCACTAACTGGTATATATCACCCAATATATTATAACAATGGTTATCTAACAGCAACTTTTAAATTCCTTTTATACCTATTGGCTGGCATTTGATTGTGTGGATAACTTTCTCTCCTCCATATTTACTTATATCAGTGTGAATTCATGGGTTCCTATTTTATTCAATTATTACTGTATTTTTTTTGTGTGTTTTTTTTTTAATTTAATTTTATTTTATTTTTTTAATTTACATTCCAAATCACTTCCCCTTTCCCGTTTCCTCCCTCCCCGAAAGTCCCATAAGCCCCCTTCCCTCCCTCTTTTCTCCGTTCAACCCCCTCTCATTTTATAGTTAAATTATCCCTGACTTGGCCTGTGTAAGCTCTTTCAAGCTGTTTGTGAGTGCTTCTGACATGTAGCCATCTTTCATTGAATACTTCATTTTTTGATACAGAGCATATATATTCCAGAATTGAATCAGTCATTCTCCTCATGATGCTCTAGCACATTAGCAAGAAAGAATATTTGGAAATCATAATCCAGCACTAATTGTGTTGATTGCTGTGTATCTTTCTGCCTATTCAGTGTTCAGAGTTAGGAAATATTTATATACAACATACACACACCTTTTCAGCATGCATACACACACATATATAGTGTATATTTATATGTGTATCTATGTTTATAGCTATTTATATAGATACAATTATATAAATATATAGTACATATATACATATATATATGTACAACCAAAGTTCACACTGATAACCAATTGAACTAGACATTACCAGAGTTTTCCTACTTTTCCTTCTTTAAGAAGTTTTATTTTTAATTGAGAAATAATAATTCTATTGACAGGGGATATTTGAGAGTTTTATACATACTTAGTATAATCACCCCCTCAATTATCACCTCTTTGTGGTGGAACACTTAAAAATCCTCTTCTTTATCCATTTTGAGCATAAAAGTTACAACTCCAATTACTGTACTGTATGTAGAAGCACCAGCATTTAAAGCATTCTAGGTTTTTCTTTTAATTGTATTCCCTTCTGCAGTCTCTGTGAGAAACTTGGCTCCCATGTCCTCAGTGAATTTATTTAAATGCTCAATTCCTTGAATTTGTCCACTCTCCAGAACCAAAGGGGTCGCCTCTGCCTCTGCCCTGCTCCAAAGAAGCCCTCACATTCCAAGATGACTGACCAGGGAAGTCCCAGCTGTCCCTTCCACCAGCTCTGCTCTGTGCGGACCTCTCACCTCACCCCTGTGGTGCCCACCTCTGTGACGTTGTCCCTGCTAACATGCCCCAGTGCTGGGCTCGCCCTTTAAATAGAGCAGATGGCTGGACAGACTTGAGGAAGGAAGTCCTATTAGATGGGAGTGAGGAAGCAGGGGAGGCAGGAAGGAGTGACAAAGGAGATGGAAGGGGAGGGAGCCGAAGAAAATGGTTAACGCAGGTTTGTGGACTTAAGTTGTCATAACAGAAAGATAAACTGATTCTCCTGAGATAAATCTGAATAGAGATTAGCATTTATATTTTAAAGGGCCCTATATATTTTTCTTTTACTGGAGTATTTTTTAGCCTAAGGCTATTTGGCATTCCTTTCAGTTTTATATAGATGCAACTGTAGAAGAAAGCTTGTGGTGGAGGAAGAATTTTCCTAAGATAACCAGAACGTGGAAGAACTAGGTCAGCTGGCTAAGGCCCCTTACAGGGAAACACCGGGAGGAGAAGCACCAGCTGGTGAGAGCAGGGCAAATCAGAGGAGTTCGACCTCTAGACGGAAGCGCACACTCAACAGATTCAGTTTTTGGCTTGAGCTGTAAAAACAGGAAGGTGGTCAAGGTCTTCCCTCCCGAGGTTTAAGTCCTTGAGCCACCGCAGTGTCTTGTGGGCACCATTAACAAGTGTGCCCTTACTTTTATCCCACCACAGGTTCCAGTCAATCAATAGCCTTGCAGGTTGTCTTTAAATGCTTCACTAAACTGTCCACAATTTGATAGAAAATCTGAATAGGTATTTCTAACCTGAATCAATCAATAAATTCTAACAGAATCTCTATATCTGGAGAACTTAGATTTTGTTTTCTGCTTTCTGCTTAAGTCATTATGTTCCCCTCATCCCATCCATGTTTTTTAAAAACATCCATTCTTGGTAAAACTATAGTTAACACTTTGCAAATGAGTGTTTTACCTCTATATATTTAATCTTGGCAAAAATCAATAGTATATGACATCATGACATAAGAGAGCATCTATGTACAAACATATACAATTTTATTGATATCTCTACAGACTACAAGAATTTTAGGTATAGTCACAATTGCTGAATGCAACAGAAAAATAGTAATTTGTCATTTTTTTGAAAAGATGCAAAAATTCTGAAGATGAAAGAAAGATACATCAATGGTGTCATCTGTCTGTTATTTTCTAGAATAAGACATCACATAATTAAGTACTAAAAATGATAGGTTATTAGAGATTTTGATCCTGTGTACAACTATCCCAAACCACCACCTAGTTTATCTTCTGGCTTTGCTGTTGAGAAGAGTGGGCCAAGACAAGAGGGGAAGTGGCGTGAGGGAGAGGACTAGGAGTGTTTTTGTGTTATTGTCTTCCATTGGCTGGACTCTTTCTTGCTGGGATGTAAGCAGTTTTTCAGGGCACTCACTCTCAGATTATGATTTTTCCATTTGTGCACATGCCCCATAAGTAAGAGAACATTTTCAGGTGGCCCTGGGCGCTTAGGGACAGCAATCAAACAAGAGTTGTTCTTCCTCTTGCTTGTATTGGACTGGCAGAACACCATAGCAGAGCAGGAGACTCTCACCATGTTTGCTCCTGGAGAAGGGTGCATAATAAACTTGGAGATCATTTACTAAGTTATTATTTTGGGAATTTCCATTGTCCAGATATTAAGAATTAATTTTATCATTTAGCTTTTTATACTGCTGATTTTATGGTGATATTTCTGGTGTCTTATGTGAAAGACAGTCTAAATTTACAACCTTGACTTAAATAACTAAAGATCAAGTCACACAGAGTAATATTACAGAGTTACAAAGACTTAGTGGAGCTACCTGGTTAGAAACATGCGCTCACTTTTGTTCTGTGAGAGGCACAGAATAACTGCCAATCAAGATAAGACTGCATCTTTTACATTCCGCCTTCCCCAGTCCCTAGGAAGGGGCTAAGTATCAGCCAAGGAAGGCAAGAATCTTTCTTAGTTGGTCACAAAGCAGTGGTTACCAACATTGGCTGGAACCTGGACCCATGTTTAGGGTTTTTAAGAATACTGAGTTCTGTTACCAGTCTAAGACATTTTGAAAACATGGGGAATTTAAAAATCTCAAATGACTGTTATGTACAGTCAAGGCTATCACTCTTCCAGAAAAAAATTAATATAAATAAGACATTCTGTTTTGTTTGTATCAAAACCTCACTTCCCTCAGACCCTCACATCTCTCCCCAGACCCACAGGTTTCCCCAGGCTATACCCTCTTTCATGTTTCTAGATGAGACCTTACTGATGTCTTCCATTCAGAAAGACAGATATACTATTCAGGCCGATTGATAGAAATACTAGACTTTTTAGCACATGCTTCCTGGAATCCTGCATCTGAGAGACAATGTTCAACCTGTTGGTTGACGATTATCTCAGATGCCTGGGCTGTGTGGATACACAGTACTACCACCTAAGATGGGGCTGAGTAATTGTAGGTGAAGAAGCTGTGAAGCTGTTGTTTCTCCCAACACACCGAGAGCTAGACTTGATCTGACATGCTGGGTTTCTCTGTCATTGCTCTCTGTGGGCCAGTGTGGTCAGGGAACAGTGGTTGTACACCACCCCCAAGGAAACCTGTGATACAAAGAATATCCTAATCCTAGGCCAAGGGAAAAATATTTTTCCTTTCTGGGTTAGCTTCATTTTATTATTTTGTCCAAATGCCTGACAGCTTTAGTATCTCAAAGAACCCACCTTAATTTTCAACCAACATTGGGCCTAATCTTACATTTTATTTTCTCAATCTGGCACAGATAATGGGTAAACAATATCTTTAAAATGGTATTGGTGGGACATATAAAAGGGAACTTTACCTTTTAAGGTCTCTTTACTTTTTGAGGGATAGAGACCTAGATTTTTATTGAGAATCAATTCCAAAGGATTTGAGAAATGTTTCTGTGATAGAATTGCTGGAAAACTTTTCAGTTTTATCACTGTACATTTGAAGTTGATGTCACATAATGACCCTCATGGTGCCTGAGTGCTAAGTCTGAGACTCAGAGAAGCTAAGTCAGAAAAGCACATCTTCAGGGGAATAAAATACCTGATGAATCCATCGCCCTCCACCCAAATCCAAGACAAATGGGTGATTTCACGGTGGGATCATTGCTTACATTACTGTGAGAAGCAGGGAAACAAACATGTCTTTTATTATTGATCAATTCTGCAGGAACACCGAGAAAGGCTTTAATGTTGAGGAAGGAATAGGGAGTAAAGTCACCTTGTCCTGATGGTGCTTCACAAGCTTATTCTCCAGATGCCACTTCATAGATGTAATGTAATTTGATGGTAACCAAGACTCAGGGTCAACTTCTGCAGCACTATTAAAGTTTCTGGGGTGGTTTTTCTTATGGTTGAAACAGAAGAGAGATGAGAAAATGCAAAAGATTCTATGTATCAACGTTACTCATTTCCCGAAGATGGCCATGATGACAAAAATGGTGGTGAGGTGGTGTGTGTGTGTGTGTGTGTGTGTGTGTGTGTGTGTGCGCGTGTGCACGCGCACGCGTGCATGCTAAGGTTAATGCAAAAGTTTAAAGAGAAAAATCACATCCATGGTTAAATTACTGTTATTGCTACCTCTGAATTATAAAAATAATTTTGATACAGTAAAACCTCATTAATTTGGATTCGGCTAATCATTGGTTTGTGGGATAAGTTACTCTTATATTAAGAAAGGATTAGGCAAACAATTTTGTAAGCACATTTAAACTTTAAACATTTATGAGAACTTGTTCTTTTCAAGCATGTCAGAAGCACCTACTCCAAGTGATGTCTATTTATAAACTTTTGATGTATTTACTGGAGCCAGAATTTTAAGCATGTCTATTGTGAAGTACGGATGTTCTTTTTGATATATTCTCTGTGTGCTTGGAGATAGTCTATACATTGTTAGTTCACTAATTCTCCAAAAATTTACCTCTATTGCATATAAATCACATACATATTTAGGGCAGGACTTCTCTTGCTAAGACAATGTGCTCTTATTGTATGCTGTTTTCTGTAAAAACATATATATTTCACAGTCTGTCTCTTTAAACAATGTAAAATAGTAACTCTCAGCTGGAAGCAATTTTGTCAATAAGAATTTTTTGTTGTTGTTGTTTTTACTGTCATTACTAGCAGATTCTGACTGGCATCTAGAGGACAGAAGCCAAGGACACTGTTAACATCCCAAAGAATTTTGTGCTAATGGTGCTGCTTTTGAGAACCCTTGCTATAGAACAAGTGAATTTGTGTGTGTGTGTGTGTGTGTGTGTGTGTGTGTGTGTGTGCGTGCACACACACCTGGGGTATTGAGGATGAAACCCATGCTCTTGGGTGGGTGAGCACACTGCCTTCACTACATCTCTAAAGCAAGTAATGTATTACAGGGAGTTTCAGAGATAGTCATTGAATTCAACACTACTTTGGAGTGAAATTCACTATTTCTAAATAAAAGACATATCTTATTCATCTGGTCATTTTAAAATGTAGAAATGTTGAAGTACCATGGGGTGTTATGGGGCATGTCTGTAATCTCAGCACTTGGGAGCCAGAGGCAGGTGGATCTCTGTGAGTTCAAGGTCAGCCTGGTCTACAAAGTGAGTTTCAGGACAGCCAGGGCTGTAACATAAAAAAAAAACAAAAAACAAAAAACAAACCCTGTCTCGGAAAAGCAAAAACCAAACCAAAACAAAAACAACTCCCAAACAATACACAAACAAACAAGTAAACAAACACCCCCCAACAACAACAACAAAAATCCCAGAAATGTTAAAGTATCCATAAAAATCAGAAACTTGGGTCCTTAAAAACAGATTGTATAAATTGTGTTTTGTAATTTGGCTGCCAATGTTTTTCAGATCCTTGCTTGAAGCTTCATTAATATTTTATTGTATAAATGTGTACATTGTCTGTGTTTCCAAGCCAAGTCTTCTTAGACTCAAGCTATAACAGAAGGCGGATTTACAGACAGTTTTAAGAAACCAGAATTTAAAGACTCTGATAAATGCTACTCTAGTGTGTATTTTCTGGTTCTTTTAATCATCTCTGCTTTTTCTTCAAAATCACTGAGAAAAATTAAAAGGAAGCACCACTTCAAACACAAATAAAAGACCAATGAAAAGAATAATTTTGTCTATTAAGCTGGATTCAAGGAAGTATTGATATCTTAAACACAAATGTAAATCCAGTAAGATCTCAAAACCCAATGAATGCATCACATAATTTAAGATTTTAAAAACAGGAAGAACATCCTGTTAGGGGAGTCCTGCAACTCTGACTTCCAAGCACGCTCAACAGAGCAAGTAGGACTCTTCCTTTGTTTTCTCTGCTCGGTCATGACGGATCATTTTATCATGCTCCAGCTGATGCTTACTCTTGAGAGTTTTTGAAAGGTATTTGGGTGCTGGGCAGTGATGGCGCATGCCTTTAATCCCAGCACTTGGGAGGCAGAAAGACAGGTAATTTCTGAGTTCGAGGCCAGCCTAGTCTAAAGAGTTCCAGGACAGCCAGAGCTACACAGACAAACCCTGTCTCAGAAAAACCAAAAAAAAAAAAAAAAAAAAAAAAAAAGTATTTGTTGACACATGCCTTTGACTTATATTAGTCAATGTAGTGACAAAGCTATTGATTTTATATTATTAAATTATCTCTGGATTTGTGTTATCCATGATGACTGTGGCCAAGATAACTCTATATTTTGTAAGGGTTTCCAGTAATAAGTGCTGAACCCTAAAATGTTTTCTAATGAAAGCCCTTGTGCATCAGAAACATGATGAGTCAGAATTTCTTTCCTAAAACATTAGTTGAGGTTTTACTGAATCACATCAAAGAGAATGACCAGTTTGGTCTGTGAATATCAGGCTGCAAAAGCACCTTGGGATTGTAGACCCTATTGGGTTTGAACAGTAATATACTGTGTAACTGGCAGATAAGGATACAAATGAATGGTGCTTTAAAAATATATCGCTTTGGAAACTAAAATTGGGGTTTGTGAAATTCCACTGATTGTGAAATCAGTTCTCAAAGCTAACTGCACTGTTCCTATAGTCTAGTTTCTGCAAACTTATTGCCACCTCCTCTGTAGAATGTAAACCAGGTCGAAAAAATGCTTTGAGGTGATTCAACCCTGCACAGTTTATGACTAAACCTAGAAATTCATCTTGAAGGAGGCAGAAATGGAAAGAAAAGTGTCAGGGGTACTTCACTATCCTGGCAATTCTTAGTTATGAATGAGAGCTGCAAATGATGTGAATTACTACAGAGAGAAAAATGTAATCAGATTCTTGATGTAAGAATTCAGGAATGTCCTAGTATAATATGGAAAGTTTCAGATGAGAAGAAAATTCTGGGTATGTTTTGATTCCTTTCAGTTGGGTAGGGCAAATACACTTAAAATGCACTGATATCTTCTAATGCAGATTTTAAAATTGTTGGGTGTTGCCCAATTCATGAAAGTAGTTTACCATAAATCCTTTTCTTCTGTTAAAACATGCTTTTGCTTCTTTTCCTCTTAAGATGTTAATTTATCATGCAAAGAATTTTTTCATTAAGTGCATTAATGCTTTTGTTTGTACAGGAAATTTCAAATAAAAAGGACTCCCCATAGTTTCCAAACATGAATTCTTAGCAAATGACATGCCAAGATGATAATATCCATTCCACATGGGGAAAAGACAAATTCGGCCATTATCTTGGGATTTTAACCAGGGTTCCAGCCTTTATGTTGTACAGCATCTTTGCCTTTGATAAGTCTCCTTGATGGTAACTTCAGATGGACTATAATGGAACATTTTGTAGAAGAAACTGGTTTCTAGCAGTTGAATAGTGATGCTGGGAATAAATTTTGTTTCCCTGAATAATGGTTTCTCAAAGCAGTCACAGCTTCTTTAGAAGGTTAGAACTGGTACCATTTCTTATCCTTATATTTCAGCATTAGCTGGAAAGAAAAAAATAGCAATCAAAACATGCTACAAAACCTTAAAAATGTTACACAGCAAATCACTAATTAAGTCATAATTAATCATAATTAAATCTTAAAATGTAATAAAATTGTATGGTTGCCTGTATTTACTTGGGCAGTTTACCTCATGTGCGTGCTTGGAAAATGCTTCTGCACTGGTCATCATGCCTGCAGTCTTCTCTTCCAGCTCACCCAGACGCTGTCCTCTCTCATCAAGTGCAATTCGGGCTCGGGTCAGTTCTCCCATCACCCCGCCAGCAGCACCTTTCATCCCTTCTATACTACCCGGTCCAGGAATGTGCTGTGCAAGGCTGCGGGATGCTTTTCCTGCTGAGGCTTCTCCAACTGAAAATGTAAGCCAAAGATATTTAAAATATATCAGAAATTCATAGTCAAGGTGGGCACCAGGGCAAAAAGATTCTCATACATTTGAACTACTAACATAATTTTCATTCAAAGGATGGCATTTCTGTGTGTATATAAACGGGGTTTGTATATGGGGCTGCACTTTTTCACAATATGGTAAAATTTTCTTCTTGTTTTCTTTTGTGCATATTCACATATGTGTGCATGTGTTTGGGTATGTGCACATGTATGATTCTGTGTGTGAAGGTCATAGGTTAACCTCAGGTGCTGTCTCTCTTCATTGTTTTCCTACAAAATTGATTGAATGATTACAGTGTGTGTGTGTGTGTGTGTGTGTGTGTGTGTGTGTGTGTGTGTGTGAAGGAAGTGGGCTTAGTTCATGCTACTGCATAAACTTGGAGGTCAGAGGACAACTTATGGGAATTCGATCTTTTCATCTACCATGTGTGTCCCAGGATTTGAACTCAGGTTGTCAGTGTGGTGGTAAGTATCTCCACTGGCTGAGCCCTCTTGGGAGCGACATCTTGTCACTTGGCCTGGCACTGAATAGTCAGATAGCCAGTGAGCCCTGGTAATCTGCCTACCTCTACTTTTCCATCATTAAGATTACCTGCCACATCGCCTAGCTTTCTTATGTGCATTCTGAGAAGTGAACTCAATTCCTAATATGTGCAAGGCAAGCACTTTACTGACATACCCATCTCTTCAGTTCTACAACTGCACTTATTAACATGAAGGAACTGGAATTCTTAAATACATAGAACCTCATGTTTGGCACATACCAATGTATGTTCCAATCTGAGGCTGCCCAATATTCTCTGTTAATCTTTATATAGAAACATTTGTGAGATCCCTACTTTTCTGTAAATACTAGAGAATTAGGCATAGGATTACATAAGTAAAGGTTTTTAATTTGTGGTTTTTATAATATACTAAAACAAAGCTCTGTTTTATTTAACTCAAGCAAAACAAAGTTCAAAATTGCTATCTCGATCGGATTGCCAAATTGGCAGCACAGCTCTTGTGAGGTGGAGGGAAGGGACCAAGGTTGAAGGCCAGAGTGGTTTACATAGTGAGAGCCTTTAACAAGCAAAACGCATTATAATACACAGCCGTCTTGGCAGAAATTTAGTGAATATTTTCAGGGATGTCACATTGGAAAGAAACCTAGGCTTTTAAAAATGAAAGTTTCACTGATATCTAGTTCACAAACTACAAAAACAACCCTTAATAAAGCAGTTAGTTACATCACTGGGTTTTAGTGTCTCATGAAGTTGTATAACTATAACTACTATCTGTTTTTATAATATTTTCATTTATCCAAAAGAAACTCAAGCTCATTAGCAGTCATTCCATATTATCTCATTATCCTAGCCTTGGAAAACAACTAATTAACTTTTAGTGCCCACGAGCTTGCCTATTCTGGACAATTTATATGGATAGAATCATATAATAGGTAGCCTTTTTCTGGTCTGACCTCTCTAATTTAGCATAGTATTTGTTAAATTCTATATTGCCATGTGTAAAACAATATTCCCTTTATTGGCTAAAATAATATTCAACTATAGGCTGGTACCTATGTCTTCTTACACAGAAATTCAAGAGAAAGGGAGTTTTGATATGCAAGACCAAATGGTGGCGGCATTGTCTGTAAGCTTTATTCTTATCTATTCTCTGAAAATGTTTTCTAGTATTTCCTGTTGCTTTTGATAGCTGTTCATGAGAGTCGCACTGGTAGATTTTCAAACTAGTTATTTTTCCACAGCACTGATACAATTGTATTGTGAATAAAGAATTCATTTTCTAGCAGTGGTTGTGGGAAAGCAGACTAAATGCTTCTTCACAGATTAAAAAGCCAAATACTATTAACTGTGCATTAAGATAGGGATGATCTGCAATTCTTATTAGCTTGCTCATTACGTATTTGAAATATATATGTATATATACCTATATTTGTGCTTATTTCCAAATATAGTGACTAATTTTATTCATGTTTAATAAACATAATAGTTTAAAATACACAGGGAAACTAACATTCATATTTTAAAATATAAAATATAAATTTAAAATAGTCACAAAAGCACTTTGATCTAGAATTTAAATATAGTATATTAAACAACACACACACATACACACAAACGGGACTTCTAGTAGTTTGTGATGGGTGTTTTTAGATGAGGATTTACTCACAGAGTTCTTCTCTATCAAATGTCTGTCCACTTCCACCAAATAGTCCCTTGAGAAAGCCTCTATTTTGGGCTTCTGGTGTCTCTATGGGAGTAAACAAATCGCCTAACATGTCCTGCACCAATTAAGAAAAAGAGGATTAGTGCAACTACGATTAAATTAATAGATGAAAAGGTAATACTGTGAGATATTGCACTACATCATGAAGACAGCCTTTTCATATCTTTCCCATGCGAGTTTTGCTTAATTTATAGTTCAGACCTTAGCTCTCCAGAGTCCTTAATAAAAGAGGAAAGCAAAATAATAATAATAATGATAATAATAATAATTATTATAATTATAATAAAGCATGAACAGAAAAATATAAAACTTTAGACAACCCAAACATAGTTGCATAAAACAGACACTGGGAAATCACCTAATCCCACTGTCCTATCACTAGCAATTACTCTGGGACATGGAGGGAACAGATTCTTCAATCAACCATTCTGTTGAGAAGAGTAGAAAATTCAGCACAACCAAATCTCCAAACACCAATTCCACCAACTAAGACAAGATCCAGAGAACCACTGAATCATATGGGCACCACACAGTCACAGGACCTGAATGAAATTCATTGGAAATACTCAAGCTAAGACTGTGAACTCTGACAGAAAGGCAACCCTTCCCTACTGAGATGAGAATATACAGTTATGACTGTAAATATAAACATGGGTGTGCCCACATCAGAGCCTCTCACATTGAAATCCACACAGGACGTATATGAGTCCCCAACACATTAAAAAGACTGTAGCTGGCCAGCTGGAAATTATTCAGAAGGGAATTACATGCTGAAGTTTTGAGGTGCCATTTATTTTTATTCTGTTTGAATTCATCCAGGACCTTATTTTGTCCTCTAGTTTAATTGGGAATTCTTACAAATCATTCTTTTAAACTCTTGACTGGGATTTCATTGAACTCATCTCACTGGATCAATTCCTGTGGAATCCTCCTAAAGGAGGCCTGACCCTGCCTGCCATCACCTGGACAGACATTCAACCCAGAAGGTAACCTGTGTAAACTCCACTGAGGCACTGCATGTTGACAAATCTGCTTTAACAGATTTGAGCCAGACACACAAGCATCCACTTTTCCATCGACAGAGTAAGATCCTTGGTAACTCTAGGAGAGGAGGAAAACAATATCCATCCCAGTAAAGAATGACTGATACTGTATTTTACTTTGTCTCATTGTTAAAAATCATTGCTCTTGTATATTTCTTAGTGGTTTTGTTTAATTTGTATATTCCTTACATTTTATAATTATTCTACTTTTTACTTGTTCCATTTAGATATCTGTACTTTTTCTAATTTAAAACTTATATACATTCCTTCAACCCCCTTTACCTTTTCTTTTCCCAATCCCTCCTCTTGACTTATTAATTATAATTTTCTATAGATTTAATAATCTTTAAATTCCATTTACTCTACTAACCTATAGACATAATGCTAAATAGGAAGAAAAGTTAAAGTATTTTCACTAAAACCAGGAAAGAGGTTCTGTTACTCGTTTTCAATACAGTGCTTGAAGTATTAGCAAAACCAAGAGAATAGAATGGTGTGCTTACAGACAGGAGCCTAGCATGGCTGCCTTCCAAGAGGCCCAACAAGCAGCTGAAAGAGTCAGATGCACATACTTACACCCAACCAATGGACAGAAGCTGGGAACCCTTGTGGTTGAATTAGGGGAAGGCTGGAAGAAACTGAGGAGGAGGGTGACCCCATAAAAAGACCAGCAGTCTCAATTAACCTGAACCCCTGAGATCTCTCAGACACTGAGCCACCAACCAGGCAGCACATACTAGCTGATTCAAGGCTCCCAACACATATACAGCAGAGGGCTGCCTTGTCTGGCCTCAGTGAGAGATGATGCACCTACCCTTGAGAGACTTGAGGCCCATGGGAAGGTCTGCTGGGGTGGGGGTGGGCAGTGGGAACATCCTCTTGGAGATGGGGGAGGAGGAATAGGATGAGGAACAGTTGGAGGACAGATGGGGAGGGGGATAATGACTGGACTGTAAAAAAGATTAAAGAATAATTTTAAACAACCCATTCAAAAAATGGGGTATAGAACAAAAAAGAGAATTTACAACGGAGTTCTCTCGAATGGCTGAGAAACACTTAAAGAAATGGTCAGTCTTTAGTAATCAGGGAAATGCAAATCAAAATGACCTCAAGATTCCACCTTACAGCAATCAGAATGGCTAAGATCAAAAACTCAAGTGACAGCACATGCTGGTGAGGATGTGAAGACAGAGGAACACTCCTTCATTGCTGGTGGGATTGCAAACTGGTAAAAAACCACTCTGGAAATCAATCTGGAGGTTTATTATAGACCTACCTGAAAACCCACCTATACCACTCTTGGGCATATACCCAAAAGATGCCTTACCATGCCACAGGGATAAGTGTTCCACTATGTTCATAGCAGCCTTATTTATAATAGCCAGAAGCTGAAAACAACCTAGATGTCCCACAACAGAGGAATGGACACAGAAAATGTGGTTTATCTACACAATGGAATACTACTCAGCTATTAAGAACAAGGACATCTAAATTTTGCAGACAAATGGATGGAACTAGAAAATATCATCCTGAGTAAGGTAACTCAGACCCAAAAGGATATGCATAGGATATTCACTAATAAGTAGAAATCAGCAAAAAAAAATACAGAATTCCCAGGATACAGTCCACAGAACTCAAGAAGGCCAACAAGCCAAAGGGCCCAAGTGAGGATGCCTCAATCCCACTTGGGAGAAAAGAAATCAGTCACAGAAGACAGGGGAGGAAGGTAGGGACCTGAGTGGGAAAGGCAACAGAGAGGGGAAGAGGGGAACATAATCAGGTATGGGGGGGCAGGACTGAAGCCCTGAGGGCCAACAGAAATAATCGAAATAGGCAACCTCAGGAGGTAGGAGGTGGGGAGACCCTCTAGAATGTACCAGAGACCTGGGAAGTGAGAGACTCTCAGGACTCAAAGGGAGGGACCTTAGATGAAATGCCCTGTAGTGGGGAGAGGGAACTTGTAGAGCCCACCTCCAGTAAAAAGACAAGGTGTCAAGTGGAAGGATGGGGTTGCCCTCCTACAGTCAAAAACTGACCCAGAATTGTTCTTGTCTGAAAGAACTGCAGGAACAAAAATGAAGAGCCTGAGGAAAGGAGGTCCAACGACAGGTCCAAATTGAGATCCAGCTCAGGGGGAGGCCCCAAAGCCTGACACTAGTACTGATACTATGGTATGCTTACAAACAGGGGCCTATCATGACTGTCCTCCGAAAGGCCCAACAAGCAGCTGATTGAGTCAGATGCAGATATTTGCACCCAACCGATGGACAGAAGCTGCTGACCCCTGAGGTTGTGTTAGGGAAAAGCTGGGAGAAGCTGAGGAGGAGGGCGACCCCGTAGGAGGACCAGCAGTCTCAACTAACCTGGACCCTGGGATCTCTCTGAGCCACCAACCATGCAGCATACACTAGTTGGTCTGAGGCCCCCAACACGTATACAGCAGAGGGCTGCCTTGTCTGACCTCAGCGAGGGAAGATGCACCTAATCCTCAAGAGACTGGAGGCCCCAGGGACGGGGGAGGGGGGATCGTTGGGGTGGATGTGGGAGGTATGTCCTCTTGGAGATGGGTGGGGGGTGGCAGGGGGAGAGTTGTGAATGTGGAACAGCCGGAGGGTGGACCAGGAGGGAGATAAAGTCTTAACTGTAAAACAAAAGTTTAAAGAAAAGTTAAAAAAAAGAAAGAAAAAGAAAGAAAAAGGAGTAGAATAAACTAAAAAAGGAGGATGACAGATCATTTCCATTTCCAACATTATGTTCCTATATTTGGGAGACCTCAATCTAGATGATTTTCTAGAAAACTCTTTGAAATAATAAACTTTTACCAAAGTAGCAAGTTACAAGCAGTACACAAAAATCAATAGCTTTCCCTAAATGCCAGTAATAAAAATGCTGAGAAAAAAAAATAAGAAAAGAGCTGCCATTTTCACAATACGTTAAAAAATACCTTGGAATAAAGCTAACTAACAATGCCCCAGTCTTCTATAATAAAAATTTTAAATCACTGAAAAGAGAAATTGAAGAAACCACTAGATGACAGAAAGACATTCCATGCTCATGGATCAGCACAATATTGTGAAAATAGTTATATAAACATAAGCACCCTACAGGTTCAATGCGTTCTTCATCAATGACACTTGACAGAACTTTTTTTTTTTTTGCAAAGTCCATAGGAAGAACCAAACAGTCAAAGCAATTCTGAGCAAAAGGAACAATGCTGAGGTATCACTACTTCTAATTTCAGTTATATTAGAGATCCATAGCTGTAAAATCAGAATGCCACTAACATAAGCACAAACATGTAGATCAACATAGTAGAACAGAGGGCCCAGAAATAAATCCACTTAGCTACAGTGCTGTGATTTTTTTTTTTTTACAAAAAGGGCAAAAACATTTTGCAGAAGAGACAATTTCTTCAACAAATGGTTCTAGAATATTAGACAGCCCCTTACAGAAGAATGAAACTGAATCCATATCCTCACCCTACATAGAATCAATTAAAAATTGATCAAATATTAATGTAGGACCTGAAACTCTGAAATAATTATGAGCAAACATTTCAAATTATGGGTATATATAAGGAGTTTCTAAAAAGAACTCAAATAATAAATGAAGTAAAATCAAGAATTTGCAAATCAGACTTATTAAATTATGATGTTTCACAACAAAGGAAACAAATGAGTAGGTAGACTACAGAATGGGAAAAATCTTTCCTAACTTACAGAACACAAATGATTAACATGTGGATAACTGGATCCATATCTCTCATTCTGTATAAAATCAATTAAAATCGATCAAATATTAATGTAAGGCCTGAAACTATAAAATTGCTATGAGAAAACGTTTCAAATTATAGGTATATGCAAGGAGTAAGGATATGAGTATATATACCTATGTAAGGACATGTATATATATATACCTATGTAAGGACATGTATATATATATATACATACATGTCCTTACAAAGGATAACATATAATTAAAACCCAAAGAAACCAAATACCAGAAAAACCAAACAATTTAGTTGATAAATGAGCTAATGAATAAATACATTATGATAAATCAAATGATAAAGACAAATGCCCAATAAGCATGTGAAAAAATATTTAACATGTTTAGTCACTAGGAAATGCTATGTCACCCTAGCCAGATAGCAAACATTAGAAAAATAATCAATTCTGGCAAGGATGAGGTGAAAGGGAACCTGTATACTGCTAGTGGGAATATATATTAGTCTGTCCACTATGGAAATCAGTATGCTTATAGAGCTTCCCCCAAACAAATAATAGAACATATGCCCCAGCTATACTACCCTTGAATATACACCCAAAGTACTTTTAGTTAACATACCACAGTGATAGTAGACCCCCCTTTCTCTCTCTTCCTCCCTCCCTCACTCTCTTCCCCCTCTCTCTCCCTCTCTTTGGTAGCACCCACCATTTACAACAGGCAAGTTATAGGAAGTTATAGAACAAGTACAGAACATAGAATGAAGAAATTGTGGTATGATTACACAGTTGAATTTTATTCAGTCCTAAAGAATGAAATTATGTGGGCTTGGGAGATGGGTTAACAGTTAAGAACACTGGGTACTCTTTCACAGGACCTGGATTTAATTCCTAGCAACTCACAGCTGTGCATAACAGTTGATCTGATATATATTAGTACATATCCCTATCTGTTTGTCTGTCTGTCTGTCTATCTATCTATCTATCTATCTATCTATCTATCTATCTATCTATCTATCTATCTATCTATCTATCTATCTATCTGTATCTCTAGATGGTCTGACTGTCTTCTGGCCTCTGTGGGTACCAGCAACATAAATATACAGATATACATGTAGGCAACACACCTATACACATTAAACTAAAAATTGAAAAAGAATGAAAATGGATGCAACTGGAGATTATTATGTTAAACAAATCAGATTCAGAACCACAGATGTTACATCTTCTCTCGCATTTATGGGTTCTTGATTTTATGTAAATACACAAAATTCTTCTCATATACACACACAGTGTATATAAAACATGAAATAAAATCTAGACTCTTTGGAGAAACTGAATAATAGGAAGAGAGGGAGGGGAGAAAGAAAATTATCCAAGAGTGCATATCATTAAAGTATATAATATACTTGCATAAAATGTCATTATAAAACCTATCTCTCTATATAAGAAACTTATGCTAGTATGATTAAAACAAAACTCTCTGGAATCAAATAAATACTTTTCAATTCCCCTAATACTATAAATGATAATTATAAACAGTTTCTCCTATTACTTCCATGTATACCTAGGACCACAATAGGAATTTGTAGGACTACATTTTCAAAACATCTTCTAGGAAGAGTATATTTATTGTCTGGCTCAATGATACTTTAGTTTATAGATGTCTCTATTCTTTTTCTCTCATAACAATCACTTCTATTTATTTCTGTAAAGGAACTTTACCTACCTGAATATTATCACACATTTCTTGGCTATATGTTAACCGTTGAATTTCTGTAGGAGAGACGAGGTATAACGCCTGTCCTTCATTAGTAAAACAAAATGTCCGTGCTATTCTCATGTCTGTCAGTGGCAAATAATTAACATCCAACATTGGGCGAAGACTAGGTAAGCTGAATAGAGAAAAACAGTAAATCTGTATTTCATATTTTTGTTGATATAAATGTTTCCTTAATAAAAAAAAACTTTTAAGTCATTATTTTATGGGTTTTTATAGTATCTTCAAAGATAATAAATAGACTTCATTATGTAATCACATGTATATGCACAAACATGAGCACAATTCTATTTTTGCCCACATATATGCTTAACACATACCCTTAAAGATTAATGTAGAGGCCCATAGTCTGTCTTTAAGACAACTCTCTAGTCTTTGGGCTCAACAGAGACACATGTGGGGCAGTCTAGCATGCCTGGGCATATTGTTCTTTGTTCCCCATTCTTAGTCCCTCTTCACAGAGATTGTGATTTTCTTCTCTCTTAGCCTGTCTGAATTTAACATGACTAGTAAGTAAACATGGTCCTGGCTTAAGGGAATGAGAATAAGTAACAAATTAGCGTTTATGCATGAGAAAGACTACATCTCTAGTACCTTTCTATCCTAACCCTGCAGCTCTAATGTTAATAAGATTGTGCTAGGGGTGTACTTCAGATACTGTAGTTAAAACTAATTTTACAAACCACTAATGAAAAACAATTCCACTCTTTGTTCATCATTTCTTGAACATGGAGGGCAGAGGTAGCTGCTTTGGTCTAATCCTCACACTTAGAAACTACTCTAATTCTTTGTGTTAACTAATTTTAATTCATCCTGCAATACAGAGAAAGTACCCAAAGGTACCACTTTTCTTTTAAAAACATTTTATAACTATGCTCTTTGCATCCCAAAATTTATTCTATGATATGAGGACCGAAATCTACCTTATTGGAATAAGTATTTATTGATGATCCGGCACCATACTGCCTGGTATTTTAGCCATCAACTAGTTGTATGACTACTGAGCAACTGATCCTTGGATAGTCAGAACTGTGGTATTCTGAAAGCACAATTTGCACGCTGGATTTCAAAGACTAAATTATCCTAAATATGGGGCTGGAGAGCTAGCTCAGAGGTTAAGAGAGCTTGTTGCTTTTCCAGAGGATCCAGGTTTGCATCCTAGTACCCACACCAGACAGATGACAACTGCCTGTAACATCAGCTCCAGGGAATCTGATTCCCACTTCTAGCCTGCAAGAGCATCTAAACACACGTGTATAACCCATATCTACACATAATTAAAAATGAAAATTTAGAAAATTATCTGAAATATGAAGAATAAAATAATGGTTTAATATAAGTTATGAATGACAAACAAGCTGAGAGAAGGCAAGTGTATCACGAAGAGCCCCCTCATAAGTAAATGTCCCCATAACTGAAGCCTGTCTAGAGTTTTAATCATTTACAGACAAGATGAATTGATCTTCATTGAAAATATTTCAAAACAGTTTGACAAAGGGATAATTTGATGGAGAAAGAATCAGAAATATTTGAGAACAAGCATGCTATAATTGCTTCCACCCACCCAAAGTTTCTCTTTCAATAATTCCTTATAGATCTGCTCGTGTCTTTTCAATTAGAAATAATGAAATAAAGCACCATGTAAGTCTGATTTTACTCTTCAGGTCCTTTCCTACTTCTCTTTCTATTTACCACAAAATTTTTTGAAAGAATAACTTGTAGCAGCATAAAGCATCGGACAGTAAACATTTGAGGCTCTGGGGCCTGCAGTTTCTCCTTTGCAAGTATTCAGTTCTGCTTTGTAGTGTAAAAGCAGCATGGCCAACAAATGAATGGTGGATTCGGCTGTGCTATGAACACCTTTATTTTCAGAAGCTTGAATTAATCTAATTCCCACCAACCACATTATCTGACTTTTTCAATCATTTAATTCTTGGCTTGCAGGCTGTACAAAATCAGACCAGAGATGATTTTGTTATCACTTGCCAACCTCATATCTGCATTACTCTTTCTGCTCTGCCGTCACTATGTCTTGGTCCTTGTTTTATCTGATGACATCTCAGCCTCCTCCTTTGGGGTCTCTTACCTTCAGTGCATAAATGCAGAGGTCCCTATCTATCCTCAGCACAGTCTACTGTTCATTTCTTTTTATAGAATCTGTTGATGATCTTTGCTGTTTGCTGTTATCAGTTTTCCTAGATGACACTCAAGCCCACGTTTTTTCCAAGAGAGCAGACCTTAAATTGTTAAAACTTCTGCTGGACTGCTTAGGAGCACTTCAAGTGTTAAACTTATTTTTAATCCATTCTCAAACTCCTTATTCACATTCTTTTCAAATTCTCCCACTTTCTTATCTGCTAATAGCATTACTGTAATACAAATTCCCCAAATCCAAATCCTGAGACTTAGTAATCTCCTCTACCTTGTATAACAAATCAGCTTTGCACACAGCAGGTTTCCCTGCCCTCCATGCCTGCTCCCTCCATGCCTTGCCTGGCAGATCAAGAGCCCATCATCCCAAGCCCTGTCTCCTTGAGTATTTCCTAGTGCCCACCCACAGAAGGCTAAGTACCAACTTAAAATACCATTTCTCATAAACTTTATACCTATCTCCTCACTCAAGGTCCTCACCCATTGATGTTAGTCTTCCTCTTCAAGGTAACTTTTTCTATTATACATTTGATGACTCAATGCTTTGAAACTTTAGGGACTTAAGTTTATCAAAAGAAATGTGCATTTCCTCTATTTGCATTTTCACTTCTGTTTTCTAATTATTTGTTTACTATCATATGTTACTAATGTTTAACTCCTTTTCATGTCTAGTGTATTTTACTGTAAAATGATTTCTAGAGCAAGGCAGAATATTGACAAGCATGGCAGTTAATTCTATAGGATATTGAATGGGTTTTACTTTTTTGTAGTTTTTTCATCCAATGTCTACCATGGCATTGGTAAGTTTATAAACTCATTAGATAATATTTTTATGTTTCATGTGTTTTATATAATCTCACTGAGTAGAGTAAACTCTGAGCTTACTCCTTATTTTAAATGTCTGATGACTGTCAGTGTACTGTTGAGTGCTGACTCCATCTTTCCTGTGATTTACGTCTTCAGATAAACGATTTTACTGTGATTTCTAACATGTTAAATGGGAGATGAAAATAGTTCTTGTCTCTGTCTGTGAAAAGCTATGAGAATCAAGTGACATTCTGTGTGTACATTTCTTAATGTAATAGTGAAAGTAGCAGATGACTTCATTTCCATTTAACTTCTGTATCCAGTACTTAACATATTCCCAATAATTGCTTGTTAAATTAATGTATGAATGATTAAGAATAATTCTTTCCTTGGATCCTCGATGTCAATAATATATGTGATATATTAATATGTTCATATTAATATATATTAATAAAAATGTCAAATTTTTTTTTTAGTAAACTAAACCAAAGCCAGCCCTCACCACACCCAAATCACAAAGCTCTCTTCATGTTGTTGAATAATGGAATGTCAGAAAACTCACAAACATAATGAAACACCATATCAGGTTACAACAGTATGAATATACTTTTCACCATTCGACCTTGTTAGCACTGTTGTGATTATTGGTTAGCAATAAATATACCAAGTACCTCATTATCATGATATGCCCATTTGCACAAAAGCAAGCCAGGCAAGCGCTATTGCACATGACCACCACATCTGCTTGCAATATGAACGATGTCTCTGTGATGTTGTGAACATAAAGGCAGGTCTGGGAAGGCAGTGAGAAGACTTTGGCTTGTTTTTCTGAACAGATTATCGTATACTGGTGCTCTCCCACTTCTTGGGATGAAGACGAATAGTTCATGACCAATTTCCTTTTCCAGGTTTTTTCATTTTCATCTGTGTTGTTTGGATCCCTCCATACTTCATATGGAGGCTGCATTAAACTCCCAGTTCTGTCCATGCAGGAGAATGTTAGCACGGCTCCTTTCAATGAGAGGAATGTACCTGCAAAAACAGTTCACATCACTCACGTGTGAAGTCCTGTCTAAAGCAGCTATTTATCATGCATTGATGGGCAATAAATGTTCTACATTATGATCATTTACATGCATAATTTTGTAATATTGTAACAACATATAAAAATCAGTATGTGTTGTGAGTCAATGTGCTGTAATAACTTAGATTAATAAAATTTTAGGTCTAAAAGAAACCTAAAATATCAGTTGTCAAAACTTGTTCTTTATATTAATGAGAAAACAGGTCTAGAGGGATGATGTCACTTGGGATAGGCCATACAACCTGGACTAGAGCCTCAATTGTAGTTGATATTAGCCTGGACTAGAACTCGGGTTTTCTGATTTAAATTCCAAGATTTGTTTTTTAAAATTCAAAACATCTATTATTATTGTTTCTTGCTTAATATGTTTTTAATTAAATAGAATCACATCACTTCCCCCCTCCCTTGCCTGCCATCAGCACATCTAGCAAACTCCTCCCATCTTCCCTACTCTTAGTACAAGAACCACAGGCAGCTAATGGCTAGAGGGAGAAGGGTAATCCACCCCTTCCGGGGATGAGCCCCCTTATTGGTTGTTCAATATAGAGTGGTCAGCCCTAGAAACATAAAAATGCAATTTTTTCATTATCCTATATATCCTATATTAACATTTTAAAAGGCAAATTTTAAGTATGCATATCTTTAATTTTTCAAGTGAGTTCAAATATATAATACTTATAATAGATAATAGATAAAATATATACATATATTATTACACATTATATATGTATCTATAATATATAGTATATATATGTACACATATATAGAATATATATTATGTTTATATATGCATGTGTATATATTATATATATGTATATAATGCATATATATTATATATATTATACTACCCAATCTCAGTTTGTTTTTTAATGCTCACTTGATAGAAAATGCCTTTTAATTTTTCTGAAATTAAATCCTCAATAAATATTATTTGATTTCAACATTCAGAGTTACTCTATTCTGTCAATTTTATACTTGATCTTTTATCTTAGCCAAAAGGTCAAAAAGTGATGTTAATTTTATTTATTTATTTTGGTTTTCTGACACAAAGTATTTTTTTTGTGTAGTCCTAGCTATTCTGGAACTCATTCTGTAGACCAGGCTGGCCTTGAACTCAAGATCTAATTGCCTCTGCCTCTGAGTGCTGGGATTAAAGGCATGTCCCCCCTAAGCCTGACATGATGGCAATTTTAGTTGTATGAAAAACAAGAACTTAAAAAATATCTAGGGTTATTATCAGGTTTTGTAGAACTCAGAACTTTATTTGGGGGTTTAAATAAAATAATTTAAAGGTTTTGTCCTTTTACAATAACTCCCATCAACCCTGAGGCAAGTTTATGTATCTTAATTCAGAAAAAGGTTACTCACCTATATTTTTCAAGATTGAATGTCCATGGCAGATAACTACCTATAAGTAGTTATATGTTACTTTGTATAATTAGCATATGCTAATAACATAGCAAAAGAGAAAAGTGTTCCATTTTTTTTATCTATATCTCTATTGGGTTATTTACTTTTGGTATTCATTTTTATTTCTTTATATATTTTGGTTATTAATTTAACAGCTAGGAAAGATTTTCTCCCATTCTCTACTCTCTCTTCTCCTCTATTTGGCTGTGTAAAACCCTTTAAATTTGATGCAATCCAACTTGTCAATTTTTCCTATTATCATTGATTATTTGGGGTCCTATTTGGAGAATCACCACTGCCTGTACCTTAATCTTGAAATGTTACCTCCATGTCTTTTAAAAAGTACTTTCAAGGTTTCTGGTCCTATTCTTTGGTCTTTGATTCCATGCAAGCTAATTAACATACTTTTATGATAGGTTTGCTTTATTGATTAATTTCATTAGGGCAGATTTCTAAGTCTTTGTGAACTTTTAAGATAGGATTTAGGCAGGTCAGTTTACTGGATCAGGACTGGGAGATCAGGTAGAACTGGTGGTTTCTACTCAGGAATTAGGCACAATAAGATGTTATAACTAAGTAACAAACACAATATGATCAATTACAAAGTAAGGTGAATCGGGATTCAAGAAACCTAACTTTGAATGTAATTCTCTAGCTTGCTTGAAGCATGTTTGTCTTTTCTGGGCTTCATTTTATTAATTATTAATATTGAGATTACAATATATCAATACACAATGGGGACAAGAAATGGCCCATTAGTTAGACTAGCATCACACAGGGACTTGCTAAAAGTGCAAATCCTCAGACTACTTTAGACCTACTGAGTCAGAGGGGGTGGGGATCCTTACTGCAACAATACATTTAAATGATTCTGATTCAAACAAGAGAGACAGTCTAGAAGAGAGTCTCTAGGTATTTTCCAACTCTCCAATTCAATGATTAAACTTACTTCAAATTTCCATGTTAGTGGCAAGAGTTTGTTGCTAGGACAAACAAGATAATCTATATGAAAGCATTCCTTAAAAAAAGAAGGGGGGGATTTTATTCTCAGTGGCTTCTTTTTCAGTTACTGATTCAACCTCCTTACTAGTTCTGGGGTTGTTCAGGTACACTGTATGATTCCAGTGTTGTATTCATTTCCTTTAGGTTATCCAGTTTGTTAGAACACTAGGGTCAGAACAACCATGATGAGGTACAACCTCATAGCTGTTAGGCTATTTTTAAAACATCAAAAGCTAGTGATGGCATGGTGTGGAGAAACTAAAACACACATTGTTTGTACAACCACATGTGCAGAGTAATAGTGCAATGGACACGTGTCAGAACATGGTCCAAGAATGGAGTTCCGTGAGGAGAAATTTGAGTGCTTGTGAGAAAACTCTAAGAAAACAAGAGTCTTGTGCCTCAGTTTAATCAAAACATGGAATTGCTCTTGGAATGTGCTTTTGTGCCCCTCACTGGCGAGCTTACTTCAGATTACTCATTACAACTGGCTATTGTTCTTTGTTTATATGCTTCTATAGAAAAACATGTTTTCGCCACATGCAGTTTGTCCTTTTGATTATATACAGCTTGAATTCAGGTGATCTTTCTTGGCCTTAAGGGTATAAATTGTCTGATGCTGTGAATAAAGTTGGCTATTGCATGAGGTTTTAGTCTGCCTCATTTGTAGGGTCCATTCTCACAAGTCCCACTGCCAATTAACGTGGTAAACAGACATGGAAAAGGATGTGGAGATGTTCTAAAAAATTAAAAATGGGACTGACATATAATCATGCAATCCAGCTCTGGGGTTGGATCCCAGGACTGTGAGGGAGGACATACATGCTTATCTGCAGCACCATTCACAACCTAAGTCTCCAGCTGATGAATGGATAAACATGTGATTTATGGATGCAATGTAATACTGTTTAACCTTAGAAGAAGGCACCTCTCTAACATTCAGACGTAGAACAACATTGTGGGTATTGCTTTTTGTGAAATAATCCAGTCCCAAAGGCAACTATTATATGCATTTTCTAACACAAAGCACGTAAGGCAGTTAAGCTCATATACACTGAGAATAAATTGATGGTATCCATGAAAGTGAGGAAGGATGATGAAGAATTGTTAATAAACTAATACATTTTAATTATATAAGGTAAGTTCTAGAGATGTGCTGCGCAGTACTGAATTATAGATGATAATGCCAGGGACAATACCATGAGGGTTTCCATAAATTGAGTGGGGTCAGTGGAGAATGGATATAGCAAAGTGATGGGGACCAGAATAATAATCACAGGCAATCAGTGGGCTGTGAAGATGAAAAGCAGAAACTCCACTTTCTCTTGGGACTTTTTGTCACCTGTTTTTTTTCATATGGAGTTCTACTCCCCTTTCTCTTCTTACTGCTCTTAATTTGACTTCTGGTTATTCTTTTGTTTTTCTTTCAATGGTTAATTATAAATCAAACATGAACCTAACACCATAGCTTTGTACTTTTTAATTAATGAATTTTAAAGCACAGTACTATGTTTACAGAAAATCAGGCAAATCATATATAGTGCCCATATATCTCTTGTATCATTTCTAACCAGCCACACTTTGTATTAATAATCTATTTTTGATATAACCGATCAACTGATGTTGGCACATTATGGATAGTTAAAATTCCAAAACAGTAGGATACCACCTTGAAAAATTATAGAAGATAGAGATTTTTTTATTGGATCATATGTACTAGATAAGAGAAAATCTTGCAAACTAGATGGCAGAAGTCTATGTTTATTTTTAGTTTGCCATTATTTTATTGTTTAAGAATGACAGAAATCTCTAAATTGAGAGGCAGAATGTTAGTTCAGGGAATTATTTTTAAATTGATACTTAATACTTTATTTTGCACTCACTGATCTGGTTCTAATTTAAGCAGAAAAAAAGTACATATTTCCTCAAAATAAGTAATGCAATAAAAATCATTTTTCACTATGTAGTATCAGCTTAAAATACAGTGTTTGTTCTTAGTCGAGTCAAGCATTTCCCTGAATTTGCCATACTCATAGAGTTGACACTTCTGCTTGTTAACTATTTATGCATATGTACAACAAGTTAATATAATACTACAACTATCTCTAACCTCTCATGTTATATGTACTGTTTAAAAATAAAATCTCTTATCCTATATATTGATGAAATCTTTTTAGGCTTAAAATTCCTAAAACATTATATGTAGAAAAGAGGGTAATAATGATTAGAATCTATTAAAAATATTTAAAGGGATGTCAAGTGAAATAAAAAATGAGAAGATAATCCAGGTAGAATAGAACGTACTACTAAATTGAGTTCTTGAGGTTCTACCAAGAAAAGGAAATGGAAACTTTGGATATCCACTTTAGGTCAGATAGCTTCTGACTTAATTATTCTGACTTCTTCAAGAAGGATGTAAAAATACTCACGTTCTGGCCTGGCATAGAACTTTGGAAAAATACTGCAATTTGTTACAAATGAATTGGACTTTCTTGTGCATTAACATCTATCTCAGAGCTTTAAAGAAGCTTATTTTCAAAGGTAGTTTTTAGCCTGGCCTTTCTGGTTTTCCATCATAGAAACCACTGTACTCTTACCCAGAAGGACTGGTAAATGACAGTATGGTGAGTGTTGAAAGGGTATTTGAGTTCTGAAATTCTCAGTAGTTCATATTACATAGGAGACATATAATCCTCACTATTGTCTGAAATCAATGCATATTAGTAAAGTTGAATAAGTAGTAACAGGTAAACAACTAAACAAGAACTCTTACCACTTGGCAATACCACCACCGGCTCTGTAAACCTTTGTTCATCTGATGATGGCAGGTTTAGGGAGATGAGTACTACCATTCCCAGACTAGTTCCAACAAACAGACAAGGGGAAACAGTTGAGTCATTCTTCCGTGCAAAGGACTCCATGAAGTATAAAGCTGTAATTGCTTCTTTAGAATCTTTGTCAATACTGGAGATGCTAGAGCTCCTGGAGCGGCTATAGGAATTCTCTCGGGTTTCTATGAGCATTTAAAAAGCAAAAATCAAGCATTAGTCAATCCACAAAACCAGCCAAATTTAATATCTGTAAACCATAATTATGAGAGAAAAATTATTCTTTGTTTATTAACATGAAAGACATCTTATTCAGGTTACTGGCTCAATTTGAAGGTAGAGAGTCTCAAGTCTATATGTGTTATCATAAACTCAGGCAGAGTTATAACCAAACCTTCAGTCTCCTGAGTTCTAGCACAAGTTTTCTTTTGTATGTTTCCTGAATGATCACTTAAAATTCTTTAATCAGGAAAAAAAATCCTTAAATCTAAATAGTCAAGATACAAAATTTCAGATACCACTTAATTGTTTTTCCTTCCCATATTTTGATCATAGAAGCCATATTAATGATTCTTTGGCAATTCATACTTACCAACAGTATCATGGTTACCAACCTGAAAGGAT
Source organism: Tokudaia tokunoshimensis (assembly GCA_036184795.1). Classification (NCBI taxonomy): domain Eukaryota; kingdom Metazoa; phylum Chordata; class Mammalia; order Rodentia; family Muridae; genus Tokudaia; species Tokudaia tokunoshimensis. Next base: position 23,372,560 of record BTHU01000015.1, read on the forward strand.
CAATCTGGATCATAAATGTTCTGTGATAAATATATTGTATATCCTAAGCAATTAAAACTATAAAAATTGAACTTTTATCTTGAGTAAAGAAAAGCGATTTATTTGAACTTATTATAAGCTGCCTACCTACAGTCCAAATCCAGTTCTAACTTTCCCAAGGATGAAAGAAGATTGTGCCACCCAATAACACTGGCTTTTCTGAGAAGACTTCAGCTCATTTAAAAAAGAAACAATAGTATGGTTTTGGATGCTCTTGCTCTATTAACACCTGTACATGTGTACCCTCCAACCAGCACAAATTCACCCATCTGTTCAACAGCAATACTGTTACACTTTTTCTAATTGCTGTAGTATACAAGCTCCTAGTTTTTTTTTTTTTCTACGATCTTTACTCACCTTTTCTCTTGATAGGTCTGAAATCTGTGTCTTGATAATTCTTATAGGACCAGAAGAAATACAAGTTCTTCAAAAATATTTTTAGAAGAAACAGAACTCAATGTTCCTAACTTCCTATATCTATTCCTTACCAAATTTATAAAAAATAGCTCATCATCAAATTTAAAGATGAGACACAAGTTGGGTTATCATCTATATACTTTACAAACTTAAAGACAGAATTATAGTTAAACTGTTTTCTAGCATAAACTAGAGGCAGAAATATTTACAGCTCAATTTTGCAGCAGCCATTTCAATGGCTGTGCTCGTTCTTAACCCTCACATGGTATTTCTACTCCAACATTTACTACCACTCAACACCGATATTCACAAACACCTGTTAGAAAGATAATATTGTGATTTTCCACATCTCCAGAAGCAGATTCAGTATGGCATAATATTAAACAAAACCTGAGTAATGAATTCATTATAAACATTTTTTGAAGAACAATAATTGATTATTGTTTGAAATTGTAAAGGATGATATAGAGTTACTATAACCAAATCTTTCCATTTTTTTCCCCAACTCTGCTCCTAAAATCTTTATTACCAAAAGAGTAAAAGCAAAACTACAAGATTCTGTTTTCTTGCCTTCACTAATTTTTTTATGTTTTCCTCTTGTATTGCATTCATTCTCATACTTATTCTATAAACAAGGAAACAATACTTCCTTAAAAGTTTTACAAGCATTATAAACTTTATTTAGTTTTTATTTGTTATTTATTTTTGTGGTACTGGGGATATATCCTGGACTTCATGCAGACCAGGTAACTGCTCAGACACTGAATTATATCCCCAGACCCTTTTGAACTTTATGCTTTGAGACAGGGTCTTGTTAAATGGTCCAGACTGATCTTGAGCTCCCTTCCTAACCCAGGCAGGTCTTGAAATTGCAATCCTCCTGCCTCAGCCTCCCCAGCAGCTGGGATTACAGGTCTGTGCCACCAGACCCGGCTATGATTCTAAATTTTAGAATTTAATAACGTGTTCTTTTAAACGTGGTTATGTTCCTTTGACAGTAGAGGAAATTAAGGTTGCAGTTACAGATTATCTCCTTGCATAGCCTACCTACAGTGGAATCATTTTATTTTTGGAGATAAGGAATAAAGTGAGTAAGGAATAGAATTAAAGTTATGGTCACAGCCAGACAGGATATCTCAGTTTTTCAATGTCATGTAATTTTTTTTTAAATCATCTTTTAAATGTAACTTCCATTTCTTTGTCTTCCAGGACCTGTTATCACGATAAACCAAATTTTAAACTGTACTCACAGAAATTGATATGTTTATCCTACCTTCAGTTGTAACTGGTAAAGAAATCTCCATGCAAGCAGCTGACTGTGCCTTTCTAAATGGTGGTCTTCCAGGACCCCAGCGATTTACTTTTGAAACATCAGCACTGGAAAGACGTTTTCCAGAACTGCAACTCTGAGAGGTTGGACTTGTGCAGTGTCCATTTACATGGTCTGTACCAAGAGGAAGAAGGCAGAATAAATATCATAATTAAGTCTTCAGATGAGGAATCCAAAGGCATAGGTTAAGAAACGGAGGAACAGGACGTCCTCTTCTTCCAATTCATTTGGATATGACTAATTCTTTGTTATTTTAAGATTTAGTTACAATTTCAGATTATAAAAAAATCAAGATACTTATTATGTATAGGACATATTTTCATAATTGCCTAATTAACATTTTTGAAATGTCATATATTTCCCTACTATGTATTTAACATATTGTTAAATGGCAATATGAAATACGTTTTAATACTGTACTTTTTGTTGCATTATTTGAACAGATCCATTTCATGTAAGATTTGAAAGGACTTTCTTTACTTGGAATTTAAGGTGTAGAATGATAGCATCATACTGTGCACCTGAGAATGGTACTTAAATATGCCTGCTTGGAGCCACGCTCCCTACATGTAATTTCAGTTCTGACACTAATTATTTCTGCCTACTAAAGTCTTCACACTTTGGTTTCCTCTGTAAATCTAGAATATTATTATATACATCATGCAGTTTCTGTAATTTATGGAATATATGTCTTACATGGAGGGCTGCAATAGACACTGCATAAAATCTGTTATGATCACTCTTATTTCAGAGTATAAAAATTATTCATGTATAAATTATCCATCTAATGTTGGTGAATGTTTGAGTATTACTTTAAAAACTTCAGGCTAGGAGTAGACCTTAATGGTAGGAAACTTATTCAGTATGGGCTTCATCCACAAAAACATATTTTCTTATTTTGCTTAAAGTTAAGAAATTGTATTTGAAGTATCACTCATAGTTCTGCAACATAAAGAATGCATTATGAACCATTTTGCTTTGGTCATCCTTGAGAACAAGCTACATGGAAATGTCTACTGGAAATGCTGAATATGTAGAATTGGCAATCCATAATAGGCTTTCTGTATTGAACAGTTTCAAAGCCTAAAATTATGTGTTTCCTGGATTCCTACTCAAGGGCAGGAATTATTTCTCACTATTTTAATGTGAATTAAACTAGATTTTTTCCTATTAATTTTTAAAATGAGAGTTAGTGTTTATTAACATTTAAATGGTAGGCAATCTATGTATACGCATATATATATATAATTTCATTCAACTTTCAATAATCCTTTAATATAATTTATTATTATTGTGATATATATGAGGAAAACGAAGAACTAAAAAAATGACATTTTCTCATCAGGCAATATTCTAAATTGATTTTCTCAATTGATATACATGCTTAAAGTAGATTACAGCGTTAGCTAAAATGTTTGGGAAAGAATGATACCTTTGAAAATATATTTAGTAGTTTTTGAGAAGCTGATGAAGTACATTGAAATTAGTCATTTTGGAAACAAGCAACTTTTATATTGAATAGAATGTCAGAAACTCCAGCTGAAAAGGCAGAAGTTATCTTATGAGGAGTTAGACACTGGGAAGAGAAAGTCAAGAGTTCTATTCCTTCTTAAGTTAGAGCAACTGTTGACACTAACATCTTAATGAGAATTAGAACATAGCAACTACTTAAGGAATAATTTGCAACAATACCCCCATCCTGAGTGCAGCACTCAGTAAAAACCTGCTCTCTCCAAGGACACAATACCTTGCTTTAGGGCCTATGGCTTATACACCATGCCCATCAACACACACACACACACACACACACATGTGATTGTATGTATTAACCAAGTATGTAGATACCATAATAGATGTTCAAGATAAATAAGAATTGATATAAAAAAGGAAAAAGGTTAGTTATAGCTCAGACAATCAACCTGAAAATTTATAAGACAGTGCCAAATCCAAAGAGAAAGAAATCTAGCTATTAACAAAGTCATTCACTGTCCTATTATTTATTTATTCTTTGATGAATAGTTTAGATTTTCCCAGTTATCAATTGTCTCCAAGAGACTGTTTTTGAATTTTTAATTAGATATTTATTTATATTTCAAATGTTATCCCCTTTTCTGGTTTCCCCTCCAGAAAACCCCCTATCCCATTCCCCTCCCTCTGCTCCCTAACCCACCCACTCCTGCTCCCCTGTGGCATTCCCGTATACTGGGGCATTGAGCCTTCACAGGATCAAGGGCCTCTCCAACCACTGATGTCTGACAAAGCCATCCTCTGCTACATATGTGGCTGTCTCCAAGAGATTTAAAAACTAAGTTTATCTTTAACTTATCAGATATTTACTATTTTTAGACTTCTGTATTTTTTGAGTCTATTGAGATTTCTCCTGGTATTGTTTTCCTCCTTTTTCCTGAGATTTGGATTTTTGGGAGTTGGATTCTTTCAGGTTTGTGTGTGTGTGTGTGTGTGCGCACATGTTTGTAAGTATGCCACTTTTTGACATAGAGTATCACTATACAGTTCAGGGTGTTCTTAAGACTTATATTTTTGCTTCTCCTTTCCAAATGTTGGGAATGTAACAGACATGTGCCACCATATATGGCTTTAGCTGTTGTATAGCCAGGAAAGCATTTATTTAATCTTCATTTTTAAAAACGTTTCCATTGCATATGCATATTTTAGGATGATTTTTTTTCCAGTAGTTTAAACATACTTTACTACTGTCTTCTAGCTTTCATTTTCTGTGGAAAATCTGCTTCATTCCTGTTTTGGCTACTTGACATGTTAAAATGGTCATTTCCCATCTCTGGCTAATTGGCTATACTTTTGGAACTGTGGATTTTTATTGTTTATCAAATTAGTCAACTACTCAGCATTATTTATTCAAGCATTATTTCTGTCCCTCTCCCCATTTTTTCTCACTTCGTAGAATTCTTACAGTTATATATATTAGGTGGCATAGAGTTTTGTCCTAAACAGTACATTTTTGAGTCTATTAATGTTTTTCTTATGCAGTGCTAATTATTTTTATTAAGCCCATTTAGTGCATTTAGCATCTCAAGGACAGTATTTTTTATCTCTAAAGTTTTTTGAATTTTATGTTTCTTTTTGACCTCTGCATATTTACCAACAGTTCACTAGCTCTAGCCTGTCTGTAATTTCAATGTCAGTTTCTATTGATTAAAATTCTCTCTTCTTCCTAGGCTCTGCTTCAGTAGGTTCTAGATATTATTACATGTTATTCTTTCAAGATATTCAGCGTTCTTTAAAGATGCTTCAGACCTTTTCCAGGACATAGTGACATTTTTTAAAAAGAGGATATTTTACTTTTATTTTTAAAAAGTTATATATCCACATTAACTTGTCTAAAATGTTGAGAACAGTATACAGGTAAGCGAAGTGAATGACAATGATGTAAGGGAGAGCTACTCTATGATGCAGCACCTATAAAGCAGTATGGTATTAGCTAAAAGAAAATTTGAATTAGTTGTAAAGGTATATTGCAAATTTTAAGGAAACTACTGAAAAAGCAAAACAACAACAAAACAAAAACAAAAAACTCCAAACCCCATAGTATAATTGAACCATCAAGGTAAAAGATAATGAAAGAGAAAAATGACCAATTCTTGCATTCCCCTCCCTACCTCCCAACTTTAAGCTCTACAGCCTAGACAAAGAGGATATCTCCTTAGGGTAGGAGACAAAATTAAGCCCAGACCTTAGATTTTAATTGTAGTCCCAGATCTACAATGCAGAAATCCAATATTGAGCAAACTGCCAACAATATCACCAGACAAAACTTGTAGACGGAGCAACTAACAGTGTATTAGAAAAGGCTGCTATTTTCCTTCACCACTTTTCCTCTAACTTCCAATTCGAAGTGGAAAGCAAGTCTCCATCCATATGGATGACAGCTAGCACAGGGCTCTGTTTGGAGCCCAGTGCCATGCTTTTCATTATGAAGTTCAGTATCTGGTAAGAATGAGAGACTTGTAGGCAGACTAATGCTCATGAACCAAGCTTCTAGACAACCGTGGAAAATCAGGTGAAGACTGATGGGACAGATTTGGATTTTGCTCTATCATCTCCAGCATTAGAATGAGTCCAGGACACAGTCACCTTTTCTCCTGAAACTGCAGGCCAATCCAGATGTTACATTCAGATGCAACCTAGTTTAGCATCAGACTTAGTAGTCCATGGAGCTGTACTCACCATTTTTAAAATTGGAGAACTCAGCTATCACCAGGTATGTGCTTACAAATGCAGCTTATCACTCACTGCCTTGACATTAGGTAGACACCTATGTTCCATTAGGAGAGATTCATATTTCAGCCTACATCACTGCCAGATAGGGCAAGGTCTCGGTGAACTCCAAACACTTTACAGGTTCTTATGACCATGATGCTCATTTAGAATCAGGATAGATAGCTAAGGAATCACATCATCATTTTAACCTTGGGAAGTATTATATGTTAGAAGACTCCATTCACTGGAGGTAGAACAAGGTAATAGGGTTAACATTGCCATAAAGTTCTTCCTTCTGGTTCATGCCTCCATGCATATTCTCTAATAGGCTTGTCGAGCTCCACCGTACTTCACCTACTTCCACCTGCTTCCCAGAAAGCCCACTCTAATATCCCTAATCACCCTGCCTGCTGGGCCCCCACCAAGCCCAGAAGCTTGAGTTCTATCCTGCCTTATTGAAGGTCCATCTTCATTCCAGTCTGCACCTCTACTTGCGCATTAAGCCATCTCCCACCCCAGGGAGACCTTCTTTAACCCAAGACACACAGTTCCACCTGTTTCCCAGGAGTCCCAGGCCAAGCAATACCAGAGAGAACTAGATAGTGAAAGGTGAGTACAAGAACATAATCAACAGAAGCCAATACAATGTTGCACCATTAGAACCCAGATCTCCTACTAAAACAAGCTCTGGATAGCCTAACACCTTAAGAGCAAGACTGTGACCTTAAATCCCATTGCATGAAGATGATACAGATCTTTAAAGAGGATATAAATAATTCCCTTAAGAAATATAGGAAAACAATCAAACAGGTGAATAAAATTAAGAAAATCGTCCAAGACATAAAAATGGAAATAGAATCAATAAAGAAAACACAAATGGAAGCAACACTGGAGATAGAAAACCTAGGAAAGAGAACAGGAACTACAGATGCAAGCATCACCAACAGAATATAGGAGATGGAAGAGAGAATCTCAGGTGTAGAAGATACCATAGAAGAAATTGGTACATTGGTCAAAGAAAAATGCAAAATGCAAAAAGTTCCTAACTCAAAACATCCAGGAAATCTCGATACAATGAAAAGACCTAACCTAAGAATAATAGGATAGAAGGTAAAACATCCCAGTTCCAATGTCCAGAAAATATTCTCAACAAAATCATAGAAGAAAACTTCCCTAACCTAAAGAAAGAGATGACTATAAATGTACAAGAAGCTTACAGAACACCAAAAAGGTTGGATTGGAAAAGAAAATTCTCCTACCACATAATAAACAAAACACTAAATGTACAGAACAAAGAAAGAATATTAAAACTGCACGGGAATAAGGCCAAGTAACATATAAAGGCAGACCTATCATAATTACACTTGACTTCTCAACAGAGACTTTAAATGCTAGAAGATTCTGGACAGAAGAGACTTGTAGACACTAAGAGACCACAGGTGCCAGCCCAGACTACTATACCCAGCACAATTCTCAATCATCATAGATGGAGAAACCAACATATTCTATGACAAAACCAAATTTAAACAATATCTTTTTGCTAATCCAGCTCTACAGAGGATTAACTAGATGGAAAACTCGAACACACATAGGGTAATTATACCCAAGAAAACACAAGAAATTAATCATGTCATAGCAAACACAAGAGATTCATACACACACAGTGCCACCTCTACCATCAAAATAACAGGAATTTAAACTCATTGGTCATATCTCTCAACATCAATGATCTAAATTCACAAATAAAAAGACACAGGCTGCCGGGAGGTGGTGGTGCACGCCTTTAATCCCAGCACTTGGGAGGCAGAGGCAAGAGGATTTCTGAGTTCGAGGCCAGCCTGGTCTACAAAGTGAGTTCCAGGACAGCCAGGGCTACACAGAGAAACCCTGTCTCAAAAAAACAAAACAAACAAACAAAAAAAAGACACAGGCTAATAGACTAGGTATGTAAATAGGATCCACCATTCTTCCACATATAAGAAACTCACCTCAGCAACAAAGACAAACATTACCACAGACTCAAGGGTGGGAAAAAGATTTACCTAGCACACAAACCCAAGAAACAAACTGGAGTAGCCATTCTAATTTCTAATAAAATAGACCTTCAACCAAGAGTAAACAAAAGACTTTATACTTATCAAAGGAAAAATCTACCAAGATGATATCTCAATTTTGAACATTTATGCCCCAAATACAAGGGCACTCACATTTGGAAAAGAAACTTTATTAAAGCTTAAATCACAGATTGAGCCCCACACAATAGTAGCAAGAGACTTCTTCACCCCACTCTCACTAATGGACAGGTCATCAAAACAGAAACTAAACAGAGAAACAATGAAACTTAACAGATGCTATGAACCAAATGGATTTAGCAGGTATCTATAGAATCTTCCACCCAAAACAAGAGAATATAACTTCTTCTCAGAACCTCATGGAACCAACTCCAAAATTAACCATATAGTCAGACACAAAGCAAGCCTCAACAGATACAAGAAAATTGATACACCCTCTTGCATTCATGGATTAAAGACTTTCTAGAATTCAATGAAAATGAAGGCACAGCATATGAAAACTTAAGGTTACACATGCTAAGAGAAAAGTTCATAGCACTAAATGCCTTCATAAAGAAATTGGAGAGATCTCATACTAGAAACTTAAGAGCACACCTGAAAGCTCTAGAACAACAACAACAAAAAAAGAACAAACACAGCCAAGAGTTGTAGACAGCAGGAAATAGTCAAACTCAGAGATAAAATCAATAAATTAGAAACAGAATAATACAAAGAATCAACAAAATCAAGAATTGGTTCTTTGAGAAAAACAACAAGATAGACAAACCCATATCCAAACTAAGTAAAAGGCCCAGAAACAGCATCAAATTAACAAAATCAGAAATAAAAAGGGACACATAACAACAGAAACTCCTCAAACTATTCCACAAGATAGAAACAAAAGTAACACTACCTAATTCATTCTATTAGGCCACAGTTATGCTGAGACCTAAACCACACAAAGACCCAATAAAGAGAACCTCAGACCAATTTCCTTCATGGAAATTGATGTAAAAATACTCAATAAAATCCTCACAAACAGAATCAAAGAACACTGTTTTAGTCAGGGTTTCTATTCCTGCACAAAATCACGACCAAGAAGCAAGTTGGGGAGGAAAGGGTTTATTCAGCCTACACCTTCCACATTGCTGTTGATCACCAAAGGAAGTCAGGACTGGAACTCAAGCAGGTCAGGAAGCAGGAGCTGATGCAGAGGTCATGGAGGGATGTTTCTTTCTGGCTTGCTTTCTCTGGCTTGCTCAGACTGCTCTCTTATAGAACCCAAGAATACCAGACCAGAGAAGGTACCACCCACAAGGGGCCCTCACCCCTTGATCACTAATTGAGAAAATGCCCCACAGCTGGATCTCATGGAGGTACTTGCCCAATTGAAACTCCTTTCTCTGTGATAACTCCAGCCTGTGTCAAGTTGACACACAAAACCAGCCAGTACAAACACATCAAAAACATCATTCATCATGATCCTCCCAGGGATGTAGGAATAATTCTATACATAAAAAACGTACCAACATAATCCATTACATAAACAAACTTGAAAAAGTCATATGGTCATCTCATAAGATGCTGAAAAAGCCTTTGAAAAAAATCCAACACCTCTTAATGTTAAAAGTTTTGGAGAAATCAGAACTTCAAGCCACATAACTAAACATAATAAAAGCAATATACAGCAAGCCAATAGGCAATATCAAATTAAATGGAAAGAAACTTTAAGCAATCCTACTAAAATCAAGGATAAGACAAGACTGCCTACTCTCTATCCAATATAGTACTTGAAGTTCTGGCCAGAGCAATAAGACAACTAAAGGAGATCAAGGGGATAAAAATTGGAAAGCAAAAAGTCAAAGTATCACACTATTCACAGATGATATGATAGCATACATAAGAAACTCCATAAACTCTACCAGAGACCTCCTACAGCTATTAAACAGCTTTAATAGAGTATCTAGATATAATGTTAACTCAAAGAAATCAGTAGCCCTCTATTATGAAAATGATAAATGGTCTGAGAAAGAAGTTAGAGAAATAATACCCTGCACAATAGTCACAAATGGTATAAAATATCTTGGTGTAACTATAACCAAGCAAGTTAAATATCTGAATGACAACTTCAAGTCCCTGAAGAAAGAAAGTAAAGAAGACATCAGAAGATGGAAAGATCTCCCATTCTAATGGATTGGTAAGATTAACGTAGTGAAAATGGCCATCATACCAAAAGCAATCTACAGATCCAATGCAATCCCTATAAAAATTCTAACATGATTTTTTTCCAGACCTTGAAAGAGCAATTCTCAACTTCATATAGAAAACCAAAAAATCAGGATAGCCAAAACAATCCTGAGCAATAAAAGAACTTCAGGAGGAATCATCATCCCTGACATCAAGCTGTACTCAAGCAATAGTGATAAAAACTGCATGGTATTGGTACAGAATCAAACAGGTTAATTAATGGACTTGAATAAACCCACACATCTATGGACACTTGACTTTTGACAAAGAATTCAAAACCATACAATGGAAAGAAAAGAAAGCATCTTCAACAAATAGTGCTGGTCTAACTGGCAGTCTGCATGTAGAAGAATGCAAATAGATCCATATTTATCACCCTGCACAAAAATCAAGTCCATATGGGTCAAATACCTCAACATAAAACCAGATACACCAAACCTGATAGAAGAGAAAGTGAAAAATAGCCTTGAATACACTGGCACAGGACACAAATTTCTGAACAGAATACCAATAGCTCAGATACTAAGATCAACAATTAATAAATGGGACCTCATGAAACTGACAATTTCTGTAAGAAAGAGAACCTCATCAATAGGACAAAATGGCAGCCCACAGAGTAGGAAAAGATCTTCACTAAACCTACAAATGACAGAGGACTAATATCCAAAATACATATAGAACTCAAGAAATTAGACATCAATAAACCAAATAACCCAATTAAAAAATGGGGCACAGAGCTAAACAGAAAATTCTCAACAGAGGATCTCTAATAACCAAGAAGCACTTGAAGAAATGTTCATCATTCTTAGTCACCAGGAAGATGCAAATCAAAACGACTCTGAAATTTCATCTTACACCTTGGTCCTGCTGTAATTTGATGTGCCAGGTTGGATTTGTAGCCAGAGTGGATGGGCTCTGCTTCTCTGAGGAGCAGGGGAAGGGGTAGTGAGGGGAGTGGTTTTTGAGGGTTGGAATGGGAGAAGAGGATGAAGGGGGCCTGTGATCCAGATGTAAAATGAATAAATATGTTAACAGAAGAAATGTATCTAGAAATGTTCTAGCTTCGAAGTCATGTCATACTGTCAGGGAAACACTACTTAGATGTCAATCCAAACTGAGAAGCAAATAATAAATTGGATTAATACCCACAAGTCATTTTCATAGTTGAATAAAAAACACAAATGAATTATGCCCCACTGCCAATAGTAACAATCTTATTCTTCTGAGAGAGAGGAAAATATAATAAGAGTAGTTGAAAAATTAATTTTTAACATCATGAAACATGTGAAAAGTAAAATTAACATAATTCTACCTTTTATTTCTTTTTTATTAATTTTAGTGTATATGAAGTATAGTTGTGTGTGTGTGTCTGTGTGTCTGTGTGTGCTTACATTCATATGTGAAAGTGGGTATGTATGTAGAAGCTAGAGAGCAAACTTGAGAGTAGGTCTTTGCTTAAACTTTTACACAAACTTTAACTTTTTATAAACTTTTATAAAAAAAAAAAACACTATTAGATTTAAAATCACATATTAACCCTAACACACTAATAGTAAATTCAATAACCCCCAATCACCAGTAAATAGGTCATGCAGACAAAAATAGAGAAACTCTGAAGTTAAACAACATAAATCAAATTGACCTAACAGACATCTATAGAACATTCTACTCAAACACCAAAGGATATACTTTTTTCTCAGTGGCTTATTAAACTTTTTCCAAAATGGACCACATATTAGCACACAAGGCATATTCTTACCAATACAGAAAACTTGAAATGTCTTGCATCTTATGCTACCATGATGTATTAAATAAAGTAGGATCTCAACAACAATAGAAACAGTAGACAGTACACAACCTCATGGAAGCTGAACAACTCACTACTTAATTAAAATTGGGTTCAGGAAGAAATCAAGAAGGAAATTAAAAACTTCCAAGAATTAAATGAAGATGAAATCACAACACACCCAAATCTACAGGACAATGAAGGCAAGTCTAAGAGGAAGGCATTAAGTGATTACATAACGAACAAAGAAAAAACAACCCGAACTGGAAAGATCTCATATTAATAACCTAATGATACAGTTGAAGTTTTAGAAAATAGGAAGAAGCTGGAGAGATGGCTCAGTGGTTAAGAGTGTCAACTGCTCTTCCGAAGGTCCTGAGTTCAAATCCCAGCAACCACATGATGGCTCACAACCATCCGTAATGAGATCTGATGCCCTCTTCTGGGGTGTCTGAAGACAGCTACAAGAAAAAGTATCTGAGGACAGCTACAGTGTACTTACATATAATAAAAACAGTGTTAAATAAATAAATCTTTAAAAAAAAAGAAAATAGGAAGAAAATACCTAAAAAGTGTAGATGAGAAGAAATGATCAGTCTCAGAGCCAAAATTTATAAAATATATATGAAAAAAGTCAATTAACCAAAGAATTGATTCTTTGAAAAAATTCATGGTATCGACAAACCTTTAGGCAAATTAATCAAAAGAAAGAGAAAGACAATCCAAATTATAAAATTAGAGATGAAAAGGGAGACACCGTAACAGATGACGAGGAAATTGAGAGAACTATAAGGATATCTTTTAAGTCTGTATTGCACCAAGCTGGAAGACCTAAAAGAAATGGATGATATGATCTATTGAAGCTAAATCAACATGAAATAATTTAAACAGACCTGTAAGCCACACTGAGAGAGAGAGAGGCAGAACTGAAAATCTCCCAACTAAACAGAAACTCAAGGCCAGATAGATTTAGTGCAGAATTCTACCAGAGCATCAAAGTATCATGGATCTTACATCTACTAGTTAGCAGTAATGATCTTAGTTTCTCCTTTAAGAAGAACAAAATATTGGGATTGGGAACAATAATAACAATCTTAAAGAGCTTAAAAAAAAGCATAATATAGAACAGTTTTCTACACCTGAATGGCACAGAAGTGTCTATTTAACCATGACCTTCATCCAATTTCAGGCCAAAGCTTTTCATCAGAACAAGGGAATATATAATATAGGTTAAGTAATGAAGTTTCAAAAAGCATAACCAAAAGTCTCACATTAGGACAAGCAGATACAAGTGCTGAAAGAAGTGTCAAGGTCTATCTGAGAAAGTTTATCTCACCATGAGATTTAATGCATAGCCTAAGACCACTACAAAAAGCCAAGCACCTCAAATGAAATTATCTATAATGTTCAAAAACAAACAAAACAAAATGGCAACAAAAACCAGAGCCAGAACTCCACCTTATAGCAGACTTTTTTGGTTAAATATTATTACTTCTAAATAATGCTAACCTACACAACAGGGAAAAGAAATCCAGAAAAATGTTCATTTACAAAATTACAGTTATAAAGTCTATCTATGACAAATGTTTTAAAACATTTTTGTGATGAAAAAAAAAAAAAACCCAAGAAACATCACGTACCTTGGTGTGAAATGTGCTATAAAATGTAATTTGTGAAATGATTATTAACAAACAAAATGTTGAATGCTGCCAACAGAACTCCATGGTAATTTTCAGGAGAGCCTTTTTTTGTGAAAAGCTATTAAATATGGCTAGATAGGAAGCTTATGTCATTTATGGATTGGTTGGTAAAAATGTCCAGCCAAATGAATGTAAGAAAACTTAAAGTTGTTGGCTTTTGCCTACCGTACCAAGATCAGCCTTAAGATCTGTTGGCAGACTTAACTTTCTTGATCCTTTGACTGAAAAAACAGAAAAAGGAAAAAGGCAGTTGTTAATCATGTGAAACTAAAGAGGAGTGCGGAGGGCAGTTATGTTTCACAGGAGAGTCAGCAGCACCCTTCTGAAAATTACACTTACTACGCATTTATGGGAACAGAAATATTGTCCCAATGTTGGCTGCCATTCAGTAGCAAGCATTAAATATTCAAACAGAAACACAAGAAAAGCATTTGTTTCTAAAGTAAATAATTAAGAGAGTATTTACATAGATTATCATACCAGGTATAATAAGCAATTTCTTAATAGAAATATACCAAAATTAATTTCAGATATATTAAACAGGTAGATATCACAATAAATATATAAAGTTACATCATACATTACAACGATAAAAGTAAAAGTAAAAACACTAACCTTTACAGCAAACTTGGTGTATAATAATCTAATTTAGCTTATTTTCAAATATTATGCAAATTCAATAGCCTGGTTACCAATATTAGCATTATTTAATTTGCCATTGGACAGTTTATTGATTATATCACTCATAATAGAATTTTATTTCTTGATTTAAAAACTGTATTGATCAGATCATTTTTTACTTTTAGCATTGTTATGCATAATATAAGTTTATCAAGTCATCAGGTTTAACAGCAATCATCTTTACTTACTAAACCATCTTTTTGTCCTTTAAATATATTTTTCTTATGTTCTAAAATACTAGTTTTCTTTTCTTTTATTTCAGCAATATAAAGATGTAAGATCCATTCATATTTCACAAGTTACACAAACATCCATATTATGGTTTGATTCAATTGCTACCTACTGCTGACTTTAATAAGATATCTATATTACATAAAAGAAATATAAACTCTGATAAAGTAAAAGCAGCAAAGAAAGACATTTGCATATCAGTCTATAAAAACTGAGAATAAATAAAATCAGATTTTAATAATTTGGAATTAACAATTATCAGAATAAACAGAAGATGCTATTTATATCAAAACATAACAAAAAAATCACATAACGTTGGTGTGATGCAGTATTATAAAAATATCTCTTACACTGCAATGACTGGACCTTTTTTTGGACCTCACATTAAGGTATATAAGTTAACTACATACCTTAATGTTAGTTAAGACTTAAGATTACTGAGTACTCAGCCTGCTTGTTAACCTGCCGTTAAGATAACAATACAACAACCAGTCTTACTCGCCTTGGATTTCTCATGTAATCAGCTTCTACAACCTAAGTTAAAACACAGCTGCAATCTTAAGTTATGAGCTCTTCCATGCCCCAGACCCAGAATAACGCATGTAGCATATGATAACCATTTGCTGAAAACATCAAATATAGGCTGAAGGCTATCATATAAAATAAATATCCACCAAAATTGATGAAAGCAAATAAAAGATATTGTTTGATAAACCATGATGCTTGTAGTATTGATTTTTATCTTGGTCAGTTGGAGTCCGTGACTTAATTCTTTGTAAAATTCTCTTAGAAGTATCTGTAAAGTATCCCCCACTCCTTCCCCCATGTGATGCTTGCTGTGTGTTTCAGTAAACAAGAAATCAAAGACTTTTGTTAGAAACAGACAGACATAGATACAAACAGACAGCTTCAGGAAGTATTAAAAAAAAGAACCTGCACTTTCCGGCGTTTATGCCTCTGCTCCGGCAGCCTGGCTTGCCAATGCACTGGAGGACAATGGCTGACCTGTTTTTATCTTGTGGAGACTCTCTGGCCTGGAGATCCAGAAACAACTCCACCAAGCTCATTAGGTTCCCACTGGCAGGTCACTATCATGCCAGCCCCGTGCTTTAAATCCCCCACAGCTGTGTGGTGCACATCAGGCAAACCACACTTTGCCTCAGTACCTTTCTCTCTTGTACCCAGACTAGCCACCACTTGAAGGAAATCACAATGCAAATTTAGTTCAGAAACAGTAACTCAATCGTTGGGCACAACAACTAAAATCCTAATCTTGTAAACCTAATTAAATCTAAATCCTCTGGTGGAGAATCCTGATGGGTCTGCCATTGAAACCGTGAGACATTCGTAGCTACATCTTGTCCTTATGCTATCCCTGTCCAAAAAGACCTAACTCTGTTCTGCTTCCTCTTTTCCTCAGTTCAACCTGGAAGTCCTGCCTACTCGCCCAGGGATTGGCTCCTTTATTCATTAAGGAATTGATTCACAAGAAGTCACCTGAGTTTAACTCACTCCTTATCCGAAGCCCCTTCCAGGAGAGCGCAATTAGCATCAACGTACAAACAGCACCAGGTCCATCCACAACAGACACAGATACAACAAAGGAACACATACAGGCACACAGAGGAGATAGACAGGGACACATTCAAACTAATAGAACAGACACATACTCGCATGGAAACACAGGGAGAGTGAAGGAGAGGATGCAAATCCAGGTTTGCTCTTGGCGCCAAGGGGAAGTGCTTTCATTTCTGTCCTTAATGTGACAGCAATAAAATATTTTATTATTACCTTATTATTAATGCATTCAAATTGACCACATACTAGTACTTCATAAGAGTTATATCATAATTCAGACAAACTGAAGAGGTAAGGATTTTTTTATTTAATCTTTTAAATTGTTTCTATTCTGATTTTAAATAGGATCTTTAACATATCTACATCACACCCTCTCTTCATATACATGATTATATGTGTATGTGTATATAAATATATGCATCCTACACACATTTACATATTTGTGTATATATGTATATATGTATATTTAATCAGATTACAATGATTTTTTTAAAAGGCCTACAATCCCTGCTAGACTTTAAAAGTCCTGATTTACAGAACAGGAAAATTCTTACAATGACAGGCCTCCCAGGAGACCTGCAGCAACCCAGATTCACATTCCCTACTATTCTTTTTTTGTTTTGCTTTGCTTTTTTTCCTATAGGCAGGGTTTCCTTACATAGTTTAAACTGGCTTTAAACTCACTAAGCTTTTGATGATGACTTTGAACTATGATTCTTTTGTCTCTACCCTCTGAGCATTAGGATTATACACATGCATCATATGTCTTGGTTTATATGGTCCTGGAGGTAGAAACAAGGCTCCCTGGATGCTTGACAAGCATTCTGCTAACTGACCACATCCCCAGCCCCTCCCCCTCATCCTTCTTTTTTTCTCTATTATTTTATTTATTTACATCCCAAATGTTGCCCCCTCCCATCATTCTTATGGTAGACTCACCCCGATATTCCAGCACTCATGGTAAATGACTTTGGCTTTCAGAGATAGTGTTTGAATTCTCAGCACCTACCCAGTTTACCAGCCACCTTTCTGACCCTCTGAGGACTACTGCTCATCAGAAACCTAGGGCCATTCTTACAAACCTTGCTCTCAATCTTGCTACCCGGGGAGGAAAAGGGTGACTACATGAATGATTGATGAAGGAACTTCCATAATAGCAATGCTAATAACAGGGCTCTGTTACTATGCATTCATTATTCTCCTTCAGCTTCCCTGTGAATTAACTACTATTCATCTGTCAAGGTATCCTAAACATTGGGCTGGGAATATGTCTCAGATTACCCTAATGCAGACAAAGCAGATTAGAGAAATATGTTCTTGTGTCAGAGAATAAGAGGCAAATAATATTCAAATTATATTTGGAACGTTTATTCATACTCAGTGCCTGAAGTGCCTGTGAGTTTTTTCTCAAGTTCACATAGATCTGGCATGTGAGAGCAAGAATCAGTTTGCACTCAAGAGGTGCAAACTGAGACAGCTAAGAAATGTCAAAGCAGAGTCGATTGGGTTTGAGTAAAATAGAATTTATGTAAGGTGATCAAGCTCATGCAGCCCTCTAAATTTCTCTCTCTTTTTTTTTTACTGTTAATTAAGCTAAAACATATATTCTACACTCATTTCATAATGGTAGTCATAGAAAGAAGATGAAATAGAATTAATTGTCTTAGTGCCTGTAGACTAGTATACAAAAGGACTGAAGAATTCTGGTTCAAAGAACACAGAGAGCTGTTCATGCTGATACCTTCACCACCACACATAGTTCTGCTCTACTCAATTCTTTCCATTTCATCTGTTTGGGCAATTCTCTGATATGATGCTACATCTGCTACAGAAATTCCTTCTCAAGAATGAACTCTTAATAAAAAATATTTATCAATGGTCTGAGTTTGAAACAATTAAACACTCGTAACATCCCACATACCAGATCCTAAAACACTTGAAGAGACTTAGGTTAGCAGAAATTTGTATTTTAAGATATTTTACAAACAACATTGAAGTCCAAATGTCAGATCACAGTTTGAGAAACAATACTATAAAAACTTCATGAGTAACAACTAGTCCATAAGAGGTCTTTTTCCAGAAAAGACTTCCATAAGAAACATTATCTGTAGTGTATTTCAGTTTTCCATGTAAGAGAAGCCATGTAGTTCTTAGTTATTAAATGAGCACCATATATGGTAGATACATTAGATATAGATGTCACATCTCTAGGTCTTAAAAAATTGGTTATAATTATATTTTTCAAGTTAATGTTTTTGACTCTTTCCTTGATAAATTTTTTATTTTATAATGTTTGGTTATACATTTTTAAATGAGGGCATCCTTTTCTAATTATGAGTATTCATAAGTATGTAATTTTGACTTTTGTTTTTGATATGGTAAGCTAGTACTTTCTAAGATCCTAATGTCTTTTTTAAGAGTGATGTCACACACTTGGTCCATGATGACTTATTCTCTACAAAAATCTAGGTCACATTGTTCATATTGCACACCACAGAACAGATTTATTGTGAAAGAGCTTCTCGACTTGATTTACAGGAAGTCATGAACAAAACAGTATGATAGATAATTAGGCTGGGTCAGAAAATATTGTTTCAACAAGTATTGGAGTTTGGTCACTTTCTCCCCCATCTCTAAAGAAACTCATAGCCTTATGCATGCTAGATAAGAGCCCAACCACTGTGATTACTGAGCTAACTTACCAGCTTCAGTTGATTTCTTATGACCCTAGCCATGTTTGGCTTTGGGAAAATTATCAGGGATTTATTGTTATTTTTAATGTTCTGTGGCAAACTTTTTGAAAATAAAAATAAAACAAAGGAAATACAATTCAGAGTTGTACGTTACAAAGTTGAACTTTATTCTATGTTAATTATACCTCTGTACATCTGACATAAAAGAATTAAAAATCCAAAGAAAGCATCCCACAGTTGACTCAAGTCCCACTTACTAAATCATAGCTATCAACTTAGATTTCATCTTTATTTCTATTGAGATAGTTTCTCATATAGTCCTGTTTCATACCGGCCTCAATGGCTGAGGACAGTGTTCCATTCAGGATCCCTCCTGCTGCATTTCCTGAGTGCTGCCCCACCACATCTAGTCTGTGCTGTGCTGGGACCTGAACTCAGAGCTTCAGGAATGCTACCCAAGCACTCTGCCAACTGAGCTGTTTCCAGCTGATGAATCAGAGTCCTTTTACTTATTTATATTACCTTTGTTCTCTCATACAATCCTCCTTATAACTCAGCTACATCTTTCTCATTGCTCCGTCATGTAATCTCAATAGTTATTATTATGTAAATTTTATATCGCTTTTGTCATTTGATGAATGAACACTGGGGGAATAAAACCTTTAGGTTTTTCTAGTCAAATATAAATAACTAAAATTTTTAACATTTTCTATTGAAATACATTTGAGCTTTAATTTTCTCACCATAAAAGGGATTATAAAGACTACTACTTATAAAACTTTAACAATTACTTTTATCTTCCTTGGCTATTGATCTTACTTGGCTTCTATAACATTAATAATTCTTTAAAGCAACAAATATGGCCATATTCATATTTTAATGAATTACTTTGTTTTCTTAAAGATTTATTTATTTATTTATTTTTTTATTTAATGTATATGAGTACACTATAACTGTCTTCAGATACACCAGAAAAGGGCATCAGATCCCATTACAGATGGTTGCTGGGATTTGAACTCAGGACCTCTGGAAGAGCAGCCAGTGCTCTTAACCACTGAGACATTTCTCAAGCCTCTGAATAACTTTCTTAAAGGTACACAGTCTTGTGTTTAAGTTTATTTGGGTTCCAATAAGCAGTTTCAGGTTTTAAGTCCTCTGCATAGTATTGTTATGATAAAACCTATAATAGATAATTCTTCAGAAAAACTTTCTGAAATGGCAATTCTTTGATAGAGTCACAGTGATTATCAATGGTTGTTGCTGGTTACAGAAATTAATTCATTGAATTATACAGTCTAATGGCAACTCTATAACAAAATCTCATTAGTTGGAGGGCATAGAAATTTCCTGTTTGTCTTGTCCTACTTTCTCATAGGCTTCGTGATGTTATTCAGCTGTATGATTTTTTAAAATATCAAAATTCTATGGAACATATCAAGATCAAGAGAAAAAATGCCTCATGAATCTGTACTTTATAACTTGACGTAAATATCTCTGGCTTGAATAAATGCGTCCAACAACATGCCTTTATTTGCTATGTTTTGACCTGTGTTTTTAGTACAAGTGAGAATCAAATCTTCAACTGTGAAGCAAAATGGGAAGAAATGAGTCTTTTGTTTGTTCATAGAAAAGATTTTCACCTTCACCTGGCAAGTGGTGTACTTGACTCCTCTGTTTCACAGCTGGCATTTCATTCCTATAAAAGCCTGGTGCTGCCTCAGGAGTTCTGGTAGCAAGTCCTAAAGGAAGGGAATACAAGACTATTGGCACAGAATTTCTCAGCCCAAGTGAAGTAAAAATATATCTTAAAGGCCAATTTCCTAATTACTACACAGGAGGCCTGTGTTTGTCTGTGCTGGGCTGTGTGTGCACGTGCATGTGGATAAATGAGATAAATGTCCAGTATCTTTCTTGATCACTTTGCATCCTCTATATTGAGGCAGGGCTTCTCATTCGAATCCAGAGCTTGCTGATGCAGTTACTCTGGCTAGCCAGCTTGTTCCAGGGATCCTCTATCTCTGCCTCTCAAGGGCTGGGACTACAAGCAGACTGCCACACTATCTCACATTTATGTCAGTGCTGAGAGTGGACCTACAGTGTACATGATTATGTGACTCGTACTTTACTCATTCGGCTATCTCTTCAGTCCTATTTTGTGCCTTCATTTAACACATTATATCTCTATCTATTTTATAGATATATTTGGAGGGAAAAGTAGAGTTTCTCAGAAGATGCAGTAGGATATTAGATGAACACAATTTATGCCACTGATTTTATTTAGATCAAGGATTAGAAAAACAAAGTTGGTCCTTGATTTTGACTATATTTATTATACCACCTTTATGACATTTTAATAAAGATATATTTAATAAAAATAAATATCAGTCATCCTGGTTTTTGTGGACTTGGTTGCTTAATAAGTTTTTTGTAGACTATGGAAAATATGAATTATAAGGTTGATGGAAATAACAGACATAGAAGGAGTTTTGGGATCTGATGGGAGCATAGAACAGGATGCTCTCCCAGGCAAAGGATTAGGAAAAGGCCCATGGTCTTGGGAAGATATAACCCTATAATTAAAGATTTGTTGAGTTTGGAACTCGTTGTCCTGAAAAGGTACCATTTTCTTTAGAAAGTTATACTTCTGTCAGGCGAGTGGGGGTAGGGCTGAATATTAGTACCTATCTAACCCTCTTGGAAGATGAGCTTATACAGGACACAAATTACACAACACTCTGAGTGCAAAAGGGTTTCATAGATTTAGACAGTATTGACTTAAAATATTGTTAGTATAATTATTTCTGGAAATGAACTCTAGTTCCATTTGTGATAATTTACTTTTTGTTCTTAATTTTTCTTCAGTGGATAGCATAATGTCTTACTATGGAAACTGAAAATACTAATTGAATAGTTTAGTAAATGAAAAACCAATATAAAAAACATTATATTATTTTGAATAGTGAGAATCAGATTCCAGTTGGCTCACTGGATTCTATAGCTCACAATCTACAGTCTATTCTTTTTTATTATCTCAAGTAAATACTTTATAATCTGTACTTTTATCTGTTATTTGTAGTTTATTAGGGTATAAGAGACTCTGAGAATACAGAAAAACTATAAAATAACTACTGTTTTCCCTAAGTGCTAGTTTATCTTATTACAATAGACTTACATTGACTATTACCAAGTGATTTTAGTGAATTTAATGGGAGGGTAGGTAAGGTCTAAGATATTTTGTGGAGAATTACTACTGAAGAAATATCTTTAAATTTTTTTATAAGGAAAATAATGCATCTATCCCATTTAGGAATATACACTTAACTGTCAATTTTAGCCATGAAGTAATAAATGAATTCCATTGTAATACATGATTTTTATCTCCAAGAAACAAAACATGCAGGTAATCAAAAGTGTCCTGAGTTGCAGAAATCTACTTGATCACACGCAAGCCTCTTAAGCTGCCCTGAGAGAAGAAGAGCAGTGGTGTCTCCAGAGGTGTTCTACCTCCCATGAAAGAATAAATACTACAGGAAGTGGGATAAGGGTAGGATAATAATGAAAAGCTTTCAGCGATTATCACAATTACGAGCATTTTAGCTTATCCTTGAGATTAGAAACAAAGAACTAGCTAACGTCACATCTATGCAATATTATATAGAGGCCTTAGACAACATTTTTCTTTAGAAGAAGAAATAGACCTTGAACATATGGGCACAGGGGAGAATTTCCTGAATAGAACTCCAATAGCTTATGCTCTAAGATCAAGAATTGACAAATGGGACCTCATGAAATTACAAAGTTTTTGCAAGGCAAAAGACACTGTCAAAAAGACAAAGCGGCAACCAACTAACTGGGAAATGATCTTTACCAACCCTACATCCGACAGAGGGCTAATATCCAATATATACAAAGAACTCAAGAAGTTAGACTCCAGAGAGGCAAGTAACCCTATTAAAAATGGGGTACAGAGCTAAACAAAGAGTTCTCACCTGAAGAATATCTAATGGCTGAGAAGCACCTAAAGAGATGTTCATCATCCTTAGTCATTAGGGAAATGCAAATCAAAACAACCCTGAGATTCCATCTCACACCAGTCAGAATGGCTAAGATCAAAAACACAGGAGACAGCAGTTGTTGGCGAGGATGTGGAGAAAGAGGAACACTCCTCCACTGCTGGTGGGATTGCAAGCTGGTACATCCACTCTGGAAAGCAGTCTGGCGGTTCCTCAGAAAACTGGGCATGACACTCCCGGAGGATCCGGCTATACCATTCCTGGGCATATACCCAGAGGCTTCACCTGCATGCAATAATGACACATGCTCCACTATGTTCATAGCAGCCTTATTTATAATAGCCAGAAGCTGGAAAGAACCCAGATGTCCCTCAACGGAGGAATGGATTCAGAAGATGTGGTATATTTACACAATGGAATACTACTCTGCAATTAAAAACAATGAATTCACGAAATTCCTAGGCAAATGGTCAGAACTTGAAAATATCATCCTTAGTGAGGTAACCCAATCACAAAAGAACACACATGGAATGCAGTCACTGATAAGGGGATATTAACCCGGAATCTTGGAATACCCTAGACACAATTTGCATATCAATAGATTTCCAAGAAGATGGAAGGAGAGACCCCTGGTTCTGGAAAGACTGGATGTAGGGGAATGCCAGGACAGAGAAGCAGGGAGTTGAATGGAGAAAAGAGGGAGGGAAGGGGGCTTATGGGACTTTCGGGGAGGTAGGAAACGGGAAAGGGGAAATGATTTTGAATGTAAATAAAAAAAATTTAGAAAACCAAAATAAAAAAAAAAGAAGAAGAAATAGAAATGTCATTTTCATTGGGAATATAATTAAAGATATAGACAACCCAAAACAATTTATAAACTATTAGAATTTATAAATTTAATGAGTTTGCTGGGTACAAGTACAGTTTGTAATATTAATTATGTTTTACATTCTATCTCGAAGTGACAAGAAAATTAAATCACATTTATAATAATTGAAAAATAAAAATAAAAATAAAAGAATAAGTCTAATGAAAGGTGAACAAGGCCTCTGCAGTGAAAATTAAAAATCACTACTGAGATAAAGAATACATATAAATGTGTAATACACAGGGGGCATTCAATATTGTTAAACATGTGAATTATACCTAATTAATCTATAACTAAATTGTAATAACAATGTAAACATGCTTTGCAAATCAATGAATTATTCCTAAAAGTTAGAAAAAACTAGAATGTATAAAACACTCTTGAAAAAGGACCAAAAATTTGGAGAAACTACAATGTCTGCAATATTTATGAAGTCATATTAATTAAAACAGTATGATCTGAATAAGTCGTATATATTTTGTTTTCAATAAAAGATAAAGCCCTCCCTCCCCCAACACATTCACACATGCACACACCATAGTGAAGTCCACTGATTAATAGTGAAAGCTCCACTTCTGGGTAGTGAAGGAAAGGGTAATCTCCACGTAAATATCACTTATCATTTGGATAGCTAAACAGCTTTTTTCCTCATATTATACATAGAATAAATTCCAAATGGAAGTTAAATGTGAAATATAAAACAATAAGCTTCTATAGAATAGTATTAAGGCTTGCTTCATGATCATAATGGGTAAGATTTTTCTTTAAACAAAAAGGTGTAACACATTCCAATAAAATAAAATGCTGTCAAATTGAAATACATTAGAACTAGCACAGAGTTTAAGAAAGTAAAGAGAAAGTCACAGAGAAGTTGTAAGATATTTAGACACATACATGTAGCCAAAGACTTCTAACACATACACATGCACACACACACACACACACACACACACACACACACACACACACAAACTATAAAAACCAGACACACTGAAACTAATAGAAAGGAAATTAGGGAAGAACCTTGAACATATGGGCACAGGGGAGAATTTCCTGAATAGAACTCCAATAGCTTATGCTCTAAGATCAAGAATTGACAAATGGGACCTCATGAAATTACAGTTTTTGCAAGGCAAAAGACACTGTCAAAAAGACAAAGCGGCAACCAACTAACTGGGAA
Source organism: Tokudaia tokunoshimensis (assembly GCA_036184795.1). NCBI lineage: Eukaryota > Metazoa > Chordata > Mammalia > Rodentia > Muridae > Tokudaia > Tokudaia tokunoshimensis. The sequence goes on from BTHU01000015.1 coordinate 23,397,613, forward strand.
ATGATCTTTACCAACCCTACATCCGACAGAGGGCTAATATCCAATATATACAAAGAACTCAAGAAGTTAAACTCCAGAGAGGCAAGTAACCCTATTAAAAATGGGGTACAGAGCTAAACAAAGAGTTCTCACCTGAAGAATATCTAATGTCTGAGAAGCACCTAAAGAGATGTTCATCATCCTTAGTCATTAGGGAAATGCAAATCAAAACAACCCTGAGATTCCATCTCACACCAGTCAGAATGGCTAAGATCAAAAACACAGGAGACAGCATTTGTTGGCAAGGATGTGGAGAAAGAGGAACACTCCTCCACTGCTGGTGGGATTGCAAGCTGGTACATCCACTCTGGAAAGCAGTCTGGCGGTTCCTCAGAAAACTGGGCATGACACTCCCGGAGAATCAGGCTATACCACTCCTGGGCATATAGCCAGAGGCTTCACCTGCATGCAATAATGACACATGCTCCACTATGTTCATAGCAGCCTTATTTATAATAGCCAGAAGCTGGAAAGAACCCAGATGTCCCTCAATGGAGGAATGGATTCAGAAGATGTGGTATATTTACACAATGGAATACTACTCTGCAATTAAAAACAATGAATTCACGAAATTCCTAGGCAAATGATCAGATCTTGAAAATATCATCCTTAGTGAGGTAACCCAATCACAAAAGAACACACATGGTATACAGTCACTGATAAGGGGATATTAACCCAGAATCTCGGAATACCCTAGACACAATTCGCATATCAATAGATTTCCAAGAAGATGGAAGGAGAGACCCCTGGTCCTGGAAAGACTGGATGTAGGGGAATGCCAGGACAGAGAAGCGAGATGGGGTTGAATGGGGAAAAGAGGGAGGGAAGGGGGCTTATGGGACTTTCGGGGAGGGAGGAAACGGGAAAGGGGAAATGATTTTGAATGTAAAAAAAAAAAAAACCTTAGAAAATAAATTAAAAAAAAAAAAAGAGGCATGCTCCTTAGCTTTTTCAGGTTAGAGGCATGGCTCCTGGGGCACAATATGCCTTCTAGTCCATGATGCACTCCCTCAGGCAGTGAAGTGTTCAGGTCGCTTTGTGGTTTTTTGTATGTTCCCTTTGTAGTCAAGGAAACATGGAAATTTGACATGAAAATTGGTCTTAGACATTAATCTTGTGTACCCTGTATAATTTGCACATGTCATTGTAACCTGGCAACTACTGCAGTATTAATCCTGGCAATTGCCATCATATTCTGTTTCTGATAAAGGTATAAAGAATCTGATTGCTTGACATAGCCTCAGTCCTGCCGGGGCCCTTCCACCTTGATCTAATAATTCTTCACAACCATATCAGGTAACGTTGACCCAATCAATAAATACAGTACACAGGAACATAACAAAAATATCATGTACCAAGTAAGATCAATACCAAGTAAGCTTCATCTTAGAAAGATGACTCAACATATGTAAACTGATAAATAATATAATCCACTATATAAAGAAACTGAAATTAAAAAACACACAATTATCTCACTAAATGCAAAAAAAAATGCCTTTGATAAAATTCAATACCACTTCATGATAAAAGTATTGGAGAGATTAGGTATAAAAGGGATATACCTCAACATAATAAAGGCAAACAAACAGTACAAAAAGTCCACAGACAGCATCAACTTAAATGGAGAGAAACTCAAAGCAATTTCACTAAAATCAGGAACAAGATAGGGTATTCATTCTCTCAATTCCTATTCAATATAGTACTTGAATCTTTGCTAGAGCCATAAGACAATTGAAGCAGATTAAGGAGATACAAATTATAAAGGAAGAAGGCAAAGTGTCTTTATTTGCAGATGATCGATAGTATATACAAGTGACCCTAAAAACTACCCCTGGACATTCTTACAGCTGATAAACACTTTCAGCAAAGTAGCTTATACAAAATTAACTCATAAACATTGGGAGGCCTCCAATATATCAATGACAAATGGACTGAGAAAGAAATCATGGAAAAACACCTTTCACAATAGCCTCAAATAATACAAGATATCTTGGGGTACTTCTAGCCAAGCAAGTAAAAGACTTGTAAAATAAAAAATTTAAGACATTAAATGAAGAAATCAAAGAAGATATCAGAAGATGGAGAGATCTCTCGTGCTTCTGGACTGGTAGGATTAATATAGTAAAAATGGCCAACCTACCAAAATAATCTATGTATTCTATGCAATCCTATCAAAATCTCAACACAATTCTTCACAGAACCTGAAATGACAATTTTAAGCTTCATATGAAAATGCTGGAAATCCAGGATAGCTAAATTTAAAAAATACACAATAATAAAAGAACAGTTAGATTTATCACAAGCTCCAATTTCAAATTGAATTACAGAGCTGAAGAAATAAAAAAAGCATGGTATCCATGCAAGCATGTCTCTCTCTCTCTCTCTCTCTCTCTCTCTCTCTCTCTCTCTCTCTCTCTCTCTCTCTCTCTCTCTCTCACACACACACACACACACACACACACACACACACATCAAAACCCAGACACGATGATTTATTGAGTACAATTGAAGAGTCAGACATAAGTCAACACCTATAGACACCTGATTTTTGATAAAGAAACCAGAAATACAAACTGGAAAAAAGAGACAGAATCTTTAACAAATGGTACTGGTCAAATTAGATGTCTGTAAGTAGAAGACTACAAGAAGATCCATATTTACTTCCATGCACAAAATTCAACTCCAAAAACCTCAACCTAAGGTCAGATACAGTGAACTTGATAGAAGAAAAATTAGGGAATAGTCTTGAGCTCATTGGGACAAGAAAAGATTTTCTGAAGAGAACATCAATAGCACAGGGTCTAAGAAAAACTAATAAATGGGAACTTATGAAACCGAAAACCTTTTTACTGCAAAGGACACCAATCATTAGGACAGAATGGTCAGCTACAGAATAGGAAGAGATTTTTACCAATTATATATCTAATAGAGGGCTAATATCTAACATGTATAAAGAGCTTCAAAGGCTGGACATCAAGAAAACAAATAACTGAATTAAAAAATGGAGTATAGATCTAAATAGAGAATTCTCAAAAGAGGAAATCAAAATGGCTGAGAAATACTTAACAAAATGTTCAGCATCTTTAGCCATCAGGGAAATGCACATCAATACTATGTTGAACTTACATCATACACCTGTCAGAATGACTAAGATAAATGAAACAAATGATAGCTCACACTGGCAAGGATGTAGGGTAAGTGGAATAACACTTTTCCATTGTGGTAGGAGCATGAACTAGTACAGCTACTATGGAAATCAGTGTGGCAGAAGCTCAGGAAGCTGAGAATGCATCTACCTCAAGATCCAGCTATACCACTCTTGAGTATTCAGCCAAAGGATACTTCATCCTACAACAGAGAATATTGATCATCTATATTCATTGTTGCTCTATTCATAATAGCCAAAAATTAGAAACAAACCTAAACAGAAGAATGAAGTGAAAAAAATGGAATAGTATTCAGAAATTTAAAAAATTATGGAAGTCATAAGTATAGATGAATGCAACTAGAAAAAATTCATCCTGAGTGAGGTAACCCAAATCCAGAAAGACAATATGATAGATATTCACTTATATTTGTATATTAACTGTTGTCAATAATAAGGTAAACTCCATAAAACTACAGATGTTAGATATACAGTAAGGATTGATGAGTGCAGTTAAGTTGTCTTAGAAAAGGAAAATAGAATAGATAGTTACAGATAGATTAGGAAGGAAGACTGAAACAATACCAAGTAGGGATGGGAAGGGGAGAGAAGCATGAAGGAGGGAATGCAGCGAGAGTCAACTAAATTTGAGGGCCATTTGAGGGGTAGTATGAAAAATCTAATAAGGTTGAAGCTTCCTAAAACACAAACATAGCATCAAATCATCAAATAATTGGAGAGACAGAGCCCTAACTGGCCATCTCTTGTCACCAAACAAAGCTTTTAGTACCGAGAATTATTAGCCAAAGGACCCATGGGAACCTCAGACACATTAGGCTGTTGCCAAGACTGTAAGTTGTCTCCACAAACTTGGCAGCAAGGCCACACAGCTGAAGACACCTACACAATGCATTAAACACAGAGATGTTGAGCTGATGCCTACATAGAACCTTCATTCCTATAGGCTAGTGTTCTTGATATCAGAAGGTTACTCTGTTCTTTACCAAAGGAGAAACAAACAACTACCCAACTATAAACCATCAATCTACAGTGGTGTCCTGCTTACAAGATATGCTAGTGTAGTGGTGGCACAAAGCTTGTGGGAGTAACCAACCATATATAATGTGTCTGAAGGTCCAGCCCATGAGATGGAATCCATACCTGACCTTATTTGAGACTAGATAGTCTAGAAACCTAGGGGAAAGACAAATACTATCATCCTTAAAAAAAAAAAAGGTGGCAATAAAATGACTCCTAATGATACTCTGTTATAGTCATAGATCAGTGTCTTGCTTTGCCATCATCAGAAAAGTTTCTTCCTGCAGCAGATGGGAATAAATATACAGTCAAATATGATGCAGAAAGAACCTTGTGAAAGAGGAGGGAGAGAAAAATGTAAAAGCCTGAGGGGATGGAGGACACCAAGAAAACAAGGCCTTCTAAGCATTATAGGACCAAGGCACACATGAAGTCAATGAGACAGCATGCCTAGGACCTCACAGGTTGGCATTACATGGGATCCCAGTGCTTCTGAATATAAGCCCAAAAGCTATTTCCAATTGATAATACTTGCAAATAAAAATTTAATTTTCTCCCATGCAGTTTCACTTGAAAAACAGACTACTCTTATGGGTAGACTGCATGGTCAGTAGTAGATGCCAATAGAAATCATTTGAAATGTAAATAAAGAATATATCTAATAAAAAAAACTACCATGTAAGGCACACACACACACACACACACACACACACACACACACACACACAAAGAAAATGAACTCAACAGCATCTTTGGAGGTTCCTTGACTTATAGCTCTCAGGGATTTTTTTTTCCTTCTTTCTTTTGTTAATTTTATCTTTTAAATTTTTATTTAATTATTTTAATTATTTAATTTTAATTTTATTTTGTTTAATTTTAAAACATTGGTGTTTTGTCTGCATGTATGACTGTGTGAGGTTGTCAGATCTCAAAGTTACCGACAGTTGTGAGCTGCTGTGTGGGTGCTAGGAATTGAACCCAGTTTCTGTGAAAGAAGCAGTCAGAGCTCTTAACCACTGAGCAATCTTTCTAGCACCCTTATTTTTTTTAACCCAATGGGTTTTTTTATGTATATATTATAGCTTCCAGTTTTGTGTATTCATGGAATTCTTGAATGTGTGTACAAATGAATCTCTGCATCTATAGTCTGTTTCTCGTGACCTTCTTGATATTTTTCCTTCTGTTTGTTTATTTTGTCCTAACTGTTTGTTTTTGTTTTATCTTTTATACTGTATTGTATTCTATTATATTTCCTTAGAAACCTGTCTGCTTTCTAACAAAAGACGGAAATTGGGTAGGTTCAAATGAGAAGGAAAGTGGGGAGAAACTTGGAGGGTTAGAGAAAGTGGAAACTGTAATCAGGATAGGGTATATGGGAAAAATCTATTTCCAATAAAAATAAAAAAATTGGTATAGTGTACAAAAGTGATTTTAATAAAATTACCATGTATAAAATCTGTGTTACATTTAGGGTGGGGTTCAAAGGGAAATTTAGCACTGAATAATTATAGAAACATGTAATAAATAATGAGCATAAAAATTAAACATATACCATAAAAAGTTGTAAAAGGAAAAATAAAGTAAAAGGAAAGCAGAAGTAATAGATAAAGATAAAGTAGAAACTAAAAGTTAAAAGTAACCAAAACTAAAACATTGTTTAAGGCCAAGTAAAATTTTTCCATGATGGGGATAAATTTTTTTAAAAAGAAAGCAAAATTATGCAAAAATGAAGAATACATGGAGTAATTGTTTCAATAGATAAATGGTACTTAAACTTGAAAGAATAATTCCAAAAATTACTTAAACCCTTCTGCAGGAGGAGGAAAAAAAAGAGGAGCAAGAGAAGAGGAAGAAGAGGAAGGAGAGGGAGGAGAGGGAGGAGAGGGAGGGGGGAAGGAGAGAGAGGAGGAGGAGAAGGAGGAGGAAGAGGAGGAGGCGGAAGAGGTGGCGGCTCAGTCAGTAAAGTGCCTATTGCACATGTGCAAGGACCTGAGTCGGATCCCTAGATCCCTAGATTCCTAGATACATCAAAACCTGCCACACTTCCCAGTCTTTTGCATTTCTTCTAGGGATCTGATTCAGGTCCTTATGCACCTGCAATTATAAGTTAACACAAACATGATTATAGTAAACTACATAAAACATGGGGCTAAAATAGATGTCCTTCTGTTTGTTTTGTTTTTCAAATACAAATTGTCTGGAAAAATAAATAAAAACTAACCATAACATTTAGTTTTTCAGAAGGACAGAAACAATGTGTAAGAACAGAATGGAAGAGAGAATTCAATGTTTATTACTCAAACTCAGGTTAAGGAAGAGAATTTAAAGTTAAGTTGGTACAACAATCTGATAAAGGCTATTGAATTATATGAAATATTCCTAACTACAAAAAGTATAGCAAAGTAATATTTTATGGAAGTTAATTCTACAACATGACATAAAGAATGAACAGTGAGAAGAGTTTAAAAGGCAGGGAATTTGCTAGGACATTTTGTGTTACTCTAGATATGAGGCAATGATTTCCTACTTCACGATGCTGCTAAGGAAGAGGAGTTCATTAGGTATCTTAAGATAAAATCAACATGGGGCTGGAGAGATAGTACCATGGTTAAGAGTAATGTGCTTGCAGAGGAACCAGATTTGTTTCCCAACCTACATGTTCATAATAATTGAAAATGTTATTTTTAATCCAGATCTGATGCCCTTGTCTGCCCTCCTCAAGCTCCTTCACATATGTACTACACATATATTCTTGTAGGCTCACTTGTATACAAACAAAATTATCTTCAAAAAAGCAATAAAATAAAAACTGAAATATTTTATTAAAAGAAAATGTCACATGGGACACAACAGGTTCTAGATAGGCTAGATTACTATAGAGCAAGGAAAAAGAATCAGCAACTTATAAAGCATATTGAAGAGCATATTGAAGAAATGCTGCAATTTCAAAAGAGTTTCTAAAATTCAGATACAGGCTTTGAGAAGCGTGATTAAGTTTTAACAATTCCATATAAATTTAAAAAAATATAAATAAAAAGTAATGATCTCTTTTGCTATTCTGAGAAAAAAGTTTTTATATTGCTGGCACCACAAGCTAGGCCTTGTATATGCTAGGCAAGCAGTCTACCATTTAACTATATGTCAATCACTTCTGTTATTCAGTAGAAATGCATCTATTCATTTTCAAATTATATACAATAATTAGGCACTAAAATTTTATACATTATTATATATTTTAGAAAATTCAGAATAGACACTTTAAAATTATTTTAAATAATTTTTGAGATAATATATCATTTGACATTTTTTTTAAAAAAATAGGCAACTGCTCAGAATCCTACCATACATAGATATTAATTTATTTATATGTTTTAAAGACTTACCTCAAGAACTCTTTTCTTGTGCTTTTATATGTACATTTAGTGGGCTCACATTTTATCTTAAAGATGTTTTATTTTATACCACATTAGATTTCATTTCAATTTATCAATAAATAAACATTTCATAAAATAGTGGCCGAGGTACATTCTATAATTTTTGTCTGAAACTAAAGTTTATATTTCTCACAAATTTAGCTATGCTAATCTGTGACAATTTTTGGATCTAATACTCATTTTTATTTGTCCCTTTTTAGGCACTTTTAAACATATCTAAAAAAAATCTTTCTCCAAGGTATAATTAAAAGTATTACACCCATATCTGATCTTATTTTTATTTTTATTTTAAAAGACATTCATTTGTATTTATTTTAGAAACAAAGCTACTTATGATTAAATTTCAGAAATTGAATTAATTACTAATTTTAAAAGACTTATGAAAGTAAATAAATAGCTTACTTCAGTGAATTACCAGAAGCTTGAAAAATATCACTATCTTTACCTGAAGTGGGAGACTTGCAGCGCTCAAGTTCCAGGGGTACTGGACTATCATTCAGCTCTGTTAAGCCTGAAATGAAAGGGAGAGGGGGTTTGGGGGTGGAGAGAGAGGAAGACAGAGAAGGAGAGAAAAAGAGAAGAGAGATAAATTTTGCTGACACTTCGTAAGTAATTCTTATTTTGTTATTGCTTCAAGTATATAATAAATTATGACCAACCAACATACTTAATAAATAACTAAATTCCTTAGCAAATGTACCAAGAATAATAGGAAATTTAAAATTCTTTTAAAAGATATAATACGATCTTCTACTCCAGGAGGTTATTGATTTTAGAAAGATCTTTCAAGAGATACTACAGATTTAAATTTTTATAACTGTTTTTAGTATTTAGTGGCTCATTCAGTGGCATCAAGTTACAACCATTTCTTACCTTTCATTTTATCACTTTCTGAACAAATGCATACATCTACGTTTCCAAGCCCAGAAATATTTAAGAGGTATTGTGAATGATGAAAATGGTCTTTGTTCCTAGTTCTCCCTATCACCTTTTTCTTTATGCTGGAAGACAGGAGTAATGAGAGAAATACAGACAGTGGAGGCCCAGCTCATGAGACAAGAACTCTATCAAGAATGGGCCAGAGCCATTTGTGTGATAGGGCCATATATGGATACACTCTGACTATGTCCTGAGTATTTGCATAAGGCTGCATAAAAAGTAATAATGTATTTTTGGTAAGTTTTACTCCAATATAACATTCGGTTTATACTATTTGTTATTCCTGATCACATTTACACATGCTTACAATGAAAAAGAGCAACAAATGGGGCAAAAAGACATAAAAAGTAAAATTTGGAGAGGAAAAGAACACTGGGAAGTTAAAGATTGCAACAAAGGTACATGCTGAAAATAAGGCTGTAATTGTTAAGGAGATTTGTGTCATTAAATAAACGCCAGATACAACAAGAAAGGTATTTTGAGGAGAAGATTTCATCCAGTAATGCCTCCAAGTTGTGGCAGGAGAAAGTTTGAGGGTTTTCCTGCTCCTGGAAGGCAATACCCTAAAGTTTGTTGTTGTTTTATTTTTGGTTTGGCATACAAAAGCTATTGCAACTGTGTTCCAATAGGATCACACTCTATTATGATTAGTGTTATCCATGTGGTACTTGTTCTAGATATAAGATTGAAAAGATTATGGATTCATCTTCCATGGTCTCAGACACTGAGGCAAGGCAATGTACAGCAAGTTTGGAGTGCCTTAAAGAAGGTCTTCAGGACCATTGAGTGTATCTGTGAAGATGAAACCCAAGTTGTGATGAAGACATTGGATATGTCAGAGCCAAGGGATACCTGCCAAGGAGGATTGTATCCAGGCAGTACAAACTGCCCTGGAGGGAGACACATATGGCCAGAGGCACATATATGGAGGGGTGGAGCCACCTAAGCCCTTTGGCACTGAAGCTCTGCATACTGGGCGTGGATGTACAAAACTTCATGTTTTCCTTGTTGAGTTTTGTGTTGCTTTGGCCCCATCTGTCTTCACTCTATTCCATTCCTCCATTTTGGAATGGGAATGTATACACTGTACCAGTGTTAAATTGGAAGAATGAAATCTTTACTTTTTTTATTATTATTTATTCTACAGGGTTTGTACTTAAGAGAATGCCCTGAGTCTTAGAAGAGACTTTGTATCTTTAAACACTGGTGTGTCTGTTAAAGATTATGGAGATCTAAAAATTTTTATTAAATGCATTTACATTATGAGATGGCCATGAGCATATGGGGCTAAGGACAGAATTTTATGGTTGAAATGTGTGTCCCTGGGGGAGAGCCTTGAGGTTTTATTGCCTGGCTCCCAATTCCTGTTTTCCCTTTTTTTCTTTTCAAATTCTTGACTGCTAGGTCGCCTCATGCTCCTATTGCTATCCCTTCCCTACCATGATGGACTACATCATCTCCTGACCTGTAGGGCAAAACAAACAATTTCTCTCTCAAGTTGCATTTGTTTGAGTAATTTTAGCACAGCAACAGAAAAGAAACTAATATAGGAACAGAAAAACAACCCTCAAAAATGTTGCAAGCTGAAAACGTAATGTCTTATGAAAATGTCCCTTAACCCCTATGTTCATGAGATATTGTAAGTCTGAAGAGTTGAGTGTACCTTTTTGAATAAATAAGATCACAGGAGTAAATCAATGATACAGCTTAAACAGAAACTGATCTACAATGATAGTTGTTTACCCCTTTAAGTAGAGTATGTTCAAATCTCCAGATAATCCCGTCATTACACATACATCACACAGTGTACTTATATAAACCTGGGTGGCATAGTCTTTAAAATATCCAGGATATAGGAGCTCTTGCTCCTTGTCTGAACACTTTTACAGTGTATCACTATACTATTGATACTGTAATACAATTGTAAGTCTTTGTGTTTCTAAACATACAAAAGATAGGATAAAAAATTGAAAGTCTTAAGAATTTTCTTCTCCATCATATTCTTCTCAGGGTTTTGAGCATAAACTTCAAATCATGTTACATGATCTATTTCAGATTTCATTGGAAAATTTCAAGACTGTTTTTAAACTTAATAAAATTATCCCATCTCGAAATATCTATTTTCTGTCATTATATTGTTATAATATTTACTATTAACCTGAGAGTATACAACAATTAAATGATCTTGAGCACTCTTTTTTGCCAAGTAGATAAAAAGGGAATACAAGGAAGTTTATAACTAAATAAGCAATGCATATTAATTTACAGAAGCACTATGATATTATCTTAGAGAATTCTTGAATTTTTATTCAATTAAACAGGCTTTGTTATATGACATCCAATTAGAAACAACAGGTTATAAAAAGGAAAAGACTACTTAAACAAGAAATATTAAGTAACTTGGAACAACAGATAAGTAACAGACAGAAAAAAGAACCATAATGATTAGTGAGTAGTATGTGTAGCTAAAAAAATTATGCAGACTTCATAAAAATTTGAAAAACTTTGGATGACTTTGAATAACTAAAATTATGAATGCCTAATGCCCACATGTTCACTATAAGTGATAGTTTGTACCTAATACACTAGGTAATTTATGTAAGTTACCTCTTTTACATGTAACAAAACCATAAGAAATGTTATATTTTTTTTTATTGTACTGATAAGAAAAGGGGTAGAGGCCATTACATAAATTTCCCAGGCCATATAGCTATTAGGAGACAGGAGAAATGAGGTTAGGTCGTTACAATATCATCAATAGGCAAGAAGTATGAAGTATATGTTAGATTATTTCATTAAGAAATTAAAATAAAAACTGGAAGTTAAAAACTTAGCTTCAAGGCTGGGAAAGAGATTATTCTGTAAAGAGGTTGATACAGAAGCATGAAGACCTGAGTATGATTCCCCAGAGCCCATGTAAAATATCCATATAAGGTGGGATGTAATGGTAATCCCATGGCACATAATGGTGCTGGATATAAACTCAATAAACAAGGCAGATTAACCCTGAAGAATGGGACCTGAGACTGACCTCTGGCTTCATATGAGCATGCACATCACTGAGTGTGCACTTACACATGCAGGGGCACACACACAGAGCTAAGCTTCCTTCATCCATTTCTGTACTGCTTCCTGAATTTTTTGTTTGTCTAGCTCTTTAACCTACCTTCTTGGTCAAAGTGAACTTAATGGTAAAACTATTTTCATTTGTCAAGTTACAATGTACCCCAAACTAATACTGGAGATTTTAGTTATTGTTACATAATATAAGCATTAAAAACATATTTATTTTGAAGTACAACTTTTTTTTTTACTATGAGAATAGTGTTTTTCCCATAAAAATTTTGGGAAAATAGGAAACTGAGGGGATATAATTATATCATAGTTTGATGTTTTTCTCCCTTTTATGATTATTTTAATGTAACAGTAGGTTTTGTATTGGCATTTTATAGCATTTTATAATTTTTTCATTTCATTCACATTTTAACAAGTCATTACAATGCTGTCATAGTTTTCAAGTGGCATCTCTCTGGCATAATCATGTCAATCCTGGCACACGTGCTGGTCTCCTGGAAGCTCTTCACCTTCCGAAGAATTTTGTTGTTTTTTTCTAATCTCTCCTTCTCTCTTATCACAAATCTATTTCTGAGTAGGTTATTTCATATTCACGTAACTTTATGACATGTTATTTTTTTAAAATGAGAGTGAAAAATTCCTCTTAATAGCTTATCCAATCCAAGTACTGACCTGTTGGTCTACACCCTTTCAAGCCAAATGCTTTGAAAGCAGTGTGATTAAGCCCTGTTTTTCTTTTAATTCCTCATGTGCTCAGCTGAAGGAATTATTTGACTTCTACCTGGGCCTTGCTTCTTTTTGCTGTAGTCTAAAACTATTAGTACTTGGACATCATTTTTGGGTTCACTTCTTCTGATACTGTCTGCCTGAGATAGCTTTTTAAACATCACATAGAGACCACTGGTAGAGATATAGAATTTCTGCTTAAGACCAACATTATAAGGACCTAATTTGACTTCTCTGTTTTTCATGTGGGTCTCTGGTTAGAAAAAATCTATAATTGTTGCAAAATTCCAATCAATCCAGTATTGACAAGTGTTAGTTCTCCTATTTGTTTAATATGAGATGTTCCCTGACTGTCCATGGTAATAAGATAGCTTTATTAAAAGTAAGTATTCTCTGTTCTTTCCCCTAGAATTATTTATTTTTTGTATCTGAGTATACTGTAGCTGTCTTTAGACACACCAGAAGAAGGCATCGATCCCATTTCAAATGGTTGTGAGCCACCATGTTACTTCTGGGAACTGAACTCAGGACCTCTGGAAGCGAAGCCAGGACTCTGAACTGCTGAGCTATCTCTCCAGCCCCATAAGATAGCTTTTTCTGCCATGCTCTCATTCCATCATCATTTATTTGTTTAGCTCAGAATTTCTGCTAGATGTAGAGAGCATAGAGAATTTATTTTACTCAAATTTAAATTCTTATTTAGGCTTCCCCCTAGGCGGCCTTTGAGGCCCTGGTCAGTGGCAGCAGCTTCCTGGCAACCCCATTGGATACCAGCACATCTGGCCTCAAGGGCTCACCCAGGAGTTGCCTCCTCTTGTCTCCTCTTGTGTTAAGGTGTTGAATTTAAATTTCAAAAGCTTAATTAATGCAGTTTCCAGATTCTTGTCATGTAAAGTATAAAATACATAACTGTATAAATGAACCGAAATAATACAGACATATTGTATACAAGCTTGTATACCCAGGCACATTAATTAAAGAAATTGGCACAAGAGAGCTTAGATCGTAGTTCAAAAGTTTTATTATAGAAAATAAAGCTTGAGAGAGGTATTTATAGAGAAGAGACAGGAGTAAATCACAAGGGCAGGAACATATAGTTGGGTTAAGCAGTGTTGTAGATAGCCCTGCTATTTATATTTTGAGGCTAATTCCACTTTCCCAAAAGAGGGACTGCCTGGGACTAGGAGTGAATCATGTACTCATGTGACTTCCTGTGAACTTTCCCCTAATCAATAAAGATTTCTAGGAACCAATCACTGAGTGAGGAGTAGGCAGGACTTCCAGGTCGGAGAGGGGTAGGAGGAGAGTCAGAAAAAGGTGTGTTGCTTTTGGTTGAGAGACAGTGTGGAGGTAAAATGTAGGTAAGGTAGAGGAGCCCCCTCCTCCTCGCCCCACCCCCTAGCCCCCACAATTTCAGGTGACAGATCCTTTGGGATCTGCTACCCTACCAGAGATTTAACTTAGAACGGTTTACAAATTAGGATGCTAGTTGCTGCGCCCAGGGATTGTGTTAACCTGTTGATTCTGAATTAAGTTTGAGTAGTATTTTCCTTCACAAGGGCAACTCAGCTGGGTTCTAGAGAGAAAGGTATGGCAGCAAAACGTGGGTTTGCGAGAAATGCACCCTAAAAAGGCCGTGGGAATTTGGAAGCATGGGGCAGGCATGGCAGTGACCTGCGGATGGGAATTTAGCAGCCAGGTGGAGAGATTTCAGAGCTTCGGGTCAGAGTGAGACCATCAGGGCCAGAGAGTAGTCAGAGTTAGCGTGGGATGGTGCCTTTTATATATTTCACTCAACAAATGATGTCCAACATGGCAGGCAAGAATCCACTAGAAATTTAAGATTCTTAGCCTACGAGTTAGAAATTTAGTTAGAAATTTGGAGGTTTGGCGAGCAGAGCAGAATCAAATCACATGACTCAAGCAAGGGAACCTTGAAACAAAGAAAGAGGTTCCCTACTGTGAAAATAGACAAGATGGCTGCTCTGAGTCAGAGAGCCGGAGAATGGAAGTTGCCTACATCTTGGGGCAGATAGTAATTGAACTGTGAATTTATAAAGTTGGAATTATTTGCTTTTAGGATAGATTTATATACAGATTTTATCTGAATCACATGGGGAATTTCAACCAAGGTTAAAAACTAGGATAGGGAAAATTTAGTGACTCCTAAGTAGAAAGCAGTGATAATTGTCTGCTATGAACAGGTATTTATGGAAGTTTGTGGCTCCAGGTAGAGAGCATAACAGATAGATGGTATATTAAAAATCTGTAGGAAACTCAAATTCTTTGAACATGGGTTCCATGGGAATTTTAGGTTAATTTTCTGGTATGACAGAATAGAAAACCCCTAAGAATAGGTTCATACAGTATTTTAGTTTACTTCATTTGTTTTGGATTGTTTTAATTTTCAAAATGGGTATGATTTTGAGTTTTCTGGTTATATCATTCCTCTAGGAGAGAGGTCAGGCTAAAAGTTTTTCTGGTTACTGGCTTACAGACATGCTAATTTGGGAGAAAGGTTTTATCTTTGCATTTTTAGAAAAGGGGATTAGAGTCTATATACCTCCCAGAGTTATATGGATCAGATTTGATAGAGGGAGACTCCCAGAGAACTAGATTCCAGAGAATCAAACAAAAAAATATCTTGATGATACTAAGATTTTGTTTTGAATTTTGTATATTGCAGACTACACAGCCTTGGCGAGTCTCATCGCCAGACATGCTGAACTGATGTGCTTGAACTCCTGATCTCAAGGACTTTCAACAAGATCCAGTCAGGATACAGACATCAGGGACTAAAACAATTGTTGGTGTGGCCTTAAGGCCAACCAACACCCATATTTTCCCTACCTCCTCTCCTCCAAAGATATCTCAACACCCATATTAAGCTGGAAGTGGTTATAAAGAGTCATCGCCCCAGTTCCCTGAACTTGGGGGTCTGGAGATAGTTATTCTAAGTTGTCTTTCTCAGGAATTTAGAAATGATCATAATTTGAACAGGGAGGAAATAGCTAGAATTGTGTAGCCATAATCTCATTTGGTAAAAATCTTCACAATAGTTACTAAGTTGAAGTCATAATTTCTTATTTTGGTACAGAATTTATTTTGATGCAGAGTCAAGGTTTTCATTGGTATGAATTTCTTCTATTGATAAAAAAATTTTAAAAGTACAAGGCTTGGACTCAGTTCTTCTGTAAATACCATTACAAACTGATCTGAGATGATTAAGCCTGTGAGTTAAGGGCCAGATAACAAATTCGTGGCTCTGAGTTAATTGTTAGGGTGTTTTCAAGATAATTTAATTAGAAATAGCTGAGTAGTACATGGACAACAGCCCAGATTACTTTACAGATGTTTTTTGAAAACACTAGAAATCCACAGAATGTGGCAATGTTATTTATTCACTTGTTGTTGAGACATCTCTGCTCCTAGCAGCTCCCCATTCATGGATTCAAAGAAGCATCTGAGCATCTTCCCTCCAGGTGAGGCTGTACATTGTGGCTAGGTGGCCACTGGGCAGAAACTGCTTATTTCTCCTGCAGACCTGTACCCGTTCTTGAGAGGACACAAGTTACAGGTTAGGACAGCTTGTTTCTGCTGAGACAAAATAAGCTAGTCCTTAATATTTCCCGTTTTTCAAGGTCTGTCAGAATATCCTGGGCAGGAAGTCTGAAGACTAGGCTCCAGCTTCCTGACTTAACTGGGGCTGTATAGGTAGAAAGCTGTCTCTACAATTTGTCTCAGTTCTGGGGCCTGTGTTAAGGCTTCCCATATTTTCAGATAATATTGGTCATTTTCGGATTTCTAATGGGGTTGAAAGACTAGTTATAGTCTCATAGCCAACCCAGGTATTTAACATTGAGAAAATATATTTGAGAAGATAGTTTTCAGATAGTGTACAAGCTAAACCAGGATATAACATGGATTTATAAATCTTTTTAAAGTTAGGACAGATAGATAACAGAGTGTTCTATTTAATTGACAAAAAAAGATGGACTGGGTGTTAGGTGTATTTTGTACTTTATAAATTACAGAATGGTAATAGTTGTGCTCAATTTATATCTGAGATAAAAGAGCCTTTTAGTTGAACAGAAAGGGGAAAGTGTTGTGGATAGCCATGGTGCTGTTTGTATTTTGATGCTAATTTTGCTTCCCCAAGAGGGGCTGCCTGGGATGAGAAGTGAATCATATACTCATGTGACTTCTTGTGAATCTTCCCCTAATCAATAAAGATTTCTTGGAACCAATCACTGGGTAAGGAATAGGTAGGACTTCCGGGTCAGAGAGGGGTTGGAGGAGAGGCAGAAAAAGGTGTCTTGCTTTTGGACTGGGAGAACTTGGAGGACAGTATGTAGCTAACAAGAGGCCCCTGGATTAGATGGCAGATCTACCAGGAGGAGTTAAATTTAGTATAGCTTACAAAATTAGGATGCTAGTTGCTGTACCCAGCGATTGAGTTACCTTTTGATTCTGAACAAAGTTTGTATGGTGTTTTTCTTCACGTGTGACTCAACTGGGATCCAGGGAGAAAGCATGGGTTTGCAAGAAGTACACCCCAAAAGGCCATGTGAATTTGGAATTGTGAGGCTGGCGTGATAGCGATCTGCCAGTGGGAACTTAGCGAGCTGGGTGGAGAGATTTCGGAGCTCCAGGTCAGAGAACAGAGAGATGGATGGTTGCTTCATGGGGCTAACCATGGAGGCAGCAAGACCATCAGGGCCAAAGAGTAACCAGAGATAGCGTGGGTTGGGTTGCTTTTTTATATATTTCTCGCAACAAAGCAGCATATTTTTACAGAGAAGTAAAAGAAAATTATGTTTTAGACAATCCTAAATAAAACCTCTAAAAGCTTAGAGAATTATTATTATTATTATTATTATTGACAGAATATAGAAACATTCAGCACATTTCAAGGCTTCCTAATTATGGCTGGTATTGTGGAATTTTGACAAGCTCAGAGCCAGCATTTGTTGTCTATTCTCTACTTATCATAAGAGCATCACATGTTGATTATTGGAAACATCAGATAGGAAAACAATGAGAAACTGATAAAACCTGAATGTCATATTCTTGAATATTTTGGGAAGCTAAAATGGTATCCAGATGCACTGGAAACTCTTGACAGAAAGTTTCAAGTTCTTTATGTGGTTGTACAGGATGGGTGTGAAAAAATGTTATAGAGTAGGTGTCAATAAACTTTAAAATGTACACAGAGAGACAGGATTGTAGCCATATGATTTTCTGTTTACTCAGTCCTGCCATTAAAATGTGAAATCAGCTATTGGAAACATTCAAGTGAAGGAGTATAGCTGTGTTCCAGCAAAACTTTATTATGGAAATTGAATTTCACATAATTTCAAAATGTCAAGAAATATCCTAGTATCTCTTCCTGTTTTAGGAGTAGCAGAAGTCAAGACAGGTGTCAAAGGTGACACAGTTACCTGGAGCAGAAACAGTGACCAGTGTCCCCAAAGTGGTCAAAGATAGAGAGCATAAGTAAAAACAGGTCACACTGGGAACACCAGAAAGATGGTAAGGGCTTCACAGGAGCCAGCTTCCTGCCAGGAACATTGAACTTGTAAAGTTTTATGATTTATACCAGGGTGTGATTCAATTAGAGGATATCTGGAGAAATTCAGGTTACAACAATATAGGTGTGTGTGTGTGTGTGTGTGTGTGTGTGTGTTTACATATATGTGTGTACTTTTATACAACTATAATGCCATATTGTATTGCAAGCAACCTGATTTTTATAAAGATATATTAACACAATACAAACATTTTTCATGTCAATAACTATTTGAACTATTTACCCATAATTCCACTAGTTTTGTTATATCTATACCGACACCATCACACTTTCTGCACCAATGCTTAGAATTACTTATTTCACCCATCTTTCCATCTTCATTTGCTACCATAGAAAAATATTTAGTATTATTCACCTGTTAGCTATGACTTTAATTTCTCCATGTACCAGAGTTTGGTACCTAAAATCATTGAAATGTGTTTTGAGGCATTCTATTTTAATAAAAAGCACCATAAATTAGGAATACTTAGTTATATCATTACACTAATCAGAATAAGGTTGCTAAATGGTCAAAAGCACAACAGTGATAAAATAAGGAAGCACGGAATTATTACCAACACAGTATGTCAGGGCCACTATTTCCAAGAATACTACGGCTCTTCCTTCTTAAAAAGGAAGCACTATGACTGCTGGACTAATAGGACATGGTTTGAAATGAACACAGAAACAAAGGCTGGTGGATAGGTACATGACAACAATGATTTAGAATATCAAAATCAAAATTTTGAAAATTAAAAAATAAAATAATCAAAATGCCATATTGCATTTCCATAACAGAACAAAAGTTTTCATGCATGTCTAATGTGTTTTTTTGAAAAACACATTACTAAGCACTCATGAATGGATTAAGCTTAGGAATTATGACTTAAAAAAAAAGCAATTTGCCTAACCTTTAGAGAACTTACTCTGATAGGAAGTACGGATCCGTTTCGTTAAATCAGGATAAAAGTTAGACAGCCCACGCATGCAAAAGTTGTCTTTGGAACATGCCAGAGCATCAGCAGCAGCAGCAGGCAGAGGAAAGAGAGAAAATAGTCTAAAGTGAAAGGAAGTGGTATCATACCAGAATCTAGAACAGCCAAGGTGAAGAAACTGTAGCAAGATTAGGTAATCGAATTAGAGAGGAGATACTTTAAAAAATAAATCAATTAGAAAAGTGACAGATGAATGATGGGAATGCTGTAGCCATTTTACTTAATCAAATTCTCTCATAAAATTCATGGCATATTCTAATTACATGATTTTACCATTGTGGAATTGCTTGGTTTGTAATACTACATGAAATTACTTTTATTATTAAGATTATTATATTTAATCTTTGAGCAATTAAAAAGACAGTTTAGATACTTTAGTTTTTAATTTATGGTACAATATAAAGTAGGTACTCATTAGTTACCTTATACAATAAGAGAGACTATGTTTACATCTTTATCAATTTTTCCCTATATCACAATTCTAATCTGTAAACCCTATTGTGGAGAACAAATAAGTTTGAATTACCCAATGAGTTGAATTAAGTTTTCCTAATCAAAATAATCACTCTTCTACCTCTGTGTGGATCTCAGACAAGTAACTGAGATGCTGGCAGAGATTTACAGTTCTCTCACCATCAGTACTTCTGGCCTTGTGGCAGTACCTCATTCCCTGCCCCTGACATCTTCATGGCCTACATTCTGAACTTTCAAAATCAACCACCTCTTTTTCGAACATGAAGGAATAGCTCTTAGTCTGATTTTCCTTTAGAAGCTAGTAGTGACAGAGGCAGAACCCACAGAGCTTAAATTTCCTGGATCCTGACAGAACTGAAAGCTGATATTCCCCAAATAAAACCCTGGCAAGCTTAGAAGAACAAATGCTGTGCCTCTGTCTAAAAGAATTAACAAAGAAGTTGAGTGTTAACCAAACACCATTTGTCCAAATGGGAAATTCATTTGATTTTATAACTGACCTATTTGGGAAATAACAACTATTATATATTATAAAGTAATATTTTATGTATATCTTTAGTGAAGGTCTCAATATTCAGTTAACTATTTTTTTTTGTTAAAAAGGAAATGTAAAAGCATTATCTAAATATATAACGCTATAGATGCAAACTTTTAAGGCAATTCTAACCAACTAGTATATTCCAGTAAATAATAAAAATACAAAATTTATTAATTTTAAAACAATATATTTGGATATATAGTGAAATGCAGTTTGTATCAATATTTGTTGCCATAGCCTAATTAAAACTTAAATTTCTTTTCTTTTAAAGTTAAATTGGTTTGCTTTTCCTGCTAAGAAAAGTGCCATGTTTCACAGCACTTAAATGTCAGAGAATGGTATTTATTATGTTTATAAACATATGTCTATTTTAGTCATCATCAGTAAAGAATAGATGATAGCTACCATATAATTACTTAAAAATGAAAAGCGACTAATGACTTCAAACTATATTTAAAAGGGGCTAACTATCTTAGAGAACATTAATCTGTTTAGTCCAAGAACTTCTAAAGAACTTTCAACCAGGGTCCCAATTTTCATACCAATTTACCAATTTATTATTATTATTATTATTATTATTATTATTTTGTTTGTTTGTTTTATAGGAATCCAACCTAAGAAACCTGAGATATTTTCTAGCTTCAACAGCAAATTGAACTTTAAACACCACTCATGCCTGTTTAAAGATTTTTTTGCTGTCTCTTCTAAATTCATTTATTTGCATGTTGAGTCAGTATTAGCATGCATTTGAATGACATCACACAAGAAAAGACAATCTGGAAAAAAAACCAACAAACAAGAGAACAAATCAAGCTCAGAACTCATCTTTTTCCCTACCTGCAATGAACTGCCTGTTTTTTCGAGGAGACCGGGGCTGTCGCTGGTACAGGTCACTTGATCTATAGAGGTCAATGGTCCCCATGCTTAACAGTACTGTCTTCTGTATGAAATCCACCACAACCAACCCTGTGCAGTTTCCAAATGCAACTCTGAGAGAAGGAGAAACACAGAACTAGAATGTATCATAAGCATGATTTTCATTTTAAAGTTAAATTTACTAGAAATTAATCTAAGATGAATGGGAACATCAGACAGTGATTAGTGTTTTACAGTCAGGAAACAAGCCCTCTGTACAGTGGATAGATTGAGTAGAACATATTAAATATGACTGAATACTGCAAAAATTAGAGACGGAATGCAATCATGCTTCATTGCAAGTTTTACATTTAAGCTGTGATGGTAACACAGTATTTAACTTGATTTTTATAGTTTTACAGAAAAATCACATAAATTCTTTTTTCAATGCAAAGAGGTCATATGTCAAGAAATAGGAACACTAAACAGACACAGATGCTTAGGTAAACAAGTGTCTTTTGCAAATAAGTTTCTGATTGTTTTGTTTCAAATTAATCATTTTCTTTTTCTTTTAACCTTTCTCTCATCCTTCCCTTTCTCTAGCTTTAAGAAACAAACATACAACAAAACAGGGATTCTCTATATATAGTCAGGTCCACCTTGAACTGTCATCTTCAGAATTTGTCTCTCAGGAGACCAAGTGTACACCAACACACTTGGAATATATCTAGGGTTTGACACTGTAGTAGATATAAAAATATACAGTTTGATTTACAAAAATTTTTCAATTAATCTTTGTTCCTTATTTTCTTCTATGTATTAAAAGACAAATTTGCCCAACTTATTAACTGATTAATTAAACAGCTTTCATTTTGGTCACCTGAAGATTAAATATATATTAGCTGTAGCATGTCTGTAGAATACATTCCCCTAACTCAGCTGTCTTGTCTGTCCTCCATGAGAGAAGCAGCTTCTAGCCATGCAGGGACTTGATATGCCAGGGTGTGGGGACATGCAGGGTGGAGGGTTGGGAGAGTGTTACTCTCTCACAAGACAAGGCGAAGGAGGGCCAGTGGAAAGGATCAGAAGAGGTACAGAGATTGAGATGTAAAGTGAATAAATAAATTTATTTAAAATTATCAAGACTGATCATATTATACCTGACTATATATGCTGTCTAGAAAATACTCATTTTAATTCTAAAAGCATCAATAGGTTAAAACTCATGGGGTGAGACACAACTCCATGGAAACAGAGTTAAAATACAACATAGGTAGCATACATAAAATTTAAGTTTCAAAAACTTAAAATAGAACTATGTGATGTGGTGACCTCACATTTGGATTTGTATGTGAAATAAGCAAAATCAGAATCTTGGAAAATGTGCAATCCTGTATTCAATGCATTGCTGTCCACAACAGTCAGGGATATAAACAACATGTGTCCACTAATAGATAAACACATAGAGAAAACATAGTATTTTTATCATCAATGGGATTTTTTATTTAGCTGCAAAAAGGAGGAAATCCCACAATAAAATTTCTACTTAAAATTTGTGTGGACCCATTATAGACTTGAGTTAGTCAAACTATGCTTGTTAAAGATGGACAAAGCTACATATGTCACAAAGTATATTGCAAAGTGATATTTAAATACTATGATACTGTGATAAAATAGATACACAAAACATTGAAACAGAATTGAGAGCACAAAGATAAATCCACAGACATGTAGTCAACTAATTCTTGGCACAAGAATTAAGAATACAAGAAAGAACCCAGATGTCCCTCAACGGAGGAATGGATTCAGAAGATGTGGTATATCTACACAATGGAATACTACTCTGCAATTAAAAACAATGAATTCACGAAATTCCTAGGCAAATGGTCAGAACTTGAAAATATCATCCTTAGTGAGGTAACCCAATCACAAAAGAACACACATGGTATGCAGTCACTGATAAGGGGATATTGACCCAGAATCTCAGAATACCCTAGACACAATCCGCATATCAATAGATTTCTAAGATGGAAGGAGAGACCCCTGGTCCTGGAAAGACTGGATGTAGGGGAACGCCAGGACAGAGTAACGAGAGGGGGTTGAATGGAGAAAAGAGGGAGGGAAGGGGGCTTATGGGACTTTCGGGGAGGGAGGAAACGGGAAAGGGGAAATGATTTGGAATGTAAATTAAAAAAAATAAAATAAATAATTAAAAAAAAAAAGAATACAAGATGGGATAAGTGACAGGTGCTAAATACTATGTATTCAGGCTGGGTGAGATGGTTCAGTGATTAAGAGCACTGACTGCTCTTCCAGAGGTCCTGAGTTCAAATCCCAGCAACTACACAATGGCTCATAACCATCTGTAATAGGATTTGATGCCCTCTTCTGGTGTTACTGAAGAGAGAGCGACAGTATACTCATAAATAAATAAGTCTAAACAAACAAACAAAATATGTATTCATACTCAAAAGAATGAATTGGAACCTTTATCCTAAGCCATTCACTAGAGTTCATTTGAAATAAGTTAAAGACTCAAGTGTAAGTCCTAAAACCATAAAGTATCTACCTGATACTACAGGGGAAAATTTCCTTCTTACTATTAATATCAATGTTTTTTAAATATGACACTAAAAACACAGACAAAGCATAAATATGTGGGAGTCATCAAACTTTATGCAAGAAGCTTTTGCATAGCAAAAGACATCAGCAAAAATAAAAGGCAACCTAGAGAATTAGACTAAATGTTTTGAAAATATGTATCTAACATAATTAATATTTAAAATAAATATATAAGTCACTCATACAAATCCACAGCAAAAATACTGCTTATAAATGCGAAAATTATTTTCAATTTGGCAAATAGCCAGGATAGATGTTTTTCAAGGAGGAAATAACACTGGAAACTAATTAAACAAAAATATGCTCAATATCATTATTAAAGGAAATCCAGATAAAGACTACAGTAAGATACCACCTTACACCTGACAAGATTGCTATCATCAGCAAGAGAAATATATCAGGAAAAAAAATTGAGGCTCTTTATATTATTAGTGGAAATGTAAACCCATGTAGCCATTTTGTAAAATGATATGAGGGCTCATCAAAGAAAATTAAAAATAGAACTATTATATGATCCAGTGATCTCATTTTCTCAGTCTCTATTCAAAATGTATGAAACCAGTAGCTGGAAAAGTTATCTGTATTCCTGAGCTTATGCCTCAAGTGTTTGCTGATTGATGAATGCATGAAGAAATTACATATACATACAACAGAATGTTGATTTGCCTATAAAAGGAAGGAAATTCTGAGATTTATAGTAGCATAGACGAACCTCAAAGACATTATGTTATGTGAAGCAAGACACAGAAAAGCTAACACTATATGATTTTGTGCATATTTATTATCTAACAATGTCAAAAGTACATAAACGATTGGAACAACACTTGCCATGGGCTCAGGAGCAGGGAAAAGGAAGAGAGCTACACTTAATCAGCAGTTTGCTACATGGGACATACAAAGTTTCAGTTGTCAACCTTCATAATAGTGTGGCTGCCTAAGAGAGGCTCTCCACTAAGGCCCAACATTTGGAGAAATAATACATGCTGTTCATTTAAGAAAAGATTAAAAATGCAATATTTGAAATAGTATCTATGATATCATTTTCACATACTTACAAGTTTGAGAAATCAGAAGTCTGACCACTGGAAGTCATGACTGTGTATTTATGTATGTAATATAATGAAATGTATATATATATGTATATATATAGTCATCATGTTACACATTTAAAAACTGACATTTTGTTTACCAATTATAACTCAAAGACAGAAAACCAAACTTCTGCTTTCTATAATACATATAAATTACCTCAAAATGGCTTGTAGAAGAAAATCTTAGTAATTTTGAGTGATGTAAAAATATGTCACTAGGACACAACAAATACATAAATTTAAAATAAAAATTAATAACCTGCATGTCATAAAATTAAACAACATTGTTCTACCTATCTTTAGTAAAAGGAAGAACCATACTTTGGGAAATATTTTAAAAGAATTACACATAATATTAAATAGGTACACAGTACATAGGAACACCTAATAATATCAGTTTAATTTTTAAAAGAGTAAAGAAATTTATATAGATATTTTGTCAAATGGACAAATGTCACATAAACCCTTGGAAAGATAATGAAAATTATAGGCTCTGGGGATATACAAGATACAATCATATTTAGAGATCAATAAACCTACAAAAACATTGAACAAAATGAGAAAGACTGATAATACAAATTGTTGACAATAGTTCAGAAAACATGACCATTCATACATCGATGATAGAAATATCAAATTCTACAGATGCTTCAGAAAACAATGTCTGTATCATAAAGATTACATAATTCACTAATTCTACTAGTTACTCTAGAAATTCAAAAAAGTTATATAAAAACTTATATTGAATACTCATAGCCGATTTATTATAATATACATAAACTATAAGCAACCCAAATTTCCATTAAGTAATGAGTGAATTAAACTTCTTGTAAATCCATATGCTAGTGCTAGCATATTGTTTAGCAGCAAAAAACATCTAGTTATAAATATAAATAAATGTGTATTTTATAATACACACACACAGATATACACATATCATAGATTACTCCCAGAAATGAGAGGTAATTACAGACTGCAATAGGTCAAACTGCTGAGGAAAGAGTCTAGAATACCAAAACAAACCATAAAACAACAATAATTTTAAAAAGATACTAATGAGGTTTCACATGGAAATGAGGACTCTGTTGAGAAGTAAATGGGAAGTTATATCTGTCATGCTGTGGCAAATACTTTGGATGTATTTGGATGTTTTATTTCCATGCCATTTTATTATCCCCATCAGACTTTGTGGAAAACTAATGTTAATAGTGATGGAATTAAAGATGACAGTTTATATTGTGGATGATTTAAAGGCAGAAAATCAAGAAGGTGGTATAGGCTCCAAGGTGTGGCAGTATAAATCAGAAATATAAATTAGTTTCAAAGAGGTACATGACAGAATTTTTTCATAACAGAAGGATAATAATTTAACCTAAGACAACTGCAGACATTTAGCTGGAAAGACACCCAGAGACTGTTGCACGCATGGTAGAAGTGGGCCCAAATAAAGTTCAATGATAGCAGATCTTGTTGGACAACAGTTCTGATTTTGAAGCCATGAAGTGTACAAGAGTTACAGAGTCATAGAGGCTTCCACCAAGATGTCAAAAAGAAAGCCAGGATCTAAAAATGGAAGTAGAAACAATAAAGAAATCACAAAGTGAGACATCTCTGGAGATAGAAAACCTTGGAAAGAATTCAGGAGTCATAGATGTAAGCATCAATAACAGAATACAAGAGATAGAAGAAAGAATCTCAGGTGCTGAAGATAACATAGAAAACATTGACTCAACAGTCAAAGAAAATACAAAATGCAAAAAACTTGCAACCCATCCAGGAAATCCAGGACACAATGAGAAGACCAAACCTAAGGATAATAGGTATAGAAGCGAGCGAAGACTCCCAACTTAAAGGGCCAGTAAATATCTTCAATAAAATTATAGAAGAAAACTTCTCTAACGTAAAGAAAGAGATGCCCATAAACATACAAGAAGCCTAGATTGGACCAGAAAAGAAATTCCTCCTGTCACATAGTAGTCAAAACTCCAAATGCACAAAACAAAGAAAGAATATTAAAATCAGTAAGGGAAAAAGGTCAAGTGACATATAAAGGCAGACCTAATAGAATTACACCAGACTTCTTACCAGAGACTTTGAAAGCTAGAAGATCCTGGGGCTGATGTAATAAAGACCCTAAGAGAACACAGATGCCAGCCCAGGCTACTATAGTCAGCAAAACTCTCAATTATCATAGATGGAGAAATCAAGATATTCCATGCAAAACCAAATTTACACAATACCTTTCCACAAATCCAGTCCTACAAAGGATAATAGATGGAAAACTCCAGCACGAGGGAAACTACACCCTAGAAAAAGAAAGAAAGTAATCTTCTTTCAACAAATCCGAAAGAAGATTGTCACACAAACATAATTCCACCTCTAATAACAAAAATATCAGGAAGCAACAATCACTATTCCTAATATTTTTTAACATCAATATACTCAGTTCCCCAATTAAAAGACATAAACTAACAGATTGGATAGGCAAATAGGATGCAAAACTTTGCTGCATGCAGGAATCACACCTCAGTGACAAAGACACTACCTCAGAGTAAAAGGCTGGAAAACAATTTTCCAAGCAAATGGTCCTGAGAAACAAGCTGGAGTAGCCATTCTAATATAGAATAAAATCAACTTTCAACCAAAAGTTATCAAAAAAGATAAGGAAGGACACTTCATACACATCAAAGGAAAAATCCACCAAGATGAACTCTCAACTCTGAACATCTATGCTCCAAATGCAAGGGCAACCACATTTATAAAAGAAACTTTACTAATGCTCAAAACACACATTGCACCTCACACAATAATAGTGGGATATTTCAACACCCCACTCTCACCAATGGACAGATCATGGAAACAGAAACTAAACAGAGACACAGTAAAACTAACAGAAGTTATGAACCAAATAGATTTAACACATATCTATAGGACATTTCATCCTAAAACAAAAGAATATACCTTCTTCTCAGCACCTCATGCTACCCATTCCAAAAGTGACCATATACTCGGTCACAAAACAGGCCTCAACAGATACAAGAAAATTAAAATAATCCCATGCATCCTATCAGATCACCATGGACTAAGGCTGGTTTTCAATAACACAAAAACAACAGAAAGCCCACATATACATGGAAGCTTAAAATTGCTATGCTCAATGATAACTTGGTCAAGGAAGAAATAAAGAAAGAAATTAAAGACTTTTAAAATTTACTGAAGCACAACACACCCAAATTATGGGACACAATGAAAGCAATGTTAAGAGGAAAATTCATAGCTCTGAGTGCCTCCAAAAAGAAACTGGAGAGAGCATGCACTAGCAGCTTCATAGCACACCTGAAAGTTCTAGAACAAAAAGAAACAAATACACCCAAGAGGAATAGATGGCAGGAAATAATGAAACTCAGGGCTGAAATTAACCATGTAGAAAACAAAAAGAACTATACAAATAATCAACAAAACCATGAGCTGGTTCTTTGAGAAAATCAATGAGATAGATAAACCCTTAACCAGACTAACCAGAGGGCACAGAGACAGCATTCAAATTAACAAACAGAAATGAAAAGGGAGACATAACAACAGAAACCAAGGAAATTAAAAAAATCAGCAGATTCAACTACAAAAGCCAATACTCAACAAAACTGGAAAATCTGGACGAAATGGACAATTTTCTAGACAGATACCAGGTACCAAAGTTAAATCAGGATCAAATAAATGATCTAAACAGTCCTATAGCCCCTAAAGAAATAGAAATAGTCATTAAAAGTCTCCCAACCAAAAAAAAAAAAAAAGCCCAGGAACAGATGAACCCATCTGTGCAGAATACTATCAGACCTTCAAAGAAGACCTAATACCAATACTCTTCAAACTATTCCACAAAATAGAAACAGAAGGAACATTATTCAATTTGTTCTATGAAGTCACAGTTATGCTGATACCAAAACCACACAAAGACCCAACAAAGGGAACCTCAGAAAAAATTCCCTTATGAATATCAATGCAAAAATACTCAATAAAATCTCACAAACCAAATCCAAGAACATATCAAAAATGATCATTCATCACAATCAAGTAGGCTTCATCCCAGGGATACAGGGATGATTCAATATACAGAAATCCATCCAAGTAATTCACTACATAAACAAATTCAAAGAAAAAAACAACATGAACATTTCATTAGATGCTGAGAAAGCATTTGACAAAATTCAACATCCCTTCATGGTAAAAGTCTTGGAAAGATTGGAATTCAAATCCCATACCTAAACATACAACAAGAAATATACAGCAAACCAGTAGCCAACATCAAACTAAATGGAGAGAAACTTGAAGTAATTCCACTAAAATCAGGGACTAGACAAGGCTGTCTACTCTTTCCCTATTTATTCAATATATACTCGAAGTCCTAGCCAGAGCAATTAGACAACAAAAGGAGGTCAAAGGGATACAAATTGGAAAGGAAGAAGTCAAATGTTCACTATTTGCAGATGACATGATAGTATACTTAAGTGACCCCAAAAATTTTACCAGAAAACTCCTAAACATAATAAACAACTTCAGCAAAGTGGCTGGATATAAAATTAACTCAAACAAGACTCAAAGGATATACAGGCTGCAAAAGAAATTAGGGAAATGACACCCTTCACAATAGTCACAAACAATATAAAATATCGTGGTGTGACTCTAACAAGACAAGTGAAAGATCTGTATGACATAAACTTCTAGTCTCTGAAGAAAGAAATTGAAGAAGACTTCATTAGATAGAAAGATCTCCCATGCTCATGGATTGGCAGGATTAATATAGTAAAAATGGCCATCGTGTCAAAAGTTATCTACAGGATTAAATGGAATCCCCACCAAAATTTCAACTCAATTTTTCATAGAGTTAGAAGAGCAATTCTCAAATTCATTTGGAATAACAAAAAACCCAGGATAGTGAAAACTGTTCTCAACAATAAAAGAAAATCTGGAGGAATCACCATCCCTGACCTCAGGCTGTACTACAGAGTAATAGTGATAAAAACTGCATGGTATTTGTACAGTGACAGGCCGGTAGATCAATGGAATAGAACTGAAGACCCAGAAATGAACCCACACACCTATGATCACTTGATTTTTGTCAAAGAAGTTAAC
Source organism: Tokudaia tokunoshimensis (assembly GCA_036184795.1). NCBI lineage: Eukaryota > Metazoa > Chordata > Mammalia > Rodentia > Muridae > Tokudaia > Tokudaia tokunoshimensis. The sequence continues at coordinate 23,427,283 of BTHU01000015.1, forward strand.
AACCATCCAATGGACAAAAGACAGCATTTTCAACAAATGGTGCTGGATCAACTGGCGGTCAACATGTAGAAGAATGCAAGTTGATCCATTATTATCTCCCTGTACAAAGCTCAAGTCCAAGTGGATCAAAGACCTCCATGTAAAACCAGATACACTGAATCTAGTAGAAGAGAAAGTGGGGAAAAGCCTTGAACACATGAGCACAGGGGAAAATTTCCTGAACAGAACACCAATGGATTATGCTCTAAGATCAAGTATTGACAAATGGGACCTTATAAAATTGCAAAGCTTCTGTAAGGCAAAAGACACTGTCAATAGGACAAAGCAGTAACCAACAGATTCGGAAAAGATCTTTACCAACCCTACTTCTGACAGAGGGCTAATATCCAATATATACAAAGAACTCAAGAAGTTAGACTCCAGAGAACCAAATAATCCTATTTAAAAAATGGGGAACACAGCTAAACAGAGAATTGTCAACTGAGGAAATTCAAATGGCAGAGAAGCACCTACAAAAATGTTCAACATCCTTAGTCATCAGGGAAATGCAAATTAAAATGACCCTGAGATTCCATCTCATACCAGTTAGAATGGCTAAGATCAAAAACTCAGGTGACAGCAGATGCTGATGATGATGTGGAGAAAGAGGAACACTCCTCAATTGTTGGTGAGATTGCAAACTGGTACAACCACTCTGAAAATCAGTCTGGCCATTCCTCAGAAATTTGGACCTGAGGACCCAGCTATACCACTCCTGGGCATATACCCAGTAGATGTTCCAACATATAATAAGAACACATGTTCCATTATGTTCATAGCAGCCTTATTTATAATAGCCAGATGCTAGAAAGAACCCAGAAGTCCTTCAACAGAGGAATGGATACAGAAAATGTGATATATTTACACAATAGAGAACTCCTCAGCTATTAAAAACAATGACTTCATGAAATTCTCAGGCAAATGAATGGATCTAGAAAATGCCATCCTGAGTGAGGTAACTTAGTCACAAAAGAGCACATACATTATGTACTCACTGATAAGTGGGTATTAGGCAAAGAGCATGGAATACCCACGATACAACTCATGGACCACATGAAGCTCAAAAGGAAGGAAGACCAAAGAGTGGATGCTTCAGTCCTACTTAGAAGGAGGAACAAAATAATCAAGTGAAGTAGAAGGTAAGAGGGACTTGGGAGGAAGAGAAGAGGGGGAGGAGAAAAGAGGAGAAGAATCAGGTATGGGAGGAGATGGAAGAGATATATAGAGGGTAAAGAAATTGTACAGTGATGTGTAGCAATGGGGGATGGGGAACTGGAGGTAGCAACCTGAAAGTCCTAGATGCCAGGAAAGCAAGAGCCTCCCAAATCTCCACGGGGATGGCATTAGCTGAAATACCCAACAAAGGGGAGGGAGATCCTGCTGAGACCATATCCAGAGGTTAGGCATTCCCCCACCCCCGGGGTTGAGGGATTGTGCCACCCACCCATGTCCAAAATTTTAATCTAGAATTGCTCCTGGTTGTGCCTGTCTAAAGGAAATACAGGGACAAAGAGTAGAGCAGAGACTGAAGTAAAGGCCATCCAGATACTGCCCCACCTGGGGATCCATCCCACATGCAGACACCAAACCCAGACACTATTGAGGATGGCAGGAAGTGCTTGCTGACAGGAGCCTGAATACAGCTGTCTCTGGAGAGGCTCTGCCAGATCCTGACCAATACAGATGCAGATGCTTGCAGCCAGCCATCAGACTGAGCACAGGGACCCCAATGGAGGAGTTAGAGGAAGGACTGAAGGAGTTGAAGGGGCCTTATCTGGCATCAATGAGAAGGGAGGTCCTTGGTCCTGTGAAGGCTAGATGCCCCAGTGTAGAGGAATGCTAGGGCAGTGAGGCAGGAGTGGGTAGGTGTGGGGGGGCATCCTCATAGAAGCAGGGTAAGTGGGGATAGGATAGGGGGTTTACAGAGGGGAAAATGGGAAAGGGGATAACATTTGAGATGTAAATAAATAAAATAAAATAAATTATTGACAAAAATTTAAACAAAACAAAGAAATCTAAGAAGAAACAAAAAAGTAAGTTAGTGGCTTCTACAATGAAAATCACAAAATTTTCATGAAAGAAATTACAAAAGGGGGTTTGGGGATATGATTCAGTAGATATAGTGCTTGCCCTATATAATGTCAATTCTATTGGTCAAATGGTAATGTGTTATTTAAGTGTATTGAAAACAGACTGAGAGTATAGAGGTCCTCCTTTGACTCAGACTTAAATATGTTTATGTCAATCATCCTGTAAAGCCCCTACCCTGGATCAATCTTTCCCTCTGCTTCTGTAAAGGGGAAAGAGAAGCAAATAGTCCAAGAACAAAACATTTTGCTTTTGAGAACAACTAAAGATAAACCATTTATGACATAGGTTCCTATTATTTACCTCACAGTGTAACAATGCTTGCAACAGGAAAAGAAAGCCAGACACTACTCCAAGGAGAGAAGATTCAACATGGAACTCATCAAAGTGTCTGCTTCAACTTCTCCAGTTGATTTTTGCTATATGTTTAAGTCCTCAATTTGTTGATACTACTCAATTTGTTTGCTCTCTCAAATTAGGCTATTCTTGTAGGCTCTGGTGGATGCTGTGAACTGATTTCATTTTTGCTATCTGATCTGTTATTTCTTTCTTTTTTTTATTTTCTAAGGTTTTTTTTATTTACATACAAAATAATTTCCCCTTTCCCGTTTCCTCCCTCCCCGAAAGTCCCATAAGCCCCCTTCTCTCCCTCTTTTCTCCATTCAACCCCCTCTCGCTTCTCTGTCCTGGCATTCCCCTACATCCAGTCTTTCCAGGACCAGGGGTCTCTCCTTCCATCTTCTTGGAAATCTATTGATATGCGAATTGTGTCTAGGGTATTCCAAGATTCTGGGTTAATATCCCCTTATCAGTGACTGCACACCATGTGTGTTCTTTTGTGATTGGGATACCTCACTAAGGATGATATTTTCAAGATCTGACCATTTGCCTAGGAATTTCGTGAATTCATTGTTTTTAATTGCAGAGTAGTATTCCATTGTGTAGATATATGACATCTTCTGAATCCATTCCTCCGTTGAGGGACATCTGGGTTCTTTCCAGCTTCTGGCTATTATAAATAAGGCTGCTATGAACATAGTGGAGCATGTGTCCTTATTGCATGCAGGTAAAGCCTCTGGGTATACGCCCAGGAGTGGTATAACAGGATCCTCTGGGAGTGTCATGCCCAGTTTTCTGAGGAACCGCCAGACTGCTTTCCAGAGTGGTTGTACCAGCTTGCAATCCCACCAGCAGTGGAGGAGTGTTCCTCTTTCTCCACATCCTCGCCAACAAATGCTGTCTCCTGTGTTTTTGATCTTAGCCATTCTGACTGGTGTGAGATGGAATCTCAGGGTTGTTTTGATTTGCATTTCCCTAATGACTAAGGATGATGAACATCTCTTTAGGTGCTTCTCAGACATTAGATATTCTTCAGGTGAGAACTCTTTGTTTAGCTCTGTACCCCATTTTTTAATAGGGTTACTTGCCTCTCTGGAGTTTAACTTCTTGAGTTCTTTGTATATATTGGATATTAGCCCTCTGTTGGATGTAGGGTTGGTAAAGATCATTTCCCAGTTAGTTGGTTGCCGCTTTGTCTTTTTGACAGTGTCTTTTGCCTTGCAAAAACTTCGTAATTTCATGAGGTCCCATTTGTCAATTCTTGATCTTAGAGCATAAGCTATTGGAGTTCTATTCAGGAAATTCTCCCCTGTGCCCATATGTTCAAGGCACTTCCCTAGTTTCCTTTCTATTAGTTTCAGTGTGTCTGGTTTTATGTGGAGGTCCTTGATCCACTTGGAATTGAGCTTAGTGCACTTCTATCTGTACTTGCTTGGTGTGTGTGTGTGTGTGTGTGTGTGTATGTTTGTATTCACATACATGTGAATACATACATGTCCAAATGTGTGAGGCACATACACATGAAGACTAAGGATTAACATGTCTTCTTCAACCATTCTGTTTTCTATCACTCTGAGGGAGTAGCTGCCCATCAGGAGTACTCAGGTCACAAAACTTGATGATATCCAACTCAAGCCAGTTCCAATGGCACACAAATACAAAAACAGTGAGCTTGTTCCTTTCACCTACATTTCTGGGTTTGCCTCCAGGGGCTTTGGGTTTCAAACAGTACACTGCCAAGGTTCCATAATGGTAGATCTGTAAGCATCTACTTTAGCATAGGAGAGTTTTAGGCATTCAACTTCAGCAATATCAGCTCTTCTCAATTAACCAAAAGGTTGTTCTAACTTTCAGGTCCAACTTTGTCTCATTGTGTTTGAAAGGTGAAATACAAAGTCAAATTATTAACCAGACTTTAGATTCAATGTTTCCACATTGTATTTTGGTTTTAGTTAGAATATATTACTCCCCTTTTCTTTCATATTTGTGACTTTTGAAATGGTGAGACAAAATGTTTACTGTCATATTTTAGAAGCATATACTTTCATAGCATCATGGCAGGAGAAGAGCTTGACTCATGAATCATAAATTAAGGTAGGTGAATTAAATTTTGAGGAAGCAGAGTTTACTTCTCAATGAATCATACTTTGAATCTCATGCCTATTTGATTTAGATATCATCTAGATGAAACTTCAGGCTTAAATCTTATATCCTAAATATGTTGAAATGTGAACTTTTGGAACTGCTAATGTTGAGTGAAGGTTATTTTGCAAGTGATAAATACATGATTTGGGGGGATCTGGAGCAGGAATCTAAAGTCTGAATTTCTGTAGCTCCCCAAAATTATGTATTCTATGTAGTCTACTTACAATAGCTACATTTGCAGTTCTGAACTTTTGAATTTATTAAGTTTATAACAAGCAGAAGTGAAAGAACAAAAAGGCATAAGACAGGGAAACATCAGCAATTCTTAACTTTTAAAAGAGAACAACCAGGAGTAGCCTGCTTGAAGGAACAAAGATAATATAAAATTTAGAGTTTATCTAACAGAAATCAACTGGGTAGTTAAGGGAGTCATCTGGGGTTCCGGATTGCACTTTCTCTTTCTGGATGAGTTTCTGGCTTCTCACTCCCACTGAAGACATTTTTATAGTATGAGATAATTAACAGAAGCCTCTGTTGAAAATGTTTTTTGTTTCTAGCTGTTCTCAAGGACACAATGTTTTCAATACCCTCTGTTGGTTGCTTTTTTCCATGTCACAAGATGAATGGGCCAGCCTGTCTCTAGAAAACTTGGAAAACATTTTATCATATTTGTAGGCCTGAAAAGAGAGAGAAGATCAATCTTTTTTTTTTTTTTGAGAGCCAGCTTCTCAGTAAGCTTAAATAGCACATGACAATTAACAGATATAATATATATTATAAAGTATGTTTAAAATAAAAGATGGTATTGAAATGTGCAGTCTTTAGGTCTTGGGTTTTCATCTCACCAATGAGACCAGTTTTCTTATGCAAAGAAAAAGCTTGTTTGCCATGTCATCTATATGAGAATGTAATCAGATGCCCTTTCCGAAACAGTGATCCCTTGTCAGACATTGAATCTGCTGATGTCTTGATCTTGGACTTGGAAGCCTCCAGAACTGAGTAATAAAAGTCTGTTGTATATGGATTACCTACTCTAAGATATTTTATTATGGCCCAAATAAGATACTTGTCTTTTTTTTTTTTTTTTTACTTAGAAGTAAAATCTCTAACAATTCACTAAAAAGTGTAGTGCTTGTTGCAATGCTTAAGACAATTGTCTTTGCATTTTAATTTGTAGTTTGTTTTAAACTTACCGTTGGTATTGAACTTTTGTCATGTTCTTGTGTATGTTCTTGTTTTAGAATTTTGTAAACGCATACAATGTGTTTGATAAAGTCTGTCCCCCATACTCTCTGCTCCAATTCTTCTCCCATACCCTTTATTTCTATTCCTGCACAACTTCAAATGGTCATGTTGTTGTTTTACACACTGAGTCTATATAGTATGTATAAAGATGCAGGGTCTATCTGCTAGAGCATGGCCAGCTTCTCACAAAATTTTTGTTTTTTGCATCCCTGATATAATCATGCTTTTTCAACTTTGTAGAGGGATTTGAATCCAGCAATAGGGCTAATCTGTCAGGAATACAGACACACCATTACCATACTCCTTTATTCCCTCTGGTGAGAATACAACATGCCCATAGTACACACCATTAATACCAACAATAAGGATAAAGTTGGTTTGTGAAAGGAAGCACCCATGTTTCGAAGTGATGTCTAATTTTTTTTTCTTTTTTTTTATTTTATTTTATTTTATTTTTTTAATTTACATTCCAAATCACTTCCCCTTTCCCGTTTCCTCCCTCCCCGAAAGTCCCATAAGCCCCCTTCCCTCCCTCTTTTCTCCATTCAACCCCCTCTCATTACTCTGTCCTGGCGTTCCCCTACATCCAGTCTTTCCAGGACCAGGGGTCTCTCCTTCCATCTTTTTAGAAATCTATTGATATGCTGATTGTGTCTAGGGTATTCTGAGATTCTGGGTCAATATCCCCTTATCAGTGACTGCATACCATGTGTGATCTTTTGTGATTGGGTTACCTCACTAAGGATGATATTTTCAAGTTCTGACCATTTGCCTAGGAATTTCGTGAATTCATTGTTTTTAATTGCAGAGTAGTATTCCATTGTGTAAATATACCACATCTTCTGAATCCATTCCTCCGTTGAGGGACATCTGGGTTCTTTCCAGCTTCTGGCTATTATAAATAAGGCTGCTATGAACATAGTGGAGCATGTGTCCTTATTGCATGCAGGTAAAGTCTCTGGGTATATGCCCAGGAGTGGTATAGCCGGATCCTCCGGGAGTGTCATGCCCAGTTTTCTGAAGAACCGCCAGACTGCTTTCCAGAGTGGTTGTACCAGCCTGCAATTCCACCAGCAGTGGAGGAGTGTTCCTCTTTCTCCACATCCTCGCCAACAACTGCTGTCTCCTGTGTTTTTGATCTTAGCCATCCTGACTGGTGTGAGATGGAATCTCAGGGTTGTTTTGATTTGCATTTCCCTAATGACTAAGGATGATGAACATCTCTTTAGGTGCTTCTCAGCCATTAGATATTCTTCAGGTGAGAACTCTTTGTTTAGCTCTGTACCCCATTTTTTAATAGGGTTACTTGCCTCTCTGGAGTTTAACTTCTTGAGTTCTTTGTATATCTTGGATATTAGCCCTCTGTCGGATGTAAGGTTGGTAAAGATCATTTCCCAGTTAGTTGGTTGCCGCTTTGTCTTTTTGACGGTGTCTTTTGCCTTGCAAAAACTTTGTAATTTAATGAGGTCCCATTTGTCTATTCTTGATCTTAGAGCATAAGCTATTGGAGTTCTGGTCAGGAAATTCTCCCCTGTGCCCATATGTTCAAGGTTCTTCCCTAGTTTCCCTTCTATTAGTTTCAGTGTGTCTGGTTTTATGTGGAGATCTTTGATCCACTTAGAATTGAGCTTAGTGCAAGGAGATAAGGATGGGTCAATTTGCATTCTTCTGCATGTTGACCTCCAGCTGAGCCAGCACCATTTGTTGAAAAGGCTATCTTTTTTCCACTGGATGGTTTTAGCTCCTTTGTCAAAGATCAAGTGACCATAGGAGTGTGGATTCATTTCTGGGTCTTCAATTCTGTTCCATTGATCTACATGTCTGTTACTGTACCAATACCATGCAGTTTTTAACACTATTGCTCTGTAGTACAGCTTGAGGTCCGGGATACTGATTCCCCCAGAGGTTCTTTTACTCTTGAGAATAGTTTTAGCTATTCTGGGTTTTCTGTTATTCCAGATGAATTTTTGAATTGCTCTTTCTAACTCTATGAAGAATTGAGTTGGGATTTTGATGGGGATTGCATTGAATCTGTGTATTACTTTTGGTAAGATGCTCATTTTTACTATATTAATCCTGCCAATCCATGAGCATGGCAGATTTTTCCATCTTCTGAGGTCTTCTTCCGAAGTGATGTCTAATTGAGTGGCAGACAAAGTGACGAGTCAGAGAAAGATTCAACAGAATAGGATGTGTTCAACTCTCAGGAGAACAGAGAGGAAAGAGAGGTGACTTGAGAGAGAACAGCACGTGTGCGCGCGCGCGCGCGCGCGCACACACACACACACACACACACACACACACACACACACACGGGGTGGTGTGTGGAGGCAATTTTACCAGGAGTTTTATACAGAGATAGGTTCAAAATAAAACAAACCAGACACAGGTGAAGACAGAATGAGCCAGAGAGTGAAAAGGAGTCAGATTAGAACAGATTGCCCGAGACTACGAGACCAAGCAGAGTGATTCAGACAGGAGCTGAGAGAAGCCAATTCAAATCAGTCAGCCTGGAGAGGAGTTTTGAGCCAGAACTGCTGAGTTGAACCAGTCAGCCAGAGTTCGAAAGAGCTAGAAAAGGTAAGCTTATTCAGCAGTAAGTCTCAGAGGCTGAAAACATTTTCCATCTTCATTAGGTTGTATGGAGGCTAGAAATTTCCAGGATTAGGCCTAGGTTAGCAGACCAAGGCACTAAACCGCTGAGATGACAATTACATCATGCAAATAAAGGTTACTTTTACACTACTTTATTCTTATAATCTACTTTATTAGTTGATAAATTGCCTTGATCAATTTAAAATGGTAAAACAATCTGCATTCCTGATGTAAATTAACTTTGGTTATGAATAATTTTATCATTTTCTTGATAGATTTATTTATATTTTGGTTAGAATTTGTAATTCATGTTCATATAAGTCATAGATTTATAATTTCCATTCTTGTAATAACCTTTTCATATCCTCAAATTTATGTTACCACATAAAATAGGATAAGCATGATTTCATCTTTTATAAATCTCAGAAAGATTCTGTTAATAATTATATTATTTATTTCTTTAACACTTAGTTGAATTTACTCTGATAATGATTTAAGGTGGGGACTTTTTCTCTTTTCTTTCTTTGTTTTCTCTCTCTCTCCCTCTCTCTCTTCTTTGCTTCTTTCCTTCCACTCCTTCCTCCCTCCCTCCTTCCTTCCTTTCCTGTTTTCTTTTTTCTTGACAGCTGATGCTCTATGATACAACCATTCAAGCTGCCATTCTCATATTGCTATATATTCTTCAGTGGAGTTCCCACAAATTGAAAATGTTTTCTCTAATGATCTACTGAATTAAGTGGCATATCTCCACAGTCTCTTAGTTCTGTTAGTTCTTTCCCCTGTCTTTGAAGGCCAATCGTTTGAAAAGCATGTCTTGAATCTAAGACCAGGAATCCTTGAGAAGGATAAAACAGTCAGTTATCATCAGAAATCTAAAATTTGCTCTATTTGCAAGTCTCACTGAAACCAAACTCCACTGGTAGCTCTACTATCACATTAGACAAAGTTGAAGTGATTTCTATTACAAGACAGATCCAAAGAAAGTAACCAAAGAGAAACATAATGGGAAAAGAGATGGAAAATCCAAATCGATCCAATAAGAAAAATCTAAAATAGGGACATTACCACTAATATGAAATTGAACTAAGGGATTTTTAAGATTTAATATTTTAAAAGAGGCATTTACAAACCATTTAAAATTAGGGAATACAAACCAGAGAGTTAGTTTAATCACTTACATTCCATATGCTGAGCTTATAGCAAGGCTGGTAATTTGCTGAGGAGGCTCGCCATCTACCCACACCAACTGAATAACAAGATCTGCTTGATAGCCTGGCGGCATTCGCACTGGCCGTGTTTTAACACTGGAAGAAAGAGGAAACATTATTCTACCCCATACATCTTTAGCATACTTACGAATCTTCAGAATTTACATAGAACCATCCTTCAAAAATATATAACATTGGGGCAAGTATGTAGGTAGACAATGCTTTGCCATTATCTTAGATGTACCAAGCTACATATACTTGCTCAGTAATTTTTTTAGTCAGTTTTACAACATTAACTTATCAAACATTTTCTTTATTTTAGGACAGTGCTTTAAAATAAATGATACTTTCTATATAATTATAAAGTAAAGCAATAAAAAGAATGACTGTTATATAGTTATATTTGGCAACCTGACACAAACTTAGATACATCTGGAAAGAGGGATTCCTAACTGACAGATTTTCTCCATTAGATTGGCCTGAGGGCATATCTGTGGGGGTCTTTCTCAATTGCAAATGGTATAGGAAGGCCCATTGTAGGCAGTGCTACCTTGAGGAAGGTGGGGCTGGGGTGTTTTAAGAAAGGTAGCAAGGCAAGACAGAGGAAGCAAGCCAGCAGGCATCATTCTTCCATAGTCTCTGCATCAATTCCTGCCTTGAGTTCTTGCCTTGGCTTCCCTTTACTGATGGGCTATAACCGATAAACCAACTGAATTCCTCTTTCTCCAAAATTACTTTCCGTAGATATTTTATCACATCAACAGAAATCAAACTAGGATCATGACCAATAAATTACCTTCCAATAAGTTGTTATTTTTCTCTAAATCTACTCTACCTGTAGATGTTCTAACAACCCTCCTCTGTTTCTAGCTGTACAGAGAACAGTCACCCTTCACTACTGCACTCTTATTTATCAGTTGGTCATGAAATGCCATCTGTATTACTTTGGAAATATATCCAGATGCTAAGTACCTTCTACTTCTCTGCTGTTATGATCTTAGAACTACCAAATAAAAAAAGAGGCTGCCCACTTAAATTTAAATTTCAAATACATAACAAACAGCTTTTGAAACTGAATATGTATCCACTGCAATACTAATAATACAATGATGTTATAAAAGCCATTGTTTATTTTCAATTAAAAATTAAATGTATAAAACTGATGTTTTATTTGAAATAATAGATAAGTTATCCCTTTATTTAATCTTGATTACTTTGATAGTATCATAACTGGTCTCTAGCTTATGTTCTTCTCTTTATTCTCAAACTCATTTTTAAGTCACTTACTAAATTAAATTCACTTATTTAAAATTTAAGGCCCATCATATTATTTTCTAATTAAAACATTACAATGACTCCCACTGTCCACTTGAAATAGTAAGACTCTCATAATGCCCTATTATTAGGCCTCTATCATCTATATATATATATATATATATATATATATATATATATATATATATCACTCCTTATTATCAAGACAGTTTTTTGAGCTCTAGTTGCATTGACTTAATTATTTCCTTAGCATGCTAAGCACTTCAAGTCCATTGCTATAGCTATTATTTTTGTCTAGAATTTTATTCCGCTATGTATTATTTAACTCTATTAATTATTTCAAGTTTTTTCTTTAAATCTAATTCTCTTAACAAAGACAATGATAAATATTTATTAAGCATGAAACAATATAAATAAAAATAATTGTACAAATTTGTATATATTGATAATTAGAATACTTCTAAAAGTGAAGAATTAGCTAGTCAAAATGCTTATTTACCAGCTAATTTATAAAGTGTCCAACTTCAGTTAAACAAAGAAACAAATGCCAATATTTAGTGAAGCATGTGTTATATGCATCTGAAGAAACCATCTATAATTTGGTCTAATTAATAGAATAATACTTACACTTTTTGTGTGTAATTGACCTCTGGGCATGATATATGACTATGTGGATTTTTCTTTTGGTTTTTAATAATACTTGAGATTTACTTCACTATTTGTCAAGTCAACCCTTTTACACTTCAATAATTGTTAATCATAACCAGATCTTTATTTCACTTGCTTTTCTCCCCCACCCCTATCCTCAATTCTTCTCTATTTTATGAATATCTAAGTAATTAGAAGACTTGTACAATAAAAGGCTTTTGCTGGTGATGGTGATTTTGTTTTTTGGGTTTTTTTTTTTTTTTGGTTTTTTGTTTGTTCATTTTTTGCAAACAAATGGATCTGTGGTTGGTGCTATTTTAAATATTTTGGTGTTTTTATTGGTTTTCACATTCTTTTTTTGAGATGGTAATAAATTTAATATGTGTAGTCTTCCTAAAATTATGCATTAGGTTATCTCATGAAATGTGCTCAGGACAGTTATATTATCAAGTAATTACATACTGCTGAACAAAAAAATCTTATAAAGCCTATGTTATAGTAAAGTAACTAATACATCATACAATTTATAGAATACCTATATCCTAAAAAGTCTGACAACATAATTCTTTTTAAAATTTTATTTAATCTATTTTATCCCCTTGCTGGACCAGCAGTCTCAATTAACCTGGACCCCTGAGATCTCTTAGTCACTGGACCACCAACCAAGCAGCATACACCAGCTGATAGGACGCCCCCAATACATATACAGCACAGGACTGCCTGGTCTGGAGACCCCAGGAAGTGGAGAGGTCTGGTGCAGTGGAGGGTGGGGAGATAGGGACATCCTCGTGGTGATGGGGGGAGGTGGAGTAGGTGTAGAGGAGAGGCGGGGAGGAGGTATGGGATGTGGAGCAGTCAGAGGGTGGACCAGGAAGATGTTTTCACATTCTTTGAACTCAACTAAATGAAGGAAACTGATATGAAAGAAAAATGAAAGAAAATAAGTGGTTTGGCACAGTAGCTTAGCAGGTAAAGGTGCTGCCATCGAACTGAACTTCATCCCTAGGCCCCACAAGGTGGAAGGAAGAACAGATTCTTACAGGTTGTCCTCTGACTATCACATGTACAGTATGGTGTGTGTGTGCGTACATGCACACAAATAAACAAATATAAATATATATGAACTTAAAAGAGATTTTTACTAGCTACAGTTTAATAATTTCTTTGCTTGTAGAGTTTTCTTCCAATTAATTCATGCTTACTCGTCCTTTTTGAAAATCTTTTAAAAAATTAGAAGTTATGCGTTACTGCTAATTATATAGCATTTGCTTTTGAAAACTTATCTCTAAAGTTTCTATGTATATTTGCATAAGAAATTAGAAAACAAACTGTCTAGAATTCCTTAAGTAATAGATACATATATTGCTTTATGGGGCTTAGAAAAAACTCTTATTTAGGCTACATTTTCCAAATAGCTAACACTAGAAACAATTATATGACAATATAAAGTAATAATTTATAAATCCTATGAAATTAAAAGCATAATAGGAAGATAAATTTGCCTATGAGCTTTACATGCTAAACTTTTTATTATGTTGTTAAATGTAACTTCAATATATTGAGTAAAATGTTTAACAATAATCACTAATTAGGAAAAAAGATTAGGGGTTTGCTTTGTTAAACTTCCTACTTTATAAAATTAATGTTTTCTTTAGAATCCTTTTGGGAAAAATGTAAATAGGTAAGTGAAGTATGAAAGTACTGTGCCTTTTCATGTAAATCTTCAATTTTATCAGAAAATGTTTATAATTCCACTTTCAATCAACTTAGGAATATTTTTATGCCTACCATTTTATCTGTATAATTTTTCCATGAAATACTCAATCTTACCATGATTTTCTATATATTTCTTCAATTTTATCAGAGATCTTTTCCATGTATATTTACACAATGGAATACTACTCAGCAATTAAAAACAATGAATTCATGAAATTCTTAGGCAAATGGGGAACAGGGGAAGGGAAGAGGGCTTATGGGAATTTTGGGGAGGGGAGAACCGGGAAAGGGGAAATCATTTGAAATGTAAATAAAGAATATAGAAAATAATAATAATAATAATAGTAATAAAGAAAGTACTGTGCCTTTTGGGGGTAACTCAAAGAAAATCATGCTCTCCTAACTCACCTAACAAGAGAGAGCAAATGCTTTATCTGTTACATTGTGCAAGAGTCATGTGACTGACAGCTGAGTGCCGACAGCTGAGTGTGCTTTGGCACTGGTAGCCCTTCTTACCTGAGGCACGGGATGCTGTCCTTTGTCACTCCCTCACTAGACACAGTATTAGTGCTTCCTGAAAGACTCCTTGAAGAAGGAAGTTGAGAGGAGAGATCTGGAAATGGAGGACTTGTTTCTGGCTCAGGAGTAATAATGTCTTCAACATCACATTGAAGTCGCACCTCTAATGACTTAAAGAAAGGTTGTTTTAATTTAGTCTAATACTACTAATAATAGACACATTAATATATCTGGGTTTTATAAATTTTTCTGAATTATTTCAATCTGAGTTGAGTAATGAATTATATGGACTATTCAATGGCAATCACCAAAAAACAAAAACAAAATCAAAACAAAACAAACAATTTTTATTTCCTCAGAACTATGAAAGAAAGATACCTATTAGTAAAAATAAATTCATTTTTGTGGGGAGAGTTTGAGACAGGGTGTCTCTGTATAGCTCTGGTTGTCCTGCTCATTCTGTAGATCAAGCTGGTCTGAAACTCAGAGATCTGCCTGCCTCTACCTTAAGAGTGCAGAGATTAAATGTGTGTGTCCTCACGTCCCGGTATTTACCTTCACATCATATTTGTGTGGCAGAAATTTTTATGAGTATTCTTTTGCTTTTTCAAGTTTGTTTTGCCAAATTGACACAAGCTAGAGTCATTTTGAAAGAATGAACCTCAACTGAGAAAATGTCCCCAAATAGAGTGGCATTGTAGACAAGCCTGAGGAACATTTTCTTAGTGATTGGTTGAGGGAGGCCAACTGTGAGTGGAGTCATCTTTGGGCAGATGGGCCTGAGTTGTATTAGAAAGTAGGATGAGCAAGCCTTGGAGAGCAAGCCAGTAGGCAGTGTTCCTCCACCATGTCTGCATGAGTTCTAGCCTGCAGGTCCACACCCTGCCTGACTTCCTATACTGTTTGAGTTCCTGTAAGCCATGACTTACAGTGGTTGAGAACATCTGGAAGTATGAGCGAAATAATTTCCTCCCCAAGTTGCTTTTGGTCATGGTGCTTTATCATAATAAGAAAAACCCTACTAAGACAATTTCTTATAATAAGAAATCATAATTTGGTGGATGATTTAAATAAAAGGAGAAATTGACAGTTCAAGTTTTCCATGAAGGAAATTAATATTTATAAACAGTATTTAATTTACAGTGTAATGAGCCTATTGATATTTAAAATGAATTATACTAATATTACCAAACTTCTTATAATAATTATCTTTAAACTACTAGAAGCCTCTACCGGTGACAACCTGGTTATTGAGTTATTGAGTTCTTACTACTACACAGTGCTGATGCTGCTATAACATCATTATAAAAACCTGATCAAATTAGCATGCATATTTCCACTTAAGTTTTATTCTCTACTTTCCATTTTTAGCACAGGAACTTATATGGGTAGGAGTATAAATTGTCCCCAGACTATATTACAGCCTGTTAATTGCTCAGAGCCACCCACAGAGATAATTAGTGGTAAAGTTAGGATTGAAACTTAAGAACCTGTAACCTCAAGCCCTAAACTTTCAGTATACTCTAATAAAATGATGTTACTTTAGTTGAGGTCACACACACACACACACACACACACACACACACACAAGCCCATATGAGATAATCTTTATATTCGGGTAAAGAGGGTAAAATATATAGAACAGAATTGAGAAATTATAGGCATATTAACTTAGATGTAGTTGATACCACAATAATACCATTGTTCTGTATGATCAGAATTTCGTGTAATGATAAGGTAATAATAATGTACCATTATAATTATTTTTAACCATATAAAATGTTGCTCCATAAAAACCTATTAGGAGTAACTTCATTATAGTTGAGAAACAATCATTTATAACAGCTTATTAACAAGAAAACAAACAGTTAAATTTTTAAAAAGGACAAAGCCTACACTAATTAGACACTTATACAGAAAGCAAAACTCTACACTATCTTATTAAATGCATTTGTGCATATGCGCATATACTTGCTTAGGCATATAATATTCAATACCTATTTTAAAATGTGTTATTTATTATAATAAGTATTTTTTCTTTAAGCTATTTTATGATGCAATTATATTGACAATATTAAGGAGGAATTGACTCAGCTTAGCCAGGTAGGTGCAAAACTGAAGAGATACCAAGATATATCACAACAGACAACAATGTGATGCTCAATTTGTAGAAAAATTGATTTAAAATAGCAGGCTCATTTTGACATTGAAGTTACGTTAGAGAACTTTTTATTTAAAAATAAACTACTTTTTAATATATTAAGCAACAATAATTTAAAATACTACAGATTATATTAAATATGGATTATATAGTGTTTAGAAATTTTAAATTCTGCCAGGGGTTTCTTTCCCACTTTTGACCACTTATTTCCCAGATAAAAGACACACCCAACTTTTATATTTATAATAAGCCTTAAACAGCACAAGAGCTGGGCCGATATCTACCTTCTATGCTATTAGAATCTACCTTCCTATAGATAACCCTGAATGGTTACTTATTATTTACTATGTTTCATCTGGGCTGCTCTTAACTCTAACTGGCCAGCCCTCAGGGGCCACGTTTTTATGGCTCACCTAACCCATGGCAGCTTCTCCTTCGTCCTGCACCTTCTTCCCCTCCTCAAGGTTCTCCTCCGACCTGAAGCCCAGGAAACCTAAACCCCACCTATGTCTCTTCTGTCCAGCTATTAGCTATTGGCATCTTTATTTACCAATCAGAAATAACCTGGGGGCAGGGTCTGCCCATCTATTGGCTGTTGGCATCTTTACTTATCAGTCAGAAATAATTTGGGGGAAGCGTCTCTTGAGTCTATGGCCAGACCCAAGGATTTGGGGGCTAACACTTAAGCATTACAGTAGACAGCGAGACCAAACCTCAACAATATACTGTACTCTTGATGCCTTAAAAACCATACCAAGTGGTACTTCAAATACATATTGTTTTCATTTAGGAACTATAAATGGGAAAGTTAAATCTCAAGTAACTTACCACTATTTCTGTTGTGATTTCGTGTCTGCTGAATTTATAAATTATGACATATGCAGAGACTCCAGATACACAAAATATTCTGCTCTCTGGACACCAGTAAATCATCTGAACAGCAAAAGGATCTTCCTCTACAATCTCGCATGTCTGTTTGCCATCTCCTGCCTTCTGCTTTTCAAATACTTTGGAAGTTTTTAGCTTGTACAACATCTGCAGTGTCACTATAAAATAATAAAATGTAGTTATTTCCTAATTTAATTTTAATTCTTAGACATCATTCAAGGTTTTTCAATGTGTTTGTTGAATCACAAGAATAAAACTCCAGTAAGGCAAATTATATTTATATAGTAAACTCTCAGTGAAGTGTCCTCGTGGCAGCAGTATCAAGAGAGAACTATACAAAGAAGGAAAAAAATGTTCATGAGCATTGGAATTAAGAAAATGGAAGAAACAACTCTCCTCCAGGTGAGATGCTGCCATGTTTTTTCACAATAATTCCTTTAACTCTTTGATAAGAGTTTGATACAATTCTCTAGATGTTTTATTTTTTCTTTCCAATAGAAACAGGAAAGGGGAAATGATTTTGAATGTAAATAAAAATATAAAAAATAAAAAATAAAAAAAAAGAAATCATTTAGGGAAGATCTCATCTGAGTGTTCCTAGTTAAGAAAGGGTCAAGTATAAGCTTATAAAACTCTGGGTTTACAAATCGTTTTCAATAATATTTATTTTGGGGAAGCCGTTCCACTTTAGAACATAATAAAACCACAATTTCCCCCAACAAAACAAAAGACTCTTGTTTTATAAATAATCTTCAAGAGGTCAGTCCAATTTAAGATAATTCTACAAAGTAATTGGCCTGAACTTTTTGTTTGCTTTGGCTTTGGAGCCATCTCTCTGAGTAGCTCTGGCATTTCTGGAATTGGCTCTGCAGAGCAGGCTGGCCTTGAACTCACAACGATCCACCTGCCTCTGCCTCCTGGGTGCTGGGATTAAATGCCTGTGCCACCAGTACTTGGCTTTGGCTTGAACTTTTAAAAATTGTCAATAACATGAAATACCCAGGCCCACTCTAGACTTTAAAAATCTCAAAATATGAGTAAATTAAAAACATGATCTTTTTTTGTTGCTGGTTTAAAGGATATCACTGAGCTAGCTGCAATGGTTGAAATAGACTTGTAGAGTAGGTAGTATCTTGTGCCATATTAATTGCTTTTTCTTGTATTTCTTATTTTCAAGATTATTGTTTCATGGTTACACCTGCTCAGAAACTTCAGTATCATTGCTACTTCTTCTTCTCTTCCTATTTTTGACTAAGTTTAAACTAACTTCCTAAGTTTTAACTACCTAACAAAATTTATGTTAGTTGTTGATCCATTAAAATATCCTTTCTACTTGGGCTGGTAATGAACAAATGTAATCTTAGAACGTGATTGGCTATAGCATGAGAGTCTTAAGATATAGGCTAACTAAATAGGATACTAAAATTATCCTGTCTGAAAGATAAACAAATACATAAATATATAAGTAATCTTTCTGAAACTTACTAGTCCAAATAAATCTCTACCATTTCTGATTAAAATAGCATTTGATCATACTACATTTAGAAATTTCCTAGTTTGACATGTATTTACATGTGTGCATTTCTTTCTCTTTTCTTAAGAACATGTTTTGTGAATGACATATATGGGCATAATGAAGACTTAGGTAAGGATGCAGGCCCTTGCACATTGATCACATATGTTATTCTTTAAATTACTTAATTGTTAAAACATTAAAAAGAATTTGTAGTGTTATCAAATAATTTCTCTTGCTTCTCACAGACTATTATAGAGTGGGATACAAAAGCTGAGAACAGAAGAATAAAAGCACTTCTCAAACACCACACAGGTCAGACACAGGGAACTTCTGGAACAGTTAATCTGGTAAAACTTGGTTCTTTTCCTGATGCAACATGCTCTTTTTATTTTTTTAATATAGGATTGCTGAAAGAGCGCCTATAGTCTTGTTTATTTAATATTATTGAATATAATTAGAGTAG
Source organism: Tokudaia tokunoshimensis (assembly GCA_036184795.1). Taxonomy (NCBI): domain Eukaryota; kingdom Metazoa; phylum Chordata; class Mammalia; order Rodentia; family Muridae; genus Tokudaia; species Tokudaia tokunoshimensis. The sequence continues at coordinate 23,446,128 of BTHU01000015.1, forward strand.
AGATACTTTAAGCTGATCTAAAAGACATAAAATAAATATTGTAAGAAAGCATTATAATTATGCTAAAATATTTCCTGAAATGGCTATTATTCAAATTAAAGGTGGTAAATGACCATTAATGAATATTAACAAAATATTTTTGTTGAATGGGGATAAATATAAAACTTACTTGCTGAAGCATCCCAAAATTTTATTGTTCCATCAGCATGACTAGGTAAAAATAAATTATCATTAATTAAAGTATGCCAAATAAAACAGTCACCCCAGGTACATAAAAAGTTGAGTTACTGTTATTATATATTCATTAAAATCATTATAATGAATGTTGATTTATGAGAAACTGTTTCCAAACTCAAAACAATAATATTGTTTTTTAAAAATGACACATTTTACTTTAAAGAAAGAGAAAAAAGCATTAGATTTTCTTCCTGTAATATACACATCCTAGAGAACAGTAAAATGACTTATGAAAATGAATAATATTCTAAAATAAAGTTAACATTTAATGAAAAAGATAGCTTGAATATTATTAAAATATAAAAGCAAAAATCTAAACTGATCTAAGATTGTCATGATTTATTGATAATTTATACCGACTCTATACATACTAATCTATAAAACAAAGAGGCTAGAGTACTTCCTAATACATTTAGGAAAGTCAGCATTATCTGACACCAAACGCAGAGAGAAAATTACAGGTAATGATAGTTCAGCAATATCCCATTAGGAACAGACAAAAACCTAGTCAAGAAGATACATGTAAGTAAAAGCCAAATAAGATATCTAAAGAGAAATTACTTATAACCAAGAGATATCTGACTTAGAAAAGCAAAAGCAAGTAAACATTTTAATAAAAAAACCAGTTGGCAAACTAGAATGGAATCAGAATGAAAACCAGAATGAAAACTTTCATAAGAAAATACATTTGTTTTAGTCAAATGATACAAAGGCAGTAGAGACCAAGTCATCATCATTACTGAAAAAACATGACTGATGAAGAGAATTGCCTTTCATTTGGTAAAGGACAGCTAAGAACCATGTACACACATTGTCTAATAAACATGATTATAAAAGAACATGTTTTTCCCCCTTAGATGAGGAACAAAGAAAAAAATATTTACTTTCACAATATTATTCACTGCTATGATGGAGTAATTAAACATTTCATTAAGAAAAACAAATTATGAGCCAACAAGCTGAAAGGAAGAAATAGAATTGCTTCGATTTGTAGAGCTTATAATAGATATGCACCAAAACGTCAATTACTCAATGAGAGTGAAACTTAAATGAAGGCCAGCATACAAAAATAAATACTGTGTCTTTGTAGGAGAAAAAAACTTGGAAAATTAAAGTATAAATTATCATTTATAATAAGATACCACAAGACATTTAGATAGAAGCCATTATAATTTATGCTAGAGCCATATGCTGAAAAAAAATTCTGATCAGAGGAAAAGAATTACTAATAAAACGACAGAGACAGTATGCTTCTGATGGTAATACTTACACTGGTTCTAATAAATAACATAGATTCAATATAATCTTTAGTAGAATGCTTAAAAAATTGTAGAAAGAAACTAATTACAAATTTATATGTAAAGGAACTATTTAACAGTCAAAATAATTTTGAAAAAAATAGAAATTAGTGGATTAAACTACTTATAGTTTTAAATCTCACTCTAAAGATATACTGAAAGTGTTTTTATATTGAGAGAAAGAGAGAGAGAGAGAGAGAGAGAGAGAGAGAGAGAGAGAGAGAGAGAGAGAGAGAGGAGAGAAATGCATCAGTCCAGATGTGGACCCACATTCATGTTTAACAGGGTTTGTCGGGCATTATTTATTTTTATTCACATTACATTCCCTTGCAGCACTCCCCTCTCCTCCCAGTCCCGCCCTTACAAATCCCTCCCCCCATTACCCCTTCCCTTCTCAGAGCAGGGCAAGCCGCACTTGGGTACTATCCCACCCTGGGACATCTAGTCCCAGAAGGACTGAGCATCTCCCCTCCTGCTGAGGCCCAACCAGGCAGTCCAGGTGAATGGTAGTCATAAAGAAAGTCATTTACTTCAACAGACTTATTGAAATATAATTCCATGTATTGTTAGTTGAGTTTAACGTTTTTTGTTAACTTACATAATGTTGTTTTACATTGACACTGTAGTCTAGTTTTAGAGCATGTTCAAAAGTTGCCTCAGACAAATGTAGAAACCTCGTTCCCTGTTCCTGGCTATTGTGGCTTGGACAGCTTTGAGCATTGTTGAGCAAGTAACTGGTAGAGTAGGACACTGCATCCTTTGGGCAGACGCCAAGGAGTACAGCTGAGCCATATAGTAGATTTATTTTTAGGTTTTTGTTTTGTTTTGTTTTGTTTTGAGGATACTCCTTACTATCCAAAGTTGCATTTCTACCAACAGTGAATAAGGATTCCTCTTTCTCCACAATCTCACCAACAGCCATCAGTTGTTTTCTTGTTCTGAACCATTCTGACTGGGGTGAAATGAAATCTCAAAAAAAAATTTTTTTTAATTGGTAGGAAAATTTCATGTATTTCTTAAGTTCAGAACTCCCTGTTTAGATCGCTAACAACATAAATGTTCAACTACCTCTCACCCCCATTTTGTTCCGGTCCCTGGAGATGTGGGCATAAGATGAAGTGACTGAGGCTGGGCCAGGCCTCTGCACAGGAAAGAGAACTAGCCCAAGGCAGACTGACCTGTCAGGGTGACATAGCAGAGGGAGGAAGTTGGGATGGAGCAGAAGTGGGAGGTGGCCAGCAGGGATTTGGCAGGAGAGTGAGGGCAGAGGTTCAGTAGGCAGATAAATGGAAGTCAAGGACCTATCAACTGAGTTGACATCCACAGACTTGGGCTGGGCCTTGCTGGAGGTCAGACCGGACAGCTTCTTCAGCTTCTTCTTCAGCTCTAGAGAGAACATTTATAGCACCTCTTGCACACAGGCTTCATATAGAACTCCGCAGGTAGTTCCATTGGCCCTGATCACGTGACCACAGGCGTAGCAAACGTCTATCTCCAAAGATCTAATTATATATAGTAGGTCTCTCTCCCAACAGCCCTTTTATCATAGCTCTGGTGCTACAGGAATGGCTTCTCACACTTGGCAAAAAGTCCTCTACATGCCACTATTTTCCCAGTGTCTCTACTACACAGCCCTCAGTGGACTGATGGCAGGCCCCACAGATGGTGACATCCACCTTGTCAAGGCAAGGCAGACAGTAGAGCTCACCCTTCAGCTCTTGGGCTCAGAGGTCAGCTCCTTTCCAGTGGGAGCAGTTGAAGTGGTCTGGGTGGTAGGCCTCCTGTTTGAACATGAGAGGCCGCTCATCAATGGCCAGCCCACATCAGCCAGCTCACAACATAAACATCCTGAATTCCAGTTTACTAACTTCAGGGACTTGATGATGTGTCCAGTGACAAACTCACCACAGAATTTGCAGCATGGAGCAATCAGCATTTGGAAGACATGTTTGAGTACTTATGACCCTCAAACTCATAAAAGATCCAGAAGTACTGTGCACAAACAAAGCAGTGCTCATGGTAGAGTACTCCAGTGTTATTGAAGATGTGCTCGTTAACGGTTGAGTATGTCTGGCCGCATTGGTGCATGGCATTGCATGATCATAGACAGGTTTCTTCCTCTCTTGGCAATCCTGGGTTTCCCCAAAGTTTTCTGATGCACAGTATGTCACTCATTATATTAGTTTAGTGTTATGTGTGGGAGGACTTTTCTCTTTTGTGTCTTTTAACCCTTTCCTTGTTTACTGTTCCAAATTTTGACTATGATGTATTTTGATATAGATGTCTTGGGATTTATTCCAACTTCTAGACTCTGTGGGTTCATGTTGTTTTGCTAAATTTGGTAAGTCTTCAGCCTTCATTTCTGTGAATGATTTCCCAGCACTGTCCACATTCTTTTTTCTGTCTTACATTACTGAGACTGATAAAGGGATAAGGAATGTGGATGCACTGCTGGAAATCCTGGCTTCACGTGGCTCTACTGATATCACCAGACATGGGTTTTACTCAGTGGAGATGAAAATCTCTGTCCTCTGCTCTACCTTCATTGAAGGAAACTGGAACATTTCTTTAGAGCCTGGTGATAAGTCTAAGTTTTGAAATTTGGCCTTTGTTAGAATGGGCATGCGCATGTGCATGTGTGTGTGTGTGTGTGTGTATGTGTGTGTTAACATAATGATACTAATTTGTTTTAAGAATCATATCTCAGTTGCTCTTTTCTCATTCTTTGACTAAGGAGAAATCATTACTGTTATTTCCTTTGCTGGTATCTGTTCATAGTCTCAGATTATTGGCTTCTTCGGGTCAAATGCTGTGTTAGATAAGGAACTTGTCACCAGTAGTGAAAGATTTACTTTGTAATACTATTAAAGAACTTATCAACATGTAAGTTTATATATATATATATATTCATCTATATCTCTTTGTTTCCTAATATTAGAACATGAAGAGTGCTGTTCCACAAAGCAGTGACATTTCTGATGCTATAGAGTTAAGAGAAAAAAGGCTGATTCTGTTCAAGGGTTCACAGTCCATCACAGCAGGGAGGGTGTGGCAGAAGAGTTCACATCATGGCAGCTGGAGCACACAACAGATTATTCATCTCAAGGTAGATGGAAGGAAGGAAAATAGAAAGAAGAGACCAGACACTAGGTATAACTATTCAAGGTACATACTCAGTGGCCTATTTCCTCCAGATGGCTTCTACCTTCTGGACTTTCTCCTTTCTCCCAAGATAGCACTACCAGGTAGATATCAAGAAGGCAATAATTGAGCCTATGGCAGACATTTTTTTGTTCAGCTATAGAAATGGGGATACAAAGCACGATTCCTAAAGCTTACAGGAATAATGATATTAGGTTAAGGACTTTCCTGAACTTAACAACCTATGAATTCCAAATAAAGTATTTCCTGTGAATCACACTCATAATTTTCTTATGATTTTTCTGCTAATATAATCTAAATATAATCCTTTTATAATAATTCTGTTTCTACCAATTTGATTGTATTTTTCTACCAAAGCTAAAAACTATGATTTAAAGTTAATTCTTAGATTCTTACTTCATACTTAAATGATTCTGCCGGAATACAATTACATAAAAGTGTCAAGACTTAAATATTTTACTGTTATTAAATTTATAACTTATAATTTGTTATAATTTACAACTTGTAAACCACCTTACTTACCCAGTAATAATAATTTCTGGATAGGTTTGTGCTCCAAGGTTCCAAGCTCCTCCACTGACTGGCCATTCCTAGACAGATTATTGAGGAGAATATGTGGCTTTTATTTTTAAAATTAAATGCTTAGAATTTTAAAATTAAATGCTACAAAATAATAAAAAAATAATAATGAATCACTACAAAACAGCTAAGGATGAAGTGTATAGTTATCATCAATTCTTTTGTTAACCAAATAGATCTATAAATGCAGAATAACCAATTTCTTTAATAAATTGATTTTAACCAATATTACCAGTTATATAAACCAATAAAAGAAGTATTTTTAATTGGATAAATACAGTGTTGCAACAAAAGCCATGCAGTATGTATTGCCAACAAGCTATTGTGGTACCACTTAACCCAAAACCACATGTAAATAGTGCTTTTTTGTATTGTACATTTCAGTTTTCTTGGGCCAATAACAGGAACCATATTAGATGGTTTGTGATAATTATAAATACTTGAATCTTAAACATGGTAAAGAAAAATCTCATTATGTTAGTAACAAAAGTTTTAAGGATTTTTGTGTTGTTGTTTGTGATAGGGTTTCTCTGTGTAGCCATGGCTGTCCTGGAGCACATTCTGACCAGGCTGGCCTCAAACTCAGAGACCCACCTGCTTCTGCCTCCCAAGAGCTGGGATTAAAGTTGTGTGCCACCACCACCTGGCTTATATTTTTTTCCTAATTATAAATTGATAAAAAACCTGATTTTTGAATTTCGTAAAACTTGATCCATATAAAAGAATTAAAGACTATTTATTATGACATATATATATATATGTATGTGTGTGTGTATGTATATATGTAATACTAAAATAAGCATGACTGATAAATAGATCTTTGTATGTAATTATATCTCTAGTGCATGGGAAATTTATAATCTTACAGGCTTCGAACTATGCTCCAGTCAGAAAGTTGAATTTCACCAGTTACATCTTTGACAATGTCATCTTGCAATTAACAAAGTTTCCAGTCAAGTCACCTTGCATGGAAATCCAGAAAATAAAATGACAAGAACAAGCATGCATGACCATACATACAAAAACAGGAAAAAATGTACCTTATTACTGTATCCTTGTTTTTTATGCTTGACTCCTATAGAATAGAGTACTAGAATCAAATCTGGAGGGCAATCGGCAAAATATGCTGTGCATGTAACTGGTGACTCATGAATGTCCATTGGATATGGATTTTCAAAGATTGGAAAACTAATAGATAAAAACAATATGTTAGAGTCATTTTGCAAAGATAAAAATATGAAATAATTTTCATGATCAAGTCCTAAAATGTTTATAAACATTATAAATGTCTCTCTTTTCAGTACCATAAAAAGAATCATTTTACTTGAATACTTTAAAAATTATAATTATCTATAAATTAGTTAATAATGATAGAAATTAATTTTCTTTCAAGGCTGCCAACATCTCATAATGACACACTTTGTTACTATGAATACAATAATTGCATTAAACTAAAATATTATGCAATAAGTACATATTAAAATTTAGAGCAATTACATAATATATTTAAAAGAATAACATACATTTTACTATTTAATATTTTACTATTATATCTTTATACTACTTAAAGGCATATTATTCCTTTTAGTAGCAAAATATTTGTATTATTTGTATTAAATAGTAAAATATTTGTATTATAGTAGTATACCTTTAAATAGTAAAATATTTATAAATTTTTCAAATAAATAAATTTTAAAAATATGTGTGATAGAAGTTAAAAGATATATATGGGTCCAGGAGATAGAACACGGGTTGTCAAGCCTGGTGGAAGGTTCCTTTATCCACTAAGCCATGTTACTAACCCCGAGAGTTCTCTTTCTGCCAATCAGAAGTGCTATAAAGAGCATAATATTTCAGATTAGGACAGTAGCAAATACAAATCAAATGGGGAGGAGCAAGTCATATTTAATGAAAAGTAGGTTAGCCTTAGTAAATCAGTAGTTCTTAATTTCAAAGTATAAATTGTTAATTGTATCATTATTTTACTTTATATTTGAAGAATATTTTTATACAATATAATTTGATCATGGTTATGGTTGAATAGTTAGGGAGGAAATAAAAGTGAATCACTTCAAAGACCAGATCTACACCTGAATTTGGTAACAGCAGTAAGGAACAATAGCCAGCTCCTTAAACAGTGAACAACACAGGGAAGATACTTGGGATCATTATGTTAGCCTATATGCAAAGAAGAAGCACGATACATGCAAGAAAACATAGTTTACAATGTTTAACTTAAGCATTTAGCTTTCTTTCTGATCCCATGTTGTTCTTTAGCATGTTAAGCAAGCGCTCTACCACTAAACCTACAACTGGTACTTAGATGTAAAAGTGTGAAAAGAAAAGGATAGGGGGACATAGAATGGGAGGATCAAGTGGGGACGTGGAGGAGACAGAGAGTTGTATGAGGGAATATGGGAAGAGAACCCTAAAATTAAGGAACATTTGAGGGGTGTTATAAAACCTAATATCATAGAAACCTAATTATATATATATATCATATATATATATATATGATATATACGATCTAAATAAAATCGCCAAATAATGGAGGAGACAGAATTCCAGCTGGCCATCTTTTGTCTCCAAATGAAGCTTCTACTACTGGGATTGGGTAGTACCTAATTAAATTGTAGACCAAAGTGTCCCCATTGGCATCACCAAACAACCTAGAATGTTGCCAAGATTATAGGTTGCTCTCCATAAACTGACAGTGAGACCCTATTGATGAACAGAATACCTACATAAACATATTATCAAACATAAGGAATGTCACACTGGTGCCTACATAGAACCTTCATCTATACCCTTCAGCATCTTCGGTACAGGAAAATATTCTGCATGCTATCAAAAGAGAAACATAAACAACAAACCAGCCACAAACCCTTTATTTACAGTGGTGTGCTACCTGAAAAATATGCTTGAACAATAGTGGTACAAAGCTTATGGGAGTAACCAAACAATAACTGATTTGATTCAAGGTCCTCTCCACAAGATGGAACCCATACCCACTAGTGCTTATGCGACCAAAAATCTGAGACTAGTAGATAACCCAGAGACCTAAAGTTAAACTAAATACTGGTTTTTTAAAAAAAATATAGTATTAAAGTGACTACTAATCATATATTGCTATATTCATAGATTAGTGCCTTCCTTATCCATAATCAGAGAAGCTTCCTCCTGCAGCAGGAGACCCACAGCTAGACATTATGCAAAGAAGGAGAGATCTTAGAACACTCAGCCCTAAATGGACTATCTCTATCAAATCCCTACCCTCTGTGCTCTGCAAAAGGGGTGATAGAAATAGTGTAAGGGCCAGAGAGGATGGAAGACTCCAAGAAAACAAAGCCTTCTAAATCAACATTATCAAAACTCATATGAGCTCACAGAGACTGAAACAGTATACACAGGGCCTGCACAGGTCAGTCCCAGGTCCTTTGCATATATATCGTGACTTCTAGTTTAGTCTTTTTGTGGGATTCCTGATTGCAAGAATGAGTGTCTTTCTGATTTCTATGCCCTCTGTTCAACTCTTTTCTTTCTTTTGGCTTGTCTTGTCTACCTTTGATGTAATAGCTTTTGTTTTATCTTATAATATTTTAAAAAGTGAATGAATGAATGAATGAGTGAAAACCTAGGAAATAATATGAGGGTTAGCAATTGTACTGTCATTTATACCTGCTAGGAGAGGGAAACATTAATTTTTTTCAATGGAGTGACACTGGGTATATCAATCACTCCTGGAGACACCTCGTGCTCAGGAGTAGTTGACTGACATATAATAGATTTCATAGTGTGTGTGTGTGTGTGTGTGTGTTTTCTTTTGGGGTTGTGTTTTGTTTTGTTTTGTTGGTTTTTGGAGTTTTATTGTTGTACTGTGTTTTTGCCTGTTTTTTGAAGAAGAACTTAAAGAAGGATGACTAGGGAGAGGGGAGGGCCTGGATGGAATTAGGGGAGGGGAAGAATATGATTGAAATATATTTAAAGTTAAAAATTATTTTAAATAATAAAAAGCTATAACTCTCCCTCCAAAAATGAAAATCTAAGAACCAAGAGGAAACAATTGTTCACCATAATGTTTGTATGAGAAAATAAATAAAAATAAATAGTTGAGAAGTACATAGAATAGTGACTGCAGAAGATGGGGGGATGAAGTAGAGAGAAGACTCTAAACACATAACTTGTTTAACATTCAATGCAGTTGAGAAGAAAGTATTTGAGAAAAATAGCATAAATTCAGTCTTGATATTTAAATTTATTTAATATTTGACAATAGTGGAAATTTACATAAATTTTAATCATGTTATCAAGGTAACCAAATTTTTTTGACAAAATGTTTATTCACATACTTAACATAAGATGATACAAACCATAAGAACAGGACTGGTGATATAATTCAGTAAGAGGACTTTTCTCTGAAAGCAGGAAGACCTGAGTTCAAAATCCCAGAATCCTATAAAACTATACACTGCCTATTAACCCAGCAACTTGTAGGTAGAGATAAGTTAGTCTCTGGACCTTGCTGGCAACCAGCCTAAAAGCAGCAAGCTTCCAGTTCACTAAATAGTCTCAGCTAGAGGAAATGAGCAGAAGATGGATAGAAGAGAATTTCTAAGGACCTCCCCTCCTTTGTCCTCTACATACATGTACATGGGTGCATGGATGTGTACACTCACACACATGCACCACATACAACATGTACACACACACACACAGAGAGAGAAAGAGAGAGAGGGAGAGAGAGAAAGAGAGAGAGACTGTAAGAATAAATGTATAAAGCTCAAGTCCAAGTGGATCAAGGACCTTCACATAAAAACCAGATACACTGAAACTAATAGAAGAGAAAGTGGGGAAGAGCCTGGAGCACATGGGCACAGGGGAAATTCTCCTGAACAGGACATCAATACCTTATGCTCTAAGATCAAGAATTGACAAATGGGACCTCATAAAATTGCAAAGCTTCTGTAAGGCAAAGGACACTATCAACAGGACAAAACAGCAATCAGCAGATTGGGAAAAGGTGTTTACCAATCCTACATCTGATAGAGGGTTAGTATCCAATATATACAAAGAACTCAAAAAGTTAGACTCCAGAGAACCAAATAACCCTATTAAAAATTGGGTACATAGCTATACAAAGAATTCTCAACGGAGGAATACTGGATGGCTGAGAAACACCTAAAAAGATGTTCAAAATCCTTAATCATCAGGGAAATGCAAATCAAAATGATTCTGAGATTCCACCTCACACCAGTCAGAATGGCTAAGATCAAAAACTCAGCGGACAGCAGATGCAGGAGAGGATGTGGAGAAAGTGGAACACTCCTCCATTGCTGGTGGGATTGCAAGCTAGTACAACCACTCTGGAAATCAGTTTGGCGATTCCTCAGAAAATTAGACATAGTACTACCTGAGGACCCAGTTATTCCACTCCTGGACATATGCCCAGAAGATTCTCCAACATGTAATAAGGACACATGCTCCACTATATTCGTAGCAGCCTTATTTATAATAGCCAGAAGTTGGAAACAACCCAGATGTCTCTCAACAGAGGAATGGATACAGAAAATGTGGTACATTTACACAATGGAATACTACTCTGCAATTAAAAACAATGAATTCATGAAATTCTTAGGCAAATGGGTGGAACTAGAAAATATCATCCTGAGTGAGATAACCGAATCACAAAAGAACAAAAATGGTATGCACTTGCTAATAAGTGGATATTAGCCCAAAAGATCGGAATACCCAAGATAGAATTCACAGACCACATGAAGCTCAAGAAAAAGGAAGACCAAAGAGTGGATACTTTGGTCCTTCTTAGAAGGGGGATCAAAATACCCATGGCTCACAGCCAACCAATGGACGGAACATAGAATTCCCAATGGAGGAGCTAGAGAAAGGACCCAAGGAGCTAAAGAGGTTTGCAGCCCCATAGGAGGAACAATAATATGACCCAACCAGTACCCACAGAGCTCCCAGGGACTAAACCACCAACCAAAGAGTACACTTGGAGGGACCCATGATTCAGCTACATATGTAGCAGAGGATGGCCTTTTCAGACATCAGAGGAGAGAGGACATTGATCCTGTGAAGGCTCAATGCCCCAATGTAGGGGAATGCCAGGTCAAGAAAGTAGGGGGGAGGTTGGTAAGCAAGGGGAGGGGAAATGGGATAGAGGGTTTTTGGAGGGGTAATGAGGAAAGGGGATATAACATTTGAAATGTAAATAAAGCAAATATTTAATAAAAATATGGATGTCAAAAAATCTTCAAATTAAAAACCAAAAATAAAATAAAATAAAATAAAATGCCAACACAAAGTTTTTTTCTCTGATTAAACAGATGGGCATATCCTTGCCTATATAATAGGAGATTTTGGATTTTTACTTCATTAAGAGAGTTGTGCATTTTCTGAAAAATTCTTGATAAAAATATTTAAAAACTCAAAAAAGAGTAAATGTATAAAATAGAAATCTGTGTTATACATATTTCACCACAATAAAAATTTTAGTGTGTATATAAACTAAAGAAATTTAATACAAAATATCTAGTGGTCATTAGAGGTCATTAGACAACCTGATAAGTTATGAGGAAAAAAAATATATCACATAGTTGAACACCAATGCTAAGAAAAATATATTTTAATAAAAATAGATTGTGATTTCTTAAATAAAGAATAATCCAGGGAACAATGGTGGAATAGAAACTGTCTCTGTATGGTCAAAGTCAGAATTAATAAAAGAATAGAGTGGGTCTGGAGAGAGAGAGAGCTCAGCAGTTAAGATCACGTGCTGTTCTTCCAGAAGACCAGAGTGCAGTTCCCAGCACCCACATCAGGCAGCTTCACAACCCTGAGCACCTGCACTCACATGCACATACCCTCATGCAGGCACACCCACCCACACATAATTGAAAATAATTAAAAATACATCTTAAAAATAAAACAGACTTTACTCCTAAGAGACAGAGATCAGAAAAATATCAGAAATACACGAAGGACAAGAGAAACGTGAGGAAAAGAAGATGGATGCAGAGAGAAAAAAAAAACATAAGGTGAAGTGAAACCTAAAAATCATGTGCAGCAGATAAATGGGGACATTAACTAGAACCTGTTGCCTGTTGGGGTCCAAGATCACTAGTAATCATCAAAGAGGTCCTATCCCCTCTTGTGGACAGGTGCTATATGAATACCAAATAGAAAGAGAATAAGCAAGCTAAAGAGACAACACCCAGGAAATGGGGATAAGATAGAAATATGGCCCAAGCAGGTCATGGAGATTTCAACAGAAGTACAATACAGGGGCTGAACATGAGATTCCCTGTAAATTCTCTAGATTAACCAGCCTATAGAGATTATAGAAGGTAGTAAATCCATAACAGAGTAGGTGAGCAACAGTGTAGAAACATGAGATGTATTCTGAACATGGTACACACTCTCAGCTGAGGACTGTGGTGCATTAGTTAAACCCAAGAGAGATCTGGGTGAGAAGAAAAAAAAAAGGCTAAGTGCAAGTGGGTCCCCACATTCCATAGCTCTTAGAGCATAAACTACCACATACTTCACGTAGAAATTATGATCCTTAACATACCAAAAACCATCTTGTAGGGTGAAAGAATAGGGTATCAGACTGTGAGATTCCTAGAGAAGGCTGAGTGGCACATCGGAGAGGGCACACACATCTTATCATTTTAATAACCAGAACTAGAAGTCCTCCCTTCAACCAGAGTTCATTACAGAAGATATCAAAGTTACACTTTTATTTCAGTTGTTGAGTGATTTGAGTTTTAACTTATATTTTTCATGAACAGGTTTCTACCAATGTCCATTCCTTTTATGAACCCATTCTATAATATTTTCTCTATTATTTATTATGCTTCTAGTCCTTATACTTTCTATATAATTTGTACCTTATTCCCCTCAACCCCATTTCTCAAGTTATTTCCTCTTGTACTTCATAATTTTTATTAGATATATTCTTTATATTTCAAATGTTGTCCCCTTTCCTGGTTCCCCCTCTCCTGAAAATCCCTTAAGCCATCTCCCTTCCCCCTGTTCCCCAATCAACCCTCTCCCACTTCCCTGTCCTAGTATTCCCCAACACTGTAGCATTGAGTCTTTCCACGACCAAGGGCCTATGCATCTAGAGCCATGGGTAACTCCATGTGTACTCTTTGGTTGATGGTTTTGTCCCTGGTAGCTCGGGGAGTACAGGTGGCTCATATCGTTGTTCCTTCTATGTTGCTGCAAACCCCTTCAGCTTTTGGGTCCTTTCTCTAGATACTCCATTGGGGACCCTGTGCTCAGTTCAATGTCTAGCTGAGAGTGTCCCCCTCTGTATTTGTCAAGCACTAGCAGAGCCTCCCAGGTGACAGCTATATCTGACTCCAGTCAGCAAGCACTTGTGGGCATCGATAATAGTGTCTGGGTTTTGTATGTGGGAAGGATCCCTAGGTGGGACAGTCTCTGGATGGTCTTTCACTCAGACTATGCTCCACACTTTGCCTCTGTATCTCATTCTGTGGGTATTTTGTTCCCCCTTCTAAGAAGAACCAGAGTATACATACTTTGTTCTTCCTTCTTCTTGAGCATCAGTTGATATGTGAATTGTGTCTTGGGTATTCCAAGCTTCTGGACTCATATCCACTTATCAGTGAGTGCATACCATATGTGTTATTTTGTGACTGGGTTACCTCACTCAGGATATTTTCCAGTTCCACCCATTTGACTAATAATTTCATGGATTGTTTTTAATAGCTGAGTAGTATTCCATTGTGTAAAAATACCACATATTCTGTATCCATTCCACCACTGAGGGACATCTGGGTTCTTTCCAGCTTCTGGCTATTATAAATAGGGCTGCTATGAACATAGTGGAGCATGTGTCCTTATTACATGCTAGAGAAAGAATACTCTGGGTATATGCCCAGGAGTGGTAAAACAGGTTCCTCCAGTAGTATTATGCCCAGTTCTCTGAGGAACCACCAGATTGATTTCCAGAGTGGTTGTACCAGCTTGCAATCCCACCAGCAGTGAAGGAGTTTTCCTCTTTCTCCACATCCTCACCAGCACCTGTTGTCTCCTGTGTTTTTGATCTTAGCCATTCTGACTGGTGTGAAGTGAAATCTCAGGGTTGTTTTGATTTGCATTTCCCTAATGACTAAGGATGTTGAACATTTCTTTAGGTGCTTCTCAGCCATTCGATATTCCGCAGGTGAAATTTTTTTGTTTAGTTCTGTACCCCCTTTTTTAATTGGGTTATTTGGTTCTCTGGAGTCTACCTTCTTGAGTTCTTTGTATATTTTGGATATTAGCCCTCTGTCAGATGTAGGGTTGGTAAAGATCTTTTCCCAATTTGTTGGTTGCTGTTTTGTCCTATTGACAGTGTCCTTTGCCTTACAGAAACTTTGTAATTTTATGAGGTCCCATTTGTCAATTCTTGATCTTAGTGCATAAGTTACTCGTGTTCTGTTTAGGAAAATTTCCCCTGTGCCCATGTGCTCAAGGCTCTTCCCCAGTTTTTCTATTAGTTTCAGTGTGTCTGGTTTTATGTGGAGGTCCTTGATCCATTTGGACTTGAGTTTAGTACAAGAAAATAGGAATGGAACGATTTGTATTCCTCTGCATGCTAGCCTCCAGTTGAACCAGCACCATTTGTTGAAAATGGCTATCTTTTTTTCCCCCACTGGATAATTTTAGCTCCTTTGTCAAATAATAAGTGACCATAATTGTGTGGGTCCATTTCTGGGTCTTCAGTTCTATTCTGTTGATATACCTGACTATCACTGTACCAATACCATGCAGTTTTTTTTAGCATTATTGCTCTGTAGAACTGCTTAAGGTCTGGTATCCTTATTCCCCCAGAAGTTCTTTTACTTTTGAGAATAGTTTGAGCTGTCCTGGGTTTTTTGTTATTCCAGATGAATTTGATAATTGCTTCTTCTAATTCTATGAGGAATTGAGTTAGAATTTTGATGGGGATTGCATTGAATTTATAGATTGCTTTTGGCAAGATCACCATTTTTACTATATTAATCCTGCCAATCCATGAGCATGGGAGATCTTTCCATCTTCTGAGGTCTTCTTCAATTTCTTTCTTCAGAGACTTAAAGTTCTTGTCATACAGATTTTCACTTGTTTGATTAGAGTCACACCAAGATACTTTATATTGTTTGTGACTATTGTAAAGGGTGTCATTTCCCTAATTTCTTTCTCAGCCTGTCTATCCTTTGAGTATAGGAAGGCTACTGATTTGAGTTAATTTTATATCCGGCCACTTTGCTGAAGTTGTTTATCAGCTGTAGTAGTTCTCTGGTGGAGTTCTTTGGGTCGCTAAGTATACTATCATATCATCTGCAAATAGTGATAATTTGACTTTCTTTCCAATTTGTATCATTTTGACATCCTTTTGTTGTCTAATCACTCTAGCTAGAACTTCAAGTACTATATTGAAAAGATAGGGAGGAAGAGGGCGGCCTTGTCTAGTCCCTGATTTTAGTGGGATTGCTTCAAGTTTCTCTCCTTTTAGTTTGATGTTGGCTACTGGTTTGCTGTAAATTGCTTTTACTATGTTTAGGTATAGGCCTTGAATTCCTGTTCTTTTCAAGATTTTTAACATGAAAGGATGCTGAATTTTGTCAAATGCTTTTGCAGCATCTAATGAAATAACCATGTGGTTTTCTTCTTTGGTTTTGTTTATGTAGTGGATTACACTGATGGATTTCCTTATGTTGAACCAAACCTGCATCCCTGGGGTGAAGTCTACTTGATCGTGGTGAATGATCATTTTGATGTGTCCTTGGATTTGGTTGGCAGGAATTTTATTGAGTATTTTTGCATCGATATTCATAAGGGAAATTGGTCTAAATTTCTCTTCCTTTTTTGGATCTTTGTGTGGTTTTGGTATCAGCGTAATTGTGGCCTCATAGAACAAGTTGGGTAGTGTTCCTTCTGTTTCTATTTTGTGGAATAGTTTGAAGAGTATAGGTGTTAGGTCTTCTTTGAAGGTCTGATAAAATTCTGCACTAAAACCATCTGGTCCTGTGCTATTTTTGGTTGGGAGACTTTCAATGACAGCTTCTATTTCTTTAGGGGTTATGGTACTATTTAGATGGTCTATCTGATCCTGACTTAACTTTGGTATCAGATCACTATGGAGTAAGGGTGGTCTTCAATAGCAACAAAAACAACAGAAAGTCCACCTACACATGGTAGCTGAACAATGTTCTACTCAATGATACCTTGGTCAAGCAAGAAATAAGGAAAGAAATCAAAACCTTTTTAGAATGTAATGAAAATGAAGGCACAACATACCCAAATTTATGGGACACTATGAAAGCAGTGCTAAGAGGAAAACTCATAGTTCTGAGAGCCTCCAAGAAGAAGCTGGAGAGAGCATACACTAGCAGCTTAACAGCACACCTGAAATCTCTAGAACAAAAAGAAACTAATACACCCAAGAGAAGTAGATGGCAGGAAATCATCAAACTCAGGGCTGAAATCAATTAAGTAGAAACAAAAAGAACAATACAAAGAATCAATAAAACCAGGAGCTGGTTCTTTGAGAAAATCAATAAGATTGATAAACCCATAGTCAGACTAACCAGAAGGCACAGAGATGGTATACAAATTAACAAAATCAGAAATGAAAAGGGAGAGATAACAACAGAAACTGAGGAAATTCAAAAAATCATCAGATCCTACTACAAAAGCCTATACTCAACAGAACTGGAAAATCTGGATGAAATGGACAATTTCCTAGACAGATACCAAATACTAAAGTTAAATCAGGATCAGATAGACCTTCTAAACAGTCACATAAGTTTTTATACTATTAGCTCTATGCAAAACTATAAATTGCTTTTTCCCTAATGGTATCCTTGTGCCTCTGTTTCTGAACCTTTTTGGAGTCATAAAACAAGTGATAAGATGCTACAGGATAGCATTAAGATTGTAGTCTAGCTCTCTGGAGGGGTACAGCTAGGAGCACACCGGACATGTGATCACTGGAGCAGCTGGGACAGGAGTTTTCCCTTCCAGCCACCATCTGCAGCAGGGAACCAGGCAGCTCCAAAGCCTTCTGTGCTTAGCCCGCCAGGAGAGAGTGATCTCCCAGCAGTGATTTCACTTCTGAGTGCGGAGGTGAGATCTATACCTTCTCTCTGGAGGGGTACAACTAGGAGCGCACAGGGCATATGATCACTGGAGCAGCTGGGACAGGAGTCTTCCCTTCCAGCCACCATCTGCAGCAGGGAACCAGGTAGCTCCAAAGCCTTCTGTGCACAGACCCTGCCAGAGGAGAGTTGGTCTCCCAGGAGTACAGACACAGGCTTACAGGCCCATAGGAGGGGCAAGCTCCAGCCAGAGACAATAAGACCAACTAACACCAGAGATAACCTGATGGCAAAAGGCAAGCACAAGAACCCTACCAACAGAAACCAAGGCTACTTGGCAACATCAGAGCCCAGTTCTTCCACCACAGCAAGTTCCGGATACCCCAACACACCGTAAAAGCAAGAGTTGGATTTAAAGTCTCATCTCACGATGCTGTTAGAGGACATCAAGAAGGACATAAATAACTCCCTTAAAGAAATACAGGAGAACATGGATCAAACGGTAAAAGCCCTTAAAGAAGAAACACAAAAATCCCTGAAAGAAATACAGGGGAGCATGGGTGAACAGGTAGAGGCCCTTAAAGAGGAAACACAAAAATCCCTGAAAGAATTACAGGAGAACCCAAACAAACAAGTGAAGGAACTGAACAAAACCATCCAGGATCTAAAAATGGAAGTAGAGACAATAAAGAAATCACAAAGTGAGACATCTCTGGAGATAGAAAATCTTGGAAAGAATTCGGGAGTCATAGATGCAAGCATCAACAACAGAATACAAAAGATAGAAGAAAGAATCTCAGGAGCTGAAGATACAATAGAAAACATTGACTCAACAGTTAAAATGCAAATGCAAAAAGCTCCTGAGCCAAAGCATCCAGGAAATCCAGGAAACAATGAGAAGACCAAACCTAAGGATTATAGGTAGAGAAGAGAGTGGAGATTTACAACTTAAAGGGCCAGTAAATATCTTCAACAAAATTATAGAAGAAAACTTCCCTAACCTAAAGAAAGTGATGCCCATGAACATACAAGAAGCCTACAGAACTCCAAACAGACTGGACCCCACCAGAAAGTCCTCCCGGCACATAATAATCAAAACACCAAATGCACTAAACAAAGAAAGAATATTAAAAGCAGTAAGAGAAAAAGGTCAAGTAACCTATAAAGGCAGGCCTATATCAGAATTACAATAGACTTCTCACCAGAGATGATGAAAGCCAGAAGATCCTGGGCAGAGCTCAAACAGACCCTAAGAGAACACAAATGCCAGCCCAAACTACTATACCCAGCAAAACTCAATTACCATAGATGGAGAAAACAAGATATTCCATGATAAAACCAAATTTACAATATCTTTACAATATCTTTCCACAAATCCAGCCCTACAAAGGATAATAGATGGAAAACGCCAACACAAGGAGGGAAACTACACCCTAGAAAAAGCAAGAAAGTAATCTTTTTCCAACAAACCCAAAAGAAAGTAGCCACACAAACATAAAAAGAACATAAAAAATAACAGGAAGCAACAATCACTATTCCTTAATATCTTATAACATCAGTGGACTCAATTCCCCAACAAAAAATATAGTCTAACAGAAATATTTTTCATCTAAATCTTCAATTATATCAGAAAATATTTGTGGTTCCTCTTTCAATCAATGTAGTAAAGTTTTTATGTCTATCATTTTAACTGTATTATTTTCCATAATAATCTTTAATTTTAATATTTTTTCTATATATTTCTTCAATTTTAACAGAAATATTTTCCATGTAAATCTTCAATTTTGTCAGAAAATGTTTATAATTCCACTTTTAATCAATTTAGGAATATTTTTATGCCTACCATTTTATTGGTATAATTGTCCATGATAATCTTCAATTTTAATGTTTTTCTATATTTTTCTTCAATTTTATCAAAAATATTTTCCATGTAAATCTTCAATTTTATCAGACAATGTCTATAATTTTACTTTCAATGAACTTAGGAACATTTTTACACCTTCTATTTTATTAGTATAATTTTCCATGAAGTAGTCAGTTTTAACATGTTTTTCTATATATTTCTTGAATTTTATCAGAAATATTTTCCTTGTAGATCTTCATTTTTATCAGAAAATGTTTATAATTCCACTTTAAAAAAACTTAGGAATATTTTTATTCCTACCATTTTATCTGTATAATTTTTCCAAGAAATAATCTTAATGTGTTTTTATATATTTCTTCAATTTTATCAGAGATATTTTCTATGTAAATCTTCAATTTTATCAGAAAATGTTTATAGTTTCACTTTCAATCAACTTAGAAATATTTTAATGCCTACCATTTTATCTGTATAATTTTCCATGATAATCTTCAATTTTAATGTTTTTCCATATATTTTTTCAATTTTATCAGAAATATTTTCCATGTAAATCTCAATTTTATCAGAAAATGTTTATAATTCTACTTTCAATCAACTTAGGAATATTTTTATTCCTACCAATTTATCTGTATAAATTTCTTCAATTTTATCAGAGATATTTTCCATGTAAATCTTCAATTTTATCAGAAAATGTTTATAATTCCACTTTCAATCAACTTAGGAATATTTTTATGCCTACCATTTTATCTGTAAAATTTTTCCATGAAATACTCAATCTTAATGTGTTTTTCTATATATTTCTTCAATTTTATCAAAGATATTTTCCATGTATATTTACACGATGGAATACTGCTCAGCAATTAAAAACAATGAATTCATGAAATTCTTAGGCAAATGGGGAACTTGGGGAGGGAAGGGGGCTTATGGGACTTTCAGGGATGGGGGAACCGGGAAAGGGGAAATCATTTGGAAAGTAAATAAAGAATATAGAAAAAAAAGCTATCAATATGAAAAAAGATTGACAATTGTCATGGAAAATTAATTTTTTGAAGCTATTGTGATATATGTGGAATCTTTTCTTCAACATAAAAACCTGCTGAAAAAGGAAAAATAAAGATTTTAGTCTATTATCAATTTTTTTGTAGTCAAAAATCCAATATTCTTCTACAGAGCCATGGAAAACATAAATTAATAAAATAGCAAACCAAAGAATCAGAACAAATGCTGTGTTAGACTTAGAGATGTTTCTTAGTGAGTGATGGTGAGTGTCGAGACTCATGGTACTGAGAACAAGTGACTGTTGAGTACTGAGTCATTACAGATGTGAAAGACAGAATATACATAAATACGAGCAGAAACAATGTAGGAGGCAGATGGTAAGGAGAAGGGCAGTGAAATGTTGTCTTCTGGGTAGGACACTGACTTTGCAGTCACTGACACATACGTGCTGTGGCTGCCTCAACTAAGCCTGCACTAGATTGAGCCTGTCAACATTCTGCCATTGTTGAGTCAGAGGCCCATGAGACCCTTCTTCTTTCATGGGAATTATTGGTTGATGATGGGTACTGGGGAAAGGAGGGTCATTGTCTTTGTGGCGTAGCCACTGGCAACTTCATTTTCCAGTGGAAAGCTTCATTCCTACACTCGTGCATATAGCTATGGTTAAATTCGGTGGGCATGGTAGAACACATGTACAATGAAAACAGAAGGAATTCTTTGGATAGCAAGGCTTAAACAGGGATGGTAATGAAGTATGGAGACCAAGATGGAATGCAAAAGGAAAGTTAACCAAAACTGAGGAAGTATGAAGAAACCACATGAAAACTGCTGCTTTATAAACTTAAAGTGTACTTCAAAACGACTTTAAATGCTTTAAATGGAGGTACTGCACCCATGGATAAATAATGTTGATTCCAGAATGCATAGGTTTTAAAATGAAAATCCTGGTTTTGGGTGTGAGCCTTCTACCTCAGAGTTATTGGCCAAGAAGTCCCTAGAAGTCCCCCACATTATACAGATTTTTTTTTTTTAGTGCCATTGACTACCCACTGGAACTAGATAGTAAGATCATATTGCTGAAGATTTGCATTCTTTAGTTGTACAATATAGAGAAACACAATATAATGTGCTGTAAGCTTCCTCCTTGCTAGGTAGCTTTTACGGTTCTGGAAATTGCCATGCCAGCAGCTGGAGAACAAAGTTAATGACAATCTTGTATGCCACAATACTAACTTATCAAGCATTATTTTACTTATACAATAATGGTACTACTGCTATGGAATTAAGCAAATGATATCCAATTACTTCTGAAACCTACTCAACAGAAAGGAGTTTGTGATCAGTACTGTGTACACCTGGTCAAATGTCTGTAGTTGAGGAGTGATGGGCTTTGTGGATGAACCTATTACCATTGTTTTAGTAAACAGGCATGTTGTCAAAGTGCCTTTTAAATAATTTTTTGTACCAATAGACTATGCTTGTTCTCAGCCTTGATTACAGAAGCTTCGCTTTGCACTAAATAGTGATTAATTCAGACACTCTTGGCTGGGCAAAGTGCTAATAATAATTTGGTAATAATAAGTTGAGTGCTCAGCATTAAACCCCTTCCAAGGTTCAGAGTACATGGCAGAAAAGTGAGTGGAACTAAAGGAACAGATAGATGAAGGAGGTGTGTGAAACATTGCCTTATAAGCATAATATGACCATGGCACTCACAAACTCACAGTATCTGGAGTTGCCTGCATAGGACCTGTAAAAGCCAGTAAACATTCAATCATAAAAGTGAAGGCACTTATGGGGTATCATCCCAGTAGGAGAGTTAATGACAGTCAAGCATTGATAAAAAAGAAGAAATATTCAGTGATGTAGCCATTGATAAGTTATTTAAGTTCCAGCAGTTAGATCCACAGCCCAGTGCATGTGAGTAGCCCTGGTTAAAACTCAGTGGACCACAAAGCAAAACAAAAGCACATGGAAGTAGGGTCTAGACCTAGTGGAAGGAAGAGAAAGGAGACTGATGGGGTAAAAGGATAATAAGGCAAGAAGAATGAGTATGAACAGATTGCAATTTGCAAAAGCTTTCAAAGACTAAATTTTTAAAAAGAAAAATTGTTCCTGGTGAAAGAGGACAATCTCACAACACCACATTTACTTTTCTGAAAATTTAAAGTATAATTATAGCACTCTCTCCCTTCCCATTTCTCCCTCTAATATCTCCTGTGTCCCTTTCCCTTGCTTTCTCTCAGATTCTTTGCCATATCTATATCTATATCTAGATATAGATATAGATCTAGATATAGATATAGATATATGTGTGTATGTATGTGTGTGTGTGTGTATATATATACACACACACACACATACATACACACCCACATACCTACGCAACTTGGTAAGTTCATCTAGTGGTTATATATATATATATATATATATGGCTTCATGGTTGACTACTCAGTTTGGGTAACCAATTAAAGAGCTCATCTCTGGGGAAGACTAACACCCCCTACTCCCTGCCTTACATCCTCAGTTGCCTATAGTTCTTTGACCAAGATATTTATATATGTCAACTTAGGCATATCTAAAGAAAAAAATAAGCAAAGCTATACTTCCAAGATTTCTGAGATACAGTCAAGAAACCAAAACTAAGAATTCACTGGGCAGAAAGAGATGAGATAAAAGCTAAAGGTATGAATAATCAATTCAATAAACTTAAAGGAAAAATACCCCAAAGGTAGAGAACAAAATTATATCCACACACAAGAGAAATTTAGAACTTAAAATAGACATGACCAGTGAAAAGCATCTCCAAGACATATTGTAGTTAAGAAATCAATAATACAAAGCATAGAAACACTATAAAGGACTTAAAGAAAAACTACCAACTCACCTATGGAGCCAAATACATCAGAATACCATCAGATATCTCATCAGCAATCCTAAAATTCAGGAAAGCATACAATGATATATTTCAAGCCCTAAAAGTGAATGACTAAAAACAGGATGACTATATACAGCAAAACTACCTTGTAAAAATACAAAGCAAAATGAAGACATTTAAAGATAAGCACAAACCATGAAGATTTATTTCTCTCAATAAACTCTTAAATGACTTCAAATCATAATAATAATTGAAAAAGAGAGTAGTTGACAAGATTAAAAACCAGTATTTCTTCAGTTATCTATTGTCTCCAAGAAACACACCTCATTGGTAAATACAACCACAGACCTAAAGTCAAACGATGGAAATCAATCTACTAAGTAAAAATCTTTAAACCATCTTCTGTAACTATTCTATTAGCTGATATAGGAGCCCCCTCACCAATGCTCATCAAAGAGATTAAGAAGGTCACTACACATTAACAAAGTGAACAGTTCATTAAGTCAAATAAAAATTATAAATGTGCATGCACAAATGTTGAGGCTCACATTTAATAAGCCCTAAAGGAAAGTAAGGGTCAGATAGGTTCTATAAGACCCTTCTAATGGAAGATTATGGGTGAATTCAACACCCTACTCTCATCTTTAGATAGGTTATCCTAACTAAAAATTAACAAAGAAGCATCAAAGTCAAACTATACCTTAAATCAAAATATATCATGTTGTAGGCCACAAAACAAACTTTCAAAATATAAATTACCTGATACAAATAATCAATTCCACATATTTTATCAAAAGATAGTAGAATAAAACTGTAAATCAAAAACTAAGTGAAACAAAAGCAACTATAGATATATTTAGAGGCCAAGGAATGCACTCTTTAATGACCAGGAAATCAATAAAGAAGTTAGGAAGGAAATTACTAAGTTCCTATTATCTAGTGAAAATGAAATTACCACACATCTGAATCTCTGGGTCAAAGTGAAAGGTAGTTCCAAGAGAAAATTGTATCTTTATAAGTGTTTACATTAACAAATCAAAGTGATATAAAATAAATAATCTAATGATACACTTCAAGGACTTAGGAGTATGAGAACAAGTTAAACTCAAAGTTGTTGGCAAGAAATAATAATGATCAGAAATTAAGAAAATGGAAACTAAAATAAAAATACATAGGATCAATCAAGCAAAACATTGCCTTTTTGAAAGATAAAAAGGATTGGCAAAGTGTTAGCCAAATCAACCAAAAATAAAAAAGAAAGAAAGAAGGATCAAAAGAAAGGAAGAACAAACAAAAGAAAGAAAAGATAAAGATGCAAACTGATAGATGAAAAAGATTTGGTTACAATAGACTGCTATTTAGATATTAGGGAATGCTTTAATAGCATATTTAAATAGGAAAATCTAGAAGAAATGTAATAAATTCCTAGAAATACATATAACCAACCAAAATTAAATCAATAAGATATAAATAATAAGACCCACAATGAGATTGATACAGTAATACCCTTTCCACAAAGAAGCATAGGAGCCGACACATTTACTACCAAATTCTTCCAAATCCTTCAGGAAGTGCTACCATCAACACTTCTCAAACTGTTCTATAAAGTTAAAAGGAGAGAAACATTACCAAACTCACTGTACAAAGACTTTATTACCTGGATACCAAAACTATACAAGGACACAACAAAAATAAAGTACCCTTTCTTTTTTTTTTTATTTTCTAAGATTTTTTTTAATTTACATTCCAAATCATTTCCCCTTTCCCGTTTCCTCCCTCCCCGAAAGTCCCATAAGCCCCCTTCCCTCCCTCTTTTCCCCATTCGACCCCCTCTCGCTTCTCTGTCCTGGCATTCCCCTACATCCAGTCTTTCCAGGACCATGGGGTCCTTCCATTTGTGTTCTTTGGTTAATGTTTAAGTCCCCGGGAGCTCAGGGGCGTCTGACTGGTTGATATTGTTTTTCTTCCTATGGGGTTGCAAACCCCTTCAACTCCTTCAGTCCTTTCTCTAACTCCCCCATTGGGGACCCCATGCTCAGTCTAATGGTTGGCATCTGCCTCTATATTTGTCAGGCTCTGGGAAAGCCTCTCAGGAGACAGCTATATCAGGCTCCTGTCAGCAAACACTTCTTGGCATCCTCAACAGTGTCTGGGTTTGGTGTCTGTATATGGGATGGATCTATCTTGCACTCTTGGCCACCAAACTCACACCTGTCTTTTCTGGGACCTTGAGTAGACCTAGCCTCTAGATAGGCCACTTTCATTCCTACTACGTGGGCTTCCCAACTCCTCACCTGCCTTCTGTGAGACCTCACAGTGATCATGACTTATATCATTTCTCTTCTCTAGGCCAATCCTCTTCTGCTCAAGAATTTCTTTGGACTCTATCCTGATGCTGTCACTGGCTAAGTCCCTCTCCTCCCTCCTAGCCAGGTTGCCTAAAAACCTGCCTTTCTTTCCCAGTGTCCAGCACAGACCACACCATCAGGTAGTGTTCTTTCCTTTCTCCTCCCTAGGTTGCCCCAAACTCCAACATTCTTCATCAGAGCCCCAAACCAATCTCACTATGACTCTCTAGGCAATGGTAGTTCCCCAATCTCAGGCCCCAGCAATAGACAAACCCCAGCTTCGCCTGGCTCCATACCCTACCTGGAGCTCTTGGTCTATGTAGCTATGCCCACCAAGGAAACTAGTCTCCTGCCTCACCTCTTGGGATCCTCTCATACTGCCCAGGGCGTCACTACACCTTGGACCTCCTGCTGCTGTGTTGCTCAGTACAAGTCATCTTCCCTTAGCTCTGTCCCTTCAGAGTTACCCCAACCTGCTCACCTGGGTTAGTAGAAGAAACTACTAACCCAAGTGGTTAACCCACCTGGGTTAACCTGCTCAACCTGCTATCATTCCAACTGAAGATTCCAACCTAGTGGACTAGAACTTCATATCAAAAACCATAATAATAATCTAACTTCAGATACCTAGGTTCCACTGCAAAGTCACAAGCAATATGAAAACCAAAGACCATCAGTCCTGTAGTAATTGTTTGCAATAAGAACAACTTACACAAAACTGAAGATACAGAATTGAAGAACAATTTTAAATGTGTTCAAAATATTTAAGGAATTATAAGATGACATCAATAAATATAGGAATGAATTTAAAGAGGGCAGAAATAACCTTACTGAAAACCAAAACCAAACCAAAACAAAACAAAAAAACCCCACAAACAAATGAGAAAAGAAATAATGATTATTCAGGATATTAACATTGAATTTAATAAAGAGATACTAGGTCCCTCTCCTCCCTCCAGCTAGATCCTCTAATGAGTATTTAGTAAATAAATACTGAAGAAAAATAATTGAAATTAATCTGGAAATGAAGTTTTGAGACCATCTAATAAAACTCAGTGAAAAGCTTCACCAACATAATGGATTATATAGAATACATAACTCTTATCAAAGCTTGAAGAAAAGGTAGAAGAATTGGGTTATTCAATCAAGAAAAATGGTAACTCTTTAAAAAAACCTCATGAACAGAATATGAAGGAACTCACATGAACAGAATATGAATGAACTCACAGATTATGAGAGTTATATCAAGATGAGATCAATAATTTAAACATACTTACAAGAAAGGAGATTGAAACAGTAATGAAAAAAAAATCAAAAACTCCTGACTAAAAATGTCCTCAGTTCAGACAGAGTCCCAATATAATTTTATCATATTGTTGAAGCAGAACTACAACAACCATTATTCCATATAATATAAATATAAGGAAGACTTCTAAAGTATATTTATGAAACCCTACTACTCTAATACCAAAGCCATATAAAGACACAATGAAAAAGAAAGTAGATGCAAAAGTTCTTAAAAAAAATACTGGCAAAATGAGTTCAGGTACACATGAAAAATATCATTCACCATTATCAAGTTGACTTTATCTGGGAGATATGAAGATGATTCAACATGTGCAAATCAGTAAATATTTAGAAATTAACTTAAAACCCAAACTCCAGTCATTAGTAGATTCAGAAGAGGCCTTTAACTAAATTCAAATTTCCTACACAAGAGATGTTCCAGAGAGAATAAGGTTGGTAGGAATATATCTTTATATGTTAAAAAAAAAACCTACATGTGACAACTACATAACTAGCATCATCTTACATGAAGAAAAAGTAGTATGATTAAAATCAGGAAGAAGACTCAGTTGTTCACTGTCTCCACTACTGTTCAATAAACTGCTCAAAGTCTTGGCTAGAAGAACATAATGAGAAGGGAAGAGATACAAACAGGAAGAGAATTCAAAGTATTCTATTTAGAAAATATGACGTTCCACATAAGATATCCTAAGGGCACACTAGAAAACTCCTAGAACTAAATTTTACTTTTCCAAAAAGTGTCAGAATACAAAAATTTACAAACACCAACAGTCTTTTTTAATATACCAATGTGAAATACACTGAGGAAGAAATCACAGAAATAATTCCATTTACAATAGCCTTAAAAATCTCTCAAAATAAACCTCTCAGAACAAAATTCTTCCAAGAAGGTGAAGCGGTGCTGGAGAGATGGCTCAGTGGTTAAGAGCACTGACTGCTCTTCCAGAGGTCCTGAGTTCAATTCCCAGCAACCACATAGTGGTTCACAACCATCTGTAATGGGTTCCGATGCCTTCTTCTAGTGTGTCTAAGGATGGTGGCAGTGTACTCATATAAAATAAATAGTGGTGGAGCAACAGGACTGAAGCCCTGGGTGTTAGCACAGAATTGAAACAGATAACCTCAGGAGGTAGGAGGTGGGGGAACCCTCTAGAAGCTACCAGAAACCTGGGAGGACTCAAAAGGAGGGACATTAGATGAAATGCCCTACAGTGGGGAGAGGGAACTTGTAAAGACCACCTCCAGCAGAAAGACAGGGCATTAAGTAGAGTAATGGGGTTACCATTCCACAGTTAAAAACTCTGACCCAGAATTGTTCCTGTCTGAAAGAATCAAAATGGAGAAGAGCCTGAAGAAAAGGAGGTCCAGTGACAGGCACAAATTGCGATCCAGCTCAGGGGGAGGCCTCAAGGCCTGACAATATAACTGATGCTATGGTGTGCTTACATACACGGGACTATCATGACTCCCCTCCAAAAGGCCCAACAAGCAGCTGAAAGAGTTAGATGCAGATATTTAGACCCAACCAATGGACAGAAGCTGATGATTCCTGTGGTTGAATTAAGGAAAAGCTGGAAGAAGCTGAGAAAGAGGAAGTTGACCCTATAGGAAGACCAGCAGTCTCTACTAACCCAGACTTCTGAGATTTCTTAGACACCAAGTCACCAACCAGGCAGCATACACCAACTGATATGAGGCCCCCAACACATATACAGCAGAGGACTGCTGGGTATGGACTCAGTCAGAGAAGATGCACCTGACCCTCGAGAAACTTGAGTCCCTAAGGTGTGGGGAGGTCTGGTGGGATTGAGGGGGTGACATCCTCTTGGAGATGGGGAAGGGAGAAGGTATGGGATGTGGAACAATCAGAGGGTGGACTGGAGGGTGGATAAAGTCTGGACTGTAAAAAAAAAAAGATTAAAGAAAATATACAATAAAAAATTTTAAAAAATAAACCAAAAAAAGGAAAGAAAGAAAGAAAGAAAGAAAGAAAGAAAGAAAGAAAGAAAGAAAGAAAGAAAGAAAGAAAGAAGAAAGAAAGGAAGGAAGGTAAAGGACTTCTACAATAGAAACTTTAGAACTTGAAAACTTAGGAAAGCATTTGAATATGGAAAACTTTCCCATACTCATCAGTTGTTACAATGTTGTTAAAATAGTAATCTAACCAAAAGTAATCTACAAATTCATTCAGTACCTACCAAAATCCCCATGCCATTATTCACAGAAATTCTAAAAATCTTAAAATTTATATGGAAACATAAAAGATTCTCTTGGATAGCCAAAAGAATAAAGACTGAGTAAAAACAATAGAGACATTATTATACCTGATTTCAAGTTAATACAACAAAATTATAATACTAAGGAATGTTGTAGTAGCACACACACACCTGCAAGCCTAGATATATTGATCAATGAAACAGCATGAAAGTCTCAAAACTTTTGACTCCAAATTTATTTGTCTATAAGAAAAGAAGTGATGGAAGATGGATCAGAGACTAAGGGAAGACCAACAGAGTCAACTAACCTGGACCCTTGGAGCTCTCAAGAGATTGAAATACCAACCAAAGAGCATAAATGGGCTGGACTTAGGTCCCTCCTGCATACATGTAGCCAATGTGGAGCTTGGTCTTCATATGGGTCCTGAACAACTGGAGCAGCAGGGGCTATCCCAAAAGCTGTTGTCTTTCTGTAGGATATGTTCTTCTATCTGGGCTACCTTGTCTGGCCTCAGTGGGAGAGGATGTGCCTATTCCCCCAGAGACTTGATGTGCCAGGGTAGAGGGATACCCAGGGCATGCCTCCACCCTCTCAAGGAGAGGGGGAGGGGGAAGGATTGTGGAAGGGGTAACTGGGAAGAGGGTTAGAGATTTGGATATAAAGTAAAATTTACACACACACACACACACACACACACACACACACGAAGTCCATGCAACTACAGACATCTGATTTTCAACAAAAATGCATACTGCAGGAAAGACAACATTTTCAACAAATGGTGTTGTGAAAACTAGATGTCTGCAAGAATAAGAATGAAACTAGACTCTCACCCTGTTAAAGCAAAACAAAAACCCAAAGACCTTAACATAATACTTGAAATTGTGTAACTGCTAGAAGAGAAGGGAAGGATGTCCACAATAATGACTAGATACAGGTGGCACACTGGGATTTTTCTCAGCTGGAAAAAAATGATGTTAGAGCCAGGTAAATGGGTGGGTCTAAACATTTTTTTCTGAGTAAGGTTAGCCTGGAACAGAAAAACGAATAGCACACTACCCATCATATGTGTACCACACATTCTCCATTATATATAGATCCTAATTCAAAGCTCTAATTTTTTTATGATCAGTTTAGAGTACTGGTAGAATCCAGTATCCTAGAAAGGAGTCAAATAGAATGGGAAATTGGAAATAGTCACAGGAATTGGAAATAATCAAGCTGGAAGTGAGTCGAAGCCTCCTCCTGACAGGTAACTTTTGTAGTCCTAGAAGTCCTGAAGTCATAGAAGCTTCTATGTGGGCTACTGAAATATAAATGCTATCAATGGTTTTACCCAGCTATGAGTTTTACAACCTAAAAGACAAACCTGGAGGGCAAGAGTAGCCCTATCATGCTAGGGGAACACAACTTCTTATTGGATTTGAGACCCATTCCACAGAAAAGAATCCGTGTCTATTTCTGTAAATCTGGTCACATAATGATTGCTACAGAGATTGTAGTCTCAAGAAGGAAACAGAGCACTGATGTTTAGCAATTGACATAGATTGAACTACTTTTTAAAATACGGTTTATACCCATACTTGTACACTACTCTCAGTTTTAATCTGTTAAATTAATTAAAACAGAGATGTAAGGTAGTTGCACAGGGTCCTGAGAACATGTGATGGCTGAGTGTGTCTTAAATAAGACATTTATACCATCCTGTCTCTAGTTCATAGAACACTGAAAATAGAAATGAAATGGAAAAGGACATAAGAGCAAATATATGACATGATATGATATTATGATATGATATGAATGCTATAAAGTTACATCTCTTGGTAAGACACATATTTCAACCATAAACTCAATGCAACCAAGGCTAACTTTACTAAGTATACACAGAATGGAACTGTTAACAGTCTAATATGTCTGGAGGAGGGTCTCAGGAGGCTCTGTTCCTCACTACTAGACTATTTGCTACTGATAGATTTAGGGGAAAGGGGAACCATTGACTTTGTGTGTCCATTGATAATTCTACCAGGTTCCAATGGATAGTTCTAAAATTCAATGGGTAACACAGATGAATAAATAAAATACATTATCTATACAAATTAGATTTTTATTATCTTAAATAAAAATGAAATCATGGCATTTGCAAGAAAATGAAAGAACATGGTAATCATTATATTAAGCAAAGTTAGCCAAACTTGGAGAGATACTATATATTTTCTCTTATAGAGTCTAGAGTTAAGTACGTATATGTGCATGTGATGAAACTAGAAAGGGATCATGAGAGGGGAGGAAGGCATCATATGGAGAGAGAAGCAAGTAATAAAGAGGATACATATGACCTGAACACATAAAAGATGCTGTTGTTACCAAGGTGTATTCTACTCCTTTATATTGACTGTAAAAGTAGACTTGAAATTGAAGGGCATTGTATCTCAGGGGTGAAACAATTTTCCTTCATTTTTTATAATATATTTCCCTTGTTTCAAGAATATGAGTAAAAGATAGAGTCCATTTCTGTCCTTAAAAATACCAGGCTTCAGAACTATCTGGTATGATAGCCTCAAAATAGTTTCAGTGTGTGTGATTTTCTTTTATCACTTTTCCCTCAGTCAATAGACTAACAGATGGTCAACTGCTACATAGTACATGCTTTTCTAACATCTGCTTTTGCTTAAGGCAAATGCAAAAAAAATGTGATTCCTTGTGTTTTGGGTGTCCAAATGCTGTGTCTAAACATCCATGCTGCTTTTAAGATGACTGGCGATTTTCTTGTTATCAAACTTTCCTGGCTCGCTTTTCATCATTTAACCAAATTGCATTTCTATAGCTTTAGCAAAACAATTTTCATGTAAGGAAAACTCACTATTGAGAGAAGACCACTGCCAATTATCTAAAATGTGCTCCTGCATCTGTATTGCACTGAACAGAATTTGAAAGTATCTGGTGCAATTATGAACAACTTACTTGGTTTGTGTCAGATCAACTACGATGAGATCTTTCTCTAGAAGTACAGCAACAGCATAGGGTTCTTGAAATTCTACAACACAAAGAAAAACATCAAAAAGTTTCCATAATGCATATTTCATTTAAACCACCAACACTGCATTTCTTTTATCTCATACAGAGATCTTATTTAAATGATGGAAAAAAACAAATTATGAGCTAGAGTGACAAAGAGTACTTTAATAAAATACATATTGTATTTTATAAATATAATGTTAAGAACTCTAACAGAACTAGGAAAAATAACCTTATGATTAGTAAAATATATTTCTAAAATCATAGAGTGATAGTCATCCTAGGCTATTAAAAGAGAGTGAGGGTGTCAGCTCAACTTCATGAAGACTATTATATTCATAACCTTAGTATTTTAGATCTTATTCATGCCTGCTAGGAGACAAACCGAGGCTGTACTAACTCTGCTTCTCTGGGATATGATACACAATCACCTAACTGCAATAATAAACCACTTATAGTTAGATGTGTTCTTCAAGTCAATATGGTTTAACATACTCTCATAGATTACTTCTTGTATGCAGGAGTACAAACCTACAAAAAGCAAACAGTGTGAGGTAATCAAATATTTTCAAGTTTCTGAAATCCAAGCTGCTTTCCATCATTCCTATTTCTCTCCTATTCTTTCTCCATTACATCCCAGAAACTGCCTCAAAATTCAATGGCTATATGGAGAATAAGACTAACAATAAATCTTTCTCACAGAGCTTTTGTTCTAGGGAAGTATACAAGCTGTGAACAAGTGAAGAAATAAAAATTCAGGAGCTATGAGAAAATGAGGGTAATAGTGTAAAATGTAATTTGCTTTAAGACAGGGAGCAGTGATTTAGTTAAAAGTCAAAGAAAACATTATTTTCCATTTACAATAAAGGACTAATGGGGAAACTCACAGTGAAAAAGCTGTTCTCTGATTAAAGAAACTGAAAAAAAAAAAGAAACTGTGTACATGAAAATTTTATATACCTGATCTCTGAATCTCTGTAGCTACGGGTGTTATTTTTTTCCACAGTGTTGAGAAAGCACAACCAGAGAGGCATAGGATTATCAACCAGTAGTTTTGCTGTAATTTCAACCTAGGACTTTAAACTCTAACTTCCAGCTCTCTTTCATTATACCAGCCATTCCTACTGGCTAGTTTGAAAAGAGCTAATTTGAAACTCAATATTCACCCAGCAGTTATTTTCTACAGAGGATTCAAGTCTTGGGTGGGAATTTTAAATACTGAGGTAGACAGCCTTCAGAGTAACTTCCAGACTAGAGAATCTACTGTGCCTACTTAAGTTTATGTTTATAGACCACATTCAATGAGAACAAGGGTTAGAATTCACAGGTGTTCAGGTAATTATCTTGCATGTAGCTATTCTTTTTTTTAAATATATATATTTAAAATATATATATATATATATATATATATATATATATATATATACAGTAGCTGTCTTCAGACACACTAGAAGAGGGCATCAGATCTCATTATGGATGGTTGTGAGCCACTATATGGTTGCTGGGATTTGAACGCAGGACCCCTGGAAGAGCTCAGGTAATTATCTATATGACAATATGTAGTTTGCTATAGGTCGATGCCCAAACTGTTCTCATACTGAGACTTTCCTATTCTATCTCTAGAGTTGTTTTAAGTTTCTCAGCATTGCTTTAATACAATTTAGATTTTAGTCTAAAGAACAGTAAGGTTCCATATGACTCCCTATTTTCTTTTTTCCAGCTCTCCTTCGGAAAATCATAGGCTAGGTTTATATCAAGCATTAGAAGATAAATGGCCGAGATACTATCACGTATGAACCAAAGTCATAGATAAATGAAACTTTTAGATGGTTACATCTATCAAAAGTTATTGTTGATCCCGCACAAATAAAAACCACCAGCAGAAGTTTCACTTTCATAGAAGTACTTTGTATATTGTGACAGCTACTAAAGAATTGTTTAAGAATCTATGTTAGACTCTATTCTTTGCCTATTATTTACTAAAAATTTTGTTGTTGGTGTTACATTCCTTGACTTGAAGCTCCTTTTCCACTGAGGTGGTTCAATTATAACTACATCACACTGTTACAAAAGTGATATGAAAACACACATGATAATATTTATAGCTAACAGATAGCAACTATATTACCTCTTTTAGGTTGGTGTGTCTCACCTTTTAACCCTTGCTTCTAGGACTAAAAAGTGCAAAATTCTATCATAATTATTATTCTGAAGAGAATGGCATCATTTGACGGGCTTAGAGATGACTGGCCAACTAAATATAGAAGTCAACTGGCAAGCTCTGATTATAGTTATTACTCTAGGTAATAATACAATTAATGTCAAAGCATTTGAGTTTTATGAGAATTAGTTAAATCATCAGATGTCATAAAAGTATCAGTAGTATTAAAATTACTAATAACTTGGTTTAGCCTGAGAATGACATTTATCACTATATAGCTGTAAGAAGACTAAATCCCTATTACCTAACATGGAATAATAATGAAAATATATTAACAAGACAGTATATAGAGTCTTCTGTAATTTGTAGGAAAAACAAGATAATGTATACTGAAGTATATGTATATCTGAAGAAAATAACTAATTAGGTAAATAGCATTGGATGGCCCTGGAAAGGCTGTGAGAAACTTAATTATGTAATGCTATATATATTGTAGGCTTGCTTTTCTGGCGCTTTGATATATTCAGTGATTGAATAATTAAAATACATTTGAGTAGCTAATATATTCAAAGTACCATGAGTATCATAAAACCACTTCTCCTTAAATATGACAAATGAAAAGTTCAATCATCTTTATCAGTCTTCTGAAAAGCAGACTTATTAATCCATTTGTGGGAGAATGTGCATGACTTA
Organism: Tokudaia tokunoshimensis; assembly: GCA_036184795.1. Lineage (NCBI taxonomy): Eukaryota > Metazoa > Chordata > Mammalia > Rodentia > Muridae > Tokudaia > Tokudaia tokunoshimensis. The sequence continues at coordinate 23,480,997 of BTHU01000015.1, forward strand.
GTAGTTTTATACATTTTTAAAATCATTATAAATCATCCTTGCATTGCTGCTGATGTTCAGAGGACTACAAGCACAAGGTAGATAATGTCTGATCTTTGCAACAATAAACTCTGAACTTATATTTCAGATATATCTCAATGCTGTTGATTGGAGGAATTTTCCTAACTTTAGATTTTAGATCTGTATTTTAACTTTTATTTTCTGTTTCTTCCACATTCCCTTCCTAGGTGCCTCTAACTTTTGTTATCCATATTCACAACTCCAAAGAACATTTAAATTATGATAAATCATGAATAAATACTGTAAAACATCTTTTCTATTTTTTGCTCTCTAGTAACACTACCCACTTACTATTCTTTCTTTAAAAACTAAAAGCAACAACAAAACCTGTGAGACTAGACATCTTCCCTTTACTAGAACTTGATAAGCCATGTTTGGTTGATATCCATGGGAGGCCTCGCTTTTCTGAAGGGAACTAGAAGAGGAGTAGATCAGGGATGCAACTTAGGGTAGGGGGAAGGGACTGGAGAGAAAGAGGGAGGAGAAATAGTAGTGGGAATGAAATACATGAGAGAAAAATAAATTAAAAATAATAAAAATGAAACAAAAACAAACAACCTGTGACTATGTATGAAACCTGAAGTGGTTTTCATTGAAATTTTGTTTTGTTTTTCATTATTATGAAACAGGGTCTCTCACACACTATAGCACAAGCTGCACTAAAGCTCACTATGTAACTCAGGCTGGCCTTGAACTTATAGCAATCCTCTTGTTTCAGTCTCCCCAGTTGTGAGATTACATGAATAAAACAGCACACCCAGTTACCTTAAGTAAATACTATTTACAAATATCTTTGCTGCAGTTTGAATTTTGAGAGTCTCTCTTGAAACCTACCTACTCATTGGACAAACCCTACTAAAACTAGTGCTTTCTTTCATGTTGGTATTTCCTCAGAGTTCTTCTGTATCTCCCCAAACATCTTCTAAAAGCTTAGAAGTTTTCTTCTAAATTGATGTTATCAAACTCACAGTTTGTAAAACCTTCACGTAATATTCTCACTAAGGTATGTTTAAGTCCTGTTTCTCAATGAGAAATTTCATAAACATTTCAGTCATTTAACCAGCTATAAAATAGTAGGTTATTTATCCTATAACCATGTAATTCAGCACTATAATCATATATTACTTTGACTCAACAATTCACATTTCATTGATCTGATCAGACTTTGTGCAATTTATGTAAAGATTATACTCATACTTCTCTAAGCTTTACAAGTCCTTGTAGTATGAGATCACAGCAACATTAATAAATATATGTTGATTATTTAAAAAATACAAATTATTTGTCTCTTGTAACTGTGGAAATAAATTTCTACATTGATTGTTATTTATTACATATTTAAGTATGAAGCTAAATAATTTAAAGAAAATCAAAATATTTAACAATTAGACACAACATACACATTTTTATAGTTAACAAAGTATGTTCATTTGCCTTTACAGTAATCATACTGGGGTAATGTTATTCCCTTTCTATATATGATAAATGAAACATGTAAGTATCTTACTTAGTAGCTAATAAATGGCAAAGTAAATCATAAATCCAAATATTTATCCAAGTCCAGTAGTCTTTGCCCTATATCTACAAGTTCCCCTTTGAAAATGTAGTAATGTGTATTAATAGTTTTCATTATAAATGCATATTTGTGGTTTTTATTTTAACCATTTTAATTTTAATTTTTCTTAAAATACTTTATCACAATTAGATTTTATTTTTATGTGAGTTTAGACTAGCTTTTATGTCTACAAAAGGTTTTATCTCTTTATTCAAGATGATAAACATATACATGCATCTCTCCTCCTGATGGTCTTATGACTGTTGTCCAAATTAAAATAAGTCACTGACCATACATCAGCAATCCTAGAGTAATCAGATGTGCTGCAGCTGCATCTGAAGCAAAGCCAGATGTGAAAGAGATGCAGCACCACCAGAGTTACAGATCACTGATATCAGGTAAGTGCTTTAACTTTGATTGGCATTGGGATGGGATGGGTGGAGCTGGTCTAGGAGAGACTATTAGGAGACCTCAGTTTCCCCAAGTGACTTCACCCTGGACCCCTATCGGACCCTCCCAGCTCAGCTTCCACCATCCTTATCAAAGTTTAAAGCACTTACCTGATATTAGAACCTGAAACGCCAGCACTGCTGCACTACATCTGTCTTACTTCCAGTCTGCCAAGTAGGTGCAAGTGCAGGACCTGCGCCAGCAACTGTAGCTCACAGGGGTGGTACCACACAGTGGATGTCTGCTGCCAAAACTGAAAATATTTAACCTTAATTTCATTAGGAACTTATCATTTCAAAAAATGATTTTTTTTTCTAAAATTAAATGTTTCGTTTTATCCACTTACCATTTGGATAGGGAGTTTCACATAAAGTTAGAAATTCGACAATAGGATGATCCATTTCAAGTACTGTAATTGCTTTTCCATGCATGATGGTTAAACTTGGTCTTCTGCAAGCTTTGTCATATGACAACCCACCAGAGAATATTATAAATGGTTCACTACACAGGGGAAGAAAAGGGATAATGAGACTATATTCTTTAAAACAACACAAAGTCAAAACATAAGTCTTTAAATAGTAGGTTCAGAGGAGATTATCTACAATGTAAATGGCCTTTCCAACTCTAGTGTCTCAAATAATAATTAACTACTTTATCATCCTCCCTTTTCTGGATATATATTCTAGTTATGAGAATAACTCATGGTTAAGCCTAAAGGTACTTGGGTGGCACCGGGGAAAGACAAGATGAAGGGAAGTGGAAATACTGATTCTCAAAGGCGCATATACACACACATTTGGCTGCCAAATTCTAATGACTATCTTTGGAGCATAAGATTCTGTTATAATATTCAGTTAGTGAGTAAGTATTTGGTATCCAAATCTCTAAGATCTCTAAGGAATCAAATTTTAATATAAAATGAAATATCACATTGGAAAGCTCAGAATGGTAAGTGAAAAGATAAAAATTCTAGATAATGAAGCTTCTGTAGCAAGAGGTTTATGAGGAGAGAGAAAAATAATATGTAGGTGAATAATAATTTATCAATAAAATATATCCTACACAACTTTATGCCTACCCAGAAAGCTTTATCTGACTCTAGTAAATCTACATAAAATTTTAGTCTATTACTTTATACTTCATTTTTGACATTAAAATACAATTACATCATTTTCTCCTTTCTCCTTTCTCCCTCCAACTCCTTTCACATACTCTTATTTGCTCTTGCTCAAATTAGGGGCTCTTTTTCTTTAATTGTTCATTTTCATACACACACACACACACACATGCACGCATGCACACACTTGCTGCTCAGTCCATAATTATCTTGTTTGTATTGAGACTGTTTGGCCGGGTTAAGAAAAGCACTCCTGTATATGACTGGTAGGGTATTTACAGAGACAACTAAAGGTCCTGAGGAAAGACCTGTGTTGACTGTAGGCAGTGCTGTCCAACAGTCTGCTGCCCAGCAAGGATTCCTCTTTTCTCACTGCTTCTTGGTTGACATAATGTAAGTCACGTTATTATGTGAGCCTTTCTGCCATGATTTTAATTTGCCTTGACACAAGACTAAAACAAATGGAGTCAGCCAATGATAGACAGAGCCTTCTGCAACCTAAAGCCAAATAGGTCTTTCGGCCTTAAGATATTTATTCCTGCCTTGTCGGGCATCTGTGGGAGGAGTGGTCCTTGGGCTGGTGAAGGCTCAATAGAGTCCCCAACAAAGGGAAATCGAGGGGGGAGAAGGAGGAGTGGGTTGGGTGGAAGGTCCTATACTCGGAGACAGGGGGTGAGAGGAGAGGTTGGGGGTTTTCGGGGAGGGGGGAAGCTGGGAAAGGTTTTAGCATTTGAAATGTAAATAGAAGAAAATAAAAAATTAAAAATTAAAAAAGAAAAGATCTTTATTCCTGAGCTGGAGAGAAGACTCAGCAGTTAAGAGCACCAACTGCTCTGTTAGAAGTTCTGAGTTCAATTCCCAGAAACCACATGGTGGCTCACAATCATCTGTAATGAGATCCGATGCCATCTTCTAGTGTGTCTGAGGACAGCTGCAGTGTACTCATATAAATAAAAATAAATAAATCTTTAAAAAGAGATATTTATTCCTGCACTTTGTTGCAGCGGCACAAAGTGACTAACCTGATCAGGTTTCCTTCAATAACTATAAATATTATAATTGTCTATAGTTTCATAACATTTCATTTTTCTTCTCTAAACTCAATGCACATTTTGTGCTAATAAAGAAGCATTTCAGGACATAATTGCCTAACTGAAAGTATCCCTCTCCAAATACATTTTAAAAAGAACTAGAGAATCTTTGCATCCTTTGAAAGTCTACTCCTCTAAGTAATCCACTTCTACTCTTTATTGGTTATACTAAGAAGTTGCCTGTCTCTGAAAGTCACTGTAATCGCTTCTCGGCCTTTTGGCTAAGATCAAGTGAAAGTCACTGTATCTCCTCTTTTTCATTTTGTATTTTGCAATCATTTGTTAATCTTATGCTTAGTCAAGAACAACAAAAACAATAAGTTTTAATAATTCTATCACATTTATATATCAAATACCTATCCTGAATTTTCTTTAAAATTTATTTTTACACAATTATTTGAATTATAAGCAAATCAGCCAAAGGGCTCTTCTCTTCTCTGAGTTTTACACTGGGAATGAGAATGAGTGATTTGACAAAGTGAGAGAAAACCCCCTAATCTAGTATTAGAAAGCATATTCCCTACCATTTGAAGTACAGTTCCATCTATCCAATAACATGTACTGTAAATCTTAAGTACATACAATAAAGTTTACTTTTAATAGTGAATATAGGTACACAATGGATTAGGAGAGCAGCAGAGGACTGCCGGGTCTGGGTTTAGTCAGAGAAGATGCACCTAACCTTCAAGAGACTGGAGGTCCCAGGGAATTTAGAGGTCTGGTGGGGTGGGGGTGGGAGGTATGGGATGTGGAACAGTCAGAGGGTGGACCAGGAAGGAAATAAAATCTGAAGTTTAAAATAAATAAAAGATGAATAAACAAAAAAATAGTGAATATAGGTACACAATGGATTAGACGGAGGCATGACCTTGTTGAAGTAGATGTGGCCTTGTTTGAATAGGTGTGTCACTGTAGGTGTGGCCTTGTTGGAGTAGTTGTTTATTTTTCATAAAAATTGTGTGTGTTTGCATGAATTTGTGTGTATTGTATAAAGGCAGGAGCATGCAGAGGCCAGAAGAATGTCCACGAAACTGGAGTAACAGACAATCGTGAGCTGACATGTGGATGCTGAGAGCCAAATCTAGGTCTGCAAGGCAGTAAGTGTTCTTAATTGCTGAGCCATCTCTCCAAGCCCCAACATTTGGCTGTTTTATTTAGTTTTCATAACTATTTTCTACTTGCCAAAAATCTATACCATTTTTATTCTAAGTTTCTGTGGTGATTTGAATGAAAATGCCTCCTATAGGCTTACATGTTAGAATGTTAGTCAAATTAGCTAATGGGGAGTTGAACTATTTAAGGATGAGAAGAAGTGGGAGACACTGCCTTGGTGGAATAGGTTTCAAAGGCCCATATCAGGCCCATGGTCTCTCTGGCCTGCTGTCTGTGGATCAGAATGAACTCTCAGTTCAGTTCTCCAGTACTACCTGCCTGCTGCCATGCCTCCTTCATGATGATCATAGACTAACCCTCAAAATTGCAAGCAAGCCCCCACTTAAATGCTTTTTATAAGAGTTGCCTTGATAATGATGTCTCTTCACAGCAATAGAACAGTGACCAGGAGAGGTCCATTAGGATTCCTTTTAGGTTCTAGATATTTGTGTCTTCATTGTCTCTCTTCTTCTGGTTACTTTCATTTCTTACCATTTATTTTCATCAATGTATCTATTTTTTTAAAGTGTGGTCCAGCATCAGCAATAACCAGAATTTGTAACAGATATAAATACCCAGGGCCCCTGCCAGACATTCTGATTTGCAATGTTTATCAGAGAGAACATCAATGTGTTTGAACAAATTCTCTACTTTAAAAAGAAAACCACGGTTCCCGCAGACTGCACTGAAGAGACAGGCACCCCAAGCTCCCTATCCCCAATATAACATCACTTGGGACATGGCCTGTTGGGGCTTCCGTCTGTGCCCGAGAACGGGTCAGCGCTGTGGTCGTCTGGGTGCCAGATCGGCAGGCCATCGCGTCTGCAGGGTGAGCGGCGCCACGGAGAGTGTGCAGATTGCACTCCGCCATCTTTGCTCCAGTGACTGGGAAGTTGGGACAGCCAGGTTCTGAGACAGACAGGCATAATATCGCTTGGGTCTCGGGCGGCTTGTGTGTGTGCAGCTCCCAAGTGCTGGGCAGATCTGCAGTAACCAGCGTGCTAGCTCTGCTGTGGGACTTCTGCCGGGCAGAGGGACGCCCCCTCCTCCCCCCTAGGAGAGATCACACACCCCTGCACAGGGCAGGAGCCTACCAGCCTCCCTTTGGCGACCTCTGCTCCAGGAATCCACTAGGCTGAGCCTTTGGATGTGCAAGGCCTCCCCAATATAAGATCACTTGGGGCAAGGCACATTAGGGCTCCAAAGTCACTCAGGAGCAGGCAGGCCACAGAAATCGGTGCCAGGGGAATCCTGGCAATCCAGGGGGGGCAGAAATAGCTTTGCAGGCTCACAGGAGGTCCAAGCAACAGCCAGTGGCAGCAGGACCAAGTAACATCAGAGGTATCCAGATGGCAAAAGGCAAACATAGGAATGTTACTAACAGAAATCAAAGTAATGTGGGACCATCCGAACCCAACTCGCCAACAGCAGCAAATCCTGGACACCCAACCACACCCGAAAGACAAGATCTGGATTTAAAATCACTTCTCATGATGCTATTAGAGGATCACAAGAAGGACACAAATAAATCTCATAAAGAGTTACAGGAGACCATGAATCAACGGTTAGAAGCCCTTACAAAGGAAACACAAAAATCGCTTAGAGAAATGCAGGAGAACATGGATCAAAAGATGGAGGCGCACAAGGAGACAACACAAAAATCGCTTAACGAGATGAATCAACGGGTAGATGCACTCACAAAGGAATCACAAAATTTGCATAAAGAAATGCAGAAGAATATGGGTCAACAGACGGATGCCCATAAGGAGGCAACACAAAAATTGCTTAAAGAAATGAATCAACGGTTAGATGCCCTTACAAAGGAAACACGAGAACTGCTTAAAGAAATGCAGGAGACAATGGATCAACAGATGGATTCCCATGAGGAGGAAACACAAAAATCACTCAGAGAAATGCAGGAGAACGTGGGTCATCAGGAAGAAATCCTGAAAGAGGCAATGCAAAAATACCTTAAAGAAATACAGGAAAATACAAACAAACAAGTGAAGGATCTCAGCAAATCCATCCAGGAACTAAAAAAGGAAGTAGAAACAACTAAGAAATCACAAAGGGAGACAACTTTGGAGATAGAAAACCTTGGGAAGAAATCAGGAGTCATAGATGCAAACATAAACAATAGAATACAAGAGATGGAATAAAGAATCTCAGGTGCTGAAGATTCCATAGAAAGCATCGACTCAACAGTCAAAGAAAATGCAAAATGCAAAAAACGTGTAACCCAAAACATCCAGGAAATCCAGGACACAATGAGAAGACCAAACCTAAGGATTATAGGTATAGATGAGAGTGAAGATTTGCAACTTAAAGGGCCAGTAAACATCTTCAACAAAATTATGGAGGAAAACTTCCCTAACTTAAAGAGAGAGATGCCGATGAACGTACAAGAAGCCTACAGAACTCCAAACAGACTGGACCAGAACAGAAATACCTCCCGTCACATAATAATCAAAACACCGAATGTTCTAAACAAAGAAAGAATACTAAAAGCAGTAAGAGAAAAGGGCCAAGTAACATACAAAGGAAGACCTATCCGAATCACATCAGACTTCTCACCAGAGACTATGAAAGCCAGAAGATCCTGGGCAGATCTCATGCAGACACTAAAACAGCACAAATGCCAGCCTAGACTACTATACCCAGCAAAACTCTCAATCACCATAGATGGAGAGACCAAGATATTCCATGATAAAACCAAATTTTCACAATATCTTTCCACAAATCCAGCCCTGCAACGGATAATAGGTGGAAACCTCCAATACAGGGAGAGAAACAACACCCAGGAAAAAATGAGATAATAACCTTCTTGAATCAAACCCAAAAGTAGATAACCACTCAAACATAAAGATAGCGTCAAGAATGGCAGATGGCAATAATCACTATGCCTTAATCTCTCTTAATATCAATGGTCTCAATTCCCCAATTAAAAGACATAGACTAGCAGACTGGATACATAAACAGGACCCAGCATTTTGCTGCATGCAGGAAACGCACCTCAGTGTCAAAGACAAACACTACCTCAGAGTAAAAGGCTGGAAAACAATTTTACAAGCAAATGGCCCCAAGAAACGAGGTGGAGTAGCCATCCTAATATCAGATAAAATTGATTTTCAACCTAAAGTCATCAAAAAAGACACAGAAGGACACTACATACTGATCAAGGGAAAAATCCACCATCAAGAACTCTCAATTCTGAATATCTATGCTCCAAATGCAAGGGCACCCTCATTCGTAAAAGAAACTTTACTAAAACTCAAAGCACACATCGCACCGCACACAATAATAGTGGGTGACTTCAACACCCCGCTCTCTGAAATGGATCGTTCAGGAAAGCAGAAACTAAACAGGGACACAGTGAATCTAATTGAAGCCTTGGACCAAATGGAACTAACTGATATATATAGAACATTTCATCCTAGAGCTAAAGAATACACCTTCTTCTCAGCTCCTCATGGTACCTTCTCCAAAATTGACCATATAATTGGTCACAAATCAGACCTCAACAGATACAAGAAGATAGAAATAATCCCATGCCTCCTATCAGATCACTATGGAATAAGGGTGGTCTTCAATGGCAACAAAAACAAAAGAAAACCCACGTACACATGGAGGCTGAACAATGCTCTACTCAATGATAACTTGGTCAAGGTGGAAATAAAGAAAGAAATCAAAGACTTTTTGAAAGTTAATGAAAATGAAGGCACAACATACCCTAATTTATGGGACACAATGAAAGCAGTGCTAAGAGGAAAATTCATAGCCCTGAGTGCCGCCAAAAAGAAACGGGAGACAGCATACACTAACAGCTTAATGGCACACCTGAAAGCCCTGGAACAAAAAGAAGCAAATACACCCAAGAGGAGTAGAAGGCAGGAAATCATCAAACTCAGGGCTGAAATCAATCAAGTAGAAACAAAACCATACAAAGAATCAACAAAACGAGGAGTTGGTTCTTTGAGAAAATCAACAAGATAGATAAGCCCTTAGCCAGACTAACCAGAGGGCACAGAGATAGTATCCAAATTAATAAAATCAGAAACGAAAAGGGAGAGATAACAACAGAAACTGAGGAAATTCAAAAAATCATCAGATCCTACTACAAAAACCTGTATTCAACACAACTAGAAAATCTTGAGGAAATGGACAATTTCCTTGACAGATACCAAGTACCAAAATTAAATCAGGATCAAATAGACCATCTAAACCGTCCTATAACCCCTGAAGAAATAGAAGTTGTCATTGGAAGTCTTCCAACCAAAAAAAGCACAGGTCCAGATGGTTTTAGTGCAGAATTCTATCAGACCTTCAAAGAAGACCTAACACCAATACTCTTCAAACTGTTCCACAAAATAGAAACAGAAGGAACACTACCCAACTCGTTCTATGAAGCCACAATTACACTAATACCAAAAGCACACAAAGATCCGACGAAGAAAGAGAATCTCAGGCCAATCTCTCTTATGAATATCGATGCAAAAATACTCAATAAAATTCTTGCCAACCGAATCCAAGAACACATCAAAACGATCATTCACCACGATCAAGTAGGCTTCATCCCAGGGATGCAGGGATGGTTCAATATAAGGAAATCCATCAATGTAATCCACTACATAAACAATCTCAAAGAAAAAAACCACATGGTCATCTCATTAGATGCTGAGAAAGCATTTGACAAAATTCAGCATCCTTTAATGCTAAAGGTCTTGGAAAGATCAGGAATTCAAGGCCCATATCTAAACATAGTAAAAGCAATTTACAGCAAACCGGTAGCCAGCATCAATCTAAATGGAGAGAAACTTGAAGCAATCCCACTAAAATCAGGGACTAGACAAGGCTGCCCTCTCTCTCCATATCTTTTCAATATAGTACTTGAAGTTCTAGCTAGAGCAATTAGACAACAAAAAGAGGTCAAAGGGATACAAATTGGAAAGGAAGAAGTCAAACTATCACTATTTGCAGACGATATAATAGTTTACATAAGCGACCCAAAGCACTCCACCAGAGAACTCCTACAGCTGATAAACGACTTCAGCAAAGTGGCCGGATATAAAATCAACTCAAGCAAGTCAGAAGCCTTCCTATACTCAAAGGATAAGCAGGCTGAGAAAGAAGTAAGAGAAATAATACCCTTCACGATAGCCACAAACCATATTAAGTATCTTGGCGTGACTCTAACCAAACAAGTGAAAGATCTGTATGACAAGAACTTCAAGTCTCTGAAGAAAGAAATTGAAGAAGACCTCGGAAGATAGAAAAATCTGCCATGCTCATGGATTGGCAGGATTAATATAGTAAAAATGAGCATCTTACCAAAAGTAATACACAGATTCAATGCAATCCCCATCAAAATCCCAACTCAATTCTTCATAGAGTTAGAAAGAGCAATTCAAAAATTCATCTGGAATAACAGAAAACCCAGAATAGCTAAAACTATTCTCAAGAGTAAAAGAACCTCTGGGGGAATCAGTATCCCGGACCTCAAGCTGTACTACAGAGCAATAGTGTTAAAAACTGCATGGTATTGGTACAGTAACAGACATGTAGATCAATGGAACAGAATTGAAGACCCAGAAATGAATCCACACTCCTATGGTCACTTGATCTTTGACAAAGGAGCTAAAACCATCCAGTGGAAAAAAGATAGCCTTTTCAACAAATGGTGCTGGCTCAGCTGGAGGTCAACATGCAGAAGAATGCAAATTGACCCATCCTTATCTCCTTGCACTAAGCTCAATTCTAAGTGGATCAAAGATCTCCACATAAAACCAGACACACTGAAACTAATAGAAGGGAAACTAGGGAAGAACCTTGAACATATGGGCACAGGGGAGAATTTCCTGACCAGAACTCCAATAGCTTATGCTCTAAGATCAAGAATAGACAAATGGGACCTCATTAAATTACAAAGTTTTTGCAAGGCAAAAGACACTGTCAAAAAGACAAAGCGGCAACCAACTAACTGGGAAATGATCTTTACCAACCTTACATCCGACAGAGGGCTAATATCCAATATATACAAAGAACTCAAGAAGTTAAACTCCAGAGAGGCAAGTAACCCTATTAAAAAATGGGGTACAGAGCTAAACAAAGAGTTCTCACCTGAAGAATATCTAATGGCTGAGAAGCACCTAAAGAGATGTTCATCATCCTTAGTCATTAGGGAAATGCAAATCAAAACAACCCTGAGATTCCATCTCACACCAGTCAGGATGGCTAAGATCAAAAACACAGGAGACAGCAGTTGTTGGCGAGGATGTGGAGAAAGAGGAACACTCCTCCACTGCTGGTGGAATTGCAGGCTGGTACAACCACTCTGGAAAGCAGTCTGGCGGTTCCTCAGAAAACTGGGCATGACACTCCCGGAGGATCCGGCTATACCACTCCTGGGCATATACCCAGAGACTTTACCTGCATGCAATAAGGACACATGCTCCACTATGTTCATAGCAGCCTTATTTATAATAGCCAGAAGCTGGAAAGAACCCAGATGTCCCTCAACGGAGGAATGAATTCAGAAGATGTGGTATATCTACACAATGGAATACTACTCTGCAATTAAAAACAATGAATTCACGAAATTCCTAGGCAAATGGTCAGATCTTGAAAATATCATCCTTAGTGAGGTAACCCAATCACAAAAGAACACACATGGTATGCAGTCACTGATAAGGGGATATTGACCCAGAATCTCGGAATACCCTAGACACAATCCGCATATCAATAGATTTCTAAGAAGATGGAAGGAGAGACCCCTGGTCCTGGAAAGACTGGATGTAGGGGAACGCCAGGACAGAGTAACGAGAGGGGGTTGAATGGAGAAAAGAGGGAGGGAAGGGGGCTTATGGGACTTTCGGGGAGGGAGGAAACGGGAAAGGGGAAAGGGGAAGTGATTTGGAATGTAAATTAAAAAAATAAAATAAAATAAATAAAATAAAAAAAAAAAAAGAAAACCACATTCTGTTGTAAAAATCTGACACTATCGACAGATTGGGAGGGGGATAATGAATGGACTGTAAAAAAGATATAATAATAATAATAATAATAATAATAATCTGACACAATCTGGTAACAAGGGCACATGTGTGTGTGTGTGTGTGTGTTTGTGTGTGTGTGTGTGATTTAGAGAGCTCTCTATTGCTTCTGTGGCCACATCTTTCATTCTTCTTAAGACTTGTACACCTCTGGCTTTTATCCTCTGTATGAATTTTTAGAGGTGACTTTTACAAAAAATAAAAAAACATGCATGCAATGTATATTAGTGGAATGATAGTAAATGTGATCAATAAAATGTTTATTTCACTTTATAAATAGAATTATTATAGTTAGAATACTAATAAAGCAAAGGGGGCAACATTTGGAATGTAAATAAAACAATTCTAAAAAGTAATCAAATACATCTAACAATATAGAGTTCCATGGTTCTAATGACAATAGCAGCAGTAATTCGATGTATTAAGAAACTGTGTGCTCTTTTTCATGATAGTGCTTGTGATAGTCATATAAATGCTTTATGCATCATTTCATCTAGTCTTCATGAGCATCACAGTATGTCAGGTGATGGAACTAAAGATTATGATATAATTAAAAATCTCATAACCATGTTACTGCAGAGTCAGTGATATCAATCATGACTTTACACTGCTTTATTTGAGGTCCTGATTCCTAAAGTACCTTTTTTACTTTCATCCTTTAAATCCTATCACTGAAATTCTTTCCCCAAATATTTTTCCTGATTTCTCTAGATAGAGCTCCTCTCTACTGCCTTCAAAGCTGGGTTAGATGCTCCCTTGGTTTCTTTTTTTTTTTTAATTTTTAATTTCCCTAAGTCTTGTTAATTGGAAGTTGATAATATTTGCAGCTTTTCTCTGCCCCCAAAGCAAAACTCTATACTACTACTTCTCATTTAAAAGACACAAGTTTTTGTCTTTGTTGTTGCTACTAGAGCCTAATAAATTCAAACACTGGAAGAAATTTCGTTTTTTAGTACACAAATTACATAATATATGATATATAGTTAAAACCAACTGAAGCAAATTGAATATTGTGGAACATTTCATAAAGGTACAGTTTCAAAATGACAATTTTGTAGCAAAATAGAAGTCATAAGTTCATGGATCATAAGATTAATCATGGGAAAATCTCCCAGGCATCCCATGAAACTCTTTGTTCTCATTTTGCCGTTTTATTTTCAAGATTTGAAATCTACAGAAGAGGCTGAATGCTAATTGATAATTCAACAGATATTATTAAGAGTCCATAGGTCAGTCCAAGACTAAAATAGAGAAAAAAATCTTTTGAAAAAATACACAATTGAAAAAGAAAACTTAAATCCAACTGCTTGGAAGCTTCTTGGGATGATTAACGTAATTTCTTGAACCTCAGTGGTACTTAGACTTTATATAACAGGTGATATAAACACAACTGAACACAAAGGCTGAAGAAAAGCTTTAGTTATGACTGGTATTTAGAAGAGAATTATGTAAAATTTTGTTTCCATCCAAAATGTTTAAATTTGAAATATTTTATTACTTTATACTATTTTAAACTGGCCTGCTAAAGAGATATTGCTAATTTGTCATGATTTTATACTATTAAAACTTTAGAAGAAGTTTTACAAACATGATTGTATCTATGATAAAAAAAACAAATTGCAATATGAGCAAGTAACTAACATAAAGTAGGATTTTTCAGTTTATATTTATAATGTTTAGGAGCTGAGAAGATGGCTCATCAGGTCAAGATGCTTGCTACATAGCCTGGCACCTGAATTGGATCCCTGGAACCCACTTAAAGGTGGAAGGAAAGAACTGATTCCATAAAGTTGTCTTATGACCTTCACATAAGCTCTGTAGCATGCTCTCCCAAACATACACAAGTCACACACACACACACACACACACACACACACTCACACAAACACACACATATATATATACATGCATAATAATAATAATAATAACAACAATAATAAATGTTCAGGAAAGGTTTATTATACTCATTTTGAGTGGAAAATTTTCCACTAATGATTAATGTAAATTTAAAGAACTATGCAGAAATACCAAATATAGTATCTATAAATGTAATAAAACTGTATCAAATGTTATTTTTTCTTATACATCTTAAATTTTAGGTATTTTTCCATTATGACAATATATATATAACTTTATAACTCCAACTAAAGGTTAACTTTCAAATTTCAGAATGTAAGATCTGAATGTTCAGAGTGATCGGGTTATGTATTTAAATCTCATAAGGAATATCAACAGATGTGTAGATTTAGCTTAATAAATATGCTACCAATATTATAAATAGTTCAAAAGTCCTCAATTAATATAATTGATATATATGATAATAATATAAACATAATTATGATGAATTATTTGATTTTTGATATTAATAATACTCAATAAGTTATTAATTTAGATAATTAATAATTCACAATTATACAACAATGTAACAAAATAATTAAAAATTGCTTTCCTTCTCCTATCCCTCAGATATATCACATATGAACATAGTATAACCACATACCTGTTCCTGCATGTTTTGTACTCTACTTTAAGAATAGGTTTACAAGATTCAGACTTTCTTCCTTCTCTTTGACTTTTTCCTAATGAAAGAAAAAAATTAAATATAATTTAAATTATATTGATTCATGAGACTTTTTAAATTTCAATGAAGAATTATAAACATGGAATAATAACATAATTAAACAAAAGAATTCTACAAGTCTCTAGGGATGATTCTTGCACCACAATAATAATTCTTGAATAGTTTACACTGTAACAGGTAATATAAATACAACTGAACCCAAAGGCTCAAGAAGTTTTATTGTAGATTTCAGAAAAGAATAGTATAAGTAATATTTTATATTTCTATCAATGATAATTAAATTTGGAATGATTTTATTACTATAGTTCTACTATATTATTAAACTGGTTGCTTTTATGAGTAAATGCATAGTAACATTAGATTAATCTAAAGATATTAACATATTTGTAAAGTACCTGTATTTGGTAAAAGTCTATGCATTCTAATAATCAGGTCATAAAGCTTTAGATTCATATCAATGGGCTGCTATATCATCAATGAAGTTATTTATAAGCTTCATTGTTATATAATTCAAACATATAAACTTAAAAAATGTTCATTTATTAGTCACTTTTGCTGCTTTGAATTCTCTAAATATGAATGTAGTTTCTTATAAAGTTATTCAGTTATTTATGCTCAATGAATAAAGTTTAGGACTTAAGAAACATACATGCATAATAAAATATATTATTACTAAAAATATGTTATTTTTTACTGTAATCCCAACACTCAGAAGGTTGTGGCAGGAGACATGAGGGTTCAAATCTAACATAGATCATAGATCTATCATAGATCTAACATAGATCTTCCCAATCATCTACACACCCCTGGAAGCTTAGGCCTTCTTTACAGTTTAGATTTAGAAAAGTTATTGCCCTGAGAGATGCCTTGTTCAAATTTTTGTTACAAATGACCATATTACCCACAATAAAAACACTAGGCATTTTGAGATCTGAGACCTTTGGAGGTTTGTTCACAATCTCTTTGCAATGATCCTATTTCCCATAATTGAAGCACTAGGCACTAGTTATAGCTTGACTGGTTATATTATCATGGTACGTGTTAGAACCAATATCAGTCTTATCCCTTATCTACTTGTATATAGGTGCTGTTCATGTCTTTAATGATTTAATAACTTTAACATTTGATATGAGCATTTTCATACACGTACAAGGTCTCTATCAACCCCTGTCTTGTGTCAAGGTCTGATGCAGCCTTGTTCACAGCTGAGACTAATCATTGTAAAAGAAATCAGTGAGGGCTTCTCCAGAGCCTTGTATAATCATTGTAAATAAGGTGGATTTTCTCTCAGGCTCCACAACTTTGTCCCAAGCTCTTAAAACTACTAAGTGACATTGTTCTATAGCAGCAGCATCAAATTGCATCTGTTCTTGTATATCTGAGTTCTTCCCGTTGCCCAGCAACTAATCTTTTTACTATATTCATTTTCCTCGCTCTATTTCACTGTTCTATATCCTAGGCTTCTTCCCTCCTCCACATTAACCATGGCAATTGTGGAACAGCCTCAGGTACAACTGTCATCAATCGCTTCCAGTCTTGGGGAATAATTATGAGCATTTATCCCAGTTACTTAGAAATTGTTTCACATAAGGCAGATGCATCCCATAACCACAGCATCTTTAAACCATCTTGGGTCTATCATTTCTATAGGATGCCATCCTATCTCTGCATAATCTCGTTCTACAACCTTAACAGGCATATGCTGTATGAATAACTGGGAAAATTGATGGCAATCTCCTAACCTCAGGCTGACCCTCCTCCAACTCTGGCTGCACAGTTAGTTCAAGATTAACCCTTTCTCTTGAAACAGGTTGTTTAATCAGATTGCTCTCTTGCTTTTTCAGCTTTTTTTCTGACCTGAGTACCCTTGTGTGAAGTTTCTTCCTCTCTTTCCTCCTGTGGGAAACTCCTGATCTGTTGCTCAGTCAGCAGGACTGTACCTTTTTTTCTCTTTTCAGTTTTGTTCCTCACATTCCAAGTGCTTTTACCTCCACCCTCAATCTCTCCGGTTGCCCTGCCAATCCTGCAACCCTTTCAGAGAAGAGAGAGTAGAGTAACCTCTTTTGTTTTTCTATTTCAGCCATTTCTGTTTGTTCGTTTGTTTGTTTCTCAGGCCTCTTGATTTCCATCTGCAAATTTTCCAACTGCTCAGACATTCTTTCAAACTGTTTTTTAAACAAAATATATGAAGGAGAAGAAGAAAAAAACAGAACCAGGGCACAAATCAGGGCTATCTCAGTGATAGCAGACACAATAAACTTTTTCGCTGGCATCTTGAAAATAAATTCCATTCCTTCATCCCCTGCCATTTCCTCTATGGAATTTGAAATCAAATTTCCCATTTTTATCCTTAATATTTCAGCTCCACGTTGGGCACCATTAGTAGCTTATCTTAAATATTTTGTGTGTTCTTCATTTTCTGCACTTTATTCCCACTGGTTTTACCCCATATCATTAGATAGGAGAGAAAGAAAGATGAGTATGGGAGAGAGAGAGAGAGAGAGAGAGAGAGAGAGAGAGAGAGAGAGAGAGAGAGAGAGAGAGAGAATCTGTAAATCTAATTTCTTTTCATTTTTTTCTTGGTCTGTAGCTGGTCTTTGCTTGTTGGGGGACACTGTATGAAATTATGTCTTCATCTTTCCTCACCTACCTGAGGAATTCTTTAATTGACTTTAATAAAAATCTGATGACCAATTAGATGGGCAAGAAGTAGAAGGCACAATTTTCTGGAAGGAGAAGGAACTCTGGGAGGAAGAAAAAGGGAAGCCATAAAATGGCTTTCATTTGTCTCCCCGGGAGACTTGTGAGGAGACAGACATGACTATGGGCCTGGAATGTATAGCTAGCCACATGACTGGATTAGGCCAGGTAGTTGGGTTAACTTAGATGAGCTAGTTGAGAGTCTGCCCAGCTAACGCCTAAGCTTTAAAATTTTAAAAATCTCTGAGGTTATTTGGGGAAATAGCTGGTTAAGAAATAACTGCTGCTGTATTAATTTCCAGTGTTAATACATACAGAATATTAATAATCACTTTACTACTTTGTGGGTTCTTCTTTTCCTACTCATTATCCCCATCAAGGTTTCACCCCACAATCACTAGATAGGAGAGAAAAAGTGATAGAGGCATAAAGAAGGAGGATAGGAAGAAATAGAGGTCCTTAAATCTAGTTTTTTTCTTGTTTCTTCTTTCAATACTACTACTAACAAACCACAACTGACAAACCATCCCCCTGAACTACCAACAACCACCAACCTCGTGTATCAGGGCTCCAGCATTTATATACCCTCTGAAAAATCCCCAGAATTCCAAAAGTCACACAATCACAGAAACTATCTACAGTTGGAAAAAACATCCGTCAGCTAGAGCATGAGGTAAATCATAGTCATCAGCTGTAAAGCAGCCCCATATCCCCACACCTGGGATTAAAATGAAAGGTATATTCTTATAATATTCTGTGCTTTTAAAAGAAACCTAAATTCCTAAATTCTCACTACAAATGTGTATTTGAATTTTTACAAAAAGTTCTGTACAAATTTTTATTATTTTATATTTCCCTTGGAGATAATCTACTTTGCCCATGTTATTAATTGTGTATTAGAAGTGGACGGAATATGAATTTGAGATGATATTTTATCTTTGAGTTTTTAATTTCAGCATTTCCCATGTAATTTCCAATTTCATGTTTTTGTTGTAATAATTATTTTGAATGAATTTCCTAGTTTGAGTATATAGTATTTTCAATGCTATTTTTATACATTGTAGAATTTTGTTCTAATTTCTTTAAATATTTTTAAATTAAACTTTATATATAAAGTTCATATATAGTTCCTTTTAACATTTACTTAAGTTAACTATATTTTATTTCGCCATCAACCAGAAATGCTTTACTACCTCATTTTATAGAATTTAAAATACTCTTGGTAATTTAACAAATGGCCATTTAAAGACAAATTTGCATGTGTTTGAAAAAATAATATTGTCTTTCTTTGACTGAACCTTGATCATCTAGCCGTATTTACCTACAAGACAGTTGGTAAATAGCTAACAAATTGTAATATATATATATATATATATACATATATATATATATATATATATAAATTTTTTTTAAAAAGCTGAGATTGGTAGTTCACATCTGTAATTCCAGAATCTGAGAGTGCAAGTTTTGGGTTAGTATGTCTCAAAAAACAACACTAACCAAACAAACCAACACCTTCTCTGACAAGAGTACATTTCATTTTAAAGAATAATTGTCTAATTATTTAAGGTTTATAGTTTATTTCTTCAAGGTCAAAATGTTTGCCTAGAAAAACAATGAAATACTTTCACATAAATTTAGAAGACTGATGGTTAATAAGAGGGGGCAAGAAAATATATTCTAGAAATAAATGATATATCACATTAACATTATATAGCTTCATATACATGAAGTTTTATACTGTTATTTTTACCAGACTTTTATACTTTACATCCTGAGTAACCAATAAAAAATGAAGATGCTTGTAGATCTACAGTATATAAAGTAGAACCAAAACTCTTAGGAGGAGGAGGAGGAGGAGGAGGAAGTGTGGGTCATTATTGTCAAGGTGAAGCAGATGATGTTACCAATGAAAGCTTTTAAGAGGTGACTGTATCTAAACTGAATGATTAAAGGAAGGTAAGATGAACAGGATAAATGACAAAAGAAAACCTTGGAAGAGTTCTAAAAAGCAAAAGGTATCAAATGGAAAAACTATCTGAAATTTTTTTAAAAAATCTTAAGAGGTTTAATGAATAAAAATGCAGGAACAATGCAGTTAAATAAATGATGAATAAGTTAGAACTAAATAACTTTGAAATTTGTAATGAAAATATTGACAAAAGCAAATACAAAGAGATGTGTGCCACATCAAAAGTACTAACAGAGTTGACTCATATCCCAAAAAGAGACACATAAAAATATATTAAAGATAAATGGTATGAAAGTTCCCAAGTTTTGTGGTTCCATTATAAAGTTATGAATGTAAGTAGTGTGTTAGAACTCTTAACAATAAAAAACAAACAAAAAACCAAAAAACCAAGCCTAAAACAAGTTGAGGCACAATGTTTTTAAGTTGCCACAAAGATATAAAAATTGTTTGAAAATAATCAGGAAACATATTAGAAGCAAAGTTCAAAACACTGAGGTTTCCTCATACAGAAAATACTGAAACTAGAGGATGATCGGATATAATTAAAGCATTCATTATATTACATAAATTCCCAGCAAATGAGAGCAAATCTCAGCTCATGGCCTGACATTGTCTATAAATCTAAATTCATCAAAATATGTTTTGGGACTGAAGGAAGATAAAAGGTAATTTCAAATAAAAGAAGGTCCAGAAATCATTTTGCCAGGACTACATGAAAAGCAAATAATGTTCACAAATAATTGCATTAATAAAAGAATATTTTGTCTCTTAATTATACTTGTGACCATTTAAAATGTATATCTGTGGATGCTATATAATTATAGTATATATAATTATATACTATCGTATATATGATAATGAAGGTAGATAAATAGATCTATATGGTTACAAGATGTCTGTACATTATATGAAGTGTTATAATGTTAGCCCTAAAACACACTTAGTTAACAAAATATATTGTGATACTTGCAACTAATGATAAAAAATGAAGATAAAATGACCATGAATAAATCACAATGTGTTTGTAATAACAATATTTAAATAACTTGAAAGTGGAAAGGCAAAGAAAAGCAATAAATTATAGTAAAAACAACAAAACAAATGAGTAGACCTAAATCTAGTCTTATTAGTAATTATATTTAATGCTAATGGACTAAGCATACTATTCCTAAGAATAACTGCAAAAAACAAACGACCTAAAATAAGTTCTCTATAGGAGAGCTAACAGATATCCGCTAACAGTATGCAGCATGAATGAGGCTATGCAGCATGAATGAGGTTAAACCAGAAGAATTAAAGCTATGAGCAGGCAATTCTGTGGTCTCCATAGTTTCTTTGAAAGCATGAGTCTTACCATGTGGAACTGTGGTTTGGAAAGGGCGACTTGGGCTTTTCAGGTTCCATAAAGTCAAGCTACCATCTGAGTGGCTGCACATGAATTGTTTGCCCTCATGATGCCAATCAATTGAATGAATAGCCTAATAAAATAACAATAAAAGACAAGTACAGGGGGAAAGTAGATATAGCACATCATTATATTTTCCAAAATATTTTTACATAAAATTAATATACTGATAATATGTTAAAGTAATTTTTTTTCTGAGCCAGATTAGGCTGTCTTTGGCTTCAATCTTTTACAGACCTTGAAAAGGCTACCAAAATTAATTTCCTTAAATAAAGAATACTTCTGAAAAAATTTTAATAAATTCAGATTCCAGAACATTTTATTATAGATTCCATGTCCTTCCTATATCCTACCATCTCTGTCTGAAAAATTGTTTACATAGAAATAAAGTATGGCTATCAGAAGATAATTTCTTCTAAGATATAGGCCTAGTGTCATCACTTAAAGTAGATAATTTTAAAAAGAATTTGAGCTAGCACCTGAAGGCATTCCATATCCCAGATTCCATGGTAAACATTTGACATAAAATATATTGCTTAATCATATAAAAGGTATTATTTTTTTACTTTACTATTATTTCTCAGTTTACATGTGGTGAAATTGACAGAGACAAATATTCATTTGCTTTTTAAAGTCACACAAGTCAAAGCTAGACTAATTCTAAAACCCAACTGCTGCACAGTTTTGGCCCAAGCATATACTCTACTAATTGATTTAAAGCAACTAAGATTTAGTTTTTAAAAATTTCAAGTTCATCCCATAGTTTTGAATTAGATAAGAGTTAGCAGTAATTACTTCATTGTTTTAGTTGTAATGGTTCCTGTGGTAGTAAAGTATCTTTTATAAAGTAGATTTTAAGGAAAGTTCTACTGAATTAGTAAGTAATTAATATTACATTTCCAAATCGTTGGTATTCTTTGTGATAAATTTAACACCATATTTTATCCATTGTGTTACATGTTAAGTACAATAGGACAAGTCTCGGTCGACAAAAAAGTCGGAAAGGTATCTAAAACATCAATCCTCCCAAAGAAACTAGAGCAAAAGTCAGTATAGATGAATATAAACTTTTAGCACACATGTGCTTATGCAATTATATAACTGAATGCTTTATGTAACCAAGCATGAAAATTTCAGCCACTGTGAACAATACTAGAGTTACAGCTAACTGCTGTTAAGATTAATCATTAAAACAAAGGGTATAAAATATGCTATAAACCTCAAAATATAAGATTAAACTGAATAGGAAAGTCAGCATGAAATCCTGGACTTGTAGGGTTTATCTTGTTTTCCTTTTCCTCCCTCACTCTTGTCATCAATTCTATGCAGAATATATTTTTCTTAGCCAGTCTCCAATAAATGCATTTAGAGAGGAAACATCTTCATTGTCTTCTCTATTTCTTTTCCTTTCTGCAGTTAGTTCAAACAAAATGTCTTCTTTTGTCAACTTTGCTGAATCTCAGTCCATTTAAAATTCTTAAAACTACTTGGTCAGCAAAAGTAGATGATGAGGAAGTACCCAGACCCAAAGTTTCATCCTAACCCAGTAAAACCCTACCCAATGGAGAAGACAGAATGAATATATATTATATGGGAAGTCTAACTGTCCCTTGATAAATAGTCATAGATGAATTTAATTTTTGTTTAGAAATCCAATACTATATTGAAAAATAATTAGCCATGAAAAATTACTCCATATATATGTATAGTAGAATTAGTAAACAGGGTAGTCATATAAACAGGTTTCAGAGATCAGGGTTGTAAAACTGTATAACTAAGGAGCTGATAATTGAGACGATGGTGCATATTTGATTTTTGTTTATTTAGATACATCACATTATTTTCATTAAACAGGGGCTCATTAGAAATCAAATATCAATCAACCAATGCTAAAAAATAGAGAGCATAAAAGAATTTGAAGGAACAATACTATTCATATTTTGTCAGCTGTGAGATTTCCCTGAAAACAAAAATTCTAAACTATATAGCAATCTGACAAAAGGAAATAGGCAGTTCCCCATGGATTCAAAATATTTCCCTCCGGTCAAACTGAAATTTTTCTCTGAGATTATTAAATGAATATCAATATAAAGAAAAAAATGGCTATTGTAGAAGAAATCCTTATTTGTTTATTGAGAAAATTTTCATTCTCTAGTCTGGAGTGGCCTGAAGCTTACTGTGTAACACAAGTTGGATTTGAACTTGTTATTATTTTTCAATATAATATTTGATTTCCAAACAAAAATTAAACTCTTGTATGCATATTCATCACTGGCCAGTTAAATAGTTCAAATAGCTTTTTGGTGCCTAAGGAAATAACAGAATTTTGACATACATTAGAGACAAGAGGAGAGTTCATGAGAAAGCAAATAGCAGGAGCAAAATCTTAAAGGTAAGAAGTAAATCATAACCTTAAAAGTCAGCGAGCAACATGCTCCAAATGTGTTAACCGTTGATCAAGAGACAATAAATCGTACTTTAAAACAAAGCACCACAACTTTAGTTCTCACGCCCAGACCCTGTTAACAAACAAGAGAGCCATTCGAAGGTTCCGATGTGGAGAATCATGTGATCTGATTGTATTTTTGAAAGAAAAAGGACATGTGTAATGGGAGCATGGCTGTCCTCTGAGAGGCACTACTAGCAGCTGATTGAGGCAGAAGCAGATACTTATACCCAACATTGGGCTGAAGTCGGGGACCCCTGTGGTTGAATTAGGGAAAGGATTGAAAACACCGAAGGGGAGAGCAACCCTGTGGGGAAACCAGCAGTTTCAACGAACCCAGACCCAAGGAGCTTCCAGAGACTGAGCCACCAACCAGGAGCATACACAGTCCTAGGCCTCTGGCACAAATATAGCAGAGGTTTTCCTGGTTGGGCCTTAGTGGGAGAAGATGTGCTTAATCCTTGAGAAACTTGAGGCCCCAGGCAAGTGGGAGGCCTGGTGGGGGGAGCACCCTCTTGGAGGCAAATGGGAGGAGGAATGGCATGAGGAATTGTGGGGGTGGGAAAACAGGAGGGGGCAACGACTGAAATGTAAATAAATATTTTTTTTAAAAAAAGAAAATCTTTGTCAGTAAAGAATATGTAGAAAGATAGATGTTAAGGGACTCCTATAACCAGTTAAGCATTTTAACATAGGGTATTGGGTGAAGAAATGAGGATAAAGAGGAAATGAGAATGGTAGTAATAATAAAGACAAAATCAAAAAACCTGTAAAAACAGAAGAAGAGTTAAATAGAAAGCATTACTATGGACACTTTAAACTGATCTTTTAAAAGAAAAAAAACATAGAAAGTAGTATGAGCAATAAAGTATAAATTCAGTTCTGATGATATTTATTTATACTTAACTATTAAATTACCAGCTATTAAATATAAAGTTTAAGAGAGGGATAAAGGACAAGGATTTTTAGTTGTATTAAGTTTATTGCTTATACAGGTAATATTAGAATTGAGAACTATTACAAACAAACATAAATTAGAGGACAGAGCAAAAGATAGTTTTTGAGAGGGCTCACTACATTGTCTGGCCTCAAACTAGTGACATAACTTGTCTTTCTGCCTCCTTTTTTAAAAATATTTATTTATTAATAAATATTTTTTAATTTATATGTATTTATATGTAATTATTTTTATAATATTATTATAAAATAATAATACATATTACATGTAATTAAATTATATTTAATTTATATATATTTATATGTAAGTACACTATAGCTGTCTTCAGACACACCAGAAGAGGGCATCAGATCTCATTACAGATGGTTGTAAGCCACCATGTGGCTGCTGGGATTTGAACTCAGGACCTCCAGAAGAACAGTCAGTGCTCTTAACCGCTGAGCCATCTCTCCAGCCCCTTTCTGGCTCTTTCTATCAAACACCTAGTATATGCCAGTGTGAAAGACTGAAGCTCCCGTAATTTAAATGAGTCAGAGATGGAGAAAAGAGGCATAATAAGTGACACAGGCACAAACAGGCAAGAAAGATAGCAATTTTAAGAATGTTCCTTTAAAAATTACAGAAGAGATCTTTGTGTGGAGTGCTGAAAAGAGTATTGATGACTTATAAATCATCTTAGAGATTTATTAAAGATAGTTTCTAGATAGGACAAAGTGCTAAGAAAGGTTGAAAAGCTTTGCAGTAAAATGAAGTTTATATCTATCTCCATTAGAATGACAGGACCTACAAATATATAGTAGGCAAATACATATAATTTATTTGTGTGCATATATAACATAAGTCAATATATAAAATGATCTCTATGTATAAATTAGGTACATGATCATACTCCTCTAACTCAGAATATTTCTATCTATTTAAAATTTCAATTTCAAAATTAATAAGCTTACCTTTTAAGGTTAGAAAATTTATTTTTTTACATTTTCAGCAAAAGAAAAACATAATTCAGCATTTCTCTTTTTATTTCCTGTTGATCTAGCTTTATCTAATTCTAACAGGATAAATAATGTTTGAACTTTTCTCTAGCTCTTTTCTTGAAAAAGGATGAAAAAAAGCATATCATATCTTTGCATTTTTGTGTACTTAACAGCAGTAAAAAAATATTAGTCTAGCTCCTTAGAGTCATTTTTTCTTATGATCCTGATGTACTGGAAATTGATATGAATAACATAATTGTATAATCTTACTTGCATGGCTTTTTTTTTTAACCAGTCATGATCAAATTGCCCAGATACTATGCAACTAACTTGTGGACTCTTTGGCAATGTAACTATCTCATATATACCATAAATTTTAATTTGAGAGAACCATTAAGAAATGAACTGTGGGGGTTAGAGAGATGACTCAGTGGTTAAGAGCACCGACTGCTCTTCCAGGGGTCCTGAGTTCAGTTCCCAGCAACCACATGGTGGCTCACAACCATCTATCATGGGATCTAGTACCCTCTTCTGGTGTGTCTGAAGATAGCAACAGTATACTCATATAAATAAAATAAATAATTCTTTTCAAAACAGAAATGAACTCTGGATTTTGTGGAATACAATTTTTAGCAATATTTTATTTTGATTTTTTAATATTGTGTAAACATACATATGCAGGTGTGTACAGATGAGTACAGTCCCTGCCTGAGAAAGCCAGAAGAGGGAGTCAGATTCCATGGAGCTGGAGTTACATGTAGTTGTGAGCTACCAGATATTTACAGTGGAAGCAAATTCAAGTCCTATCAAGAACAGTACATGCTCTTAACCACTAAGACACTTCTCTAGCCCATGAAATTTATCTTTAGGCACCCAAATTGTACATTTTAATTGTTGTGATGCAATGAGGGGGGGGAAGAAGATATTGTCAAGTATTCCAAGGCAATTAGAAGTCCATGGGTGACAGGTTTTTATTCCTCTAATCTAAAATGAAGTGTTCTAAAAGAAATAGATGGGAGAGACTCTTTTTTGTTTATGCCTTTTAAATTATGTGGCAATATATGCATACAAGAGTGAATGTTAAGTAAGCAGAGCTTTTAATCTTTATTTTCTATCTTCTATTTTCTATCTTCTCCTACTCCTACCTCACTTCTAATTTAAGGTATGTCTGATCATCTTTGTTTCCACAGCTACAAAAAATAATCTCCCCTTTTCATCTTCTATGCCAGCTATACTGTCTTCATGTAGCTTCTTTTAAAATGGAGAATTATTAATGGCTTAGATCAACAGCACAATCAAAATGTCAGAAATGTAAATGAAGAATATATTCAATAATAAAAAATTAAAAATCAAATATCAGAAGTATAAATGAAGAATATAGTCAATAATAAAAATTTTTTAAAAAAATTTAAAAAAAGAAAATGGTTAAAAAAATATCATCTGGGAGAAACCTAATCAAGCCTCAATTATGGAAATTGTATATAATTGTATATAATAAAATATATTTTATTATATTATATAAATTGTATTATATTGTATATAATAAAATATATTTCAAGATACTTATTTCACTTATTTCCTCTTCTCAAAATACTTCATTAGTCTATGAAGTAATAAAAGAAAAAAGTCTTCAAACTGTCTTGATCTTTTAGCCACAGAAAATTAATTCTCTTAGGTTTGGATATTGCCCTTAGAAACCCAAAGGTCAAGAAGCAAAATGTGAGTATGGAGTCTACATAAAAGAAAGGGAGATGAGACAAATCAAGAATACATGATAAGTGAAAGAATATATATATATGATAAGTGAAGAATATATAGCCAAAAATAGATAATGTTCTCTCAAATTGGCAGTCATGGCAGAATTCCTATTTTAAAATAATTGACAGTTGAAACTTACATAAATAACAAAAGACTATTAAGCACTAAGTACAAGTAGTGTCCTAGTAGTTGAAGATATTAGTAAAACACAAGACTTCAGACTAAAGAAGTTATCCATAGTTCCCAAAGCTTTCAAAAGTGTCAGCAGAAAGCACTTACCTCATCATAATAAACTCTCAGTTCTGCTCTTTTAGATTTCAAGTCCCAGAATACCACAGTGCCGTTTTCATAACCTATTAAGAGCTGGAAAACAGTAAAACAACCATTTCTTAATTCTGACATTAATTGCAACTGTGTTCAAATAATAATGATAATGTCATAAAGAAAAAAGATGCTGTATAACAAAGCCTGATTTATACTAACTTTTCCAGCACTGAAATATGCTTCTTTTTTTTTTAAATTTTTTCAAAAAATAGAAGTTTATGTAGTAGTTAAAAACAAATTAAAGGGCCAGTAACTTTTGCTGCAATATAAACACGCAATATGGAACTCTGATTGGTTCTAAGGAAACATGTAAATAAACATAATAAAATAATCTTTAAAAGATAAAAAAAATCTTTGAAAGAAAAATAGGATAGAAAATGAAGAAAAAAATAAAGGATGAAGTGCTGTTTAATTAACTTCTAACATACCATTCAGTGCTATATTCCTGGAAAAGTAGACAAAAATAGTTTTGTATTTCTTTATTCCAAATCTCTTTACTTTGAACATCTCTTTTATGGTATTTCTACCTGATAATGCTGATATAGCCCCCTCATGATCAGGATCAAATGTAGATAGGACCTTGGATATATTAGGCAGAATCCCTACCACTGAGCTATATCCAAAGTCTTGAGCAAATATTTTAAACTGATGCTTGTACACCTTCAGCTTTTTTTTCTAACATTTTTATTGATTCTTTGAGAATATCACATTACGCACCCTGATCACACTTGTTACCCAGTCCTTCCATGTTTATCCCCCACTCTTGTGGCTTCCCCCTACAATATATATAAAATCCAATTTATGTTATTTGTATACTCACTGAGTAAGGTCAAACTGATAGTGTCCTGCCCCTTAAATAGAACTGGGTCATTCCCCTCCCATATCTACTCCACCCCTCCTTAAAAGCCATCAGTTGCTGGGCAGTGGTGGCACATGTTTTTAATCCCAGGACTCAGGAGGCAGAGGCAGGTGGATTTCTGAGTTTGAGGCCAGCCTGGTCTACAAAGTGAGTTCCAGGACAGTCAGAACTACACAGAGAAACACTGTCTCAAAAAAAAAAAAAAAGCCATCAATTGTGGAGAGCATCCTTAAAATTTATCCTGTCTACAAGTAATGCAGGCATGGGGGAGGGAGCAGAGACTGAAGGAATGGCCACTAATAACTGGCCCAACTTGAGACCCATCCCATGGGCAAGCACTAGTCTTAGACACTATTAATGATACTCTGTTATGCTTGCAGACAAGAGCATGTTGCCCTCTGAGAGGCTCCACCCAACAGCTGACTCAGATAGATATTGACACCTCTAGTCAGACAGTGGATGGAACTTGGGAACTCTTACAAAAGAATTAGGGAAAGGATTGCATGTCCCAAAGGGAATAGAAACTCTACAAGAAGACCAACAGAGTCAACTAAATCTACTCTTAGAGTTCTCAGAGTCTGAACCACCAACCAAAGAACATACATGGGCTGGACCTAGGCCTCCCCACTCAAATGTAGCAGATGAGCAGCTTGGACTTCATGCAGGTCTTTAACAACTGGAGCAGGGACTATCTTGAAAGCTGTTGCCTGCCACATTACCCAAATAGTATCTTAGAGAATGCTCTGAAAGATGGACAGCCCTTATTGCATTATAAAGACTCATCATCTTCAGCCAGAGGGCAGATACTGCTGGCAATCAAGATAAATTCAACCATGAGGTTAACAGAAGACAGGAGCCTAGTATGGCTGTCCTCTGAGAGGCTCTACCAGCAGCTGACTGAGACAGATGCAGCTACTTACAGCCAACCATTGGACTGAAGTTGGGGGATCCTACGGTTGAATTAGGGGAAGCACTGAAAGAGCTGAAGGGGATGGCAACCCAACAGGAAGAACTACAGTATCAAGTAACCAGACTCCTCAGAGCTCCCAGAGACTAAGCCACCAATCAAAGAGCATATATGAGCTGGTCCGTGGCCCCTGGCACATATGTAGCAGAGGACTCTCTATTCTGGCCTCAGTGAGAGAGGTTGAGCCTAATCCTGTAGAGAATTGATGCCCCAGGGAAGGGAGATATGTGTGCATATGTGTGTGGGGGGGAGGGGGGTTAGGTGGTTGGATGGGTGGGTGATGGGGAGGGGGTGGGAGAGTAGCCTTTCAGAAGCAAAGGGGAGGGGGGATGGAGTGAAGAACTCTTGAATCAGGGAACAGGAAAAGGGGTAACATTAGGAATGTAAGTAAATAAAACAATGAAAAAGAGTTCTCTCCAATGGCTTTCTGTTTAGGCTGCTACTTTTGGAGTTGGGGTAGGAGTAGGGGGTCACTGAAGCTTTCCATATCCCTCTTTCTCAACTATGCATCTGCAATCTTTGGTATCACTGCAAAGTAGCTTCCTTGCTCTTTACAGTCAGCGGGAGCACAGATCACATAATTCCTGGTGAGAGAACAGAGCATGGCCTCTGGCTGCCTTCTTTTTAACTTCCTTTAAAATGTTAAAGCTTCTCAAAAGTTCTTTATCACATCACTATTAGCTAAGTGCAGTCTATAGTGTAAACCGTACAGGTTCCAAAAGCACCCTGGAGACAAATGTCTGTGGTGGACTTTTTAGACTAGATTAATTGAGGTGAGTAGACCTATCCTAATGTAGATGGCAACACTGTGAGCCAGGGCCCTGGACCACCTAGACAGGAGCACATGCCTCCCTCATTCCTTCCTTCCTAACTGTGCTTGTAATGTGAACTGCAGCACTATGCTTCTGTCTCTATTCCTTCCTCACCACGATAGGCTTTCCTTCAACTACAAATAAAAGTAACGTCTTAATTCCATAAATTACTTTGGACAGATATTTTGTTTGTTGCAGCAATAAGGAAAGTAACTACAAATACACTAGTGTTTATATTTAAATTAAGATAAAGTATTTGGAAAACAATAATCTTCCTTTTAAAATGGAAAATTTTGAAACAGGTAAAATTTAGATGTCACTAAAGAAATATATTTTAAATTATCCTATCTATGTTTTTATTTATTTTTCTGCATATGATGTTTTTCCAGTATTGTATTGGACCACATGCATGTCTGGTGCCTGTTGAGGCCAGAGAGACTCAGAGTTCCTAGAACTGAAGTTACAGTCAGTTGTGAGTTGCTAAGTAGGTGCTGGGACCTGAACAAAGATAATCTTCAAGAGTAACAAGAACTCTCAACCACTGACCCATTGCTCATCCCCTATAGTTATTTTTTAAGATATACCTGATACATAAATGCATAGTTATAAAGCTATAGATGACAATATTTAAATTGATTTGACAAGAGATTTGAGGTTTCTGATGTGCTAACATAAAGAAAATGATTTTTATAAATGTTAAAATGCCAAAATAGTATATAATTCAATAATATTATCTCAAATAAAATTTACATAAGGTCTTATATGCTATAACAAACTGTATTTTAAACAAATAAACACTGTACATGTAAAAGAAAATGGTGAACAATAAGACAAATTTTTATCTAGTGTATGATATGTTTTTAATCTAAAATGTTTTTAAAACATTACTTAAGCAAAAAATCAATAACACAATCCTTACAAATTTGAACTACAGATATATTTAAAAAATTTAAGTCTTTTCATTAATTTAAAAATAATTATCAAAAGAAAAATTTCCTTGTCTAGAAAATACTGGGAAAAACCCTAGTAAGCATGATTAATGCCCACCATCCTTTGACGGATGACTGTCCACTTGGTTGTTACCTCCTCATCTTAAAACTAATAAAAAGGGAGGGGATGTAGAGAGCCATATTGGGGTGTCATACCGCCTGACAGGAACTTGACATTGACCAAAGTGAAATTCCTCTCCCAGCCTTTCAGTGGGAATTCCTGTGCTAGCCATAATCCCCTCCACCTAGGGTGGAACACTCAGACCAAGGTGAGGGTCATTGTTCCTCCTGATCTACAAATTCCTGAATTAAGCAGGTGACCCACCCAGCCGCCTGAGCAGTGGAGCCAATGCCCAGTGAACAGCCAGACCACTTCCCTGGAACACACCCTGGAATTGGGGGAAGGGTCTTGCCCGAAACCTTAAAATACTGAGTCCCCCATTAAACCACGAGACTTTGAGCAAAAAAAAAAAAAAGATATGAAATGTTGGATATCAAAATATCTTAAATTATTGAGATAGCTATATAAAAATATAACTCAGAAAATAAGATATTAGAATCACTTATAGAATTAAAGAAGAGAAAACTAGCTCCAAAATTCTAACAGACATTAACTAGGTCACTCTGTAATGCTGAGTCTGGCAAAAACAAGACCACTATGTAGCCCATTTATAATGACCAACATATAAATATAATTTAAGATATATATCTTATAATTGAATATAAATAACATAAAGGAAAGATTAGGTCACATGTCCATTATTTTCTCATATGGTAATAAAACTATATCAGAAGAGATTATCTATTTTAAAGTATATATTAAATTCTAAACAATCAAAATTGTAGGCATTACAGTGAAGTAAAATCAATGGTCAGTGACAAAAATACTTTGGAAACAATATTTCTAAGTAGTTAAAGCACAAAAAATTATTTTTAAAAGTTTGAAAGAAATTAACAAAATATGATACATTGATTGATTGCCTAACCCACTGTAGTGTTCTGGGATCCAGTGAAGTCTTTACATGGAACTCCAGGTAAGAACCCCCAGAAACAGGCAGTTGCCTGCCATCAGCCACCCTATCTGCTACATTGCTCAAGGACTAGTGGAGGCTGGCCTAATATTCCATGTAGGGACCTTAGAGTCAGCCCAACTTCCTGCCACCCCAACCATTCACTGTACCACCCCATAGCTGAACTGAGATAATGTCTTACAACCCTATTTTCACATCGGCACAGAGTGACCTCAAGACTGTAAGGCAAGCACAATTTAGCTGGTCTACAACTTGACAAGTTTGGATCACAGAAAAATAAAACAAAATAAAAATAAAAATAAATCTAATATCCACTCAACCTAGGCAAGACCAGATATTTACACCAAGAAAAAGAACCATTAACTTAACTCAAGACGCTTAGGTCCCATTGAAAACACAAATGATATACATAACTAAGGCAATACCCAAGAAACAATTCACATATCAAATGATGCCCAAGAAGAAGGAAGGAGAGGCCCCTGGTCCTGGAAAGGCTCAATGCAGCAGTATAGGGGAATACCAGGACAGGGAAGTGGGAAGGGGTTGATTGGGGAACAGGGGGAGGGAAGAGGGCTTATGGGACTTTCAGGGAGGGGAGATCCAGGAAAGGGGAAATCATCTGAAATGTAAAGAAAGAATATATCTAATAAAAAAAAAGAAAAACTTAGTAAGTTGAACAAAAACTAAGAGGAAAGCTTCACCAATAGACTGGATCTGAAGTAAAAGAGAAAATATCAGGTCTTGAAGAAAGGGTAAAAGCAGTAAGTTATTCAGTCAAGGAAAATGTTAAATCTTAAAACAAAACAAAACAGGAAAGGATCATGGAGAATTCAAAGGCACTATACAAATACCAAAATTATGAACCAAAGGTATAAAAGATGAAACCCAAATCAAAGGCATAGAAAGTATTTTCAACAAAATTAGAAAGGAAAATTTCCTAAGGAAAGAGATGCCTATCAAGATACAAGAGGCATACGGAGCATCAAATAGCTAGGACTAGAGAAGAAATGTCCCACGTAACATAATAATCAAAACATTAAGTACACAGGATAAACAAAAAAAAAAAGAGCAACAAGAGAAAGAGCAGGTCACATATAAAGGCAGATCAGCCAAATAACACCTTACTTTTCAATGAACACAATTAGAGAACCACAAGTGTTCTAAAAACACACCCATCACAACAAAGTAACAGGAATTGATAACACTGTTCAACAACAACTCCTAATATTAAATTTCTCAATTCCTAAATAAAAATAGAAGAACAGGTTGTATTAGAAAACAGGATTAGCCTTTTTACTTCCTACAAAGAACATGCCTCAAAGACCATTACTGATCTGGTCAACACTACCTCTCAGAAAAAGGATTGAAAAACCCATTCCAAACAAATGGAGCTAAGAAACAAGCAGGTTTAAATACTCTAATATCTGACAAATAGACTTCAAAGCAAAACTAGTCAGAACAGAAAGGAAAGAACATTTCATACCTCTTCAAGAAAAGTCTAACAAAAGATATCAAGAGTAATAAAAACTGCAGAAGTTAGAAAAACAATATAGTACTGAATGAAAATTGGGTCAAGTCAGAAATCAAAAAGCAAATTTTTTAAATT
Source organism: Tokudaia tokunoshimensis (assembly GCA_036184795.1). NCBI lineage: Eukaryota > Metazoa > Chordata > Mammalia > Rodentia > Muridae > Tokudaia > Tokudaia tokunoshimensis. Next base: position 23,514,856 of record BTHU01000015.1, read on the forward strand.
CCTAAAATTTAATGAAAACAAAACACAATATATCAAAATCTATAGGATACAATGAAGGCAGTAAGTTCTAAGAGAAAAGTTAACATATTATTAAGTATTTACATAAAAAATGTGGGGAGCTCAAATTAATAACATAAAGATGCACAGAAAAGACTTAGAAGGTAACCAGGTCACCACCTAAAAGAAGAGATGGAAGTAAATAATAAAAGTCAGAGAAAATTAGCTAAATATAAACAAAAATATAAAAAGTCAAGTAAATTAAGAATTAGTTCTTTAAAAAGACGAACAAGATTTACAAAACTTAATCCAAATTAACCAAAAGAAAAAGATGGAAAGAATTCATATTAATAGAATTAGAGAAGAAAAGGGGAAGATACCAAGGAAATTCAGAGAATCATAAAGATACTCGTTTTTAAAAATCTTTATTCCAAAACCCTGAAAAATCTAAAAATAATGGATGAGTTTCTTGGCGAATTTCTAAAGATGAAATAAATAATTTAAGTAGACCAATAACAACTAGTGAAATAAAAGTAGCAATTAAAATTTTTTCAACTGTCTGCAGCTGAGGGGTGGCTAGAAGGAGGACATCCAAGTGACTGCCTGAGGCAGCATTACTGAATGAATGTGTGATGGAGAGAAGAGAAAGATGGAGTATGTGGTGTATAGAGAGAAGAGAAAGACAAGCCAAATGATTCATGCACTGTGGAGGGAGGTGGAACTGGAGATTCAAAAGTTGTGAAGAACAAGTAAATATGAGGAGCCTGAGCACCTGGAACCACGGTGATATCTGGGCCCAGGCTGCAATCGGGGGTCATGTCTAGGTCTGTGGCCCTACAGCAGCTGGGGTCTGTATTAATGTCTGTGACCAATGCTGTCCTTGAAAGTCATCTGGATGTCAGTGGTCTAGGTTGCTGCCAGAGACCATGTTGATGGCCAGGGGCCATACTGACACCAGGAGCCAAACTGATCTGCATGGCCTATGCCGCCATCTGAGGCCGTGGTGACATCTTGCCCCAGGCTGCCACCGAAGACCATGTCTGGATCCATGGTCCTGTTGCAGCGGGGGTCTGTGTCGATGTCTGTGGCCCAAGTTACCACCCAAGGCCATGTGGATGTTTGTGGACTAGACAGCCACGTGAAACCATGTAGACATCTGAGGGCTATGCTATCATTGGGGGACATACTGATCTGAGTGACCTGTGCTGCCATCTGAGGCCATGGTCAGATCTGGGCCTATGTTGCCACCAAGGACCATGTCTAGCTCTATGGTCCTATCAAAACCAGGGTCTGAGTTGATGTTTAAGGCCTGTGTTATCACTAAAGGCCATATTGATGTCATAGCACTGTGGTAAGCTGGTCCCACCCTGGCCTGTGGCAGGAGAGCTGACTCTGCCACTTGAGGAAGAGCTAGCCTCACCCCTCATCAGCTACAGCACTCAGAAGAGCACCCTTGCACCAGGCCTGAAAAGCATGGTAAGAGTTGGCCTTGGTGATGTGAACACCAAGAGCCCAAGGGTATGAGAGCAGGAGATCCCTTTCCTGGGCAAAGTATGAGATGGCCCTGGTGGTGTGGCACAGGATAGCTGGTAGGCTGACCAAGTCAACTTTAACCCAGGCTCAGATGTAGGGCTCTGAGTAAAACACTTAACACTATCTATGAACTGCAGAAACATATGAAGGAGCTGGCCCTGCAGATTCAAAGCTTCAGGACCTCTATAACACAAGGGCAACAACTGGATATCCAGGAGGAGTCCCAGTAAGGACCCCGAATTGATGGTGTAGCAGAAGCCAGAAGCCAGAAACCTTGTGTTGCAAGATATTTCCTATCCATTCACATGGAGGCAGTGAGAGGCCAGTGACTAGAGGGGAGAGAGGAGGAAGAGCTAAGGGAAGTGAGAGGAGGAGATAGAGGCTCAGTAGACCACGAGCTGACAGAGAGGAAGACGCGGATATCCAGATGACTTCAGATGCGTTTCTGGTGTTTTGAAGAGGTTAGAAATATTGGGATAAGACTTTATCATTGTAAATGGTCTTATGAAATTGGGAGTTTAATATACATATAGATATTTAGTAACTATTTAAGTTTAAGAGTGATGCTTTACTGGGTACTTGGATGCAGGGCGGGAGCACAGGACTCTGCCGTTTACAGATTCTATGGTGGATCTCTGGAGTCTAACTTCTTGAGTTCTTTGTATATATTGGATATTAGCCCTCTGTCGGATGTAGGATTGGTAAAGATCTTTTCCCAGTTTGTTGACTGCCGCTTTGTCCTTTTGACAGTGTCCTTTGCCTTACAGAAACTTTGTAATTTTGTGAGGTCCCATTTGTCAATTCTTGATCTTAAAGCATAAGCTATTGGTGTTCTGTTCAGGAAATTTTCCCCTGTGCCCATATTTTCAAGGCTCTTCCCTAGTTTCCTTTCTATTAGTTTCAGTGTGTCTGGTTTTATGTGGAGGTCCTTGATCCACTTGGAATTGAGCTTAGTACAAGGAGATAAGCATGGATCAATTTGCATTCTTCTGCATGTTGACCTCCAGTTGAACCAGCACCATTTGTTGAAAAGGCTATCTTTTTTCCACTGGATGGTTTTAGCTCCTTTGTCAAAGATCAAGTGACCATAGGAGTGTGGATTCATTTCTGGGTCTTCAATTCTGTTCCATTGACTTACATCCCTGTCACTGTACCAATACCATGCAGTTTTTAACACTATTGCTCTGTAGTACAGCTTGAGGTCCGGGATACTGGTTCCCCCAGAAGTTCTTTTACTATGGTGGAGAGGAAACACAGCTGGGATACTGTGAGAGCGAGCTGGGAAAGATTGGCTCAGTGGCAACAGTGAGAGCTTCCCTGAGTGAGACCCACCAGAACTTGGTGCAGAGGCCTGGTGAGGCAGTACTATTTTATAATTATTTCCCAGTACACCTGGAACTAGACTAATGACTCATTGCAAGGAACATTGATTGGAAGTAAAGTTATTTGGGCAAAAGGGTTTACATTCACACCATGTCATACTACAGCTTCCGCAGGGAGATTTTTATTTTGTTGTTTTCTTTTAGGGGGAAGTTGCAAGAGTGAAGGGCAGAAATGAAAGGACAGAGTGGGATTGGTGTGTGTGGTATGAAACTCACAAAGAATCAATAGTAAAAAAAATTCCAATCAAAAAAAAAGTTCAGGACAAGATGGATTCAGTGTTTGATTTCTACTAGAACTTCAAAGAAAAACTAATACCAATACTTCTCAATTTATTCCTAGAAATGGGAAGGAAATAGAAATGGGAGGGACACTTCCAAATTCCTTTTATAAAGCCAGTATAACACTGATACTAAAAGAAAAAGATTCATCAAGAGAAGAAAATTATAGGCCAATTTTTCTGGTGAGCATGTACACAAAAATACTCACAAAATACTTGCAAACTAAATTCAACAATACAGTAGTAAAGCCTATTCACATGGTAAAGTCAGTTTCATCCCAAAGATTCAAGGAGGTTTAACATATATAAATCAGTAAATGTAATTCCCTACATAAATAGACTCAAGTAGAGAAACCATATGATCACACCCTTAGATGCAGGAAATGCTTATAACAAAATCCAACATTCCTTCATGATAAAAGTACTAGAGAATCTAGGTACATAGGGAAGATATTTCAATTTGATAAAGAAGATATATGATAAACCTATACCCAACATGATGCTAAACAGGGGAAACACAAAAAGCATTATTAAAATATATTAATATAATAAAACATATTGGAATAAGTAGTAAGAAAAAGATGTCTTCTTTCCCCACTCCTGCTCAACATAGCACTTGAAGTCTTACCTACAGCAATAAAGACAAATGAAGGCGATAAAGGGGATAAAAATAGAAAAGAAAGAAGTCAAAGTATCCTTATCTGCAGACATTACGAGTCTGTGTGTAGACACTGAAGAGACTCCTACAAACCTCCTATCACTGATGAACACCTTGAACAAAGTAACAGGATTCAAATCTAACACAAAAATTAGTAGCCTACTTGTATACAAATGGCAAACATATTGAGATGGATCAGAGAGACAGTACCATTCTCAGTATCCTAAAAAACAAACAAAAAGCAAACAAACCAAACAAAAACAACAAACAAACAAAACCTAAACAAACCAACAAACTAACAAAACCAAAATCCCCTCTTGGAATAAATCTAAGAAAATGAAAATCTTGCATAGTGAAAGCTGTTTTTAACATAAGAAAGAAATTAAGGAAGATACCAGAGAGGGAAAGACCTCCTGTGATATAGTTGGATAATTAGTATTGTGAAAATTACCATTTTGCCAAAAGAATTTTTTACAAATTTAATGCATTCCTCATCAAAATTCCAATGCAAATCTTTATTGAATTGGAAAATTCATCAGAAATTTCTTATGGAAGCACAAAAAACAAACCAAACAACAAAGAGAGACCAAATAACCCTAACAATAAAGAATGGCAAGAGGATATGAAAATCCTCTTTAAGGAATATTAAATTTAAGAAATATTTCAGAGATATATAGTAACAAAATTAGTTTCATAGTAGTAAAAAACAAACACATTGTTCAATGGAATATAATTGATCTAATATATAGTTAAATCTAATATAATTAAAGTCCACAGATTTCAGAATACTTGGTTTTTGACAAAGAAGACACAAAAACACACTGGAGAAAACACGTCTAGATAGCATCATGCAGAAAAATTAAACAAAATCCTTATCTTTCATCTTACACAAAACTCAAATGAACCGAGGACTTCAACATAAACCCTACAGATAGAGGAGTAGGTAGCAAATACACTTGAACTTATACACACAGGAGAGGATGTGCCAAGCATATATCCAGTAGCACTAGCATTATCAGCTGATAAGTGGAACCTCATCAAATTAAAAAGCTTCTGTACTACAAAGGATACCATCACTAGAGTGAAGCCTAGCAACAGGTGAAAAATCTTTTCTAGCTACACATAGGAGGATTTGTATCTGGAATACACACACACACACACACACACACACACACAAACTTCAAAAAAACTAAACATCAAGACAACTGCCCGATACACAATTTTAAAATATCAGACATGGAGCTTGTTGCAGCAACTCTCCAACCCCAATAAGCCCATGCAAGGAAAATGCAACTCAGTTATATATTTATAAAATGCAAGCCTAAATTGGGCAGATATGCCTCTATACCACTTTCTTCCCCAGCTATGAAGTCCCTTGCTACTTGCATTTTTTCCAGGCTCTGCGCTTCTGCTCCATCTTCCTTCCAACTTCTTTCCTTCTGTCCTCTTCCATCCACTGTCTCCTCCAATTCCTCCTCCTTCCCTTCTCTTCCTGTCTTGCCCTGAAAAACTGCCTCCTTATTTTCTCCCAGTGATTGGCTATTTGTCATCTTAATTAGCCAATCAGATAATTAAGGAAAATTCCTCTACAGGAACTAAGCAGAATTCTTAAAAGATGAAATACAAATGACTGAGAAACATTTTTGAATATTCAATATTTTCTTTTGAGAACTCAGGGGCTCAGGCCCATTTTATAAGTAGGTCATTTTATTATTCTTTGTTCTTGAGTTCTTTGTATATGCTGGATATTAATCCCCTGTCAGACATAAAGCTTGCAGACTCTATAGGCCTCCTCTTTCAAGCAAATTGTTCCATGTGATTGTTTCCTTAGCTGTGTAGAAGATTAATTTTATGAAGTCAGTTTTGTCAATTTTTGCTCTAAATTCTTGGACATATGGAGTCCTATTCGGAAAGTTCTTTACTATACCTATATCATGAAGGGTATGTTTTCTTTTAACAGTTTCAGGTTTCACAATTAAGTCTGATTCATTTGGAGTTTGCTTTTGTGCAAGGTGACAGGCATAAGTCTAATTTCATTCTTCTGTATGTCATAATCTAGTTTTCCCAACATCATTTGTTGAAGATGACTTTTTTTCCAACCTGTTTTGGTATCTTTGTCAAAAATCAGGTGGATGAAGTTAAATGTAATCATTTTGGGTCTTCAATTTTGGTCTACATGTCTGGCTTTGTGCCAGTACCATATTGTTTTTATTATTATGACTCTATAATATATTTTAAGATCTGGAATGGTAATCCCCCCAGCATTTTTTTCAGGATTGGTTTGGATAAGCTTTTGTGGTTCCATATGATTTTTAGGATAGTTTCTTCAATTTCTGTGAAAGCTTTAGATAAATATCTGCCATATGGCCCAGCTATACCACTCCTTAGCATCTAATCAAAGGACTCAACATCATATTACACAGATACTTGCTCAGCCATGTTCATTGTTGCTTTGTTCACAATATTTAGGAAATAGAAACAACCTAAATGCCCTTCAACTGATGAATATGCCATCCATTCCATATATATTATGGATAGATACTATCCATTCCATAAATACATATGTATGTATGTATGTATGTATATATGTATGTTATCCATATATACTATGGAATACTATTCTGCTATAGAGAAAAATGAAATCATGAACTTTTCAGAAAAAAGTGGATGAAACTAGAAAAGTTCATATTGTGTGACGTAACTAAGACCCCAAAAGACAGACATTGCATATTCTCTCTCATTGGAGGGTCCTAGCTCCAACTCTTTAGAAGTGAGTAGATATGCTAGAATAACTGCAAAACAAAGTAAAATTAAAAGGGAACCACTGTCAGAAATAATAAAGGAATATCATGGTTTATCAGCTGTAGGATTTCTCTGGTGGAGTTCTTTGGGTCGCTTAAGTATACTATCATATCGTCTGCAAACAGTGATAGTTTGACTTCTTCCTTTCCACTTTGTATCCCTTTGACCTCCTTTTGTTCTCTAATTGCTCTAGCTAGAACTTCAAGTACTATATTGAAAAGATATGGAGAGAGAGGCCAGCCTTGTCTAGTCCCTGATTTTAGTGGGATTGCTTCAAGTTTCTCTCCATTTAGTTTGATGTTGGCTACCGGTTTGCAGTAATTGCTTTTACTATGCTTAGATATGGGCCTCGAATTCCTGATCTTTCCAAGACCTTTAACATGAAAGGATGCTGAATTTTGTCAAGTGCTTTCTCAGCATCTAATGAAATGACCATGTGGTTTTTTTCTTTGAGATTGTTTATGTAGTGGATTACATTGATGGACTTCCTTATATTGAACCATCCCTGGATCCCTGGGATGAAGCCTACTTGATCGTGGTGAATAATCGCTTTGATGTGTTCTTGGATTTGGTTGGCAAGAATTTTATTGAGTATTTTTGCATCGATATTCATAAGAGAGATTGGCCTGAGATTCTCTTTCTTTGTCAGATCTTTGTGTGCTTTTGGTATTAGCGTAATTGTGGCTTCATAGAACGAGTTGGGTAGTGTTCCTTCTGTTTCTATTTTGTGGAACAGTTTGAAGAGTATTGGTGTTAGGTCTTCTTTGAAGGTCTGATAGAATTCTGCACTAAAACTATCACTATTTGCAGACGATATGATAGTATACTTAAGCGACCCAAAGAACTCCACCAGAGAAATCCTAGAGCTGATAAACAACTTCAGCAAAGTGGCTGAATATAAAATCAACTCAAGTAAGTCAGTAGCCTTCCAATACTCAAAGGATAAGCAGGCTGAGAAAGAAATAAGAGAAATGATACCCTTCACAATAGCCACAAACAATATAAAGTATCTTGGTGTGACTCTAACCAAACAAGTGAAAGATTATATGACAAGAACTTCAAGTCTCTGAAGAAAGAAATTGAAGAAGACCTCAGAAGATGGAAAAATCTTCCGTGCTCATGGATTAGCAGGATTAATATAGTAAAAATCACCATCTTGCCAAAAGCAATATACAGATTCAATGCAATCCCCATCAAAATCCCAATGCAATTTCTCATAGAGTTAGAAAGAGCAATTCAAAAATTCATCTGGAATAACAGAAAACCCAGAATAGCTAAAACTATACTCAAGAGTAAAAGAACTTCTGGGGGAATCAGTATTCTGGACCTCAAGCTGTACTACAGAGCAATAGTGTTAAAAACTGCATGGTATTGGTACAGTGACAGGCATGTAGATCAATGGAACAGAATTTAAGACCCAGAAATGAATCCACACTCCTATGGTCACTTGATCTTTGACAAAGGAGCTAAAACCATCCAGTGGAAAAAAGATAGCCTTTTCAACAAATGGTGCTGGTTCAACTGGAGGTCAACATGCAGAAGAATCCAAATTGACCCATTCTTATCTCCTTGCACTAAGCTCAATTCCAGTGGACCAAGGACCTCCACATAAAACCAGACACACTGAAACTAATAGAAAGGAAACTAGGGAAGAACCTTGAAAATATGGGCACAGGGGGAGAATTTCCTGAACAGAACTCCAATAGCTTATGCTTTAAGATCAAGAATTGACAAATGGGACCTCATAAAATTACAAAGTTTCTGTAAGGCAAATGACACTGTCAAAAAGACAAAGCAGCAACCAACTAACTGGGAAATGATCTTTACCAACCCTACATCCGACAGAGGGCTAATATCCCATATATACAAAGAACTCAAGAAGTTAGACTCCAGAGAGCCAAGTAACTCTATTAAAAATGGGGTACAGAGCTAAACAAAGACTTCTCACCTGAAGAATATCTAATGGCTGAGAAGCAACTAAAGAGATGTTCAACATCCTTAGTCATTAGGGAAATGCAAATCAAAACAACCCTGAGATTCCACCTTATACCCGTCAGAATGGCTAAGATTAAAAACACAGGAGACAGCAGTTGTTTGTGAGGATGTGGAGAAAGAGGAACACTCCTCCATTGCTGGTGGGATTGCAAGCTGGTACAACCACTCTGGAAAGCTGTCTGGCGGTTCCTCAGAAAACTGGGCATGACACTCCCAGAGGATCCTGCTATACCACTCCTGGGCATATACCCAGAGGCTTCCCCTGCATGCAATAAGGACACATGCTCTACTATGTTCATAGCAGCCTTATTTATAATAGCCAGAAGCTGGAAAGAACCCAGATGCCCCTCAATGGAGGAATGGATTCAGAAGATGTGGTATATTTACATAATGGAATACTACTCTGCAATTAAAAACAATGAATTCATGAAATTCCTAGGCAAATGGTCAGAACTGGAAAATATCCTTAGTGAGGTAACCCAATCACAAAAGAACACACATGGTATGCAGTCACTGATAAGGGGATATTAACCCAGAATCTCGGAATACCCTAGACACAATTCACATATCAATAGATTTCAAGAAGATGGAAGGAGAGACCCCTGGTCCTGGAAAGACTGGATGTAGGGGAATGCCAGGACAGAGAAGCAAGAGGTTGAATGGGGAAGAGAGGGAGGGAAGGGGGCTTATGGGACTTTCAGAGAGGGAGGAAACGGGAAAGGTGAAATCATTTGGAATGTAAATAAAAAAACTTAGAAAATAAAAAAAAAGGAATATCATGGTATATGGAAAGTGGGAAAGGGGCATGTTGTAATGGGGAAGAGATAAATATAGAAGGAGAATAAAATAAAAGTAAGCATATCTGAAAATGTCATAAGCAATTAATATAATTGCTTAATAGAAACTATAATACACAAGTCTGTATAAATATACATATATAGTTTAAATGAAAATTTGCCATGTGGGGTGACAACGCTCCCTCCAAAATCCAAAGACCACCTAACAAAAGCCCTAACACTAATTATGAGAAGCTCTCTTTTGAGTTCTTGGTCAGGGTTGGCCAAGGTACTCCCCCAAAACATTACAGGGAACTGCTATTACCTTTGGTTGACCACCACAGGTGGAGATAAGTTCCTATTATTGAAGACACCATGAACTTCTGGCACAGGGCTTAGATGAGCCTGAGATGGAACTGAAATGGCCTTTTGGTAGCAGATGGTACCAGGAAAGCATCCAAAGGAGAAAACAACCAATAGTCCTACCCAGCTATGAAATCTATGAATCTCTACAACTAGCATGGCACAATAACCCTAACAGTACAGTATGTGTGTCTAATATCAAATGGCTAGCCCAGAAAACATACATACAAGTAACAATATACAGATAAGCATGCTATATTTAGGAACACAATGCATATATACATACATATATATACATATATATGTATATACATATATACATATGTGTGTGTGACAACAGTTAATGAAAAATGGACATGAATTAGAAAGTTAGGAGGAGAAAATAAAGGGTTTAGAGGGCGGAAAGGGAAGGGGAAAGTCATGTAATTATACTATAATCTCAAAAATGAAAGAAAAGTTTCTTAAAGTGTTCAGTATCTTTAGCCATAAAGAACATGCAAATTAAAACTTTTGAGATTTTATCTTAACCCAGTCAGAATGGCTAAAATAAATTAAATAAGACCAACAACTGATAAATGGGACATCATGAAACTGCAAAGCTTCTTTCTGTAAGGCAAAGGACACTGTCAATAGGACAAATCGGTAGCCTACAGATTGGGAAATGATCTTCACATCTGACAGAGGGCTAATATCCAAAATTTACAAAGAACCCAAGAAATAAGACTCCAACAAAACCAAATAACACAATTTTAATAGGGGGTACAGAGCTAAACAGAGAGTTCTCAACAGAGGAAGTTTGAATGACTGAGAAGCACTTAAAAAATATTCAATATCCTTAGTCATCAGGGAAATGCAAATAAAAAGATCCTGAGATTCCACTTTATACCAATCAGAATGGCTAAGATCAAAATGTCAGTGACAGTACATGCTAGTGAGGATGTGGAGAGAGAACACTCCTTCATTGCTGGTGGAGTGCAAACTTGTACAACCACTTTGGAAATCACTTTGGCAGTTTCTCAGAAAACTGGGAATAGTTCTACCTCAAGACCTAACTATACCACTCCTGGGCATGTACCCAAAAGATGCTCCACCGTCTTGCAAAGATAATTGCTCAACTATGTTCATACCAGCTTTATTCATAATATCCAGAAACTGGAAATGACCTAGATGTAACCTCAACAGAAGAATAGATACAGAAAATGTGGTACAACTACACAACGGAATACTATTCAGCTAGTAAAAACAAAGGCATCATGAATTTTTCAGGCAATGGATGGAACTTGAGAATAAATATCATCCTCAATGAGGTAATCCAGTCCCAAAAGGACATGCATGGTATGTACTCACTTATAAGTGAGTATCAGCCATAAAACAGAGTCACTACTGGTCAGTGTATAGAAAATCAGACTTCAAATTAGATGGGTTTAAAAGAGAGAAAGAGAACATGAAATGGGTATAGAGTTGGGGATGAATGTGGAAGGAGTTAGAGATGGACTGATCAAAAGATAATATATGAAATCCTCAAAGAATTAACAAAATATTTTAAAAACCAAATATTAAAATTTATGAGATACAGATAAATATTGAATTTTTTTTTTTACAAATAAATGGGGAAAGAAAATTACTAATACTGTCAATAGCTAAGCAATGTTAAGTAGTAGGAATCTGTCTCATTTCTGATCACAGGGAAAAACAAACTCAGCATTAAGTAGGATATATTCAGAGCTTTGTATAAATTTTACAACCTCAGGTCCACAAAGTTCCACTTTCCCCTTAGAGTACAAAAATATAATTTTGGGGTTTTTTTTTTTTTGGTTTTTGGTTTTTTTCAAGGCAGGGTTTCTCTGTGTAGTCCTGGCTGTCCTGGAACTCACTGTGTAGACCAGGCTGGCCTCAAACTCAGAAATCCACCTGCCTCTGCCTCTCAAGTGCTGGGATTAAAGGCGTGCACCACCACTGCCCAGCTAAAAATATAATTTTTGTCAAAAGAATTTTATTAAAGGCTCTTTTGTATCAGTTTTCATTGTATTTTTCTTTTTCTGTTGATATGTAAAGTATATTGATTTTTAAAAATTAAGCTATATTCCAAGGATGTAGAAAAGTTGGCTGCAATCTTCTGTGACTTTTCATTTAAATTTTTCTTGTTTATTCTACTGAGGTATGGTTTTGTTATGCAGACCTGGATTGATGATCCTAGTGGTCCAGCCTCCCAAGTGCTGGGAAGAGAGACATAAGCCAATGGTCTGGCCTCATCGTTTTTCTGCTTTTGTTCAATTAATTAATTAGATAATTGAAACAGCTTCCCTCCAAGTCGGTCTTGAACTATATAAGTAGCCAACAATGACCTTTAACTTCTGATTCTCCTGTCTCTGCTTCTACAGTACAGACATGCAGTTCTCCATATCCAATTTATCTTTTTAAATTGTATAAAAAATTGTATAAAGGGGTTTCATTATAATACTTTATACATTTAGTATTTTTTATTCATACTTATCCTCCTCTTCTCCTTACTTCCTGCTCCCCCTTTTCTACTTACACACCCCTAGTAGTTTTCATCCTATATTTCACATATGTGAAAACACATGGTGGTTGACATTTTAATGTTAACTATTTTCACAAAATTTTGGTCTCCACTTCCATACATTTCACTAAAGATTATATAATGCATTCTTCTTTAAGCCTGACACAGCTTATACTCTGGTCTTTGTGCAATTTTCTTCCTATCTTCTGACACTTAAATCTGAGGAATTACATAAGTAGCTGCCATTTCTGCTTATCAGATCAATGTGTATTATATATCCAGTAGTGAATGTCCAGAAAGCCAAGAATTCCTGAGACACCTCACTCAGCCTATCAGCTACAAATCCTTGGAGCTGCCCTCTCTCTAGAAATCAGCTGGCCAAAAGCAAGGAGACAAAGGAGGGCAACTTTCATATTCCTTCCTGTTCTCTATTGTTCGTCCCAGGACCTGTAGAAGACCATGTGCAGGGGACTGACTCTCCTCTTTGCCTCCATTCCCTGGGGACTCCACAGATCCTCAGTGAATCCGTCCTTTCTTACCTGACACCATTCCCTTGTGTCAGTCTCCAGAACCAAGTGGCACTCTCTACTTGGAAACCAGCTGGCCATGCTGGTCAGAGAGTCAGGTAGGCGATCTTTATTCTCTTGGTCCTCCATTACAAACTCCTCACTTTCATATTCCTCAATCCCACTTGGGAGGGAGAAGAAAGCAATCACAGGATAGGGAGGGGGAGAGAGGGACCTGGGTGGGAGAGGTGACAGGAAGAGGAAGAGGGGAGCATGATCAGGTATGTGGGGGGTGGGGGGAGAACAGGAATGAAGCCTTGAGGGCTAGTAGAAAGAATTAAAACAGGCAACCTCAGGAGGTAGGAGGTGGGAGGACCCTCTAGAATGTACCAAAGACTTGGGAGGTGAGAGACTCTGAGGACTCAAAGGGAGAGACCTTAGATGAAATGCCCTACAGTGGGGAGAGGGAACTTACAGAGTCCACCTCCAGTAGGAAAATAGGACATCAAGTAGAGTAATGGGATTACCATCCCACAGTCAAAAACTCTGACCCAGAATTGTTCCTGTCTGAAAGAATTGCAGGAACAAAAATGGAGAAGAACCTGAGGAAAAGAAAGTCCAGTGACAGGCCCAAATTGAGATCCAGCTCAGGGGGAGGCCCCAAGATCTGACACTATAATTGATGGAGTCTATCATGACTGCCCTCTGAAAGGCCCAACAAGCAACTGAAAGAGTCAGATGTAGATATTTACACCCAACCAATGCACAGAAGCTCACCAGCTCACCCCTGTGGTTGAATTAGGGGAATGCTGGAAGAAGCTGAGGAGGAGGGTGACTCCATAGGAAGACCAACGGTCTCAACTAACCTGGACCCCTGGGATCTCTCAGACACTGGGCCACCAACCAGGCAGCATACACAAGCTGATATGAGGCTCCCCCAACACATAAACAGCAGAATACTGTCTTCTCTGTCTTGACTCAGAGAAGATGCACCTAACTCTCATCAGACTAGAGGACCCAGGGTGTGGGGAGGTCTGGTGGGGTGGAGGGTGGGGACATCCTCTTGGAGAGGGGGGCGTAGATAGGGTGTGGGATGTGGAACAGTTGGAGGGTGGATAGGGATGGGGATAAAGTCTGGACTGTGAGAAAAAATTAAAGAATAAAAAACAAAACAACAAACAAACAAAAATCTTCATTTTTATCCACAGCCCTGTTGCAGGGGCCTGACTTGACTCCACTCCTTAGGGAATCTGCAGATTCTCACTGACAGACAAAACTTCCCTTTTTATACACCAATGGTACCCTATCTGTGACTCCATAACTGCTTAGGGAGTCACATATCAGATATCCTGCAGGTCACATATTTACATTACAATTCATAAAAGTAGCAAAAATCACAGTTCTAAAGTAGCAACAAAATAATTTAATGGTTGAGGGTCACCACAACATGAAGGTCACAACATTAGGAAGGTTGAGAACCACTGCTATAGACCTTTTCTTCATTTGCTTCTAACACATCCCCATTCCTTCCTGTCAGTAATACCTAGAAACACATTCTACCTGGGTTCACAGTACCTGCATCTGGCAGAGACTCAGGAATACTCCCTACTAGGCAACTAATATACTTCATACTCTCCTAAGATCCAGAAAGGGTAATCAAAACCAGGGAATAGAACTCCTAGCCAAAAAGATAATACTATACATCAACATCTAGAATTATAATAACCTCAAACCCAGATGCCTAGATGCCAGAAAAACTCAAAGCATTTCCAGTAAATTCAGGAACAAGACATGGCTATCTACTCTCTCTATTATAGTACTTGAAGTCTTAGTATGAACAATAGGACAACAGAAGGGGATAAGTGGGTACAAACTGAGAAGGAAGATGTGTATTGGCCAATGATATTATTGTATACATAAATAACCCTAAAATTCCACCAGGAAACTGCTACAGTGGCTGACAAACACTTTTCAGCAAAGTAGCAGAATACAAAATATCCAAACTAACAAATGGTCGAAGAAAGAAACCAGAGAAATAGTACCTTTCATAATAACACACCCAAATAAAATATCTTGGAGTACCTCTAACTAAGGTGAAATGCTTATATAATAAAAACTTTAAGATACTTTAAAAGGCATCAAAGAATATATCAGAAGATAGAAAGATCTCTCATGCTCATGGATTGGTAGAGGTAATACAGTGAAAACAGCTATCCTATGAAAAGCAATCTACAGATTCAATGTAATCTTCATCAAAATTCTAATACAATTCTTCACACTACTTGAAAGAACAGTTTTCAGCAAGTAGATCCATACTTATCACCACGTATAAAATGAAACTCGAAGTGGTTTTAAAAACCCCAACATAAGACCAGCTACACTGAATCTAATAAAAGAGAAAGTGGGGAATAGTCTTGAACTCATTAGCACAGAGAAGGCATTTTTGAAAAGAACATTTGTTATCACAGGCACGAAGAACAACAATTAATAAAAGCGACTTCATGAAACTGAAATGCTTCTGTATGGAAAAGGGCATCATCATTTGGACAAAGCAACAGGCTACAAATTGGGAAAAGATTTTTTTTTTTTACCAACTACGCATCCCATAAAGATCTATATAAAATATATAAAAATCTTTAAATAACTGCACATCAAAGAAACAACCCAATTTTAAAATGGAGTACATGTCAGGAAGCTGGGAATATATATAGCTCAATATCCAGCTATACCATTTTGGGACATATACACAAAGGACTCTTCATTCTACAATAGAGACACTTTGCACAATAATGTTCATTGTAACTCTATTCCTAATAGACAGAAATTGGAAACAGTCTATATGTCATCAATGAACCAATGAATAGAGAAAATGTAGTACATTTATACAATGAAATATTACTCAGCCATTTAAAAAATGAAATCATGAAATTCATAGGTAAATGGATAGAGCGAGTAAAAAAATACTGAGTGAGGAAATCCAGACTCAAAAGGACAAATATGGTTTGTGTTTGCTTATGTGTAAGTGTTAGTTGTTAAACTTGGATTAAGCAGGCTCTAATCAATATAACCACAGAGGTTAGCTCTATAGAAAGTGACTAGGAGGGAAGGGAAGGATTTCCCTAGGAAGGGGAAATAGGGTAGATAATTATGGGTGAATGAGGTTGGCCGAGGAAGGGGAAGAAAACAGGAAACAAAGAGTAAATTAGGGGAGGGGCAACAATGGACACTTGAGGGATCATATGGAAATCTAAGGCAGTATAAACTTTTTAAAATATATGCATATATAAAAGAGATCTAAAATGAAATCATCAAGAAGTTAGACTCCAAAGAGCCAAATAACCCTATTTTAAAAATGGGGTACAGAGCTAAACAAAGAATTTTCACCTGAGGAATATCGAATGGCTGAGAAACACCTAAAGAAATGGTCAACATCCTTAGTTATCAGGGAAATGCAAATCAAAACAACCCTGAGATTTCACCTCACACCAGTCAGAATAGCTAAGTTCAAAAACTCAGGAGACAGCAGGTGCTGGCGAGAATGTGGAGAAAGAGGAACATTCCTCCACTGCTGGTGGGATTGCAAACTGGTACAATCACTCTGGTAAGCAGTCTGGTGGTTCCTCAGAAAACTGGGCATGACACTTCTGGAGGACCCTGCTATACCACTCCTGGGCATATACCCAGAGGCCTCCCTGGCATGCAATTAGGACATATGCTCCACTATGTTCATAGCAGCCTTATTTATAATAGTCAGAAGCTGGAAAGAACTCAGATGTCCCTCAACGGAGGAATGGATACAGAAAATGTGGTATATTTACATAATGGAATACTACTCAGCTATTAAAATCAATGAATTCATGAAATTCTTAGGCAAATGGTTGGAACTGGAAAATATCATCCTAAGTGAGGTAACCCAATCACAAAAGAACACACATGGTATGCAGTCACTGATAAGTGGATATTAGCCCAGAAGTTCATAATACCCAAAACACAATTCACGTATCAATTGACTCCCAAGAAGAAGGAAGGAGAGGCCCCTGGTCCTGGAAAGACTTGTTGCAGCAGTGTAGGGGAATACCAGGACATAGATGAGGGAGGGGGTTGAATGGGGAACAGGGGAAGGGAAGAGGGCTTATGGGACTTTCAGGGAGGGGAGAACTGGGAAAGAGGAAATCATTTCGAATGTAAATAAAAATATAGAAAATAAAATAAACAATAAAAAGTCATCAAATAGTAGACAAAGCTTCAAATATACTTCTCTCCACCAAATGAAGTATCCAGTGTTGGGGAGAGAACTACATATAATTGAGTTAATGGACAAATAGTACCTGTAAAAACCCCTAAACAACCCAGGATATTTCTAAGGTTATCAGTTGCTCTCCACAAGCTGAAGACAATGCCTATATAACTCACTGAACACAAAGAAGTCTAGCAGTACCTACTTAGAGCCCTCACCCCTACAGACTAGTGTTCGCAGTATTGGAAGATGCTCTGAATGCTAGAGGAGAAAGGTAAACACCAATTCAGGTATAAACCCTGTGATGTACAGTAGTGACTTTTATCCAAGATATGCTAGTGCAATAGTGGCAGAAAAGTTATAGGAATAACCAACTACTCTCTGTTTAGAATTAAGGACCACTCCATGAGATGGAACTCATGCCTAACACTCCTCAGGTGGCCAATTACCTGACATTAGCTAAGCCATGGATCTAAGGGAAAACCAAATACTAGTGCTCTGCTAATGGATTGTAGTAATAAATAACTTTTAATGACATTCTGCTATATTCATGAATCAGCATTTTTCTCGGCCCTCATCAGAGAAGCTTCCTCCTGCAGTAGATGGGAACATATAGAGAGTCACAACTGGAAAGAGTACAAAACATACGAGACCTTGGAACACTCGGTCCTAAATAGAATTTTATCACCAAATCCTTTCCCTCAGGGCTCAGGGAACTCTGTGGAAGAGGTGGGGAGAGAAAGATTGTAAAAGCAGTGGGGAGGTGAGACATAAAACAAACAAGGCCTTCTAGACACTATAGGACTGGTGAACTCAAATTATGACAGCATGCATGCACAGCATGCTTAAGCTAGATGGGGTCTCAATGTTGAGAATGGAAACTGTTACAAGGTCATCCCTATTCCTAATCCAGAAGCTATCTGGAATTGATAACTGCGCACAAAGGAAAAATTAATTTCTCCAACAGATCCTCATTCAGTATACAAACCAGCCCCATCCTCAGTCACAGACAGCCAACACAAAATGAACACTTCTGTGTCTTTGTAGGTATTTTGTCTCATAATGCTTTGCTTAGGCTTTTTGTTTTGTTCTTAACATTACATATCTTTTACTTATATATTATGGTTTTCGATTTTGTTTTTATGAGGCTTCCATGTGTGTGAATGTGTGTATCTCAGCATCTGTATGTGTTTCTTGTGCCTTTTCTTTGCCTCTTTTTTTCTTTTTGCACTATTCTGATTTGTTTGTTTTATACTATGGTATTTTATTATTTAGATGCCTGTTTGTATTGTAATGAGAGAAAGAAAAAAAAGGTGTGGATTTTAGTGGAAGGGGAGGGGAGGAGGACCTTAGGGAAACTGGCAGAGGGAAAACTATAATCGGAAAGTATTACTGATGCTTATGTCAGTTCATTCTTTTGCTCTCATCTATTGATGGGTATTGATATGCACTAAAGCTGCATAGGGTGTGCTCTAACCACACTCACCAATAGCAACACAGCTTGACTTAAACTAGTGCTTTTCACTTTTTACAATTATTTTCTATTACCAAACTTGATCCAAAATGGTTTTGGAAGAATCCACACAATAGAATTAAAATAGAATATATCATTGTATCCTTTAAGTCTAATTATACTAGTTTCTGCAGCAACTTCAGAGACATGGGATTGTCACTCATAGTAATCTTGGCAGGTGAAAATAGTTTCAGGAACTTTCACTATGTCCTCCTACTATACCTCTAATTATAATGTCAGAAACCAAAGAGTATCAATCCAAATCACTGAGCATATCTGCCCACATTACACTTAAATAAAAATGGTATTTTTATGCAGATGGGTGGTGTACTTTTTACTTAATATTGGGCTAATAGCTCATTTATTATGTGATTACTTACTTTGTACAGCTTATCACCTATGAGAGGGCCAGAATATTGTTTTTGGATTTGCCAGTATTAATGCCTGCTCTGACCTTTTAGACAATTGTCCTGAAATAAAAATTCTTCTACAAATGATCAATAATATTCCTATATGTATTTATATTCCACATGTATTCAGAGAGCACTTCAGAATCTCTCTTCAAGGACAACAGGATCCCCTTTTGATCACAATATGCAGGATTTGAGAACTGACTCACGTTTGAAAGATTGATAACGTAATTTTCCATGTTGGTGATAAATATTAGGAGAAAACTACTCTTTACCTTTTTTATGATTATGTAAATCAAACAACATCCCAATCAAATGCCCCACCTAATTTCGTTCCTAGAAAAGTCTTGCAATATTAGTTAATACCATGGATTCATATCTTGTCAGTCCAGCCTAGCTGCTTCTAACACTAATTTATGCCTGGGCTGCCAGATGGTTAAATATTGCCACCTGGCCTCTACCAACTTCAATATTTAATCCTCAGAGATATAATGGAGACTGGCTCTTTGCTATCATTTCCTACTGTCAATAAAAGCCTAAAAAAAGATAGCCACTGCCTAGTTTTATAAATATGTTACCTGCTTTCCCACAGTGTTCCTTTCTAAGAAGAAACAGTATTCTTGGAAGCCTTCTGGGAAGGTTTGAGGAGAGGACTTAGTTGGACAAACAAGATACTCATGTTTTGATTTGAAGTTCCCTGATGACTAAGGATGTTGAACATTTCTTTAGGTGTTTCTCGGCCATTCGATATTCCTCAGTTGAAAATTCTTTGTTTAGCTCTGTACCCCATTTTTAATAGGGTTATTCTCTGTAGTCTAACTTTTCGAGTTCTTTGTATTGGATATTAGCCCTCTATCTGATGTAGGATTGGTAAAGATCTTTTCCCAATCTGTTGGTTGCCATTTTGTGCTATTGACAGTGTCCTTTGCCTTACATAAGTTTTGCAATTTTATGAGGTCCCATTTGTCGATTTGTGATCTTAGACCATAAGCTATTGGTGTTCTGTTCAGGAAATTTTCCCCTGTGCCCACGTGCTCCAGGGTCTTCCCCACTTTCTTTTCTATTAGTTTCTGTGTGTCTGGTTTTATATGAAGGTCCTTGATTCACTTGGACTTGAGCTTTGTACAAAGAGATAAGAATGGATCAATTTGTATTCTTCTATGTGCTGACCTCTAGTTGAACCAACCAGCACTATTTGTTGAAAATGCTGTCTTTTATCCACTGGATGGTTTTAGCTCCTTTGTCAAATATCAAGTGACCATAGCTGTGTGGGTTCATTTCTGGGTCTTCAATTCTATTCCATTGTTCTTCCTGTCTGTTTCTGTACCAATACCATAAAGTTTTTTATCACTATTGCTCTGTAATACAATTTAAGATCAGGAATGGTGATTCCTCCAGAAGTTCTTTTATTGTTGAGAATAGTTTTTACTAACATGGATTTTTTGTTATTCCAAATGATCTAGTCAGAATGGCTAAGATGAAAAACTCAGGTGACAGCAGATACTGGTGAGGATATGGAGAAAGAGGAACACTCCTTCATTGTTGGTGGGATTGCAAGCTGGTACAACCACTCTGGAAATCAGTCAGAAAATTGGACATAGTATTACCTAAGGACCTAGCTATACCACTTTTGGGCATATACCCAGATGATGCTCCAATATGTAATAAGGACACACACTCCACTATGTTCATAGCAGCCTTATTTATAATAGTCAGAAGCTATTATAAATAAGAAATAAGTTGTTTCAACTGGAAGTCATCATGTAGAAGAATGCTGGAAAGAACCCAGATGTCCTTTGACAGAGGAATGGATACAGAAAATGTGGTACATTTACACAGTGGAGTACTACTCAGCTGTTAAAAACAATGAATTCATGAAATTCTTAGACAAACTGACAGAACTAGAGTATGTCATCCTGAGTGAGATAACCCAATCACAAAAGAACACACATGGTATGCATTCACTGATATTATTCACTAGATATTAGCCCAAAATCTCAGAATACCCAAGATACAATTCACAGACCACATGAAGCTCAAGAAGAAAGAAGACCAAAGTGTGGGTGCTTTGGTCCTTTTTAGAAGGGGGAACAAAATACAGGAACAATTACAGAGACAAAGTGTGGAGCAGAGACTGAATAAAAGGCTATCCAGAGACTGCCCCACCTGGGGATCCATCCCATATACAGACACCAAACCCAGATACTATTATGGATGCCAAGAAGGGCATGCTGACAGGAGCCTGATATACCTGTCTCCTAAGAGGATCTCCCAGAGCCTGACAAATACAGAGGCAGATGCTCACAACCAACCATTGGACTGAGCATGGGGTCCCTAATGAAGGAGTTAGAGAAAGGGTTGAAGGAGCTGAAGGGTTTGCAACCCCACAGGAAGAACAACAATACCAACTAACCAGACCCCCAAGAACTCCCAGGGATTAAACTACCAACTAAGGAGTAAACATAGTGGACCCATGGCTCCAGCCACATATGTAGCAGAGGATGGCCTTGTCGGGCATCATTGGGAGGAGAGGCCGTTGGTCCTATGAAGACTCGATGCCCCAGTGAAGGGGAAGGTGAGGGTATGGAGGCGGGGGTGAGTGGGGGGGGACACCCTCATAGAAGCAAGGGGAGAGAGGAAGGGTTAGGGGGTTTCTGGGGTGGGGGAACCAGGAAAGGGAATAACATTTGAAATGTAGATAAAGAAAATATCCAATTTTTAAAAAAATAATATACTCATGTTAGTACTCTCAACTCCTATTCTGATCTCTTCCTTAATGATTTATAAGAAGGTATAGTTGGTATCTCTAGTTACCATATGTCTCTGCTGAGTCAAGGCTTCAGAGTACTATTCCTGCAAGCTACTAGGGCATGTGTCCTCACCAAATTATGGCCCAAGATATGTCCTACATGAATGAACTAACTTCTATATAGCCTCCAAGTTTAAACCCTTAAAGATCTTTTCTAAATATATTTTCTTGGGACTGACATTAGGGTCCTCAGTTTTCTTTGTAAATATTCTACATTTTTATGTATAGTCAGTTTTCTTATAAAGATTTTAAGTGTTGATGTTAGATTGTAGTGATATTTGATGTCTAATTCTGATTTTAAACCTGAATTAATGATTCTGGGTATCTTTGCAAATACAAACATCAATCTCCTAAAGAAGAAAAACTGTTTTTGAACTGTGAAAGCGACATTCTGTTGGTCAGATGAGTTCAGGAAGTGGAGGCTGGTACAAAGAGTTACAGTTTTCTCCAGTTTATCTATATGAATTTCCCTACCTGGGGGTGTGATGGTTGAAAAACATGCTGGCCCCTGCTGCTGAATTAGGGAAGAGTGAATGAAGCTGAGGGCAACCCTGTAGGAGGAGTAGCAGTCTCAATTAATCTGGACCCCCAGGATCTCTCA
Organism: Tokudaia tokunoshimensis; assembly: GCA_036184795.1. Taxonomy (NCBI): domain Eukaryota; kingdom Metazoa; phylum Chordata; class Mammalia; order Rodentia; family Muridae; genus Tokudaia; species Tokudaia tokunoshimensis. The sequence goes on from BTHU01000015.1 coordinate 23,537,237, forward strand.
AACACTGGACCACCAAACAGGCATACACCAGCTGATATGAGGTCCCTAGCACACATAGAATAGAGGACTGCTGGGTGTTCATTCAGAGATGACACACCTAACCCTCAAGAGACTGGAGGCCCCAGGGAGTTTAGAGGTCAGGTGAGGTGGGGATGGGAGGTAGAGACATCTACATGGAGACAGGGGGAGGAGAGGAGGTATGGGATGTGGAACAATGGACAGGGGTTGGCAGGGTGGGGAATAAAATATGGAGTATACAAAATAATTAATAAAAACATTCTCGCAAAAAAAGCTACAAAGAAAAAAAAACATGCTTTTTTTAAAAGTCACATATTCTTCCAAAATTTTAATATGTAGGCTTATCTTTAAAATAAGGTCTTTTAAATGTACAACTAGTTAAGAATCTTGAGATGAAATTATCTGGATTTAGAGTGGACCCCACTCTAAACACTGGTAACCTTATAAGAAAAGGACAACAAAGAGACAGAAAAGAGAGACATAAGATAGTTGCAGAAGTTAGAGTTACATTTCCTCAAATCAAAGAATATCTAAGCTATAAGAGGCAAGAGAAGTATCCCTTAGGGCTTTTAGAGCGAACCAGATTTTAGACCTCTGGCTTTCAGAATTATAAAAAACTAGACATTTGTTTTAAGTCACTAAACATTTGTTGTTTAGGCCATTTGTTATGGTATCTGATGTATAAGAACCTGGGATAATCTTCTTTCCTAATAGTGACACTGGCTGATCAAAGTGATAACAATTAGTTTCCTTATAAGCAGTTCTTGAGCCCAATTCTAACAGTTTTTCTCAAAATAAAAGCAATAAGAGTTCCTTTAAATATACTTTAAAGGAAATCTGCAACTGATTGGGGTGCGGGGGAGGTGGAGAGGGCATCTCAAGAACATGACAGAAACCTGGGATAGGAGAGGCACCAAGGAATCAATGCAGGTAACCTTAGCTGTGACCTGAAGAAGCCACCTCCTATAGCCAGGCAAGAACTCCAGTGGAGCAATAGGGATACCATCCCACCCACAAAACTTCCAGCCCCAAATTTATCCTATCTACAAGAAAAGCAGGGATGGGATGGAGCAGAGACTGGAGAATGGCCAACCAATAACCAGCCGAACTAGAGATCCATCCTATCAGCAAGCACCAATCCTGGCACTATTAATAATACTCTGTTATGCTTGCAGACAGGACTCTGGCAATCCTATCCTCTGAGAGGATCCCCCAGCAGCTGATTCAGAGGGATGCAGAGACCCACATCCAAACAGTGGATGGAACTTGGGGATTCTTATGGAAGAAAAGAGTAAGGATTACAGACCCCAAAGGGGATAGGAACTCCACAGGAAGACCAACAGAGTCAACTAACCTGGACCCTTGGCGCTCTCAAAGACTGAATCACCAACCAAAGAACATACAAGTGCTGGGCCTAGGCCTCCCCACATATATGTAGCAGATATGCATTTTGGTCTTCATGTGGTTCCTGAACTGAATTGGAGCAGAGGCTATCCCAAAACCTGTTGCCTGTCTGTGGGATATGTTCTTCTAGCTGGGCTGCCTTGTCTGGCCTAAGTGGGAGAAGATGTGCCTAGCCCCACAGAGACTTGATGTGCCAGGCTCTGGGTATACCCAAAGGGGCCCCCACCCTCTCAGAGAAGGGGAGAAGAATGGGGGAAAGATTGTGGGAGGGGGTCACTGGGAGAGGGGCAGTAGTTGGGATTTAAAGTAAATAAATAAAAATAAATAAAATAATAAACTAAAAAGAAACTTTAAAATGCCCTGGAGTCAAGGTAAATTAGTTATCAATGTTTGGGATGATGTAGACAGAATAAAGAATAGCCCCAAATGTCAAATAGTGTTAGCTTAGTAGTGATAGAATATGCACTTAACATGCGCAAAGAATTGGGTCTGATCTTTAGCACCATAAAAAAGTTCTTCCAATGACAGACAGACAGAGAGAGAGAGAGAGAGAGAGAGAGAGAGAGAGAGAGAGAGAGAGAGAGAGAGAGAGCTTTATTATATAATTAGGTTAAATGTTGATAAGGATGAGGTGCTTTATATTTTCCAGGTGGGCCCAAACTAATAAAATGAATCCTTAGGAGAGGAGAATATTTTCCTAGTGTGATCACAAAGAGATTGTTGTCATGGACAAAGCTGAGAATACAGTTCATTGTTAGCTCTAAAAGAGAGTGACCAGCCAGAGAATGTGTGACACTTGTGAAATAAGAAATCAGCTTCTTTTCTAGAGTGGCCTAAAGGAGTTCAGCTCAGGGATGATTTTGTTGGCTTTCTGGCGCCCAGAACTGTAATAACATAAATTTTTGCTGTTTAAACTATCATAAGTATGATAGCTTATATCAGTACCAGAAAACTAATATAAAGGTCACCAAAGAAAGCTATTTTATTCCCCCATCCTTATAACTGTCATTAGCTAACATTATAAGTATTTAGTCTCCCAATTTCTAACCTTTACATGAGTCCTTACTCCAATTAATCACACGAAAATGTCCAAATAATTGTGATTTCATTTTATGCTGGGATTTAATATCACTCCACTTGATTTCTTCAACAATTCTTTGATTTTTATATAAGACAATCTAACTATAAAAATCCCATCCATGTGGCAACACTATAAAGAAGGGCTCAGCAAACTTTAATATAAAGGACCAAGTATAAAGGACCAAGTATTTTAGGAACTGAAGGTTATTTCGTCTGGTCACAAATGCTTAGCTTTGGTCTTAAGAAAGAGGCTGCAGGTGTTATGATTTACTGCTTTCTGAACCAGAGTTCTGTAGAAACAAGCCTGAGGCAAGGTTCTTCTGCTAATATTTCATGAAAAAATAGACTCTCTGAGTTGCAGTATCAAAGGGAAAGGGAAGTGAAACAGAAGCAAAACAACTCAAAATTATGCTAAGCATTATTTCATGGGGAGAGTCAGAAGAGACACATCAATAATAATTTGGCAGGTGCTTCATCAGTATGGATTTGTGGACTTGTCTCTAAACCATGCCTCAGGACAACCCAACTAAAGAGAGGAAAACAACTCATTCACTGTCTGCTGTCTGGCTTTGGTTAAAGTTGTTCCACAGGAAGTTAGCTCATCTCCACTAGAGTCGTGTCATTGACCCCCGTGGAAGAGTTTAGAAAAGGCGCAGGTATGCTTTATATTGGGTAATACCTTGTGAATCCAGAATTAGTGAGACGAGCCAGGGGCGTTGGGTACAGCTGGTGAGCTTCAGGAAGCCGTACTGTAAGAAGTTGATTGACACTGCCAAGTTTGCAGTGTAGCAAATGGAAGTGTTTGGGAGACACCCTGGCAGCATCCAAACAGCTGCCCTCATTATTACGCCCATATAGAAACTTCTAAGAAGAACAGCATCCTTTTCTGTTTGACACGACGATGTTCACATTTCTTAGAAATAGTGTCTTAGAGGAACGATATTCTATTTTTGACTGTATAATATTATCTTGCTTCCACAGGAACCCTAACAACAGTACTTTGTTTCTTTTCTTACATCACCACCAAGCCTCCAAAGAGACTTTCCCTTTCCACATCAAATTTATCTTGGAAGCATTAAAAAGAAATATTTAAATAAGGAAATCTATCGCCATATTCCAACAAATTAAAACGAATGCTTAACCTGATACTTGTAGAAACCCATTCAACCAAATTAAAATTATAATTTAAAACTCTCAATACTAGAGATACATGAACTATGTTTGTTCTTATTGCGTAGGGGGTGAGTGAGGGGGTGGGGCCAGAGTATAATGCCTCAACTTGTTATCTAAATCTCCAAACCCAGGAATAAATCATTTATATTCAATAATGTGCTAGATCCTGGCCAACAGAACAAGATACATATAGCTATCTATGTTGGGAAGGAAGAAAACAAAAGTTGTCTACACTTGTTATACTTACATAAATAATTCGTACCAGAGAATCTAAGGACAGATACTAAAACCAATGACACTACCAGTTTTTTTTAAAAAAAAAAACCAGCATTTTATATACTAACAATAATCAGCTGTTATCAAATGAACTTAACAAAAATTAAGTCAAAAGGAAGCATACGGTCTCAGTAGGAATAGGCACCTGAAGCCAAGTTTGATAAACTGGGTTTGAGCCCAGAACTTACATGAGAGAAGACTAACTCCACAAACTATCCTCTTACCTCCATACACACACGCACACACACACACAATGAAAAAAAAATGATCAGAACAGGAATAAATCTAAAATAGTATGTAGAAGTAATCTAACAAGAGATTATAATTTTATTAAAAATTATAGTTATCTAAAAACATGAGAAAAGCAAATAAATCTTTCCATAGATGAAACTTGCAAATCAGTGAGAAACTTGTATTTAAATATACAAAACAAAAATATATCGCTGTGTCAAAACAGCATAGAATAATTTATGCAGAACTTAAATTTGGATTATAAAATATAAATACTTAAAATTGGTAGAAAAGTAGGATTATGGTTTTTGTCAAGAAAGGAAAGACTGACTTATTCAACAAAAACACAACCAAAAGATAAACAAAATGGAATATAGTGAAAACAAAACCCTGGACTATAAAAAAGTGAGATTTACTGGGCTAAAGACTAATCTTGCTGATCAACACATTGGTCTCGGTGTACTGGCATCAATATTCATTTATTTTATAATTCTTTTTAATTGTCAATACACAGTCACCATAGACTGCATTTTTTCATAAATACTTGGATAATACACAAAAAAGAATACTATTTACCATTTTCCTCAGTACCATGTCTAGTGTCCTCTCCAGATTTGTACATATCTACTCAGGCTTTTGTTCTTGGGCATGTAGTATACACATACATACACAGATGCATCATTCACATAGTTTTATACCACATTGTTCTAGGATTTTCTTTTTAAAATGTGCCTTAGTTAAGTTGCCATTATGTGTGTATCAATATTCATTTATTTAACTTTTGATTATTAGACATAGCATTCCTTATTCACATAAATAGTATGGATAGCTGAAAGGATTATCCAGACCAAATGATTTAAAAATGTGTCCTAAATGGTTATCATACAGTTTCTGTGCATATATATACATGCATATTTAATGCAAGTTGTGAAATAATCAGGATAATTTTATAATTTGATGATGTGTTATTCACATCTGCATAGCTGCATGGTCTTTTCCACTAACTAATACCATTACTTTTAACATCTGAACTGACAAAGAATGGTATAACTGCATTTCTCTGACTTCCAGTGATGGTGTTTCCTCCACAGCCCCGTAGAAATTATATCTACATTTTACTCATTTTGGAAAAAAAAAAAAAGCTGCTTCATTTGCTTCTTAAGTACCTAGAGCAATTTATTTTTAAAATATTTTTATTTTTGAAATTATACTATAATTACATCATTTTCCCTTTCCTTTTTTCCCTCTAACTCTCCCATATACCTCTTTGCTCTATTTTGAATTAATAGCCTCATTTTTCCTAACTGTTGTTATGTTACATAATTGTACATATGTATACATTCCGTAATACTTATGAACAGTTTTGCTCATGACAGACAACTTGTTCCATCTGTGTTATGTTACTTGTGTGTATGCTTTCGGGGCTGACCTATGTCTTGGAGAGCCAGTTGGTGTGCTATTGCCTGGAGAGGACCGTTCCTCCCACTCTCAGCGTTCCTTAGTTCTTTGGCTAGTGCTGAGGTCTCATGAGGTTTTGTCAACAACAAACTCTGACAAACCTGGTTGGCATTATGTTCTATCTATGGATTAATTTAGAGGTACCTACTGCTTCTTTTCCTCAGTTGAATTTGCCTTCCATGTTGAATTTTTGTTAGACTACCTTAGTTCCTATCTTTCAAAAGTAGTTAACTTAAAAAACTAAACCTACAGTAATTAATTTACTATTTTTATAGTTCCTAGTAAGAATTATATACTTGACAAGACATCCATAAAGATTTTTTATCTCAAGGTATAAATCATTTCATTATCAAAGGCCAATTAAGAAATAATTAGGACTGTTTTAATAATCTGATAATATGTTAGCTACATCTGCGTAGCTGTGACCAAAATATCTAGGAAACCAAAGGAAGGATTTATTATGGTTTACAGTTTCAAACAGTCTAGTCCTTACTAATCTTGAGGATGAGGCAGACCTGAGCTTTCTACATCACAGAAGGCCACAATACAAAGAAATTGCATATAGGAAGATGCCAGAGGAGAAATAGAGCCAAGAACTTCTTGACCTGCTCCTCCAACTAGACACTCTCTACCTTTCCCCAACCTCCAATAATGTCATCATAGTATGAAGCCCTCATAATGGATTGATCCATTGAGCAAATCAGTCTTCATTTTCTAACCGTTCCTAGAAACTCTAGCAGGCATACACAGAGGTGTGCTTTGTTAATCCCTTGGACATTTCTTTTACCATAATGAAATGAACAAATATTTTCTATATTAGTGTGGATGTATAAGAAAATCAAAATTATCTAATTGTTGTTACTGGATATTGGTCATGACTTTGATAATACCAAAACCAACTAACAGGCACATGATTGATGATATAGTAATAGTATTAAATTAAATCATATAATATTTAGAAATAAATGCTGTTCTGCTACCTTCTCAACAATGCAGATTTGAGTATCAGTTTTACTGCTGAGTAAACTAGAAACTTAGAGCATAAGTAGCAAGAGTATTTCATTTACTTGTTCACTTGCTCATGGATGCTGTCCTAAGTGTGTTATAAAATGCTTCATACCTTGGGGTTATTAGATTCAGTTCCTATTTGTGAAGGAGTTTCCATTCAGAAGGTAAAGCAGAGCATTTCAAAAAAAATGGAACCTGTCCTGACACAAGGCCAGCCAACATGACAAAATTTGGAGTGGCAAAGACGGGGATATGTGATAGAAACAGGACACTGTTTAATAATACTTAATAATAAGTATTATTTTTAGATGCCACCAAATGCTACCAACTAACTGGGATTTTAAATCTCAAGAAACAGTATAAAATAACTTTTTCTAAAAGCAGGAAAAACAAAAGTGAGAATAAGGGAGCATACTTACTTTTCCTTCATCTCTTGGGCTATCACTTAAATGAACAACTGGGCCTGGATGAGTCTTGGTGGAGCTGTTAAATCAATTCAGAACAATAATTTAAAACTAGACAACAGAAAATGGCAAAGAAATTAAGATTAAGCTGTAATATACTCCCAGGGTAGTAGAGTTAATCCTCTGATTCACTTCAAATTTCAGCTTTCGTTATGAACTGCTTTTCTTTTTTTATTGATTATTTTATTTATTTACGTGTCAAATGTTGTCTCCCTTCCCAGTGTCCCCTCCATAAATCCCCCATTCAATTCCCCCTCCCCTTTACCTCTAAAGAGGGTACTCCCCCACCCACCTGCCCACTCCCACCTCACCCCTATAGCATCCCCCTTCGCTGGGGAACAAGCCTCCACAGGATCAAGCACCTCCCCTACCACTGATGTCTGACAAGGCCATCCTCTGCTACATATGTAGCAGGAGCCATGGACCTACCCATATGTACTCTTTGGTTGGTAGTTTAGTCCTTGGGAGCTCTGAGGGGCATGGTTAGTTGATATTGTTTAAACTACTTTTCTTTTTCCTATTAAATCTAATAAACTAGGGTTAGTGGTTTTTTTTAAATTAGGTATAAAAATAGGGTCCTACATTTTAAAATAGTACTTTTCATTACATTTTTGTGAAATTATGAGTCCTAGATATTTTTAATGAATTTTATTAATAGAGAAATGCTATAGTCACAAACCTATGTAGTAAATCTATTTCAACCAAATTTTAAGCTTAAGCAGTTAAGATTTCCTTTGTCATGGAATTTTCTATGATTTTGTCCCTAAAGCAAGGTAAAGTGGCATACTGGATTTAAAAAGAAATGCTTTAGTAATTAACTAGTAATAACTATCCTTCAGAAAACTGAAAATCTTGGGAAATCAGTTGTAAGATATTTCCTATCCATTCACATTGAGGCAGTGAGAGGCCAGTGATTGGAGAGGAGAGAGGAGGAGGAGCTAAGAGAAGTGAGGGAAGGAGAGAGGCTGGGTGGACTGGAGCAGAGGAGGAGATGCGGATATCCAGATGTCTTCAGATGTATTTCTGGTATTTTGGAGAGGTTAGAAATATTGGGATAAGACTTTATCATTGTAAATTGGCATTATGAAATTGGGAGTTTATACATAAGTATATTGGTTAACTATTCAAGGTTAAGAGTCACACTTTACCGGATACATGGAAGGAGTGAGTGCTAGGCAGAAGTGTGGGACTACCACTTAACTCTACAGGAATCTAGTTCATTGATTATGTCTAGCTTATCTATACTTTTCACTGTAACCAATAATAATTATGTATACACCAGCACAACTAAAAATTAAAAGGACTTTGCTAATCTGACCTTAAACTTATTCTACTCTAATCATCTGGCCTGGTTTCTTTATAAATCTAATATAACAGGATGAATGAGTATGATTATGTCATAGTTAAGCATGATATCATCTGGCATGACAAAAGAACTATTTCTCAATTTTCTACAGGTCTTTCCATGATCCAATTATTACTGAGAGCGAGAAAGCAAAGAAACTACATTTAGAAAGGGTAATGAAAGTGTGCCTGAGTTGGCGGTTCCACTTTCTTAAGGACACATAAAATTCACAAAGCTCCTTCACAAAACAATAAAGACTATTTAAATTTTATAAATAATTTTAAAAATAGTAAGTAAGTAATTTTAATACTGGTTCTTGAATACAACTCAAAGAAATATATAGATTAGATGTTGGTAAATTTTGTGAATGGATTCATTCATCCCATTCACAAATATATTTTCTCATCTAAAAATGGATATAGTACCATTGATCATACTGAATATATATACATATATATTCTAATTTAATGGCAAAAGATAGATCATATTCAACAGTATGTATTGAAATTGTTGTTCTATTTGAAAATCAGAATTACTATTTGTATTTTATAGCATATTTAAAGAAAAACTTATACAGGGTTACAAAGGAAAGTTCATAGAGCTCTTTTGGTTATATTCATATGTAATATACACTTATATATGAAAATTTATATAGGTAAATGCTTCTGATAAAGAATAATATCCTTAATTATTATTATTAAATTGTTAAATTTAATTATTGAATTTTTATTAAAGTATATAGTATGATAAACTAGTAAAAACAATAAGAAGTTTCATAGAAAGAACAATCTGTACTTAAACATTTGAAAACTCTGAATTAAACATGTTAAGTATTATACCTTTACAAATTTGCATAGTAAGACTATATGCAAATGCAACCAAATATTCAATTGTTTCCAGTTATTGATGTACTCCATGTTGAATCATAGAATCATATTAAGGGAACGTATTTTGGAAATATGGGTTAGATCATATGCTAGACTCTTCAACTTAAAGCTTTACTGTATAATAAAAAGTGTTCTAGTTCAGAAAATAACTAATCATTCAATTTGTTATTTGTAAAAAAAATGGAGTATAAACAACTGGGGGGAATAAAATCTGGAGTGTAAATAAATAAATAAATGAATAAAAGACAAACAAAGAGATATTTCATATTATACCAATAGTTAAGGGGAAATTTTTATGCTGCTTTGCTATGTAAAGATGATGACTATCAATACACTGTCACTAGCAAAGCATAACTATCAGAAATTATGGCAAAATTCTGAAATAACATATATTCCTAATGTATCTTAAGAAGTAAAGAGTAATTAAAAGACAATTTACATGAAAATAACACACATTAGCTCAACTATATCTATTTTAAAGTTATTTGTGGTTTTAGTTCAATTTCATTTAAATTAAGTAAACATTAGCAATGGATTTGTTAACTAATTATAATCCCACAAGTTACATAATACATGCACTATCATTGTCAGATAAAGTGACAGGTAAGTTCAAACTCACAGTTCAATTGCCTTGTTCCACATGATGACATATCCAGAAAGAATGAACGATTCAATATTTACAATATGTGTATTTCCTCTTTCTGTTCCAACATAGAGCCATTTACTCTGGAAAGGTAGATGACAGTAAGTAATTCTGAAAGAAAGAAAATTACAATTAAAATATCTGAATTTTACATTTGATCAGTACATTTTCCTTACTCATATCACACTAACATAAAGTTATAGTTATATAAATGATAGGATAACCTCTGTAGCAAGGTAGCATTTCCTTATTAGTAGAACATAGGAGAAAAATAATAATATATCACTAAAAATAAAAATGGCAATCATTATTGAATAAATGTTCATTATGGGCATGGATTTACATCATGTTTAGTTATTAAACCACAATAGGCACATGTACTCAAAATGACAAAGGAATGTTCTTAGAGTATTTCTAAAACTGTGACTGGGTATCTCCTTTAAAAATGGAACCATTCTACAAGGTAATTTAAAACTGTTAGCCATAATCTCCTTTACCTAGGGTGGAGCACTCATACCAAGGTGAAGTTCTTCTTCTTCCAGATCTATAAATTCCTGAATTAAGCGGGTGACCCACCCAGCCACCTGAGCAGTGGAGCCAATGACCAGTGAATTTGTAGATCAGAGAAAAAAGACCTCAAGAGCTTTTTAATAACCCCATGTGGGGCGCCTGGAATGGAATTTTACCTTATTTGCTCCCCTTATTAGGACTACTGATGACCCTATTATTGATCCTGTCCCTGGGACCCTTAATCATTAACTATGGGTCAGTACCATTCAGGTGCTAATGCTGCAGCAACAGTACCAGGAACTAGGACAGTATGAGACCTCATTTCAGGATTGAAATGGTCATAAGAAAAGGAAGGGAATGTGAGAACCCTGTCAGAAACAGCAGGCCAGATCCCCACGACCAAGGGGGGATACAGCCAGACAGGAACTTTCTATTCCATCCATGACTGCCTGGGGTAAGGACAGATATGGAAATGGGCTAAACAGAACTACCCTGCCTAGGGTTAGGACAGAGAGGGTAGTGACTCCGCAAAAAGACAATGCCAGGAAATACCACGAATACCACAAGGTGGGCAGTACAGGGCTGAATGGCAGAGACAACCTCCCCATTCAAGTTGACCAATAATTTTAAATGTTGCTCAGGGTAACCAATCACAGTTGTCCAACTCAGGCTCTTAGATGGCAACCAGACTTTCTCCTACTCAGAGCACGTTCCAAGAGGTTGTAAAACAATTAATTAAAGGTCATAAAAAGGGAACTAGGATTTATTACAGGTGCTAGGACAGAAGATAAAATATTGACTGGGTTTATCTATACAAAACACTAATAACTTAGTTACGGTTTCAAACTTTCAATGAACTTGTGAAAGACAAGTGATAGATGTTTAGCTAGATAATTACTCCTAACAGATATGCATGTAAACATTCTCTGTTGTAAACTTCTATTTCAATTTATGACTTGGTATTTTGTGTGAACTTGTGATGAACTTTGTAACATGTGATCATGTATTCCGAAAGATGTTTAAGGGCTGAGGACAAAGAGAAGAGTCAGACCAGAAGAATTTAGGTGAGAGGAACAGAGGTGAGAAGAACAGAGCTGAGAGAAGAACTGAACTGAGGAGAAGATTTTAGTCAGAAGAAAACAAAATTAGAAGGAGAATGAAGGGTGGAATAACTTAGAAACTATAGGTAACATAAAAAAAAAAAAAACTAAGAGAGCTATGTGCAGAATGCAGAAGAAAAGAGGCAAAAAGAAGATGCTGCAGAGAACAGCCGAAGGAGCAGGCAGGCTTCTCCTCCCCATGGGACCTGTTCTGTCCCATGGTAAGGAGAAGGCAGGCTTAGTCTTATTAAAAGAAACAAAGCTTTTTTTCTTATAAACATGGATTTAATTCATTTAGCATTTAAAGGATGAAAGCCTTTTCTTTCTCGATGCAATAAATATTGGAGTTCATTTTTCATCCAGATTGTGTGAGTTCTTTCTGCACTGATGCTTGGTCTCTTGCTCCATATGCATATGTTTAAGTATGGATGTGTATATATGTATGTATGTGAGAATGTATGCATGTGTGTGTGCGAGTATGTAATTGTGAGAATGCATGCAAGCTGAACCCAACTGAATTTGTGTGGAAATATGTAAATGAAATCTCTGTATGTTTGAAGCTGTATATGAACTTATGTGAGATTATGCATATTCACTTATGTAAAAGTTTTTCTTTCTGGGAGTGTTATTCTCTTCTCCTGGCTCAATAGTTTATTGCTCTAAACTTCTTCCTAGCCTGATAAGCAAGAGGTATCTGGACAATAGGGAAAAGGCTCTAGCAACTAATCCTTTACTTAATCTCCTACTGTTTTAGGATGAGGTGCTAAGTGCCTGAGACTGCAGTCTCAGGCTTCAGAGGAACACAGAAGGCAGGTCAGCTACATTAGCATAGTGACTTAGACTTAAATAAGTAAACTTTTTATTATACAGCAACCCTAAATTTTCTGTAAGACAAAGTCTTATCCCAGAATTTCATAAGACAAAGTCTTACCCCCTCCGATGCTCTTCCCCCCTCCACTGCCTCAAGAAGAACTAACAAGAAGAACACCTCCCACCAGGGCTGGCTCCCGGCAGTCTCTGAAGAAAGAAATCAAAGGTTTCTTCTTCTTCTTCTGAAGACCCAGATATACCACTCCTGGGCATATACCCAAAAGAGAAATTCTAAACAATACAAGAACTTCTTTCAGGAATGACCATCCCTGACCTCAAACTGTACTGTAGAGCAATAGTGATAAAAAATCATCCTTAGTGAGGTAACCCAATCACAAAAGATCACACATGGTATGAAGTCACTGATAAGGGGATATTGACCCAGAATCTCAGAATACCCTAGACACAATCAGCATATCAATAGATTTCTAAAAAGATGGAAGGAGAGACCCCTGGTCCTGGAAAGACTGGATGTAGGGGAACGCCAGGACAGAGTAATGAGAGGGGGTTGAACGGAGAAAAGAGGGAGGGAAGGGGGCTTATGGGACTTTCGGGGAGGGAGGAAACGGGAAAGGGGAAGTGATTTGGAATGTAAATTAAAAAAATAAAATAAAATTAAATTAAAAAAAAAAACTGCATGATATTGGTATAGAGATAAACAGATCTATCAATGAGATAGAAGCAAAGACCCAGAAATAAACCCACACACCTATGGACACTTGATCTTTGACAAAAGAAGCCAAAACCACACAGTTGAAAAAGAAAGCATCTTCAGCAAATGGTGCTGGTCTAACTGGCAGTCTTCATGTAGAAAAATTCAAATTGATACATTTTTATCACATTGCACAAGTTCAAATCCAAGTAGATCAAAGAACTTAACATAAAACAAGATACACTGAAAAAAATGGGGTATAGCGCTAAACAGAGCATTCTCAACAGAGGAATCTCAAACAGCCAAGAAATGATTGAGAAATGTTCAACATTCTTAGTCATCTAGGAAATGCAAATCAAAATGACCCTGAGATTCCACCTTACACCAATCAGAATGCTTAAGATAAAAAACTCAGGTGACAGCAGATGCTGGAGAGGATGTGGGGAAAGAGGAATACTCCTCCATTGCTGGTGGGATTGCAAGCTGGTAAAACCACTCTGGAAATCAATCTGGCAGTTCCTCAGAAAATTGGAAATAATTCTACCCGAAGACCCAGCTATACCACTCCTGGGCATATACCCAAAAGATGCTCCACCGTACTAAATGACACAAGCTCCATTATGCTCATAGCAGCCTTATTTGTAATAGGTAGAAACTAGAAGCAACTTAGATGTTCCTCAACTGAAGAATGGATATAGAATATGTGGTTTATTTACACAATGGAATACTTTTTACTTATTAAAAACAAGGACATCATGAATTTTGCAGGCAAATGGATGGAACTAGAAAATATCCTAAGTGAGGTAATGCAGACCCAAAAAGTCATGCATGGTATGTACTCACTGATAAGTGGATAGAAGCCAAAAGTACAGAATACCCATCATACACCCCACAGACCATAAGAAGTTGAACAAGAAGGCAGGTCCAAGTGAGGATGCTTCAATTCCACTTAGAAAGGGGAATAAAATAATCATGGGAGGCAGAGAGAGGAAGGGACCTGAGTGGGATATGGGAGGTGGAGGAGGAAAAGGGGGCAGAATCAGATATGGGGGAAGAAAGGAGAGAAGCCCATAGGGCCTGGAAAATGCATGGAAATATACAGCTGCTGTTGTTTGGGGATTGGGGGAACCTCTAGAAAGTCCCAGATACCAGGGATGAGAGGCTCCCAGGACCCAATGCGGATGACCTTAGTCAAAATGTCCAACAGTGGGGAGATGAAACCTAAAGAGACCATCTCCAGACATGGCCCCCATTTGAGACATGGAGCCACCCACCCCATCTTCAAAATTCTTGACCCAGAATTGTTCCTGTCTAAAGGAAATGGAGTAACAAAAGTGGAGCAGAGACTGAAGGAAAGTCCATCCAGTGACCAGCTCAACTTGGGATCCATCACATGGGTGGGCATCAAACTCTTATTGATGCTATGTTGTCCTTGTAGATAGGAGCCTAGCATGACTGTCTTCTGAGGGGCTCTACCAGCAGCTGACTGAGACTGATGCAGATACTTACAACCAACCATGGGACTGAGGTTGGGCACCACTATGGAAGAGTTAAGGGAAGGATTGAAGGAGCTGAAGGTGATGGCAATCCCATAGGAAGACCAACAGTGTTAACTAACCCAGACCCTTGGGAGCTCCCAGAGACTAATCCATCAACCAAAGAGCATACACAGGCTATTCCAAGGCCCCTGGCACATATGCCTTGTCTGGCTTCAGTGGGAAAGGATGTGCCTAATCTTGTAGAAATTTGAGGTCCTAGGGAAGAGGGATGCCTAGGGCGGAGTGAAGTGAGGGGTGGAATATCCTCTCAGAGGCAAAGGGGAGGGTAGATGGTGTGAAGAACTCTGGGAGGGGGGACTGGGAAGGGGCAGCATTTAGAGTATAAATAAAAATAATTTAAAATAGAAATATTGTTATAACTCATAAGTAAAAAATTATTTTTAAAAGGAAATCATTGCCATTGTTCTATAAGAGATTCATAGTATTGAATGCCATTCATCACCGCAGTTGGGAAACAGAGGCAGGCAGATCTTCCTGAGTTGGAGGCGAGCCAGCCTGACTATGTAGAGAGACTCTGTCTCCAAAATAAATAAATAAATAAATAACAAAAGAAATACATCAGGAGAATTTAACTTAGAAGGTCTTCTTTCCAATGAGTTCTAATATAGCTTATTGGAAGCTATTTCTCATGTAGCTGCCAATAAATTCTTGAGTTTCAGGCAGAATGACTTTGTTAATCCAACTAAGATCTTAGCCTCATAAAGAATATCTATAACTGCACTACCTTACTTAGATATGGTAAATCAAGTGAATATTGAACTACATGTGAAAACAATAACAAAACACCAGAGATAATTTCAAATATTTTGGAGTCAGTATCTACTAATACTGTTTTTAAGCTATTTGGGAATGGTCTTGATGCACATCCACTAAGTTATATCAATATTTTACATCTTTAGGGTAATAAACACTTAATTTTAAAATGTGTTCTATGATTATAGTCACAGAAATGGTGATTCATTAGGTATAAATGGTGCATAAGAAATTGATTTTTTTCATATTTTAAAAGCATCAGTTTTGCTATTCAAGTAAAGGTCTATTGACAGGCAACATCAATACTAGTTATACACTTATTTCAAACCCAAACACTAAGGGTTCACTTCAGACTTTCTAAAGCACAAACTGCACTTTATGAAAGAAATACCAGGCTAGGTTTAGCCATGCTCAGACTTTATAAGGCAAGTTTTATCAGACACCTACTGAATAGAATGGAAGAGGCATTTTTCTATGGTTGAATGATTACTTCTTACTCTTCAAGTTTCAGAATAGGAGCCTAAATTACTGTGATGATAGAAGGGATGTGGCTATGTGGTTCCCTAAAACTAGTTAAAGATGAAATTATGAAGAGAAGGGGAGGAGGAAGAAGAGTACTAAGGAAGACAATGACAAGAATTTTAAAAACAAGTCAACAAAGACGGAATGGCATCCCTGTGAGTCCTATAGTCTCATAAGCCAAAATGCTGATAGGCGAAACTTTAGTGGAAAATTTAGCACATAGAAAAAAAAGAAAAAGTCCCTTAAGTAAAACAACCTCATGATTTAAAATAAACTATACCATCTCAAGCTATTACACAAAAGACTAAATTAAAAATGAATTAATATTAAACTAAATTTCATTCATAGTCTTGACAGACTATCAGCCAACTAATGTATCAACAAAACCTCATTCAGCCACTTGTCATTATGGGGAACCTTCTAACATAACACAAACTAAATTAAATTTCTTCTTTAGGTCATTTGAAACATGGATTCCAAATATAACAAAGGTTGGCCTCAAACTCACAGCAATCTTCCTGTCTAGCATCTTGAAGTTTGAGTTATAGAGTTTGGTTATCATGTTAAGCTCTGTTAGTTGATTTTTATCTATCCTTAAAACAATTAGCAAACCTAATGACCTATAACTTTTCACTTCATTGACAGAGATCAGTTATAAGGTGAGCATTTTATTTTATACTCACTAAGGATTACATTCTCTGTGGTTTCTTACTCAAATTTAAAAATTGTTAGTTCATTACATCATATTAAGTAAAAGCAGTTATCAGAGGGGGAAAAGTTTTAGTTGATCATTTCCTTGTCTACTGTGAGAAGTATATCAAGGTATTTAATTATGCAGTTGACATATAATTATACATGTTGGTACCATGGAGTGATAATTTATATAATAAATATTATATTAAGGATATACATGGCCAGATTTTTTTATATGTTGGACAATCCTTGCATCTCTGGGATGAAGCCTACTTGATTATGGTGGATTATCCTTTTGATATGTTCTTGGATTTAGTTTGTAAGTATTTTATTAAGTATTTTTGAATCTATACCAAGAATACCACAATAAAGCCCACAGACCTAGGCTCTGCATATGTGTAACAGTTACGTAGCTTGGACTTCTTGTGGGACTCCTAACAGCAAGAGCAGGGGTTGTCTCTGATTCCTTTGCCAGTTTTTGAGACCCTTTTCCTTCTACTGCAACTTGATATGCCACATTTTTTTGACATTTATGGGAGGCCTGGCCTTCTCTGAAGAGAAATGGAGGAATGGATGGGGAGAGGGAGAAGGGAAATGCAAGGGAGGGACTAGGAGAGGAAGAGAGGAGGGAGGAGAACCGTCAGGATGTAATATATGAGAGAAGAATAAATAAATAAATTGATTTTAAAGGGCATCCATTATACTAAGAAATAGGAAAATGTCACTTAGAGTGAAAATGGACAAGAGTGAAAATAATGAATATAAAATGAACACTCAAATAAATAATGTATAAAAACTCACATAATTGGAAAAAGCTGTAAACCAACAGATGCAAGAAACTGGACTACACCAAGCAGAATACCTCTGTGAAGTAAGACCAAGGGAAGATCTTAGTCAAACAGCTGACTACCCCAGCAGAGCGAGGACTGATGGAGGAATGAAGGTGAGGAGAGAGGGCAAAAGGGAGATGGGAAAAAAGAGCAAAAAGGGGGAAGAGAGGAATGGAAGGGGGTAAGAAATGGAAAGAAAAGTTAGGGAAGGGAATTGAGAGGAGAGAAAGAATGGGAAGGGAAGGAAAAGGAGAGGGGGTGAGGTAAAGCAAATCTTTGAAAGCAGCAAGAGAAAGCCACATCATAACTCTACAAGGATGGGGACAATGACAGCAGATATCTCATCAAAAATCATGGAAAATGGAAAGAAGCAGGATGGTATTCAAGAACCCAAAAAAAAATTCAGTATTCAGCAAAAACAATTTCTCGTGAACAAAGGGGAAATTATGGCTTTATCAAACAAAACAAAATTAAGAATTTGGTATCAAAATACCTGTTTGGGGCTGGAGAGATGGCTTTGTGGTTAAGAACACTGACTACTCTTGCAGAGGACTCAGATTTAGCTCCTATCAGGTATCTCACACCACCTTAAAGGTAGTGTTTGGGGTATCTGGTACCCATTATTAGCCTCTTTAGGCACCTGCTCATGTGTGATGCACATAAACTCATACAAGTGTACATACACACACATACAAAGAAAAAAAGAATCTTAAAACAAAACAAACTACCAATCCCAAAAGAGTGGTTGAAAAGACTGATGAAAGGAGGAACTATGGAAAATCAAGAACAAAATAAATACATAGAGTACACATATGAGCAAGGCAATACAGAATTTCAAATAAGAATTTTAAAGAAAGTAAAATGGCCTGGTTTTTAAATAAAAAGCCAATAGTGTACTGCTTAGTATTTTGTAACTTGATACAAGCTAGGATGATCTGGAAAGAGGAACCTCAGTAGAGAAACCCCCCTCATCAGTTGGTCTAAAAACAAGTCTGTGGTCATTTTCTTGATTAAAGATTGACATGGGAGGTTCCATCCCACTGTGGGGAATGCCTTCCCTGAGCAGATTTTGTGAAAAGCAATATATAATGATAAAGTACATTACTAAATGATATGCCCAAATAAGTCAGACGCTTAACAGCCAACTAACTGCCTAAAAGCTAAACACAACAGAAATGACAAAGTACTCAATTTAGAGGATCAGGATGAATACTAACAAATTAAATTCAAATGAGTAAATATTATAGGATATCCTAAGTTTTTTTCTATTTAAGACAAAAATTATACCACTAAGTGTTTTCAAATGTATTAGAGTAAATATGTAAGTGGCGTCTACATAGAGGTAAGGTTTGAATTCAAACACAACATGTTATTCTTGATTTTAAAAATTCAAAAAGAAAAATTAGTAATATATTTTTCAACTTGATAAAAACATTTCTCAACTTCATTAAAAAAACATACTAATATCTCCCTCAATGCTAAAGAGGTGAAATTAGCTTTTTTCACCTAAGACAAAACACAACAACGTGGCCTATTCTTACCATTATTATGTTCCATGCACGACCTAGACAGTTTGATAAGGTAAGACAGAGAAAAATAGTTTAATAGTAATGGATTTATAATTTTAAGTTATATATATTTTTCTCAATTTTCAGATGGCATGCTTTGTTTAAAAGACTCATTTATTTTATGTCTATGAGTACACTGTAGCTGGCTTCAGACTCACCAGAAGAGGGTATTGTATTCCATTACAGATGGTTGTGAGCCACCATATGGATGCCGAGAATTAAATTCCAGACCTCTGGAAGAGCAGTCAATACTCTTAAGCCAAGCCATTGTGTAAGTACAAGATTCCAAGAAGCCTACAACAGAAATTTCTAGGACTAAGGCTGGCATATGAACTGGAAGACCAAATGCAGAATCTAATTATGGAGCACTTTATTCAAAACCAAAGTAAATGAGTAATAAAATATAAAACTTTCTCTTTGGCAGTAGTTTCCTTTTTGACTTTTCATTCTCATTTTCCTAAATAATGAAAAATTAAATTTTTATATTTCAAAATGAATTAACATTCATTTGCAGTGTATGTAGCAGCAGTTTCAAATTAAAAAAAATGATATACATTAACTCATTATAAGTTCATCATCCAGGAAGTCAGGACAAGAAATCAATAGAGGAACTGGAGACAGAAGCTTATGCAGAAGTCATGGATGTGTACTGCTCACTGGGTTGTACTTCATGGCTTGTTCAGCTTGCTTTCTTATAGAATCCAGGACCAGAAGCCCAGGGGTGCCCCACCCACTATGGGTTGGTCTCTCCCATATCAATCACTAATTAAGAAAATGCACTGTGTGCCTGCCTTCAGCCTGATCTTACGGAGGCATTTTCTCTATTGAGAGTCCTTTCCAAATGATTCTAGGTTGGGTCAAACTGACATAAAGCTTGCCAACACAGGCCCTTCAGGCCTGTCTGCTTTCTCTATTACAGATCTGATACTTACTGAAAAATAAACAGGAATAAAATAGTCATAGGAGGCAGATGGAGGGAAATGTGTGGGAGAGGGGATGGGGAGGGGATGGGAAGGGAAATGGGGGGGATTCAGGATCAGGTATGGGAAGGGACAGGAGAGATCGCTTGATGGCCATGAAAATGAATAGAAATCTGTAATTGACTGGGGTAGGACATAAAATAGACCTGGGATAGAGGAGGCTCCAATTAATCAATAGTGGTTACTCATAGCATTGAGTATATGAAACCTGATGAGGCCATCTCCTATAGCCAGGCAGGAACCCCAGTGAAGCAATAAGGACACCAACCCACCCACAAAACTTTCAACCCCAAGTTTATCCTATCTATAAGAAATGCAGGCATGGAGAGTAGAGCAGAGACTAAGGGAATGGCCAACCAATAATCGGCCCAACTTGAGACCCATCCCATGGGCAAGTATCAATCCCAGATAGTATTAATGATACTGTATTAAGCTTGCAGACAGAAGCCCAGCATGGCTGTCTTCTGATAGGCTCCACCCAGCAGCTGACTCAGAAAGATGCAGAAAGCCACAGACAAAAAGTGAATGGAGCTTGGGAGCTCTTATGGAAGAATAGGGGGAAGGATTGCAGCCCGAAAGGAGATAGACATTCCATAGGAAGGCTAACAGAGTCAACTAACCTGGACCCTTGGGGCTCTCAGAGACTGAACCACCAACAAAAAAGCATACATGGGCTAGACTTAGGCCTCCCCGTACATATGTAGCAGATGGGCAGCTTAGTGTTCATGTGTCCTAAACAACTGGAAAAGGTACTATTCCAAAAGCTGTTGCCTGTCTGTGGGATATGTTCTTCTAGCTGGGCTGCCTTGTCTGGCCTCAGTGGGAGAAGATGTGCCTAGCCCCACCGAGTCTTGATGTACCAGGGTGTGGGGGGATACTCAGAGTGGCCCTCCACCCACTCATAGGAGAAGGGGAAAGAATTGTGGGAGGGTACCCCACAAGGAGGAGGGACAGTGAGTGGGATGTGAACAATTTAAAAAAAAAGAACTTCAAAAATAAACACAGAACAAAAAGAAAAAATACTGTGATTATCTTAGAATCACAGATATTACACTATATGTGAAAATTAGCAAAACACAGAATTACCTATCACAGCCCTCAGTTTATGAATATGTCCTACTGTTATACTAGCCTTACAAAAGTGAAATGCAAAGATAAAATTATTTTAAAAATTTTAAGACAGTGAAAGCAGAACATTTAACAAGTCATGGGTATTTCCAAGCACTGGTCCCCAAACACAAGGTTAATTTTTGGAAGGTAGACAATGAACACTGAAAAAGTAATAGTGAGAATGGTGTGTCCAGGAATAGCAGAAGATGTGTTGTCTCTGTTCACAGATGCTACTGGTTTCATTACAGCTGTATAGAGAACTCAAGTGCAAAGGTAAGATGCAGATGTAAGTGCAAAGGTAAGATCCAGATGGTAAGAGTAGAGCATTTAACCAAGCACAGACCCTTCAGAGCACAGTCCTCGTCCTATCAAATAGATCCTACATACATATACCTGTCAGAACTTAAAACACTTTGGTGAATTTAGTTAGCAAAATGTATATTAAAAAATACCATTTGAAACTTAATTGTATTCCATATGGTAGCAGTGGATACATACAAAAATGATTTTTATATTAAAATTTATTCATTTTATATATGCAGGTGTTTTGTCTGCATATGCCACATGTATACAGTGCCTGTAAAGATCGTAAAAATGGGTGTTGGATCTTTCAGAACTGATATTAAAGTTCTGAGTTCTGGGTGTTGGACACTGACACAGGGTCCTCTGAAAGAACAAACACTACTAACCACTAGGCCATCTCCCCAGAGCCCCAAATAAAATATTTAAGTACCATTCATGATTTATATTCTTATTTATAGGGGTGTCATAACATGGATAGGACCTATATACCAAAGTACAAAACACTGATGAAAGAACTTTTTTAAAAGACCTAAACAAAGTGAGAGACACATTGTGTGAACCAATTATAAGACTCAAAAATGGCAAGGATGCCAATGCTTCCTAAATTAACATAGTTCAATTCCTACTAAATATCCAGCATTAAATTTAAAATGTTCCAAACTTTATTAAAAGGAAGCCAATTCAGAAAAAGAAAAAGACAATAGGAACAAACACTAAGCTTAATTTTAAAGCTTTCTGGATGTATAGATAGTAATCAAAAAGGGTCTTATCAGCACTGGGACAGATACATCAAGGAAATGAAATGAGAGTTCCAGAAATGGATCCAGACAATACACCTAATTGAATTTTGGTAAAGTAGAGAGAAAAATTGTACAGAGAAAGAACAGTCTTTCCAACAAACAGTGAAGAGACTAGGCAGTCACATTTATTTTATTTAAAAATAAATCTTGACCTATAACTCAATGTGAAACAAAAACTTTAAGTGAATCGTGAACTTAAGTGTAAAAGTATAAACACCTTTTTTGATTAGGAAAATAATTACCTTTGAAAGTAAAGAAACTTAAAAGCCTAAATGAAATAATAATTGAATTTTATCATGACTAAACATTTGCCTGTGAAATACTTCATTGCAGAGGAAAAAGAAGCTACAAACTGAGAGAAAATATTTACAAATAACATAACTGATAAAATACCTATAAAACATAAAAAGAGTACACACAAATAATATCTAGCTAGAATACGAAAAGGCATTAATAAGCATTTCCTCACCAAGGACTAATGGCTGGGAAATAGGCGTATACAAAAATAATTACATTTCCACCCATTAGGCAAATGCAAGTTAAAACACCAATGCAAGTCACTACTTACAAGATAAAAATCTGTGATAAGATCAAGTCCTTTTAGAATATGGAGAAATGATATCTGCTTATATTTCTTCTAGGAATATAGAATAATAGTACATAACCAAATGTTTGTGATGGCAAATAATTGATACTCTCAAGTGTATTAACTTACTAAGCTGATGCTTCGTAGGTTAAGCATATTTAATATTTTTTCAACAATGATAATTCAATGTTTGACAAGTATGAGTAAAGTCAAGAAGCATCTATAAAATTATAAGAAATAAAGATCAAAATATTACATAATCTAGCATGCACAAACATATTATAATGCCATTATATCACAAGATTATATAGATTATTTATGGAGGTAGACTGGCAGGATGGCTCAGTGTGTAAAAGATGATTGTCACCAAATCTCAGGACCAACCAGACTTCCATCTCCAGAACATATAGAAAGAAACCTGAGTCTTGCAAGTTGTCCTCTTTCCCACACTTATGGGCTATGGCACTTGCAGATGCATGAAACACACAGTCTCTCTCATACATACATGCATGTGCACACACACAAGATCTATGATTTTCCTAGTGTTCTGCCCCTAAGTGTACATAACACCTGGTGACTTGATTTTAACCAACAAAATGTGGCAATGAAATAGTCATGGAATGTCATGTCCATGATTATTACATATGACTATAGTCTCTGTCTTCTGGGATGATTCTCTTGCTATCTTCCTGGTTTTGAGAAGAAAGTTGCCCTGCAATGAGTTGACCTGATAAGGGTGTCATTGTCATACATCAATTTCCTCCGAATTAAAACACTTCCTCCAGGAGGGAGGGGCACATTAAACTTGGGATTAAAAACAAATTTCACACTTCTGTGGAAAGCAGACATTTCCAAGGTCAGGAGAGTCCCACTTTAGAGTTGCAGAAACAGAAAACAAAAACAAAAATTTGAGGAGGAGAGTGGCTGCTGGGAGAGGAGACTCAATCAGTGTAGCTACAGAGAGAGGTTTCCTGGACCTGTTGAACTGCCTATACATTCTGCAGGGAGCCCAGGAATGCAGCTTTCATCTAGTCATCATCTATGCTAGCCTGTGGTGGGCTTTGCTGTGAGCCAGCTGCTTTTGGGTCATCCTTTCCTATTAGTAACCTTTTCTTCAGTTCTTGTTAGTAACTCCAGTAACTGATTGGTTCACCAAGTTGGACTTCAGTGCAATTGTTAGTTTGGTCTGTCATAGTTTTTCTATTTAGGTTGACTAGATGTATGGGTGCTGTGTCTCACCGAGAAAATTCTCTCACACGACAGCCATATGGCAAACAGAACATATCTTTTAACTAACACCTAGTAAGCAGCCAAGGCTTCAATTAGCAAAATACCTAAATGTTGCCAACAACATAATAAGACAGGAAGTGGATGCTATCCTTGTAAAGCCTCCAATGAGATGTTCTGAGAGCTATGTGTGTTAAGTAGGGTTCTCTAAGGGAACAGAATAGAACACACACACACACACACACACACAGAGAGAGAGAGAGAGAGAGTCTGTACATGTATTAAAGGACTATATTAAATTGGTTTATACACCAGAAGCTGAGTAATCCAATAGCTGCTGCCTACATTGCTGGATGAGCAGTAAACCTCATAAAGCTTCATTCCAAGAAGTTAAACTTCTCAGTAGAACCAATTCTGAGAGCCTAGAGATTTTCTGGAGAGCCACTGGGAATGAAAGAGGATGCTAGAACTTGATCACAGGAGAGGACTACCGTCCATTAGGAATGGACTCAGATAGAAGCAAAACCTCCACATTTTTTTTTATCTTAGATCCAATTCCTAGCATCTAAATTGTTGAATATGTGCATCTAGGTGAAAATAAATACAGGTAAAGGCCAGGAAACTAAAAAGGGAACCATGTGACTGGGAGAAATTTTAATAGAGGACAGTGGAAAAGACAAAAGTACAAAATAGAAGAGGAAAATACTGAAGACTATCTAATACTATATACATGTTATTTCACTATATATAGTAACATATATTATTTATAGTAAGTATTAAAACAATGTGAGGCTGAAGAGATGGTCCAATGGCTAAGAGCACTGTTTTCTAAAGGACCTAGGTTCAATTTCCAATGCCCATATAGTGGTTTACAACTGTCTATAAAACTCCAAATCTAAAGGGATCTGACACCCTCTTCTAGCCTTCATGGGTACCAGGCATGCATGTAGTGTACAGACAGTTATGCAAACCAAACACCCATACATACAAAATTTAAAAATTAAAAATTTTAAGTCATTTTAAACAAAACAATATTTTCAGAGTTCTTAGGATGTAAACTTGTACTAAGATTGTCAGTTTGTTCCTTATGCTGTTACCAATTAACCCACTTCAACTGAGATAATAAAATTATCATCAATATTTCTTCCTCCTAAGAGAGTCATAAAGGGGACCAAAATATTTTAACATTTGAATAGTAAGGGAAAGAAACAAAACCCAAACAATGCACTTTTTCTATCAATACAAAAGTGGCCAGATTTACTCAAAGCATTGAAAAAGAAAAAAAGTCGTGTGTGTGTGTGTGTGTGTGTGTGTGTGTGTGTGTACATGGATGTGTGTGTGTTGATATCTGAGGTTCTCAGCAGGTTTCTTCCTTGTTCACAATAGTTTTTTTGTTTTATTCTGTTTTGTCTTTTTCTTAGATGCACTCACTCACTCTCATTGATCCTGGAAGTCACAGGTTTGGCTAGGCTGGCTGTCCAATGAGCTCCAGGGACCTGCCCGTCCAGCCCCACTCGGGCCCAGCTTTGTCAAAAATGTCAAGGATCCAAACCCATGTCCTCACGCTTGCTGTGCAACTTACCAACTGAATCATTTCCTAGTTCCCCCCTCAAGAAACTGTATGAGCAGATAGAGATTACCAGCATAACAATTCAAATAGGTGATATTCTTAGTGGAATAAGGGTATAGCACCTGTGAACTGATCTTATATTTTTAAAAGTCATTAAATGTTTTACTATATTACTTATTTTACATTTAAAATAAGATAGCACACCATACACTGCTTACTGCCTGGCCCATTGTTCTTTTGCAGTACGTGCAAAAACCAATCCTACAAATAAAGTAGAAAAAAATCAGCCTAATCTAGAGAAAGAAGTCCTAGGTAATCTAGTAAGTTTTTAACTGTTAATTCTCCTAGTAAAAAAAATACTAGCTATAAAGATGGCAATTCATAATGAGATATAATACTCATGAACTTTATTCATAATATTTAATGATTTAGCCCTCACATATTTTGCACATGAGATTAAAATTACTAAAATTATAATGAGTATGTTCTATATAGCTACCATTTTATTTTGTCATATTTATAAAGACATCTATACTTCATTAAAATCTGCCAAAATAGCAGTGATTCCTTATTAACAATTGTCATGCAACAAAGTAAAATAATCACCATGTTGGGCTTTAGGTGAAAACTGCATTCCTCCAGTATTTATCTTGGTTCAGATGGTGTTTGTCAGTCTATACAAATTTACTTCTCAAAGGTCACATACTCCTTATTAGTCACAAGTTTTCATATGATGTGCTTTCCCATACACTGTAAAAAGTCTGGCTACTTCCCAAGTTATGATAGACTATTCTACATAGTGAAGATACACACCTCACTGTTCATGTGATCATTGATGACTGTTCACTAAGTGGATGTGCATGTACCTAGGTGTAGGAAATGGTGAATTGTGATAAAAATTTATCACAAATAAAATAATTTCTGCCATTTGCATTCAAATAAACCACTGGCTATGATCATTCTAAAATTAAGTGAACTAAATTTTGATCAAATTACCATCTTTGGCAATGCTAAAATTCAGTGTTTAATTAGAACTGACAAATTTTAGACTCCAAAACTTTTGTTCAGTATTCTACTGTTAAAAGATATTTAGATAAGAGGATCAGAGTTGGAATATAGGAGATATCTGATATAATAGAAATATGTGAAATAAAATAAAATTGTTTTTGCTTAACTTTTGAATCTTAGGTCTGAGTTTCCATTGTCATAGCCCAGGGTAAAGAGAATATGATTGCTCAGGTGATGTTTGATAGCTTAGAGAACAAAAGGTTTAGGTATTTCACATTTTCATACATGGCTGAAATCTATCCCAATCATGCATTTTTCTATGAAAAATCTGACAACAGCATAGATTTATAAAGGAAAAGTCTTTTCTTTTATTAAACTTGCTCGA
Source organism: Tokudaia tokunoshimensis (assembly GCA_036184795.1). NCBI lineage: Eukaryota > Metazoa > Chordata > Mammalia > Rodentia > Muridae > Tokudaia > Tokudaia tokunoshimensis. The sequence goes on from BTHU01000015.1 coordinate 23,564,250, forward strand.
GAACCAATTCTGTCATACGCATCAGTTATTCCGTACAAATGATCTTACCGTTCTCTGTTAAACTTAAGAGAATGGAGAATGGCCGGTCTTTTCTGTCTCAGATTCCACAAATGAAGCGTGTCATCTGAACTCGCACTGACCAAAGCGCCCTGTGACAGAAGACGACAAAGTGTGTGACTTTACTACTAGCAATACATTTCGGACTTAACATTGCTTGAATAGATATGTGTTTATATAACCTAGGAAAAGAAGGGATATTACAGCACTTAAGTTTAAGAAAGCTGAGTTGAGGAGGAAAGTGGCCTACTACCTACGGAGAGTCAGGATGGCTTGTTCAGAAATATCCACTTGCTACTAGAGAGGAATAGTATACCACCCATAATGGTTAGATTTTATTATCAACTGGACACAAACTAGAGTCACCTGGGAGAAAGGGCTTCACCTGAAGAGCTGCCTCCATCAACTCACCTGTGGCAAGCCTGTGGCACGTTTCTTGATTACTAATAGATGTAGGAGGACCCACAAAACTATAAGTAGTGCCCACTCTCGGTCGCAGGACATATAAGAAAGCTGGCTGAACATGAGCCAGAGGGGGCAAACCAGTCAACAGTATTCCTCCATGGTTTCTGTTGCAAGTTACTGCACTCCTGGAGTTCCTGTTCTGACCTCCTCAATAACAGACTGCAACCTGTTAGATGAAATAACACAATTCCTCCCCAACTTGCTTTTTGTCATTTATCACAGCAGCTAAAAGCAAACTAGGACAACATCATTGTAACTATTAAAGGTTTTTTTTTTATTTCCTTCAGGAAAATAGGATTTAAATTTTTTGTTTCTACTATCCACATAAATAACATATAACTTCACAAAGAAACCAATACCAAACTCAGTTTTATTAATCAAATATACATGTAAGGTTTTCCTTTTATTTTCTTTGTATCTAAAAATTATGTTTGATTCCTTAAAATTATGTATTTTATAATTTGACCTGCTGTTTATAGTCTAAAAAGCTTTACCTGTGATGTTAAATATCACCCGTAATAAAATATTTCTTCACCTTGAATTAAGTATACCTATAAAAATAATACTAAAATTATTTTATCCTATTCTACTAATTACAAATTCTATCTCAAATACAATACCATGTGTTCTACCATTGAATGTAGGAGAAAATAAATGTATAGATAACTAAGTACCACATATAACTAACATACACTAGTTCACTGATATCTAAAGGTCATCTTAAATATGGCAGAACTTTTAGTGTAGTGATATCTTCCCAACTGAAATGTCACCTAAAACTACCCTAGAGACCTACAGTGTTCTCTAATAGTTATCTGGAAGAAGTATGGTAGTCTTAAGATGCTTAAAATGTTTTATACATTTTCCAAACAAGTTAGTTACAAGTAATCTTTCATAGTTTCACTGCAACATTGGTCTCTCTCTCTCTCTCTCTCTCTCTCTCTCTCTCTCTCTCTCTCTCTCTCTCTCTCACACACACACACACACCAGAGAGACAGATTATTTATATTCTATATGAAAAAGTTTTTAAAACTCCAAACTTTATTTCTCATCCAGAAATTAGGAGAAAGAAGACTATAAATGTGTTTCTTTCTGAAAGAGTTCCTAAACCAAAAATACCCTGTCCCTGTCTTAGTTAGGGTTGCTATAGCTATAATGAAACATCATTACCAAAGAAATTTGTTGGCAAAAAGGGTGTATTTGGCTTACGTTTCTGCAGCACTGTTCATCATTGAAGGAAGTTAGGACAGGAACTCAAACAGAACAAAATCCTGGAGGCAGGAGCTGATGCAGAGGCTATGGAGGAGCATGGCTTACTGGCTTTCTTCCTATGGCTTGCTCAGCCTGCTTTCTTACAGAACTCAGAACTTGCAGCCAAGGGACAACTCTAATTAAGAAAATGCCTTACAGTTGGATCTTATGGAGGCATTTTCCCAATTGAGCTTCCCTCCTTTCAAATAATTCTAGTTTGTGTCAAGTTGACATAAGACTAGCCAACACAACCGACTTCTTATCAGCTTGACATACAAGCACATTATTATTAAGCCACAATCCTTCCTTTCTTATTTGTCCCCAAGATCTCACATTAAAAATGTAAAAAAACTTTTCAAGTTCCATAGCCTTTACAAATTCAAACATTAAAATTTCAAGTTCCATTAAAATAGCCAATGTCTTTTAAAATCCAAAGTCTTTTAAGATTCAAGGTCTGTCAACAGTGGGTTCCAATAAAATAAAAAATAAAAAATAAATTAAATACTTTCTCACTTCAAGAGGGAAGAACCAGGGCACGATCACAATCAAATCAAAGCAAAACCAAACTCCAGCTCTCCAATGTTTGGGATCCACTCACGATCTTCTGAACTCCTCCAAAGGGTTTGAGTCACTTATCCAGCTCCACCCTCTGCAGCGCACAGCTTGTCTTCCAAGCTCTGGCTGGCACTGCTCCACTGCTGCTGCTGTTCTTGGTGGTCATCCCTGGGGTCTTCTGCTGAAACTAGGCTGCACTTTCATCAATACCTTTTCATAGGTTCTCTTCATGGTGCCAAGCCTCATCAGCTTCTCTGCATGACCCCTTCATGACTTCAAAACCAGTACCACCTGGGTGACTCTTATACTACCAAGTTAGGCTGCCAGTGCGAGGTGCACCCTTGGCTGCCTCTGGAACACATCTTCTCTATGCTCTCAGGAAACATTTTCCAGAAGATTTCACCTCAGTGATGCTGGTCTCTTCTTAGTCACCACTTAATCACTCAGATCCAGCTAACCAGCATCAACTCTCCCAGTCACTAAAAGGCTTCACTTCAGTGGCACTGGTCTCTTGTTAGTCATGGCTGACTCTTCCGCCCCAGCTGACCATAAGACAGAATCTTAATTCAAAATAGCAAACAGCTGAAAAGAGTCTTTAATTTTCCCTCTGAAACTTCACAAGCCAGGCCTCCATCTTCTGCACTGCTCTCAACACTCTTATCTTCCAAGCTCCCACAGAGCAGCTCACTGAGCCCTTAACACTCAATGACGTTTCTAGCTCAAAGTCCCTAAAGTCTTTCCACAATCCTCCCTAAAACACGATCACAGCCACACCCGACGATGCTAACACAAACTTGTCTTAATTAGGGTTACAATTGCTGTGATGAAACACTATGACCACAGGAAATAGGGGAGAAAGGGGCTTATTTGGCTTACACTTCCACAGTACTGTTTATCATTGAAGGAAGTCAGGACAGGAACACAAACAGAGCAGGATCCTAGAGGCAGGAGCTGATATGGAGGCCTTGGAGGGGAGCTGCTTACTGGCTTGCTTCCCATGGCTTGCTCAGTCTGCTTTCTTATAGAACCCAGGGCTACCTGTCCATGAATGACCCCACCCACTGTGACCTGAGCCTTCCCCATCAATGACTAATTTAAAAAATGCCTTGTAGGTGGATCTTTTATATATATTGAATATAATCTTCATTTACATTTCAAGTGGTAAAACCTTCCCCAGTTTCCCCTCTCCCCAAAACCCCCCAACCCCTCCTCCCACTCCCTGCCTCCAAGTATATGCCCCTTTACCCGAGGCATTTTCTCAGTTGAGATTCTCTCCTTTCAGATAACTCTCTTTGTGTCAAGTTGACATAAAACCAGCCAGCATAGGACTCCATGATATTGCTTTTTGTATTATATATTTAGTATTTGGGTTTCATAGAACAGTATCTTTATAATAATTATAATTAGAGTATTTCCATAAAAATTAATATAATTTTCATATATATAAATACTTATACCAGAGGGTATATATTAATATATACTTTAACAAGAACTCATACAATTTTTTTACACCATGAAATAAGATTTACCTTACATAGGCTTTGAGGATTTTAATACTTGTTTGGATGAGTTATTTATAAATGCTTTCTGCATTTCTAAAATTATTGATATTTCTTGAAAGCATTTAATGAGCTACAATGTTTTAATTCAGTACAGAATAATGATCTCTCTGAGAGAGGCTGACATTCACTTGGGAAAAGGTAAAAACAGAAAGATTAAGTTATTATTATGAAATTGGTAAAACATAATCTACAATAGATACTTTTCTACAACACAAAAATATACCAAGTACAAGAGAATTAAGATATAACCACACAAACTGAATAATATTACTGTATGACATCTGATTAATCTACAAAGGGACTCTGTATTATTAAGTCTATGATAAGACTAAGATGTTAACAACATCAGTGGACCACTAAACATATGAATAAAAGAAAGCTCATAAGCAGAGTGCCTATGCTTCATTTATAGAAGCAAAATGAACTTTCTATCAATGTTACTTCCAAAAAAAATGTAAACCTGTAAATAAGGAAGATTTATATTTCTGACCATGGGATCAGGAACTGAAAGATATGGGGAAAAGTCCAGAAATTATTGTGGGGTGCATCAGGGAGAGTAGCTAATAAAAAACAATGTAAACAAAATTAAAAGATTGAAGCTTGTCTTTATTTACTTAAGTATATAACCTCATATAGCACAAATGCAAATTTAGGGCCTCAAAGATAATAATGAGAAAAAAACTATGTGCAAACCACACAGAATCAAATCATGCATATCAGTATATATCTGCAGAAGTCGAAAGGCTACAATCCCTCAGCTAGGAACTGCAGAATAGTATGATAGCAGAGAGGTGGATGCTTTAGGTCATAATGGCTAGCCGCCACACTGATGTTTTCCATATTCCTCCTGCCATGCCTATGATAACCTGCACCAAGGTTGCCCACAATGAGAAATACATTTGATTTGTCAGTCAGGATATCATAGCTCTCTGAAAAAGTTTGATCCAAATAAAGTCAGCCTTTGCCAGCCTCATCATTACTGGTTGTACTGACTGGATCTTTTAAGATAAGAGGGCTGTGCACAACAGCAGGAGCCACTTGAAAACTCTGACTGAAGACGACTCTAAGTTGCCTTCAACTAAGAACTACAAACTTTCTTAGCTTTATAAATGCATACTCTGTTTCTAAAATTTAGGAAGCTAATTTCTATAATACCTATGGATACATAAATAATATATGTATATCAATAATATATATGAAAATAAAAGATTAATGCATTTGTACAGATAAACAATGTATGGGTTATATAGATACAAGCCTACTGGTAAATAAAAAGATACTCTCAATGAAGATTCAAACAAAATATTTAAGTTGGTGGAAAGAGAATAGGTAGAAAGAAAACTTAATAGTTTAGAAAATATTAAATAAATTTTAAAATTATAATAGAGTCACAAAAAAGGATGTTCTGATATGTAAAATATTTTCCTCTTTTTAAGTTTAATATTTTCTATATTAAATGTAATATTTTCTACATTAAATTTTAAATTTAAATTTATATATAAATCTAAGTAATAGTATATACAAATGCATTTTTAAACATCTAAAATGATAATATAAAAAAGAAGTATATCAAGTACAGGTTGAACGTCCATAATCCAAATATACAAAATCCCAGATGCTCCAAAAGTTAAACTTTTCCACAAACAGAAAATTCCATACCTGATCTACTGTGGTTACATTCAAAATGTAAGAGCATTGGGGAAAGATGTACATCAGACTATGTGTATAAGGTAGACACACGATATAAAAGAATTTAATATTTAGACTTGGGTTCCTTCTCCAAGGTATCTCAATATATATTCAAGTATTCCATAATTAAAAACCAAAGATACATAAACATTTTAAACCCAACCATTTTGGATAAGAAATACTCAAACCTGTAATAGTCTGTGCATGTGACTCTATATTTTATATTTTAAGTGATCAAAAATACTCTATGTATAAATAGAAAAGAAAGAAAGGAAGGAAGGAAAAGGAAAGAAAAGAAAAGAAAGAGAAAAGAGAAAAGAAAAGAAAAGAAAAAAAGGAAAGGAAAAACTTACCTCATTGATGAGGAATTGGAGCTGCAAGACAGCTGCACCGCTTTCATGTTGGCAGTAACAGTCAACACCAGGCCTCCCAAGTCTAACACAATAAAAGTCAAGGACTCTAACATTTGAGTTAGTACAAATATGAAAAAGTGAAGGAGAATCTGACTTATTTAGCAACTAATGTTTTGACTCTTCATTGTCCTTATTTTTCAGAGTTGAAATATTTTACTTTACACAAACTTAACTGTACAGTATAAATGAGTAATATTCTAACAATTAGAAGAATTATATTAAAACATGAAAAGGAAGGAGTTTTCTTCCCATCAAAGTAAAACAAGAATTGAGAATCCAGACACATTTCATTTCTTTTAATATTCATCTGATTAAACATTTGTTTCCCTAGAGTAGGTTCAAACAATTGAAAGATTTTCATGCAATAAATGAAATCATAAAAAATGTAACATATAGGTTGGCCATAGTGTTGCACGCCTTTAATTCTAACACTTAAGAAACAAAGGCAGGAGGATCTCTGTGAGTTCCAGGACAACCTGCTCTATATACCCAGAACTACATAAAGAAATCTTGTCACAAAATGAAACAATTTAATATACTTAAATACGTTAGCAATATTGTTATGTACAAAGTCCTTCTAACAATATTTTAGAATCAATAGATTATAAAGAAATATATTAACATGTAATATATAAAATAGTTTTTACATTAAAAATAAGATTTTAAAGACAGATATTAAGAAATAGTAGCAATATTTTTTTCAGTTTACATTTAAAAAAAGTTAATCTGTAAATCAGAAATGGAACAAAAGAGAAAAGGAAGGTAAATGGTGGAAGATTGTAAGAAGGGAAGAAAATTAAACATCACAGAACAAATGTATTAATGTATTCCTTACCAAGTGACGTATTTCTATATATAGTCATTATTTGCTTTTCATAAATAAAAACTTTGCATGTTAAGATAACTATTTCCAGACATAGTGAAGAAACAGGGGGCAGATTTATTCTTCTACCCAAGCAATTAAACAATATAAGCAATACTGATGTAACTACGTTTATGCACACCACAGCTTTCAAACATTGCATATCAAAGGAGGAATGGTGGTGGTTCCTGAAAAGGGAAAAGGTTTATATAAAGAAAATTAACCTAAGTCAGAAAGGGAACAAAAGAAAAAAGTAAGAAAGGATGGAAGATTGGAGGGAAGATATATGCTTATGCCTGTTCCAGAGTACTCTATAGAGAATGTCCAGGCCACAATTTAGGGCTATGAAATCTAGCAGGTTCCCTTTGAGGGAGGGGCTAAGAACTAATAGAATTCACAAGGCCAAAAAGCAAGGTAAAAAGGACACATCTGGAGTATTCCAGAGATCTGCTGGAGTGGAGCAAAATGTAAAACAGGGACTAGATTTATAGAAACTATTTGAAAGTGGGAAAGGAAAAACAAAACAAAACAAAAAAAATAACATTCATCTTGAAGAACAAACCAGACCAAATAAACAACATCACCAAAAATGATAATTCCTTCTTGGAGAATAAAGCAAGAAAGAACAAAACAAAAACAAGGGCAAGTTAAGTGAGACCAGAAAATTTTCATGTCCCACTATTCAAGGTGGAAACCCCAAAATTCACAGACTAAGAAAAACATTCCTCAGTAATGAAGAAAATTCATCTCCTAGATAAAGGTTGTTCTAGTGATTCCTTAAAAGGAAGAATAGATAAGTTAATTAGTTAATACTATGTCTACCAGTGAGATCAAATAACATCAATTTTTAAAATGATTACTTCTGAAATTATAATATAATTATATCATATCCCCCTTTCTCTTTCCCCCAAGGTCAATAAGAATAGACCAGGGAAGGGGGGTAGGGGTAGAGCCCAAGAAGCCTGAGCCCTACACAAAGAATTATAGGCAAGGAGGAGGTAAAACCAGCTTTTGAAACTCATAATCAAATAGAAAAGGGGTGGAAAACAGATCTAGTAAGAGAAGGAGAAAACAATCTGCAAGATCTTAGATTTCCTTCAACCACACCAATTCCACATTATAAACAAGCTATTTATACTCCAATTAAAATGCAACAAATGTCAAACTATACAATTATACAATGTCTACAGAAATTCTTTTTTTTTCTTTTTTCTTTCTCTGTTTTTTTTTTTTTTTTTTTGGCGGGGGTGGGGGGTTGGTTTTTGGTTTTTTCAAGACAGGGTTTCTATAGCCCTGGCTGTCCTAGAACTCACTCTGTTGACCAGGCTGGCCTCAAACTCAGAAATCCGCCTGTTTCTGCCTCCCAAGTGCTGGGATTAAAGGCGTGCGCCACCACTGCCTGGCTCAGAAATTCTTTTTAAAAATATAAACCTGGGCCAGATGTTGTGGCTCTAGCCTGTAATCTCAGCACTTGAAAAGATGAGACAAAGGAATTGTTGCACATTGGGGCCACTTATGGTTTTATTTATAAGAGCTGTGTCACAGCATCTATTCACAGCAATAAAACCCTTAACTTGGTACAAGGAGTTGAGGTATTGCTGTGATAGGCCTGACCATGCTTTTGTTTGGAGGAATGTGGACTTTGGAACTTTGGATTTAAAAAGTAGTTGGATACTTTAGGTGGGACTTAATGGACTATATACTAGCTGGAGCATGGAAGACCGTGCTGAGTGTGATTTGAACTGTGGGGACCATTCTGGTAATAATTTGGCTAAGAGTGTGGCTGCCTTTGCCCTTGCCTGAATAATCTGCCTGAGGAAATCTCAGAACAGCCTAGTATTGACTCTGTTGTGTGGTTATTCGTGTTCACTTTTATTCAGATCTATAATGAAAAGGAAAAAGCTAAGCAAGGAAAAATACAAAATGTACGGTTTGAGGAGAAATGAGACACCAGGAAGTAGAATGGAACTAAAGCAGTCCAAGGAGATAAACAGATTAAAGAAAAGCCTGATCTTAAATGGAATAAAGGGAGTGTTGGTCTCATGGCAAGATCTCACCAAGCTAATCTTCCAACTTGTGAAATGGGATTAAAAAGAAACTTATGGTCAGGAGTGGTGGTGCATACCTTTAACCCTAGCACTCTGGAGGCAAAGGCATGTGGGTTTCTGAGTTCTAGGATAGCCTTGTCTACAGATTGAGTTTTAGGACACCCAAACACTGCATAGCATAGACAGTGAAAGAAACCAATGAAAACAGAAAGCTGGTGAAAATGTACTTGAAAGTGGCCATGTTTCAGTCCCAGCAAGCAGCAGAACTCAGACACAGGGCTTTGACTTTAGAGTCAATGACACAAGAAAGGGGTTACAAAATCTCTCTCCATGACAAAGGAAAGTCACTGAAACCAGGCATATGCTAGGACTGTCCCTGCATGGAGCCTACAAAGGCCATTGTGTGAAGCTGTGAAGGTGAAGCCTGGATGGCCTTGGAGACCCCAAGATGTTGGAGATGCCAGAGTTGTGGGATGCCTGCCAAGGAGAGCTGCTAATAGGAAGTGGAAGCAGCCCAAGAAAGAGAAGTGTGTTGCAGTCAACAAAGCTGAAAGGAGTTGAAGACTTTTAAAGTTGGATTAAATGCATTTTGCATTATGATATGGCTACAAGCTTAGTAGGGCCAGGGTGTAGAATGTGGTAGTTTGAATGAAAATGGTGTGGCCTTGTTGGAATAGATGCGGCCTTGTTGGAATAGGTATGGTTTTGTTGGAGGGAGTGTGTCACAAGGAGTGAGCTTTGAGGTTTCAGAAGCTTAAGCCAGGCCCAATGTCAGTCTCTCTTCCTGATGTCTGCCAATCCAGATGTAGAACTCTCCAGCACCATGTCTGCCTGCATGCACACATGCATGTTGCCATGACAATAATGGATTAAATTTCTGAACCTGTAAGTCAGTCCCAATAAAATGTTTCTCTTTATAAGAGTTGCTGTGGCCATGGCATCTATTAACAATAAAACCCTAACTAAGACATTTCATAAAAGTATATCAAAATTTAAAAGATAACTTTACTATATGATAAGCTTTAAAAATTAAATAAGAAATTGGAAGCTAAAGACATGGCATAGAAGTAAGAAAATTGATTACTCCTCCAGAAGATGCAGGTACAATTCCTAGCACCAACATGGTGGTTCACAACCATCTCTAACTCCAGTTCCAGGGATTTAACACCATCCCTGGGCACCAGACATGTACACTGTACACCAGACATGTACACTGTAAACACCCATACACCATACACATAAAATAAAAAGTAAATAAATCTGAAGTAAGAAATTAATTAAATATGTTATATAGCATAAGTGATAATTCTTAAAAGAATAATCATTAAAATATAAGTCTGTTTTTCACATTATAAAATCTATTTTTCTTTTTCAAAGGCAGAGATTGTCAAACTGTACAATGAAATAAGAAACACATATTTTATGCTTCCTAGAATAAACAAATGTTAAAATATAGTAAGCTAAAAATAAACTATATATTTTCAAAGATCTACTATACTAAGACTAACCAAAAGAGAGTTTGAGTGTCTATGTTCACTGGGCAAAGTAGATTTCAGATAAAAAATTATTACTGTGGACATAAAATAATTTACTAACATAAAAATTTTTAATTTGTCAAGAAGATTTACTTCTTAATGTTTATATATCTAATGACATAGCTGAAAAATTCATAAAGCAAAAAACGACAGAACTATAAATATAAATAAATCAATCTACAGTTGTAATGGGAGATTTTAATGCCACTGTCTTAATAATGAGGAAGTAGATAGAAGGTCAGTACAAATACAGAAAATTTGAACAATACCATAAATCAGTTCAACCTAACTGACATTTATAGAACAATCTACTCAACAATTGCAAACACATCTAACATTTATCAATAGTACAATATACAGGGCTATAAAAAAAATCTTCAATCAATGTAAAAATAACTTAGGTTATACAAAATATACTCTCTTACCATACAGAATTTAAACTATGACTCAATAATATAAAGGTTACTGAGAAAATATGTGATACTTGAAGGCTAAATAATATAAATAATCCAGAAATTAAGAGAATCCTCAAGCAGAATTTTAAAAATATTTTCCATTAATTAGTTTATTTAGTTTTAAAAATTTTTTAAACTGAATGGGAATGAAAATACAATTAATACAAATAATAAAGAGAAAATATTTGGATGGAATCTTCCAGTTCTGCCAAAACATATTTGCTCCATTCCTCTTAATCCCTCCTTCTATAAAACAAAAACATTCTAGAGACAGCACTATAAACAAGCTTAAAGAATTAAATTATAATCTCAAAAATAAAAAAATAAAGAATTAAAAGTCCATCTTATAAAAATAGTAGAGACTGATGATCCACCCAATGCATAAACCTTAATGTATGTATGTGTATATATATGTATATGTGTGTGTGTGTGTGTGTGTGTGTTTGTAAACCCAACACCTTCAAAGAAACACAATTGATGCTATAGACTTCAAAGTAAAAGATAAGAATGCAGTATCCAAGGAAGAAATTAAAAGAATGACTGTAAAGAAAATGAGTTAAATTGAAAAGAACAAAGACAGATGATACAACAAAGCAGGTGAACAATTCATGACGTGAGTGAGAAGTGCAGCAAAGATATAAAAATTTTGAAAATAAATCTCAGATAGACATTTCAGAAATGAACTCAATAAGTCAATTTTAAAGATACAGATAAAATTCTCAATAACAGACTAGATCAAGCATAGCAAAGAATATCCAAACCTGAAGACAAGTCTCTTGAATTATCCCAGACAATGAAACAGGAAGATAATGAAAAAGATTGAAGATGACCTTTGAAATTTTTGAGATGTCAAATAAACATACTTTTGAGTTTGGGGAGTACGTGAAAGGAAGGGCATAGAAAACCTATTTTGATAGCTAGTTCATTATCATTTTAACTGGATTAGAATCACACCTGGAAACACACCTCCAAGTGAGGCTAGGCAGGTCTTTCCAGAAAGGTTTAAAGAAAACTTTGGGGCTGGTGAGATGGCTCAGTGGTTAAGAGCAGCGACTGCTCTTCCAAAGGTCCTGGGTTCAAATCCCAGCAACCACATGGTGGTATACAACCGTCCATAATGAGATCTGATGCCCTCTTTTGGGGCATCTGAAGACAGCTACAGTGTACTTACCTATAATAAATAAACAAATCTTAAAAAAGAAAGAAAAGAAAACTTCGAAGAAAAAAACCCACTCTGAATGTTTCTCACGCACTGGAATCTTGGAATAAATAAAAAGTACAAAGCAAAGTGAAATATCAGGACTCATTGCTCATTGCGGATGGAATATAGCCAACTGACTCACATTTCTGCAGCAATGGCTTCTGCTCATTACAATGAACTATATAATCAATATAGCCAAAATCAATCCTTCCTTCCTTCCTTCCTTAAGTCACCTTTCTCAGATATTTCATCACAGCAGCATGATGTAGGGGTGGTTCTGATGTAAGGTCCTGTTCCCCAATCGGTTGTTGATCTGTCAGTAAAGAAAGTCATGGGCCAATTGTTGGGTGGAGGGAATAGGTAGGAATTCTGGGTCCCTGAAGGAAAAGCAGACAGGTACAAGGGAGCGGGGAGAGTTCACCATGATTTGGAGAAAGAACTAAGCAGCTATGTGAGGTCTTGGGAGGAGTAGCCTCACAGGCTGTTCCTATAGGCAGGGGTGGTAAGGAATGTTTAGCAGGGACTAGATTTAACTGAACAACTAAAGTTAGGGCAGGTGGGAGGAGCAGAACAAAGAATATTAATAAGGTCACACTTTTCCAGGTGGGAGAGTGTAGTGCCCAGCAATTGTGCCAAGAAAGCAAGTTGAAAATGAACAACTCTGTGTGTGTGTGTGTGAGTTGTGTATGTGTGTGTGTGTGTGTGTGTGTGTGTGTGTGTGTGTGTGTGTGTGTGTGTCTTTTATCCATGGATTCAGGGGAAGCTGGGTGGGGGCTGATAGCAAGGCCAGATCCCAGAGCAAAGGCTACATGCAACAGCATGAAAAGTAACCAATCTGTCTATTCAATAAAATTGGGAAATTTCCCCTAATCTTGAGAAAGTTCATTGCCAAGGTCCAGGATACTTATTAAACTATAAGTAAATATAACCAGAGAAGATCATATTAAAGTTAAACAGTCAACTGTATAAGTTTGGACTGAGGAGATAACTCAGCAGAAATTACTTTTGGCACACATATCTAGCTCCCTGAAACCTGTGGAAAAACCAGGCAAGGCATCCATGGCTACCTGTAACCCCAGCACTCAGGAAGTACAAACAACGGATTCCCAGGTCCAGCTGGCTAGCTAGACTAGCTGGAAATAATGAGTTCCAGGTTCAGCAAGATACCATGCCTCAATAAATAAACTGCAGATCAATGCAGAAAGACCGCTGACAACATACACACACACACACACACACACACACACACAAACTGAAATTTTAATGTTTAGTATAAAGAAAATGCTAAAACCTCTAAGAATAAAAAGTCTGTTCACTGGGCCCCTGCTTATGTAAGATATACAGCTTGGTCTTCATGTGGATCCCCCAAAAACTGCAGCAGGGCCTGTCCCTGAATCTGTTGCCTGCCTGTGGATTCTGCTCCGCTAACTGCCTTGTCTGGCCTCAGTGGAAGAGGGTGCACCTAGTCCTGCAGTGACTAGATGTGCCTGTGGAGCGGAGGGGTAGGAAGGTAATACTCAACGGGATTGGGGGAGGGGGAACTTTCTTTTAAATTATAAACCAAGAAGTCAATAAATTAAACAAACCCATAACAAACGAAACTGAAATGGCAATAAAGCTTCTCAACCAAGCCCAAGCCCTGATGGATTTGCAGCAAAGTTCTACTAGATGTTCAAAGAAAATATGTACATACAGTCCTTCTTAAATTATTTTTAATGTACTTTCAAACTCCTTTTATGAAGTCAGTATTGCTCTAACACCAGAATCAGTCAAAAATAAACAAAAAAGGAAAACTACAGGTCAATACCCATGTTGAGCATAGATTCAAAAGTAATCGACTACATGCTTACAAACAGAATACAGAAACACAACAAAAAAAGATTACCTACCATCACCAAGTTGTCTGGATTCCCAGAAATACACAAATTGTTCAACGCATACAAGTCGATTACAAGTCAATAAATGTGATAAACCACATGGAGAGAGAGAGAGAGAGAGAGAGAGAGAGAATCATTTCAATAGATTCAGAAAAACATTTGACAAAATCAAACATATCTTCATGAGAAAGGAACTGAAGAATGTGGGTCTAAAGGGAAAATACTGTACCAAAATAACAAAAACATCTATGAGAAACTCCCAGCCAACATTATCCTAAATAGAGAAAAACTCGAAGTAACACTGAACTCGGGAATGAAATAAAGGATGTCTACTGTCCCATTCCATTTCCAATATAGTGCTAGAATGACTAGCTGAAGAAATAATGCAAGAGGAGGAAATAAGGGGATTATCACTCAAAAAAGAAGAGGTCAAACTACCCCTATTTGCAAATGACTTGATATTATTATAAATGAGACATCCTAAAAATTTTACCTGAAATTTTCCAGAAAAGGTAAAGAAATTCAGCAATGTGGCAGGGTATGAAATCAACTGGAACAAATCAATAACTGTTTGTACACAATAACAACAAACATACAGAGAAACAAATCATAAATAGACTACCATTCAAATTGTCTCAAAAATATATCTAGGAATAAACCTAATCAAAGTGGTGAAAGACCTTTACAATGAAAAATTTAACCTCTAAAGAAAGTGACAGGAAAGTCACTAGAGAATGCAGTGATGTGCCATGCTCATGGAATCAGTAGAATATTGTGAACGTTATCATTTTATCAAAAGCTATTTATAGATTTGGTGCAATCTCAAATAAAATCCCCACTTCATTCTACACAGAGATAAAACGAAATATCCTAAAACTCATTTAGAACCACAAAAGATCCTGGATAGCCAAAACAATCCTGAGTAGGACAACTGTGCTGGAGTGATTATAATTCCAGATCTCAATATGTATTCCAGAATTGTGATTGAAAATATAAATAAACAAACATGTTTTTCTATGTTTTTCTACAATTTTATCAGAAATATTTTCCACATAAATCTTCAATTCTATCATAAAATGTTTCTATTTTATTTTTCAATTTTAGCAATGTTTTTATGTCTACCATTTTACTTTTTAATTTTCCATAAAAATTGTCAATTTTAACATGTTTTTCTATATGTCTCTATTTTACCAGAAATATTTTCCACGTAAATCTTTAATTTTATCATAAAATGTTTTTACTTCCTTTTTCAATAAAAGAACATACTTTTCAAAAAAGAAAATATAAACAAACAAACAAAAAACCCAACACCAACAGTTATGGGGCTGGCACAAAAACAGACACATAGATCCACGGAATAAAATCAAAGACCCAAAGATGGGCACATGTAACTTCAGCCATTTAATATTCAACAAAGATGCCAAAAACGTACACTGGAGAAAGGAAATACTTTCATCAAATACTGCTAGGAAATTTTGATGTTCACATGCAAAAGAATAAAGGTAGATCCATACCCATCACCTTGCAAAACAGAAAACAAAAAAGAAAAGGAAAAGAACAAACAAAAACTAATTCCAAATGAATCAAAGACCAAAATGTGAAGCCTGAACCTGCTAGAAGAAAACATAGGCAGTAGGAAATTATTTTCTCAACAGAACTCCATCTGCCCAAGAATTAATGTCAATAATTGACAAGGGAAACTTCAAAAAAATAAAAAGCCTCATACAGCTAAAGAAACAACAATCCACTGAAGAGGAAGCCCACAGAATGAAAAAGAATCATTCGCAGCTATACTTCTGAAAGAGCATTAACACCCAGAATATGTAAAAAACTAAAGAAAACAAACAAATAAATTACCCATTCAAAAAAAAATGGGCTGGGAAGTGAACAGAGTTCTCAAAAGAAGAAAAGCATATAAGAAATATTTCAAATAATGTTAATTCTTAACAATAAGGGATTCTGGGATGGAAAAATACAGTGTCTCATTAAAGATTATCCCATCTGCCTCTTTAGCATGACCTAAGGTAAACCCACTCTCCTGGAGTAGTTCATGAGCCAAACTCACTGAACCAGCCCAACTGGAATGTTAGGTCTCCACCCAGGACAGCCAGATTTTTCTTTTCTAACAAGAGCTTTTCCTTCAAAGTTGGCAATAACTGAAAAGCTGCCAACCTTCATCATATCTGTTCTACAAGACGCTGTAGCCAGAACTATCGTGTAAGAAAATGAAGCAGACTTCTAGGTATGATGGTTGGTTAGACGCTTCACCAAAGAAACTGTGAAATGGAAGAAAACAGTTAATGCGGCAGAAAATAATATTGTTTCCTTAAAAAAAAAAAAGGTTGGCAGATGAACTTACAAGGTCAAGTAAGATCCCCACAGACAGCAGATGAGAAAAGCTCAAATCAGTGAGTCTGGCTAAAACAAGCTCCTCTGCCAGAGAGCACAGAGGAAATCAGGCAGCAAGAGCTTCTCACACACAGAGGCTCTGCCAGCCAGCACAATGGAACCTGCTGGGAAGTGGTTTTGTTCAAACACACTGATTTACAGAACCAAGAAGCAGAAGCAGAGTACAGAATGACTGAGGTGAGGGAGAAGGAATTACCAAGCAACATCTTACAACCTTTTCTCTCCCACTCTCTGGTACTAGGAACAACAAACAAACAAACAAAATGGTGGCTGAATTGAAGGACTCGCACTGGCCCCTCCTCCACAGAGCTCATAGTCAAAGACTAGCTAAGCAAAAGAACACCAAGGAATGATCCAACTGCTCATCTGAAAGGAAATAAAGTCTGTGAGGGGCAGATATAAGTTTAGACAACATGCCAACAGTATAGATACCCAGAATGACTTAGTTAAGATGTCTGCTACAGGATATACCAAAAAAAAAAGTGAATAAAGAGTAAATGTGATTGTTACGTAACTTGTTAAGCAACAAATTCTGGCAAGAGCATCTTTTGTGTGATTCTGTATCCTTGGAACCAGGGGCACACTTTTACCTAGTATTCCAAATCCACCTGTGGTTCTGACCATGTTCCTTAATTTTCCTGCCCCTCATAGCCATCTGTCCCCGTTTCTGTTACCCCTTGGCAAAAATGTGCTGAAACTCAGTCCAGAGAGTAAAAAGCCAGTTCCAGATCAAGCCAAGTGGAAGCCAGAAGAGAGCAGGAGCTAGAGCTAGAGTCAGAACCAGGCTCAGAGCTCAAACCTGATCCAGAAGATGCCTCAGGAAAATGGAATACAGGAAAGGGACTGTCCATTGCAAAGCAAGTCCTAGTAGCAAGACAAGATTTTAGTATCCAGAGAAGGAACAAGAAAAATGTTAGATGCAACCCAGCAATCAGTTTGCATATCTGTATCCAGCTCCCCCTACACCCAGGTATTTCTTTAATACCCAACGTCAGTTTAGTAGATCTGCTCAATACTGCTCCTTTTTTGCCCCATATTCCTATATCTATTTTTTTAAAAACTTTCTCTTTTTTTCTTTTAATTTACCCTTACTGTTTTCTTTATTATTATTATTATTATTATTATTATTATTATTATTATTATTATTATTATTATTAATTATTACCTTCATCATCATTATCATTATTTCTAATAAAGAATACTGCCTAGATTTGTAAGCATCTGAGCTTAAAGCTGCTGAGAGATGGCTTGAAGTAATTTAACATATCTTTACCTCTCTTTTTTCAGTCTATCTTTAGCCAAACTCCCTCACCTTCCACACCACTACATACACTCTTTGTGGCTCCTAATGTTCCACTTTCTAGTTATATTTCCTGGCCTGGCTAGTTTTATGTCAATTTGACATATGCTAGAATTATCTGAAAGGAAGGAACGTTATTGAAAAAAATGCTTCTGTAAGAACCAGCTGTAAGGCATTTTCTCAATTAGTGATTGGTGTGGGAGGGTCCAGCCCATGGTGAACAGTGCCATCCCTGAGCTGGTGGTCCTGGGTTCTATAAGAAAGCAGGTTGAGCAAGTCATGAGAAGCAACTCAATAAGCAGCATCCTTCCATGGCCTCTGCATCAGTTCCTGCATCCTGGTTCCTGCCCTGTTTGAGTTTCTCTCGACTTCCTTCAATGATGAACAGTGATATGGAAGTATAAGACAAATACACACTTTCCTTCCCAGCATGCTTATGGTCATGGTGTTTCATCATAGCAATAGTGACCCTAACTAAGGCATCCCTCTACTTTCTATTATCTGAGTGCTAACCACTATGTCCTACTGTGTTTTTACTCATCTCATATCAACAATAATTAATATACAAGAACACTCATACAGTACTCTCAGTGTCCCTTTACTCCCTAAAATGGTTGGTGTTTATGGAGTGAATGTTTGTACTTGACTCTGTCTTCATAGCAGGTCTATCTCTGCATAGGGGCTATCACGGCAAATAGTATTATTCTCCTAGAACACTAGGAATGAAGCCTGGTACCGTGAACAGCAGTCTAACAGGAGAAAATGATTCTCCAGTCCTGTTACAATAGAGTACCTCTGAAACATTTCAAATACTTCCACTGAAAGAAAAAGAGATAAGTTAAAATAAATAAATAAATTCAATCAACAATCTAACTCTAGATTTGCAAGTCTAAGAAGAAAAGCAAAAGTAACATGAAAAACTAAGGCAACATATATCCTCCAAAAAAATCAATACCAGAGCAATGGACCCTCCCGAGAGTTACAGACAAAGTTCTAGACAATGAACTCAAAATGATTATAAATATGCTCAAAGAAATGAATGAAGAAACAAATATATTCCTGGATGAACTCCAAGATAGTGCATACAGCTAAATGGAATAAAAAAAGTCAATGCAAGATATGAAAATGGAATTCAATAGAGAAATAATGCTGGGATAATTGTTCAAAGTATTGAGAATAAGTGACTGTTGCCCCAAACAGGTCAGCTATTTCACCCCACTAGGTCCAGGGAATACTGTAAAAGAAGAGTCAGAAAGATTGTGAGAGAAGGAGGATGGGAAGGTATGTGCTAAGGAAACACTGTCTGCTGGATATAGCATGGTCTTTGCAGTCATGACATACAGTTGCTGTGGTCTGACACAAGACTGGGCATTTCAACATTCCATCATAGATCCAGAGAAACTCTTGAGACTCCCCTTCTACCTGAAGAGCTACTGGAAGTTAATGTGACTAGCCTCATGCTCGCAGCTAGGCTTACCCCTTCATGATGTACTCATGATAAAACCTTTCTTCCTGAAGTTGTTTATTAAGGGCATTTGATCACAGCAGTAGAAACAAAACTAAGTCAGGTGTCACAATTAAGTACGCAACCTGAGGAATCCCTTATAGTGAAAGAAATGCCCTGTTTACAGAGTTCATCCTGATTGTGATATTATTTTTTACATATTATTTGTGGTTTATTGTGTTATTGATTTAGGGAGGTGCTGGTTAAACAGGTTTTTTGGGTTTTTTGTTTGTTTGTTTGTTTTTAATTTTTAACCTTTCCACCACATCTCCAAGTTCCACCCCCTTTTCCTACCCACCCAACTTTGTGGGAGTGTTTTTAACCTATCAAATATGGGTGGTACTACCCATTGCTTTTGGATGAATAGCCTTCCTGTGGAATGTGACCAACCCACTAGGGATGACATCCTTAAAGAAAACTGACTTTGTTTCATCCATAAGCCAATAGCTCCTTAGCAAGAGGTGGGAATTTGAGCTTACCTCTTCTCTCTATCCTGGGACTTTTGTCTGGATTGAGCTTGCCCAAGTCTTGTGCATTCTGTCTCACCTACTCTGAATTCCTATGTACAACTGCCCTGCTAAGTCCAGAAAATGCTGTTCCTTGAAGGCATCTACTTCCTTCAACTCTTAGTGTTTCTAGCCCCACTTTTCCAAAATGATTCCTGAGCTGTAGGAGGAAGAGACATAATATGAATGTCCTATTTGGAGCTAGGGATTCTGTAATTTCCTATTCTCTGCTCCTTGACAAGTTGTAGGTCTCTGTATTAGTTGCCATCTACTGCAAAAGATGTTCTGGTGAGGGTTAAGAAGTACATTAATTTATGTATATAATGACAATCCATCAGGAGTTGCTATACTAATATGTCTATTTAACTGAGTAACAGTAAGAGGTTCCTCCCTAGGGCCTATGACCCATCTTGCCAAGGTTCTTAAGATAATATATTGGTAATATATATGAGTTTCAATTTGTGGAGTAGACCTTAAAGCTAAGCAGAAAGTAGTTGGTTATTCCCATAATATTTTTGCCAATATAGCACCAGTGGACATGCCAGTATTGCACAAGTGAGTATGTCTTACCAGGCCAATCATTATTGTAGCTGGATAATATAAGTGGTTGCTTTTCTCCTCCAGTAGGATGTATAGCATCTTCCAGCATGGTAAAAGCTAGCCAATAGGCATGACACTTCCAGGTGAGTCCTGGCTTGGTTTCTCTGTGTTCTTGTGACTCAACAATGTAGTGTCTTCAGCAGTATGGTCTTACTGTCAGGTTATAGAGGTTGAAAGCGTTGACAATAGCCTGTCATGTCTAGGAGGTCTGTGGTACCTCACTGGCCAACAACTCCAAAAGAAATAACCTATTTTTGACTCTTTCCTTTTTATTTGCTAGCTTGTGTCTAGTAAGGGCATTATTATTCCATAATAGGGTGATTCTATTTAAACTCTTATTACGTATGTATAAGTAAATATGTTAGGGGATTTCTACAGTAGTAGGTTTCCATATGACTTTAGAGTGTCTAGAGTTACTAATTCTATTCATTCTTTCCCTGTATTTTCTTCTTTACCCTGTCCTCCCATTACCCACCCCATTAAACCTTCCTATTCCATTATCTTCCTTTAACCCTTTATACCACTGTCTTCTATATCTCTTCCTTGAAGTCCTCCATTAAACATAGTACCCTACTAGTTTCTTGATACCTATGAGCATTGCTAATGAAACACACATATCTGAAGATGCAAAGCTAATATTCACAAATGAGAAAAGACATAGGACATTTGTCTTTCTGGTCACTCAAAATGATTACTTCCAGATTCATCCACCTATGTATGAATTTCAGGATTTCATTTTTCTTTACAGATCAATAATTTTTAAATATACCATATATTAATTATCTATTCATGAACAGCTAGGTTGTTTTCATTTTCTGACTATTGTGATTAGAGAAGTAATGAACACAGATGAGCCAGTTTCTCTACAATAGGATATAAAGGTTGTCTCATGTACTTTTCTGTTACTGTGAAGAACCACCATGAACAAAACAACTTATAAAAGAAAAGATTTAATTGGACCTTGGTTACATTTCAATGGCTGAGTTCATGACTGCCACAGCAGGAAGCATGGCAGCCGGCAGGCAGACATAGCACTTGAACAGTAATAGTTAAGAGAGTCCTTCTGATCCACAAGTTGATGGCAGAAAGAGAAAGACTCAGACTGGCATGGGTTATTGAAACCTCAAGTGACTTACCTCCTCCAACAAAGCCACACCTTCTAATCCTTCCCAAATTAGTTCTACCAACTAGGGAACTAGTTCAAACGTTCAAATACATGAGCCAATGGAAGGGGCATTCTCATTCAAACCACCACTATAGAGAATTTTAGGTATATGTCCAAGAGTGGTGTAGCTGGTCGTGTAGTAGATCTAATTTTAGGTTTTTATAGAATCCCCATACTGATATGGCTGCACCTGTTTACACCCCCACTAGCAGTGAATGAATGTTTCTGTGCCAATAAGTTCAGGTATATGCCTTACTTCAGATTCAGGATATCAAATCTTACATTGAAATCTATAATACACTGGAGTTGAGTTTTGTGCAGAGTTAGAGAGAAAAATCTAGTTTCATTCTTGCACATGTAGTTATCCTGGTTTTATCAACACCATTTGTTACAGATACCATCTTTTCTCCAGTGTATATTGTTGGCCTCTTTGCCAAAATAAGGTGACTGAAGGAGTGTAGAATATTATTTTTAAGATTTTTATGTGTATGTATGAGTGCCTGAATGAATTATGAGAACCATATGTATGCTTGGTGCCCTCAGAAGCCAGAAGAGTGCACAAATCCTCTGGCATGGAGTTAGAGACAGCGGAGAGCCGCCATACTAGTGCTAGGAACCAATCTTAGGTCCTCTGCAAGAGCAACAAATGCTTTTGCTACTGAGTCATCTATCCAGCTCCCTAACTGTGGTATCACACATCAGGTTTATAAAATGCTACAGGTAAAAGAAACTGAGTCAACGAGTACTGAGATTTCACAGAAACATTTCTTATACCTAAATATAAATCTTAAAATAAAAGGTTTAATTAAAAAAATAGAGAAGACACTAAAATGCGTTTGAGAATAAACCAATAGCCCTATATGCACATATTATAAAAAGCTATCAGACTAATGACTTTCTACCTTAAGAAACTAAAAAGGGACAAACTGAACCCAAAGTAAATTTTTAAAAGATCAAAATAAAAATTATTGTGATAGAATATAAGTAAACAATAAAGAAATATAAGTCCAAAAGTTCAATCCTCATGTATAATTAATAGGCTTCTAACTAAACTGATCAGAAAAAAAATACTGACACAAGCAAGCAATAATAGAAGTTAAAGAAGGGATATCAACAGTGATCTCAAAGACAAAAGTTATACAAAGAAACTTGACAGTGGTGATTTTCACAAGTTACTCACTTATAAGGAAACAATACATTTTATTTGGTTATAAATGTTTTACTTATTTGAAGGTTCAAGCAACCAAAATTCGTATTTTTGTAGAAAATAATTAACAAAAATTAAGGATACATTCGTATAGCACCTGTTCTTGTTCCTATAGCCAAGATTTTCTGGACTGGATCAAAGGCCAATGCTGTGGGCTGATAAGGAAAACCATGCCGAACTGTCTGAAAGAGAGTAAATAGTGGAAATAGTTATCAGAGAAGTAAAAATCAGAATAATGACAAGAAACTATTACATGGCTACCAGAATGACTATAAGTAACTATTAAATGAAAAAATAATAATAAAGGACATGGAATAACATAGCTCTCATACATTATTGATGAGAGTACAAAGTGTATTATTTTATAACCACTTTAGGAAATTTCCTGACAAATTGTAAACAGACTAAATGCATACCTACAAGAGGCCCTAGCAATTCCACTACATAAGCACCTAAGAAAATTTAAGGCATACGTTCACAAAATTATTTTCTTAATTATAGCACTAGTGACTATAATCATAATGGCAGAAAATCAGAAATAGCTCAGGTGCCTATTAATAAAAGAATTAAATAAAAACAACTGTGGTATAATCATGAGATGAAATGCCATGTAATAATTAAAAGATATTACTAAAGGATGCAGTAACATGAACGATTATCAAAAGTACTGTGACTAATGCAGTGCAGTTTTATGTCTGATTTGTTTCTCTCCCCCTTAGTTTTATTTTCTATCACTGTCATGCATATATTTTAACAAGTTAGATAATTCTACAGGAAACAATGTGTTGGTTAAAATTCA
This sequence comes from Tokudaia tokunoshimensis, assembly GCA_036184795.1. Lineage (NCBI taxonomy): Eukaryota > Metazoa > Chordata > Mammalia > Rodentia > Muridae > Tokudaia > Tokudaia tokunoshimensis. The sequence continues at coordinate 23,587,710 of BTHU01000015.1, forward strand.
TCTGTCCTGTCTCTCTTTGATATCTTCCTTTCTAGATTCAATCACTTTTATTCCCTTCTGATATATCTTAACATTTTTTCTGCTACTTACTTTTAAGAAAAGCATTTTCTTTTCTACATCCCCCTCCATTACACACATGCATGCACTTACTGTATGCCTACCTCCCAATAAAGCCTATTTGCATTGTACCATTGCTACACTCTTACTCTGCCACACAAATTGTTTACTCAATGGGGTTAAAATAATTTTCTTAACTTGATTACTTTTTTATGTGTTTTGTTGTTAATTCAGCCTCAATTCTTCTCTCAAATGCCCAAATTTCATTTTAACGATGAATATAAGGTACATATTTTTAGTGAGATAGACTCAGACAATCAAATGATATGCAAACAACCTATGGTGACAGAAACAAGCTGACCTGGGTTCATTCACAGAAGAATGGGCTG